>CM053147.1:107954228-109204228 GCA_028571685.1 Heterohyrax brucei
CTAAAGAAAAAAAAAGTCCACTGTTGTCAAGTCAATTTTGATTCTTAGTGACCCTATAAGACAGGGTAGAACTGCCCCATAGAGTTTCCAAGGAGCACGTGGTAGATTTGAACTGCCAATCTTTTGGTTAGTAGATGTAGCACTTAACCACTGTGCACCTGGGGTTACCTAGAGAGATATAGGTCAGAGTATGGACAACTGGAATCCTAGGAAAGACTTTGATCATTTTCTGCAGGGAATAAAATGTGGATTTGCATATTGTGATGCTATGAAGTAAAAATAAATTTCCTCATGATTCTCTTTTTTGACTTGCCTAAGGTTGAAGTTGCAGATATTTTATAGAAGCAACCACTTTGGAATATCTAAAGATCCAAAAGAAATCTGTTGCCTGTCAAGAATGTTAGATGTACAGAATATTGTTGTGTGCCTTTACGTCATTTCCAACTCATGGCGGCCCAATAGGACAGAGTAGAACTGCCCCATAATGTTTCCTAGACTGTAGTCTTTATGGGAGCATATCATCACTGAGACTTTTCTTCCAAACAACTGCTGATGGGTTTGAACTATTGGTCTTTCAGTTAGCAGCTGAACTCTTAACTATTAGGACCACTAAGGCTTCTATGTACCTGACTGCATTGCCATCAAGTTGGTTTAGACTGAGAGTGACCCTATAGGACAGAGTAGAACTGCCCCATAGGGCTTCCAAGGAGTGCCTGGTGGAGTCAAACTGCCAACTTTTTGGTTAGCAGCTGTAGTTCTTTACCAGTATTCTACCCAGGTTTTCTCCTATGTGCCAAACCAAACCAAATCCATCCCTGTAGAGTCGACTCCAACTCATAGCAACCTTATTGGACAGAGTAGATAGAACTGCCCCAGAGAGTTTGCAAGGAGCGCCTGGTGGAGTCGACTGCCCGACCTTTTGGTTAGCAGCCATACACACACACACACACACACACACACACTCACAAATCCACTGCATTTGAATCAATTTTGACTCATAGAGTAGAACTACCCCATAGAGTTTCCGAAGAGTATCTGGTGGATTCTAACTGCCAACCTTTCGGATGGGTTAGCAGAAGATGCAAATCTGCAATTCCACTTTCCCCAAAAAACAACAGCAGCAATTCCATCTCAGACCACAAGAGGTATCATTTAAGAAAAACAAAACGGGAAAGTTGATGGGGCTGAAATGTCAAGACTGAGCTTTGGGTTGCCCTGACTCTCTGAAGACAGAGGGGCTGGAGGGGAGAGGTGGCAGCTGGAGGCTGACAAAGGTGAGATTCTGAGGAAAGAGGACTGGTAAATAATTTCATTCCTCATACCCTTCAAGCTGGGTGGCCCCGCTTCTCATCTGTGCCTTTTTGGGGAAGATAATCAAGTTACCTATGCTTTGGTTTCTTTTTCTGTAAAAACTGGGACAATTTGTCTTGACTCCCCACAGTACGGGGTGGGATAAAATACAGTAATTCATGTTAAAGCGTCTAGTGCCTCTTGACTACCCGTACTTAAAAATGCTTCCTCCTCGTTTCTCCCCCAAATCCAGTCCAGCTTCTGAGCCCCAGGCCTTCGCCTGGATGGTGAGAAAGAGCAATCCAAGTCTCCTTCATGCTTGTCTTTAAGGGAACAGCCCATGGTGACAGCTTTCTGGTGTCCTCAAAGACACCAAACAAGTTCTTCCTTTAGTTTTAAGTTCCACATACAGTTTCATTTTTGCATTTTCTTTCTATTTAACAACTACTGTTTCTATAAATGGAAAATGCTGGGTCCATTTGTGAATTTAGTAAGTTGAAAATATTTTAATTGCATTTATAAATATAATATGCTCTAGATTTCTGGTATTATTACTTAAGAAATGAAATCTTTCCATATAATGAACTATTTTAATCCAGTAAATTTATTGCCTATCATGAGCCTGAAGTTCTCATATGTGGTCAAACACTGCATGTACAGTTGGCAAGATATGTTTCACATTTTAAGCTTGTCTGAAATACCATTCTGAATTGCTGTTACATCAGCTTCATGCTTTTAAATGCTACAAGTACATAAAATGTACAAAAATACCTCTCAACACACAAATATTCTTACTAGGGCTTTGATTCTGTGATGCATTTCTATCTTTATTTTTACATGTTCTTGAGGTTAAAGGTAAGTACTCACTAAGGCAATCACTACCTCAGACAACTGAAGGAGGTATGCATCAAAGAGGCAGTTATCATTCTCGTTAACTGATTATGCATGACCAGAGACTTGAGCTGGGCATGACTGCTGGAGTTTTAGGCTTCTGGAATGATCTTCTGTCATCCAAGGAGCCTAGTACATCATCTCATGTAATTCAGGGGTGCTTGGTGGTGTAGTGGTTAAGAGCTATGGCTGCTAACCCAAAAGTTGGAAGTTCCAATTCACCAGGCGCTCCTTGGAAACTCTATGGGGCAGTTTTACAGTGTCTACAGGGTCACTGTAAGTCAGAATCCACTCGATGGCAGTGAGTTTTGGTTTTTGGTTTACAGCTTTTGTGGTTTACAGCTAGATAGAAACAGTGGTGACACAGTTAAGAGCTACAGAGGCTAACTGAAAGGTCACCAATTTGAGTGCTCCAGATGCTGCTTGGAAACTCTACGGGGCAGTTCTAATCTGTCCTGTAGGATCTCTGTGAATCAGAATGGACTAGATGGCAGTGGATTTGGTTATTTTTTGGTTTAGATTATGGATGGATGGAATGGGAGGATTGGAGCTGATAGCTGAAGGGAATGAGGTTTCTTTTTAGAGCTCATGCAAGTGTTCTAAAACTGACTGTGGCGATGGTTGTACAACTTTGTGACTATATTAAAAGCTGTTACGCTTTAAATAGGTGAATTCTATCTTAATAAAGCTGTTGCCAACTAACAAAAACCCCCAGTGGACAGGGTATAAAGCAGTTTAGGCACAGCTATAGAGAAAATTAGTAAACTGTAAGGTAGATCTAAAAAAATTATATCAGATCTAGCAAGGACAGTCAATGAAGTGAAAATCTGAACACAAGTTAAAAAAAAGAAAAAAAAAAAAAAAACCACTGCTGTCAAGCCGCTTCTGACTCATAGTGACCCTACAGGACAGAGTAGAATTGCCCCCATAGAGTTTCCAAGGAGCACCTAGTGGATTTGAATCATTAACTGTTTGGTTAGCAGCTGTAGCACTTAACCACTACACCACCAGGGCTTCTGAAGACAAGTTAAGAAATGGCAAAGGAGAGTGTGAGAAGGCCTAGCATAGGTGTGACTGGAATTCCAGAAGGGAGTAATTAAGAAAAAGAGGGAGAAGAGGGTATCCGAAGAGATAATAACTAACAGTTTTTCAGAAGTGATGAAAGATAAAAAGACTTAAATTTAGTAAACGCAAAGAATTCCAAGGATGGTAAAAACCCACTGCCATCGAGTTGGGACCAACTCATAGTGACCCCATAAGTCAGAGTAGAACTGCCCCATAGAGTTTTCTGGGAGCACCTGGTGGACTTGACCTGCTGGCCTTCTGGTTAGGAGATGTAGTACTTAACCCACTATATCACCAGGATTTCCCCAAAGATAGTAGATAAAAATATTTGTATTTAGGCATCACATAATGAAACTAAAGAATACTATAACAAAGAGATATGAAGCACTATCAGACAGAAAAGAGTAGTTGTTCCAGTTATCAACTTTCTTGGCCTCTCAGCTCTAAATTCACCCTTCAGTACCTGCTCTGTGATAGCAGAATTCCTTTAACTCCTTTACAATGAGTACAATATTAAACTTTCTCAGTTAAGGGCACTGAAGGAACACTGCAAGAAGAAGGAGTTGCTCCTGTGGGTTCTGGTGGTTTCGGTGTTGGTCAGCAGTGTGGTGTGCCCCAGCCATGACCCAATACTGTGTCATTCCTTGGTAATCTTGCCACCTAGGTTCCCAAACTGCACCGTCCCACTGACTTCCTGTCAGATTTACTGGGTACTCCAGGTTTCCAGTCCACGCTGGAGAAACTTAGAAGAGGGAGGACATACCTGGGTAAACATTGGCGTGTCTTTGTTCACCCATGTACATGTTTAGAGACTGCAGCACTCTTGAGCCCTTCAGGATTGCTTTCTGCTTTCCCTGTGCCAGATGTAGAACTCCCTTGCATTGAACAATTTGCCCTTTGGTCCTGGTTCCTGAGAGCTGAACAACACCTGAGGCACATGAGTGCAGGCTGAACAGCCCAAGAGGGATCACCTGGGGCCTGAGTGCTGATTAAGTCTTAGGAAGTAGGATGTAATCTGTCATGACCATATGGTGAGGCCAATAAAGGTCTTAGAAAACGGAGGCTCCATAGAGCTTTCTGAGTGGTGAGAGTAAACATCTGCTTTTGGTAGGATAAACATATCTGCTAGGGATACAGAATCTCTGTGCCAAGATAACTCCTGGACCCAGCCTCTTGTGTTCTTGTCCTTTTGTTCCCTGCTAGATTAAAGATGGAGGCTTAGTGACACAGTGGTTAAGAGCTGGGCTGCAGAACAAAAGTTTAGCAGTTGGAATTTACCTTATGGGAGAGTTTTACTCTGTCCTATAGGGTCACTATGACTTGGAATTGACTAGACAGCAATGGGTTTCTGTTCCAGATAAACTTACCCTGGATTTCGCGAATTGTTTCAATGATTTATTGGACCTAAGAAATAAAAAAGGGGGCAGTATACACTTAACTAGCCTGTTGGGGAAGGGGATGAGAAAAAGGAGCTAGTACTCTTTGACCTAGCCCCAGGTGAATGAGGATGAGGGAGGAAGGGCTGTGTGGAAGAGCTGGGGGTCTGGACTAACTAGAGAAAGAAAGCTGAGATTTTGAAGTAGGATTTGGTGTCAGAAGTGGATGATCTTAGCTTCTCCAAACTGGTTTGCACACCCAGAGACTGGCCTGAGAAAACCAGTGAATTTCTTTGCCATCCGGGAAGCCGCAACTATACTTTCTCCAATGAGATCTAAACTCTCTTCTAAGTTTTTTCATTCTTGGATAGTCTCTCTCAGCTCTAGGGTATCCTATAGAGTTCTTTTATGTCTTAGGCTTACTCTTTTAATTTAATAATTTTTGTATAAATCTTCTCTGTTTAAATCACTGCATGATTTCTGTCTCCTGACTGGATCCAGACCAATTACATTGCTTAACATCATCAAGTGCTACTGGCATCAACTAGGATAAAGACTGAAGTATCTCCACTGAGTTTAGTGGAGTGAAGGTTAAGTCATCATGGCAGAATAGTGGGGACAAGTGCTTGACCTGGGTAGACTGAGGAGCCAATGGAGGTGAGGAATTAAAACAATAACTGTGGGTAAATCTTTCAGAAACAGGGCTGTGAAGAGGAAGAAAGAAGTAGGATGGTAGCCAGAGAAGACAGTGAAAGAGCTTTTGTTTTGTTTTTTAAGCTTTGATTTGTAGTTTTTGTCTGACTTTTCTGCTGTAAATACTCCTACTATGGTCAACTGTCATCTACCAATGTCACTCAGCATGGAATGGGAGTTGGAAATGTCTTTCACTAGCTGGTGCAAGTAGGTTCCAGCACATCTGTGGTTGGCAGAGACTTCTATAATGTCTTGAAACATTTGTCTACAGTCTTCTAAGCAGCTACAGCTACCTTAGTCTGGCAGAATCTGGAAAGGCTCCAGAGTAAACTGGCTCTCCTCTAGCATTCTCTCACTGAGACTTATCCTAACATTTTTCCAGCTATGTGAAGCAAAACCAGAAGTCGTCCTTGATGCCTTCTTCTTCACCAGTGATATCCGGTCTGCACTGTATTAGACGAGATTCTCTTCAATGCAAGTGACAGAAACCAAGTTCATGTTAGTGATATTTGTCATCTATAGTGACATAATACGATACCCCAAACTCAGTAGTTGTTATAGATTATGCTCCCCTCTAATGGTTAATGTTATGTGTTCACTTGGCTAGCCTGTGATTCTCAGTGATTTGGCAGACACTGAAATGACTGCTCTTCCATAACGTAATATATAATCACTTCCATGGTGAGATCTGATATGTAATAACTTCTATAATGAGATCTGCTATGAACAGCTAATCAGTGGAAAAGACAGTTTCCTTGGGTGTGCAGTCTGCCTCCAGTATATAAATGGTTGTTCAGCAAGGATCACTTCTCTCTCTGGATCATGCATCCCATTTCTCATCCCCTGACTCTAGTTCTTGAGATACGAGCCAGCAACCTTCCATCTGGCTTGCGGACTTTGGGATCTACTGTCCCACGGGAAACCCTGGTGGTGTAGTTGTTAAGTACCACAGCTGCTAACCAAAATGTTGGCAGTTCAAATCTACCAGGTGTTCTTTGGAAACACTATGGGGCAGTCCTACTGTGTCCTATAGAGTTGCCATGAGTCAGAATTGACTTGACAGAAATAGTTTTGTTTTTTGGGGGGCGGGGGTTACATTCTCATGAGCCAGCAGCCTGCCATCTGACCTGCCAATTTTGGGTTCATCAGCCCCTTCAACCATGTAAGTCAAGAGAAGCCTGCAGCCTAATATCTGATGCACAGAGTTGGAACTTGCCAGCCTCTGCAATTGTGTGTTCATTTCTTTGAAATAAATCTCTATATATACTTGCATGTGTGTGTGTGTGTGTGTACATGATTCACTGGTTTTGTGCCTTCAGAGGGCCCAGCCTAAGAATTTCCCCAGGTAAGTGAGGAGATCCTGAGATTTTCTTTTGTTATGTTAATGAGGCCATATCGGAATAAGACGGGTCCTAGACCTAATCAACATTTAGTTATGAAAAGAGATAAATGGACAAAGAGACACACACAAGGGAAGATGCCATAAGAAGATAGACACACATGGCAGATGCGTCTACAAGCCCAGGAAATCTAATGATTGCCATTGTGGTACTGGAATCCAAAATAGGCAAAGAAGGACTTTCTCCTAGAGCTATACCCTGAATTTGCATTTCTAGTCTTCTGAAGTACAAGAAAATAAATTTCTGTTCTCTAAAGCCATCCATTTGTGGTATATTTTGTTACAACAAGATGAGGTAGCTAAGATAATGGCTTAACACAATAATTATTATCTCTCACAGTTTCTCTTCGACGGCACTTGGCTTGACACAGTTTCTCTCAGTAAGGAATCAGTCTGTAGCTTGCATAGGTAGTTCTAACTGCTATCTCTTGTAAGATAAAAGTTGGTTCCGAACACATCCCAGGGAAACTCCTTTTACATTGAATCAAGGATGTGATCTTAGTAATGCTGTTACAATGCCACCCTAATCCTCTTTAATGCAATCTAATCTTGGCTCATTAACCACAGGCAGAGATTAGGATTTATAATACAGGAAAATCACAATCACAAGAGGGAGGTAACCACAAAATACTGGAAATCATGATCCAGCCAAATTGATACATGTATTTGGGGGGACACCTTAGAAATGACGTAGGTCACATCTTCCATATTCTGTTCACTGCAGAGATCATCTCTGATCCAATACGTGACAAGAACACACAAGAGCATGAATTTCAGGAGGTGAGGATCGTTTAGACCGTCTGGGAGGCTGGCCACCCTATGGACGTAGGCATAAAAGAGGGTACTATTAACCAATACTTCCAAAGATTGGGAAGAGTAGAGCAGGTTGCAGGATGACTGGACCTCAAATTGGGGTCCTGTCAGTACTCAAATTTGTCTTTGGTTCCCATTGTGTTGTCTTCTCCTACCGTCTCAATGTGGTAGATAATGTAGCTGCACAATTCAACTGCTCCTATCCTAACAGCTCCAGTGCCAGGGAAGGGAGTTCTTTCTTGCCAGATCCAGCCAGAAAAATGTCAGGGAAAGATGCAGATTGTCCCAGATTTTGCCTTCTGCTCCTCTTCTTTGTTCTTTTTATTAAAAAGTCCTACCATAGAGTTTTGGTTACCTGATACTGCTCTAATGGAAATACCACAGCGTGAATGGCTTTAACAAAGGAAAGTTTATTCTTACACAGTATGGTAGGCTACAAGTCCAAATTCAGGATGTCCACTCCAGGGGAAGGCTTTTTGTCTGTTGGCTGTGGAGGAAAGTCCTTGTGTTGCATCAATCTTTGTTCAGGGAGCATCTTGGTGTAGCAACCTCAGGTCTGCAGGACACGCTCTTCTTCTAGTGCTGCTTTCTTGATGGTGTGGAGTTCCCAAATCTCTGTCAAATTTTTCCTTTAATATCTCAAGAGACCACCTCAAGACAAAAAATAAACTTTCACACTGAATATCTCTCCACCAACATAACTGCTACCCTTCCAATCTCATTAACATCACAGAGGCAGGAATTCTAACACGGAGGAACATCACACAATACCAGGAATTATGGCACAGCCAAACTATTAGATTTTGTAGGGAACACATTCAATCCACGACATGCAGTAAAATATATACGCATAAAATCTGTCCCTGTAACAATTTTTAAGTGTACAATTCAACATCATTAATTATATTCACCAAGTGTTACAATCACCACCATTCCTCTTAAAATTTTTTCATCACCTGAAACAGAAACTAAGTATTCATTAAGCAATAATTTCCCATTCCTCCTTCCACAGTCCCTGACAACCACCTATCTACATTTGTTTCCAGGTATTCTAGATACTTTATTTAAGTGAGATTACACAATATTTGTCCTTTTGTGTCTGACTTACTTTACTTAGTACCGTGTTTTCCAGTTTTATCATGTTCCAGCATGCATCAGAACTTTATTTCTGTTTATGATTGAATAATACTTATTATTATCGCTGGGAAAGGAATGCCAGCTTGACAGGACGTAACAACAATACTCCTTTGCATGTGTAGTAATTGCTTGACAAGAACTCGCTGCTGCTATTTTGCTATTTCTTTTCTAAGCATCCTGTATCTTTTTTGTCCCTCATTTTCTACCATATGGCCTTCTTTTGTGTTTAGTTAACCTTTTGTAATGAACCATTTTGTTCTGCTTCTTCTCATTTACTTCTGTGTAAATGTTAAAGACATGTTCCTTGTGATTGCCTAAATTTGTAACAGTCTGGTTTGAGTTGATGCCAATTTAATTTTAGTGGCATACAAGAATTCTGTTCCTATACTGCTTCATCATTGTCTTTATGTTGCTATTGTGACAAATTATATCTCATATGTTGTGTGCACAATAACACAAATTTATTATTTTTTATGCATTTATCTATTACATTATGCAGTACAGGACAAGTTAAGTTACAAATAAAAATGCAGTAGAATTGGCCTTCATGTTTACCCAAGGAATTATCTTTACTGGAGATCTTTATTTTCTAATATAGCTTTGAATTACTATCTAATCTCCTTTGATTTCAACCTGAAGGACTCTCTTTAGCATTTCTTGAAGGGAAAATCTGGTAGTAACGAAATTCTTCAGTTCTTGTTTGTCTCGGAATGTCTTAATTTCTTTCTTATTTTTGGAAGAGAGTTTTGCCAGATACAGAATTCTTGACTGACAGTTTTCTTTAATCTCTTTGCATATTTCAACACGCTGCCTTCTGGTTTCCATGGTTTCTGAGGAGAAATTGGCACTTAATCTTACTGAGAATCTCTTACGTGTGATGGTTTACTTCTCTCTTGCTGCTTTCAGGGTTATCTCTTTATCTTTTGGGAGTACAATGAATCACTTTTATACTGCCTTTCTGGCCATGATCTTCTACAAAATGACTAGCTAGGGCACAATTTTGCACAGGATTGGTTGACTTGCTACCTAAATAGTGGTTTGAAAATCGATTCAATAGGACTGAGCCTCTTGTGGTCCAGTTAGTAGATTAGTCAGTTTTAACACCCTGATAGGCTTATGTAAGGGCCAATTCCACAGACATTGGGAGAAGAGTCTGGAGTGGATTGTGTTCTTCAGACCCGGGGTTCCTGTGCTGAGAACCAACTAAATTCAAAAGAGAAAGATGTAACGCTGCAGATAGAGAGACGGTGCACTGATTGGTCCACAGACAGACAGCAACGGTGGGCTGGTCAGCCCAGAAAGAGAAAGATAGCTGTGGTGGGGTTGCTGGCTCATAGAGAGAGATGACGGTCTCCACGCAGGGGGGTTACTTGCTACAAAAGAGCTATAACACTTCCCTGTATAGAGCAGAGACTGATTACTGATTGTGCTGTGTACAACACACCTCCTACCCTGGGTACAGTTGTCGGAGTCATGTGGGTCCCTGGACAGTGTGAGCCTGGGTAGCATCGTGGCAAGAGAGAGAGCCATGTGGGCCTAGGTAGCATGGTGGGGCCAGTGGCAGAGCCCCAGAAAGAGGCAGTGGCAGAGACATAGGAGATCCTGTGCAGGAATCTTCCTGCTAGTGAGGCAGGGCCCATCAAGGCCTAGAAGCAGAACAGATGCCTTGGGAGCTGTGCAGCAACCCCACCTCCAGACAGCATGGCGGTAGCCAGAGACAGTGATGACGTGAACGCAGCACCTGACCTGAACCACTGCATTTCTGCTCAGCAGCATAAGAATGGACACGGATAATTTGAGGATGAGTAAGCATTTTCCCTTTCAGATTCTGTTGCTATTGTTTACTGTTCACTTTCTATAAATAATAATAGTGCCTTTTGCTTTGCCAACACTGTGTGTCTTGTGTATCCAGCTTGATCACAGACAAATGTAGCAAAGAATGGTTGATGTCAGTGGGTGTACGTGCCCCATTCCTAATAGTCTAATGGCTACCTGGAAGTTTGAGGCACAACTTGTCTGCAAGTGCAATGCATATAGATGAATCACACACTTTGGTTTTCAACAGTTTGATTATAATGTGTCTCGGTATGGATCTTTTTGAGTTTTTCCTACTTGGAGTTTGTTAAGCTTCTTGGATGTATAGATTTATGCATTCCATCAAATTAAAAAAAATTCAATCATTACAAAATACACAGTGATGCATGTGGTGTGTGTACTTTATAGTTCAATATATATATGAGGCTGTCCAGCTGATCTCTTTTCAGAGGGGAGAGAAAGAAGTGGAGAGGAGGGGACAAGTGTTAGTTGGGTAGATAGTGGAAGTAAAGAGTGGAAAGGAAGAGTGTGCTGTGACAGGGTGAGGAGAGCAGATAGAGTTGCAGAGAGACAGGTAATCACAGTTTAAATGACAAATTGACTTGAATTGTAAAATTTCACTTAATTACAATAAACAAATTTTAAAAATTTCAGTCATTATGTTTTCGAATTCTCTCTTCCCCTTTCTCTTCTCCTTCTATGACTTCCCTAATTTCACATGTTGAGCCACTTAATAGTGTCTTATAGGGCTCTTGGGCTGTGCTAATTTCTCATTCTTCCTTTTTTCTTCCTTCTCTTCAGACTGGATTATTCCAGTTATTCTATCTTTGAATTCATGGATTCTTTCTCCTGCTGGCTCAAATGTGTTGTTGAGCCTCTTCAATGAAGTTTTATTTTCTGTTCTTGAACTTCTAAGCTTGAGAATTTCTGTTTGGTTCACTTTTATGATTTCTATTTCCTTACTGATCTTTTCATTTTCTTCATAGATTGTTTAGCTTTTTGTCTTTGTCTTTTCTTAACTCTTTGAGCGTATTTAAGACAATTGTTTTAAAATCCAGTAGGTTTAGTGTCTTGGCTTTCTCAAGGATCATTCCTGTCTTTTTATTTTGTTCCTTTAAATGGGCTATCTTTTACCTATTTCACTGTAGACTTTGTGATGTTTGTTGAAAAAGGAAAACTTGAGCAATATAACGTAATAACTCTGGAAATCTGGTTCTCCTTCTTCCTCTGGGTTTGCTGGTTTCTCTCTCTCTTATTGTTGAAGGCTGTGCTAGTCCATAGATTGAGTGACTTTTCTAAACTATTATTTTTTACTATTTAAAAAATTTTGAGTTTACTTGTTAAGAATATACATAACAAAATATATACCAATTCAACAGTTTCTGCATGTACAATTTAATGACATTGATTGCATTCCTTGAGTTGTGAAACCATTTTTATCCTCTCTTTCCCAGTTGCTCTTTCCTGTTAACATAAATTCACTGCTCACTAAGGTCCCTTTCTAATCTTTCAAGTGACTGTTGTTACTTTGATTCTTTTTGGGGGGTTGTTAGGTGCTGTTGAGTCAATTCTGACTCATAGTAACCCTATGCACAAAAGAATGAAACACTGCCTAGCCTTGCACGATGTCCACATCATTTTTATGCTTAAGCCCATTGTTGCAGCCATCTGTGTCAATCCATCTTGCTGAAGGTCTTCCTCTTTTTCGCTCACCCACCACTCTACTAAGTGTGATGTCCTTCTCCAGGGACTGATCCTTCCTGACAACATGTCCAAAGTATGTACAACACAGTCTTGCCATCTGTGCTCCCAAGTAGCACTGTGGTTGTACTTCTTCCAGAACAGACCTATTTGTTCTTTGGCAGTCCATGGTATATTCCACATTCTTCTCTAATACCACAGTTCAGAGGCATCAATTCTTCTTCTGTCTTCTTTGTTCGGCTTTTGTGTGCATATGTGATTGAAAATGCCGTGACTCGAGTCGGGCACACTTTAGTCTTCAAGGTGACATCTTTACTTTTCAATACTTTAAAGAGATCCTTTGCAGCAGATTTTCCCAAGGGAATGCGTCTTTTGCTTTCTTGACTGCAGCGTCCATGGCCATTGATTGTGGACCCAAGTAAAGTGAAATCGTTGACAACCTCAATCCTTTCTCCACTTGTGACAATGTTGCTTACTGGTCCAGTTGTGAGGATTTTTGTTTTCTTGGTGTTGAGGTGCAATCCATAGTGAAGGCTGTGGTCCTTTGTCTTCATCAGTGAGTGTTTCAAATCTTCTTCACTTTCAGCAAGTAAGGTGTTGTCATCTACATAATGCAGATTGTTAGTGAGTTGTCCTCCAACCCTGATGCTTCATTCTTCTTTGCACATAATCCACCTTCTCAGATTATTTGCTTGGCATGTGGATTGAAAAGATACGGTGAACAGATACAAACCTGATGCACACCTTTCCTGACTTTAAGCCATGCAGTGTCCCATTGTTATGTTCGCACAACTGCCTGTTGACTCCCATACCGATTCCTTATAGCACAATTAAGTGTTCTGGAATCCCCATCTTATGCAATGTTAGCCATAATTTGTTATGATCCACACAGTCTAATACCTTTGCATAGTCAATGAAACACAGGCAGACATCTTTCTGGTATTCTCTGCTTTCAGCCAAGATGCATCTGACATTAACAATGGTATCCGTGGTTCCATGTCCTCTTCTGAATCCAGCTTGAATTTCTGGCAGTTCCTTGTCAGTGTACTGTGGAGCTGCTGGTGAGTTTGAATTCCTGATTCTTTGTTCAGCAACTGAACACTCAACTGCTGAGCTACCAGGGTTCCTGTGACCTTAGTACCAAAAATCAAAACCAAAATCTGCTGTTATGGATTCCAATTCATAGCAACCCTATTGCAGCCTTTATTCTGAGGCTTCTCCAGGTTGGGTTGAACTGCCAACTTTTTGTTGAGTTTTTGAATCCTAGTTGTGTAGTGGTTAAGATTGGTCACCAAAATGTTGGCAATTCAAGCCCACCAGTCATTCCTTGGAAAACCTATGGGGCAGTTCTACTCTGTGCTATAGAGTTGTCTTGAGTTGGGATAGAGTGAATGACAACTTTTTTTTGTTTGTTTTAGTTTTAGTGGTGTGCTTAACCAGTTTTGCAATTTAAGGAGCTTTTTTGTAGGGTGGGAGGGGACACTGGTTGCTGTCTAGCACCCTTTGAAAACATTCTTCAAGTTGGCCAGCTTGAGTGGGCTATATGTTTCTTAGCAGTATCCTAACTCACAAAGCTAGATTTTGCCAAACTACCTTTCAGAAATTTTGTACAAACTTACTTCACACAAGCAGTTGTTACTGGAAAAAACTCAGTCACAGACTTGTGCTGCCTGTCGCTACTAAGCCAAATGCAGAGACAAGGATCAGATCTTTTAGAAGTGCTTTATTCAGATTGATAAGTGATCTGAGAAGATACTGGGTTAGAACTCTAGAAACCCATCTTAACCTCTCAGTTCAGGCTTGCAAGTTTCTAGAAAGGTTTAGGAAAGAGAAGAGGGAAAGGTGAGGGGTGTAGCTATGCAGATATTCAGAAACGGAGGGATTGGTGGAGGAATACAGCTATTTTTGTTCCAAGACAAGTTGTCCTTGATGTCTGGAGATCGACTATATTTTTCCCAGAACTGTGATGTTTATCTGGGTAGTGGGCTGCAAATTGGTGTCCCTCTGTCTGATCAGTGGTTGAGCATAACTTTAGGGCCTGGAAAAATGATATCAAAATCTTTACGAGTACTGGTCAGAAGAGAAGTTACAATTTTCTTTATGTGTCAGCATTCCTAGAGGAAAAGACATGATGGAAAAAGACCCCAGGAGACAGAAGGACCCACATAAATGGAAGGCTATTATCAACATGTGACCAGAAGAAACAGATGGTATCCAGCCACTACCAAAATGATATCAAAGATGGCCGTGATGGGGCACACAATGTTGAGTTCCTGTGGCAACATGAGAAAAAAAGAGGGATGCAGCTCAAGAACCCTACTGGAACACCACAACTGATGGTCTGACGGCCCAGGGGATTCCCTGGGAGCATGACAGCTAGACCTGCTGCTGTCCCTGTCTTGAAGACACTACCGAAATCAACTCTTTGGACAAAAATGGACTAGACTTGGGGATACAGTGTGACCATATGGTGAGTGTACCTTATGGTCCTATGCATTTATAGGAGGCTGTCTTACTGATCTCTTTCTAGATGGGAGAGAAGACAGTGGAGAGGAAGTGACAGGAGTTTGTTAATAGGATACGACAAACAAAATGAAAATGAGCAGTGTGCTGTCACAGGGCAAGGAGAGCAGAGGAGCTGTAGATAAGTAGGCATGCAAAATTGATTTAGATTCTATACTTTCACTTAATCACAATTAAAAAAAAAGAAAAAAATAAAGGGATTAGCTAAGAATTTTTTTACAGCTATTAGTCCCATCACAGTGACTGAAAATGTTTGTTTTCCTACATCTTTTTAACACAGTACACAACAAATATTAAAAAAATTACATTTAAATAAGATATTAAAAAAATTTCTGAACAAAATAACAAACATCCAAGTACACATTCTCTAGATTTACAGAAGTGTATATTTGACATTTTCAATTTTGGTCTTATTTTCTTTATTATTATTTTTAGTGGCTTAAGTATTTTCTTTTATTAAAACATAACTTAATGTCAAGCATTTCTTTACTGTCTTAAAATAACTCTTGGTATTTTTGGCATGAACTAATTCTTAGATTTTTTAAACATTAATTATGAAGCCTTTCAAACCTACAGGACAAAAAATAGTATGAAATATACATAAGAAGCCACAGTAAGATTAAACATGTTAACATTTTACCATATTTGCAACAAATCTCTTTTTGTCAACCTTTTGTTTTGAAAACAATGACATACACAGAGAAGTTGAAAGAATGCTTCAGTGAACTCTGGAATAGTACACCTTCCAACTGAAATTCAATATTTCTTAACTTTATGTCTCTTTGTGAGTATATACATATATTTTTCCCAGACATTTGAAAGTAAGTTGCTGACATCGTGATGCTTTGCTCCTAAATAAATGTACTTCAGCTATGTCTGCTAAGCAGAAACACATTCTCATACATTACCACCATACTATTAATATGCTTAAAAGAAGAATTTCTCACTCAAAATTTCTCCATTATCCCCCAAATAAGTCATCCACAGTTTTTAGTGGCTTCTTTTTAAAAATTTCAGGCTATTCCTGAGGCCTTGTTGTCACCTCTTTCTCTGTCTCTTTCTCCCTCCACAGAAGCACTTTCTTAAATTGGATATTGTTTTTATACAAGTTTTTAAAAAACTTTCATTCGATTTACGTATCTGCAAACAATATAAGTATTATTTTGTGTTTTAGAAGTTTGCATAAATGATATCATACTTGATACATCCTTTGGCAATATTTTTTTAATGTAACATGAGATTTTGTGAGATTTATCAATGTTGACACAAGCAGTTCTAGTCCAGTCATTTGAAATCTTGCCTGGTGTTCATTCATACGAACTAATGCAATGTGTTTATCCATTCGCCAGCTAACGGGTTATCAGATTGTTCCCAGTTTTTTTTTTTTTCCTTTTGTAGGCTTATGTCACAAATTTTTAGAAACCCTGGTGGTATGCTGGTTAAGTATTATGACTGCTAACCAAAAGATCAGCAGTTCAAATCTGCCAGGTGCTTCTTGGAGACTCTGTGGGGTGGTTCTATCCTGTCCTATAGGGTTGCTCTGAGTTGGAATGGACTGGATGGTACTGGGCTTATTTATTTGTCATTGGTTTAATTATGTTTCCCAAAAAATGTGTATAGAAACTTGGCTGGGCCATGGTTCCCAGTACTGTGTATGCTGTAAACCCTGCCCATATGACGTTAATGAGGGAGGGATAGGCGGCAGTTGTGTTGGTGGGACAAGATGCATTGTGTAAGATTGTTTTATGCCTTAAGATAGCTTGAGATATAAAGGAAAGAAGCCAGCAGAGTGTCGGGGGCCATGAAAAAACTTCAGGCCCCCCAAAACAGGAAGTCTGGAAAGCCCCTGAAAACGCGCTTGCGCAAAAACTGCCCGCACGTCACTGCCCAGCGTCACTGTCCAGGCATACTGCCTAACCAAGCATAAAACGCTAAGTGCCTCACACCAGATATCACCCGATTCTAAACCCCTCCCCTCCTCAGTGTGTATATATTCCGCTGTTGCAATAAAAGTTTTTTGAGGCTTGATCAGAATTTTGTCTTGCCTCCATTTCTTCGTGTCTCTTGCCCCGTTTTCCTTTTCACAGGTTCCTCCCCGCTCCTCCGCTGATTTGCCCCGCGGGCCGGGGCAGCAGAGAGATCTGGAGACCTCATACCATCAAAAAAGAAAGCAGTGCAGGGATCTTAGTACATCTTTTGGAAAGGACATGGGTCCATGCACATCAGAAGTTTCCAGTCCAGGGGAAGACTGACAACAAGCACCTTCACCCAGAGCCAGCAGAAAGAGCCTTCCCCTGGAGCTGACACCCTGAATTTGGACTTTCAGTTTACAGGACTGTGACAAACAAAATTTCTCTTTTTAAAGCCATCCACTTGCAGTATTTCTGTTAGAGCAGTACCAGATGACTAAGCCAGTTTGCAATCTCTTACTTGAAATTCCCAAATCCTCAAAGCTCTGAAAACCTCATTTCTTTCTTTGTAGGTTTGGGACAAACAAGTAGGTGGCAAAATTGACATGGTGTTGGGTCATTTATGCCCTTTATCATATATGGTGTGAACAGTTATATAATTTTAGAACCATGCATTGGTTAAAGCATTTGGCTGCTAACTTCAAGGGTGGTGATTCAAACCCATCAGTTCTCTAAGAGAAAGACGTGTAGTCTGCTTCTGTAAAGATTTATGATCTTGAAACCCTAAGGCACAGTTTTACCCTGTCCTATAGGATCTTTATGAGTCAGAATTGATTTGACAGCAATGAGTAAGGAGTTAATGAATTTGACTACAGGTTGCTGTCTCAGATCCCATCAGACGTATAATGTCTAATGTAGTATAACCACAGAATTACCTTCATAAAAGACATTCTAAATTCTGACATCTTCTCATATTTAAGGTTTCAGGTATGCAACTGCAGCCCTGTGCAAACAATGCTGCCATGAACATATAGGACAATCCACAATACCAGAAATTATGGCCTAGCCAAATTGATACACACATTTTTTGGAGGACATAATCAATCCATGACACTTAGATTTAACCATTGCATCTCCTTAGGTTCCTCTTGGTTGTGATGGTTTGTCAGCATTTCATTGTTGATGATTGACAGTTTTGAATATTGGCAAGGTATTTTGTAGCATGTCCCTCAGCTGGGTTTTGTCTGATATTTATCTCATGATAAGATTGAAGTTACAGGTTTTGAGTAGGAAGGCCACGGTTAAAGTGCTATTATCATTACACCTTATCAAAAGTACATATTATCAATATGACTTATGGATATTGATGTTTACTTTGATCACCAGGTTAAGCTAGAGTTTGTCAGATTTCTCCAAAGAGCCCTGGTTTCCTTTATTGGAGCACAGTGTTAGAAATCAACATGTGGGTACTTGATGTCTTCATTGTTACTGGCATATCGCTACTTCCGGGCTTTGTCACCTGACACTTCAAGGACATAAGTGTATATCTGACTCATATATACTCACATTTCTATAAGTATTCCTCTACATAACTATCTGTACCTACATTAAGCTAAACATGGGCTTATCCTGATGTTTCCAACTCTAACCCATGTGGATCATTCTGGCCTTCTTCCCTCATTTATCTGTAACCCCCCTCTCTAACAGTAAGAAACATGGCTCTAACCATAAATCCACTAAACACACTGCTGTCCAGCCAATTCTGACTCATAGTACCCTACAGACAGAGTAGACCTGTGTCATAGAGTTTCTAAGGAAGGCCTGGCAGATTTGAACTGTGGACCTTTTGGCTAGCAGCTGAAGCACTTAACACCACTACACCACCAGGCTTTCAGGGTCCACCATAGCCCTGCCACTGAGTTGATTCCAAGTCATAGTGACCCTATAGACAGAGTAAAACTGGTGACAGAGTTTCTAAAAGAGCACCTGGCAGACTTGAACTGACAATCTTCTAGTTAGCGGCTGTAGCACTTAGTACTGTGCCACCAGGGTTTCCAGGGTTCCAATCATAGGCATCCATTAACTGTTTAGCTGCATCATACAAGTTCAGTGATTGCAGAATTGATAACCTGTATTCCCATAGGAAACAACTTCATCAGCTAGAGTACATTGCTTATGTGCAGATAATTTTGCTTGCAGTCTTACAGACTCCATTTCCAAAGTTACTTAGGTTAGCATCTTTTCCCCCACCTCTTTCAATAAAGTGGTTTCATACATTTGTGTACAGGTAGATTATTTTGTCACATTCTGCCTGCAGTTCTTTGAATTTCTAAATTTGTTTATGTTCAGATTTACTCTTTGGGCTGTAAAGTTCTGTGAGTTTTGAAAAATGTACAGTGTCATGTATCTACTGTTAGAATTACATAGAATAGCTTCACCAACCCCCCAAAATCTTATGCTTCACTTGTCCAAATTTTTGTCCTCCCAGCCTCCAACAACAGACTTTTTATATATCTCTATAGTCTCACTTTTCTCTGAATGTTATATACTTGAGTTCTTACCATATGTATACTTTACAGATTGGCTAGGAAAGGAAAATACATTTTAGATTAAGCCATGTCTTTTTGTGGCTTGATAACTCACGCCTTTTTTTTTAATCACTGAATAGTATTCCATCATGTTTTAGTCAGCTAGTGCTGCTCTAACAAAAATTTCACAAAGTGGATGGCTTTAACAAAGGAAAGTTTATCTTTACACAGCCTGAGAGGCTACAAGTCCGAATTCAGGGTGTCTACTCCTGAAGGCTTTCTCTATGTTGGCTCTGGAGGAAAGTCCTTGTGTTGTATCAGTCTCTGGTCGGGGAGCATCTTGGCACAGGAACCTCAGTTCTGAAGGACACGCTCTTCTCCTGGTGTTGCTTTCTTGATGGTGTGCTTGTTCCCTTTCCTTTTATCTCTTGTAGGATGAAAGGATGAAAGGTGGTGCAATCCACACTCCTAGGAAACTTCCTTCTCAATGGAACAGTGAGAGGACCTTATGAAGGGATTTATAGCCTCACCCTAATCCTCTTTAACATACAGCATAGGAAAATCACAAATTGAAGGACAATCATAAAATGTTGGGAATCACGGCCCAGCCAAATGACTACACACATTTTTGGGGGGACACAGTTCAACTCATGATACATTGTGTGGCTATACCACAGTTTATCCACTCACCTATTAGAGGACATGTTGGTTACTTCCAATTTTGGGTGATTATGAGTAAAGCAGCTATGTGGACATGGTTTTCCAATCAGTTGAGATTGCTGGATTGTATCATAAAATTATATTTAGCTTTCCATTCACTTTATTTTTTAATTTGCTTACTTTTTCAAAAGGTAATTAGTGTATATGGTATTAAATTCTAGTAACTCTTTTTCTTACCTGTATTTCTCAGTCCTCCTCTTTCTATTTCCTGCATGTCTTATTGAAGTCATACTGAGACATTACAAAACAGATTTACTTTAGATTATTTAATTCTCTAGAGCAGTGGTTTTCAAAGTGTAATCGGTGTATCCTTGGATGCCTCCAAAGTCACAATCATAGCATTAGGATGTTATTTCCCTTTTACTGTGTTGACATTTGCATTGATGGTGCAAAATCAGTGGTGGGTAAAACTACACGTGCAATAGCATAAATCAAGCCAGTGGCACTAAACTCAGCTAGTAGTCAGTACATTCTTCACTGCTTTATACCATAGTTTACAACTTCACATAAGAATACCCCTGATGATGAAGGGTTAAATCCTTACATGAGAAATCTTTGTAACATCCTGTGTAATGAAGGAGAAGCCTTCATAAAATCCTTAGCTTTATTCACAAGATAATGATTGATCTGGGAGAAAGTTCTTGTGTAATCGAGTTGCCAGCTGAAGTAGCGCTTTTTGTGGAACATCATTTTTATTTGAAAGAATGACAGAAAGAACAAAGAAAGCCTGGCACTTCCAGGAAAACAGCTGACAGGCTTGTCTGCTGTTTTAGTCACCTGGTATTACTCTAACAGAAATACCACAAGTGGATGGCTTCAGCAAAGGAAAGTTTATTCTTACACTGCCCAGAAGGTTACAAGTCCAAATTCAGGATGGCCTCTCTAAGGGAACGCTTTCCCTCTTTGTTAGATTTAGAGGCAAGTCCCAGTCTTTGGTCTGGGAGCATCTTGGCACAGGAATATCAAGTCTGAAGGACATGCCCTACTTGTGGTGACGCTTTCTTCTTAGCATGAGATTCCCAACTCCGTGCTTGCTACCTTTCATTTCCTGTAGGATGAAATAAAAGGTGGTGCAATCCGTACCCCGGGGTAACTTCCTCTATACTGCAGCTTAGAGGTGACTTTAGGAAGGATGTTACCATCTGTTTTAGTCAGCTAGGGTGCTCTAACTGAAATACCACAGAGTGGATAGCTTTAACAAAGGAAGGTTTATTCTTACACAGTCAGGTAGGCTACAAGTCCAAATTCAGGGTGTCCGCTCCAGGACATTATACCACCAGGATTTCCGATGGTTTCCTATAGTGCAGAGTAAAATTGTCCCATAGGGTTTCTAATGCTGTAATTTTTATGGAAACAGATTTCCACTCATTCTCACGCAGGGCGGCTGGGTCCGTTGGCAGAGGAGCGCTCAACCATCCCTCACCGAGGCTCCTTGGGCTCAGGATACCTAAACAGTAATTCAACTCATTAACTACCAAATGTCCCACAGGCCACGTGACAAAAACCAGCGGATCAGGTGACGCTCTGGCCCACGTGCCAGTGACCGCAGCCGCCCTTATTCCGCCCGTTTCAATCATGGTCCCTAGATGTCTTCACTGCAGCAACCGCCGGCCTTCTGTAGCTTAGGAGCCACCTGGGTTTCTACGTCAGGCTCTTTTAGCGAGGGTCGGCTTGCGGAAAAACCAGGCAGGGGCAATACGGCCGGTGGTCACCGATCAGCCACCAAAACGTGTCTCCAGGGCAGCCGGGCTAAGACAAACGCCAGCGGACTGGAAGTTCGCGGCTGTGCTGGCTAGCGGAGCCGTTAGCTGCAGCACACCGGAAGTGGCTTGTCGGTCCGGGTTGCTCTGTCCCCCCGCAGTGTGTGAGGTTTCCTCCGGGGTTGGCCAGACGTCATGGAGCCTGGGTCAGCAGAGTTGTATGACCAGGCCCTGCTGGGCATATTGCAGCATGTGGGCAACGTCCAGGACTTTCTGCGCGTGCTTTTCGGTTTCCTCTACCGCAAGACCGACTTCTACCGCCTGTTGCGCCACCCATCTGACCGCATGGGCTTTCCACCGGGGGCAGCCCAGGCCTTGGTGCTGCAGGTAACAGCGGAGCGGGGCAGGTTTACCCCCGCCCCGTGCCGACCCGCGTGTCTGCCCAGTAGCTGGTCACTGAGGCCAAGGAGGCTGTGGGAGCTTCATCCCCGCGAGCAACCTGTTCGTCTGACTTCCCGTGCAGTCTAAGCTGTCTTTCTGGCTCCGCCCCTTTTAAGTTGTGGAATGCTTTACTTCTCTTAGCCTCAATTTTCTCTTCGGGCGGTTGTGTAGACCTATCTTGCAAGACTGTGCTGGTAACCAGATAACGGCTGTGAAAGTAATCCGAAACGCTGGTCGGGTATTGCCTTATTCTGTGGGAGCTGTGACTGGCTCTTATGCAACCTAGTTTTACACATAATATACTTACGTCACAGAAGTAGTAAACTAGTTCTTTAAGGTCCTGTCATCCTACAGTACACAACTCTTAAGAGTTAGGCGTTGCTTGTCAGGGAATGAAAACGATGCAGGTGTTAGGTGAGATGGGGGAAAGACAAATTTACTCAACAGAAATCTGTTTACATGCCCCAGAACTACAAAGACAAAGACTGGAGGTGGAAGGGATGACTGAGGAATTGTGTTGATGAATGAGAATGTTAATCACCTTGTTTGAAATGTGGGTTCCTGGATCAGAGACAGTCGTCATATTATTAGGTTTATACTTGAGTATATACATAGTTACTTACAAAATTTACATTTGAGTAGGTGTCTACATACCCTGGTTAAATTATATGAGGAAATATTAGTATTCATTCCCTGAAGGTGACTGTGTACTTTTCATGTAGCAGTAAGCAAGTATTTACTGGGTGTATTTTACATTCTTCTGCAGCTCTCCTGGTGATGTGGACCTGTAAGTAACAGTCTTTCTCCCCTGGCACTTAATATAGTTAAGAAGGTAAAGCAGTAATAGAGAACTGTGCAAGGCCAGTTACGTGGTAGAACCCATAGTGTGCTACTGGAAGGAAAGGAGTATAAGTGATGCAGCCAAGGTTTCGCAGGGTAGTTGGAACTTTTGTTGGGACTGAAAGTATTTAGCTAAGCCTTGAAACTGTAGGAACTGGGGAACTCCCACAGTTATCTAGGGCTTTACTGTTTATAAAGTGCTTTCATATGTTATCTCTTGAAATCCTTACTGTAAGCCAGTGAAGCAGATTGATCGGGTATTACTTTACTGAGTGTCTGAATGAAGAAACAAAAGCTTGGACTGTGAGTAAATACCAAAGGCAGTATGGTCAAGTGAGGGGGGTATTGGGCTCCAATGGAGTTCAGGTTCAGAACTAAACGTTATTCCTTTTCCTTTTTGGTGGCTGCCTTAGTTATAACAAAAATACCACAAGTGAGTAGCTTTAAGAAACAGAAATTAATTTTCTCACAACTGGTTGCTGTTGTTGTTAGGTACCAGCGACAGCAATTTATAGTGATGTTACGTGTAACAGAACTAAATACTGTCCAGCCCTGCATCACCCTTACAATCATTGTTATGCTTAAGTTCATTATAGCAGCCAGCATGTCAATTCATCTAATTCGGGATCTTCCACCTGTTTCTGGCAGTCCATGGTATATTCAGTATTCTTTGTCAGCACCATAATTCAAAAACATCATTTCTTCTTCAGGGGTCTTCATTCGCTGTCCAATGTTCACCATGGATTGGGTCAAGCTGCACCTTAGTCCTTAAAGAGATATCTTCATTTTTCAACAAATAAAGTGTTTTTTAAAAGAAGATTTGCCTAGTGCAGTGCATCTTTTCGTTTCCTGACTAGTGCTTCTGTGGGCATTGATTGTGGATCCAAGTAAAACAAAATCCTTGGCAACCTCAGTCTTCTCTCTGTTTATCGTCATGTTGCTCATTGGTCCAGTTGTGAGGGTTTTTGTTTTCAGTATACGGAGATGTAATCCATACTGAAGAACCTTAAATTTATCACAGTTTGTCAGCATTCTCTTTAATTGTGTCTAGACCTATCCATGTGTGCTGAAATTCTCATTTTATGTTGGTTGTGCTATGCTTAACTACATCCACATTCAGTGTCATTTTTCCCATCACCACAAATAACAAGTCTCTACTTAAGTGTGCTTTCTTCCACCCCTCTCTTTCTGGTAACCACCAGTGATTATTGGTCTCTCTAAAATCTATTCTTATAAAAGAGGGATCATATAATATTTGTGCTTATGTCCTTGATTAATCTCACTTAGCTCACTTAGTATTTTGATCTTCCATAATACATCCATAGTACAGTATGTTTGGACTTTGTTCTTTACAGTTGCATAGTAGTCCATTTTATGTACCATAATTTGCTTATCCATTCATTTGTTGAAGACTACTTCAATGTTATCCATTTATTTCCTGTTGTGAATAAAGCAGCAGTGAGTATGCACGTGTTTATCGTGAATAAAGCAGCAATGAGTGTGCATGTGCCTGTTCATTATTTTTAGGTACCTAGGGTATTTGAAAACCCTGGTGGCATAGTGGTTAAGTGTTATGGCTGCTAACCAAAAAGTTAGCAGTTCAAATTCACCAGGTGCTCCTTGGAAACCCTATGGGGCATTTCTGCTGTGTCTATAGGGTCACTATGAGTTGGAATTGACTTGACAGTGTTGAGTTTGGTTTTGATTAGGGTATGTGTATACCTAGGAGTGGGCTTGATGGATCATAGGGTAGTTCTGTGGTTTTCTGTAGTGGGGTTGTACCATTTTATGGTCTCATTAGCAATGAATAAGGGCCTCAGTTGCTCCACATCCTTGCCAACACTTGTTATTACCTATTGTTTTCAAGTAGTGCCACTTTGGCTGGGGTAAGATGGTATCTCATTGTAGTTTTGATTTATATCTCTTTAATCGCTAGTGATCATGAACATATTTTCATGCACATGTTGGCCATTTGGATGTCCTCGTTAGTGAAGGTTCTATTCATGTCCTTTGCCCATTCCGTGATTGCGTTGTTTGTGTTGTTGTTGTTGAGGTGTAGTTTTCTGTAGGTTTAAGAGATTAGACTGTTATTGGATTACTGAAGATATTTTTCCAGCCTGTAGGTTGCCCATTACTTTTTTTAAAAAAATATTTCTTTGTGCTTTAAGTGAAAGTTTATAATCCAAATCGATCTTGTCATATTAACCTCCCCCACACCACTGTGCTCTCGCCCACCGCATGACAGCACACTGCTCCTTTCCACCCTGTACTTCTGGTATCCATTCATTCAACTCCTGTCTCTCCCACCTTCTCATCTCACCTCAGGACAAACACTGCTCAGAAAGCCTCATGTGTGAATACAACATAGTTTGTTTATCCATTCATCTGTTGATGGGGACCTAGGTTGATTCCATCTTGTTGCCTTTGTGTACAGTGCTGCAATAAACACTAGTGTATGTATTGTTCATGTGGCAGCCCTTATTTCTCTAGGATACATTCCAAAAAGTAGGATTACTAAATCTTAGGGGATTTGTATTTCTAGCTGTTTAAAATAGTATCTAATCAATTTCCAAAGTGATTGTATCATTTTACATTCCCACTAGCAGTGTGGAAAGTTCTAGTCTGTCTCCACCCCACCCTCTCCAATGTTTGTTATTTTGTGTTTTTTGGATTAATGCCATCCTTCTTGGGGTGAGATGGTACTTCACTGTAGTTTCGATTTGGGTTTGTCTATTGGCTAATGATCATGAACATGTCCTCATGTAGCCTTTAGTGCCCTAGATGTCTTTTTTGGTGAAGTGCCTGTTTATATTCTTTGCCCATTTTTTAAATTGGGTTATTTGTCTTTTTCTTGTTGGGGGTTTGCAGAAGCTTGTAGATTATGGAGATTACACACTGATTGGATTTCTGGTAGCCAAAAATTCTTTCCTAGCCTGTAAGTAGTCTTTTTTTCTTTTTTGGTGAAATCTTTGGATGAGCCTAGGTGTTTGTTTTTTGGAGTTCATTACCTGTTTTCTCTTCTGGTGTTTGTTCATTGTTAATAATATTTTATAGTCTGACTATACCGTGTATTAGGGCTTCCATGGTTGCCACCATTTTTTTCTTCTATGATTTTTGTTGTTTTTGATTTTATATTTAAGTGTTTGATCCATTCTGAGTTAGTTTTTATGCATGGTGTTAGATAAGAGACTTGTTTCATTTTTTTTTTGTCCAGATGGCTATCCAGTGATGCCAGTGCCTTTTGTTAAAGAGCCAGTCTTTTCCCAGGTATGGACTTTGAACCTTTGTCAAATATCAGCTGCTCCTAGTTGGATGATGTGGTACCTGGATTCTGAATTCTCTTGCATTGCTCTATGTATATATTTTTGTGCCAGTCAGTACCAGGCTGTGTTGGCTACTGTGGCTGTGTTATATATTTTAAAGACAGATAGCTTGAGGCCTCCCACTTTGTTCTTCTTCAGTGATACTCGCCTTCTTTGGAGCTTCTCCCTTTCCATATGATGTTGGTGACTTGTTTCTCCATCTCCTTGACAACTGCCATTGGAATTTGTATTGAGATTGCATTGTGTGTACAGATCACTTTGGGTAGAGTACACATTTTTACCATGTTAAGTCTTCCTGTCCATGAGCAAGGTAGCTTTCTCTACATATGTAGGTCTCTTTTGGTTTCTTGAAATAGAATCATGTAACTTTCTTTGTGTGGGTCCTTTACATCTCTGGTTATATTTATTCCTAGGTATTTTATCTTCTTGGGAGCCTGTTTTAAATCGTATTGATTAGGTGGTTTCCTCTTTAATGGTCTCCTTATTAGTGTAAAGGAATCCAACTGATTAATGTGTGCTTATCTTGTATCCTGATACTTTGCTGAACTCTACTGTTAGTTCCAGTGATTTTCTTGTGGATTTTTTAGGGTTTTCTGTGTATAAGATTGTATCATCTGCAAATAGAAATACTTTTCCTTCATCCTTACCAGTTTGGGTGCCCTTTATTTCTTTGTCTTGCCTGATTGCTCTGTCGAGAACCTGTAGGACAATGTTGAATGAAAGTGGTGACAGTGGGTACCCTTGTCTGGTTCCTGTTCTCGAAGGGAATGATTTCAGATTCTCTCCTTTTAGGATGATATTGGTTGTTGGCTTTATATAGCTGCACTTTATTATGCTGAGGAATTTCCCTTCTATTGCTATTTTGCTGAGAGTTTGTGAAGAGTTGTTACATGCCTTGCTTGCATCAGTTGATAAAACCAGGTGGTTCTTGTCTGTGTTTTATTTATGTGGTTGATTACATTAATTCTAATGTTGAATCATCCCAGCATCCCTAGTATGAATCCCACTTGATCATGGTGAATTATTTGTTTGATATGTTGTTGAATTATTGGCTAGAATTTTGTTGAGCATTGAGATATTGGCCTGTAATTTTCCTTTTTTGTGCTGTGCTTACCTGGTTTTAGTATCAGGATTATGCTGGCTTCATAGAATGATTTAGGAGTACTCTATCCTTTTTATGTTATGGAATACCTTTAGTAATGGTGGTGTTAACTCTTCTTTAAAACTTGGGTAGAATTCTCCAATGAAACTGTCAGGGCCAGGGCTTTTTCACGTGGGAGTTTTTAAATTATCTTTTCAGTGTCTTCTTTTGTAATGGGTTTATTTATTGTTCTACTTCTGTTTGTGCTAGTTTTGGTGGCGTTGTGTTTCTAGAACTTTTCCATTTCTTTTGGATATTTTCAATTTGGTAGAATACAGTTTTCCATAGTACTCTGTTATGATTCTTTTAATTTTTGTTGGGTATGCTGTGATATCACCCATTTCGTTTCTTATTTGAGTTATCTGCTCTCTGTCTCTTGTTTTTCTTTTGTCAGTTTGGCCAGTGGTTTATCAAGTTTGTTGATCCTTTTAGAAAACTACCGTTGGGTCTTTTTAACTCTTTCATTTGTTTTTCTGTTCTCTAATTCATTTAGTTTTGCTTTAATTTTTATCATTTGCTTTCCTCTGGTTTCTGAAGGGTTCTTTCTGCTCTCTTTCCACTTGTTTGAGTTGTGGAGTTAATTCTTTGATTGGGGCCCTTTGTTTCTGGATGTGTGTGTGCATTTATTGTGATAAACTATGAGCAGTGTTTTTACTGTGTCCCATCAATCTTGGTAGGATGTGTTTTCATTCTCATTTGTTTCCATGAATTTCTTTATGTCATCCTTGATTTTTTTTTTCCAATAATCCAGTCATTTTGAGCAAGGTATTGTTCAGTTTCTATGTGTTTGGGTTTTTTCCCTCCCCTTTTCTGTCACTGACGTCTACTTTTATTTCTTTATGGTCTGAAAAGATGCTTTGTAGTATTTCAGTACTTTGAGTTTTGTTAAGGATTGCTTTGTGGCCGAATATGTGGTCAATTCTGGAGAATGTTCCATGTGTATAAGAAAGAAAGTATACTTGACTGCTGTTGTTGCATGCAGTGTTCTGTATATGTCTATGAGGTCAAGTTGGCTGATGATGACATTTAGATCTTCCATGTTATCGCTGAGCTTTCTTCTAGATGTCCTGTCCTTCACTGAGAGTGGTGTGTTGAAGTCTCTTCCTATTATTATGGAGCTGTCTGTTCTATTTTCAGTGCAGTTAGTGTTTTGTTTTATGTATTTTCAAGCCTTTTCACTGGGTGCTTAGATATTTAATATAGCTATATCCTGGCATATTGATCCTTTCATCGTTATGTAATGTCCTTCCTTAGTCACATTTTACTTTAAAGTCTATTTTATCTGAGATTAATATGCCATTCTTGCTTTTTTTGAATGTTGTTAGCTTCATACATATATTTTTGCATCCTTTGAGCTTTAGTTTGTTCGTTTCTTTGAATCTAAGGTATGTCTCCTGGAGCTAGTGTATAGGTGGGTCATTGTTTTTTTTTAAAATCTGGTGTACTACTCTCTCTCTCTTTATTTTGAGGAACTTTCTTTCTGTTCTTCTTTGTTGAGTGTTTTTGTTAGGAAAGAGTGTTGAATTTTATTGAATGCATTTTTTGCATGGATTAATATGATCATATTGTATTTTTCCTTTGTTTTATTTATGTGGTGAATTTCAATGGTATTGACTGACTAATGTTGAACCACCCTTGTAGTCCTATTAGGATTCATATGTATGTGGTCACGGTGTATGATTTGTTTGATACATTGCTGTAGCCTGTTGGCTGGAATTTTGTTTAAAATTTTTGCATGTATGTTCATAAGGGATGTTGGTGTGTAGTTTTTTTTTCTTGTGATTTATTTTCCTGGGTTAGGCATCAGGGTTATGCTGGTTTCACAGAAAGAGTTTTGTAGTGTTTGTTCCTCTTGTTTTCAAAGGATTGGTGTCAGCTATTTGGTTTAGTAGAATTCTGCAATGTACCCATCACTTTTTTTTAAAGGAAGTGAAATTATTTTATTGCTTGCACTAAACTTAGCAAAATAGCAGGAGATCCAAGTCACTAAGAAATTATTCAGTACATCTTAGTTGAAGTTATGAGGAATTCCACAAGATAACTTTGACTTTTAGCATGTTTCGCAAGCTTATAGATTACAATTTAAGTATTAAGAACTGAAATTAAGATTTTTTAAGCTCTATAAATGAAATCTGCAGTGTTGCTGCCTTGCTAGCATTGAAATAAAACACTTTTTAAAAACTATTATTTTACTGATTTTGTCAGAAGCAGTGCTGTATATCCTGAGGGTAGAGAAGCATTCTTCTGGGCCGTTAGAAGGAAGCTCTCACTACTCGCCCTTCAGAGTCTGGGTTGGTCGGTTGTTGTGCAGTGTGGGCACAGCAATTTCACCTTCAGCATTTGATAGCAGGCTGCGGAACTGGGCCAGCTGCTCTGAGCTGATGCTGACGGTCTCATTGCAGACAATCCAAGTTACACTCTCATGAAGAGGGGGATGAGTCAGAGAGCCAGAGTAGGTCCAGTAATTTCGAGATGAATGAAGGAGAATGGAAGGGTCAAAATTGGTGAATGGGGCTCGTTTCCCCTTAGTTTTGACTCCTCCTAAGGCATTAAGTACTTTCTGCAGCGATGAGTTGGCCTGACCAGGCTTCATCAAAGCACCAATAATTGCCAAGCCATCAGCCTTAGAGGCAGCTTCAGCAAAACTGGAGTACTTTTCAGAATTCCAGTGAACTATGTGAAGCTTTGCAGAAAATTTTTCTCCATTTACTGTGTGCTCAGAGCCATAGTCATCTGTGCTGCTCCAGTGAAAGTGGAACCGGCAGAGCCTGTAGCTTCCAGAGAGAGGGCCGCCTTTCAGCACTGATCAGTTATCATTATCCTCAAAACACACATGTAATGAATGTCCAACATTGACAATTTCTTTGGCTGTGGCTGGAATGTAGGAGACACTGATAGGTTTTAGAGCAGTGTCATGTTTGGTTTCTTTGGTTTTAATATCGATAGGAGATTGATTATTTCCCTTGGCGATAGAGTACAGTTTGCCCCATTGCTCAGGACCGTTTTTGTCATCGTATCCCCAGTCAGTACTTGCCATGATCTTTGTTCTCTTTTCCTTCAGACCGTGAGAGCCAGGGATAGCCAGGCGTGGGAGTCAGCGAAAGAGAGGACGTTTTTCGCTCAGTAGTATGAAGTCCAAAGTAACAGCCCTGTGCTGTGTCCTGGGGCTGATGAGGTGACCAGAAGGCTCCGTTTGATTATCAATTCAGGTCTTGGTTTCCAGAAGGATACGTGTGCTTAGTCCGCCATCCTGACTCCGCCCCCTGCACTCATCATTTTTGTTGTTGTTGGCAGTTTTTTGGTGACATCTTCAATTTCTTTTATAATGAGTCTGCGTATATTTTTTACCACTGTTTGTGTTAGCATGGGTAAGTATTGTGTTTCTAGGAATGTGTTCATTTCATCCAGGTCTTCAAATTTCTTGGAGTAATAATCAGTTATGATCTTATTTATCTCTGTTGGATTAGATATAGTGTTAGTAGTTTCATTTCTTGGTTATTTGTTTCTTTTGGATGTTTTCTTTGGTCAGTCTAGCTAATGGTTTGTCTGTTTTATCAGTCCTTTCAAATAATGAACTCTGGTTTTGTTGGTTCTTTTCAATTTTGTTTATTTCTGTCCAGAGCTTTATTATTTCAATTTCTTTTTTTTGTGTGTATGTAGCTTTTGTCTTTGTTTACTCTTCCTTTTCTATTTGTTGAAGTTACTGGTTTAAGTTAAAGATTTTAGATCTTCTTTATAAATGTAGGCATTTATTGTTAAAAATTTCCCTCTGAATACTGCTTTTCTGTGCCCCAAGGTTTTGATATGTTGTGTTGTTGTTTTCCTGTGATACTAGGACTTTTTAAATTTCTTATGTAACTCAGTATTTTTTAAGCAATGTATTATTTAGTTTCTGTGTATTTATTCTTTTTTTCCTTATTCTGTTACTGATTTCTAGCTTCATACCATTATGGTATGGTATGGTCCAAGAAACTGCTTTGTATGGTTTCGTTCTTTTTTGGATTTGGGAGACTGTCTTCCTTGTGTATGTTCTGTTCTGAAAAATGATTAATGTGTGCTGGAGAAGAATATGTGTTGTTCTGATGTTGGGTAGAGTGTTCTGTATAGTCTGTTAGGTACAGTTGGCTTAATGGTTTTAAGTTCGTAATGTCCTTAGAATTTTCTTTTTAGATGTTTTGTCTATAATTGAAAGTGATGTGTTGAAGTGCTCTATACTGTGATTGTGGGGGTTATCTATTTCTCCTTTTATATTAATCAGTATTTGTTTCATGTATTTTGGTGTACTGCTATCAGAGGCATATTTACTTATTTGTAAAATTTGTTATTGAGAATATAAAATAAAACCTACAACAATTGAACAGTTTCTGTGTGTACCATTAGGTGATATTGATTACATCTTTCCTGTTGTGGAGCCATTCTCATTTTCCTGTTCTGAATTGTTCCTCCCCTATTAACTTCAGGGGATATTTTTTGTTCAAGCTTTAAAGATTATCTTAGAGCAGTAGTTTTAGTGGCTCATCCAAACTTCATGGCTGAAAAGGTTAATGTCTATGAGAATTTTAAATTCTGTTCTCCATTTACCCCTTTTGATTAGTATTCTTCTATAAAATCTTTTATCAAAATGTTCGGTAATGGCAGCCAGACACCATCCAGTTCTTCTGGTAACACGGCAGAGGAGCTAGTTGTTCATGAAAGTAGTTAGCTATAAATGCTGTATCTTCCTGTTCTTGACTCTCTTTTTCCCTGTGTTGCTCCAGGCAAATGAAGAACAATTGTCCCTTGGTGGTTGCTTGCAAGCTTTTAAGACCCTAAACCTCTCAACCAGGAAACTAAATCCTATGAGGATTTTTGACTGTACATAAGCAGCCTTAGCAGCTACCCTTTTTTTGTTGTTGTAAATGTATCTATCACACAGCTTTTGGCAGCTCAGCATTTTACAGGTGTAGAATTTATGGACAGCAATTACAATAATCAACTGTGCAGCTCTGCCTGTAATACATTTGCTGTTTATGTCACAACCACCTCTTTTCCTGCCCTACCTGCTGGGACTGGGATATATTTTGTTTTCTACACATTTGGCTTTTCTTGTCTTTTTATATAAGTGAGGTCATACAGTATCCTCTTGAAATTGACTTATTTCACTCAGCATAATGCCTTCCAGCTCCATCCATGTTGCTAGCATGTATCACGATTTTGTCTCTCTTACTGGCTAGGTAGTATCCATTGTATATATGTATTAAGTTTTGTTTAACCATTCATCTGTCAGTGTACATTTAGGTTGTTTCCACCTTGTTGCTATTATGACTAGTGCTGCAATCAGCAGTGGTGTACAGGTATCTTTTTGAATCCTGCTTTTTAAGTCTTTTGGGTATATACCTAGGAGTGAAATTGCTAAGTCACATAGTAGTTCTATTTAAAAAAAAATTTTTTTTTTATTGTGATTGAGTTTGCAGTCCAAGTTGGTTTTCCATGTAAGACCGCAAGTACCCTCTTTTCTGTAAGTCTTATCTGCTCTCCTCACCCCGTGACAGCACATTTTTATTTTTCACTCTTTACTTCCAGTATCCACTCAACCAACACTTGTCCCCTCCTCTTTATTCTTTCCTCTATACTCTACAAACAAACCAGTAGGGCAGTCTCATATATGTATTAAACCATAAAGTACACACACCACATACTTCACTCAGTGTCTCCAAGTCCAGTCCATTCTTTGTCTGAAATGTTGGCTTCAGGCTAGTTTCAGCTCCGGGCTAACAACAGGTATATGGGCCATGTTCTCAGGACCCTTCAAATTGTCAGACCATCAGTTCTGGTCTTTTAATAGAGTTTTTGAGTGGCATACCTCTTTTTCTTGTACTGTGTGAGGGACACTACATTATGTCCTCTATCAGGACTGTCTTTGGTGGTGGCTGGGTACCATCTAGTTCTTCTGGTCTCATGCTGATGTAGTCTCCAAATCATATGAGTCCTGTCTCCTGGGCTCATTTTTCCTTGTGTCTTCGATGTTCTCGGTTGTCATCTGTTCCAGGTGGTTGGGACCAATTGATGTTTGCCAGATGACAGCTTGCTGGCTTTTAAGACCTCAGATGCTACTCACCAGTATGGGATGCAGAAGACTGTCTTAGAAAAATACTATTTATGCCAGTTTTAGTCCCCAGAACCCTGTCCCTGCTACTCTGTCCTTTGAAATGTTGGGTTAAATTTAGAAAACCTTTTAGCTTATGTGTAGTCCATTTGTGCTGACCTGTCTTCTACCGTGTGCTGTCACTCCCTTCACCCAACTGAATTCCTATTGACTATCTATTCTATGAATAGCCCTCTTCCTCCCTCCCCCCCACTGTATCCATCAAGTAGAATTTTCTTCTGTGTGTAGGTATTTTCTTAAGTCCTTATAATAGTAGTCTCATACAGTATTTGTCCTTTTGCAGCTGGCTGTTTCACTCAGCTTAATGTCTTCCAGTTGATTCCAGGTTATGAGATGTTTCGTAAAATTCTCATTGTTCTTCATGATTGCATAGTGTTCCATTGTGTATACATACCATAGTTTGTTTATCCATTCATCTGTTGGTGGGTACCTAGGTTGATTCCATCTTTTTGCTATTGTGAACAGTACTGCAGTAACATTTTTGTGCAATAAATATTTGTGTGCATGTATCTGTTTGTGTGACAGCCCTTGTTTCTGTCTGATATATTCCAAGCAGAGGGGCTGCTGGTATTTCTATTTCTAGCTTTTTAAGAAAGTGCCAAATTGCTTTCCAAAGAGATTGTACCATTTTGCATTCCCACCAGCAGTGTAGAAGAGTTCTGATCTCTCCACAGCCTCTCTAGCATTTGTTGTTTTGTGTTTTTTGGATCATGGACAACTTTGTTGGGGTGAGATGGTAACCCATTGTTAATGGATGATGAGCATGATCATTTCCTCATGTGTCTTTTGGCTGCCTGGGTGTCTTCTTTGGAGAAGTGTCAGTCCATATCCTTTGCCATTGTGTAGTTGGGTTATTTGTCTTTTTCTGGACTTGATGGCTCTTGGCTTGGCTTGTTGATATTTTGCAGTGTGTTGCAGATTATAGAGATCCAACGTCGATCAGATTCATGGTTGCCAAACTTTTTTTCCCAGTCTGTAGGCAGTCTTTTTACTCTCTTGATAAAGCCTTTGGATGAGCATAAGTGTTTGACTTTTACTAGTTCCCATTTATCTATTTTCCCTTCAGCTGTTTGTGCATTGTTAGTAAGATTTTGTAGTCTGTTTAAGCTGTATATTGGGGCTTCTAGTGTCATCCCTATTTTTTCTTCTGTAATCTTTATTGTTTTAGATTTGATATTTAGGTCTTTGATCCATTTTGAGTTAGTTTTTGTATAAGGTGTGAGACAAGGGTCTTGTTTCACTTTTCTGTAGATGGTTATCCAATTTTGCCAACACCATTTGTTAAAGAGCTTGTTTTTGCCCCAGTTCATGGCCTTTGGGCCTTTGTTAAATATCAGATGTTCATAGTTGGATGACAGTATTTCTGGAATCCCTGTTGTATTCCACTGACCTACATATCTGTTTTGTACCAGTACCAGGCTGCTCTGACTTCTGTGGCAGTGTAATAGGTTCTAAGGTTGAGTAGTGTTGTTTTTGAGGAACTGTTGTTTTTGAGGAACTGCCATGTTGTCTTCCACAATGGCTGTATACCATTGTATCTTTCCCACCAGCAATGGATAAGGGTTCCAATTTCGCCACATCCTCACCAGCATTTCTTATTTTCATTTTGTTTTTAATCGTATCCATCCTAGTAGGAATGAAATATTGTATCACTGAGGTTTTGGTTTGTGTCTCTGTGATGGCTAATGATGCTGAGCACTTTTTCCTGTTTGGTGGCCATTTGAATGTTCTCTGTGGCGAGATATCTATTCAAGTTCTTTGCCCATTTTATGATTGGATTGTCTTTTCGTTGTTAAGTGTAGAAGTTTTTTGTGTATTTTTTGGTTATTAGGTTCTGCTGGGACATGTGATTTCCAGAGATATTCTTCCAGCAGGTAAACTTCTCTCTTCAGTTCTTTGTAGTCTTTTGATGAACAATATTTAAAAATTTTTATGAGGTATCCTGTGTTAGAATTTTCATAGGTGTTATGGGAGAGTCCTCACTAGTGTTCTGGTTTAATGGAGTTAAGGGGAAAATTGCTCTGTTTCATGGAGTCAAGAAAGAAGAGCATCTGTGAGGGCAAAGGATTCAAAGTGTCATATGCATGGATGTGAGAGAATGAGAGAGGTGAATCAGGGGTTCAGGTTATCTGAAAAAGTAGTAGATGTGATATTGTTTCTGGTTTTTAGCCTTAGAATTTTATTTATTTTCTCTGCCTAAATTTCTTTTGTTGAGTGCTTCCTGTGCAACTTTTTACTTTCTTGTCTGACTGACAAGATCATGAGCAAGTTGCTTAATGTCTCTGAACATTATTCTCATCTTTAAAATGTCAGTGCTGTATTTCTCAGGACATTTGTGAGGATTTTGCAAGAATGTTTGTAAAAAAAACTTAGTGTAGTATAGTGTGGTAGTATCCTTCTTTCATATTTTTTTTTCTTGCTCGGTGTGCAAAACATTCTTAATATCTACCTGAATTTCAGCCCTTCAAAATCATACTTGTAAAGACTGACTTCTCAGCTTTTCCTACCTCCTCTGAGGGGACCATTGCTTCAGCTTCTGCAGAATTTCTTACTTGTCTTGATGGTCTGACTTCTTGGAGCTGGGCTCTCCTGTTTCTTCACGTGACATTTCCTTCCATAATTTCCTTGGGAAGCCCTGCCTTTCATTCAAAGTCTAATTCAGATCCCATCCTTCCAAGAATCCTCCTTAGGTTTCTTTCGTAGAAATGCTTGTTCCCACCTTTGTAATCTGATGGGGCACTGCAGTGTTCATAGCCCTTCTCTTACCAGAATTCTTTACGTGTGGATCTGCGTGGGTGTCAGATGTTATGTGTACCTCTGTAAGAGTGCATACAGAATGCCATGTTACATGTGCACAGTTTTGAGAGGACAGGTCCCAGAACTTTCATGGTGGTGACTGTTTCCCAGAAAAGGCTAATGGCCTCTGATTCACACACCAGAATTTTGAGTGCTTGAGTGCTTAGTAGGATTCATTTTAATTTATATATTTGTCTATGTGTGTGTATGTTCCTTGCATATTTAGGCACATGTAGATATTTGCTGAATTAGGTTCCCAAACTGTCTGTATCTCATACCTTCCCTTAGCCTACACAGTGTGGTAAAGATAGCAACAACATAGTTGAGTCTGTGTTATTGGTGTCTTTACAAGTCTCAGCATTAGGGTGGTTTGTTCTGTTGTGTTGTATATAAGGCTGTCCTGGGGTCTATAAAGAAAATGTTAAGGAAGATGATCTAGTAATGTGTATTCTTTAGAAAGGTGGAATTGTAAGGTATGTAAATGTTGTGGATTTTGGCTAGTAAATTTTTGATTTTGTTGATTTTGAAACACTCCTTTTAAAAATGGTTTTCGTAACGAGGGCACTTGGCTAACAACATTTGACAAGTGTTGAAATGCATTCCGTTTTGCCAGTGGGAAAGCTTCTTGGTTTAGAGAGAGGACAATGATTTATTCTAGCAGAATGAGCAGTTTATGATGGATTTGTCACCACTGTTCCTTTCTACTGCTTTTTAATTCTATACCATTTACTATTTTTTTTGCAAGAATGTGTGCTACAGTACTAGACAGATGTGCTGATTCTTGGATTGCTGTTTGGTTTAGGTATTCAAAACCTTTGACCACATGGCTCGTCAGGATGATGAGAAGAGGAGAAAAGAACTTGAAGAGAAAATAAGAAGAAAGGAAGAAGAGGAGGCAAAAGCTGTAGTAGCTGCTGCTGCTGAGAAGGAACCAGTACCAGTCCCGGTTCCAGTTCAGGAAATAGAGATTAACTCCACCACAGAAGTAGATGAACCTCAGGAAGTGGAGAAAGGGCCACCTCCAGACACCCAGGATGCAGTGAAGGAGGAGGCCCACAGTTTGGAGGAAGCAGAGCCTCCAGGAGCAGTTGTTGGTGTTCCTGAGGTCCCTAGGGAACCACCAGATCTCCCCAAGTAAGGATTTCTACTTTGCAGTTTCGTAGTTTCTTCCTTCAAAAAGTATTTTATTGTGTTTAAGGTGAGAGTTTACATAGCAAATTAGGTTCACATTTAACATTTTCTACATAAATTATTCAGTAATATTATTACATTTTCTATAATTCTAATTTAATCCATTCCAGTTTTACCATTTCCAGTTCTTTTAATACCGCCCCCTTACCTTCTCACCTTTGCTTAAATTTTGACCATTTGGTCTCCCACAGTTGATTTTTTGTTAAAAGAAACTCACTACTCATGGGTGATATATAGTCTTTATTTTATGATCCAATTTGTTATTTAGATTATTTTGGTTTAATGTTTAAAGTGTGATAGTTTAAGGGAATCTTCCAATTTCAATCATAGTAAGTCTTTTTTAAGTGTTTTTAAGAATTTGAGTTCTGCTTTACTTTTTTTCTGCATTCTATAAGGATCCATGTCACATGGCCCTAATCAGAATAGTTGGTATTGGTACCCAGGCACAGTCTAGTTCTCCTGGTCTCAGGGTAGATGAGGCTGTGGTTCATGTTGACTGTCTTATAAACTAGTTTCTTCCCTGAGTCTCTGTTTTTCTTCTTTCTAAGATACAACCAATAATTGTATTAGCACAATGCAGTGTAAAGCAGACTGTCTGAACTATATTATGTCAGTTAACTGAGTTGACCTATGAGACTGTGGTCCTAAGTCATCAAACCCTGAAAACTAATCTCCTGAGGTGTTTGATTATGTCTAAGAAGTATCTATACCTGTTTCTCTTCTGCGGTTCATTATGTATATGGATATACACGTATGTGCACACATACCTGTATGTACATATGCTTATAGATGTATCTGGACATATTTACTCACATATATTCATGCTTATATACTTATATCCCTATTTACATATTTATGTAATTGCACACTTATGTTTTTGGTATTGTTTACAAATTATACTTGTTACATCCTTTACCAAAGACATCTTTTTTTCTTATATACTTTGTAGTGATATCATTCACCTCGGTCAGGCTGTGTGCACTTCACCCGTATTCGATGCTGCCTTTTCCATCTCCAGAGTTAGCAAGTGTCTACTATTTAGAGAGTGTTTCCCTCTGTCCTCATCTCTGGTAATGACCATTGTGCATTGGTCTCTGTATATGTATCATGTTATGTTTCAAGGACTCATTATCTTTATGGCTGTACAGTATTCCACTGCTATATATAGGTACCACATTTTGTGTATCTGTTCATTTACTGATGGACACTTAGTTTGTTTCCATCTTTTTGCTGTTGTGAATAATTCTGCAAAGAATATAAAGTGTGCATATTTTTGTGTTACTGGTACTAGATCTGTAGAGTATAAGCCTAGAACTGGGTGGCTGAATCATAAGTTATTTCTATTTCTAGTTTTTTGAGGAAACACTGTACTGTTTTCCATAGTGATTGTACCATTTTACCATCCCACCAGTAATGGTTAAGGGTTCCCATCTCTGCTCAACCTCGACAGCATTTGTTGTTTTCTGTTTTTTTTTTAATCACTACCATTTTTTTGCAGGTATGAGATGGTATCTCATTGTAGTTTTGATTTACATCTCTCTAATTGACCGAATGGCAGCAGGTTTGTGTTTTGCTTTTTAAATGGTTTTATTGTCATTAAGTGAAAGTTTCCAATCCAAGTCAGTTTTCCATATAAACCTCTGAGTACCCATCTGTCTGCAATTCTGTATGCTTTCCTCACCCTGTGGCAGCACACTCTTCTCTTTTCAGTCACTACCTCCAGTATCCACTCAGCCAACATTTGTCCCCCCTCTCTACCCTCTCTTCTCCCTTGTAGAAAGAAACCAGCAGGACAGCTTCGTATATGTATTAAACCATAAAGTACACACACCACCAGCATCACTCTGTGTCCCCAAGTCCAGTCCATTCTTTGTCTGTAGTGTTAGCTTCAAAATTGGTTTCATCTCTGGGCTAGCAGCAAATTTAGGGGCTATGTTCTCAGGAGACCCTCTGTCAATTCTGGTCTTTTAACAGAGTTCTTGATCTGCACACTTCACATCTCTTTTTCTCATGCTACACCAGGGTCTCTACGTTGTGTACCCCATTAGGGCTGTCTTTGTGGTGGCCAGGCACTATCCACTTCTTCTCTTTCATGCTGATGTAGCCTGAGTGTTTTTTCCTAGTAATGACTAATGATCATAAGCATATTTTCGTGTGTCTCTTGGCTGCTTGAATGTCCTGTTTGTAATGTGCTTATGTTGGATTGTTAGTCTTTTTGTTGTTAAGTTGCAGAAGTTTCTGTATGTTTAAAGATTAGATCTTTGTTAGATATATTGTTCCCAAGGGTTTTCTTCCCAAGTGCCTCAGTTCTCTTTTGATAAAATTTTTAAAGAACATTTTACATATTTAATATTTAAGAGGTCCTACTTATCTACCAAAATGACATGCGGTAAAGACAACCGAGAAGACGGAGAGACCCACAAGAGTGGGTGCCTACACCGACTTGGGACCGGAAGAACCAAATGGTGCCCGGCCACCACCAGTGATAGCCACGATGGAGCTCACAGAGAGGAGTCTCACTGGCAACACAAGAATAAAGAGGTGCATCATGAGATCTCCACTAAAAGACCTCAATTGATGGTCCAGCGGTTTTGGGGTTCCTCTGAGAGCGTGGCCCCCTGCCCTGATGCTGCCCTTTCCCATAAATTATAACAAAGGTCCACTCTTTGGACAGGAATGGATTGGACTTGGCAAGGCAGAGTGACCATATATTGGAAGCACTTTATGGTTCTATACATCTATAGGATATCATCTTGCTGACCTCTGGCTGGAGGAAGGGGAGTGGACGGACAGGAGGGGAAAGGAGACTGTTGGGAGGATGAGACATGTATGGAGCAGAGAGGAATAGTGTGCTGTCACTGGACAGGGAGAGCAGTGGAAGCTGCATATAGGGGGGCATGTAAATTTATATGTGAATGTACATTTTCACTCAGTTATGTTAAATAAAAATTAAAAAAAAAAAAAAAAAGAGATCCTACTTATCTAATTTGTCTTCTGCTGGTCTTGGCGTTGTAATTGTGTTTGATAATCTATCCTTAAAACAAGCCAGGTCTCATAGTTTTGTCTCTGTGTTTTCATTGAAGAACTTTATGGTTTTAGCTGTAACACTTATGTATTTGATCCATTTTGAATTAGTTTTTGTGTTATGAGTTATAGGTACTGTTTCATTTTATTGCATGTGGATACCCAATTTTGCCACCGCTATTTGTTGAAGAGACTGTTCGTTCCTTCATCACTTAATGGTCTTTCATCCTTTTCAAAAATTGGTTATCTATAACCCGTTAAAACCTGCTGCTGTTGAGTCAATTCCAACTCACAGTGACCCTATAGAACAGAGTAAAACTGCCCCATAGAGTTTCCAGGGGGCACCTGGTGGATTTGAATTGCCAGTCGTTTGACTAGCAGTTGTAGCTCTTAACCACTAAACCACCATGGTTTCTTAGTTATCTGTGATGGATGGGTTTATTTCTAGGTTCTCAGTTTTATTCAATGGGTCGATACCTGTCATTGAACCAATACCAAGCCATTTAAATTGCTGGTATGTTATTTGTTTTTATTATGATTGAATGAAAATGTACATTCCCATATAAATTCGCATGCTCACCTGTATGCAGCTCCCACTGCTCTCCCTGTCCAGTGACAGCACACCCTCGTCTCTGCTATATACATGTCCTGTCCTCCCAACAGTCTCCTATCCCCTCCTCTCCGCTCACTCCCCATCTTCAAGCAAGAGGTGAATAGGATGACATCCTATAGATGCATAGAACCATAAAATTCCCACAAGGTATGGTCACTCTGCATTGCCAAGTCCAATCCATTGCTGTCTGAAAAGTTGACCTTCATTATGATTTATGGACAGGGGCAGTATCAGGGCCAGGGGCCTTGCTCTCAGGGGAACCCCGAAGCCCCTGGACCATCAGTTGTAGTCTTTTATTAGAGATCTTATTGCACCCCTATTTATTTTCTTGTTGCCAGTGAGACTCAACTTTGTGAGCTCCATTGTGGCTATCACTGGTGGTGGCCGGGCAGCATCCGGTTCTTCTGGTCGTCAGTCGATGTAGAGACCCACTCATGTGGGTCTCTCTGTCTTCTGAGTTCTCTTTTTCCCATGTCGTTCTTGTCCTCAGTGATCGTCTGTTCCCTGTTGAGTTGGGACCATTTGTTGTACCCTCAGATGGCAGCTTGGCAGCTTTTAAGACCCCAGACACCACTCACCGATGAGGGGTGCAGAGAGTCCTCATTAGCAAAATGCTACCTGTGCCATCTGGCCTCAATTTCGCCTGAGAGCGTGGTCCCCGGCCCCTTGCCCCAGCTACTCTTGCAATTTGGGTCAAGATGGGAGGAGTATTCAAATTGTGTTGAAGTCCAGTTATTGTTGATCTTCTTTCTAATGTGTGTTGTCGTAATTGCTGGTATGTTTTGAGGTTGGAAAGTGTGAGGCCTCCTACTTTGTTCTTCTTCAGCATTGCTTTGTCTGTGACTTCTTTCCTTTCCATACAAAGATGGTGATTAGTTTTTATATCTCAGTAAAGATTGTTGTTGGTCCAGTTAAATCTTAAATGTGGTGCTTCGCCAGATCAAAACATGGAATATGGAAGACCATTCTTTTCTGTATTCTTCTTTTAGGTATACCCTAGGGCCTTCTAATGAGTATCCAGCATAGTTTATTTTATAAACTATAGTTTTGGGGGTCTGCTAATTGAATAAGCTGGGTAGTTATTCTTTAGGTAATACAGAAATACTGCCCATTCTGGGCGCCCCGTTCCAAAAACCAGTTACCTAGTCTTTAGGTCTTAGATTGCTGATTTTTCTGTTTATTCCTGTTTGCCACATGTTTGAGAGTAGATTTGCTTATTGTTAGATGTGATGGCAAACACTCCCTTCTCTCATTCTGCAGTAAAGTCACATCGTCATGTACTTGTTGTATTTAAACAAATTCATTGTAAGTGCTGGGAGAAGAATGAAATGCAGTAATTAAAAATCTATTTATATTTTACATATGCATTTTATCAGAAGTGTTTCATTCTTATATATAACAATAGTTTTTTGGGTATGTTAATTCAATTATAATTTATATAATAATATAATTCACTCTTTTTGGAGTATATTCTTATAATTTGACAAGTACAGTCTTGTAACCACTTCTACAGTGAAGATACAGAATAGTCCCATCAACCCTCAAATCTCATTGTGTTTCTTTGTAGTCATTTTGTTCCCCCTTCCCAGCGCCAGGCAACTACAGATCTATTACCTGCCCTAAAGTATTTGCAGGGTGCATTTTCATTTATACATAATATGTATAGGTTTGTGCAATTATAGCCATGTGTATAGTATTTTTTGGGTTGTTTAGGGGCTGTTTGAGGGAAACTTTAATTTGTTATAATTTTCCCATTGTCATGATTTCAGGTGCTCCGTGAAATGCCCTACTGTTAATGCCAGGGTACTTTAATTGAGTATCAGAAATGGCTGTCCTGTCTCTTCTACCTAAGGCACCCTGGTTTTATTCTTTATGGGGGAGAGAGAATTTGGGCACATAAATTTTTTCCTGTTTAAACAAGATAGCATTTGAGAATGTGCTTAATCTACAAGGAAAGCTCTCTGTTAAGACTGTGGTGAAGGTATAATAATACTGTGTAAAGCTTTTGATGTTTGTATTTTACTCTATCAAGTGACAAGTGCTCAATGGATTTCTTATGAACTTTGTCTAGGGAGCTGGGCAGCTTCTGGAAATATCTGTACACAAAATCTACAACATCTTCAATTACTGCTGCTAAATTAGGAACTTATCAGAAGTTACCTGTGTGGTTAGTCAATCCTTTGGCATTTCATTGTGGCTCCAGTGTTGGCTTTGCTCAGAGGCACTGTCGTGGGTTGTGTTCTTGTGCTGCAGCAAACGCATTCATAGCTCCTGCTATTTAGGGCTTTCTACCTGCAGGTGTCACTGTAGTTAAAAGAAAGATGACATTGTGTTTGCCTGTGCTAGGATGTTGACAGGGAACCCCAAGAAAATCTCTGCAAGGCTGGACTGTTTCTGTGCTTTCCCCACAAACAGGTTTCTTTAAAAAAGAATGAAAACAGTAGCCTCTGTGAATGTGGATTATTGCATGGAAATATTTTTCTTTGTTCTAAGTGCTGTAACTAGATGGACTTTTTTGTCCCTGTGTAAGGGAAAAAGTTCTTTAATGGTGTTGGTGCCAAGTGAGTGGTGGGCCCAACCAGGCTGAGCACTCCTGCCCTGGACAAGCAGTCAGGCTTACTAGGATCAGCAGCAGCATGGGAAGAGAGTATTATGTGTCCACTTAAACTATTACTCACTTCTAGTAAAAGTCTGACAGAACAGGGGCATATTAGGAACTGTTAATGTTCCTTTGTCAAGACTGTTACCAAGGGGCTCTACTGTAGTTGCTCTTGTTTTGTTGTGCTTGACCTTGTGCCTAGCTGTTACAGCGATCTGGGTGATTCTGGGGAAGGGAATGGCATAGTTTGAAAGGAGCTGCAGTGTTGTAATAGCACCCGTAGCAGATAATTAATCCCCCTTGTGCTTCTCTTTACCAACTTCTCTTAGCCCAAGTGTGTTCCCTGTCTTCAAAGCCTGGCCTGGCTCACCTCATCAGCAAAGTTTTCCTGTGTTTCTGCACTCTCCCAAAGAGTTAAACCTACCTCCACTGAGTCGGTATTTCTTTTTACTGTTTCTAATTGTACCTGGCTCTTCGTATATCCTTCAGTGTTTGGGGATAGAGGCATTTTGCCCTCTCTCACTTTCCAGCCCTGTGTAAAGTGAGCATCCTAATGTGTGTGGAAGTACATCTCTGAGAGGCTTCCCTTGGGTCTTGCTCACCCACCTGCCATGGCATGTGCCCCATGGTGTGTGACCCTAGTATCTCACAATGTGTTTTCTGCTTTTTAGAATGGGTGTTTGAGAGCTTGACATTAACTAACACCGTAACTATACTGTCAGTAATCTTGTAAGTGTTTTTTTACTGCACCAGCTCCACTGGTTGCTTCAAAGGGGCATGGAGCCCCCACAGCTCCGTGGCCTTGGTTTCTCCCTCCTCTTCTTTATTCTCTTGAGAAGTGGCCTTCAGCCTACAAGATGGCAGCTAGGAAGGCAGCCTCGAGTTTTTGGTCTGCAACTTCCTTGCTTCTTAATTTCATTCAGAGTGAATTTGGCCGGCCTGTTCCACTAGTTAAGAGATTTTCATGTAAGTTTTTTTCAGCTGGTCACACACACAGACAGCAGTCCAGATGTTCGACATGCATTTCTTTAGTTTAATAAAGAGGTTTTTTTTTTTTGGTATTTTGCAATGTATATGACCATCTGTGTGCAGCATGCTTAAGAACATTAGATAATCCTTGCCAAAGATATATAAATCTGATAACAAAAATTTTGTGAAGAGACTCTATTAAAGGACAGCCTGCCTTGCTGTTGGGGGTCCCCATTGGTGAATCACCTCCTAAATAAACTCCCTTGTTCTGATTTGGAATGGGTTTTATTGGCTCGACTGCTGCAGAGCATGGACCTCAATCAGGTGACAGTGTGCTTTCAAGCATGCTGGTGGGAGAGTCAAGTAGCCTGCTTCATGTGCAGGTACCTTCCTCCCTGTGCAGTCGTGCTGTCTGAGCAAGTTGGACTTCCTTAGTCTGTCTTTTAATGGGTTCTTTCTTTGATGGCCACATGCTTTCAGGTAGCCATTCCAAGAGGCACCTTCTCTTGCAGGGTCATGTAGGTATAGTTTGGTACTCACCTGATAGGCTTATGGCAAGAATTAAATGAGGTAAATACATAAAACATGCTTAGCACAATCCCTAGTACTTAATACACACTCAAGTAGGTGCTAGCTTTTATTGTTATTATCTTTACTTAAAAAAAGGTTTTTCATTTTTATTTCTGATTATGTTTATTGTGGAATATTTAGAAAATACAGGGAAATGTATAAAAAAATATGTACCAGTCACTGAGGAATCCCCGGTGGCGTAGTGGGTTAAATGCTATGTCTGCTAACCAAAAGGTTGGCAGTTCAAATCTGCCAGGTGCTCCTTGGAAACTATGGAGCAGTTCTGTTCTCACCTCTAGGGTTGCTATGAGTTAGACCCAACTTGGTGGCAGTGGGTTTTGGTTTACCACTCACTGTTAAATTTTTATTATTTTCTGTAGTATTATCCATACATGCTCATGCACACGTGTATGTGTGCACGTATTTGTAAAATTTTATTACAGTTCTCTCTCTTTCATGTGTGTTTTTTTTCTTTTTTTTTGCTTAACACTATCCTTAGCAGAGGTTAAGAACTTGTCAGCTACCCAGAAGGTCAGCAGTTTGACTACCAGCTGCTCCTTGGAAACCATGTGGGGCAATTGTCCTCTGTGCTGTACGGTTGCTGTGAGTTGGAATCAACTCAATTAGGTTTTTATCTCCTTAGCAGTTCCTCCGTTCCTTTTAGTGATTTGAATCCATGTTGTACATTCTTCACAGTTGTATATGCCTCATGTGGTTCTCGTTCTCAGACAAGAATGCTTACTGTGTGTTAGGTTCTGAGTAGGAATAGTAAGTAGAATGCTGCCTTTGGTTGTCTGCAATGCAGTAAAGCCAGGGTGTGAGAGGGTATGTCTGCTTTAACTGCCTTAGATTTTATTCAGTTCTCTCTGGACCTAACTTGGGCCTTGATGTGCCTGGCTTGTCATCTGTTCTCAGTCTCCTCTTGTGCTGTAGCTGCTCTGTCACCTTCTGAAATGTAGTATTGTTAGACTTCACCTAACTCTAGGAGGAGGAGAGAGAATCACCATCATTAGCACAAAGCTGACTCCTATGAGGTGGAGGTCGCACATGCCTCCGCTCTCCAACTTTATACCAATTCTCATACCAGCCATCTGCTTCATAGTATGTTCTACTTCTCTGCTAGGTTTGATAATTTTTTGCAGGGGCTGCACAGAACTCACAAACTATACTTATAGCATTTATCAGAGAAGTAACAGGCTAAACTCGGCATTAACAGGAAAAACTCAGGAGACAAAATGCAGTCAGTCAGGATGACTTCCAACCAGGACAGCTCTCAGCTCCTTTTTGACTGTGCCTGCAGGGAGGCCATGCTGTTTCACTGTGCCTGCAGGCAGGCTGCACTTGGCATGTGTCCTACTTGGGCTAATGTTACAGCTCTTTAGCTCTGCCTACAAGTGCCCAGAGGCATCTCAGTCCACCAAGCAAGCCTCCTGTCTGGGTGCTGTGGGAAGCTCACTGCAGCCCTCTTGTGCTTGTTGCCTGGTGCTGTGCTATTTGTTGCCCATTGTGCTGCTGCTGCTCCATTTCATGCTGCCTCTCTCTGTGTTCGATGTCACAGTACTCTTTCTCTCCTGGGTCTAGGAGGTTCTCAGTACAGAAACCCTGTGTCCAAAGGATGTATTTCCTTCCAGGTTCTTTTCCATATAGCAGGGGAGGTCCCCCTCAACTTCGGTGAGATTAGCCCTTTTATAAGCACACTTCTCCCACTAAGACCACAAACTGACCCATCTCTTCAGTAGGCCCCAGTCACCTAATTTGCATAGTAAGTGGCCAAGACTCACAAGGATTTTATGCACCTCATTACATAGTAAACTGTCTCGTCTCTTTGAGGATTTTGCACACCTTGTTTGCATAGTGAACCATCTAATACTACAGGAAGATTATGGCCTAGCAAATCATCTTGGCAGAGCTACAAACCAAGGACTAAACAGGCCATATATAAAGAGAATCCTGTTGCACCATACCTTCCCAGTGATTTAGTTTGATACTTCTCCTTCTTTACAGATTCAGGAATGACAGGTTTCCAAAAGATTTTAATTAAATCACAACCCGATTTAAGTTGTTAGTTAGGAATACTTTTTTCCCATTTCTAGAAATATTGTATTATTGTTTTTCTTTTTCTTTCTTTTTTTTAATGATTGAATGAAAATGTATGTTCTCATATAAATTCGCATGCTCACCTACATTCATCTCCCACTGCTTTCCCTACCTTGTGACAGCACACCCTTCCTCTCTGCTCCATGTATGTCCTATCCTCCCAACAGTCTCCTGTCTCCTCCTTTCCACCCACTCCTGTCTCCTCCTTTCCACTCACTTGCCTTCCTCCAGTAAGGTCAGCAGGATGACTGTTTTTATTTTTCATTTATAGCTTATAGGCTTCATTTGTAGAGATTAGCCTATTTATTTTGAAGTACTGATGTATATTAATTTTGTCAGTTACTATAGCTGTATCAGAAAATTGAGCTTGCAGTCCTAGCCTGTAGGAATTGGAGGAGTCTTGGGGCCAGCACAGGTGATAGAGGAGATGTGGCATCATTAGTTGGGAAAAGGAAAGAGAAAGAGGGGCCAGATTCACCTTGGGAACTTTTTTCCTGAAGAAAATGTGAATTTCAAAATGCTCAGAACCATTGGTCTGCTTCTTTTTTCAGATGAGGAAATTGAGGTATGTCGTGGAAAAGTGCTTTGCTTAAACTCATGCAGTTAGAAGATAGGGCCAGAGTTACTGGGAACTAAAGCAGTATTAGTGCAGCTGTTTTCTTGTTGTTAGCTGTGGTCCTGTCAGTTCTGACTCGCGGAGACCCATGTATGCAGAACAGAACTACTCAATAGGGCTTTTAAAGCTGCAGACTTGTAGAAGCAGGTCACCAGGTCTGTCTTCCACAGTACCTCTGGGTAGGTTCAAGCAGCCAACCTTTTAGTTAGTAGTTGCTTACCTGTGCTACCAGGGAGTAGGTCAGTGAGCTACATACACATGGATATATCCTCTCTGCCATGTTAAGAAACAAGCAACTATTACCAGAATTATCTGAGAGGTAATATTTTTTACAAACAGTTAGCTTCTGTTTTGATATTTTTGTATACCTGTTAGCAGTAGGTAATAGAGGAATAACTTTTTATCTATCCTTTTTTTTTGTTTTTGATGAATACTTACATAGCAAATTAGGTTCCTATTTAACAGTTTCTACACAGTTTGGTTACATTTTACAAAGTGTGTCAATTTTCTCTGTATTTCCTTTCTGGTTGTTCTGTTTCCACTATCTAGCTTTCTCATCCTTGCTTTAGAATAAGTGTTGACTGTCTGGTGTCATATAGATGATTTTTTTGAAGGAGCACCTTACTCACAGGTGATATAGTTTTCGAGCCAGTCTGTTATGTAGCTAAAAGGTGACCTCATGAAATAGTTTTAGTTCAAGGTTTAAAGAGTATCTCAGGGCAGTAGTCTTGGGGAGTCCACTGAGATCAGCTGGTCCATTAAGTGTGGATGTTTAAGAATTTGAGCTCTTTTCTGCATTTTGATCCTGTTCTGTCAAGAGCTATATATCGTATTCCTGATCAGAACATCAGTCAGTAGTAGCTAGGTACTATCTAGATCTTCTGGTCTCGGGGTAGATGAGGTCGTGGTTCTGTATACTATTAGTCCTGTAGACTAGTTTTCTCAGGTATTGGTTTCTTTCATTTATTTTTACTCCAGATGCATAGAGACCAATAGTTGAGTCTTAGATGGCTGTTTGCAAGCTTTTAAGACTCCAGATGCTACTCATCAAACTAGGGTATGTAGAACATAATAAACTTTACGTGCTATATTATATGCCAGTTGATTGAATTGTCCCACAAGACTATGGTCCTTCAGGTCCCGTAAACCAGTTCTGCAAGGTGTTTAAAAAGTAACCCTGTATGTGCCTCCCGTGTGCTTTGTATGTGAATATGTATGGGTGCATACACTTACATATATACCTGCATGTAGATACATCTGTGTTTGTTGCCTGTATGCACATGTATACATACTTGTGCTTTTGTGTGCATTCGTGTGTACCTGTGTCCACACTTCTATTATTTAGTTGCGATTGCACAGTTGGATGTATCTTAACGTGTATCAAACAGTTCTTTTTTTCTTGTGTACTTCTTGATGATATTGTTTACATTAGTAAAGTTGTGCATTTTTCACCCATATTTGGTGTTATGTTTCCTATCTCTTGAAATAGCAGAATGATCTTCCAGCCCCCCCATCCCTAGTAACCACCATTGAATGTTGTTTCAGTATGTATACCTCTTGTCTTTTTGTAATGGTGAGATCATATAGTATTTGCCCTTTTGTGATTGATTTACTTTCCTCAGCATAATATCCTCCACTTTTGTCCATGGTAATACATTTTGAGAACTCATCATTATTCTTTATGGCTGCATGTTGTTTATTCATGCCTCTGTTGACAGGCATTTAGGTTGTTTCTCACTTTTTTGCTGTTGTGAATATTGCTGCAGTGAAATAGGTATGCCTATGTCTTAGTATTAGACCTTTAGAGTATATGCTTGCAGTAGGATTACTGGATCATAAGGTAGTTCTATTCCTAGTTTGTTTGTTTTTTTAGGAAGTCCCATACCACTTTCCATTTGTTCTGTTTGTTGTACCATTTTACAGTCCCATGAACAGGTGGACAGTGGTTCCAGTCACCAGGCAACCTCACCAACATTTGTTTTCATTTTTGATCAATGCCATTTTTTTGTAGGATGAGAGGGTGTGTTATTGTAGTTTTGATTTGTGTTGGAGCTGTGGTGGCAGAGTGGTTAAGAGCTATAGCTGCTAATCAAAAGTTCAGTAATTTGAATATGCCAGCTACTCTTTGGAAACCCTACAGGACAGTTCTCCTCTGTCCTAGAGCATTGCTATGAGTCAAAATTGACTCAGCAGCAATGGGCTTGGCTTTTGGTAATGATAATGATGGCGAGTGTCTTTTCGTATGTTTCTTTGCTGCTTGAATGTCCCCTTTGGTGAAATGTCTGTTTGTGTCCTTTGCCCACTTTTCTTTTTAAATTTATTTTGTTGCTGAGAATATGAGGACTGCCAATTAAGTTTGTGAACTCATTATAGAAAAGTGCTACATACCTCATTACTGAATATCACTACAGTCACCTTTGAAGTACTCCCCTTGGGAAGCTGTACATTAATGGCAGTGCAGAATTCTCCCTTCAAAGCAATTTTGGAACTGTTTTTGTGGAATGGCCACCAGAGCTTTTGTCACATTACCCGTAATGTCCTGAATGTCATCAAAACATCTTCCTTTCAATATTTTTTTTATCTTCAGATCAGGTGAGTAGGGAGGGTGTTCCAATACAGTTATTTGTTTACTGACTAAAACTCCCTTACAGACAATTATCCAGTTAAGATCACAAACTTGCCACCATGTGCGATGGCCATTGCAGAAAGAGTTCCAAAATTGCTTTGAAGGGTGAACTAGGCGCTGGCATCAGTGCATTGCTTCCCAAGGGCAGTACTTCAGAGGTGATCATAGTGATATTCAGCAATGAAGTGTGTAGGTAGCACTTTGAAAAATGAAATTTGTGGACTTGTCAGACTTCATATACACAGTAAGCCATACATCAGTTTAGTTGTTTCTGTATGTACAATTCAGGTCATAAGCTGAATGCTTTAACCACTGCACTAGCAGGGCTCTTTCTATATTTATTGGTACTATTTTCTATAAATTGATAAAATATTTTTAAGTGCAAAGTGTATATAATGGAAGTGATTTCTGTAGCCAAGCCAAGTGCCATCGAGTCGGATCCGACTCATGGCGACCCTAGGGGCCAGGGTAGAACTGACCCTCAGAGTATTCAAGGAGCAATTGTTATCCATAGTTACTCTTTTGTAAAGTTTGTATATTTTTATCTTTATATTTTCTTTATTGTATAACATAAACATATACTCATATATACATAAACACACATGTGGCACATATGTGTTTATTAATTTTTATGTTAATAAATGGGAACATACTTGAACACCATGATTATTAGAAACAGCTAAAATTTATTGAGCACTTAACTGTTTGTCAGGTGCTATTTTTAGTTCATTTGTGCACATACATATTTTTTATTGTCATAATAAATCCTATGAAGTAGGTTTTGCTGCTACCCCCATTTTGCAGGTGAAGAAACTGATCCAGGGTCATATTATTAATGAGTGTTAAGCTGGGATTTGAATTACGGCAGGACATCCCGTGGTTCTCTCCTTTGCTTTCACTTGTAGTCACCTGGGCAGTGTTAAAAAATATTGATTGTTGGGCCCCCAAATCTGTTGCCGTTGAGTTGATTCCAACTCATAACGACCCTGTAGGACAAAGTAGGACTGTCCCATAGAGTTTCTAAGGAGTGCCTCATGGATTCAAACTGCCAGCCTTTTGGGTAGCAGCTATAGCACTTAACCACTATGCCATAAAGGTTTCCCTAGAGATACTGATTTAATTAGTCTGAGTGTGGACTGGGTATTGGAATTTTTAAAAGCTTTTCAGGTGATTCTGTTGTACAGTCAAAACTTTTTTTAAACTGCCGCATAGTATCTGTATGGATATAATTAACGAATCCCTAGTGTATATATTTAGGTCATTTTCAGTCTGTCAGTGTCATAAATGATGCTGAAATGAATATATTTGTACGTGTTTCTTTGAACATAAGTATGAATATTTTTTGGATAAATTTCCTGAACAAGAATTACTGTGTCATAGAGTATGTGGATATGTTATTTGCGTTGTTGTTAGGTGCCACTGAATTAGTTCCAGTTCATAGCAACTTTCTGTGCCACAAAATGAAACCCTCCATCCTCACATTTGTTATTATACTTGAGCCCATTGTTGCAGGCCCTATGTTAGTCTGCGTTGTCCAGGATCTGTTTTTTTGCTGACCTTCTGTTTTGCCAAGCACAGTGTCATTCTTCAGAGACTGGTCTCTCTTGATCCCATGTCCAGAATATGTGAGATGAAGTTTAGCCATCCTTACTTGTAAGGAGCATTCTGGCATTTTGGTAGATATTGCTAAATTGGCCTCTAGAGAGATTGATTCTACCAGTTTGTTTTCTCTGCCAAGGTTATATGAGGATATGTACTTGATCCATCCCTCCAAAGCTAGCCAGTAGTCCTAAACTCTTTTCTTCATTGATTTTATTTGAAATATTATTAACTTTTGACCTATATTGAATTTTCATTTGTCACTGTATGTGTATTTTTCCTTTTCTCTTCTTCTTATTCAGAAAAAGTAAACCATTTGTATTATTTGCTAGTATCATCACTTCATGATTGTTCTAACACTTGGTAGCACTAGTGTTTCATTTTCCTTTTTCCCCAGATTTTCCCTGGCTGTTTTTTTTTTTTTTGTGATTAAGTGGAAGTATACAATTGAAATCAATTTTGTGTGCCTACCTGTCTGCAGCTCCATCAGCTCTCCTTACCCAGTGACAGCACGTTCCTCCTTTTTTTTACTCTATTACTTCTAGTATCCTCTTAACGAGCATCTGTCTTCCTCTTCACCTTCTTCTCTCCCATCTAGAAAGAAACCAGTAGGATAACCTTCTTTAAATGTATAAAACCATAAAATAGACACACCATTTGCTCATGCTGTGTCCCTGAGTCCAGTCCCTTCTTGTCTGAAGAGTTGCCCTTGGTACTGGTTTCTGGTCAGGACCAACAGTATGTATAGAGGCCATGTGTGCAGGGGACCCTCCAGGCTGTTGGGGCATCAGTTCTGGTCTTTTAGTAGAGTTCTTGAACTGCACACCTCTTTCTCTCATGTTGCCTCAGGAACTCTACATTGTGTCCCCCTTCATGGCTGTCTTTGGTGATGGCTGGGCACCATCTGGTTCTTCTGGCTTATGTTGCTACAGTTTCCCATTCTGCCTCCTGGGCTCCTTTTGCCTTGTGTCTTTGTTGTTCTTGGTCATATCATCTATTCTAGATGGATTAGGACTATTTGGTATACTTCACATGGCAGCTTGATAGCTTTTAAGACCCCAGACTTCCTGTAATGTTCTTGAAAATTAATTCTTCCATATGAAAATTGCATTTAAATTTTCACTGGGAGTACATTGAATTTATGTTTTGAACTAGGGAGAATTGGCATTGGTATAATACTGAGTCTGCATAAGAACAGTGTGTGTTTTATTTATTCAAGTTGTGTTTTTATTCAGTAGGTTCTGTATACTAAGGCTGAATGCTTTTATTGTCGCTAGTAATTCTTTAGTTGATTTTCTTGGAATATAGATTTGTTAGTTTTATTTAATAAATTATGTATGTTTTACCATTTGAATTTCAAATGCAACCACATTTATTTCTCCTCCAAATTTGTTGCCCAGAGCAACTGGAAGGATGGAATTGACATTAATTGAGAATGAGAAGAATGTGAGTGGAGCAGGGTTGAGGAGACGATCGGGGCTTTGGTTCAGCCATATTAAATTTGAGAAGCTTATTAGCTGTCTCAATGGAGTTATTGAGTAGACAGTTGGATACACATGTCTTTGTGCTCAGGGGAGGGCTGGTGCCTGGAGGCAAAAAGTTGAAGCATTGATACATAGATATACTTAAAGCTGTGAGAGTGAATGAGGTCAACAAATGAGTGGATGTAGGTAGGGATCACGGGGTGATCACGGGGTCACGGGGTGACTGTGCAGAGTCCCAAAAGCTGAATGACTGAGCATAGCAGGAACAGATCACCTCACAGGCCTGCAGGTGAGAAGGCCAGAGCTAGGGTGCTGGTAGGGCCGTGCTCCCTGAAGGCACACGGAGGAGAGCCTCCTTGGCCCTCTCTAGCTCTGGGTGTTACTTGTAGATGCGTCACTGTGGTCTCTGACTTCATCGTCACGTGGCCTTCTGCCTGTGAGGCTCCTCCCGTCTTTTAAGGACAGCTGCACTTGCCAAGTCAGGGCCCACCGTGCTCCAGCATGCCCTGGTGCTAACTAATCCTCTCTGCAGTGACCTCTTGCCAAATGGGGCCTTGTGCCGAGGTTCCGGGAAAGGGATTCAGGGTCAAGGGATTCAGAACTGAGGTCTTATAACATTAAGAGGTTGGGAAATGACAGGGAAAGTGGAGCCTGTGCTTAGGAGACTGAGGAAGAGAACAGGAGACTCTAGTGAAGGGATTCAAGTCAGAGGCTTGAAACAAAAATGAGGACATTTTATTATCAGAAAGTGATGGAAGAAACGGTCAGTTTTAACATTGATAGCACTGTTATGTCTCAGATAGCTATGGCACCTTTTATTTTGGATATTCCTTGAAGTTGTGACCAGCATCTTAAATTCTCTGCTGTTTTTTTGCTAGTCATGTTCTTCTCAGTCTCTGTTATAACTTTTGATGGAATACTTGTACGCCTGGTGTCTCTGCTGTTGCTGCCTGGCAGAGACCTCATCACTGTGTGGTTGCTCTTGGCAGTGAGTGGTTTCTCTTGGGCTCTGGTCACAGGTTCAAGTCCATTGCTTGTCAGTGCCTGTGTATGATGGCTGGAGATGGCTATCTAGTCTCTTGAAACACTCTTGCTTCTCCCATGCTTTCATCTCTAGTGTAAACCGCCCTTTTCGTGTCTTTTGACCTTAACCGTTGACACTGTCCATGCTAATTTTCTAGTAGAGGAATTTAGGAATAGTGAAAATTAGACTTCGGACTGGTTCAGACCTGTTCAGTTGTGGCCAATGAAGTGAAACTGAAACCAACCAAATTTTGTCACAGTCCAAATTTTTAAAATTTGGGCAATTCAAAACTTGACCAGAATGTGAAAAATTATAGCTTGAAGGCCTGAAATGGGAGACTCAGAGGAGGTAGAATGAGGCCTTTCAGTATCCTGATGTATGAGATGGTTTATTGTCGGTACTGAGGAATGTGACTGTCATGGATTAAATTGTGTCCCCCACCAAAAAAAAGTTTGTGGCACTTTAGCTAGGCTGTGATTCCCAGAATTGTGTGATATTTTTAATGTTATAAGCCCTGCCTCTGTGATGTTTATGGGGAGTGATATGCTGTAGTTGTGTTGGTGGGGCAGGGCTCAGCGTCTGGGATTGTACTGTGCCTTGGGGTGGCCTCTTGGGATGTAAAGGAAAGGGAGGCAAGCAGAGATTTGGGGAGATCGTACCACCAAGAAAGAAATACCAGGAGCAGAGAACATCCTTTGGAAAGGACCGTGGGGTTACTGTGCTTCAGAAGCTTCCAGTCCAGGGGAAGGTTAATAACAAGGAACTTCCTCGAGAGCCAGGAGAAAAAGCCTTGCCGTGGAGCTCACACCCTGAATTTGGATGTTTAGTCTACTAGACTATGATGAAATAAAATTTCTCTTTTTAAAGCTATCACTTGTGGTATTTCTGTTAAAGCAGCACTAGTTGACTAAGGCAGTGACAGACATTTAGAGTGGCTTGGTGGCCACCATCTTGAAACAAGGTTGTTTCTGACCCTGGGCAAAATCCATCTGATGGGCAAGAGATTTGTTTGCAAATGCAGTGTGTTTACTGCCCTTGTCTTCTAACGGGGAGATTAAGTTTCTAGCAGGGCTTCAATTTGTAAATTTTCCTGTTCTAGTTTTGGTTCCCGTTCACCCAAATAAAAAGAATTTGGGTCTGTTCCACCGTCTCAGCCATAATTGAACAAGGATAAACTGGCTTGAAGCCCTGGTGAAAATTAGCATAACAGTGGTTGAAGGACACCTGTCACTGTCAAGTTGATTTCGACTCATACCCCACAAATAGCTTCTAACTCATGGTGACTGTTTTTGGCTGAGTTCTCTAGGGAAGCAAAGCCAGTGAGGTGTATATGTATATATGTATGTATGTAGATGCAGGCAAGTCCCAAGTCCATGGTTTAGTCATCAATCTGGAAATTTTTCCTGATACACATAGCTGCAGCAGCCCGTGAACCTAAGAACAGCAGGTCATTTGGCAGGCTGCTAGTTCATGAGCTCTGAATCCTGACAAATGAGAGATGGGCAGATAAGACAACAGACTGCTGACTCATAGGCTGTAGAGGCTGATGAATCCCAGGATTGGCAGGCAGTACAGCAGGCTGCTGACTGAAGTCCCAAGAACTCGAGTGAGATGATGAGCTGGATGCAAGATCCAGGGTGAGCAAGAGCTAGCAAGCTTTGCCAAAATGTCCATATATATTGAATGCAGGCCTCACTCCCCTTAACATCTGATTAGCTGGTCACATCAGATTATGTCATGGAAGTGATTCCGTTATATAAAAAAATGGAGAATAACTACATCATTACGTAACTGCCAAACCGCATCATTATGAAAATATCAAACTACATCATTACTTAACTGCCAAACTACTTAGAATCATGGCCCAGCCAGGTTGACACTTAGTTGTTTTAGTCATCACACAGCTTTAACAGCAATAGCACAAGTGAACAGCTTTAAAAAGAGAAATTTGTTTTGTCACAGTCCAGTAGGCTGCAAGTCCAAATTCAGGGCATTAACTCCAGGCAGAGTCTTTCTCTGATGGCTCTGGAGGAAGGTCCTTTTGACAATCTTCCCCTGGATAGGGAATTTCTAAGGCACAAGAATCTCTGGACCAAAGGATGTGCTCTGCTTCTGACACTACTTCTTGGTGGTATGAGATCCCCAAATCTGTCTGCTAGCTTCTTTGTTTTATATCTCAAGAGACTGCCTCAAGGCACAGTAAAATCTTACGTATTGAATCCTGGCCCACCAGCACAACTGCCACCCATCCTCCCTCATTAACATCGTAGAGACAGGGTTTATAGCATACAGGAATTTCACACAATATAAGGAATCATGGCCTAGCCAAACTGCTACATACATTTTTGGAGGACACAATTCAATCCATGACAGCACTGAAACTTAACTGTCACAGTTTATCCTTTGTTAGTTTGGCAACTTTTCACATCTCTTCAAGTAATGAACACTTTCTAAATAGAGGCAGTTACAAAGTCATACTTGTACCTAACATGATCCAACTAACCTCTACAACTAAAAAGACGCTAACCTATTTGCATCTTATATTTTATAAGTGAAAAAAGCAAAAGTATTTTATGCATACATATAAGGAAGAAGGAATATTTGTAAGAATTATAGTCTTTGTTTCAGCAACAGGTCATATGGTATTTAGAATTGCCTTCTTCCACCATCCATTCCATATTCTCTTTTCTCTTAGCAGGCACCTCAGCTTGTTATTTTCCTGTTGGAGTGACCCAAACCTTCATTCCTGTCATGGTTTGAATTGTGTCCCCCCAAAAATGTGTGCAGCCACGTGGCTGGGATATAGTTCCCAGTATCTTGGGACTGTCCTCCATTGTGTGGTTTTGCTAACCTGTATGCTAAAGGATTAGGGTGGGGCTGTGAATTCCTGCTATGGGGGAAGTTTCCCTGGAGTATGGCTTGCCCCACCCTTAATGCTTTTAGCTTGCAAGGAATAAAAGGAAAAAGATCCAAGGACAATTTGAGAACCTTGCTACCATCAAGCAAGCAGCACTGGGAGCGAGCTCGTCTTCAGACTAGAGGTTCTTGCGTTAGGACACTCCCTGGACAATGACTGATGCAATACCGGACTTTCCTCCAGAGCCATCAAAGGGGAAAGTCTTTCCCTGGAGCGGACACCCTGAATATGGACTTGCAACCTACCGGACTGTGTAAGAATAAATCTTTCTTTGTTAAAGCCATCCACTCTGTGGTATTTCTGTTAGAGCAGCCCAGCTGACTAAAACAATTCCTGAAAGGTCTGGGCCATTAGTAGTTATGTTGGAATTGAGTTGCTATAGTTTTCCATTGACTTTGATCATAGAGCATGGTAATACTAAATAGACATTCTAAAGGATCTTGTGTATGCCAGACATACTTTTTTTTTACTACTATTATGTAATGTCACTGTAGTTTCCCTTGATAATGATGATCAGTCACACCAGCCAGTACAGTAACTCCCTTCTTTACCTCTTAATACAGAGGATTAACAGGCAGAGAAGCTCCAAGTGGCCAGGTGGCATTGTTAACTTCTAGTTCAGTGGAATCAGTATTGTATCTTCTGATGGGAGCATTCCTCTCTGTGGAACTAAGACCTCTAGTCTCGCAGACTGTAGAGTTTGAGTAGGTCACTGGTAGTAATAGTGAGTGATGGCACTCCCATTTCACCCCTTGATTCCTGGACCCATGAAATCTGGCTGTGGGAGAAACAGTAACCATGTATTGGATACTGGTTTAGAGCATATACAGCGTCCTGGAGAACACTGTCCCAACTCTACAAGGTGTTGCCACCTAGGTGATGCTGTAATTGTGTTTTTGGAAGGCCGTTTCATCATTCTATCAAGCCAGCTGCTTCAGGATGATGGGGGAACATAGTAAGACCCAGTGAACTCCACAAGCGTGGGCCCATTGCTGCACTTCATTTGCTGTGAAGTGAGTCCCTTGATCTGAGACAGGCTGTGTGGGATACAATGATAGTGGATAAGGCATTGTGTGAGTTCATAGATGGTACTTTTCACAGAAGCATTGCATGCAGGGAAGGCAGATCCAAATCCAGAGTAAATATCTGTTCCAGTAAGAACAAAGTGCTGCCCTTTCCATGATGAAAGTGGTCAGTCCAGTGTAGTCAATCTTCCACCTGGTTGCTGGCCAATTACCTCAAGGAATGGTGCCATTTCAGGAATTCATTGTCTTTGCCTCTGGCAGATCGGGCACTCAGCAATGGCTGTAGCCAAATGGGCCTTGGTGAGTGTGGAGGTCTGTGTTGCTGAGTCCGTGCATAACTTCTGTCCCTGCCACCATAGCCACTTCATTCATGACTAGGGAAAGAGGACAGCTAGTTTCCATAGAAGGTGTGATCCTATCCACTTGATTGTTAAAATGCTTCTCTGCCAGTGTTACCCTGCAGTGAGTGTTCACATGAGACACAAGTGTCTTCACTTCTTTGGCCCATTAAGGTCTGTCCGCATACCTCTTCTCCATACATCCTTGTTACCGATTTTCCAATTATGTCCCTTCAAAGTCCCTGACCATCTAGCTAAATCATTGGCTGCAGCCCATGGATCATTATACAATCAAACATTAAGTTATTTGTCCTTCTAAGCAGTGATCAACCAAGTGGCAGTGTTCAAAGTTCTGCTGATTGGGAGGATTTCCCTTCACCACTGTCTCTCAGGGAGGACCCCAAAAGAGGCTGTAGTGCTACTGCTGTCAGTACCTGTATATCATGCAGAACAATCTATAAATGAGGCACAAATTTTCACTTCTGTGTTCGACTGGTTATAAGGAACACCACATGAGACCCTTGGTACAGACTAGGAGAGTGCAAGTAATGTGTCAGGGAGGGAGACCGTGAGTATTTGGGCCACTTCCCTGTGCAATTTTCCTGTACCATCAGTTCCTGCTGATCTCATATGTATCCCAAACCCCAAAACCTGTTGCCTTTGAGTTGATTTGGACTCATAGTGACCCTGTGGGACAGAGTAGAACTGTCCCACAGGGTTTCCAGGGAGCTCCTGGTGGATTCAAACTGCTGACCATCTGGTTGAAAGCCATAGCTCTTAATCACTGTGCCAGCAGGATTTTCACATATATAGCATTTCCATTTAATGATGGTGTATGCTGTGCAAGTCCTACTTTATGCTCAATGGATCAGATAATACCTAGTTCATCATGGGATGCTCAAGGCCCTGTAGTGAATTAGTATCACGTGATTAAGCATCCAGTCTTTATTAAGGCCCCTGAACAAGCCAAAAGTTGTTCCCCAAAAGGAGAGTAGTTATTGCAGAGCTTTGCTCCAAAATCCTAGGTGTCTGCATTGTGATTCACTAATAGGGTCTTTGCCAAAGATTCCAGACAGCATTTCTGTCACTGACACTTGAAGCATCATTGGAACAGTTGAATCATACACCCCAGGTGGCAGAGCCACTTCTGTGGCAGCCTGTGTAGAGTCTTCTCTTGTTCTGGGCTGTCCTCAAAACTGGCAGACTTTGAGTCACTTGATAAATAAGGTCAAGTAGTATACCCATATTAGAGATGTGTTGCCTCCAAAATCCAAAGAGGTCCAGCAGGCATTGGGTCTACTTTTTAGATGTGGGAAGGGTGAGATGCCTAATTTATCCTTTACTTTGGAAGGAATATCTTTGTGGCTAACAGCATTGGACCTCTAGAAATTTCACTGAGGTGGAAGTCATCTGAATTTTTGTGGGATTATCCCACTGTCTAGCCTGCAAATAGGGCCCTAGTGGCACAGTGGTGAAGAGCTGCAGCTCCAAATCAAAAGGTTAGCATTTCACATCCACCAACTGCTCCCTGGAAATGCTATGGGGTCTCTGTACAGCTTTCTATAGGGTCACCATGAGCCAGAATTGACTTGAAGGCATTGAGTTTTTAGCATGCAAATATTTAACCAATAAGCATAGAGTCATTAATACGTCTTCCTTACTAAGTCCAGTCAGTATAATACCATCGGTTGATGGAACAGTATGATGTCTTGTGGAAGGGAAAAGTGATCAAGTTGCCTGCAGACTAAATTATGACATAGGGCTGGAGAGTTGATATATCCTTGAGGTAGGATGGTGAAGGTGTATTGCTGGCTTTGCCAGATGAAGGCAGACTGCTTTTAGTGATCCTTCAAAACCAAAGGAAAACTGAGAAAAGAATCATTGGCCAAATCAGTAGCTGAATACCAGGTACCACCAGATGTATTGATTTGTCAAGCAGTGAAACAACCTCTAGAACACCAGCTGCAGTTGGAGTTACCACGTGGTCAAGTTTACAAAAATCCACTATCATTTTCCAAGATCCGTCTGTTTTTTGCACTGTCCAAATAAATCAGTTGAATGGGAATTTGGTGGGAATCCCCTCCCCTGCATCCTCTAAGTCCTTCATGGTGATAGTAATCTCTGCAGTCCCTCCAGGAATGTGGTATTGCTTTTGGTTTATTGTATTTCTAGGTAGGGTACTCATAGTCCGACACGACTCGATGGCAGTGGGTTTAGGTAGAGTAAGTTCTAATGGCTTCTCCTTAGTTTTTCCTGTCATAATGGCCTTTACTATACTTGTCTAGATCCAGTACACGGACCTGCTAGTTGCTGAGCATGTCTATTCCAAATATATATTCTGGTACTGGAGAAGTCATTGCAGAATGGGTTCTTGGACCCACTGGACCCACTGTGAGGTGGATGTGAGCTAAGGCTCAATTAATAGCGTGACATCTAACTGGCGGGCCTTAGTGATATTTTGGGTCTCTGGAATTAGTGTCACTTCAGAGCCAGTATTCACAAATCCCTGGAAAGTCAGATTATTTTCTTTTCCCTAATGAACAGTCATTCTTATAAGAACCTAGATCCCTTTGTGGAAGGCTGAGAAAGATTAACAGAATAAATTTTTGACAATGTGATAGAGTCTTTCCTCAGGGAAACCTGGGCTCAACGTCATTCAAGGGATTGTGAGTCTGTACACTGGTTTAAGTATGGGAATAGACTGAAAGGCTATGACTGTCTCTTCTGGTAATTCAAGTTAGACTACTTGTTTATGTGACCTAGAATTCTTCCACTTGTACTGATTAAATAAATTTTTAGTAGCTATTTCACTCCTCTCTAAGTAGCCAACATTCTGTGTCTGCAGTCTATAGGAATCTGATTACTCTGATTACTGATTTCACTCTACTGTCCATTGCTGTAACCATAACCACTTTGTTGTTTGAGTGCTGCCACTTGGCCCTTACCACCATGGGGTCTAATCAGCCCCATTGTAGTTAACAACAGCAACAAAAAACCTGTTGCCATCAAATTGATTCTGACTCATAGTGACCATATAGGACAATGTAGAACTGCTGCATAGAGTTTCTGAGGAGCACCTGGTGGATTTGAACTCTTAACCATTATACCACTGAGGGTGTCCATTGTAGTTAGGAGTCTAAATTTAGTTATGGCAGTTCCCACTGTGAAATCTGACTTACATAAAGTAGCAATCACGGCAGTCTTCAAGGATGCTAGAGCTCCCTTTCACAAATTTATTTCTTACTGTTGTGGTAAAAAGTGTGTCCCCTGGGCACTCATTTATGCATATGTGGGCCTGACCTAATAAATCCACTCTAACATGCTGATTTCCCTAAACCTTTGGCTATCTTCTGTAGTATACCGAGGAAAGTCTGGCACTTCAACTTGATTTAGTGTAGGCTGTCTCATAATCCATGCTTCAGCAACCCAACCAAATAAATTGTTGGATCCTTTCCTCACCTCTGGAGCAGAAACAGTGAATGAAGAATCTGTCCTTAGAGGCCCAAATCAATAAACTCAGACTAGTGCAACTCTGTGTTCCTTGCATCTTTACCTCACACCCTTAATAGCTGTTCCCACACATACTTCTCAGGCTTCTGTTTGTACATATTAGAAAAGCCAAGCAGTTCTTCTGTAATGAAGCATACCCCCACCTGGGTCACAATTTGTACTTCACATTTTTGGGACTTGCTTGAATTTAAGTCTAGTTATAGGTCTAGAAACAAAAATTGGTGGTGTCGATGTGCTGTGAGAACATTCAGCAAGGTTGTGTAAGTCATCTGCCTCAGATGATGTTCCAGGCAATGATTCAGATGATGCCCTTTGTGATATCTCAGACATAGGCTGTGTAGACACAGGTGTGGTAATCTCATCAGATGAGGGTGGAGGGACTAATCGCTTACTGGGGAGGGTGGTTTAGCAGACAAAAATGGAGTAATCTCTTCAGATGGAATGAAAGGGCTGGTTCTGTTGACAAGAGTGATTCAGTGGAATTTAGGGGTTCATTGTCCCCAGTTTCCTGGTTGTCTGCTCATGTGTTCCTATCCCAAGTTTCAGGATCCTGTCTTTCCATTCAGTGCCCTCACTTTAACTTCAGATGTTGTTTGAGGCTGGGAATTCAATTGGTGATGTAATTCAGCCAGTCTCATGATAAGACCCTGGGTTTGGTCTTCAGCAGCATCAACTCGCTTAAAACTACAAGAAGTAAGCCTTTCCTTCAGGGCGTAAGTACATTTTTGAGGTTGTTTATGGGTACTTGAGCTGTTCCTCAAGTTATAAGGTCATCTCTTTTGTTCACCTCTTTGACTTGTGAAAGTAGAACTAAACAGTTACCTTCCTGATACTTGTTATATTGACACAACTGTAAAAAAGTATCAAACATAACGATCACCCAGAGCATTGCCTCCCACCAGTATTTGATATATTGGTTGTGATATATTTCATGCTTGTATTGGCAACTAATGCTGTGGATTAGTAGTGCCCTGTTTACTACTGGAAGCAGAGTCATCAATGTCTTTAAAACTAATCAGACTCTGCAAGCAATTTAGAAAACTAAAAATCTTAGTTCTCTAGAATGACTCTTGGTACCAAATATCTTAGGCTAGGTTCTCTAGAGAAGCAGTATCAGTGAAGTGTATGTTTGTGTGTGTGTGTGTATTGGAGCCCTGAAGGGACAGTGGTTAAGAGTAGTTACGAGCTATGGCTGCTAACCAAAGGTCAGCAGTTTGAACACACCAGCAGCTCCTTGGAAATCTTTATGGCCAGTTCTACTCTGACCTATAGGGTTATTATGAGTTGGGACCGACTCTGTGACACCTAACAACAACTATATATGTATATATAGTTGTTTGTGTGTATATATATGTATCTGTATATGTAAACAAAAAACCAAACCTGTTGCTGTCACTTCTAACTCACCAGCTTGATTTAGTGTAGGTCATCTCATTGGCCTACCAACATTGTACCACCAAGGCTACACACATGCACACACATACACAGGACTATCAAGTCAATTCTGACGTATAGGAACCTGGAGTAGCTGGTGGGTTTGAACTGCTGAACTTGTAGGACAGAGTAGTCCTACCTCATAGAGTTTTCAAGGAGTGGCTGCTGATTCAAAATCCCAAACTTTTATATAGTACTGAGCTGTTAGCCACTATGCCAGTAGAGCTCTGTGTATTTATATATATGTAGAGAGAAAGAGAGAATGGGATTTATCTCAAGGAAATGGCTTATGCAATTGTAGAGGCTGGCAAATTATATCATTACAAAACTGCCAACCTCATCATTATACAACTGCCAAACCACTGAGAATTGTGGCCTAGCCAAGTTGTAATACACCCTTAATCAGTAACCCTATAGAGGTTTCTCTTGTGGAATGACAACTGGATTCAAACGGCTGACCTTTCATATGGAAGCTGAGTGCTTTAACCACTGTTCTACCAGGGCCTCTTCTTTTATATATAAGACAAAGTAGAACTACTCCATAGGATTTCCAAGCTGTAATCTTTACAGAAGGAGAGTGCCACATCTTTCTCCTGTGGGTTCAAACTGCTGACCTTTCAAGTGGCAGCTGAGTGCTTTAACCACTGCATTAACAGAGCCCATTTTTCAACTCATAATGACCTTATATGACTAAGTAGAACTGCCCCATAGGGTTTCCAAGACTGTGCATCTTTATGGAAGCAAACTGTCATGTCTCCCGGAATAGCTGGTATGTTTGAACTGTCAACCTTAGCAGCTGAGTGTGTAACTACTTTGCAGGCAGGGCTTCTGACTGAGGATTAGGACTGAGGTTAAGTTGGCTGGTTTGTAAGTGTTTCTGTATAACTACATGTATTTATTTATTCCCACTAGAATGTCAGCTCTTTGAGGGCTGAGCCTTTGTTTGCCTTGTTCACAGCTTTCTGCCAGTACCCAGAACAATGCCTGACATAATAGTACTCAGGAGACAGTTAAGTGCATGAATGACGGAAGTTAAAAATCACATTCACAAAAAGATAGATCTTTGGGTTTTAACATATCTAATGAATAACACTAAATGACATTTAATTTTTCTCACCTTTTTATGAGTAAGGGCTTTCCCATTTGCGTATGTAGTGTCAAGATAACTCAAACTCCTTCTTTGAATCCCCCTAGTATAGTCCTGTGTTTTAATACAGTTTGGAGGCTGCTGTTCATGTTTCCTGGCTTCTTGCGAAGTGTCAAGCAGCCAGCTGTACAGTATGAATATCTGTGCTCTTTCCCTTCTCTTCCTTTGCCTGGTGGTATATAATCCCTAAGGGACACTGACTTGGGAGACTTGACTCTGGTGGCTTGCTGCACTACTCCCACCTATGCAGACCTGGTCCTTGTCAGCCTTGAGCTCTGTAAACTGCAGTATGAGTGAGGTGTGCTAGTTATGACTTTTAGTATCTTTTTCTTTTTTGTAGCCAAGGACCTTATTGTTCAAGTGAAACATTGTGGGAAGCCCACAATGTACAGCAGGTGAAATCCTGAGCTATTTTGGCTGACAGGGGGAGGTGGACCCTATCCAGAGTCTGGGTGTAGTAGGCAGCTTCACCTTGAGCAGTAGTCTTTGAAAATTGCTGAAACAGATCATCACAAGTGACTTTTTGCTCTGAAATCTATATTTTTGCTTGGTTGTGAGCGAAGAAATCAGATGTGTAAGCCTGTACATTAAATAGCAGCTGTGAAATTCTGAATAGGGAGGAGTGAAGTCTATGGCTTTGAAGCTGGCTGTGGTTCTGTAAAAGCTAGTCATTTCCTAACCAGGCAAGGACTGCTTGTGTGCTTGAGCACCTCTGTCAATATAACTGTTAATGTAGATATACTTTTCTTTTTTAATTTTTTATTTAATATAACTGAGTGAAAATATGCATTCCCGTATAAATTTACATACCCACCTATATGCAGCTTCCACTGCTTTCCCTGCTCGGTGACAGCACACTATTCCTCTCTGCTCCATACGTGTCTCACTCTCCCAACAGTGTCTTTTTTCCCTCCTCTCTACCCACTCTCCTTCCTCCAGCCAGAGGTCAGCAGGATGACATCCTATAGATGTATAGAACCATAAAGTGCATCCAATATATGGTAACTGCATTGCCAAGTCCAATCCATTCTTGTCCGAAGCGTGGACCTTCGTTATGATTTATGGTCAAGGGCAGCATCAGGGCGAGGGGCTGTGCTCCTAGGGGAACCCCAAAACCACTGAACCATCAATTGAGGTCTTTTAGTGGGGGTCTCAAGGTGCACCCCTTTTTATTCCTGTGTTGCCAATGAGACTCAACTTAGTGAGCTCCATCGCGGCTATCACTGGTGGTGGCCAGGCACCATCCGGTTATTCCGGTCCCAAGTCGATGTAGGCACCCACTGATGTGGGTCTCTTTGTCTTCTGGGTTGTCTTTCCCCCATGTCATTTTGGTCCTTGGTGAGCATCCATTCATGCTGAGTTGGGATCATTTGCTGTGCCCTCGGATGGCAGTTTGGCAGCTTTTAAGACCCCAGACATCACTCACCAACGTGGGGCGCAGAGAGCCATCTTAGCAAAACACTAGTTGTGCCAATTGGCCTCACTTTCACCTAAGAGCATGGTCCCCCGCCCCCTGCCCCAGCTACTCTATCCTTGCAATATTGGGTTAACAGGGAAGGAGTACTCATGTTATGTTTCAGTCCACTTAATATTGTTCTTGTTTCTAATGTGTGCTATCACCGATTTTACCCAACCAGATTTCTAGCAACTATCTAATCTAAGCCCTCCCCCCTCCCTCCCTCCTTTCCCTCCCTTGCAGCTGTCAAAGAGTTTTTTCTTCTATACACAAGTCTGTTTTTGAGATCTTATCATAGAGGTCTCATGCAATATTTGTCCTTTTGTCACTGACTGCTTTCACTCAACATAATGTTTTCCAGTTGAAAGCAGGTCATGAGAAGTTTCCTGAAGTTATCGTTGTTCTTTATCATTGCGTAGTGCTCCATTGAGTATGCATACCATAGTTTACCTATCCATTCTTCTGTTGTTGGGCATCTGGCTTGATTCCATTGTTTTGCTGTCGTGGACTGTGCTGCAATAAACATTCTGGTGCATGTGTCCGTTGGTGTGAAAGGCCTTCATTCTGTAGGATATATTCCAAGTAGTGGAATTAGTGGGTCAAATGGTATATCAATATCCATTTTTTTAAGGAAGCGCCAGATTGCTTTCCAAAGAGGCTGGACCATTTTGCAACCCCACCAACAGTGTAGGAGGGTTCCACTTTCTCCACAGCCTCTCCAGCATTCGTTGTTTTGTGTTTTTTGGATCATGGCCAACCTTGTTGGGGTGAGATGGTATCTCATTGTCGTCTTGATTTGAATTTCTTTAATAACTAAAGATCGTGAACATGTCCGCATGTGTTTTTAGGCTCCCTGGATATCTTCTTTAGTGAAATGTCTGTCCATCTCCTTTGCCCATTGCTTAATTGGATGATTTATATTCTTCTTGTTGATATTTTGTAGTATCTTATAGATTATGGAGATCAGGCATCAGTCTGACATAGAGTTTCCAAATATTTTTTCCATTCTGTAGGTGGCCTTTTAATTCTATTAATAAAGTCTTCAGATGAGCATAAGTGTTTAATTCTTAATAGATCCCATTTATCTATTTTCTCTTCTGATGATTGTGTTTTGTTTGACAGATTTTGGAGTCTCTCCATATTGTGTATTAAAACTTCCATTGTTGTTCCTACCTTTTCTTGGATGAGCTTTATCGTTTTAGGTTTGATATTTAGGTCTTTTATCCAGTTGGAGTTGGTTTTTGTATAAGGTGTAAGATATGGATCTTGTTTCAGTTTCTTGCAGATGGATATCCAATTTTGCCAGCACCATTTGTTGAAGATACTGTTTTGACCCCAGTTTAATGCCTTAGGGCCTTTGTTGAATATCAATTGTTCATAGGCAGATGGTGTCATCTCTAGGGTCTCAGTTCTGTTCCACTGATCGATCTGTCTGTTCTTATACCAGTACCAGGCTGTTTTGACCACTGTGGCAGTGTAATATGTTCTAAAGTCAGGTAATGAGAGGCCTCCCAGTGTGTTATTCTTTAGTAGTACCTTGCTTAACCGGGGCTTCTTCCCTTTCCAAAAAAAATTGGTGATGTGTTTCTCCATTTCATTAAAAAATGTCACTGGAACTTGTATTGGGATTGCATTATATAAATAGATTGCTTTGGGTAAAATAGACATTTTCACAATGTTAAGTCCTCCTATCCATGAGCAGGGTAGGTTTTTCCATTTATCTAAGTCTCTCTTAGTTTCCTATAGTAAGCGCTTGTAGTTCTCTTCGTAAAGGTCTGTTATTTCTCTGGTTAGATTAATTCCTAGGTACTTTATCTTCTTAGGAGCTATTGTAAATGGTATTGATTTGATAATTTCTTTCTTGACAGTCTCATTGTTGGTATAAAGGAATCCTACTGATTTACTTATGTTTATCTTGTATCCTGAGACATTGCTGAACTCTTCTATCAGTTTGAGTAGTTTACTTATAGATTTCTTGGGATTCTCTGCATATACAATCATATCATCTGCAAACAGGGAGATTTTAACTTCCTCTTTGCCAATGCAGATGCCCTTTATTTCTTGGTCTTGTCTAATTGCTCTGGTTAAAACTTCTAGCACAATGTTGAATAGAAGAGGTGAGAGTAGGCATCCTTGTCTAGTTCCTGATCTCAAGGGAAAGTCTTTCAGTCTCTCTCCATTGAGGATGCCGTGGGCAATTGGCTTTGTATAAATGGCCCTTATTGTGTTGAGGATTTTGCTGTCTATGCCCATTTTGCTAAGAGTTTTTAGCATGAATCGGTGTTAGACTTTATCAAATGCCTTTTCTGCATCAATGGACAAAATCAGGTGATCCTTGTCTTTTGTGTTATTTATGTGGTTAATCACATTAATTGTTTTTCTGATGTTGAACCAGCCTTGCATCCCTGGTATGAATGCAGCTTGGTCAGGATGGATTATTTTCTTGATATGTTGTTGTATTCTATTGGCAAGAATTTTGTTGAAGATTTTTGCATCTAGATTCATGATTGATAATCGGTGTGTAGTTCTCTTTCTTTGTTGGGTCTTTCCCTGGCTTAGGTATCACGGTTATGCTGGCTTCATAGAATGAGTTTGGGAGTACTCCATCCCTTTCTATACTCTGAAATAGTTTCAGTAGTATTGGAGATAACTCTTGTCTAAATACTTGGTAGAATTCTGCAGTGAAGCCATCTGGACCCGGACTTTTTTTGGTTGGCAGTGTTTTGATGACCTTTTCAATCTCTTCCTTTGTAAAGGATTTATTAAGTTGTTCTGCTTCACGTTGTGATAATTTCGGTAGGTGGTATGAGTCAAGGAATTGGTCCATTTCCTCTAGGTTTTCAAATTTGTTAGAGTACAGTCTTTCATAGTATTCTGTTATGATATTTTTGATTTCTGTTGCATCTGTGGTGACAACCCACCTTCTCATTTGTAATTTGGGTTATTTGTTTCCTTTCCTGCTTTTCTTTAGTAAGTTTAGCCAGTGGTTTGTCAATTTTGTGGATCTTCTCAAAAAACCAGCTTTTTGTCTTTTCAATTTTTTCAATTGTTTCTGTATTCTCTAATTCATTTAGCTCTGCTCTAATCTTTATGATCTTGTTTCTTCTGGTGCCTGAGGGGTTCCTCTGTTGTTCTCTTTCTACTTGTTCAAGCTGTAGGGTTAGTTCCTTGATTTGGTTTCTGTCTTCCTTCCAGATGTGTGCATTTATGGAGATAAACAGACCTCTGAGCACTGCTTTGGCAGTATCCCATAGGTTCTGGTAGGAAGTGTTTTCGTTCTCATTGGAATCCATGAATTTCTTTAGTTCATCCTTGATTTCCTCTATAACCCATGTTTTTTGAGCAAGATGTTGTTCACTTTCCAAGAGTTCCACTTTCTATCTGTTTTTTCTGCTATTGATTTCAACTTTTATGGCTTTATGATCTGAGAAGATGCTTTGCAGTAATTCAGTGGTATGGATTTTGTTGAACATTGCATTATGGCCTATCACATGGTCAATTCTGGAGAATGTTCTATGTGCACTGGAGAAGAAGGTGTAGTTGTCTGCTGATGGGTGGAAAGTTCTGTATATATCAATGAAGTTTAGTTGGTGAATTGTGGCAATGAGGTCTTCTGTATCTTTACTGAGTTTTTTTCTAGATGATCTGTCTAGTATTGAGAGTGGAGTGTTGAAGTCTATTATGGTGGAGTCATCTAACTCTCTTTTGAGTGTAGTCAGTGTTTCTTCGACGTATTTAGGTGCTCTCATATTAGGTGCATAAATATTTAATATTTTTAAGTCTTCCTTGTGTACTGAACGTTTGAGCAATAAATAGTGTCCATCTTTGTCCACGATGGTGGATTTGACATTAAAATTGATTTTGTCTGAGATTAGAATTGCCACCCCTGCTCTTCTTTGTTCATTGTTAGCTTGATATATATTCTTCCATCCTTTAATTTTCAGTTTGTTCCTATCTTTAGGTTTCAAGTGAGTTTCTTATAGACAACATATGGATAGGTCATGTCTTTTGATCCAAGATGTCACTCGATGTCTGTTTACTGAAGCATTCAGTCCTTTCACATTCAAAGTAATTATTGATAGGTATATGTTCAGTGCTGCCATTGTGATGTTTTTATTTTTATATTGATGTCTTCTCTGTTTTCTTATTAGTCTGTTCTGGGGCATTCTTTTTTGTGAGTTGATTTTTCACCGTTTTCAGAGCTGGTTTTGTGGTTGTTGACACTCCTGTGTTACATTTCTTGAAATGATATGATACATCTTTGTTGTGCTTTACAGCTGCCCCTATGATCCCCCTTAATAAACTATATATAAACCCAATTTTAATTACTACCAGTCTTGTCATCTTCCTCTCCATCTGGAAGGACTCTAACAACTGTAGTACATCCCTCGTTTTAATATGATGGCACCATAGTTTTCATGATGATTACTGGTTTGCTTCTTTCCATATCAAAGCCATGATTGGCTTTGGAGCCTTCCCTAACTGAGTAGAGTTTTGAGTAGTAAAGTCGTTCTGAAATATAAAGTTAGTGGTTTCGTTCTTCTAAGCCAGAGCCAAGAACTTCTTTCAGTATTTCTTGTAGTTTTGGTTTGGTTTTTACAAAGTCTGTGAGTTTCTGTTTATCTGGGAATGTCTTAATTTCATTTTCGTATTTGAAAGATAGTTTTGCAGGATATAGAATTCTTGGTTGGAAGTTCTTCTCCTTCAAGACCTTGAATGTGTCATGCTACTGTCTCCGTGCCAACATTGTTTCTGCTGAGAAATCTGAAGAGAGCGTACAGTGTTTCCCTCTGAATGTTAGCTTTACATTGTGTCTTGCTGCTTTTAAGAGTTGCTGCTTATGTTTCATTTTGTTAAGCTTGATTATAATATGTCTTGGATTTTTTTTTTTGAGATCTATATTGAATGGCGTACAGCGGGCATCTGAGATGTCTATATTTTCTTCCTTCATGATTTCTGGGAAGTTTTCTGTCAGCCACTCAGCAGCGATACTCCCTGTGTTCTTAGGTGTCTCACCCTGTTCAGAGACTCCGATTAATTGAAGGTTGTTCGTCTTAATAGAGTCCCACATGCTTCTTAATATTTCTTCATTTTTCTTGTTTCTTTTTTCTGATTTCTGCTCATAGATGCTGGCCTCAGTAGCTCTGTCTTCCAAGTCAGAAATTCTTGTTTCTATTTGTTCCATTCTGTTTTCTTGGCTTTGCATGGAAAGTTGTATTCCTTTGATTTTGTTCTTGATCTGTTGGAGTTCCGAGTACTGGTGTTCCATCAGATCGAACATCTTGCTTAATTTTTCATTTTGTTCTTCTGCATTTTGTATAAGGTCTAGAAGGGCTCTGTATATAATCATTTTGTATTCACTTTCTGATGCTTTCATAAAAGTTTCTTCATCTGGAAAAGTCCTTGGTTGCTTTGTTTTGGAGCCTTCTGAAGCCATGGGTGATTTCTTGTATGCTGCAAGTATCTGTTGCTTTTTGGGTCCCATGTGAGTATGTAGAGACTGGAAGAGGTACTGTGAGGATGGACTGCAGATGTTTCTCTAGGCTGTCTTAAAATGTAAAGCAAAAGATATCTGACCACTTCACAAGTCAGTTAGGTTTTCAGGTGTAGAGGTCCCTCTTGTCAACTGGCAAAGTAAGCACCACTATATCCAACCCCAGATGATACAAACTAGTTCAGAATACAGCAATGCTACTGCCCTGTTGGCCTCTGCTCACAGGGCCTAGCCTTATACGACACTGCGTAGAATACTGCTTTTCTGATAGAAAAGCACTCTCCTGTGGGCAGACTCTGGCTCCCAAGCTAAGAATTAGGTCCAGCTGCGGCCACCATATCCAAGATGACGTCCTCCACACAGGCAGCAGACAGAAGGGCTAAAGGTGCCGAGAGGTAGTGGTTCCTCTGATTCTGTTGCAGGACCCCAAAGGAGGTGGCGCTAGGTAAATTACTGCTTTTCTGTCAGAGAAGTGCTGTTCTGTTTGCAGGCACTGGCTCCCAGGCTAAGAATGAGGTCCCAGTAGAATCTCCATATCCAACATGGCGTCCCACACACTGATTGCGAAAGTCCATACACACGCCGCTGAGGCAGATGTAAAACAACAGGCTCAAAGTGGCTAGATTAACAGAGTCCCAAGCCTGGCTCTCAAAATATGGGAATTTCGCCTGCCTGTCCCCCCAGCAGCGTGTCTGAGTCTAGCTGCTAGGCAAGACCCAGCTCCGCCCACCGGCGAAGACAGAGGGAAAAAAAAGTCAAAATGGTGCATTTACCTTCCGTCCGTGAGAGCCAGGGATAGCCAGGCACGGGAGTCAGCGTGAGAGAGGAGGTTTTTCACTCAGTAGAATGAAGTCCAAAGTAACAGCCCTGTGCCGTGTCCTGCGGCTGTTTAGGTGACCAGAAGGCTCCGTTTGATTTTCAGTTGAGGTCTTGGTTTCCAGAGGGTTATAAGGAGACGTGTGCTTACTCCGCTATCTTGACTCTGCCTCTACTTTTTTCCTTTTGTATCAAAAACTTTTGAGACTATTTTGGTCTACAAGACAATTGTAAAAACAGTGCTACGAATTCCTTTACTTCTTTACTCAGCGTCTCCTAATGTTACAATCATTAATAACTGGGAAATACTCTTCATTAATCTTTAGGCCTTATTCACACTTCACGAGTGTTTTCTGGTCCAGAATCCAGTCCATTGCAGCTCACTGTGTTCAGTCGTCCTGCTCCTTAGTCTCTTTTATACTGGAACAGCTTCTTAGTATGTCTTTGTCTCTCAGAACCTTGATGCTTTTTTTTTAAAAAAGCACTGACCTTTTTTTTCCATCCTGTAGAATATCCTCAGTATGGCTTTGTCTTATGTTTCCTTATGACTATATTCATGTTATATATTTTTGGAAAAAAATGCCAAAGAAGATATGTGTCTAACTCAGTGAATCGTATCAGGAGGCACATGGTGCCGACTTACCCCATTGCTGTGATGCTGACTTTGATCACTTGGTTAATTAAGGTGGTCAGATTTTGCCATTGTGAAGTTCCTATTTTTTCCTTTGCTAATTGCAGGTGTCTTGTAGGTAGATACCTTGAGATTGTGTAAATACTTTGTTTCTCAACATTCTTTTGTCCACTAATTTTAGCAACCATTGATTGTCCTTCTCTGAACAGCTTTTACTGTGGTGTTTATGAATAATGATTTTGTTTTCATCATTCTGTCTACATTTATTAATTGGAATTATGTTATAAGGAAGAGCTTTTGTATTTATCAATCCATTCATTCATTCACTTGCTTGTGTATGTCAAACAGAGTCATGTAATAGGTCTGACAATTAAGTCTGTAAACTTAATTGTTTTAAGTGCTACATACCTCGTTGCTAAATATTCGTAGGGTCACCTTTGAAGTACTTTTTTTGGGAAGCTATGCACCAATGCCAGCACTTCGTCTACCCTGCAAAGAAATTTTGGAACTCTTTTTCTGGAATAGCCATCGTGCACAGTGGCAAAGTGGTAAGTTTGCAAAGTTAATGGTATAGTTTTATGTGAGGGAGGGAATAAACGAATAACTGTATTGGAACACTCTATCTACTTACCTGATCTGGCTCCAAATGAGTGTTTCTTTATCCAAAGGTAAAGGAAATACTGAAAGGAAAGGAAGACAGTTTGAGGACATTGAGGACAACAAGGGAATACAAGGACATCTCTGATGGGCATTCCAGAAAAAGTTCCAAAATTGCTTTTAAGGGTGGACTAGGTGCTGGCATTGGTATATAGTTTCCCAACAGGAGTACTTCAAAGGTAACCGTAGTGATGTTCAGCAGTGAGGTGTGTAGCAGTTTTTCTAGCATGAGTTTGCAAACTTCATGGGCTGGCCTTCTGTTTATTGCAATAGATTATAATCCATTATTACCACTCGACGACACTTGGCATTACCATGATTTTGGAGCCTTGATGGCACAGTGGCTAAGAGCTGTAGCTGCTGACCAGTAGGTCAGCATTCTAGTCCACCAGCCATTCCTTGAAAACCTTACAGGGCAGTTCTACTCTGTCCTGTAGGGTCACTATGAATCAGAATCGACTTCATAAGGAACAAATTTTATTATCATTTTATGGCCCAAATTATCCCAGATTTGGTCATTTAACCCTTGAAGTTGATTTGTCTATTCAACTTATTAGTTTCATTGTTTGAAGCATTTTGTTACTGTAGGAGCCCTAGTAACACACTGGTTAAAGTCCTCAACTGCTAACAGAAAGATTCGTGGTTCAAATTTACCAGCTGCTCTGCAGGAGGAAGTGGTGGCATTCTGTTTCTGTAAAGACTTATAGCCTTGGAAACCTGATGGAGTAATTCTGTCCTGTTTTGCAGAGTTGGTATGAGTTAGAATTCACTTGATAGCAGTGGGTTCTTTATTTTGTCCCGTCACAAGATGTCAAGCTCATGTTATGCTTTCCTTTCCCAACTGTAGAGTCAGCCTTTTCTCCAAAGAGCCTTGGCAATTTTGAGCAGAGAATGGTATATAGAAGTCAGGATGTGGGTACTAGGTATGCTTCTTGGTGCTGTGGCACCATTACTTGTAGGCCTTCTAGGAGAATGTGTATTTCATGTCCTCTTACTGGTTTTCTTCCTTGCCCTGTGAAACTGTTTTATCTTTTCATTTCCTAATTCTGACCTGTTTTTTTTACCCTTTTTAAAAATTGTAAGGTATAGATTCACAGTGTGAATGTAGGCGTCTGGAACTCAGCATTCAAATACCAGCAACTCAGCATTCAAATACCAGCTTTGACACTGAGCAGCTGGGCCACAGTCTTCTATTATATGAAGGATGATAATACTTTGAGGGTTGTTGTTAAGGATGAGATAGTATAATTAAAGCTTTTAGTATATACTAAGTACTAAGCTTGGTTCTTTCATTTAGCAAATATTTATGGAATGAATAAACATTTTGGCTTTTTTCAGGGCCTTGGGGCAAATGAGGGTTCAGTGTGGCAGCCTAGTAGAAGGCCTGTACTTGTTCTTGGTCAACCTTTGATCAGGAAGGTCAGACTTTGAATATGATGGATGGAGAGTGCTAGAGCCTCTGACATTCTCTCCTTGTTACGTGTTACTTTAAGGTGTTTGTACGGTTTGAATCAGGTGGAAAAAAAGCGGGCTTCATTTTGGCCACCTCCTAGCACAGGTTTCAGAATGGAAGCTTCTGCTGTCCCAGATCTAAATGTGCAGTCCTGATTCTGTCTGGGTACATTCTGCTTCCGAAAGCAAAAACCCTGCACTCCTCTGTGGGTGTTAATTACCGTGTCGCAGCACTGAAAGCAACTCTGCACCCCTCCCTCTGTCTTTGGTGGAAAGTTGCTTTTCTTTGTTGATGAATTCTTTAGTAGGGGCAGGGTGCCAGTTCTGCAGACCCCATCACAGCAGGCCCTCTGCCCTGACAGGAATCCAACACTGAATAGGACTTACTAAAATCTGCCCTCTGTTCTTCCTGGGGCTGGAGGAGGAAGTAGCTGTTCATCACAGTTTAGGGGCTGGGAGGGTGAAAGCTAGAGAAAGAAAACCAGCATGGGCTCTCTCCCCCTCAGGCTTCAACAGTGGTGACACCAAGCTCCACCTCACAGGCCTCTCCTGTGGGAGAGCTCATGCTCTCTCCTGAGAGCTGCAGGGAAGGGATTAGAACCTTAAGCTTGTGCTCAGTAGTGTTTCCCTGCAATGATCTTTGCTGTTCACTTGAAGAAATGGTGCTTGCACACTTTTTCTGCTGCTTTCTCCCACTAGTTTGTCATGATGGTGCACAGAGGGCTTGTTTTCTTGCTGCCAGAACTTTACTCTAAGTTGGTGGGTAGGACTGGCTGTGACCTAAAAAGACACTGCAGCATTTTCTGGGTGTCCCTGGTGAAAAGCTGAATAAAGTAAGAGAAATGTCATTCAGCTGCTCAAGTTTTCACAGGAGAACAAACTTCCAGATCCTCTGTTATTTCTCATTTTTGAAGACAATGACATTGGATCCCAGGACTGGTGCTGTGGGCAGGGCGGGTGTTAAGTGAATTAAATGTAGTGACTGATAGTCTTCCTAACTTGTTTCATATGACTGGGGATGCAGCTTCATTCTGGAAACCTGTGGTCTATCTCCAACTGACTATCAGATTCAGTCCTGTGTAAGAAGCACAGAAGTCTGTTCTCTGGCCCAAAGAAAACAAGCCCCCAAACAACAAAACTCATGTTAGTACATTTCAAAACTTAGAATAAGAAAGGAAACCAGAAACTGTTTCTGCACATATGAGTGGTGGACGTGTGTTCTTGCCCTCAGAATATGCAGTGTGGTCCCATCTCTTCTAGCAGATTGGATAGTGTCCCCTGTTAGTGACGTCCAGTGTCTCATAAACGTTGGGTGTATTCATTGCATATCACCAGTTTTCAGGTTGCACATTGGCTGTTTGATAAGGAAAGCATTGGAGAAGAGCTTTGCTTAGGATGGCTCTGGGCTGAGGATTATTAGGATTTTTCTCTTGTTCTGTAGCTTTTTTTCTTTCTTAAATTGACCTTAGTTGGCTGTCCCCACTTCCACAGGGCAGATGGTTAATTTTACTTTGGTATGGTGCTGTATAATATGGAAAGGTTTGTATGCCTAGGATTTTACTCGATGCCACATGCCTAAGACTGTTTTTTGGAGACATTGAAACTCAGTGACTCAAGACTTTATGTTTCAAGTGACAGTGTCAGCAGACTCCTCTGTGATTCCAGGCCTGTGCTCATTCTGTACAAAATCATGTCCCAGTTATGTCAGCTTCTCTTACTCAGCGGTTTCTTAGTGGCTAAGGATCTTGGATTTTGCTGCTGTGGCCTTTATTTAGATCTGACTCCATCATACCCCTCTGACCCTGGAACTCCTTTTTTCTTCATTTAAAAAAAAAAATATATATATATAGATAGATAGATATTTTGAGAAAATGCTACATGCACATACTAAAAACAATTCAAGTAGTACGGAGGGTATGTAGTAAAAAAAGCCTCACGTGGTCTTAGACCCCTAGTTCTCCTCTTCACACATAGTGTGACTGTGTAATTTGTATAAACTAGGACCGTTTTTAGAGTGAATGGGAGCACTCTTAGTAATTACAGCAAGTTTACAGGCCAGGACATATGTGTTCACCTGTCTGTAGACAACTACTGTCACTTATTGCTTGTGTGTCACCCAAGATGTATGTTCATCTGACCATAGACAACTACTGTTGCCTGCTGCTTGTGTGTCGCTCAGGATATATATTTACCTGACCATAGGCAACTACTGTCACCCACTGCTTGTGTGTTGCCCAGGACATATATTCACCTGCCCGTAGACACTACTGTCACATACTGCTTGTGTGTTGCCCAGGACATATATTCACCTGACTGTAGACACTACTGTCACACACTGTTTGTGTGTTGTTCAGGACATATGTTCACCTGCCCACATGCAACTGTTGTTACCCACTGTGTGTGTGTTACTCGGAATGTATGTTCATTAGTCCATAAACAACTGCTGTCACCTACTGCCTGTATGTTCACTTGTCCATTAACAACTATAATCACCTACTACTTGTGCGTCACACAGGACATATGTTCTCGTGTCCATAGACAACTGCTGTCACCCACTGCTTGTGTGTCATTCAGGAGATATTCCATGAAAATACAAATATACTTGCTTATACCTTTTTCCTTTTCAAATTTAATTTTTTTACACAGGTGATAGTGTGCTATTCACACTACTCATCTCATTTTTTTTCATGTAACGTATAAACAAGTCCACGTTAGCCTCATATAGAGCTACTACTGCATTCTGTAGAATGGCTGCCCAGCCTTTCTTCTGCTGAGCTGTAGTGGAGGGATGTGGGGGTTGCTGATGGACAGTTTGCTGCTCTGTCTAGGGTGCTGCAGTGACTCTCTTTGTGTCTAAGTCTTTGCATCCATGTGTGTATGTTTATCAGCTTCATAACTGGTGGAATTACATGAGAATGGTGATTAACATAGATGACTGAGATTTTTTAAATTCTTAAAAGTTTCCTTAGAAGTCATAAATAGTCGTTGAGGAAAATTAGAAAATACAGGTACATTACAAAAAAAAAGATGCAGGGGATTTAAAATGATTCTTTAGATCATTTACAAGCTGTAACCTATTTCCCTAAAATGCTGTGGAGGTGTTTTTGTGTAATAGTGACAGCAAGTTAGTGTTGGAGTGCATTTTGAATGGGGATCTATTGATGTGACCCAGTGATGTGACTGAGAGGAAAGTAGAACACTACTTTCTCTTGGGCACTTGGGCTTCCATTGTGAGTGCTTGCTCTTTTTGCACTCTTCACTCTGCTTCAGCTCAGTCATGTGAGAAAGTCTTTTTTAAGCAGCTCTCCCACTTGTGAGTTTCTTTGCTATGCTGCAAATACTTACAGCTAAAATTTAATTTCCAAAATAATCGACATGAGTTAAAAATAGCTGTTGTAACACAGTGTCGTATTACATAGTTAAAAAGGTTTTAAACTCTCCATCCAAAAAAAAAAGAAAAAAAAAGGTAGATTATTGCTTGTCACTCTGTATAATCAGAGACTTTAGACTGAGGAAAAGAAAGTTAAAATTATTTGTTAAATGCCAGTGTTGTGGCATCCTCTTAATGACCTGAAAGTCAGGGGATAGGGGATACACTCTTTCTATAAGGCTGTTTGGTGCACAGAAAAAAAAGTTAAAGCTAGTTTGAATATTTAATGATCTCCTAGTTAAGGTACATTTTTCTGTAGCTGATGATAATTAAGATTTGTTTGTGCTCTGTGTATTTTAGTCCAGAAGCCCTAAAGTATAAAGAAACATTTAACCCATTATTTCTCAAATTAATTGTACTATGAAGCCCTTCTTCCTTTCTAGCTGACATCTGGAGAGGGACTGTTAAGAGGAGTCCAGTTTGGAAAGTGATTTTTTTTTGGACCATCATTCTGCCTGAAAGATTGTAGGAGTGCTAAATTCTCCACATTTAATTCAGAAACTAGGTTTCTTTGAAAACTTGCTACTATTTATTTATACAAGTAATAAAAGAATACGTTTGTTTTTCCAAATATCAGTACAATTTAAAGACCTCTTTGGCCACCTCCAAATTCCAGTACTTTTCCAGAGGTAGTCACTGTTCTTCCTTGGTTCAACTTTTGAGTTTTCTTTTTTTCTTTCAGTCATAAAAAAATTTTAATTTTTAAGATCACTAGTTAGTTTTTATGAATGTGCTGTCTCCTCACATCTTCTGGGGATATTGATTTTGCGTAATGTAGAGTTCTTTTGCTTATTTACTGTGTGCCTTGCAGCATCTGTTCTTTAGCTATAGAATTTGCTGCTCCTGCATTGTAAAGTTGATGTTTTGGTGATTTTAGTTGTGTGGTCATTCTTTTCTACATGTTAAAACATTTAGAAAATTTTCAAGGCACTGTGGTAAAATAAATGTAATAAAATTTGCCATTTTCACTATTTTTAAGTATAAAATTCAGTGACACTAGTTACATTCACAATGTCCTTCAACTATCAACACTATTTCCAGAAATTTTCATCACCGCAAATGGAAGCTGTGTACATATTAAAGAATAACCCCTTCTTCTCCTCTGCCTCTAGTCTCTGGTAAACTCTGATCTACTTTCTGTCTTTATGAATTTGCCTATTGTAGATATTTTATATAAATAAAATTACACAGTATTTGACTTATCGTGTCTGGCTTATTTCACTTAGCATAATGTTTTCAAGGTGCATGTATGTGTGTATGAGAACTTCATTCCTTTTTATGGCTGCATGCTATTCTGTTGTATGGACTGGCAGTCCCTGGATTACAAATGACTTTGTTTCTAAGTCTGTCTTGAAATCAAATTTGTATGTAAGTCAGAACAGTTTGGTATATTTTGTATCTAATGTCAGTCAAACGTTTGTCTTAATATATAGTGTGCCTTTCTTTGCATGAAAAACATTTTTAAAAATTTACAGATGCACTAAAACATAATATAGTAATAACAATAATGTTTTGATGTGCATCACAAAGTAGTGTCCATTTGTTCATAACACTATTGTGTGTTCGACCTCGGATTTGAAAGATTTTATGGGGATTGGTTTGTAACTACAAGTTTTATGTAAGTCAGAGTTAGTAATGCAGGGATTTCCTGTATATAACATATTTTGCATACCCATTCATCTGTCCGACTCGATGGCACTTGGCTTGGCTTATTCATCTGTTGATGTACATTTGGGTTATTTCTACCTCTTGACTGTTGTAAATAATGCTGTGAACATTTGCATACAAATTCACATTTGAGTCTTTGTTTTCAGTTCTTTTGACTGTATGTGTAGGAATGGAATTGATTGTTCATGTGCTAATTCTACATTTAACCTTTAGAGAAACTGCCAAACTTTTCCAAAGTGGCTGCACCGTTTTACACCACCACCAACAATGTATGAGACTTCTATTTACTTTACATCCTCACTAACACTTGTTTTTTATTCTTTTTGATTACTGTTATCCTAGGAGATATTAGAAGATTACCGGGTGGCCCAGTGGTTTGTACTTGGCTACTGTCATGGATTGAATTATTCCACCCCCTCCCCCAAAATATGTATAGAAATTTGGCTGGACTGTGATGCTTGCCCTCCATTTTGTGATTTTGCTGTAAATCCTAATCTCTGCCTGTGGGTGCTAGATAGGATTATGTGGGAGTGCACCACTCTTTTAAGGAAGTTTCCCTGGAGTGTGGCTTGCACCACCTTTTATCCTTTCAGCCTGCAAGAGATAAAAGGAAAGGGAAGCAAGCAGGGCGTTGGGAACTTCATGCCATGAAGAAGGCAACACTGAGAGCAGAGTGCATCCTTCAGACCAGAGGTTTTTACCTCAAGATGCTTTCAGACCAAAGAAAAGACTGATGCAACATGAGGATCTTTCTCCAGAGCTGACAGAGAGAATGCATTCCCATGGAGCTGGCACCCTGAATTTGGACTTCTGTTCTACTGGACTGTGTGAGAATAAACTTTTCTTTGCTAAAGCCATCCACTTGTGGTATCTCTGTTACAGCAGTACCAGATGATCAAGACAGCTACTAAGCTGAAGGTAGGCAATTTGAATCCACTCAGCAGTGCCATGGAGGAAAGACTGGCAATCTGAGTCAATAAAGATTATCACCAAGAAAACCCTTTAGAACAGTTCACCCTGTAATACATAGGTCTTCATGAGTTGGTATTGACTACCATGGCAACCGGTTTTGTTTGGAATTTTGATAAGTGCGAAGTGGCATCTTATTGTGGTTTTGATTCCTATCTTCTTAGTGAATAGTGATGTTAAATATCTTTTTATATGCTTGTTGACCATTTCCACCATTCATCTCTCAGCTTGTTGTGCTATGGTGGCTTGTGTGTTGCTGTGATGATGGAAACTATGCCACTGGTGTTTCAAGTACCGTCACAGGGACCCATGGTGGATAGGTTTTATGGGAGTTACCAGACTAAGACATACTAGGAAGAAGCCTACTTCTGAAATTTAGAAAATCTTATGGATCACAGTGGAATTATTGTCTGACTCACTTGCTTTGCATACATCATCAGCAACTGTCGTTTACTCGAGGAGGACATCATGTTTGGTGAAGTGAGTGACTTCAACAGGCTGGTGATTCTGAGGATGATGCACACCTGGGAAACATTTCATTCTGTTGTGTGTAAGGTTGCCTTGAGTCTGAGGTGACTTAATTCCAGCTAACAGCAACTACATTGGCCATTTGTGTATTTTCTTTGGATAAATGTCTGCTCCAGTCTTTTGCTCACTTAAAATTGGGTTGTCTTTTTGACATTGAGTTGTAAGAGTGCTTTATGTATAATGAATACTAAACCCCTGTCAGATAATATGGTTTTCAAATATTTTCTCCATTTTGTGAGTTTTTTTGAGCATGTTTTTTGATATAGAAAATGCATTAATTTTAATGACATGTAATTTGTCTAGTTTTTCTTTTGTTGTTTGTACTTTTAGTGTCATATTTAGCAAATCATTGTCACATCAAAGGTCATCAAGGTTTTCCCCTATAATTTCTTTTCCCTAAGAGTTTTTAGTTTTAGGTCTTATGTTAAAGTCTTTCATCCACTGTGAGTTAATTTGTGTACAGGTAGAGTCTATCTTAGTTATCTAGTGCTGCTATAACAGAAATACTGCAAGTGGATGGTTTAACAAATAGAAATTTATTCTCTCACAAATGAGGAGTCTAGAAATCTGAATTCAGGGCACTAGCCAGGGAAAGTCTCTCTCTGTTGGCTTTCTGGGAAGGTCTTTGTCATTCAGTCTTCCCTTGGTATAGGAGCTTCTCAGTGCAGGGACCCTGAATCCAAAGGATGCACTCTGCCCCTGACACTTCTTTCTTGGTGATCTGAAATCCTTCTCTAGTGTGCTAGATTCTCTCTTTGATATCTAAAAGATGCAGCCTAATCCTGTAGATTGAGTCTTGTCTCACTGACATAATTGCCTGTAATCCTGCCTTACTAGTATCAGATCGGATCATAAAATGGTAGACAACTGCACAATATTGGGAATCATAGTCTAGCCAAGTTGACAACATATTTTGAGGGGATGTGGTTTTATCCTTAACAGAGTCCAATTTTAATTTGTTGCATGTGGATTTCCAGTTTCCCATCATCGTTTGTTGAAGAGACTATTCTTTGCCTACTGAATGGTCTTGTATCCTTGTTGAAAATCAGTTAATCATAGACGTGAAGGTGTATTTCTTGGCTCTCAGTTCTGTATTCCATTGGTCCATGTATCTGTTCTTATGCCAGTAACATACTGTTTTGATTACTGTAGCTTTATAAACCAAACCAAACCAAACCTGTTACTGTCAAGTTGATTCTAACTCATAGCAACCCAAGAGGATAGTGCAGAGCTGCCCATAGAGTTTCTAAGGAGCAGCTGATAGATTTGAGCAGCTGACCTTTTGGTTAGCAGCCAGACTGCCATTGTGCTGTTGTAGCTTTATAATGATTTTTAAATAGGTAAGTGTGCATTCTGTGGTCCCCTGCCCCTACTCCCAGGTTGCTTTGACTTTTCTGGGTCCCTTAAGATTAAGTATGAATTTTAGAATGGTTTTTTCCATTTCTGCAAAATATGCAATTGGCATTTTGACAGGGATTATGTTGACTCTCTAGATTACTTTGAGTAGTATTGTTACCATAACAATACTAAGAGTTCTATTCCATAAACATAGGTTATGTTTCCATTTATTTGGGTCTTTTAAAAATTTCTTTCAGCAGTGTTTTGTAGTTTTCAGTGTACAATTGTGGTACCTCATTGATTAAATTTACTCCTAAGTATTTTGTTTTTGATGCTATTGCAGACAGAATTGTTTTTTAAATATCTTTTTCTGGCCCTATATTGCTAGTATACAAAAATGTAACTTATTTTTGCTGAATATATTAGTGCTAATATATATATATATTTTTTGGTGTGTCTGTGTCTGTGGATTCTTTAGGGTTTTGTAGATATAAAATCATCTGTGCATAGGAATAGTTTTTCTTTTCTGATTTGGAAGGCTTTTTGTTTCTTTTTATTGTCTAATTGTTCTGGCTGGAATGTCTATTACTGTGTGTTAGAGATTTTTGGTTGCAGTAGGTTTCGTTTAATAGAAATTATGTAGTAAAAGAAAAACCAGAGAGAGGAAGAGAAAGAAAAAGGAAAAGTTTATTTGCCTCCCGGGTGGCCTTACAGAGTTCTCAGATGGGAATCTGTAGAACTGTGCACTGGCCTGAGGGTTGGGGGTTTATAAAGGGGTGGCAGCGGACCTTGTTGAGGACAGTGCTGAAGACAGCACCCTTGGCAATGAGGACAGTGTCCGTGGAAAGTAGCCAGTGGGGTTGTGGACAATTAGAGTTGCTTAATTAACATAGGGGGGTATTGTTTCAGTGGAATGAGGGGAGAAAATGTCTAGTTGAGCCTATGGGGAAGAAGTGGTAGCTAGTCTTCATTTGAATGGAATTCCTGGAATAGCTGGCCTGGGCACCTAGTCTCATTTGAATGGAATTTCCGGAATAGCTGGCGGAGGTTCCTGGAATGGTTGGGGGAGGGGGACTTGGGGTTCAGCATAATGCTGTGTTGAATAGAAATAGAGAAAGCAGGCATTCTTGTCTTGTTCCTGAATTTAGGGGAAAAGCCTTCAGTATTATTTCACCATGATAAACCAAAACTCATTTGACTGTTGAGTAATTGCCAACTCATAGTGACCTATAGGACAGAGTAGAACTGATCCTTAGGGTTTCCAAGGAGCAGCTGATGGATTCAAACCGCTAACCGTTTGGTTAGGAGCCTCACTCTTAACCAGTGTGCCCCCCATATATGGTCTTTATTGTGTTGAGGAATTTCTCTTCTTTCCCAAGTTAATTGAGCGTTTTTATCATGAAAGCATGTTGTGTCTGATACTTTTTTCTGCATCAGTTGAGATGATCATTTTTCTTTCCTTTATTCTGCTAACATGATTATTAACCCATTGCTGTCAACTCACTTCTGACCCATAATGCCTCTTTTACATTGATGTATTTTCTTATGTTGAACTACATTTCATTCCTGGGTTAAATCCCCCCTGGTCTGATAATATAGTTCTTTTAACATGCTACTAAATTCAGTTTATTAGTATTTTGTTGAAGATTTTTTGCATCTATATTCATATGGGTGATTGGTCTGTGGTTTTCTTTTCTTGACATTGTCTTTGTCTTTCTTGAGTATCAGTGTAATGTTGGCCTCATAGAATGAATTTGGAACAGTTGGTGTAGGATTGGTGTTAATTGTTCTTTGAATGTTTGGTAAAATTCTCTAGTGAAGTCATTCAGTTTTTTTTTTTCTTCCACTCTGATTTCTTTTTTTTTATTTTTATTTAACATAACTGAGTGAAAATGTACATTCACGTATAAATTTACATGCCCACCTATATGCAGCTTCCACTGCTCTGCCTGTCCGGTGACTGCACACTGTTCCTCTCTGCTCCATACATGTCTCATCCTCCCAGCAGCCTCCTTTCCCCTCCTCTCCATCCACTTCCCCTCCTCTCCATCCACTCCCCTTCCTCCAGCCAGAGGTCAGCAAGATGATATCCGATAGATGTATAGAACCATAAAGTGCTTCCAATATATGGTCACTCTGCCTTGCCAAGTCCAATCCATTCCTGTCCAAAGAGTGGACCTTTGTTACAATTTATGGGAAAGGGCAGCATCAGGGCCGGGGGCCATGCTCTCAGAGGAACCCCAAAACCGTTGGACCATCAATTGAGGTCTTTTGGTGGAGATCTCATGATGCACCCCTTTTTATTCTTGTGTTGCCAGTGAGACTCCTCTCTGTGAGCTCCGTCGTGGCTATCACTGGTGGTGGCCGGGCACCATCCGGTTCTTCTGGTCCCAAGTCGATGTAGGCTCCCACTCTTGTGGGTCTCTCTGTCTTCTCGGTTGTCTTTACTGCATGTCATTTTGGTCCTCGGTGAGCATCCGTTCCTGCTGAGTTGGGACCATTTGCCGTGTCCTGTCATTCAGTTTTGAGATTTTCTGTGTTGAGTGGTTTTTGATTACTGATTAATCTCCTCACCTGTATTCAGATTTTTTTTCTTTTGCATTTAGTTTTGGTAGTTTGTATGTTTGCAGTAATTTTTCTCCTCTCCTGTATTCCTTTGTTCTGTTTACCATTCTTGTTCCACTTTCCTTGTAATCCTCCTCTGCTGTGGTCATATGTATTGCTCAGAGTTCCATTCTCCACCTTCTTCTCATCATACTCTGTGTAGATATGTGCTCCCTTGTGTACAAGTATCTCAAATGTCTATCCCCAGTTCGTACCACTTTTATGAATTCACGCATTCTTCACGTGGATGTAAGCCAAGTGCCGTCGAGTCGGATCCGACTCATGTGGATACATAAGACTTAATACTTGAAGCTTCAGGTCTGCAGCAAATTATCCTGTAACTAGCAGGGGTGCTACTTTCTTTTTCAAAATAAAATGAAAAACCAAAAATGGCATTTTAACTGAATTGTCCTCTTGCAGTAGCCTTTTTCACATTTTGGTTGTTAATGTGGAAAATAGTAGATATTTTACTATTGTTATATATGTGAAATATCAGATAATTAGATAGTAAGTAGGGAGTAGAGGAGTAGGTATATACAATAAAGTACAGTGGCTGGCTTGGCTAGAGGGCATATAGAGGACACAATTATGGATAAATCTTGGGCATACCAAATACTTCATGGGGTTGGATTTATGAGTCTGAAGGCTTAGGACCATAGTCTTGTGGGACATTGCAGGTACTTGGCATAATATAATTCATAAAGTTACACTCTACACCCTAGCTTGGTGCATAGGTTTACCTTTGTCAAGTTGTGTACATTTCACTGTCATTCAGCATGTGCAGCTTGTGCAGTAATAAATGCAAAAGTACTCTGTAAAGTACCATATAAATGTCAGATGTTTTTGCTATTTATCCAAGTAAGAAATGTGAATTTGGTTCTAGATGTAAGATGATTGTGGGACATTTAATTGGAAGTGATCGTGTATCAGTTGCAAATGGAGGTTTGGGCAGAGAAACAAAGGTTTAGGCTAGATTTGAGAATCACCTTAGAAGTTGCAGTTGTAACCAAGGGAATGAAATTTTGTCTCTGAAGGGAGTGAGAGGGGCAGAGGTCAGTGAAAAGATGGGATGTTCCACAACTGGGAATGTTCCTTATTGAAGAAAAGGAGCCAGCAAACAAGGATAAGACAAGGAAGGATAGACAAGGAAAATCTGGATTGTACCACATCAAAGATTTAAGACAGAGGCAAGTACTGACCTAAACTAAAGTCAAGAAGAAGCTCGGTTTGACCCATAGGAGTTTGTTTAGTGAGACAGATAGCAAAGATAACTGAAGCAAGAGTATAAATGACGGAGAACCTGATATGGGAAAGATGGACTTCAATGGTTATTTGCTGACTGAAAAGCAAGTTAAATAGGTTGAATTTACTCATTCAAGAATAATATGACAATATGTAAGATGGCGGGAGTTGATAGATCAGTAATTTCTGTTCATGTGGTATTTGCAATTTTTTTTGACATTAGGTACCATTGAGTTAGTTACTACTTGTAGTGACCCTGTATATACAATAGAACAAAACACTTTTGTGTCCTGCACCACTCTTAAAATCGTTGTTATGCTTGAGCCCATTGTTGCAACAGTCCATCTTGTTAAGGATCTTTCTCTTTTTTGCCGACCCCCTACCAAGTGTGGTGTCGTTCTCCAGGGACTGGTTCTTCCCAATAATGTGTCTAAATTATGTGAGACGAATTTTCACCATCCTTGTTTCTAAGGAACATTCTGTGTGTACTTCTTCCAGATGGGTTTGTTTGTTCTTCTTGCAGTCCTGATATATTCAGTTTTCTTCACCAACAGCACAGTTCATATCAATCATCTCTTTTTCGTTGCTGTTAGGTATGGTTGAGTTGGTTCCGATTCATCACAACCCCTGTGTATAACAGAGCGGAACACTGCTCTGTGCTGCTGTATCCTCATAATCACTGGTATTTAATTCTTCTTTGATCTTCCTTATTCATTGTTCTGCTTTCACATGTGTATGAGGCGGTTGAAAATACCATCGCTTGAGTCAGGCTCACTGTAGTCTTCAAAATAATTTTTAATTTTTTTAAGATAAAAGATTTTTTCATTATTATAGCAAATGACAATTTTTTAAACAAGCATTTTTTGAGTGAAAATTTACAGTCCAAGCCAATTTGCCATATAAAATCCTACACAAACTGCTGTGCTACTCTAGCTGCTGTTCCCAACCTGTGGCAGCACACTCGTCCTTTCCACCCTGTACTTCCATGTGCATTCAGCCACCGTCTGTCCCTCTTTGTCATTTCATCTCGCTTGTGGACAGAAGCTGCAAAGTAAGCCTCTTGTATATCTCTAGGCCAGGAAGCATACTCTTTGCCAGTATCACTCTGTGTCTTACAGTCAGTCCAATGTTTGTCTGAAGAGTTGGCTTTGGGACTGATTTCAGCTCTGGGCTAACAGAGAGGCCAGAGGCTATGTCTTCGGGGGCCCCCAAATCTTTCAGACCATCGGGTCTGCTCTTTTAATAAAGTTCTAGTTCTGTACACCCGTTTTTCCCTTGCTACGTCTGGGACTTTATGTTGTATTCTCTGTCAGGGTAGTCACTGGTGGTGGCTGGGCACCATCTAGTTCTTCTAGTCTCATGCTGATGTCGTTTTCAGATCATATGACCCCTTCTGTCTCATGGGCTCATATTTTCTGTATATCTTTGATGTCTTTCACTCTCATCTGCTTTAGAAGGTTGGGACCGATTGATACTACTTAGTTGGCTGCTTGCTAGAAGTCTTTGGATGAACATAAGTGTTTGATTTTTAGGACTTCCCAGGTATCTGTTTTCTTTGTAGTCTGTTATTTGGTGACTCCCAGCATTTTCTCTGTTTTTTCTTCCATTATTGTTAATGTTTTAGATTTAATATTTAGGTCTTTGATCCATTTTGAGTTATTTTTGTACCTGGTGTTAGATATGGGTCTTGCTTAGATTTTTTTTTTTTTTGCAGATGGATATCCAGTTTTGCCAATACTGTTTATTAAATAGACTATCTTACACCAGACTTTAGGCCTTTGTCAAATACCAGCTGCCCATAGGTAGATGATGTTATATCTGGATTCTCAGTTCTGTTCTATTGGTCTGTGTATCTGTTTTGGTACCAGAATGAGGCCATTTTGACTACCATGGCAGTGTAATAGGTTCTAAAGTCAGGTAGTATGATGTCTCCCACTGTGTTCTTCTTCAGTAATGCTTTGCTTCTCTGAGAGCTTCTTCCATTTCCGTGTGAAGTTGGTGATTTGTTTCTCCATCTCTTTAAAAACGCCACTGGAATTTGTATTGGGATTGTATTGTATCTATACATTGTTTTGAGTAGAAGAGACATTTTCATGATGTTGTCTTATGCATGCGCAAGGTAGGTTTCTCTGCTTATGTAGGTTTCTTGCAGTACAGCATTGTAATTTTTTTTTTTTTAGTATAGGTCTTTTACATCTCCAGTTACACTTATTCCTAACTATTTTATCTTCTTGGAGGCTATAGGAGGTGGTATTGATTTGCTGATGTTTTTCTTTGTTGTCCCTTTGTTGTAGGGAATCCAACTGATTTTTATATGTTTATCTTATCTTCTGTTGTCTGGCTGAACTCTTCTATAAGTTCCACTGGTTTTTTTGTGTTTCTTTGTTTTCTTTGTACAGATCATATCATCTACAAATAGAGATGCTTTTATCTTGACTGATTGCTCTGGCTAGCACCTCCAGCACAATGTTGACTAAACGTGGTGACAGTGGGCACCCTTGTCTGGTTCCTGTTCTCAAGGAGAATGCTTTCAGACTCTGTTTAGGGTGATGTTGGCTGTTGGCTTTATATAAGTGCCCTTTATTGGGTTGAGGAATTTCCTTTCTATTCCTATTTTGCTGAGCGTTTTTAACATGAATGGGTGTTGGACTTTAGTAAATGTCTTTTCTGCATAAATTGATAAGATCTAGTGGTTCTTTTGTTTTATTTATGTGGTTAATTACATTGATAGTTTTCTAGTGTTGTACCATTCCTGCATCCCTGGTATGAATCCCATGTGGTCATGGGGCGTTACAGTTTTGATATGTTGTTGAATTGTGGTGTTTTATTGAGGATTTTGCATCAGAATTCATGAAAGATATTGATCTGTAGTTTTCCTTTTTTGTGGTGTCTTTACCCAATTTTGGTATCAGGGTCATGCTGGCTTCATAAAATGAATTTGGGAATGTTCCATTGTCTTCTGTGCTGTGAAATACCTTTAGTGATAATGGTGTTAACCCTTCTCTAGAAGTTTGGGGACTTTTTTTGGTTGGAAGTTTTTAAATTACCTTTTCAGTCTTTTCTTTTGTGATAGGTTTATTTAGTTTTTCTACTTCTGTTTGTGTTAGTTTAAGTAGTAGTGTTTCTAGAATTTGTCAGTTTTTCTTGTAGGTTTTCAAGTTTATTAGAGTAACAGTTTTTCATAGTATTCTGTTATGATTCTTTTAATTTCAATTGGGTCTGTTGTGATAGTGCGCATCTAATTTCTTATTTGAGTTACATACTTCCTCTCCTGTTTTTCTTTTGTCAGTTTGGCCAATGATTTATCGATTTTGTTGCTCTTTAGAAAAAAACAACTTTAGTCTTGTTAACTCTTTCAGTTGTTTTTCTATTCTGTAATCCATTTAGTTCTGCTCTGATTTTTATTATCTGCTTTCTTCTGGTACCCAAAGGGTTCTTTTGCTGCTCTCCTTCTACTTGCTTAAGTTGCATAGTGAATTCTTTGATATGGGCCCTTTCTTCTTTTTGGATGTGTTGATGGCAATGGGTTTGAGTGTTTATTGAAGTAAATTGACCCGAGCACTGTTTTTGCTCTGTTCCATAGGTTCTGGCAGTATGTGTTTTCATTTTTCGTTGATTCTGGGGATTTCTTTATTCCGTCCTTGATTTCTTCCGTAACCCAGAAGTTTTTGAGCAAGGTGTTGTTCAGTTTCCATGTGTTTGATTTTTTTCCCCTTTCTTTTTCTGTTACTGATTTCTAGTTTTATGGCCTTGTGATCTGAAAAGATGCTTCATAACTTCAGTTCTTAGAATTTTGTTAAGGATTGCTTTGTGGCTGAACATGTGATTAGTTCTGGAGAACTGTGTGTGTGCATTGGGAAAGAAAGTATACTTGGCTGTTGTTGGGTGGAATGTTCTGTGTATGTCTATGAGGTCAATTTGGTTGATTTTAACATTTAGATTTTCTGTATCTTTATTGAGCTTTGTTCTTAGAAGTTGTGTCCTTCTCTGAAGGTGATGTGTTGAAGGCTCCTACTTTTCTCATTGTGGAGCTGTGTATTTGTGTTTTCAGTGCAGGTAGAGTTTCTTTTATGTATTTTGGAGCCTTGTCTTTGGCTGCGTAGATACTTAATTTGATTATGTCAATTTGATTGAACATGCAGTCTGGATGCATTGATAATTACTGGTGACTGCAATGCAAAAGTTGGAAACAAAGAAGAAGGATTAATAGCTAGAAAAGACAGCCGTGGTGATAGAAATAATGCCAGAGATTGCATGATAGAATTTTGCAAGGCTAACAACTTCTTCATTGCAAATACCTTTTTTCACCCACACAAACCATGACTGTACACATGGACTTCACCAGATAGAATGTACAGAAACTAAATTGACTACAACATCTGTGTAAAAAGATGATGGAAAAGCTCCATATCAGCAGTTAGAACAAGACTAGGTGCTGACTGCAGCATAGATCATCAACTGCTCATATGCAAATTCAAATAGAAACCAAAGGAAATTAGAACAAGTCCATAATAGCCAAAGTATGACCTTGAGTATATCTCTCCTGAGTTTAAAGGCAATCTCAAGAACAGACTCGATGTGTTGACCACTGATGACCGAAGACCAGGTGAACTGTGGAATGACATCAAAGACATCATCCATGAAGAGAACAAGAGGTCATTAAAAAGACAGGAAAGAAAGAAAAAGACCACATTGGATGTCAGAAGAGACTCGGAAACTTGCTTTTGAATGTTGAGCATCTAAAGCAAAAGGAAAGAGTGGCAAAGTAAAAGACCTAAACAGATTTCAAAGGGCAGCTTGAGGAGACAAAGTATTATAATGGCATATACAAAGCTGCCAATGGAAAACCAGAAGGGAAGAACACATTCTGCATTTCTCAAGCTGAAAGAACTGAAGAAAAAATTCAAGCCTTGAGTTGCAGTAGTGAGGGATTCTACAGGAAAATATTAAATGACTCAGGGAGCATCAAAAGAAGGTGGAAGGAATACAGAGTCATTACACCAGAATGAACTGGTCAATGTTCAGCCATTTGAAGAGGTAGCATATGATCAGAAACTGATGGTACTGAAGGAAGAAGTCAAAGTTGCACTGGAGGCATTGGCAAAAACAAGGCTCTGGGAATCGATGGATTATCAGTTGAGATATTTCAGCAAACAGATGGAGCACTTGAAGTGCTCATTCATCTGTGCCAAGAAATTTGGAGGACAGCTGCGTGGCCAACTGATTGGAAGAGATCCCTATTTATCCCCATTCCAAGGAAAGGTGATCCAACCAAAAGTGGAAATTACTGAACAATACCGTTAATATCACACACAAACAAAATTTTGCTCAAGATCATTCAAAGTGACTGCAACAGTATATTGACAAGGAACTGCCAGAAATTCAGGCTGGATTCAGAACAGGGCATGGAACCAGGGTTATCATCGCTGATGTCAGATGGATCTTGGCTGAAAGCAAAGAATACCAGAAAGATGTTTACTTGTGTTTCATTGACTATGCAAAAGCATTTGACTGTCTGGATCATAACAAATTATGGCTAACATTGTATAAAATGATGTTCCGGAATACTTAATTATGCTCTTAAGGAATCTTTATATGGATCAAGAGGCAGTTGTGCAAACAGAACAAGGGGACACTGTGTTTTAGTCAGCTAGGGCTGCTCTAACAGAAATACCACAGAGTGGATGGCTTTAACAAAGAAAGATTTATTCTTACACAGTCCGGTAGGTTGCAAGTCCATATTCAGGGTGTCTGCTCTAGGGAAAGACTTTCCCCTTGTCGGCGCAAGTCCGGTATTGCATCAGTCTTTGTCCAAGGAGTGTCCTTACGCAAGAACCTCTGGTCTGAAGGATGTGCTCTGCTCTCGGTGCTGCTTGCTTGGTGGTAGCGAGGTTCTCAAATTGTCCTTTGTTTCTTTTTCCTTTTATTCCTTGCAAGCTAAAAGCATTAAGGGTGGGGCAAGACATACTCCAGGGAAACTCCTCCTACAGCAGGAATTTACAGCCACACCCTAATCCTTTTACATACAGGTTAGCAAAACCACACAATGGAGGACAGTCCCAAGATACTGGGAACCATATCCCAGCCACATGGCTGCACACATTTTTGGGGGGACACAATTCCAACCATGACACACTGCATGGTTTAAAGTCAGGAAAGATGTATGTCAGGGTTGTATCCTTTTGCAGTATCTGTTCAGTCTGTGTGCCAAGCAGATAATCTGAGAAACTGGGGTATGAAGAAGAAGGCATCAGGATTGGAAGACAACTTGTTAACAACCTGTGTTACACAGATGACACCACCTTGCTTGCTGGAAGTAAAGAAGATTTGAATCACTTACTGCTGAAAATCAGTGACCACAGCCTTCAGTATGGATTGCACCTCAACATCAAGAAAATAAAAATCCTCACAATTGGACCAATAAGCAACATTGTCATAAATGGAGAGAGGATTGAGGTTGTCAAGGATTTCATTTTACTTGGATCCACAATCAAGTCACATGGAAGCAGCAGTCAAGCAATCAAAAGGCACATTGCACTGGGAAAATCAGCTGCAAAGGACCTCTGTAAAGTATTCAAAAGTAAAGATGTCACCTTGAAGACTAAAGTGCGCCTGACCCAAGCTATATTTTCAGTCTCATCATATGCATGTGAAAGGCTGGACAGTGTGAACAAAGAAAGAAGAAAAATTGACACCTTTGAATTGTGGTGCTGGAAAACAATGTTGAATGTATTATGATCTGCCAAAACAACAAACAAATTTGTTCTTGAAGAAAGTACAACCACAGTGGAAGCAAAGATGGCAAGACTGCATCTTCCATTCTGTGGACATGTTCGGAGAGATCATTCTCTGGAGAAAGACATCATGCTTTGTAGAGTAGATCGTCAGAGAAAAAGATGAAGACCCTGAACGAAGTGGATTGACACAGTTACCACAACAATGGGCTTCATCATGGATTGAATTGTGTCCCCCCAAAAATATGTGTAGCCATGTGGCTGGGCCGTGATGCCCAGTATCTGTGATTGTCCTCCATTTTGTGGTTTTCCTATGCAATATGTTACAGGATTAGGGTGGGGCTGTAAATTCCTTCATTGGATCACCTCCCTGCACCACTGTAAAGGGAGTTTCCCTGGAGTATGGCTTTTCCCACTCTTAATCCTTTCGTCCTAGAAGAGATAAAGGAAAGGGAAGGAGGCTGAGAATTGGGAACCTCACACTGTCAAGAAAACAGTGCCGGGAGAAGAGTGCATCCTTCATGCCTGAGGTTCCTGTGCCAAGACTCTCCCTGGATGAAGACTGATGCAATAGTGGACTTTCCTCTAGAGCTGACAAGGTGAAAGACTTCCCCTGGAGCAGACATCCTGAATTTTGGACTTGTAACCTACCAGACTGTGTAAAAATAAACTTTCCTTTGTTAAAGCCATCCACTCTGTGGTATTTCTCTTAGAGCAGCACTAGCTGACTAAAAGAGGCTTAGACATAAAAACGATTGTGGGGATGGCACAAGGCCAGGCAGTGTTTCATTCTGTTGTTCATAGGGTCGTTATGAGTTGGAACCAACTCAACAGCACCTAACAACAACAACAGTATATCCTCCTGGAGTATAAAGTCTTTAAGTATTATGTAGCACCATTCCTTGTCCAGTGTGGTGGAGTTCACTTTAAAGTCTATTTTGTCAGAGATGAATATTGGTATTCTGCTATTTTATGAATGTTGTTAGCTAGATGTATTTTTTTTTCCCCATCCTTTGAGTTTTAGTTTGTTTCTGTCTTTGAGTCTAATATATGTCTCTTGGATGCAGCATAATTTTTTTTTTTTTAATAATCCAGTCTGCTGCTCACCATCTCTTTGTTGGTGTATTTAATCTGTTTACATTCAGAGTTACTATTGATAGGTATGAATTTAATGTTGTCAGTTAGATTTCTATTTTTTTATGTTGTAGACAGTTTGTTTGCGCCATTTAATTTTTTGCACTGCATCTTTTTTCTTTATGTGTTTTCTTTTTCACTTTTTCAACGTTGCCAGCTTTGTGTTTGCTGAAACTTCATTCAAATTTTTTTTTTGATACATAGGATTCATAGTTTCCTTTGTGATTAGCTTGATATTTACACCTATTTTTCTCAATTTAAACCAGTCTGTAAGTTCCTTATATCGCCTTGACTTCCTTTCTGTGTGAAAGATCTATGACTACATTTCTTAAGTCCCTGTTTTTTATTAAAAATAATATTCATATAATTATATCTGCTTCCCTATTTTTAGTGTTTTGCCTTTGATTTATTTCTGTGATTTCCCTACTTGAGTTGATATCCAGTTGTGTGTTCTGTTTTCTAGTCTGGAGTTGTTACCTGATGTTATTGGTGTTCTAACCAAAGGCCCCCTTTTAGTATTTCTTGTAATTTTGGTTTGGTTTTTGCACATTCCCTAAATTTCTGTTTATGTGGAAATGTCCTAATTTCACTGTTATGTTTGAGAGACAGTTTTCCTGGGTACATAATTCTTGGCTGACAGTTATTTTCATACAAGGCTTTGTATATGTCATCCGATTGCCTTCTTGCCTGCATAGTTTCTGGTGAGTGGTGCTAATATAGTCTTATTGATTTTCTTCTGTATGTTAATTTTTGTTTATTTCTAACCACTTCTAAAATTATCTTTAATTTTGACAAGCTTGATTGTAATGTGCTTTAGAGTCTTTCTTTTGGCATCTATCTTATATCAAGTTCAATGGACATCTTGGATAGATACCTTCTTATGTTTCGTGATGTCAGGTATTGTTTCTGTCAACAAATCTTTTACAGTTATCTTAGTAGAATTTTCTGTCATTCCCCCTATTCTGATAATCCAGTCACTCATAGATTATTCCTCTTGGTAGAGTCTCATATAATTCTTCATGTTTGTTGATTTTTTAAAATTTCTTTTAGCTGATTTTTCTTCCAGTATGTTGATGTCACTTGTGTTATCTTCAGTATCACTAACTCGGACTCCGTTTGCCTCAGTTTTGCTCCTTTGACTTTCTGTTGAGTCGTCTAACTGTGTAATTTTATTATTAATTTTTTTGAATTTCTAATTTATGCTGCTGTATGCTTTCTTGCAACCTATTCAACTTGTCATTATGTTCTGCTGTATTTTCCTCCTGTGTTTCCTAATCTCTAAAAGAGTTCTATGTATTAATCTTTTTGTATTCTATCTCTGGTAATTCCAGAAGTTGTCTTCCTCTGGAAAATTGGATTCTTTGTTTGAAGAGCTTTCTGAAGGCTTGTCTACTCTGTTGTAGCTTCTTGTTTTATTTTGTTTGGAAATTCCAAATAGGCTGGTTGTGTGTGCTAGTCCTGTTATTGTTGCCTTTGAAGCTGTAATTGCCTGTCACCACGTGGTTAGAGCTATTACCAGACATATGAGCTTAAGAGTCTGTTTGCTTTTGTTATATGGATTCAGCTCTTGTGTCCAGGTAGTCATTCACCAAGTGTGTGGTGTAGCTTTCACCTGCTGTCCTAGGTTGGCAGGGGTGATTGGTATAGGTATGGGTATCTAGCTGTAACAGCTGGGAAAGGCAAGAAGTAACAGCCATCTCTGAATCTCTGTTGAAATGGTATATCTTCTTGTGTCTGAATCTCAGTGAAAGGACAGTTTCTGCCCTGAATTTTTGGCCTAGGGGAGTTTTTTTCCTTTCCCCCTTCCTCTGTTAAATTATTCCCTCTCTGAGTCTTCAAGAATGGCTCTATGTGGGCTTAAGGTATTCTAATTATGGCTTGTTTAATGGCATCAGACTCCAGAGCCTGGTGTAGTACAGAGAAAGGAAGGGAAATGGTGGGAGAAGGGAGAGGGGTTTATGCCAAAAGTAAGATTTAGATCCGTGCATACAGTAGGTGACATTCAAAGACTTAGAATTGATGATTATTCTGATTCTGGAAGCCTGAGTGGATTCTTCAGTTGGTTTCTCCTGCTTCTGTTGATTCCTATGTACTTCTAGAGCTACTCTCATGACCTCTTGCTAAGCCTGATTTCCTAACTTTCCAATGTTCGGGTCATATGTGCTGGATTCATTTGTTTTTGGGGGGTCTTTGTTGTTAGTGAGGTCATGGGAAGCATCTATCTGCTCTTCCATCTTGGTCCAGCCTGTGGTATCTTTGCTTTTCATAACTTTAGAGAGATCTTCTGCTGCAGATTTGTCCAGTGCAATACATTGTTTGATTTCTTTACTGCTGCTTCCATGGGCCTTAATTGTAGATTCGAGTAAAATGATATGGAAGACATTTTATTTATTTATTTATTTATTAAGTTTTAATTATTTTTATTTATTTATTATTATTATCTCTGAGTGAAAATGTACATTCCCATATAAATTTACATGCCCACCTATATGCAGCTTCCACTGCTCTCTCTGCCCAGTGAACACTATTCCTCTCTGCTCCATACGTGTCTCATCCTCCCAACAGTCTCCTTTTCTCTCCTCTCCACCCACTCTCCTTCCTCCAGCCAGAGGTCAGCAGGATGATATCCTGTAGATGCATAGAACCGTAATATGTGGTCACTCTGCATCGCCAAGTCCAATCCATTCCTGTCCATAGAGTGGACCTTCGTTATGATTTATGGTCAAGGGCAGCATCAGGGCCAGGGGCCATGCTCCTAGGGGAACTCTGAAGCCACTGGACCATCAATTACAGTCTTTTAGTGGAGATCTCAGGGTGCACCCCTTTTTATTCTTGTGTTGCTAGTGAGACTCAACTTAGTGAGTTCCACTGTGGCTGTCACTGGTGGTGGCCAGGCACCATCCAGTTCTTCTGGTCCCAAGTCGCTGTAGGCACCCACTCATGTGGGTCTCTCTATCTTCTGGGTTGTCTTTACCGCATGTCATTTTGGTCCTCAGTGAGCATCCGTTCCTGCTGATTTGGGACCGTTTGCTGTGCCCTCGGATGGCAGTTTGGCAGCTTTTGAGACCCCAGACACCTCTCACCAATGTGGGGTACAGAAAGCTCTCTTAGCAAAATGCTAGTTGTACCAATTGGCCTCGATTTCCCCTGAGAGCATGGTTCCTGGCCCCCAACCCCAGCTACTCTGACCTTGCAATATTGGGTTAAGATGGAAGGAGTATTTAAGTTATGCTGAAGTCCACTTAATATTGTTCTTGTTTCTAATGTGTGCTATCACTGATTTCACCCAAACAGATTTCTAGCAACTATCTAATCTAAACCCTCCACCCCTCGCCCTCCCTCCCTCCTCTCCTTTGCAGCTGTCAAAGAGTCTATTCTTCTGTACATAAGTCTGTTTTTGAGATCTTATCGTAGGGGTCTCATACAATATTTGTCCTTTTGTTGCTGACTACTTTCACTCAACATAATGTTGATATGGAAGACATTCTTTATATTTAAAGACCAAGTTTGAGGTTCCACCATCTTGACATTCTAATTTTCATTGTATTAAAATCTTTTAGGGCTTGGCCACCCACCTTTACTTTCACTCACTTGCAGAAGGAAGTAGGAGCTTATGTTCAGAAGTTAACATGCTTAGTCATTTGGTTAGGCACACAGTGGTCTGCCCATGAATCTCTTGTCTGTGTGGCAGCCTTTCTGAAGTTCTTCCTTTTGTGAGGGATTTTGCTACTCATGTCCTTGCATTCACCTCTGCTATCAGCCCTACAAAGCATGCAGTAGCTCATACCTGTTTTCTAATCTCTTATGGTACTTGTATGGCAAGAGCACTTGTGCTACATAGGCCACATTTGTAGATTTTGTTTGCGAATTGACTCCAATGTGTTGATTGGGTCTGTTGTTACTGAATAGACTGGGTGCTGTTCATAGCCACAGAGATTCAACTAAGTCTTAATACTGTTTTAACCCACATCTAAGAGTTAGATATACAGTGTTATGGGAACAGTAAATTAAAGTCCAGAAAGAAACCCTTCAAAATGTTTTTTCCTTTGGTGTAGAATCCTGTTCCCAGCAACAGTGTGCATGTCTTTTAAAGGAACCACCATGAAATTGTATAAACCTTTGTTATTTTAAAGTTCTTTCTCTCCAGTGTGTTGCAGCTATTGTGCGGAACCATGCTGTGCCTCTATGACAGTAATTGGTTTCTGGGCAGAGAACAGAATGTTTCTAAAACTGAACAGTTGACTTATCTTCATAGTTGCCCAGAGCAGTACAGGTGGGTAAACTGAATACATCAAGAAATCTTAAAACATAATCTCAAAGGTATTACCATTGAGAATTAACATTCATAGAGCAAGCAGGTGATACCAACCATTTATGTGAGAGTTCGCTTTTAATCATGTCACAGTGCAGCTAAAACTGGCAGGCCAGCATCATCTGTCTAGCTCATACTAATCAGTTTACTGGAATTTTTAGACCATCTGATTGCACCTCCAGACTCTTTTTATTAAATCAAACTACATATAGCAAATTAATGAGCATATGATCTTTTTTACCCTTTCCCCCAAACATTTTCAGGTCCTATAGGAGAAAGAGTTTCAGTGTCAGAATCCTTGATACTTCTGCCTGGCTCCATTGGCTTCCTAGGATTAGTTCCTGACCAAATAAGAAGCTTTTAAGAGGTTCCTGAATTGAGGCAGTAATTCCTTAGCCTCAGGCTTTCCATGTTTCTTTCTGTTGTCCTAATGGCCTGCCTTAATTTTTTTCTTTGCTTTGCCGTGGATCTTCAATATCTTTCCCTGCTCATTTAACTCCTCCTGGCCCTCAGTCTTACCTTGATTTCTCCCTGTGTAGTTTTCTTGGTGCCATCAGGTGTGGTTGCCTCTGGGAATACCTAGGACTTGTCTTGACTCTGGATTTTGTTTATTTCTGAACTGCACCTGTCATGGCTCTGAGTGGCACAGGGAGGCCATTTTAGCCCTTGCTGGTGACATTTTCTCTGCTCTCTGCCTTTTTCCTTCTCTGGAGACAGCTTTCTTTTGGCTTTAGTAAGAAGGTCATACCAAAATTCACAGTGAATACCTTAAGCTTTCTCTCTTGTCTCAGGGTGGCACTGTCAGAAGACCCCTTATTCCCCGCAGATAACTGCTCTTTCTTTTTATCCTCTTTCTTTGCCTACCTGCTCATAAACTTCATTTTATTGTGTTATTAACAGCTTTATTGAGGTAATAATTGATGTATAATAAGCTGGACATATGGAAGTGTACAAATTGGTAAGTTCGATATATGTATATGCCTGTGAAACTATTAGCACAGTCAAGGTAATGAACATATCTGTCATTCTCAAAAATTTCCTTATATTCCTTTGTAATCTCTATCTCCTACCACCACCCATCCCTGTCCACAGGTACTGATCTGTTTTCTCCCACTATGGCTTAGTTTACATTTTCTAAAATTATGTAAGTGGAATCGTAGTAATGTATCTTTTAGGCTTGATTTGTTTTAGGATAATTATTTTGAGATTCAGCCAGTGAATCTCATGTTGTTGTATGTATCAGTAGTTCATTCCTTTTTGTTGTTTTTCTGTTTGCCTATTGATGGATATTGAGTTGTTTCTGTGTTTTGGCTTTTGTAAATGAGGCTGCTGTGAACATTTGTGTACAAATCTTTTTATGGATATATGCTTTCATTTCTCTTGGGTAAATAACTTAGGTGTGAAATGGCTACATCATATGTAAGCTATTTTACATATGTACTATTGAGGGACTATTGTACTATTAAAAGACTTCTAAGAAGATTCCACTTAAAAAGTTCAAAAATCCAGCTGCTTCTCTCTGGGTCAGCCCAAGGATGCTCCTCCCTCCCCCCTCCCCACACAGAATTTCTTGAGATATGCCTAGCTTCTGAGGAGAAAGTAGCTTTTTCTCATGTAATGTAATGCCAGTTGCTTATCTAGTGCCTCTTTAAGCATGCTGTGCCAATGAAATTGCAGTATGAAAATCTATATACCTGCAGTTGCCAGTTAGGAGGACATACGAAAATTCCTTTGTTTGCTTCTTTGAGAAAACGTATAAATAGGTATGTCTGAAAATGGAATGCTGTGTGCAGCTATTTTTTGGACTTGAGTCTGACTGCAGCACTGCCGGCAATGAATGCTCTTCCTCTTTAAAACAAAGTGGTGTTCGAGTTGTTTTCTGCTCTGCAGGCTGAACTTACCTTTCTCCTGCTACAATTTTGGTTCCCTGACCGGGACACAAGACACCTGTGAAGAGCAGACTTGCCTGGTGATTTTTCACCTACCCTCTGACAGCACCAGGAGGAAACCCCTTAGGCCCTGGGTGAAGTGAGCTGGTGAGTGTGCCAGGAGGGACTGATTTTGTTCCCCTGTGTGGTCTTAAATCTAAGTGGGGCAGAGGGAGGGCCTCCTTTGGAGGGCTCTCGAGGAGTCGAACACCAGGAGGAATTAGCCTTGGGAAGCAGACGTCTGAATCACGATAGGACCAGCTTTGGGGTGAAAAGGTTAAGATCGCTTCACTGGGGCAAAGGAGAACTTGATCACCTCCCAGCACCACCTGAATACTAGTTGGAGTGTTACTAAGGAAGTACTTAAATGGGAAACCGAGGCTGCTTCAGTATAAGGTGTAACTTGGGTAAAGTTCTGCCTATGGTGGCAGAGGGTAGAGCTGTATGTGAGTTTGATTGCAGGTTGACTGAGACAAGCCACAAGGTGGGGGTTCTAATTCCCCCTCACTAGTTTGAAGTGACCAAGCCACGTTTCTGTAGAGCACCTCATATGGCCAACAAGCAAAGACGTGCTGGCAGCTTATACCAGCTTGCTATATGCCAGGAGGGCCCGACATTCTCATGAGGGGAATGGCCGGTGATGCACCAAGTGGTTGTGCGACTCCTTCTTTTAACCCTTACCCTCCCTTCACCCATCTTGTGGCGTGCTTGTCGTTCGTTTGAGGGTAGGATAAGGGAAACACACAGGGAGAGGCTACCCCACTGGGGACAATGCTACAGTACTTTTAGAAGGTGTTTACAGGGGACTATGGAGTGACTATGACCCCCAGAAGGTTGAGAGCTCTTTGTGAAGTAGATTGGCCAGCTTTTAGAGTTGGGGGGCAGGCATTAGGAATTTTAGACACAGATACAGTGGAAAGGGTGTGGACAGTTGTCACAGGAGACCCAGGACACCCTGACCAGTTTTCCTCTATAAGTAGTTGGCTCCAATTAGTGCTGCAGCTGCCTCCATGGCTGAGAAGCCAGGTTTCTAGGGTGCTAGTGGCTAGAGCTGGGGAGTGCTCTACCCAGCCCAGAAGGCTTCAGCAGACTGCTGTTCCCAAGATCCTTGCAGCTGAGGCAGAGGAGCTCGAACTCCCATCATGTGCTCAGGCTATGGCAGCAGCCTGTCCAGTGTGGCCCCCATCACTAGACTCAACCCAGCTGGAAGAGGCCAGTGTAGTCCCCGCGAACAAATGGTCCATGGGAAAGTAGGGGGGCAAGAAGTGGACTTTCTAGTTGACACAGGAGCTGACCACTCTATAGTTACCAATCCTGTAGCACCCTTCTCTTTACACCAAACAAATATAGTTGGGACAACAGGAAACTTGACCTAGCAGTTTTCCTGCCTACTGTGACAGTGCTCCATAGGAGGACATGAAGTGATGCATGAATTTCTACGTATGCCAGATTGCCCCATCTGCCTCCTAGGTTGAGATTTATTGGGGAAATTATGGGCCACCATCTCCTTCTCTGATGAAGGCTGATTAGAATTACAGCTGCTTAAGCCAAGATTAATCCTGACACTCACTGTCCCAAGAGAGGAGAAGTGAAGACTCGTTTTAACAAAGCCTGGAAGAACTTTAAATCCTAAACTTATTCACAGATGGCCAGGAGTCTAGGCAGACAACAGCCCTCCTGGACTGGCAGTCAGTCGGACTCCATTGCAAATTGAGTTGAAACTAGGAGCTTAGCAAATCAGAGACAGTATCCGATCCCTCGAGAAGCCTTAGAGGGGATTCAAGTACATACATTTACAAAGACTCAAGAAGCATGGCATTATTATTACATGTCAGTCTCTGTGGAACACCCCCCTGCTCCCTGTGAGGAAGCCCAGAACAAGGGACTATCGGCCAATTCAGGATTTTAGGGCAATAAATCAGGAAGCTATGTCTTTACATCCAGTAGTGACAAATCCGTACACCTTACTGAGCCTATTGCCAGTGCAAGTCTCCTGGCTTACTTGTTTGGATCTAAAAGACGCGTTCTTTAGTATAAGGTTGGCACCTGAGAGTTATGAGGTATTTGCCTTTCAGTGGGAGGACCCCCTCACAGAAGTGAAAACACAGCATACTTGGACTCGGCTTCCCCACGAATTTAAGAACTGACCCACTATTTTTGGAGAGGCTGTCACTTGAGACCTCGTCAGTTCCCAGGATACCGTGTGTGTCTTCCTACAATATATAGATGACCTTCTGCTGGGCCCTGAGACACTTAAGGGGTGTGCTCAGCGCACAGACTTGCTCCTGCGACACCTAGAGACTTGTGGATATAAGGTTTCTTGGAAGAAGGCCCATATCTGTCAGAGACAAGTGAAGTACTTGGGATTTATCCTCTGACAGGGAGAGAGGAGACTGGGGGTAGAACAAAAATAGGTTATTCAGAACATACGGACCCCCAAAACACGATGGCAGATTAGAGAAGTCCTGGGAGCAGTGGGAGCAGTGCAAATTGGATCCCCAATTTGCAATATTAGCAAACCCTCTGTATGAAGCTACAAAGGGGGGAGAAAAAGAGCCAATAGAATGGGAAGCAGACCAGCAGAGGGCCTTTGAGAAGCTAAAAGAAGAACTTCAGGCAGCTCCAGCTCTGGGCCTTCTAGACTTAGCTAAGTCCTTCATACTGTATGTGTCAGAAAAAAATAAAGTGGCAGTGGGGGTGCTTACTCAAAATATAGGATTATGGGCAAGACCAGTTGCATACCTCTCCAAGCAGCTTGACGGAGTCTTGAAAGGATCGTCCCCTTGCCTTAGGGCACCTGCTGCGGCTGCTATGTTAGTACAGGAGTCTGATAAGCTGACTCTGGGAAAACACTTAAAAGTCTGAGTGCCCCATGCTGTGGCCACTCTTATGAATATTAGAGGGCATCACTGGCTAACCAGTGCACACCTCACGAAATACCAGGGTTTGTTATGTGAAAACCCAAGAATAGTTATAGAGGCTGTGTCTTCCCTAAATCCGGCTACATTACTCCCAGTTGGAGAAGGGGGCCCTGCCCATGACTGTGTGAAAGTTATTGAGGCTGTATACTCGAGCTGGCCGGACCTGCTCAACTAGCCACTAAAGGATCCAGACCTTGAGCTCTTTGTGGATGGCAGAGTCAGCAGTTTCGCTGACTCTACGGGGGGAGAGACGAGCTGGCTATGCAGTGGTCACTCTTACTGAGGTGGTTGAGGCAAGGCCTCTGCCCCAAGGAACATCCGCTCAGAGGGTTGAGCTGATAGCCCTGACCTGAGCCCTAAAACTGAGTGAAGGGAAAAATGTGAATGTTTTTATGGACTCAAGGTATGCCTTTCTCACCCTTCATGTCCATGGAGCCATTTACAGAGAAAGGGGGCTCTTAACAGCAGGAGGAAAAGAATTGAAATACCCAAGTAAGATCCTGCAGCTACTAGACTGTATAGAAACCCAAGTGGATAGCTGTTGTCCATTGTGGAGGACATTGAAAGACAGGAACTCCAGAAATGAGAGAAAATGCAGAGGCAGACACTGAAGCAAAAAGGGCAGTAACCCTCCCACATGATGGGGCCACTATTGTCCCTTTAATCCGATGGACACCAGACCTGATCCCTACATATTCATAGGGAGAGAAGGAATGGATGGAAAGAGAAGAGGCAGAAGAGGCTGGAGAAGGATGAAAAAACTGTCAGATGGGAGGATTGTAATTCCCCATCTCCTAGGACCATCTAGTTGTTCTTGCCATGCATGAAGCTACCCACCTGGGGCAGGAAAAGACTGAAAAACTACTGAGGAGATGCTTTTATATTCTCCTCCTGGCTACCTTAGCAAAGAAAGTTAGCCAGTGGTGTGTAACCTGCAGCCAACACAATGCCAAGAAGGGACCATCCCTGCCACCGGGAATTCAGTCCTATAGGGCAGCCCCCCTTGAGGATGTGCAGGTGGACTATACTGAAGTGCCTTGGTGTGGAGAGGAACTGGTACCTGTTGATCTTGGTCTACACATTCTTGGAGTGGGTAAAAGCCTTCGCTACCAGGACAGAGAAGGCTTGTGAAGTGAGGGTGCTGCTCAGAGAAATTATCCCCCAATATGGGCTGCCACTTAAAATTGGATTGGACAATGGACCATGTTTTGTGGCAGAAATAGTACAGAAAACAGCTAAGGCTTTAAACATCACTTGGAAATTACGTGTGGCTTACAGGCCTCAGAGTTCAGACAAGGTAGAGTGCATGAACAGGACTCTAAAAACAGGAATTATTAAACTCTGTCAGGAAGCAAAACTTACTTGGGTAGAAGCCTTGCTGCTAGTTCTGTTTAAGGTCAGGCACACTCCCTCTGAAAGGACAAGGTATTCCCCTCTTAAAATAATGTATAGCAGGCCTCCACCAATCCTCTGAAATCTGCCAGGGACCCCAAAAGAACTAGGAAAAACAGAGCTACATAGACAGCTAGAGGCTGTAGAGAGAATGGCTAAAGAAATTTCTGCCTGGGTAACAGATCGGGTCCCAGTCAGCCTGTTTGCGGCTGTCCATCCTTTCTCCCCAGGAAACCAAGTCTGGGTTAAAGATTGCAGTCTGATGCCGCTCAAGCCCGAGTGGAAGGGCCCCTACACCGTCATCCTCACAACTTCCACAACAGCAAAGATAAAAAAAAAATCCCCGCCTAGATCCATCACAGCAGGTTGAAGAAGGCGTTGCAACCTCACTGGGAGGCAGACCCCTGCAAGGTGACTTTGGGCAGGCCAGGGACATGCCTTGCCCCAGCTACACACCGGGAACTGGCAGGTCTACTCATGGCCGAAGCTTGAGGATATCCATCGTGGGACTCCTCTTAATCGGACTGTGGGCTTTGGGGAAAGGGGAAGAAGAGTGTAGTTTGTGTATTCACACTATTAAGGTGGGACAAAAGTTAACAACTATGCTGTTATTCTATAGCTTTTATGAATGCAAGGGAACTGACATGGGGACATGCACTCATAACCAGACACAGTACTCTCTATGTGACCCTGGAGAAGGTAAAGGCCCATATGTGTGTTATAAAGCCTGTCAGAGCCCCTTAAGACTGTGACATTTGAAATGACCAAGAAAAGGTTGGTTCCTGAATGGAGAGGGACCTGTAGTAGCCCAAACTGAAGTGAAAGGGAATCCCAGCCAGGTGATCTTAAAGTTTGATGCCTGTGCTGTCCTAAGTTACTGTAAAAGCTTTGGCAGGTGTGGTTCTCTCAGCTGGCAGAAGAGCTACATGAAGGAGCATAAGTACATATGCCAGTAGCCTCCGATGTGTGATATAGACTGCCGGTGGTGGTCGTGTGTGTGGTGGGCTACTTGGAAGTTCAGAAAAAAACATACTTAAGGAAGGGAATAGCTCCCCACTCCCAAAAAACTGTGTAGCCGATCAGTGTATCCCACTAGAATTGGTGATCACTGACCCGACGGACCCCTGATGGAAACTAGGAGTGAAAGTGACGTTGAGGATAGATGGCACTGGGCAAGATCCTAGAGTTCCCATTTTCATCAAAAGGCAAATTCAGAGCTATCTGGAAAAGATTTCATGGGTATTTCCATCTTTCTATAAGGAGGTCATCAAACCTGCACCCCAACTTCCTCCAAATGGTAAAAAACGTGTTCTTGGGGTTAACAGAAAGTATAACTCAGTCCCTAAAAGTTAATTCATGCTATGTGTGGGGAGGAACTCTGATGGGGGACTAGTGGCCATGGGAGGCAAAGGAATTACTGCTTCATGAAATTACTAATATGATACACCAGAAAAGACTGCCTCATAGTGGGGCTTTCTGGGCTCTAAAGTCCTCCAAAATAGGCCAGTATTGCTTGACTAGAGGGAGAAAGAACTTCACTACATTCATCAGAGAGATGAAATGTTTGTGACAAAAGACCCTAAATGCCTCGACTAAGAAGGATGAGTGGTGGAGAAAAAATGGGGCTGAAACAAACCCCCTTGATAAACTTGAACACCTAAGAGAAGGCTGGGAAAACCCGGGGAGTCCAAGAGATTGGGCAGCCCTAAGTGAACTATATTGGATATGTGGAAATGGAGCATATGTCTGGCTCCCAGACGACTGGACTGGGAGCTGTGTAGTAGGTATTATAAAGTCTTCCTTCTTTTTGCTGCCCCTAAAGAAAGGAAAACTTCTTGGCTATCCAGTCTCTGCCACCCTGTCTCGAAGGAGAAGGGAAATTAAAATAAGAGATTGGAGAGGTAATGAGTAGCCCCCTGAGAAAATAGTTCAATACTACGGACCTGCCACATGTGCACAAGATGGGTCCTGGGGTTACTGAACTCCCATTTACATGCTAAACCACATAGTTAGACTACAAGCAGTGCTAGAAATCATAACCAATGAAACGACATGCTGATAGCACAGGAACAGTCCCAAATATGAAATGCTGTTTATCAAAACAGGCTAGCCGTGGACTACTTGCTGGGCCAGGAAGGAAGAGTGTGCGGGAAGTTCAGTATAATAAACTGTCTGAAAATTAATGATCAGGGGAAAATTATAGTGAATATAGTAAAAAAGATTCAAACCTTAGTCCATGTCCTAGTACAGACATGGAGTGGATAGAACCCCAAAGTCTGTGAGGAGGATGGTTCTTGGCCTTCAGAGGAATGAAGACCCTAGTAGGAAGAGTGCTAGCCGTGATAGGACTATGTCTGATTATTCTCTGCCTTCTCCCATTAGCAATTGGAGCTATACACTCTGTGATTGAGACCACTGTTGATTGAAAAACAGTCTCACACATGTTTTACATGAGACACAACTGATCTCTACAAGAATGAGCAAATGGTGAGACCCCAAATTAAAACTATATGTGGGGTCTCAAAGTGGGGAATAAGAGGAAAAAAAGAGCTTCTAAGATTCCACTTAAAAGTTCAAAAGTCCAGCTGCTTCTCTCTGGGTCAGCCTAAGGACACTCCCCACTCCCCTCACAGAATTTCTTGAGATAAGCCTAGCTTCAGCTTCTTCTCATGTAACCTGATGCCGTTTGCTTTATCTAGTGCCTCTTTAAGCATGCTATGTCAATGAAGTTGCAATATGAAAATCTGTATACTTCCAGTTGCCAATTAGGAGGATATATGAAAATTCGTTTGTTTGTTTCTTTGAGAAAACATATAAATAGGTATGTCTGAAAACGGAATGGTGTGCATGGCTATTTTCTGGACTTGAGTCTGACTGCAGCACCGCTGGCAATAGACTCTCTTCCTCTTAAAGATAAAGTGGTGTTCGAGGTGTTTTCTGCTCTGCAGGCTGAACTTATCTTTCTCCTGCTACACTGTCAGTATGTAAGAGTTCTAATTACTTCATATCTTAGCCAATTCTTTAAGTTCTTTTAATTTTAAACATTCTCATGGATGCATAGAGGTGTTTCTTTGTGGGTTTAAGTTACATTGTCCTAATAATTAATGACGTTGCTGACCTGTCCGTTGAGATCTTTTGCCATATTGTCATATACTGGACTCCTTGTTTATTTTGTTTTCTCTTTGTATATTTGAGATACAAGTCTTTTGTCGGACATACAATGTGCATATGTTTTCTCCCATTTTGTGGCTTAACAATGTATTTTGAAGAGCAGAAGTTCTTAATTTTGATGAAGTCCAGTTTTTAAAATCCTTTTTTTTTTGTGTATTTTTTTTCCTAGGAGCTTAAAGCATTTGTTTTATTGTTGCTGAAAATACACACAGAAAGACATATAGTTCACCAGTTCTCCATGTATAATACAGTGACACTGATTACATGTTCCAAATTTTAGAGATTCTCACCTTCCTTTCTTGATATGTTCCTCCCTTATTGACGTAGACTCACTTCGTCCTAAGTTTTCAATCTAACCTTTTGAGTTTCAATTACCAATTTGATCCCATGCAGTAAATTCTGTAACTCTTTAGTTACTATTGGTTTAATGGTATAGTATACCAGTACTTTTTGTGCCTCTGGACCTGTAGATAGTATGTTACTGTGGTTTTAATGAATTTATCTGGTGTGGGGGTGGGGGCTCCCTTTTGAAAGGAATGAAGTTTAGCACACCAGAGGTAGCACCTTAGTGTTGTGTAGGTTGAGCTGTCTCTCGGGTGATGCTTCATGGATGTGTTAGTTTCATAAACTTTTGCCTTTTTTTTCCTTTATTTCTGTTAGATGAGATTTGCAAGCATAATCATGGTTTTCCTGTATGATAGTTAGGGAGTCCTGATGGGTTTGTTTTGGTTTTTGTGTCCTGTATAATCTAATGGAAAGGCACACACCACAATAAGTTCTCTTTTTAGTTTTCATTGGTAGACTGTCATAGCACAGATTGGTGGCACCAGTGTACCACTCACTTTATTGATGGCTTGTGTCAACAAATGGTGTTTACTGACCAGAGATTTAAACACTCAGTTAGTAAGCCTGTATTCTGGTACTGAAAACACATGCTTCAAAAAATTGTATAAATAAAATTTGCTAATGAAAGTATTTTGAAAGGACACAGCACTCAGCACAGACATTCTTTACTAGTTAACCTAGACTGCTGGTTTTTATTTAAAGAACACTACAGAGAATAGTTTTGGGATATGGTTTCAAGGGTAGAGATTATCTCAGGACAGTAGTTTTGGGTATTCATTCAGCCTCAGTGGCTCCAGAAAGTTTGAATTCCACAAGAATTGAAGTTCTGTTGTATATTTTCATCCCTTTTGATCAACATTCATTTTTGTTGTTCTTGAAAAGATGCACAGTAGAACATATACCAATCAAAAATTTCTACTTAAAACAACTCAGTGGTATTAATTACATCCTTTGAGTTATACATCCATTCTCACCCTCCTTTTCTGGGTTTGTGTCTTCTCGATTAACATAAACTCATAGCCCCCTAACTAATCCTTTGAGTTATCTGTTAATTTGATCTCATATACTTAGTCTTTCTTTTTGCTTATAATTTATTTTGTTGAGATTTTACACAGCAGAACGTATACCAATTAAACAATTTCTGCATGTAAATTCAGTGATACTGGTTACAGTCTTTGAGTTGTACAACCATTCTTATCCTCCTTTTTTGAGTTGTTACTCCCCAGTTAACATAAACTCACTGCACCCTAATTTTGCTAATCTGATATTTTGTGTTGCTCTTCTCAGTTTTATCCCATATAGATAGATCTTTTAAAGGTATAATGCTCAAGGCAAATCTTTTTTACTAGTTAAGCTAGCCTGTTATTCAATTTTAAGATGACTTCAAGGAAATTTTTGATTTAAAGTTTAAAGATTATCTCAGGGCAGTAGTTTTCTTCAGCAGTTCTTGATGAGGATTCTTTTTAAGAATAGTTGATCAAAATGTTCAGTAATGTTAGCTGGTCACCATCCAGTTCTTCTGTTCTCACGGCAAAGAAGGCATTTGTTCATAGAGACAATCAACCACACCGCCTATTTTCCTATTCCTGACTCTTCTTACTTTGTAGCTCCAGGTGAATAAAGACCAATTGTTGTACCTTAAGAATCCAAATGCTATGAACTAGGACTAAGAGGTAGAACAGAAGTGTTAAAAGTGGTATTAGGCCAATTAACTGTAATATCTCATGAGACCATGACCTTATACCTGCAAACCAACAGACCAAATCCTGTGAAGTGTTTTGATCTACATAAACAGCTGCAACAGTGACTCTTTTTGTTGCTTTGGTTATTGTAGTTGTATGGTATGATTTGAAGTCAGAACTTGAGAGTCCTACTTAAAACCAACAAAACCAAACCCACTACTGTTAAGTTGATACCAACTCATAGTGACCCTGTAGGACAGAGCAGAACTGCCCCATAGAGTTTTCAAGGAGTGCTTGGTGAATTTGAACTGCCAGCCTTTTGGTTAGCAGATGTAGTGCTTAACCACTATGCCACCAGAGTTTCCTCTTCCTACCTAGTTCTGTTTTAAAATTGCTTATATATAGACATGTATACATACGTCTCACTACATTTGCCAGTTAAACTTACTAAAGATGTACAAATTAATGGCATCAATTATACTAGTTGCCTGTGCATCTGTTGTCCTTAATCAATGCAATTTTTCTATCACCTTGAATAGAAACTCAGTAATAAGCAACATCTCCTTTCCCATCCTTTCATCCCTGCTAACCACTGATAAACTTTGGTCTCTGTATATTTACCTTCACTTATCTTTTTACAGAATTGAAGTCATACAATAATTGTTCTTTTGTGATTGACTTATTTCACTTAGCATAATTCCGCAAGTACCATCTATTTTTGTAGCATTTATCAGGAATTAGCTTTTCTTTCTGACAGAGCAGTATTCCATTGTATGTATGTACCACATTTTATTTATCTTTTCATCCATTGATGGACAGCTGCAATGAACATTGACTTACAGATATCTGTTTGAGTCTCTAAAGTCTTTTGGGTATACACTGATAAGTGAAATTGTTGAGTCATATGGTAGTCTTATTTTAGTTTTTGAGGAACTGCAGCACTGTTTTCCACCATGTTGTGTTCCCCCCAGTAATGGGTAAGGGTTCTAATTTCCCCACATTCTCTCCAACATTTCTTATATTTTCCTTTTTAAATCTTGGTGACTGTTGCTGCTGATGTTGTTAGGAGCTGTTGATTTAATTTTGACCCATAGCAACCTAATGTCTTAGTTATCCTAGTTAGAGTGTTGGTTTGCATATATTGATGGCTACAGGCATTGAACATCTTTTCTTATGTTTGTTGTCCATTTGAGTATCCTTTCTGTAGTATGTCTACCCAAGTCCTTTGCCCATTTTTTTTTTTTTAATTGTCACCTGAGAGATTTATTGAAATTAAAGAAACAAATCAGTCAGACTGAATACTGTGTAGTGAAACCCAGTAGTCTAATATGGTAACTCAGCAGTGAAATTTTATAAGGAGGGAACAAAGGATAAGAAGCACACTACTAAATTGATATTCACAAACTCAGATTATCAAAAGGCATTGTCTTAGGCTGGAATCTCTAAAGAGAAGCAAACCAATAAAGTGTATAAATACATCGAGAATTATATCAAGGAAACAGCTCATGCAACTGCAGAGGCTGATATGCCCCAAGTCTTAGATTAATATGCAAGCCTCGTATGGTCAAGGAAGCTGATGAACCTAAGGTCGGTGAGCTGGGGAGCAGGGTTCCCACTTGCAGGCTGTGCAGGTCAACAAATTCCAAGACGGCAGGCAAGACTGTGAGGTTTTTCCTGATTCATGTAGCTGCAGAGGCTGTTAAACCCAGTATCAGCAGGTCAGAGAAGAGAACTTGAAAGCTGTGAACACTGATGAATCCCAAAATCAAAGGTAAGGTGTTAGCTCAAGTTCTAAGAACTAGGCATCGGAAAACAAGAGAGGCACCTGCATTGTGACTTTTTTTTCCTCTGTCTCGGCTGGCGGGCGGAGCTGGGTCCTGCCTGGCGGCTGGACCCAGACGCGCTGCTGGGGGGATAGGCAGACGAAACTCCCACACTCAGAGAGCCAGGCTCGGGACTCCGTCAATCTGGCCACTTTGAGCCTTTCGTTTTGTAGCTGCCTCAGTGGGGTTTGTGCCGCCCATTTTTTGATTATTTGTCTTTTTGTTGTTTAGTTGTAGAAATTTCGTATATATTTTGGGTATTAGACTGTTAATGGATACACAGGTCCTTAGAGATATTCTCACAACAGGTAGGTTGTCTTTTTACTTTGTTGGTAGTTACTTAGTGAACCAAAGTATGTAAGTTTTACGAGGTTCCATTTGGTTATCTTGGCTTTTGTTTTCATTAATGTATCAGATAATTCATGGTTAAAAACTAGATCTAAAAGTCTTGCCACTGTATTGTCTTCTAAGAATTTAATGATTTTAGTTTTTACAGTTAGGTGTTTATTTTGAATGAGTTTCTGTGTATGGTGTGAGGCATAAGTCCTGTTTCAGTTTTTTTAATATGGAAATTCAGTTTACTAACACTGTTATGTTGATGATACTCTTCTTTCCCCATTGAATGGACTTAGCACCCCTGTCGAAAACCAGTTGACTGTAGGTATGTGGGGTTATTTCTGGACTCTCAGTTCCATTTCATTGATCTTTGTCTCTATCATTGTACCAGTACCAGGCTGTTTTAAGTATGATAGCAGTAGTAAAAACAAACAAACAAACAAAAAACCAAATGTATTGCTGTTGAGTCAATTCAGACTCTTGGTGACCCATAGGACACAGTAGAAATGCCCTGTGAGTTCCATCACGCAGCTGGTAGATTTGAACTTCTGACCTTTTGGTTAGCAGCTGAGCTCATAACCACTTTGCCACCCTAGCCCTAGTAACTATGTTTTAAATACAGGAAGTGAGAGTCTGCCTACTTGGTTCTCATTCTTACGTGTTTTACCTATTTAAGGCCTCTTGCCGTTTCAAATGAGATTGAGGGTGGTTTTTTCCAATTCTGTAAAGAAAGCTGCTGGAGTTCTGATCAGGATGACATTGAATCTGTAGATTGCTTTTGTATACTGTTGACATCTTAACAGTATAAAATTGTCCAATCCATGAACACAGAACTTCATTCCATTTGTTTAACAATCTCTTTCAGCAGTGTTTTATAATTTTCATTGTATCTCGTTCACATCCCTAGTTAAATTTGTTAATATTTTATTTTCTTAGCTAGTGTTGTAAGTGGACTTTTTTCCTGATTTTCATTTCAGATTTCTCATTGTGTTTTATAGAAACCTAACCGATTTTTGCTTGTTTACCTTTAACTGTACAGCCCTTACTAAATTTCTCGATTAGCTCTAGAAGCTTTTTATGGATTTTTTTGAGTTTTTTTTTTTTTTAAATACATACATATATGGGATCACGTCATCACAAATAGAGATAATTTAACATCTCTCTAATTTGGATACCTCTTCTTTCTCTTCCTCTGGCTAGAATTTCTAATACAATATTGAATAGGAGTAATGAGAGTGGACACCCTTGTTTTATTCCCTTTTTCAAGGGGAAAGCTCTCAGTTTTTCTTCTTAATATCAAGTGCATTATTGACTCTTGTTGTGCCTCTTGTCCTCCCTGTTTATTTGTTCCACATATCTTAATCTTTTTCTTTCTCCTTTTAAAAGATAATTTATTTTACTTTTGTTGTGGAGAATATACACAGTGTCGTGGATTGAATTGTGTCCCCCCAAAAATGTGTGTAGCAGTTTGGCTTGGTAGTGATTCCCAGTACTGTGTGATGTTCCAATATATTATAAATCCTGCCACTGTGGATGTTAATGAGGGACGATGGGCAGTGGTTGTCTTAGTGAGGCAGGACTCATTGTATAAGATTGTATTGTGCCTTGAGGCAGTCTCTTGGGGTATAAAGGAAAGGGAAACAAGCAGAGAGTTGGGAACCTCATACCTTTGAGAAGCAGTACCTGAAACAAGAGCCTGTCCTTTGCAAAGGACCCAGGGTCCCTGCATCTCAGAAACTCCCTGTCTAGGGGAAGATTGACAACAGGGACCTTCCCACCATAGCCTCCTGAACTGTGACAGAATAAACTTTTCTTTGTTAAAAGCCATTCACTTGTGGTATTTCTGTTAGAGCAGTACTAGATGACTGAGACACAGCAAAAACATACACCAGTTTTCTACATGTTCAGTATGGTAATCTTGATTACATTCTTTAAGTTGTGCAGCCATTCTCACCTTCCTTTTCTGAGTTGTTCTTCTTGTGCTGACATAAACTCACTGCCCCCTAGTTTCCTATCTGTGCTTTAGAGTTGCTATTGGCAATTTGATTCCATATGGATAGATCTTAAAAGAGCACAGTACTCAAGGCAGACATTCTTTACTAGTTATGCTAAATTATTGTTCAGTTTTAATATGATCTAAAGGGATATTTTTCGTTTGAGGTTTAAAGATTATCTCAGGGCAATGGTTTTGGGTTCATCCATCTTGCATAGCTCCAGGAAGTCAGGATTCTGTAAGAATTTGAAATTCTGTGTTTTCTGCTTTTTGATCAGGATTTTGTGTTATAGAATCTTTCATCAAAAGGTTAATTAATGGTGGCTGGCTACTGCCCAGTTCTGGTCTCATGGTAAAGGAGGCAGTTGTTTATGGATGCAGTTAGTCACATATTTTGTATCTTCCTTCTTCCTCTGTTGTTCCAGGTGAATAAAGACCAGTTATTGTGTCTTCAGCGTCTGCTGTCAAGCTTTTAAGACTCCAGACACAATGCAACAAACTGTGAGGTTGAATGGAAGTACAAACAAGTTATTAGGCCAACTAACTGGGATGTTCAATAAAACCATGACTCTAAACTTCCAAACCAGGAAACTACCCCATGAGGTTTTTGGTTTTGTACATAAGCAGCCTCAGAAGCTACTCTTTTTTTTCCCCTGGTCATTTTTGAGTGTCACACAACTTTTGCCTGTTCAAGGTTTTATAGAGTACAGTTTATTAACAATATTCAATCCATTGTGCAACCCTACTCTTAATGCATGCAGTTTTTCTGTCGTTGTAAACCAAATCTCGGTACTCCATAAGCAATAGTTTCTACTATTCTACTCCTTCCTCCCCTAGTAACCACTAATAAACTTTGTTCTCTATATTTGCCTGTTCTTGTCTTTTTGTATCAGTAAGGTTATATAATATTTATCCTTTTGTGATGGACTTATTTCAATCAGCGTGATATCTTCCAACTCCACCTATATTGTAGTATGTGTCAATACTTCATTTTTTCTACTGACTTAGTAGTGTGCCATTGTATTTTGGTACAGTGTTTTGTTTATCCATTCATCTGTTGATGAGTGTTTAGGTTGTTTCTACCTGTTGACTGTTGTGAATAGTGCTGCAGTGCACACTGGTGTACAAGTCTTTGTTTGAGTCTGTGCTTTCAGATGTTTTGGGTACATACACACCTAGGAGTGGAATTGCTGGGTCCTATGGCAATCCTGTTTTTAGTTTTTGTGGAACCGCCACATTGTTTCCACAACAGCTGTACCATTTTGCATTCCCAGCAATGGTAAGGGTCCCAGTTTCCCCGCATGCTTACTAACATTTGTTATTTTCTTTTTTAAATCTTAGCCATCTTAGTGGGAATGAAAGTGAATTAATATCTCTTTGTAGTTTTGATGTGCATCTCTTTGGTAGTTAATGAGGATGAGCATCTTTTCATGAGTTTCTTAGTGATTTGAATGTCTTCTTTGGTGGAAGGTCTTTTGAAATGGTTCTCCCATTTTATGACTGGGTTATTTGTTTCTTTGTTGTTAGGTCCTCAAAATGTTATATATCTTTTATTTTTTAGATTCTTATTGTATATATGGTTTCCCAAGATACTGTCTCAGTTGGTAGACTGTCTTTTCACATTTTTAGTAGTCTTTTTATGAACAAAAATTTTCAGTATTTGTGTTTGTTTGTTGCTGTTTGCGTGTTTATTAGTATATTAGATAGTCCACTGCTAAAAGATAGGCCCGACAGCATGGCCCTTTTGTTTTCTTCTAAGAATTTTATGATTCTGGTTTTCAAATTTAAGTCTTTAATGCATTAAGAAAATTTTTTTTGTATGGTTGGAGACATGGATTCTATTTCCTTTATCCACATGTGGAAATCCAATTTTCCCAATACCTTTTATTGAAGAGACTCTTCTTTCCTTATTGGATGGACTCAGCACTGTTGTGAAGCATCAGCTGTAGGTTTACTTCTGGACTTTCTGTTCTATTCCATTAGTCTGTTTACTGTTTACAATAGTACCAGGCTATTTTGATTACTATAGCCGTATGGTACATTTTAAAATCAGACTTTAGTTTTCTTTTTCAATATTGCTTTTATCTGATGGGGCATTTTTACCATTCCCTATAAAGTGGAGGATTTATTTTTCCATGCCTCTGAATAAGACTGTTTGGAATTTTATTCAAGTGACTGTTGTTTTCATAAATGCCCTAGACCATAATGAAGAATATTCCTTTTGCTCCTGTCTTGATTAACAAGACTGGATTTTGTAGAAGGATTTTTCTGCATGTATAGAGATAATCTTTGGTTCTTTTCCATTGTTCCATTAGTGTGGTATTTACACTCATTGATTTCCTAATTTTGTACTATCTTTGCATTCCTGGAATATATCCCACTTGATAATTGTGTATGATTCTTTTAGTATGCGGTTAGATTTTGTTTGCTAATATTTTGAGGAATTTTGCATCTAAGGGATATTATTCAGTAGTTCCTTTGTGGTATTTTTTTCTGGTTTGATATCAACGTAAAGTTGGTTTCATAGAGTAAGTTATGGGTTGTTCTTTCTTTTTCTGTCTTTTGAAAGAGTTTGAACAGGACTAATGTTATTTCTGTCTTTTGAAAGAGTTTGAACAGGACTAATGTTATTTCTTCTCTAAATATGTGGAAGAATTCCCCATTGAATCCATCTGGTCTAGAACTTTTTTGTGACAAGGTTTTGATGACTTAGTCTCTTTATTTGTTACTGGTCTGTTGAGATAGGCTTTTTCCCCTTGAGTTAGTTTAGGGAGGTTGTGTGTTTCTAAAAATTTGTTCATTTCATCTTGGTTATCCAATTTGTTGGTGTAGAGTTGTTTATAGTATTTTGTTGTATTTTTGTTTTATTTCTATTGGGTCAGCTGTAATGTCTCTTCGATTTCTTATTTTGGTTGCTTGCGTATTTTCTCTTTTTGGTCAGTCTAGCTAAAGATTTGTCTATTTTATTGATCCTTTCAAAGAGCAAGCTTACAGCTTTGTTGATTTTCTTGTTTCTGTTTTCCATTTCATCTGTTTCTGCTGTGATTTTTTTAAATTCTTTTAATAGCCTTAGATTTAGCTTGCTCTTTCTTCTTTCATTTCTCAAGTAGTAAAGTTAGATTATTTATTTGGGATCTTTCCTTTTTATTAGGGTATCTACTCTTAAAATTTCCCTCTGATGACTGCTTTTGCTGTGTCCCAAAAGTTTTAGTATGTTGTATTTTCATTTTTTGAAATCTAGATATTTGATCTCTTAATTTCTTCCTTGACCCATTGTTTGTTTAGTAGTACATTGTTTAATTTTCGTGTATTAGTGCTTTTAAGTTTTTCTTCTGTTATTAATTTTTAATATTACTCCTTTGTAACTGGAGAAGATACTTTATATAATTTCAGTTTTGAAAAGTTTGCTGAGATTTGTTTTGTAGCCTAGCAAATGATCAGTCGTGCAGATTGACTCGTGTGTGGGAAAAAGGTGTGTATTGTTCTAATGTTTTGAGGAGTGTTCTAAACGTGTTCATTAGGTCTAATTGGTTTATGGTATTATTTATATCTTCTGTATCCTTGCATATCTTTTTTTTTAAGATCTTCTGTTCCATATTGAAAGTGTATTGAAATTTTCAAGTATCATTATGGAGTTGTCTTATTACTCCATTCGTATCTTTCAGTTGTTCTTGTGGTACAGTGATTAAAGTTCTTAGCTGCTACCCCAAAGGTCAGCAGTTCAAACCCACCAGCTGTTCCTTGGAAACACTATGGGGTAGTTCTACTCTATCTTAGAGGGTTACTATGAATTGCAGTTGACTCGATGGCAACAGGTTTTATATGCTGTACTGTACACTTTTCTCTTTCTACTTTCAAAACTCTCCTTTGGCTCTCAAGAAATGTTGCTACAGTAATGTAGATGCCTTTGTGTTGTTTTTCTGCTTGAAGTTCATCTAGGTTCCTGGATTTGCAGGCTTGACATCTTTTTCAGGTTTGAGAAATTCTTTGTCGTTATATTTTAGAAAATTCTTTTTATCCTTCTTTCACATTCCTCTTCCCTGGAATTCTAGGTGGAGTTCCTAATTGTGTCCCACTATTTCTTTTCATTTTGTTTTCTTTTATTTGTTCTTTTCTCTTGCCTGCTTCGAGACTTGGTGAGTTCAGTTATTCTGTCTTTTAGTGTGCTTATTTTGTCTTCTATCTGCTCAAATTTGTTGTTAAATCCTGCCCTTGCATTTTCCAATTTAGTTGTTTTACTTTTCAGCCTCAGCATTTCTCTTTGGTTCTTTTAAATATTTCCTGTTTTATTACTGAGTTACTTTCTTTCCTTTATTTTTGCTGGTCTCCCTTAGTGTATTGTCCGTGTGTTCTTTGCTTTATTTGAATGTATTTAACATTGTTTCGTAAAAGTCCTTTATTTTTCCCATTAACCTGATTTCCGTGGACTAATTTTCTCTTCTTCGTGGTTTTCTTTAGATTGGGCCATTCTTTTGTTCTTGTATGTCTTACAATTTTGGGTGGACCTAAGGCTTTTGTATATTTTATTGTGGTAATTCTGGGACCCAGAATTGTCTCTTTCCATATAGGACGGAGCAGAACTGCCCCGTAGAGTTTCCAAAGAGTGCCTGGTGGATTTGAACTGCCAACCTTTTGGTTAACAACTGTAGGTAGCACTTAACAACTATGCCACCAAGGTTTTCATCTCTTTCCTACATATTATTTTCTTCCCTTTATTTCTTCCCTGTTCTCCCCAAATCCATTACAGGGTGCTGCTGCACTAGTTTTGGGGACTTGGGCCTACCTCCCCTCTTCTATGGGAGAGCACTCAGCACTTTGTTTGTATTTTATGGGTTGTGTTTGCCTCACCTGGCTTGGCTGAGGAGTCAGGTGGGAAGGATCTTTGATAAGCACTGGAGGGAAAGTTTTTTTCTGCCTTGTCAGATTGGTGAGGGCTTTCTTCTCCCTGTGGATATGTTTTCCTAGTGGTCTCCAGAAAGATACTTGGAATTTGAAGTATCAAACCATTGGTGAAATTTAAACTTCTTTACTTTTCTCTTTCCTTGCCATAATAACCTGTACTCTATTTGTTATGGAGAGGCTGGATAGAAGGGGTTCACGTGTGGTAGAGAGAAAAAAGGAAACAGAAGGAAAAGTGGTGGGAGGTGGGGAGGAGGGAGGTAAAGAAGAAGAAAAAGATGCTCTCTATTTGATTACTAACGCTCTATACTTTCAGCTTTTTGGTCAGGTAATGTAACTGTTGAGCTGGTTTTCAGGGTTCTAAATTCACGACTTTTGGCTCTGTATTAGTCCTCTATATCTTTTTTTGTTTGGAGGAGAAATGTAAGTGCACACCTTTGGGCTTCAGACCAAAGAGTCCTTTGTAAATCTGTGTCCAGAGGATTTTCTGACCTGTGCCTTTCTGTTTGCTGGGTTTAGGTATGGCTGCCTGCTGTTCTCTCCTGGAACTCACCTGGACCCAGATTTGTGGTGTGCCAAGATGGCCTCTTCAGGGTCTGTATTCTTGGGCTTCTCTGCCCTTTGTGTCCTCACTGGGGCCCAACTGCTTGCAGGGTCCAGATCTCACTGTGTATGGACACCACTTGCTCCTAGGACTTGCACAGCACCAGATTTACCTCTGTCTAGGTATTCTTTCTCAGCCTGAGTGCAGAGGCTTTTCTGCCTGTAGTACCTTTACCAGTGCCTGACTTATTGGAAACTTTGGGTCTCTCTGTGCTCTGTATCAGCTGCCAGCATCCCCATAGGGCTGCACTATGCTTAACAAGAGAGTGTGAGATCCTCAACTGTCCTTTGGTCAGTATGTTACCTTTTACTTGATTGCGTGGTGTGTTCCTTTTGTCATCTGTTCCTTTGTTGCATGCTGGGAGTTCTGAGGCTCTTGATTTTTGTTTCAACATTTGCTTGTGTTAGAAATTTCTGTGATAGTTGTGGAGGTTGAGATTGTGTGACAGCTCATACCACCATCTTGTTCTGTGTCCAAAGCATTTTGTTAAATGTTCTCTGCCAAGATTTCACATTATCGTAAAATTTAATTTAGTCTTTACATTTCTCTACTGACACCTTCTCCAACAACCACATAGTGAACTTTATGGTTAGCTTCTTTGTACTGGGTGAGCCAAGTAGATATTAATAGTGCTCTGCTACAAAGTAAAAGCCCCAACTCAAACTTACGGGAAATGAAGTAAAACTTCTGCGAAGTGCAGTTTGAGAAGAGAGAACCTTTTGCTTTTGAAAAGAAACCATTCCATCCTCTAAGAATAATAGAAGGAAATATTTGACAGTTAGGTGCGTGATTTGGAGTGAAGAATTCAGATGTTGCTGTCTGGTTTAGGCTGTTACTGCTGTTCTTCCTGTGGGTCCTCTTCATAAACTATCACAAAACTTTCATCTCTGATGTAGAGAATGTCCATAATCCTCTGCAATGCAGGGTGTTTTTCTCCTCACTCCCTTGACAAATCCATTCAGTGTTCCTTAGCTTTCAAAGAAGAAGTTTTTCTCCTTTTTCCAAATCTTTGGTGGTAAATTTCAGTACATTGACCTGCTGCATCAATTTGTCTGTTTTACCAGTCTGAATTGGCCTTTGAAGTTGCAGCGGTTGAAGTAGGCCTCTGAAGCTACACAGAGCTGGAACAACAAGGAAATGAGCCATTGACATTTCTTGACTTTGGCGGCTACAGGATCGTAGTCTTTACTGTCATAGTATGTGTAAAAAAACGTGAATCACTGAATGAGTTCAAAATTGTCTTGAAACTTTCTTTTTACTATGTAAAATAGTTTGTCTACAGGAATTATTTTGTCCACACTCATTACCTCTTTCTCTGTCTGTTCTTGACACTTCTTTTTTAAAACCTGCTTCTGGTATTTTCTAGATGTTTTCATATTGTAGCTTAGCTTGGAATTTCACTTTCTTAAAGTCAGTAGAGCCTGGGAACAGCATGTCCATAAACTGAAAATAGATAGTACCTGGACACATTTGTTTTGATCTTTGTCAGATTCAATTGCAGAGATTCACTGATCCAGGCAAACGTGTCATGCTGACTGGGGTTATCAGTGGTGACTGATGTTAAGTATACTTTCACTGCCATCTTTGGCTCTTGGTTGAACTGTGTCCGTTGCCTGTATCTAGCTCTGGTTCTACCTTTGTCTTGTTCTAACCACCCAGCCCTGCCTACTACCTTTACCCCACTTGCCTACCTGTAGGAAAATCTCTCATGTACCACCTGTTACATGGTAACACTTACAGATCATGATTTTGAAATCATGTCTGTGAAATCTTTCATGACTGACGGTCACAAAGATCTCCTATAATTACTTCTGGAAGTCTTATAGTTTTAGATTTTATACTTTGGTCTGTGATCCGTTTTGAGTTAATGTTTAGTAAATAGTGCAAGATATGTCTCAAAGTTCGTTATTTTGTGTTTGGCTATCCAATTGTTCCAGTACCGTTTGTTGAAAAGACTCTTTTATTTTAAACACTTTTTCCTTTTCATTCTCCCTCTTTATATACTAAGTCTCTATTATACTACAGTACACCTTGCCTGACCCTGTTGTATCGTGAACACATTATTCCTTTTTATTTTGCTGTCTCCTTACCCTCTTTGGCCTTATCCTCTGCCCAGTCTTTCCCCTCTGCTCATATGGTAACTGCAAGCAAATTGATTTCTGCCTCTGCAGTTCAAAACAGTGGCTCGTATTGGTAACATCCTAGGTGCTAGAGGGTCAGTGGTCTTTTCTTGGTTTTCATTTTTTCAGTCTTTTCTGACATTTGATGCTGTTGATGGTCCTTTCTCCTTGAGACACGTGTTTGACTTCTGTGTTGCTCTGACTCGTCCTTCCCCAGTGACTGTTCTTTTCAGCCTCTTTCTCTGGCTTGTCTTTTTTCCACCCCTTACATGTGGGTGTTCTCAGGATTATATCTATAATCAGCCATTTCGCCTGTCTACAGGTTTCTCCCTTGAAGAGCTCATCCACTCCCATAGCCTCAAGCTACACATCTGTGTGGATGACTGAGCTATCTTTCTTCCTCTTTACTTCTGTCCCAAATCTCAGTGGCTTACAGTAATAGAGGTTTATTCCTCGCTAATGTTATAATCTACTGTGGTTCAACAGTGATTCTGAGTGGGCACCAAGGAAGACGAGCCATGAGGTCAAGGAAGCTGAAAAGGCTTCTGTAAGTACCAGCAAAGTTTGAAAATATAATTATCATTTGTCAGTTAAGTTTAAGGCAGAATTTATCATAGCCTGATATTTCTCCAGATAGCCTGCATAGCATGCCATCCAGGCTCAGTGATGAAAGGGTCCTTTGAGGGACGAGCGATCACTCTTCCTTTCTTCTGTTAGTATAAGCACACTAATAAAATCACAGTGACAGAGCAAAGGCTGTCGTGGCATTAGAAGTGTTGTTACTGTTTATGTTAGTATTTACTGAGTATCAGCATCATTCTACGTGCTGGAGACTGAGTAATTAACTCCAGTATCTGCCTGCTGGATTCTTATAATTGGGCTACATGAGAGTGCAATGAAGGAAATGAGGGAAGTATATTAAGGCCAAGGAGAATGGATACTGAAATCAGAAATGAGTAGTATCATAAACATGTCAGCCTGCTTTAACAAGTGTGTTTGTGTATGGACAGGATAGGCATGTTCCCAAGTCACAGAAGAAGCTGCAGGGTGGCAACTGGCAGGTGCAGTGGGATGGAAGTCAAAACCAGAATTTCTGCTCTGCCACTGAGGGCATGACTTTGAACAATCTCTTTTTGCCTCTGGGATCCTGGTTACTTTAGCTGTGAAGTGATTGTGGAGTGTCCCTGGGGTTGTGGTGAATTTTAATGAGGTCATGTGTATAAAAGCAGCAAGCACAGGCTCTTTGGCATGTGTAGAAACAGATTCCCGCTCCTCAGAGCGTTCACCTCTGACTCCTGTCCTTCTACCGCCTGCCTTGCCATTTTGTATTGGAGTTTCGTGCAGTGGGCCTCCATGTAAGCTTGGGCCATTGCTTAAGGCCGTCTGGGGTTTTGAGGATGGCCTAAGCCAGCAATGACGAAATGTATAACTTCTGCCTGTTGAGATGCCCCCTAACAAAGCCTTTGTTGTGATGTTTTATTAAGGACAGGGTTACTCATTTTATCCTTTAAAAACACATCCGTAGCAGCATTTTACTTTTAAACCAGAGGCTTTTAGAGGTATACATGTGGTTCTTTAACTTGCATTTCATTATACCATGGAAAGAGAGGCCCTCAGTGAATAACAGTTAAAACTTTCAAGTCCCTTCTAAAGCTAATGGTCTATGAATTAGTGTCTGCCTTCTCGGTGACTAGTCAGAGCAAACTATCTCCATGTTTTTAAGGTAAGAACTGGCTTGCTTTTCTTAAGTAAATGTGATGCTATTGAAAATATTTTCTATCAAAGATCACTTTCTGGCATTTATTTTGTTGTGCTTTTTACATAATTCCCTACAAAGAATTGTTAAATCAGCATTACTGGAAATTGACTGTATTTCTAAGGCATTGTATTGATTTATTTTTTCTGACTTTTGGCTGAATCAGGTAATTACATTTGATTGAGTGTCTAATTCTGCTAGTTAAAAAGATAATACTTGCATTTTATTTACACACTAGTCAAAGATTGTCCTCTGTAACACTTTTTGAGGGACAACAATAAAAAACAAAACAAACCAGTTGTCACTGAGTCAGCTCTGACTCATGACATCCACATGTGCTTCAAAGTAGAACTGTGTTCTGTAGGATTTTCAGTGGCTGATTTTTCAAAAGTAGATCACCAAGTCTTTCTTCCAAGTTGCCTTTGGGGGAACTCGAATCTTCAGCCTTTCAGTTAGCAGTTGAGTGTGTTAACCTTTTGTGCCTCCCAGGGACTCCAAACTAAGTTTTAATACTAGTGTGGGTATCTGCAGAATAGTGTTCTGCTCCAGTGTAAAATTAAAACCAACAAAACAAAGCACAGTAAATAGGGTGACATGGATTGGGCAGCACATGATCCCAGGGCATTGAAGGACCCCAGGTGGGCTGGCATCTGGGCCAGGTCTTGGATGGGGTCCCAGCAGCTGGCCCACCATGGCTCCTACTCTTAGAATACCACTTGTGTAGAGGATCTGAAGACCAATTATATGCAGAAGAGGGCTGTTAGGGAGGATCAAATTGGCTAACACAGAAGCTTTATAAATAGCAGGACTGTGTCTCCAGCCTTTGTTCATTCTGTTCACAACTAAAATTTCTTGGCAGCCTGTAACTAATGAGAACGGAAAAGTACTATTTGCAGAGATTTAAAACTAGCACACTAATGCTCCCATGATACTTTGTCACTAATTGTTGCTTTTGCTGCTCTCTTGGGTGACCAGAATCTTTTCCAAGTTGAGCTATTGTCTCAGGTAATGAAAACACCACCACTTTGACCAAGATCTTGAGATGTGTTGTGGGAGAAAGCCCATATTGTCAGCCTAGTGATGTTACCACAGTTCTCTGTACATGAGCACAGTGTTCAGTGTTCCATGCTGAGTGATTCCCAGCTCGGCTCTGGGGTCAGTCTAGTGGAATCCAATAACTGCCCTCCCTACTTTGCTTCCCCTTGGGAGTTTGGATGTCTGTGTATACATTTGGGATCATGACTCTACTGGCATAGGCACTTACGTAAGCACTCAGTAGTGTCAGCCACTCTTAGTATGCTCTCTCACTCAGTGTTCATAATAGTTGTGCAAGGGAGGTAGTGTTTTTCCCATTTTACTGATTAGAAAACTGAGGCTTAGGTAGCCAGCAATTACTTGTCTCGAGTTCCATGGGTAGTCAGTGGACAAACAGGCATTTCTGACTTCAGAATCTGTGCAGGTTAATTATTAAACTATACTGGTTCATCTTTCATTTATCTGGGATTCTTTGAAGATGCACCTTACCTTAAATAAATCTGATATTTAAGACCTTTTTGTTTTGGTTATTCACTTTCTCATTTATAGCATTTATAGCTTCTCCTAACTATGTCAGCTCATAGGAGCCTTACTCCCCAGTTTCCATGTCTTATGTATGTTGCCATATATGTCATATTAAAAATTGTTGTGTTAAATTCATTGCACCTTCCACTACACAGATATGCACATACACACAGCAACAACAATCCGTCCTTCCCTCTAAAAACAGAAAACAAAACAAAACAAAAAACCCAAGACCAAGGGGGAGGTGGCACTGGAGTTTGGCAGGTTGAGAAGCACAGCATCCTGGGTAGAAGGAATAATTAGTACAAACAAGTGGTGCCGTTAAAGGATGTGGTGTTTTTTAAAGAATGTTAAATGGCTGTAGGCCTGCTGAAAGGGAGTGATGTGCTGTAGGTTGGGACTATACAACATAGTGTCCTGAGTGTCATTCTAAAGAATAAAGGGGCTTATCTTGTAGAAAATTGAGATAATCTGTGGTTTTTAAGCTTCAAAGCGTTGTGCTGAGGTTGTAGAAAGTTAGAAGGCCGCAGTCAGAATGGAGTGGCTGGAAGTGGTAGGGCGTGGAAAAAGGATACATGCCAGGATACCATTGTTGTCATTCAAGTAGGGTGTGCAGAAGATGGAACCTTGATTCTGTGTGCTTTGGCAAAATACGGTGGTATACAGGAGAGGGGGATCAGCAAAGGAGACCAGGCAGTGGTGGGCATATGATGGATAAGGAGAAGCAATGGGGCTTAAAGGTCAAGGAATGGGAGTTTCAAGGATAGAAAACTGACAGGTGGTGTTGTAATGTGTGCACTGAAATGACAAAAAGGCAAGTTTGAGTTTGACATGGGAAGTCATTAGTGATAGCCAGAGAGAGGCTTCATAATCAGAGTGCTGGAAGGTAAGGTGGAGAGGAATATGATGGTATTGAAGAGGAGAGAGAAAATGACTTGGGGAATTGAGCTCTGGATGAAACGGGGAGAATGGCAGTAACTTCATAAGGCTGGTGGAGAGAAGGGCTTTGAGTTCTGGTGTGATTTCAAACATGGGTGAGGCATGGGGACAGCGAATGAGAGAATAAATAGAATTTGAGGATTCAGAAGACAAAGGAGAGATTCACATTGTGCAAGAGCCTCTCAGAGGAGATGGGGAGGGTCAAGCTGAAGCCTAGCTAAAGGGGTGGGTTGACCATGAGGAGGAGCTAGAGTCCCAGCTAGGCCCTTAGGACTTAGCTTTAGTAAGAGTAATGTCACTAATTAATGTCAACATTCTGTTTTATTTGAGACTTGAATTAGAAGTGATGATTTGCTATATAAAAGCACTTCTTCACTTTACCAAAAGGATTTACTCCACAGTTTCTTTAAATAACAGACTCCTTTTGTAAATATTCACAAGTGCTCTAGCGGCCTGAGGACCCTTCAAACCCCCCAAAAAACAAAAAAACCCAAACCCACTGCCTTTGAGTTGATTCTGATTCATAGGGACCCTGCATTAATAGAGTAGAACTGTGCCATAGTTTCCAAGGAACACCTGGCAGACTTCAACTGCCCACTTTTTGGTTAGCAGACGTAGCATGTAACTGCTACACCACCAGGGTTTCCAGATGCTAAATGGCCTATGTGATATCAGGTCTTTTACTTTAGTGTAAGTGAATCCCTTTTACCTGTTGATGGCTGCTCTCAGTCCGTAGTCCTGTGGCAGGCCAAGGACAGCAAATGGAAAAGACTTGGATGGAGCTATAGTTGTGTTTATGTGTGTCCTTTCCCCAGAAGAGGGGCAGATTTTGTTAGGTGCTATTGAGTTGATTTCAACTCTGAGCAACCCTATGCATGATAGAAGGAAACATTACCTGTTCCTGTGTCGTGCCCACAATTGTTTTTGTACTGAAGCCCGTTGTTTCAGCTGCCATGTCAGTCTCTCTCATTGAAGGTCTTCTGTTTTATTGCAGCCCCCTACTTTACGAAGTATGATGTCCTTCTCCAGGGGTTGATCCCTCCTGACAACACCACAGTTCAGGGACATCAGTTCTTCTTGTCTCCCTTTTCGTTATCTAGCTTTCACATGCTTATGACGGCTTGGATCAGGTGTGCCTTAGTCTTCAAGGTGACGTCTTTACTTTTCAACGCTTTGAAGAGGTCCTTTGCAGCAGATTTTCCCAGTGCAATGCATCTTTTGATTTCTTGATTACTGCTTCGATGGATGTTGATTGTGGAACCAAGTAAAATGAAATCCTTGATGACCTCAATCCTGTCTCTGTTTATCATGATGTTGCTTACTGGTCCAGTTGTGAGGATTTTTGTTTTTTGATGTTGATGTGTAATCCATTCTGAAGGCTGTGGTCTTTGATCTTGATCAGTAAATGTTTCTAATCCTCTTCACTTTGAGCATGCAGGATTGTGTTATCTGCATAACACAAGTTGTAAGTGAGTCATCCTCCAATCTGATGCCTCATTCTTCCTCATATAGTCCATCTTCTCATATTATTTGCTCAGCATATACATTGAAAGAGTGTCGTGAAAGGATATAACTGTGATGCACTTTTCCTGATTTCAAACCGTGCAGTGTCTACCGTGTTTTGTTCCCATGACTGCCTCTTGATCCATGTACAGATTCCTCATGCACACAATTAAGTGTTCTGAAATTTCTGTTGTCCACAATGTTAGCCATATAATTTGTCATAATCCTCAGAGTCAAATGCCTTTGCATGGTCAATAAACATAGGTAAACATATTTCTAGTATTCTCTGCTTTTGGCCGAGATCCATTTTACATCAACAGTATATCTGATTCCATGTTCTCTTCTGAATCTGGCTTGAATTTCTGACAGTTCCCTGTTTGTATACTGCTGCAGTTGCATTTGAATAATCTGCAGCAAAATTTTACTTGTGTGTGATATTACTGTTATTGTTCAATAAGTGCTGCTTCTGTTAGATTACTTTTCTTGGGAATAGGCATAACTATGGATTTATTCCAGTCTGTTGTCCAGGTAGCTGTCTTCTGAAGTTCTTGGCATAGGTATCTGAGTATCTCTAGCACTGCCTCCATTTGTTGAAACATCCCTGTTGATATTCCATCAGTTCCTGGAGTCTTGTCTTTCACCAGAGCCTTCAATGCACCATCAACATCTTCCTTCAGCAACACTGGTCCATGATCACCTGCTGCCTTTTGAAATGATTGAACATCAACCAATTCTTTCTGGTATAATGATGGTGTATTCCTTCTATCTTCTTTGAATGCTTCCTGAGTCATTTAATATTGTCCCTGTAGAATCCTTCACTGTTGCACTTGAGACTTGAGATTTTTCTTCAGTTCTTTCAGCTTGAGAGATATAGAGCATGTACTTCCCTTTTGGTTTTCTATCTCCAGCTCTTTGAGGTGTCGTTATCTTCTCAAGCTGCTCTTTAAAATCTTCTGTTCAGTTATTTTATTTCATCGTGTCTTTCTTTTTTTCTTTAGCTACTTGGTATTTAAGAGCAAGTTTCACAGTCTTTTCTAACATCCAATTTGGTCTTTCTTTCCTGTCTTTTTAGTGACCTCTTGCATTCTTTATATATGATGTCTTTTATGTCATTTTGCAACTCGTCTGATGTAATTAGTATTCAGTGCAGCAAATCTGTTCTTGAGATAGTTTCTTAACTTAGGTGGGATATACCTAAGATCATATTTTGGCTCTAGTGGACTTGTTCTAATTTTCTTCAGTTTCAGCTTGAACTTGTAGATGAGCAGTTGATTGTCGGTGCTACAGTCAGCACCTGGTCTTATTCTGACTGATGATACTGAACTTTTCAATTGTCTATTTCCACAGATGTAGTCAATTTGATTCCTGAGTATTCCATCTGGCAAGGTCCACGTATATAGTTGCTGTTTATGTTGGTGACAAAAGATGTTTTGCAATGAAAAAACAATTGGTCTTGCAAAATTCTATGATGCAATCTCTGGCATCATTTCTATCACCAAAGCCCTATTTTCCAACTACTGATCCTTTTTCTTTGTTTCCAGCTTTTATGTTCCAGTCACCACTGATTATCAGTGTATCCTGATTACATATTCTGTTAATTTCAGAGTGCAGCAGCTGGTAAAAATCTTCAGTTTCTTTATCTTTGGCCTTAGTGGTTGGTGTGTAAATTTGAATAGTAACTGATATTCCTTATAGGCATGTGGATGTTATCTTATCATTGACAGCATTGTACTTCAGGGCAGATCTTAAACTTTTTTTTTTTGATGAGGAGCACAACACCATTCCTCTTCAAGTTCTCTTTCCACCATGTGATTCAAGGTGTCATTCCCACCATATGATTGACTGATTCAACATGGGCAATACCAGTACATTTGAGCTCACTAATTCCTGGAATATGGATGTTTATGTGTTTCATTTCAGTGTTGACAATTTCCAGTTTTCCTGGATTCATATTTCATACATTCTGTGTTCCGATTATTAATGGATGTTTGCAGCTGTTTCTTCTCATTTTGAGTTCTGCCACATCAACAAATGAAGGTTCTAAAACTTTGATTCCATCCATGTCACTAAAGTCAACTCAACTTTGAGGAGGCAGCTCTTTCCCAGCTGTCTTTTGAGTGCCTTCCAACCCAGGGGACTCGTTTTCTGACACTGTGTCTGATGATGTTCCCCTGCTATTCATAAGGTTTTCACTGGCTAATTCTTATCAGAAGTAGACTGCCAGGTCCTTCTTCCTACTCTGTCTTAGTCTAGAAGTTCACCTGAAACTTGTCTGCCGTGGGTGACCTTGCTGGTATTCAAATACCAATGGCATAGCTTCCAGCATCACAACAGCTCACAAGCGCCTGCAGTAGGACAAACTGACAGACAATTGGGAAAGAGGAGTATAGGAGCTGTATTACCATCCCTGGTTTTCTCAGATGTACAGCCTGGAGGGATGGGAATGGCAGGGCATAGAGAGAGTGTCGTCAGCCCCAGGCACCTACAGAGGAGAATGGGGCCAAGTCCCATTTCAGTAGCTGGAAAGCAGAGAGAAAGTAAAAGTGACTGGACTCAGCACAGTAAGCCTGAGGTCACTGGATTGCCGTGAGTTTTCCCTCTGCTTAAAATATTATTGTATATATTGAACACAGGAATCAAATTGACTATATCTGTGGAAAGAGACGATGAAAAAGTTCAGTGTAGAAAAAGGGCTAGTCTCCTGTGATAGTTTTTCTTGATGTTGAGAATGCCTTAAATACACTACTTTCAGATGAACACATTTGGAATTATATTGTCTATAATCTCATTTTTATTAGAATTTAGTGGATTCTACACTGAAACTCCAGCTACGTACAGTTGTTTGTAAACAAAGGCAATTTTAGGATGTTATGAAGAAACTAGTGCCCACAAGAGAAAGCTGGCTTGCTAAGGGTAACCACATTATGGTAAAATTTAAAACAGGCCCTAAAATGGCATTGGAAACTTCTCACTTTTGATACATCACCACCATCAGCAAAGTCTAGGTCTCTGTGTCTTCAGCTGAACTACCAAGATCAGAGTAATTGATGTCCAGTTTTTAGAATTTACATGTGCAGTTTCAGAGGTGTTTTTTGTAAGATTGAAAAAAAAAATTGACTTTGGCTAATGTGAACCTTATTAATATACTAGGAAAGCTCACTGTTTGTCTTAGTCATCTGGGGCTGCTATAACTGAAGCACTACAAGTGGATGACTTTAAAAAGAGAGATTTTATTTTGTCACAGTCCATGGGCTAAAAGTCCAAGTTTAGGGTGTCAGCTCCAGAGGAGGGCTTTCTCTGCTGGATCTGAAGGAAGGTTCTTATCACCAGCCTTTCCCTGGACTGGGAACTTCTGAAGCACAGGGACCCTGGTCCTTTTCAGAGGATGTACTCAATTCCTTTCTTGGTGGTTTGAGGTCTCCAACTCTCTGCTTACTTCCTTTTCCTTTATGTTCCAAGAGGCTGCCCCAAGGCACTTCCATCACACTTCCTGAGCCCTGTCCCACCAACACAACTACTGCCCGTCCTCCTTCATTAAGATTGTAGAGGTAGGGTTTACAACATATGGGAACAGCACACAATACTAGGTGTCATAGCCCAGCCAAACTGCTACACATGTTTAGGGGACAAAACTGAATCCATAACAATATTTAAAGAAAGTATGTGGAGAATTTTCCTCTATAAGATTAGTATGCAGTTGTTAATATCTATTTTAAGTTTTGTTTTTTGATACTGAATTTGTTCTAACTGTATATACCAAGTGTATTAGAAGTAGTTTGTTTTCTGCAGTGCAGTGAGTTTCTCTCTCTCTCTTGTTTTTTGGTAATATTTTGTTGGGATTTAGGTGAAAGTTTACAGAGGAAATCAGTTTCCTGTTGAGCAGTTTATACACAGCTCATTTTGTGATATTGGCTGCAATCCCCTCCATGTGTCAGCACCTTCTTCTCTTTCTCCGTGGATTCCCTATTTCCATTTGCACATGTTTCCTGTCCCTGCTTGTCTTTTGAACTTTGCTTTTGTGTAGTTGGTACCCTTTTAGTCTCCTATAATTGTTTTGGGGTACACATTCCTCTCAGGTGTTACTGTTCTATTTATAGGCCTGTCTGTTGTTTGGCTATGATGTGATTTCTGGGAGTGGGTTCAATTTCAAGTTTGAAAGGTTTGCAAAAGGCTGTAGTCACAGGGGTTCTATCAGGCTGTGTCATACCAGTAAGTTGGGGCTTATATATGAATCTAAATATTGTTTGGCTGCTATTCATAAGGTTTTCTATGGCCAGTTCCTTTCAGAAGTAGACTGCTGGGCCCTTCTTCCTAGTCTGTCTTAGTCTGAAAGCTCAGCTGAAACTTGTCTACCATGGTGGGCACCATCGAGTTGTACTGGACTGAATCTGGTAGAGGCCATAGTAGTTGTGATCCATTAGTCCTTTTGTCTGATCTTTCCCTTGTTTCTTTAGTTTTCTTCATTCTTCCTTGCTTCTGAAGGGGTGAGACCAGTGGAGTATATTATTACATGGCTCCTGCCAGGCTTGTAAGACCCCAGGCACTACTCACCAAAGGAGAATGTAGAACATTTTCTTTATAAACTGTATTATGCCAGTTGAGCTAGATGTTTTTTGAGACCATGGTCCCCACAGCCCAAGAATTTGGTTCCTCTGGAAGTTTGGAAGTATATGAGGAGCTTCCATGATCTTGCCTCAGACAAGTTGTGCTGGCTTCCCCAGTATTGTGTACTGTCTTACCCTTTAACAAGGTACTTGTTATCTATTACCTGTTTAGTGTTTTTTCCTGTCCTTACCCCTTTCTTCTCTTGTAACAATCAAAGATTGTTTCTTTTTATTTTGTTCTTGTTCTGAAGGGGAGTGCTTTCAGCTGGTTTCCATTAAGAATGATGCTGGCTGTTGGTTTTGTGTGGAAACCCTTTATTATGTTGAGGAATTTCTCTTCTATATATATTTTATTGAGTTTTTATCAGAAATGGATTTTGAACTTCATTGAATGCCTTTTCTGTGTTGATTGAGATGATCATGTGATTCTTTTATTTATGTGGTAGATTATATTGATTGATTTTCTAATGTTGAACCATCTTTGTATACCTGCTATGAATCCTGCTTGGCTGTGGTATATTATTTTTTTCATATGATGCTGAATTGTTTTGGCTAGAATTTTTTGGAGAATTTTTATGTATGTCTGTATTCATGAAAGATGTTAGTAAGTCATTTCCGTGTGTGTGTGTGTGTGTGTGTGTGTGGTGTGTGTGTGTGTGTTTTTTATCTTTGCCTGGTTTTGGTGTCAGAGTTGTGCTGGCTTCGTAGAATGAAAGTATCCCTTCCTTTTCTATGTTCTGAAGTAGTTTGAATAGTAATAGTGTAAGCTCTTCTCAGAATGTTTGGTAGAATTCTTCAGTGAAGCTATCTGGGCCAGGTTATTTATTTATTTATTTATTGTGGGAGTTTTTTTTTTCTTTTTCAATTTCTTGGATCTGTTCAGATTTTCAGCATCATTTTGTGTTAGTTTGGGTAGGTTGTACATTTCTAGAAATTTGTCCATTTCCTCTAGCTTTTCAAATTTGTTGCAGTATTGTTTCTCATAATACTCTGTGTCGTGGATTGAATTGTGTCTCCCTAAAAATATGTGTAGTAATTTGACTGTGCTAGGATTCCCTGTATTCTGTGATTGCCCTATATTCTGTGATTTTCTCATGCTGGAAATCCTGATCTCTGCCTGTGGTTAACAGTGTAGATTATGCTAGGATTAGAGTGGGACTGTAAAGCCCTTCTGTGTTCTCTGGAAAAGAATGCATGATGTGTTGTTGGGTGGTGTGTTCTGTATCTGTCTATTGGGTCATGTTGGTTAATTGTGTTTAGATCATCTGTATTTTTGCAGTTCTAGTTATTCTGTCTTTTGAAAGTCATGTGTTCAAGTCTCCTAGTATTATTGTAGAGTTGTCTATTTCAATCCTGTTTAACTTTGTTTTATGTATTTTGGACATCCTTTGTTGGGCATAGTGGGTTAAGTGCTACATGTGCTAACTAAAAGGTTGGCAGTTCAAATCTACTAGGCACTCCTTGGAAACTCTATGGGGCAGTTCAGCTCTGACCTATAGGGTCCCTATGAGTTAGACCTGATTTGATGGCAGTGGGTTTGTTTTGTTGTTTATTGGGCATGTAGATATTTAGCATTATGTCCTCTCAGTGGATTGATCCTGTAATTAAATAATGTCCTTCTTTTCCTCTTGTGCTGGTTATTGCCTCAGTGTCTGTCCTGTCAGAGATTAATATCATCCCTTCTCTTTTTTGTTGTTTTTGTTACCTTTTGCTTAATATGTTTTATCCAGTCCTTTGATTTTTAACTTACATGTTTGAAGTGTGTCTCTTTTGATCAGTGTATTGATGAGTCATGTTTTTTAAGCTAGTTTGCCATTCTCTATCTTTTGCCTGTTGCATTTAATGCACAGTTACATTCAGTATTAAGTATTGATAGGTACAGATTTGCTGCTGTCATTTTGTTATACTTTGTGTATATGTATGTGTTTTTATCGACAGTTTCTTTGTTCCATATACTTTCCTGTGTGGAATTATTTTTTGTTGGTCGATTTTCTTTCGTTTCATTTGTTGCTTTTGATTATGTGTTTACCAAGTTTTTTTTTTCTTTTTTTTATAAGTAGGTTTATTAATTTTCTTTGAGGTTACTTTGAAATTTACTTTTATCTTCCTATATTGAAAAGAGTCTTATGTCTTCATGTTACCTTGACTCTGTCTTCATAAAGAAGTTATGTAACTACATCATTTATTCCTCCTTTTTATTTGGAAGTTGTCATTTACAGACTGTTATCACTGATTTTAATTTTCTTCTTTTATTTCTTATAATTCTTTATCTGGATTGGTATCTGGATGATCTTATTTTGTGCTTAATCTTAAATTGTTGTTCAGTGGTGTTAGTTCTTTGACTGAAGGACTCCCTTTAGTACCTGTTAAGTTGGCCTAATTTTTTACAGATTCCCTGAATTTCGTTTTATCTGGTAATATCCTTGTTTCACAATCCTCTTTGAGAGACAATTTTGCTGGATATATAATTCTTTTTGGTAGATTTTTTTCTTTCAGAATTTTATATGTTCATTCCATTGCATTCTTGCCTGCATGGTTTCTGCTGAGAAGTCAGAGGTTAGTATTACTGCTTCTGCATTGTAGGTAACACTTTGTTCTTCCTGAGCTGCTCTCAATATTCTTTGTCTTTGGTTTTGGGAAATTTGATTTTACTATGTCTCAGTGATTTTCTTTTGGGATCTATTCTATATGGGTTTGTTGGCCTTCTTAGATGGATGTTTTCTCCTCTTTCATGATAATTAGGGACGTTTTCTTCTAGAAAATGTTCACAAATTTTTTCTGTAGTTTTTTTAATCCCTTCTGGAATTTCAATCACGTTAAATTATTGCTGTTCACAGAGTTTTGCCTGTGTTTCCTTGTTTTGTCTGTCTTGTCTTTGACCTGTCTGAGGATTCTACATGTAAGTCTTTAGAACTTATTAGTTATTTCCATTCCCATATCTTCCTCCAGAAAATTGTCTGCTGCTTTAATTTGGTTGGGAACCCTAGTGACGTAGTTGTTAAGTGCCACGGCTGCTAACCAAATGTCAGCAGTTCAAATCCTCCAGGTGCACCTTGGAAACTCTGTAGGGTAGTTCTACTCTGACCTGTAGGGTCGCTATGAATCAGAACCAACTTGATGGCAGTGTACTTTTTAGTTTTATTTAGATCACTTGCTTAAACCATCATTCCTGTTTTTTATATGGTTTCATATGGTTTGCTGTCTCCCCAGCATCTGGGTGTTATTTATTTATGTTTTGTTTTCATTTATCCATGTAGGCTTTTATCCATGTGTGCTTAACTGATCATTTTTCTGGCACAACTGGTGTGTTCACCATCTGTCTCCAGATGGATTGGGGTAGTGGCAGGCAGGGTGAACCTTCCTCACTATTCAGTGCTCATATGAGCTGGCTCAGGGCATGGTGGGTGGGTGCTAACTGGCATTATTGGAGTGCCTCACTGTTGCTCAGTGGGCAGGGCTGGTGGCTAGGGAGAGTGAAAGTGCTTCCTCCTCTGAAGGAGGTATGAGACTGACAGCCAGGGAGTATCCAGGCACTATATGTGACAAGGGAAGGTTGGGGTAGGAGGCCAGGAACTACACAGCACTCTCTCTGGCAGGAGGAAGGTCTGGTCCAGCAACCAGGGCAGGTGCTGTCTCTGTATCAAGGAAAGGGTCAGGTGCGTGACTTGGGAGCACTTCCTCTTCATACCCCTTGCCTGGTAGGCAGAGTGGGCAGTGGCCAAAATGGGATAGAAGGGTAAGTGAAGGGGCTTATATGAAGGTCTCTGGTGGTTGGAGTGGCAGAGATGAGGAAAGTTTGTGCTGCTAATCATCAAGAGAATGGGGAGAGGGTTAGTGTGCTCCTGTGGTTACTGAACAAGGTTGCCTGGGTGCTTCCTGAGGGGTGCAGCCAGAAATAATACCTTGCCCCAAATTGGTGGCTGTATGCTGGCCAGAGTCTGTTTGGATAGAATACCTCTCATTAACACTCTCTGAATCCTTTAGTCCATCTATGCCATCTGCTTTGCTGGTCAGGGATCACAGCTAGTGAGATGTCCTGACTCTGGATCCTAGCTTCCTCCATGCTCTGTGTACACTGGCATCCCTAAAGTTCTACCCTTTCTTGCTGTACTTACCCTCTTTGGCTCCAGCTCTTGTCCTGCTCACGTTGCTTCACTCTGGGTATGTTGACACAGTTTTTGTATCTCCTATTGGGAGTTCTGTGATGTTGCTTTTCTGTGTACATCAGGCAGGATCTCAGCTAGCTTTGTCTCAAGATGTCCATTCTGTGATCCCTGACTGGCAGGGTATCTCTGCCCTGTTTCTCTTCTTATTTACTGTTTTCATTCAGTTTCTTCTTCAAACTGATGTTTGATCTTTATCTTTTATTTATTGCTTAGGATTCCAGGGTTGTCATACATACCTGGTTCACTTTGTTTCCTGGGTTTCTGCTATAGAGGGATTGTATGATGCTACTGACAAGGCTGCCATCTTGGTTCTCTCTGAGTTTCTATTTATTTATGGCATTTTGGGCCTTGGGTTTGTAATTTTTGCCAAAAATGATTCATTAGGCCACAGTGTGCCGTGTGATTGGTCTAATTTATGAACTTGGCAGGGATTGATGGGTATGTTATGCAAATAGTGGCTTGAAAATCCTAAAAGTATCCCTGTGGGATATGTACTGTTGCACCCCCATTTTATAGGTAAAGACCTCAAGGCACAAACCTCAGGGCTCATAGCAAGTTATGGTGCTGTGCTCTCTGGCCCACAACAGTCTAACCTCACCTGCTGTGCCACACAACCACTGTCGTTATCTGAAGGTGTGTGGGCTTCTTGCAGGCCACCTTCTACTTCTTGCTCTACCTGAAGTCACCTCTGACTGGAGTGCTTCTCTCCATGGTCTTACTCAGTACACTCTGTCCTATCATTTAACAGATTTCAGCAGAAGTGTCCAAATCCTCAAAGAGACTTCCCTGACAAGGTGTTCTGAAATAGCCACTTAATTACTTTTAACTAATTCTTAGCATACCCTCTAATACAGCCTGATGTTTTGTTAATTGTTTATCTTTCCTCCAGGTATCGGAACTTGTATACATTGTTCCCTCTGTATACCCAACAGTGAAAATAATACCAGATTCAAAATATTTGTTGACTGATAGGTGGAGCCAGTGACGGTGTATTGACTGTCTGAAAAACACTGTCCTGAGACACTGGAGGATGATCTCATTGTAGGCACGGAGGAGGCTTTGGCTTTGGTATTGCTGGTTGGCAGCCCTAGAATCTTAGCTAGTTGCCAAGGACCTGAGATAAGAGAATTGCGCCAGAGGCAGTTAACCTGTAGTATGTGACTTGCAGGAGTGTGGATGGGTGAGTCTCAAAGGTGGAAGTGGAGCATTGGGAAGTCTTGAGATATGGTGTGTGAACAATGATGTATTAATGTAGGTGTTCTTTAAGCCCTTCCAAGGCTAATACTTTAATACCCAAGGCAGAATAAATGGTAGTGTTGTGTTTCTAGCTAGCATATGCTGATAACGGGGAGTTAAAGTTTTTCCTTTGCCACCTAGATGGCTCTGGTTACTGAAAGTCATTTGAGGATTTTGATACTTCCCAGAAAACAGAGGTACCTGCACTTAGTCCATGTTGCAACTGTGTACCAACTGTACTCCCTAGAAAGTGGGTGAACCCCAATTTTATTGCTAATGGCATGATAAGGATCTATATGAATCCATTTCCTACTTGTAAGTGGATCCACACTTTACCTCCTTCCTATTCCATTCCTAGTTAGGTTAGACTTCATTGCTGGCCACCCTGAGCCAGATCAAAACATCCCTGGTAACCTCAGGCCAAGTCATCAGGTATCAGTTGTAGTCCCAGGAGTGTGCACAAACTACCTGTACTTCAGACCAGCTGGTCCCTCTCTCCCTCTCCAGCCCCCTGGCCCTAGGTCAGTGGGTTAGAAGGAATCTGTTCTTAAGATAAACTTGTAGATGCTAGCCTCTGCCATTTTTCACTGCCTTTTACGTGTTCATTAATTCTCTGTAGTGGCTCACAAAATTCATGGAAACTATTACCTATACTTACTTTTATTGTAACTGGAAAGAATACAAGCAAAGACACCAATCAGGAAGGTCAGGGAGAGGTCCCAGTGTCAGTGGATGTGCCACTCTCTTCTGTACATTGATAGTGTTACCAATTCAGGAAGCTCTAAAAGTAATCTCTAAGACCCAGGGTCCCTTATAATAGTCATTGAGGTCTCAGTGCATATGCATGAACCAATGAATGTGCATGACTGACTACATCATCCCTCCCACCCCCACTTCTGTGGCCTATTGTCAGGATGGGACCTCTGTAGGGCCCTACTCATAGACACGTGTTCAAGTGTTGCCAGACTGTTTCAGAAAAGTAAAAATAGCTCCATAACTCAAGAAATTCCAAACTGTTTTCCCGAAACCAGAAACAAAGGCCAAGCCAAGTTCTTTGTCCCATATTAACAGTCGAGGCTAAAAACCACTGGGAATCTGTCATGCCTTACTTTAAGTAGTGTGAAGAAGCCAACACACGGTGTCCCTCACATGCTGACTACTGTGAAAACACACCTCCAGTATTTGTGGAAAGCCCTCTTAGTAGATCGCTAACATATTCACCCCCAAAACAGTGGGAGCAGTAAATATCAACCCTCTAGATAAAGCAAACGGAAAACATTGCCAGAATTTGATATATCAACTGCTGTGAACAATGGTAGCCAGCAGAGAAATTATGCAGAGGGGAAAAAAACTCTCATTTGCTTTTCAAAATTGGTGAGAATGGTATGTATGGGAGATGGGAGGAGAAGAGAGACAAAAGAGTAAATAGAGTAGTTATGATGTAATGAGTTCTTTTATATGACCTTTTGCCTTGGTTCTTTGGAAGCGCAGCTTGAAAGATATTTTTTCCTCCTAAATCTTGAGTAATTTTTACCTTTGCTTTTGTGCTTTGGATAAGCAACTTGGTGATTGGGGTTTTTGGGTTGTTGTCTGCCCTAGAGGCTGTGTTACTTTTGCCCAGAGGATTCCTTGGATTGACTTTTGACATTTCCTAGATAAGCTATAAATGACTTGATGGATTGACACTTTTGTCTAGCCTGGCTTGGTAATTGGCAGGACCTGAATTGATTGCCATCTCATGGGTAATTGTGGATTGGTTGAACTATGGTCTATGAGGGACACATACCTTGTAGCTTGATGAGAATTCAGATATGTAAAAGGCTGAAAATGCAGTTTTAGAAGACTCCTCATTGAGAGAGAGAGAGAGAGAGAGAGATGCTGTCTGTGTAAGAGCTGGGCTGCAGAGAAGCAGAGCAACTTTGGAGCCACAAGGTCCCAAAGCTGCTACATTGGCTGTTAGCTGGGCCAGTTGGTGGTGGAAAGGCTGATGGCAGAGAGGCCTGACAGCAGAACAGCTAAGAGAGCTGAGGAGGCTGCTACACTGGCTTTGGGTCTTACAACAGGGTAAAGACCTCTGCTGGCTCACAGGGTATTAGTGGGGGTTGATGAATCCAAAATCTGCAAATCAGATGGCAGTCCAGAGATTTATGCAGGCTTCCATCCTAAGAACCAGGGGTTGGGCAATGCGAGCTCAGAAAAGAAAAGGAGCTTTGTGGAATGTTCTTTATATATTGGATGCAGGCCACAACTGTAAGGAAATTCTCCTTTTAACAGGCTGCTTACATCAGATCACAAAAGAGAAGGTGATTACGTAGTGTCTGCCAAACTACTGAGAATCCTGTGGAACCTAAATTGATATGTACTATTAATCATCACAATTGGTAAAGGTAGAAACTGTGGACAGATTGCCTATTAGGCTGTGTCCAACTTTCCTTTTTGCCTGCCCTTTTCTAACCTTTGGGGTATGGTTGAGTAGGAAAAAGAAGGGTTTTGTTATATTATTTTGCCCAAATAATGTTTATTTTTAAATCTACCTGGGGCATATACTCAGTTTCTTCTTTGCTTTTCTGATTTGATTATAGGAAATTCCTATGTAGTATTATTACAAGGCTCTTAAGCAAATTTGGAGCATAGGGTGTTTTGTGATGGTACCCTGGTCACTTCTAACTCTTCTTGGTGCCTAGTGTCAGGGCCTGTCTACTGTTTAAGAGGGGGGATGGAAATCAAAATCAGCACAAAGCTGCTTCCTATAAGGTGGAGGTCAGATACGTCCCTACTCTAACTTTTTCACCTTTTCTGACACCAGCCTCTCCCCTCCCCTGCCATGGCACTCTACTTCTCTGTTGCATTTGAGAATTTGTTGCAGTGGCCACACAGAACTTTCAGACCATACTTGCGGTGATTATGGTTATGTATTATGTTGGGGGAAGCAACAGGGAACAGCTTGGAATCGAGGTAAAAATCTGCAGACAGGATGCAGTTCTTTAATCAGGACAGCTTCTAACCAAGACAGCCCTCAGCTATGTCCATAGGCAGGCATCCTTTCTTTCTTGGCCATGACCAAAGGCAGGCCCTTCTCTCAGACTCATCCCTGCCTAGGCGAGGGTTACAGCTTTTTAGCTCTGCTGACAAGTGTCCAGAAGCACTTGACTCTGCCAGGAAGCTTCTACGTGAAGGCATTGAGCTCTGCCTTGCTCATTGGATTAGCAAACCCACTGCAGCTGCCTCATACCAGTCTCCTGGTAGCTGTTGCTTGTACTGCTCCTGCCTTTTCTCTGCTGCTGGGTTCTGGTGTGGTTTCTGCTGTTTCTTGCTATCTTCAGTGTAACAGCTCTCTTCTGAACCTAGGAGATTTTCAAGTGCAGGGTCCCTGGGTCCAAAGGATTTGCTCCGTTTGATGCTCGTAGTGGTAGTGACATTCCCATGAACCTTGATGTGACTGACCCTTATATAAAAGAACCCCTTGTAAATTTCAAGGCATAGCCCTCGAAGCAGAACCACAAACTGGCCCGTCCGTAGGCCACAATCATTTACATTTGCATTGACCAGATTGACCGGTTCCCTCAAGGTCACTTAATCCTAGTGGGTGATTTTACTCACCCTATTTATATAGTCGACTAACTAATCCCTTTTAAGATTGTGTGGCCCAGCCAGTTGTTTTTGGCAGAATTATAAACCCAAAGCCAGAAAGGCCATGTGTAAAAGGAATCTGTTGCATTATATTTCACTCCTCGTACTTCCTTACCATCTCCTCCTTTGAGTCTTCAGATGTTTTGTATCTGTACTAAGGTGTAGGTGTAGGGTGACTAGGGATTGTATTTACATCTCAGTTTCAAAAACATAAAATAATGAGAATATATTTGTGGAATTTCAGGCAGTAGCCTCAAAGGTGAGAATATTTGGAAGATATTGGTGCCACTTTGGCCCTGGAATCCTGTTAGTCAGGGTAGGAATGTTTGTTTCACAAGCAGACCTATGGGTAGCAAGAAGCTTTCTTCTGGGCTGTCTGTGTAGGGGAGGGCGCTTTTCAGGGCACTGCAGCCTGAATAGAAAGGAGTGCACAAGCATGTGCTCCAGGTGTGGCCAGTGCCTGGCTTCCCTGTTTCCTGCCTGCCTCAAGCCTGCCTCCACTGCTGAAGAGTTTCACAGGGGGATTCAGGACAGGCAGACATTGTCCATGGGTCTTGGGCATAAAGGTGCAGTCAGGATGACTTCTCAGATAAGCAGCTAAAAATATTTCTCCTTAAGAAGATGGATTTTTGCTGCTTCGTTATGTCTGACATTAACTGAATTTCCTTGAGGCAGAACTGGGAGCTGTGTTTCTACCTATATCCTGAGACAAGATATTTTCCTGCTGGCACTTGAGCTTGACTTCTGTTTCTCTCATGGATCCCAGGTCTAAGAGTAGCATTCAGAAGATGACATTTCTTAGAACCTAGGGTCAGGAGACTTACTTCCCCAGCAGCCTGGAGATGGATGGACAGAGGAGAGCCTTGTGAAAGGAGCCTCATGGCTCAGAGTTCTCATGGATCTTCTGTTCTTTATCTTCAGAATGGCACTGGAAACCTGAGTGGAAATCAAGTAGCCACTCCTCACTTATTGACTAGTTTTACTATTTTTTACAGTAGTTAAAAATCTACTCTTCAATTATTTCTCACATTAATAATGTACATCTGGCGGTAATAATGCTGATGTAACAGTAATGCTGGCTGTGATGGTTAAGGTTATGTGTCAGCTTGGCTAGGCTGTGATTTTTCAGTGGTTGGCTGTTATGATGCAATTTGTCAGTTATGTAATGATGTAGCTGTCCTTCGTTTTGTGATCTCATGTTGTCATCCTCCATTTTTGCGTAACAACTTGTTCTTTGGAAACTAACCTTGTTGGTAAGTGAGGAGAGGGTGAAATTTGGAAGCTCCTTCTCCCATCGCTTTCAGTCTTTCATGGCAGCTTTGTGAAAGGGCAGATAGGATGTAGGATGGGGCAATACCGAGGCAAAGTAATTTCTGACGCGTGTCTCAAAGGCCAGGTACAGACACCTTCCACTCTTGTGCTATTTTAGACAATGATAATCTATCTTATGTGCTTAAAATGTAAATTTTAGGTGACAGTAATTAATTTTACAAAGATAAAAACTGTTACATTTCTTTTGAGACCTGGTGACTTGAAGATGGATCTTGCATCAATGTCTTAAATGACTAGCTACCCAAGTGAGAAGTATTCTAAAAAGTAAAGATGTTCCTGGGAAGAGATGATGGAGGTGGGTTAGGCAGGGAGCTTTTATGAGGCTCCTTCCATTTTGTTTGACCAGTTATTTAACTTTGAGGACCTACCTTTTCAGGAGCCACCAGCCTTTCTGCTTTCTTGCTTCTTCCCTGGGCAGTGGACCTGTGTTGTTCCTCCGTAGGTCATGCTTGTTAAATGTGCAGAACAAATTCACACATGCGAAACTTGATTTTTTTTTGTTGTTGTTGTTAGTACTCACAAGTACAATTTATTATAGGAAAAGGATGCTGATCAAAATTGTGCTGCTTAGAGAAAAATAATTACATTGTGTTTTAGTCAGCTGGCACTGCTCTAACAGAAATACCACAGAGTGAATGGCTTTCACAAGGGAAAGTTTATTCTTACACAGTCTCTGGTAGGCTACAAGTCCAAATTCAGGATGTCCACTTCAGGGGAAGGCTATCCCGCTATCCCTCATGTCAGTTCTGGAGGAAAGTCCTCGTGTTGCTTAAGTCTTTGTTCAGGGAACATCTTGGTGCAGAAACCTCATGTCTGGAGGATGAATTCTCCTAGTGCTGCCTTCTTGACGGTGCGAGGTTCCCAATTCTCTGCTTGCTTCTCTCTCACTTTTTATCTCTTGTAGGATGAAAGGTGCAAGCCACTCTCCAGGGAAACTCCTTTAGCAAGAGTGTGGCCATCCAACCCTAATCCTCTTTTAACGTAATCATCCTATCTATTAGTCACAGGCAAAGACTAGGATTTACAGAATGAAGGGCCATCACAGAATATAGGGAACTCTGGCCCAGCCAAATTACTACATGTATTTTCAGGGGATACAGTTCAATCCATGACACATTTGTTTGTATTTATTCATCTTTCCTTGGTCACCTACTATTTGTACCTTGTGGTAAATTTGTCTGGTATTTTACTTCTTCCTTAGTCCAGTCATTTATCAGTGGTTTTATATCCTGAGGAGGCACTGACTCGATCTCCCAAACATTTGATCATTACATCGGTGTAATGACCTTGCTAACAATGCCAGTGTTTTACCGGGATGCAGTGTGGTAACAGATATGAGGGAAAGTTGAAAGGTACTGACACAGTACTGGAGTCCACTGAGTTACTAGTCTCCCGCATCATTGTATGACAGGACTGTGTGTCTCCCAGAGTGATACCACTCAGGTTTGTAGAGTTCCTTTCAACCTTTGATGTTTCTGAAAACAGGAGAGCTCATCACCATTTTAGACATCTAGTATAATTGAACTAAGAGACAAATTCATCTCTTACTCTGGAGTTTCTCTTGAGGCTGTAATATTGTATTTCTCTCAGTATGTGTCCCACTTATTCATCCACTTGCTGTTGTTTTTCATTTCTCCTATCATTTTATTCAAACTTTTTCACCTCTGAGAGGGGCATTAGGTTCAGCCATAGTGCTTGTCCAGATTCCCAACATCAGTACTAATCTAGCTAGTGCCTTTCCTGCAAAAAGTATTTTAAAAATTAACAGACACAGCCCTTTCTACCACCCACATTTAACAGATGTTAACAATTTGCCATATTCATTTCAAATATTTGTCACTCTCTTTTCAAGAAAATAAAATAGTATTGATGCAGATGCCTCCCTTGCTTCATCCTTACCACATTCCTGGGATATACTTTTTTTTTTTCTTTCTTTGTTTAGAACCATCTTGGCAATTCTGGTTATCCCCTATTTGGCATTTGTGTTTCTTGCGTCTTATTCTCTTGTTTCTTCCTCTGAGCTCTGGAGCAGGAACTTGCCCCTGAAACTGCCGTTAATGCTTTTTACTACTGATGTGCTGTTAGTATTTTCCTTTTGCTCCTTTTAAAGAAATTCAGTGTATTTTGGGTAAGTATCCATATTCATACACTCATTTTAATTGTTGGGGCAGTCATTATGTGAACGTGTCATGGTATATTTCTTTATTCCTGTATTCACAACAGATCCCACGGGGCAGTGCCAATGTGGCTCTTACCACCTTTGCCACATGTGGTAGGTTCTTATGGGGTGGACTCCAGTCATGGAAGACATCAGTTTCATGTCACTGCTTAGATCCACACGTGGATACACATGTAATGAAAGTCTCATGAAATCATATTTGCCCTTTCTTTGTACAATCAATTTTTACATTTTCTCTTCTATTTTGTTTTGTTCTACTCCACTGTGTTAATTTTTGTGGCCCACCCCTTGACCAGCAGTGTTTCAGAACATACATCTTCCAGCATATAAATTCCCTTATTCTGGTCTTCCCTGAATGTTCTCTCAGTGCTCTCTTGTTTTGTTTTAAATCAATCTCCTTGGGAGCTCACTGTAGTGATGATGATAAGGGAGTGATAAGATGAGTGATAACGGAGGCTGTGCATCTCTTGTGCTTAGCACTACCACCTCTGTGGGTGTCCACCTCTTTATTGGTGCTTTCATCTGTGATTAAGAGTGTCTTGTTAGGGAAGTTCTTCTCTTTCTGGATGTAGTAAAGACACTTTCCTATAAAAGTCTGAAAGTATAAGTGTGTTTTTCCTGTTAGGTCTTGAATTCCCCTGGTCTGTAGCTTTGGGTATGAGTTGAGATGGCATGCAGCGCCATTTATTATACAGGCAACCTTTTCCCACTGATCTGCGCAACCCCCTTGTGCCCTGATTGGTAGTGAGTCTGCCTCAGGACTGTGTGTTCTCCTCTATGGGTCCTTTTGCTGCCCTGTCATTTGTCATTTATGATGTGATATTCTCTCACCTTTTCTTCCCCCTGTTGTGCAGAACCAGCTTGGCAATTCTTGTTGTCTCTTGGTCTTGTTGTCCCTTATTGGCTTTTTTTGCAGTCTTTCTATCTCAGTTCCTCTTCTGTCTTTCTGGGATCTGTTCCTGGAGTAGGCTGAGCCCTGGAGGACTGCTTACCCATGGTTCCTCCCTGTATGGGAACAGTAATGGAGTGTGTTCAAAGGAGAATACAACAGTCTATTTCCATGGTAAAAGGGAATTGATACTGTTCTTTGGATGGAAGTACTGTGGGAGGGAAAAAATACACTGAAATATAGCTTTGATGGAACAGTTCTTTTAAAGCAGACCTGTGAAGTATGTGCCAGATGCCACACTAGGCACTTGAGCAGCTTGCTGTCACATGAGGATCCCATGAAGAACAGGTGTCTTCCTGCATTTTAAGTGGAGAAACTGAAGTGCAAAGAGGTTGTGAATTTTTCACAGCTAATCAGTGCAGGGGTAATATTTGAACTCAGGTGTTCTGATTCTCAAGTCTGTGTGCTGTCCACCTTGTATTCCTAAGCTGTGAGTTCACTCATTTATGGACAGGTGAGGTCCCATCATTTGGGAATGTGTTAGTATTACTCACAAGACCTGAGTTTACTATTTATGCCTGAAAGGAAATGTCCTCAGTTGCACCACTGTAGCCTCCTGTGATTATATGTCATACTAGTATGTGCCACTTCCGTTGCATATTTGCTATATTGATCAAAATTGTGCTTTTTAAGTTTTTTAAACCAAGAATGATATATATACACACATATAAGAAAGTCCAAAATTCTACAGTTCTGTAAGATAATATAAATATATGTAGCTCAGCTTATCATAATGCCACAGAAATTAACCTATAGCAGGAGTCAGCAGACTTTTCTTGAAGGGCCAGACTGTAACTGTTTCAGGGTTTTGGGGCCATAAGGTCTGTCTTGCAGCTATTGCACTGCTCATTTCTGCCCTTGCAGCCTCAGAGCAGCCATAGACAAGACAGAAAAGAATTAGCATGGCAGTGTGCCAGTGAAACTATTTTCAGAACAGGTGACTAGGCTATCTATAGTTTGCCAACCTCTGATCTTTACCATTTCAGTAGTAAAATAACATTTTTAGAGCAGAACAAAATAAGCTATACAGTAGCTAAACTCACCTTTAAAAACATGAATATTGTCAGTACTCAATAGCCGGGCCATTCTTTAATAACTAAAGAAGAGGTGGTAGTATCATCCTCCCCATTCTCAACATCCCAGACTTACCAAGGTCTTTTAGACACCATGGCTTCTAGTTTCTTCTTTTATTCGGAAGATGTGTTACTTACTCCATGTGCACTCCCTGCCTGACCTTGCATTCTCAAAACATGTCCTTGTCTCCACTTTGTTTCTAGTTTCTTTCCACCATAGACCCTACCCCCTTAATCTCTGCCGGAGGCATCAACATGACCCACCTCAGTGTATCCATGTTCTTTCTTCCTGTTCACTGGCCTGCTTAGATGACTCTCACTTTTATGAAATTTCTCAGAGTGCTTCAGTTGGAAGGTACAGCTTTCCTTCTTCTGAACCATCTCTGTGCCTGCCCTCTGACAGTTAATACTTTGTACCTTTCATCTAGGGCTAGGCATGTATGTGTTTCTTTATTGTGAAGTCCCACAATTCACAATAAATTTGGACCTTAACTTTTCTACTCTAAGGTACTTTGCAAGATTTGCAAAAGTTGGTATTCACCCTTTCTGAAAAGCAAAACAATCAGCCTTGTCTTATTAATGGCTGTTGTTAGTGATACTGGATTATGACCTCTTTAACAGTGTTGTCATTAACAAGTTGATCTTATGGTTCTTTTTTTTTCTCCTTCTGTATTTTCCAGTTTTACTTTTAATAATAAAAAATCTAATCAATAAGTTAATTAGACTTAAAAAAGGTTTCATTGAGCTGAAAAACACTGCTTATGAACAGGGAACACCCCTCTGAAGAGGTGTGCTTATTACATTATAATTTTGATTGCATTATATGCAGTACATACTGTTAGGGTGTTTGCTAAAATATGAGTCAGAATTATGACATTTTAGGAAATTGTATTTGAATTTTAATTATAAACATTTAAATATATAAAATTATATGGTATATATAAATATAAAATATATTTAAATTTTAAATGTATAAAAATTATATTTAAATTGTATTTAATTATAAATAATATAATTTAGGAAATTATAAATTTCCTAAAAGGGAAATTTTGAATGATTGATTGTCATTCACTTAATCAGCAGGAGATGTCTTGGATTGGTTTATTAAGTCTGTATGTTTTCATTGAGTGAGTTCGCCAGCCAAGTGCCGTCGAGTCGGATTCGAGTTGTGGCTTATCTAATTATTTAAACCTTTCCCAGAATCATCTTTGTGATGTTTTTAGTTTCTCTGAGTGGTTAAGTGTCAAATTGAAACAGGAAGCAATGTGATGGTTAAGGTTAAGGAATTGATCTCTTTTGCCATATAAAAGACAGAATCCAGCAGAGATGAGAGAGACTTCATTACCTCTATATCAACAAAGCTCAGAAAGGAGCATGTCCTTGAGACTTGGGGTCCCTGTGCTGAGAAACTCCTAGACCAGGGGCAAGATTGATGACAGAGATCCTCCTACACAGCTGGCAGAGAGAGAAAGCCTTTTCGTGGAGCTGGTGCCCTGAATTTGGACTTCTAGCTCCCTAAAATGAGAGAGAATAAATTTCTGTTTGTTAAACCCATCTACTTGTGATATTTCTGATAGAGCAGCACTAGATAACTATAACGATATTTGTTTGTGTAACTTTTGCAAGTTGAACTTTTTATAGGTATATAACTTATTGATGACAATTACATTAATTGGCTGTGTAACTGTACCCTTTATGAGTGCAGTTTTTCCATCACCCTAAACCAAAATTTAGTACTCTACAAGTACTCCCTTCCTCACTGCCTCCTGCCCTGTTAACCACTAAGAAGTTTTGGTCTGTATACATTTGCTTAGCAAAAACAGCCAAAGTCACTGCCATCAAGTTGATTCTGACTCATAGTGACCCTAGAGGTCAGAGTAGAGCTGCCCCATAGAGTTTTCAAGGGGCATCTAGTAGATTTGAACTGCTGATCTTTTGGTTAACAGACATAGCACTTAACCACTATGCCTCCAGTGAGGTCACATGATATTTGTCCTTATTGATTGACTTACTTCACTCAGCATAATGTCTCCAAGCTCCATCCATAGTGTAGCGTGTATCAAGACTTCATTTTTCTTAATGTGTGTATGTACCACATTTTGTTTATCCATTCATCTGTCAATGGGTGTTTAAATTGTTTTCACCTTGTGACTGTTAGAAGAGTGCTGTGATCAACATTGGTGTGCAAGTCTCTGCTTTCGTGTCTTTTGCATATATACCCAGGAGTGATTGCTGGGTTGTATAATAGTCCTATTTTTCACTTTTTGAGGAACTGCGTCACAGTTTTCCACAACAGCTATAATGCTTTGCATTCCTACCGGCAATGGATAAACAGTTCAGTTTCCCCACTTTTGCTATTTTTTTTCTTTTTTAATCTTAACCATTCTAAAACAAAATGAAAAAAAAATTCATTGCCATTGAGTCCATTCTGATTCATATTGACCTTGTAGGACAGAGTATATCTGTCCCATAGGGTTTCCAAGGAGCAGTTGGTGGATTTGAACTGCTGACTTTTTGCTTTGCAGCCAAACACTTAACCACAGTACCACCAGGGCTATTTAGCCATCCTAGTGGGAGTCAGATGGTATCTGATTGTGGCTTTGATGATAGTCTTTTAATGCACAAAGGTTTTTAGTTTTTATGAGGTTCCACTTATTTATTTTGTCTCCTGCTGTTCGTGCTTTTTGTTAAAAGGTAGGCCCAACAGCATTGCCTGTGCATTTTTTTCTGAGACTTTTATGGTTTTAACATTTAGGTCCTTAATCCATACAAATATATTTTTGTGTATGATACAAGACATGGATCCTTCTTCATTCTTATGCATGGAAATCAATTTTTTGAACATGATTCACTGAAAAGACACTTATTTCCTGGTTGAGTGAACTCATTAGTATCCTTATCCAAAATCACTTGACCATAGATACATGAGTTTCTTTCTGGGTTCTCAGTTCTATCCTGTTGGTTTATGTGTCCATTGTTACACCAGTACCAGGCTCTTTTGACTACTGTAGCTGCATAATATGTTTTAAAATCAGAAAGTCTCTATCTTCCTCATTTGTTCTTCTCTTTCAGTACTGCTTTAGTTATGTAGGGACTCTTGCCATTCTTTTAAAGTTGAAATTTGGTTTTTCTATTTCTGTGAAGAAACCTATTGGAATTTTGAAAGGAATTGTGTTTTGTCTATAGATTGCTTTTGGTAGTACAGCCATCTTAACAACATTAAGTCTTCCAACCTAAGAACATAGAACATCTTTCCATTTGTTTAAGCGTCCTTTAGTTTATTTTACTAGAGTTTTATTGAGTTTTATTGTGTATTAAATTTATTCCTAGGTATTTTATTCTTTTAGATGCTATTGGAAAAGGAGTTGTTGCCCCAATTTCCCTTTTAGATTTCTCACTGCCAGTGTTTAGAAACTCAACCAATTTTTGTCAACTTTGTACCCTGAAGAAGTAAGATTATCTCTATATGGAGATGACGTGATATTATCTGTAGAAAATCACAAAGAATGCACAAGAAAACTTCCAGAGCTAAACAGAGGACTTCAGCAAAGTTGCAGGGTACAAGGACAACAAACAAAAATTAGTTGAATTTCTATATACCAACAGTGAGAAATCTAAAGGGGAAATTGGGGCAACAGCTCCTTTTCCAATAGCATCTAAGAGAATAAATACCTATTTTACTTCTTCTCTTCTAGTCTGGAAACCCTGGTGGCATAGTGGGTAAGTGCTATGTCTGGTTACCAAAAATTGGGCAGTTCACATCCACCAGGTGCTTTTTGGAGACTCTGTGGAGCAGTTCTACTCTGCCTAGTAGGGCTGCTATGAGTCGGAATCAAGTTGAGAGCACTGGGCTTGGTTTGGTTTTTGGTTCTTCCAATCTAGATATCTTGTGTTTTATTTCTTTTTTGTCTTTTTACAATATTGAATATAAGTGGTGAGAACAGACAATGCTGGATTTCAAGGAGAAAGCTCTCAGTCTTTTTCCACTAAATATAGTATCAGTTTTTCATATATACCAGAATCATATTGAAGAATTTCCTTGGTATTTCAGTCGTATTTAGGGTTTTCATCAAGAAAGGGTGTTGAATTTTTCAAATGCTTTTTCTGCGTCCATAGAGGGGATCTTGTGGTTTTGTTTGTTTATTCTGTTGATGTGGTTTATTAGATTCGGTGATTTTCTGAGGTTGAACCATCCCTGCATTCTTGGAGTAAACCTCAGTTTGGCCGAGGTGTGTGACTTTCTTAATATGCTGTTAGATTGCATCTGCTGGTATTTTGGCAGTAATTTTTGCACATGTATTTCTGAGGGATATTGGCCTACAGTTTTTTTCTTGTATTTTGCCTTGTTTCAGTATCAATGTTCTATCTGCTTCATTGAATAAATTAGAGAGTATTCCTTGCTTTTTTATCTTTGTAAGAGTTTAAATAGAATTGCTGTCAGTTTTTCTCTGAATTTCCTAGTAAAGCGATCTGATGGAGAATTTTTTGGAGTGGGGGAGATTTTTGATGACTGATTCTCTCAACCTGTTATGGATCTGTTGAGACTTTCTATTTCCTTTGAGTCAGTTTGGGTAAGTGGTATGCCTCTAAGAATTTGTCCATTTTGCCTAGGCTTTCCAGTTTGTTTCTGTACAGCTGTTCATAATATTCTGTTGTATTTCTCTGTGTCAGATCAGTTGTACTGTATTATTGTGCAAATAATGCATGTGTTAGTTTTTTTTTACCAACTGTGTCCTCCTCCTGCGAGGTATTTTTGTAAACAGGGTATGCCAATTTTTAAATTATTTTATTTTGTTTTTGATACTATTCTTATTTTGGACAGTTGTATGTTTCCTCTTTTTTTGTTAGTATAGTTAAAAGTTTGTCAATTTTAGTGATCTGTTCAACAAGCTAACTTCTGGTTTTGAAGATTCTTTGTGTTTTTCTGATTTCAGTTTTAATTTTTTCACTTCTGATCTTTGTTATTTTCTATCAGTAGTTTTATGCTTAGTTTGCTGTTCTCTTCTTAGTTCCTCAAGTTATCAAGTTAGGGTGTTGATTTTGATGTGTGTGTGTGTGTTTAGGCATTTATTGCTGTAGATTTTCCTGTGAGTACTGCCTTAGCTGCTGTTTAAGTTTTGGTATATTGTGCTTTGATTTTCATTTGACTGTAAGAAATTTGTGATTTATACCTTGGCCAGTGGTATTTTAATAGTATGTTGTTTAAATTCTGTGTTTGTGCATTTTCCAGTTTTATTTTTATTATTGATTTGTGGCTTTACTTTGTGTGGTCAGTGAAAATATTTTGTATGATTTCAGTCTTTTAAAATTTACAGAGACTTGTTCTGTGATCTCATGTGGTTTCTCTATCATAATGATCCCTGTGCAGTGGACTAAAATGTATATTGTGATATTTGGGGGCTATGTGTTCTATGTATGTCTGTTAAGTCAAATTGATTTATGGTGTAATTCACATCTTCTGTTTCCTTGTTGATTTTCTTCCTAGATGGTATGTCCAAAATTGAAAGACGGGTGTTGAACTCTCCATATATTATTATAGTGCTATTTCTCTAGTTCTGTTACTGCTTGCTTTTTGTATTCAGGTGCTCCATTGTGGGTTGCATATATGCGTGTGGTTTTTAAATCTTCTCAATTCATGGACTATATAATGTCTCTATCTAGTCTGACAGATTTTGTGTTTAAGTGTACTTTGTTGGATATTAAAATTGCCACCTCTGCTCTCTTTTGGTTATTTTTACATGAAATACTTTTTTCTCCCCATCCTTTCACTTGCAGTCTGTTTATGTTCTTAGATCTAAAGTGTGTCTCTTATAAACAGTATATAGTTGGATTTTTTTTTTTTAATTCACTCTGCCATTCTCTACCTTTTAGATTACTTAGTCCGTTTACATTCATTGTGATTACTAATAAGGAGTGACTTACTTCTGTCATTTTGTTATTTGTTTATGTGTGATTTAAGCCTTCTTTGTCTTTTACTACTGTCTGCTCTGATGTTTTGTTGTTTTATTATAGTTGAATTAAGAATACATAGTCCGTGCATAGTAAAACCAGATTTGAACTCAAATAGTGTTATTTAAGAGCTCATGCTCTTAAAATCTTTGAATACTACTTTCAAATGAAGCTTTTAAAGATATTATTTGGGCAACTGTGACTACAACATTTAGAGTAAAGCTCAAGCTATTTAGGACACTGGTGTGGAAGAATTTGAATCATACGACATGGTGACATATGGCCTGTAATTTGGGGTAGAGCTGCCACCATTTGGTGCCGGGACTGACATGTGTTTTCTGTCTGAAACAGCCTGACAGCCACATAAATGTAAGTGATCTTGTCGTTGTTCTGTAGAACTCTTCCTTACCATTGACCTACTGAAGTAGTCACCTGTACACTAGTAAAGAAGAATGAGCTTAGAAATACAGAGTAAACAGCAGTGAAATCAAGCCATCAGGTAAGAGCATCAGAGAAAAATCAGGCAGGGAGGCTTAGCTTTTCGGAAAATGTACTTTGAAGGATGTAGGGGAGAGTGGGAGGTGTGATATCCAGGGGTAGTGTGAAAGCCCAGTTAGATAAGGTCATTGATCCAAGAGGATGGGCCCAATAGTCTTTGTTAAAAACTCAAGAATGGCTTTGATCAGAGCCTCTGTCAGTGGGTGGCTAGTTGTTTAGGCTATAGTTTAAATGTGCACACGGAGTTGGTGGGGACTTTGCGTGATCTAGGCTGGCACCTTTCCTTATCAAGTTAGAAAGTAGAAGGCAGTGAAGCAAGTGAGACAGTGGCAGGACCACAGTCAAGCTAAGGTCTTGCCCTTATTGTGTCAGATGTGTCTGATCTTCTGAAATCAAGGCAGGCCTTGCCTTCCTTATAGTCATGGCTTTCCGTACCACAGTTGCAGTAGCTTCAGGTCCTGGATGTGGGCCAGTCTCCAGGTGCATTTCTCATTGTCATGAACACTGAAATCAGTGTGGATATAGTGTTTCAGAAGAGCCCACATCCCTAGAAAAGTAAGACATGTGCACATAGCACCTAGAAGCAGAGGCAGGAAAAGGGTAAGCAAGAAGTGGGCCCTGTTGACAGTGTTAGTTAGAGGTGGGGAAGTTGGGCCACAGGGAGTAGGGGCAATACTTACAACAAGGCTTGTTTTATAAAGTTTGGAAAATACAGAAGCCTAGAAGATAAATCATCATATTTGTCATGGTTTGAATTGTGTCCCCACCAAAATGTGTATAGTATTTTGGATAGGCCTTGATTCCTGCTATTGTATGATGTCCCTGCCTTTGTGATGTTAATAGGGGAGGACTGCAGTAGAAGGACTTAATGTGTGGGATTGCATCTTGGGAACGGCCGTGGGAATGGCATCTTGGGAACGGCCGTGGGAATGGCATCTTGGGGTATAAAGGAAAGGGAGGCAGGTGGAGAGTTGGGGATCTCTTACTACCAAGAAACAATGCCAAGAGTTGAGCCCATCCTTTGGAAAGGACTGGTGTCCCTGTGCATCCGAAGCTTCTAGTCTAGGGGAGGATTGATGACAGAGACCATCCTCCAGAGCTAGCAGAGAAAGCCTTCTCCTGGAGCTGACACCCTCAATCTGGGCTACTAGACAGTGACAAAATAAAATTTCTCTTTTTAAATCTCTCCAGTATTTCTGTTTCCTGGGGAGAGGGTGGCCTGAAACAGAGGCAGAGACATACCAGTCTAAGGTTCTGGTGAAGTTTATTTGAAGAGAGAGCAGGGTCTGAGCCAAGAGCACCTCAGCCTGCCTGTCCCCAGTAGGGCAAGTTTTTTTTTATAGTTTTAAAGTTGCAGTGAGGTAGTGTGGGGTGAGGAGGTTTATGGTTTGATAAAGAAAAGAGGGGTAGCAAGAAATTCTGGTTAGGGCATTTATGGTCTGATAAGGAAGAAGTTAATTAGAAAGGGAAAGGGGAAGATTTGTTTATTATCAAGATTTTGATAAGGGAAGAAATTTCATTTAGGAGGGTGGGGAAGGCAGGCATAAAGTTACTTCTGGTTTTATGGTTATACCTGGTAGGACATAGCAGGCCATTTTCAGTCATCCCTGTGGGGCATGCATGCCAGACTTTTTTCAGTTAATGAGAGGTCTGATCGTGGATAAAATAGCCTCCCTGAATTTCAGGGACAGAGTTCCCTCACTTTTAAAGCAGCACTAGATGGCTAAGACAATATTTCTACCAGGTAGAAAGAATTTTTGATAAATTTCAAGTGTGAGACTGTTGAAGAATGGCAAGAAAATTGATTAAAAGAAAGTAGTTGTTGAGAGGAGTAGAAGATTTATTTGGGGGAGCATAAGTCTTACATGTCATGCTAAGAAGTTTAGCTTTGTCTGATGGGTTTAGCAGCTGCAGGGAGCTATGAGGAAGGTGGAAATGAGAGGTGTGTGGAGCTGAGGAGTTGTAGGAGTCCTCATTGTGTATGGGATGTGATAGGATTGGTGAGTATCGAAGTGAAATGGGGAGCTCTGTCTATGAACTGCCTTTGTGTACCCTGTTGTGGGCCAACATCTGAAGCACACAGAGCCATGGCTCCCTTTGAAGATGCCTCTTCAAAGGTAGAGGGTATAAGAGTGTTGGCAAGTGAGTCACTGGGGTGTGGTCTCAGTGCTTACACCTGAGCAGTGTATAATGGGGGGACAGTGGCTGTAGCTGTAGGGTCACTGATAGAGGAAGGGAGGCAATGTCAGAGATTCAGAGGAGATGGTCTTGCATTAGGCCATAAAGACTGATTATACAGGTGTAGAGGGAAGACCAGAGGCATGAATCTGCAGAAGATGCCCAGGAGTGAATGGAAATAGGAGAGCAGAGGTTGGAAAGCATAGTAGACTGGCCCAGAGCACTAAAGGCCTGTCCTTAGGTAGAGAAGAAGAGTTGTTCCCTGCCTGGATTTCAGGGGACTTCCAAGGAGGTAAGCCTGAAAAAGTGCCTTTCTTTGTTCAAAACAACTCCAGTTTGGGCTTCCTAGCTGTGACCCAGGGAGCTGAGTTCTCTTGGCTTCAGGTGGTGAGCAGCATTGGATGCCTCTCCCTTCTCAGTAGGTCTAGAGAGCAGCAGCCTGTCCACCCTGTTGAATTATAAAGCCCTTTACCTGATGGGGCTCTAGATCTTTAGAAGATGGCTTTCACCTCTTCTTACACTTCATTTCTCATACTTGCCACTAGGTGTTCTAAACTCAGTACAATCTCTGATCTTTTGGTTTTAAAAACAAAACATAGCGAAACCAAACAAAACAGGACATCTGGTCCTAGTACTAGCCTACACCACCATTCATCTGTCAGTTTGTTGTACTATGTTAGCTTATGTGTTGCTGTGATGCTGGAAGCTGTGTCACTGGTATTTCAGATACTAGCAGTGTCAAGTTGCAGTATTGAAGTATTAAGGTTGGCAGTTCTAATCCACAGTCTAGTCCTTAGGAACCATGTGAGATAGTTCTGCTCTGTCCTGTAGGGTGACTGTGAGTTAGAATTGGCTCTACAGCAATTGGTTTGGTGTTTTTAGGGGGGATGGGATATGGAATGATACAGGCAGTATAAAAAAAAATGGAAGGAGTGCACAGAGCCACTGTACCAGGAAGAATTGGTTTGACATCCAATCATTTCAGTAGATAGCATGCATGAGTAAGAACCCATGGTATTGAAAGGAGTCCAAGATACACTGGATGCATTGGTAACAAACAAGACTTCAGGAATAGAAAGAGTGATGGTTACAGTTGTGTGTCAGTTTGGCTGGGTCATGATTATCAGTGGTTTGGCAGGCGAGTGGATATTTCAGTCACTTCCGTGATGAGATTTGCTGTGACCTGATCTCCTCCACTGTGGGATCTCCTTTGAATGGCTAGTCAGTTGTAGGGAGTTTCCTTGGGCATGTGGCCTTTATCAAATGTGGGTGGATGTTCTGCTAAGGCTCATGGGCTTTTGCTTGCTGTGGGTCTTACAGCTGGCTCCTGTTCTTCTGACCTCTGGTTCTTAGGACTCAGTCTAACAGCTCACCTGCTGATCTTGGGATTCATCAATATTCACAGCTTGTGAGAAAGAGCCCTGCTTTCTGACCTACCTATCTTGGTTCACCAGCCCCCGTGGCTACGTGAATCTGGAGAAACTTCTACCCTGATCCACAGACTTGGGATGTTCCAGCCTCTACAACCACTGGTTCATTTCCTTGGTATAAATCTGTCTCTATATTTATATGCTTCACTTGTTTTGCTTCTCTAGATAACTCAGCCTCAGATGGATAGTACACAAATAGAGATGTTTCAACATTGGGGTGCCGTGCTGGAGGCACTTGGTCATCTATGCCAAGAAATTTAAAAAAATAGCTAACTTGCCAGCCAGTTGTACACCTTCCAAAGAAAGGTGATCCAATAAAATGTAGACATTACCAGACAATATCATTAATGTCCCATGCAAATAAAGTTTTACTGAAGATATTTCAAAGGTGATTATAGCACTACAATTAGGGAATTGCCAGGTACTCAAGTTACATTAAGAAGGGAAAGTAGAACAAGGGACATCATTGCTGGTGTCAAATGGATCTTGGTTGCAAGCAGAGAATACTAGAAAGATATGTGTTTTATTGACTATGCAAAGTCACTTGACTATGTGGACCATAACAAATTAAGAATAAAATTGCAAAGAATGGGAGCTGCAGACCACTTAACTGTGTTCATGAGGAACCCATACATAGACCAAGAGGTGATTGTTTGAACAGAACAAGGGAGTGCTATGTGGTTTAAAATTACAAGAAGTGTGTGTCAGGGTTGTATCCTTTTATGATACTTAGTCTCTATGCCAAGGAAATAATCCAGAAGCTGGACTACATGAAGAAGAATTGGGATGGGGGTGTCAGAATTGAAGTAGGACTTCTTAACAGTCTCTGATATGCAGATGACACAATCTTACTGTTGAAGATCAAAGATGACAGCCTTCAGTGTGGATTACATCCTCAACATAAAGAAAATGAAAATCCTCACAAACTGGACCAGGAAGCAAAATCATGATAAATGGATAAAATATGGACCTTTTAAAGGATTTTATTGTACTTGGATCCACAGTGAGTACCCATGGAAGCCGCAGTCAAGAAAGCAAACAGGTATTGCATTGCACGTATCTATTGCAAAAGATCTCTTTAAAGTGTCAGAGACAAAAACATCACGTTAAGGACTAAGGTACACCTGCCCCAAGTGGTGATATTTTCAGTTGCTTCACATGCATGCTAAAGCTGGACAGTGAATAAGGAGAACTGAAGAACTGATGCCTTAGACTTTTGGCTTTGACAACTGACTACACCACATACTGCCAGAAGAACAAATATGTCTTGGAAGAAGACAAGTGTGTTTTGGAAGAAGTACAGCTGGAACGCGCCATAGAATCAAGACTTAGTCTTACCTACTTTAGATGTGTTACCAGGAGGGATTAGACCCTGGAGAACAACATCATGCTTGGTAGAGGGTCAGTGAAAGAAAGGAAGGCCTTCAACAAGGTATATTAATACAGTGGCTACAGCAGTGTGTTCAAGGCTATCAAGACTAGGAGGATAACGCAGGACTGGGCAGTGTTCCTTTCTGTTGTACATAGGGTCACTGTGAGTTAGAACTGACTTGACAGCAAGTAACAACAGCCAGCCCACAGATAGAGAAATGAGGCCAGCAGATGCCTCAGTGTCCCTAAGAGCTGCTGGTGAGTTCGGGTTGGGGCCCTGGCCAAATGAGACATGTGAAAACAATTTTGTGGAGTGGCTGCCAGGCCAGGTATACCTGGACCTCTTGGGCCTCGGGTCCCTATCAATGGCAGGAGTCTTGGAGCTCAGCATTTTCCCTGTTCAGCAGAACCCACGCTCTGCAGTCTACTGGAAGATCTGACAGCTTTTATGCCAGGCTGTCCCCATGGAGACGGGGCCTTGGCTGCCCACAGCACCAGGCAAGGGAGCCTGTGTTGTTTTTCCTGTAACATATTTAGAACATTGTTATCTGGCCTGACTCTGGGCTCTTTGGGTGTGGGGGCTGCTGTGAAGCTTACTCCATAATTTGCACCCTGGCTGCTGACTGATTTTGTTACTCCTACCCTTGTGCTGAAGCATAGATTTTCAGTCCTGTTCCACCCACCCTCACTCTTGGTCCCTGCCCCCACCATGCAGGCATCTCCCCACCTCTCTGTCCCTAGCTTGCAACAGGAGTAATGGCCGACAGCTTCCCAACCTGGATAGCTTTGATTGACTGACTGGTGCAGGTGGGGCTTTCAGAGCCACCTGCAAATGACAGGAGCCAAGAAGTAAATGAAGGAGGTTTATTTTTACATACTGTCAACTGGAAATAATCAACTTTATTTAAAGCGAGTATGGATTCAGAGTTAAAAAAAGCACCCAACAACTCTCTAGGGCTGTTTTAGGAGTGATTTTAGGCATCTTTTGAAGTGATTTTCCATCCTCCATTGTTGGAGAATGCAGAGTACATGCAAGGTGAACAGGGAGCTGAGTGGCTATGGTGGAGCCCAGTCTACAGTGTTCTACTGCTCATCCTCGTGGTTCTGGCTGGGCAGAGACTCTGTCCTGTCTGATGCAGGGGAGCTCCTTCCATCTTGGTGTGGGTAGTCAGGAAGCAGGTGGAGGGCAGCAGAGGTCCTAACTAGATCTCCACCTGCCTAGTTGGAGAAGGCTGACCCGGTGTTGTCCATGCCAGGCTTGTCTATGGATATTCTGGCCCTAGGGCCTGTACGGACACTGGCTGCTTTTTAAGAACTAGATTATATTGGCTCCATGGTTGTTGTATTGTTAGAAATAGCTATCGATCTGGGTACCATACTGGTTCCTGTGCTCTGTCTGTCTTCAAATTACTGCTTCTGCTTATCTCCCTTTTGGGTGGGTCTTCATGGTAATACCCTGATCTCTGATTCAAGCCTGCATTGGTCCTGATTTGCATGTATTTGTGTTGGGCATGGGATTCCCCCCTCCTTTTTTTACTGTGGTGAAAATATACATAACAAAATATATGCCCTGTCAACTACTTGTATGTGTACAATTTTAGTAACATTGATTGCATTCTTCAAGTTATGGAGTTGTTCTTGCTGTTCTTTTCCATATCATTCTGTCACCATTAGCAGTCAGTGTGCCCTAAACAAAAAGCCCTTTTCCCCCCTCCTGCTCACAAATCTTTGGTTTGTGTATATTTGCCTGTTTCAAATGAGTGAGATCATATAATATTTGACCTTTTATGTTTACCAGTGTTTCACTGCCTATGCAAGAGCATTCGACTGTGTGGATCATAACAAATTATAGCCAACTTGTGTAAAGTGGGAATTCTAGAACACTTAATGGTGCTCTTACAGAATCTGTGTATGCATCCAATGGCAGTTGTGTGAACAGAACATGGGGTCACTGCATGGTTTAAAGTCAGGAAAGGTATGCATCAGGGTTGTATCCTTTCACCATACCTTTTCAATCTGTATGTCGAATGAATAATACAAGAAGCTAGATTATACAAGGAATGAGGCATCAGGATTGGAGAATGACCCATTAGCAACCTGTGTTACACAGACTGTTGACACTACTTTACTTGCTGGAAGTGAAGAAGATTTGAAACACTGATGAAGATAAAGGACAGCCTTCACTGTGGACTGCACCTCAACATCAAGAAAACAAAAATCCTTACAACTGGACCAGTAAGCAACATTGTCATAAGTGGATAAAGGATTGAAGTTGTCAAGGATTTCATTTTACTTGGATCCGCAATCAACGGCTGTGTAAGCAGCAGTCAATAAATCAAAAGGTGCATCGCACTGGGAAAATCTGCAGCAAAGGATCTCTTTAAAGTATTTGAAAGTAAAGATGTCACCTTGAAGTGTGCCTGACCCAAGCCATGGTGTTTTCAGTCACATCATATGTGTGTGAAAGCTGGACCATGAACAAAGAAGACAGAAGAAGAATTGATGCCTTTGAATTGTGGAGCTGGAGAAGAACGTTGAATGTACAATGGACCGCCGAAAGAACCAACAGATTTGTCCTAGAAGTACAACCAGAGTACTCCTTGGAAGCAAACATGGGAAGACTGGGTCTTACATACTTTGGGTCGGGAGGGATCAGTCCCTGGAGAAGGACATCTTGCTTAGTGGAATAGAGGGTCAGTGAACAAGAAGACTGTTGATGAGATGGGTTGACACAGAGGCTGCAACAATGGGCTTAAGCATAAAAACAATTGTGGAGATGGCGCAAGACCGGGCTGTATTCGGTTCTGTTGTTCGTAGGGCTGCCGTGAGTCGGAACTGACTCGACAGCACCTAACAACAGCAGCATGATTGACTTACTTTACTCAGTATGTTTTCAAGGTTCATTTATGTAGTGAGTGGCATGCATCAGGACTGCATTTCTCTTAATGGCTGAGTAATATTCTCTTTGTATGTATATAGCGTATTTTATTTATCCGTTCTTCTGTTGATGAATACTTGGGTTGCCTCCACCTGTTTGCTATTCTGAAAAATTCTGCAATGAACACTGATTCACAGGTTTCTTGTTTGTATTCTTATGTTTGCTTCTTCTGGATGTATACTAAGAGTTGGAATTGCTGGATCATATGGTAGTTCTGTGTTCAGCTTTCAGGAGCCACCAAATTTATTTTCTACAGTGGTTGTGCCATTTTATATCTGTGGGTAATGGAGGTTATTTTATTTCTGTATTTTTATAACTGATTACTTTCAAGTAGGTAATAAATGCATGTGATACAAAATCCTGCACAGCAAAAATGCAGTCTCTTTCTCTTACCCCTCCAGTTGCTCAGTTTCCCTTCTGAAAAGTAAATACTGTTATCTATTAGTGGAGTGTTTAGGAGGTACTCTGAACATTCGAAGGTATCTGTGCAGACATGATTTTTTTACTACGAGAGGTGCTAATTGGGGGCAGGATTCTGTATTACAAAGAGCATGGGGTGGGGATCCTGCCTGGGGCATGTCCCTGTGTAAATATGTGACCTTGGGCAAGTGCTGTTATCTGTAGGCCATGGGCCAGCTGACTGATGACAGAATTACTCCTCTTCACCCTCTGAGATCAGAACATGTATGTGAGAGCACCTGCCATGGAAGGAAGTGATCCGTAGCCGGTGCTGGGGGTTTGGCTGACAGGTATACGACAGGAGGCCTGTAGGGAAGGCTCGCAAGTAACTCTAGCTTTCTTCTATATGCACATTGTTAAAGGGAACCACTTTTTTCTTGATTATAAAAATGCATATTATGGAGAGTTAGAATAAAAAATGGTACAAAGAAGAAAATAAAATTAACTTGTTGCGTTACCCCCAGAGATAGCCACAAAATTATTATAAATTTATGTCCATTCTGAGTCGGATCCGACTCGACGGCACTTGACTGGCTTGTCTTTATTAATATGTACACAAATGTGCGTACTTTTACAAGCACATGCACATGTGCCTCTTGGAAAACTGAAGTTACACTACATATAAAAGTTGAGTATCCTCTTACGCTTTATATCATATTGAAAGTCACCCCCGCCCAGACAGTCTAAAAATGCTTCTTTTTCTTTGTATCTATGTCATGGTGACTTTTGCTGTCTGTTTTCAAGATACTGGTATGTGCTGCATAATGTCCTTTGGGGCAACATGTGGCTGCGTGTATGTCTACAATCTCATAAAGTGGGTTTTTTTGTTTTTGTTTTTTTAATGGAAAGCTGTTCTCCTTTCACTTACAGTTTCCTTGTGGTAGTTTTAACAACCCCAGGTCCCTAGAGTGAACAACCACTGCAGCTCACAGGGTGTATCCCAATCTTTCCAGCTCCTTCTGCAGATGCTGGCCAGGCCTAGGACACTTGTTAGCTCCTGGCTCTGGGCAGCAGCAGCTGCATGTGGTCAGGAAGCAGCCACACTGACAGGGCAGCTGCAGCCCAGGCCGCCACTGTCAGCCACGTTCCTGGCACCTGCGTGCAAGCTCCCTACTTGGTCCCTGAAGCTTACCTTTCTTTGACTGTGTACACTCCTCACACTGTGCTGTGTGTACTGAAAGTACACAAAGCCTGCCTTGTCACAGCCGCATACCCACAAGGCTGGCCTCTTATTTTCCAGTGAATACAGCTCTCAGATTTTATCCACTGGGCATGCAGCAGTGGGCAGGAACAGGCTGCTCCTGTTCCTCAGGCGGAACAGAGGGTGGGACTGGATGTGTAACCCAGAGATTGCCAGTGTATACTAGGATGTTCACACGTCCGAGTCGCACAGTGTTCTATTTTATGGAACATACTGTGGATGTTTAAGCTACACATGACTATATTGACTTTCCAAGACTGGGAGGATCAGGCTGTACTTTTGCATATAGCTGCAGATTGTTTTTCTGAATATGATGATGCCGCCTCATTTTTTTCCCCTAAAGCTCTCTCTTTGTCCCTGTGATTTCCTTGGAGACATGTGTGTGATGATTGGGAAAAAATTCACCTATAAAGAGAGGGAGTTTCTAGACAAAAAAGCTAATAAGATTTAGATAATTCTGTGAATGTTTAAACTTTGTTTGATTCCATCTTACAAATGCACTTAGAAATGGTGTGTACTGGGGTAGACTGTGGTACTCCTCTCCTGCGTGTTTTGATGGGTTAGCAATTTAAGTTTCTTATTCTTTCCCAGGCGACAAGAGCAGTTCCAGAAAAACCCTGACAGTTATAACGGTGCTGTCCGTGAGAACTATATCTGGTCTCAAGACTACATGGACCTGGAGGTCAAGGTGCCAGTGCCCAGACACATCATGAAAGGGAAGCAGGTAATACACTCCCGATAGGTCACAAGAATTGCTCTCTACTAGGTGGTGCTTTGGCTCTGTTCTCACATGTGGCTGGTGGTTGGCTGGTGGTAGGGGTTGCTGTCCACTGGGGACTTAATTGGCTAGTTAGGAGGTATCAGCTTTGTTTAGCAAGGCAGTCTTATGCATTTTCAGGAGCTGGACTGTCTGAGTTTGTTCCTCTGAATGATCCTGTGCTGGGGAGGAACATGCAGTGTGAAGTGTTGAGGGTAGCAGTTTTGGAATCTAGCTTTAGGACTTGAGTGACATATTTTTTATTTTTCTTTTGAATTCTTTTTTTTTTTTTTTTAAACCTCAGAAATAGACTTCTTGTGGTTCTTTTGCCCTGGCCCCCTTTTTCCTGCCTGTTACAGATTTCTTCTAGTAGATCTGCAGATATCTTTCCAAGTGGAAGATAGTGGGCCTCTTTTCTTGCTCTAAGCTAGAGCTTCGCTTGGATACTGTGTTCCCTTTCATGGCCCATTAAGAGTATACTGAGGAAAGTCACTGCATGCCTAGGGTCCTGTTTTAAATTACTGAGCTTTTAGGTTTACAAAAAACATAACTTTGTAAATTCTGGACTTTTCCTAAAGAATAGATCAGCCTTCAACCTTCTCTGCCATCTAAGGTTGGGTTCTCTAGAGAAGAAAAACTAGTGAAGAATATTTGTGTGTGTGTGTGTGTGTGTGTGTGTGTGTGTGAGGCTGAAAAGACCCAGGCCTGTGAGCCAGACATCACACTGGAATCTTCTCTTGATGCACATAGGTGCAGGGACTGACAAACCTAAGATTGGCAGGTTGGACAGCAGGCTGCTGGCTCACAGGCTGTGGAGGCTGATGAATCTCAAGACTGGCCGGTAAGATGACAGGCTACTGACTCGTGGGCTCTGAAGGCTTGACAAACCCCAAGGTCAGCAGGCAGCATAACAAGACAAATCCCAAGATCAGCAGGGGGTAAGGCATGTCCGAAGAACCAGAGTTCAGATGATAATAAGCCAGATGCAGGATCCAGAGCAAAGAAGCAAGCTTTGCCATAACATTAATATATGTATTGGATGTAGACCACACTCCTGACCAAACTCCCCCTGCAACTGATTTATCACCTCAGCTGACGTCATGGAGGATGGTTACATCATTCCAAAGCTGCCAGATTGCATTATTGCATAACTGCCAGATGTATCATTACATAACAGCCAAACCACTGAGAATCATTGCCCTGCCAAGTTAACACACAGTCTTAACTATTAGACTGACAAAAAAATCCAATCACCTAAACTTTAGGTAGTAGCTAAAGTATGTAATATGTATAACTTCAATTTCTCTGGGCCTTACCAGCCCAGGGTCCCTAAATGCACATTAAAAAGAATACAGCAAAATAGCACCTTCCACAAGGGACTGGTTCTAAAGTCCCTGTATATAAATGTAGAGTGAAAGTTATGTTGTCAGTGTTAATTTTGAAAATCCTTTAAGTGACCCCGGGCATAGTTAACACAACTTTGTGTACACAGTCCTGTGTGGTAATATGTATATGTGTGTAGAATGTATGTGGTAATGGCCAGTCCATCACAGAAACGAAAGGTGTATAACTTAGTTCTGTAGTGTTTGATTTAAATGCTGACCTCACTCACTGTGTAGCCAGGTGTGTGTGCAATAAGAGGACAAAACGGAGAATGAGAGGGGGTGTGCTCAGGTGTTCACAGCTCCCACTTGCCCCAGACTCACCCTGAGGTAGGTGCCCACTGAGGTGGTGTCACATGGACTTGTCTACCTCTTTATTTGCTCACATCTCTCTTGTTGCACTCTACTCTGCTTAGCTGCTGTTCACGTTAGTTACAGGTGCGTGTGTGAGCTCTGCTGTGAGCTTAGCTACCCTAACTCCCAGCACCCTCTTATATAATGTCCTCTGCAGACCTTTCTGAGAGTTACTTTGGGATCTCCAGATGGTATCTCAGGCTTTAAGGTAGGGACCTCTGCCATGGCTAGTGGTGCCTGCTGTGAGGACACCAATGGCCAGGCTGAGGCTGCACCTTGCTGGCATCCTTGCTGCCCCACTAGGACCCAGTTGTGCTGTCCCTCTGCATTGTTCCTTGTCCTCTGCTGATGTGCTGCTTTCTCATGGGTCTCCTATGGGGAGAGCTTCTCTGTTTAACTTCTTTTCTTGGGGTGCAGGTGGCAGGCTGTGGGGCTGCCTAGAGACCATGCCTGTCTTCTCCGTCTCTAGTCTCTCCCCTCCACCACAGATGCAAAACCACTTCTTTTGTTTTTTTTTTTTGTTCAGAAACACTCCCCTCTTCCCTTTTCCAGCCATGTCAAATGTGCGAAACCCATCTTAACATCAGCTGGTCATCTAGTGCTACATGAATAGCAGCTGATCATTTAAAAGACAACAAGGATATACATAAATGTTTTGTGGGTGGCCCATCATAGCAGAAAGCAGAACTATCTTTTATTTCTCCCTTCTTCCCTCTTCCCATCCCCTCTCACTACCTCCCACTCCCATCCCAATAGATCTCTTACCAGTTGACTTCTGGCTGGGTGGAATTTTAGAATTACAGAACTGAGAAGAATTTTAGAATCTAAGTTGGCCCAGGTAACTAGGGACTGTCTATATAGAAATGCATGCTTCAAACATCTATTTTGTTTCTGTTTTTAATAGGCTATTGGTGGGTATATCCAACCTTCCTACAGAGGGCTTCCCAGAGAAGGGCAGGGCTTGTTGGAGTGGCTTGCCCAACATCCTTTTTAGGGTTTCTGTAGGTCAGGTATTTATTTTTCATTTTGTTTTTTGGTAGGATTGCTTTGTAGGCAGTTGAATGAATCATGGTAAGTATTAATTACTGTGTTTCTTTCACCTGGCTGAAAAAATAACAGCATCTTACTCTGAGTCCTCCACAAGGTTCTGAAATTTCCTCTAAAAAGACTTGTATTATGTGTCCAACTTAAAACTAATTTTTTTTCTCTTACTTTGACTCCAGAGACCCAGGATATGTGACAGTTCTAGCCACGTTTCCTACAGCCACCCGTGAGAACTGCCCATCAAAAGTGTTCTCTTACTGAGCACACCAAGTGGGGTTCTAGTCCTGTGATACCATTGGGATGAGTCACTAGCTGGAGGGCCCAATGACTGTCTCTTTTGTCTTACCCAGTGACAGATTTTTATGCCTCAAGTTCGGCTGCCTCCCTCAGGTGGACTTGGCATGGTCTCTGGGATGATTGGCCCTCACTTTTACTTTAGAAGGAATTTGCTCAATCTGTGCATTCTGCATTTCTTGAGCACCTGCCTGCTATGTGACAGCTGTGTTCCAGGAGCTAGGGAGATAGTGGTCACCCAGACAGACGAGACTGCCCATCTAGAACTGATGATGTTCTGCTGGAGGTACAGGCAAGAAAAATGAGCAAATAAATGAGTAAGGCAATTGCAGTGAGCCTTTAATGTCATACAGAATCAAACAAACAAGAACAAGTGATTTTTTTGCTTAAACTTCTCTGTGCCAGGCCCTGGTCCAAGTACCTTGCAGATCTTAGCCCCTTTAGTTTGGTCTTTCTCACAATCCTGGAAGGCAGTTACTGTGTGCATATGTGGAAATAATTAAGATTAGTTGGTCAGGTCTCATGGTTCATAAGTGCAGAGCCAGGATATGAGCCAGTACTTCATGTGGGGTCCCTTGTCACAGGGCAGGGACATAGCAACACAGGGTGAAACATGCTCACATTTGGCACTGGGAGAAGGCTCAAGGTGATAGTGGACAGTTTTAGGTGCTTATGATGCGGGGATCTAAGAAGTGACTTTCCAAAGAGGCTATTACCGTACCTACTTAGTATTGATGTATTTGTGACACTAGCTAGTGATACCTGAAAACCTTCGTGTCATGCTTCGTTGCCTACATGGCTCACTATTTTCTCTTTTCTCCTTCAGTAATGGTACCCTCCTTCCCTACCCACTCTGTTATTTTTTTTATTATTATGATTGAGTGAAAATGTACATTCCCATGTAAATCTGCACGCCCTTCTATATGCAGCTCCCACTGCTCTCCCTGCCCAGTGACAGCACACTCTTCCTCTCCACTCTGTACATGTCTTATCTTCCCAATAATCTCCTATCCCCTCCTTTCCACCCACTCCCCCGACTCCAGTAAGAGGTCAGGAGGACAACATCCTATGGATGCATAGAACCATAAACTACACACATGATATGGTCACTCTGTGTCACCAAGTCCAACCCATTCCTGTCCAAAGAGTTGACCTCCATTATGATTTATGGACAGGAGCAGCATCAGGGCCAGGGGCCACACTCCCAGGGGAACTCCAAGGCCCCTGGACCATCAATTGTAGTCTTTTACTGGGGATCTCAGGTGTACCCCTTTTAATTTTTGTGTTGCCAGTGAGACTCAACTTTGTGAGCTCCATCACGGCTACCATTGGTGGTGGCCAGGCACCATCTGGTTCTTCCGGTCACAAGTTGATGTAGTCACCCACTCACATGGGTCTCTCTTGTCTTTTGGGTTGTCTTTCCCTCATATCATTTTGGTCCTTGATGATCCATCCATTCCTGCTAGGTTGAGACCATTTGCTATACCGTCAGATGGCAGCTTTTAAGACCCCAGACACCACTCACCAATGTGGGGTACAGAAAGCTGTCTTAGAAAAATGCTAGTTGTGCCAATTTAGCCTTGATTTCCCATGAGAGCATGTCCCCGGCCCCCTGCCACAACTGCTCTGTCCTTTCAATATTGGGTTAAGATGGGAGGAGTAATCATGTTATGTTGAGGTCTAGGTAATATTGATCTTCTTTCTAATGTGTGCTGTCACAGATTTCACTCAACCAAATTTTTATCAACTATCTAATTTAAACCCTCCCTACCTCACCCTCCATCCCTCCCCACCTTTGCAGCCATCAAAGAGTCTTTTCTTCTATGCATGAGTCTATTTTTAAGTTCTTATTGTAGGGGTCTCATACAATATTTTTCCTTTTGTCGCTAACTACTTTCATTCAACATAATGTCCTCCAATTGAAACCAGATTATAAGATGTTTCCTAAAATCATCATTGTTTCTGTTATTATATTGTAAACTAAAAAAAAATTTTTTGGGGGGGTCTCTCAGTTTCTTAGTGACCTAAGAAAGTCACTTAAAACTTTGTAATAAGTTTATTTGTATATGTCTCTTTGATTTTATTAGCATACTGTTTTTCTTGGCAGCTGTTTTTTTCTTGAGACTAGCTCCATCCCATCCACAGCTAGCTGTCAGAAGTTGTCTTGGTCATCTAGTGCTGCTGTAATGGAAATACCACAAGTGGATGGCTTTAACAAAGAGAAATTTACTCTCTCACTGCCTAGTAGGCTAGAAGTCCAAATTTAGGGAGACAGCTCCAAAGGAATGCTTTCTCTCTCTGTTGGCTGTGGAGGAAGGTCCTATCATCGGTCTTCTGCTGGTCTAGGAGCTTCTCAGGTTAAAGGACTCCCAGTCCAAAGAATGCACTCTTCTGGCACCATTTTCTTGGTGCTATGAGATCCCCGTGCATCTCTGCTCCCTTCTTTTGTCTGTATCTCAGGAGATATTGATTTAGGACACAACCTAATCTTGTAGGTGGAGTCCTGCCTCGTTAACATAATTGCCTCTGTTCCTGCCTTATTAACATCAAGGGGCACTATTTACAATGCAGAGGAAAACGACATCAGATGACAAGATGATAGGCAATTATACAATGCTGGGAATCATGGCCTAGTCATGTTGAAACACTTTTGGAGGGGTACACAATTCAATCCAAGGATCTTCCTCTAGGGTTGACAAAGAAGGAAAGCCTTGTTCTGGAGTGGACATCCTGAACTTGGACTGGTAGCCTGCTAGACTGTGTAAGAATAAACTTTTCTTTGTTAAAGCCATCTACTTGTGGTATTTCTGTTAGAGCAGCACTAGCTGACTAAGACACCACATTCTTAGGCCATTTAACTGGTATGCCCCATGGAATCACAGCCCCTAAATCTCCAAATTAAGAAACCAAATCTCATGAGCATTTTGGTTTTACAGAAGCAGCCTCAGCAGCTATCCTTTTTTTTCTTTGTAGTTGTTATAAACATATGCATCACACGACTTTTGCCAGTTCAACTTTTTACAAGTGTACAGCTTTTTGACAGCAACTGTGATAATCTGCTGTGCAGCCTCACCCTAAATCAACATAGTGTTGCCATCGCCATTAACCCCATTTCCTCTCCCTCCTGCCTCTGGTAACCACTAATAAACTTTGTTCTCTATACATTTACATTTTCTTATCTTTTTGTGTAAGTGAGGTCATGCAGTATTTGTCCTTTTGTGATTGAGGTATTTCAGTCATTGTAATGTCCATCCATATTGTAGCATGTATCAAGACTTCTACTGGGTGAATAGCATTCCCATTGTGTATATGCACCACATTTTCTTTAGTTGCTCATCTGTTGATGAGCGTTTAGGATGTTTCCACACTTTGGTTATTGTGAATAGGGCTGCAATGAGCAATGACATGCAAGTCTCTACTTTCAGGTATAAACTTAGGAGTAGAATTGCTGGGTCATGTGGTAGTTCTATTTTTAGTTTCTTTGAGGAATTGCCATACTATTTTCTATAATGAATGAGTCATTTCACTTTTCCACCAGTGATAGGTAAAGGTTACATTTGCCCCATAACCTTGAGATTTGTTTCCCTTCTTTTCAAAAAAATAATTTTGTTTTTATTGTGATAAGTGAAAGTTTACACTCCAAGTCAATTTACCATAACAAACCCGGAGCACTCGCCTCTATCCAACTCTGTTCTCCTCACCCTGTGACAGCACATTTTTCCTTTCCATTCTATACTTATAGTATCCATTCACCCAACACTTGTCCACTGTTTTCTACCCTCTCTTTTCCCCTCTAGAGAGGAACTGGTTGGACAGCCTCACATATATATTAAACCATAAAGTACACACACCACTTGCATCACTCTGTGTCCTATAGTCCAGTCCAAGCTTTGTCTGAAGAGTGGCTTCAGTACTGGTTTCAGTTCTGGATAGCAGCAAATCCAGGGGCCATGTTCTAGGGGACCCTCCAGGTTGTCATACCATCTAGTCTGGTCTTTTAATAGAGTTAGAGATCTGCACTTCCTTCCTTTCTTTTTTCTATTTTTTCAAATTGTAGCCACCCTAGTGGGAGTTGGAATGATGTCTTATTGTGATTTGTATTTGCATCTCTCTCAAGGTGAAATATTGATTCAAGTCTTCTGCTCATTTTATGATTGGTTTGTCTTTTTTGTTGTTGAAATTTTATATATGTATTGGTTTTTAGCTTCTTGTCAGACATGTGGTTTCTGAAGATACTCATTTGGTTTGTGAACTCTTGTGATGATAAATTTTTAATTTTTGTGAGGTCCCATTTATGTATTCTTTTGCTGTCTGTAATTTTTTTACTTCTTTTTAATTAAAATGTTTTATTGTGTTTTTTGGTGAAAGTTCGCACAGCAAATTAGATTCCCATTTAAAAATTTCTACAGTTTGTTTAGTGACATCGGTTACATTTTTTAGTTTGTCAACATTCTCATTATTTCCATTCTGGTTATTCCACTTCCAGTAATCTAATTTCCCTGTTACCTTGCTTTCTTGCCTTTGCTTTTGAGTAAATACTGATTGATTGTTTGGTCTCATATAGATGGTTTTTTAAAGGAGCATGTGAACTGATCTGTTGTTCATTTAAAAGATGACCTCATGGAATAGGTTTGATTCAAAGTGTAAAGAATATCTCAGGGCAATAGTTTCAGGAAGTCCTCTAATCTCAATCAGTCCAGTAAACCTGGATTTTTTGAAATATTTTATTGTGATTTCAATGTTGAATCCCTGTAGTAACATGAGCGAAAGAGCCGTACAGCTCAAAACTGTACTAAAAGACCACAGTTGATGGTCTGATGGTTTGGGGGATCCCCTGGGAGTATGGCCCCTAGACCTGCTGCTGCCCCTACTCAGAAAACGCTAAGGAGGTCAGATTTTCAGATAAAAATGGACTGGACTTGGGGACACAATGTGACTACATGTGTGTACTTTATGGTTCTGTGCATTTATAGGATACCATCCTACTGGTCTCTTTCTAGGTGGGAGAAAAGAGGGTGGAGAGGAGGAACCAGGAGATTGGAGGCTATAACAAGTATAGAATGAAAAAGGAGGAGTGTACTGTCACCATGCAAGGAGAACAGAAGGAGTTGCAGCCAGGCAGGCATGCAAAATTGATTTGGATTGTATACTTGCACTTAATCACAATAAAAAGAAAATGAAAAAAATTACTGTGCCTTAAGTGAAAGTTTACAATCTGTGTCAGTGTGTCAGACAGAACCCTGCATGCACACTGCTATGTAACTTCTGGCTGCTCTCCCCACCCTGTGACAGCACGCTCCTCCTTTCCACTTTGCATTTTCTGTCAACTCAACCAGCTGCCATCCTCCTCTACCCTCTCATCTCATTTCTGGATAGGTGCTACTCGGTTAGCCTTGTGTATGTACTTAAGCCAAGAAGCACTCTCTTCACCAGTATCATTTTATGTCTTATAATGTAGTCCAATTTTTGTTTGAAGAGTTAGCTTTGGTACTGATTTCAGTTCTGAGCTAACAGAGAGTCCAGGGTCCTTATCTTCCTAGGACCCTCTGGTCTGTTGGACCTTCTAGTCTAGTCTTTTAATAGAGCTCTAGTTCTACACAACCATTTTTCTCCCACCTAGTCAGGGACTCTATGTTGTATTCCATCAGGGTAGTCATTGGTAGTAGCTAGGTGCCATCTAGTTCTTCTAATCTTATGCTCATGTAGTCTCTAGATTGTATGGTTACTATGAGTTGGCACCAACTCAGTGGCACTGGGTTTGGTTTTCTGTCTGGATTTTGTCTCTTGGGCTCATATTTTTCCTGGGTCTTTGATCTCTCTTTCTCTTTTGTTAAACCTAAACTTCTCAGGAATTTTAGTTCTGGTCCACATTTTTCTCCCATTCTGTCTGGATCCATCTGTTATTTTCCTAATTGGAATGACCAGTAGTGGTAGTGGGCACCATCTAGTTCTTATGGTTTCAGATAAATGAGGTGGTGGTTCACATAGACTATCAAACCAAGTCTTTGGTTCCCTTCTTTGTCTTTTATGCTACATGTGTGGATACCAGAGTTGTATCTTAAATGGAAACTAGCAACTTCTAAGATCTCAGATCACCGCACTAGGATGTAGAGCATAAACTATATATATTATGCTAATTGACTGAGTTTTTCCATGAAACTGTGGTCCTAACTCTTCAGATCTTGTAAATTCATCCTCTTAAATGTTTAAGTCTTAGAACTATCTGTGTTTGTGTCTTGTATGTACTTTATTGTATATGTGAATGTATATGGAGCACTTGGCTTGGTTGGCGTTCTGTATGTGCCCATATATATGTATACTATATATACTAACTATATATATATACTATGTGTGTTATATATATAATATATATATAAATAACTATATATATGCTAACTATATTTGTATGGACACATTCCTGTTTTTTAGTTGTTGTACAGTTGTATATGCTTTTGCATTTATCAAAAACATCCTTTTTTCTTGTATACTTCTTAGTAATTTCATTTACTGTTAGGCTGTACACCCTTCACCCACGTTTGATTTTATATGTCCCATCCCCCAAAATAAATAACAAGTATCTACTATATAGCGAGTAATTCCCCACCCATGATTGTAGGTTTCTATATATATATATATATATATATATATATATACACGTATATATACACCTATTCTGTCTTTATGATAATGAGATCATACAGTATTTGTCCTCTTGTGATTGACTTATTTCAGTCAGCATAATGTCCTTCAGATTCATCGGTAGTATATTTTGAGAATTTATCATAATTTTTTATCACTGCATAGTATTCCATTACATGTATGTTACCACAGTTTGTTTATACATTCATCTGTTGATGGGCATTTAGGTTGTTTCTTTTCTTTTTTTTTTGCTGTTCTAAATAGTGCTTCCTTGAACATAGGTGTTCATGTATCTGATTGTTTCTTTAGAATTAGATTTCTAGAGTATGTAGCTTTCAGTGGGATTGCTGGATCATAAGGTAATTCTATTTCTTGCTTTTTGAGGCAGTACTATACCATTTTCCACAGTGGTTGTACCATTTTACAATACCACTAGTAGTGGATAAGGATTCCTGTCTCCCCACGTCTTCATCTTCATTTGTTGTTTACTGTTTTTTTGGCCAGTTCCGTCTTAGTAGGAATGAGATGGTGTCTCGTTGTAGTTTTAATTTGCATCTCTAATGGCTAACAGAAATTCTAGAGTGCTTAATTGTGCTCTTATGGAATGTGTACATATGCCAAGATACAGTTGTTCAAGCAGAACAGGGGGATATTGTGTGGTTTAAAATCATGAAGGTATACATCAGAGTTATATCCTTTCACAATAGTTACTCAATCTGTATACTGAGCAAATAATTCAAGAAGCTGAACTGGATGAAGAAGAATGGGGCATCAGGATTGGAGGAAGTTTCATTAACAACCTGTGATGTGTAGATGACACAACTTTGCTTTCTGTAAGTGAAGAGAGGTCTTGAAGCACTTGCTGATAAAGATCAAAGATGATAGCCTTCAGAATGGATTATACCTCAACATGAAGAAAACAAAAATCCTCACAATTGGACCAGTAAGCAACATCATGATAAATGGAGAAAAGATTGAAGTTAGATCCACAATGAATACCCACGGAAGCAACAGTTAAGAAATTAAATGAAGCACTGCAATGGGCAGATCTGCTGCAAAAGAACTCTTTTAATGTGTTGAAAAGCAAAGATGTCACTTTGAGTACTTAAGTGCACTTCACTCAAGCCGCGATATTTTCAGCCACCTTATATGCATGTGACAGCTGGACAGTGAGTAAGGAAGACCGCAGAAGGGTTGATGCCTTTGAATTCTAGTGTTGGCAAAGAATACTGAATATTCCATGGACTGCAGAAGAGCAGACAAATCTGTCCTGGAAAGAAGTATAGACAGAGTGCTCCTTGGAAACATGAGTGTCATGACTTTGTCTTACATACTTTGGACATGTTATCAGAAGGACCAGGGTCTGGAGAAGGAAATCATGCTTGGTAAGGTCAGTGAAAAAGAGGAACACTATCAACAAGATGGATTGACACAGTGGCTGTAACAGTGGGCTTGTACATAGCAATTTTTCTGAGGATGGTGCAGGACCAGGCTGTGTTTCTTCTGTTGTGCGTAAGATTGGTATGAATCAGAACCAACTCAGTGACACCTAACAACAACAGTGGCTAATGATCACAAACATCTTTTCCTGTGTTTGTTAGCTGCTTCAATGTCTTCTTGGTAAAGTTCTCTGTTCAAGTCCCTTGCCCATTTTTTAATTAGATTATCTTTTTGTTGTTGAGTTGTTGAAGTTTTTGTGTATTTTAGAGATTAAACTTTTATCAAATATGTAGTTCCCAATGATTGTTTTTGGATATTGTCATTTTACTCTTTGGATGATGTCTTTTCATGTACATAAGTATTTAATTCTAGTGAGTCTTAGTTTTTCAATTTGATATCTACTGTTTGTGCCTTAATTGTTATGTTTAATAATTTACTTTTTAAAAAATTAGGTCACATAGTTTTGTCCCTGTGTGTTCTTCCATGAACTTTAAGTTTTAGGTTTAATGTTTAGATCTTTGATTCATTTTGAACACGTTTTTGTGTATGCTGTCAGATATGGGCCCCGTTTCATTTTTCTGCATGTGGGTATCCACTTTTGCCATTTGTTAAAGAGATTGTTTCTTCCCCATTTTAATGGACTCTGACTGTCATGGTTGGAATTGTGTCCCCCCAAAAATGTGTGCAGCCACGTGGCTGGGATATGGTTCCCAGTATCCTGGGACTGTCCTCCATTGTGTGGTTTTGCTAACCTGTATGTAAAAGGATTAGGGTGGGGCTGTGAATTCCTGCTGTGGGGGGAGTTTCCCTGGAGTATGGCTTGCCCCACCCTTAATGCTTTTAGCTTGCAAGGAATAAAAGGAAAAAGAGACAAAGGACAATTTGAGAACCTCGCTACCATCAAGCAAGCAGCACCGGGAGCAGAGTGCGTCCTTCAGACCAGAGGTTCTTGCGTGAGGACGCTCCCTGGACAAAGACTGATGCAATACCGGACTTTCCTCCAGAGCCGACAAGGGGAAAGTCTTTCCCTGGAGCGGACACCCTGAATATGGACTTGCAACCTACTGGACTGTGTAAGAATAAATCTTTCTTTGTTAAAGCCATCCACTCTGTGGTATTTCTGTTAGAGCAGCCTAGCTGACTAAAACAGAATTGGTACCGTGGGAGTGGGGTGCTGCTCTAGAAAATACCTAAAATGTGGAAGCCACTTTGAAACTGCAAGTGGATAGAAGATTCAGAAGGAACGAAGAAGGCGCAGATGGTGAGAAACAACAGAGGACTGGCAGCAGCGGCAGTGGCAGCAGCAGAACCAGAGGCAGCGCTGGAGCCGACCCGTGGAGCGTGAGAGGTCAGTGCCTGCGCAGAGCTTTCCTCATGGAACGGGGTGCCTCTGGGCACTTGAATCGGTGGAGCTGGCCTTGCTGACCCACGGAGCGAGAGAGTTGAGTGCCTTTGGGCAGGACACTTTACAGCAAGAGTGGGGTGCCTCCGGGCACTTAAACCAGTGGAGCTACAGAGCTTTGGAACACTTGCCCGACAGGGCAGATGTGGGCCTGAGGCCCGGGCCATGCGGCCATAGGAAGCTGAAGCTGAAGAGACAAATAGCGTGAGAAGCTGAGCTGCCTCAGTCTCAAGAGGTATGGCCATGACCTCAGGGGTTTGAAAGGGTGGAACCATGGCGTGCTGTGTTCGGAAGAGTGGAATTGCCGCTCAGTTGGGCTTAGGGTGCTCCTAAAGCCAATGGGACAGAGTTTCTGTCCAAGTGGGCCTTGAAGGCAGAGTTGTAGCACGGGGCTGGAGGTCTCCACTCAGAAACCTGAGAGTGTGGCCGATACCTAGAGTCTGGAGAGCATTGCTGTTGTGTAGAATGTCTCAGAAAATGTAAGAGTATTTCCACAGCTTTGAGGGCTAATGTAATGTGTTCTGTTGACTTGCCTGTTGCCTGTTAATGCCTTCTAAGTTTCACAGATGTAGACGAGTTTTTGTATTTTGGACTTGGAACTGATTTAAGACTTCTGCTATATGGATGGACATAATTTTGCTATGGTGAGATGAATGTGTTAAATGTTTTGTGATGTGATTTTTGGGTTGTCGAAGGGTGGGATGTCATGGTTGGAATTGTGTTCCCCCAAAAATGTGTGAGGCCACGTGGCTGGGATATGGTTCCCAGTATCTTGGGACTGTCCTCCATTGTGTGGTTTTGCTAACTTGTATGTTAAAGGATTAGGGTGGGGCTGTGAATTCCTGCTGTGGGGGGAGTTTCCCTGGAGTATGGCTTGCCTCACCCTTAATGCTTTTAGCTTGCAAGGAATAAAAGGAAGAAGAGACAAAGGACAGTTTGAGAACCTTGCTACCATCAAGCAAGCAGCTCTGGGAGCAGAGCGCATCCTTCAGACCCGAGGTTCTTGCGTGAGGACGCTCCCAGAAACAAAGACTGATGCAATACCGGACTTTCCTCCAGAGCCGACAAGGGGAAAGTCTTTCCCTGGAGTGGACACCCTGAATATGGACTTGCAACCTACTGGACTGTGTAAGAATAAATCTTTCTTTGTTAAAGCCATCCACTCTGTGGTATTTCTGTTAGAGCAGCCTAGCTGACTAAAACAGAATGTATGCTGTCAGATATGGGCCCTGTTTCATTTTTCTACATGTGGGTATCCACTTTTGCCATTTGTTAAAGAGATTGTTTCTTCCCCATTTTAATGGACTCTGACCCTGTTTCAAAAATCAGTTGCCTATAGATGAATGGATTTATTTCTCGGTTCTCAATTCAGTTCCACTGTTCTATGTGTATATTGTTGAGACAGTACCAGGCAAGTTTGATTACTTTCCCTAAGTATTTTTTGAGATTGGGAAATGTGGGACCTCCTTCTTTGTTCTTTGTCCGTAATGCTACAGCCTCTTAGGACCTCTTTTCCTTTCCGTGTAAAGAAAGTGATTAGTTTTCCATTTCACTAATGAATGCACTTGGAGTTTGGATCAAGATTGCATCATTGTATCTATAGTTTGCTTTGGTTAGTGACATTTTCACAACATTAAATCTTCCAGTCTATTAACACAGAATGACTTTCCATTTTCTTAGGTATCTTTTAGTGTCTTAAAGTTTTAGTTGTACAGTATAAGGTTTTTACATCCCTGGTTAGGTTTATTCCTGGTCTGTTTTCATTTGGTGGGATTGTTAGAAAGGGTATTGTTTTTAATTTTCTTTTTGGAGTTCTTCCTGTTAGTGTAAAGAAACTGTACTGATTTTTTGTGTGTTTATCTTGTAGCCTACAGTGTTGCAGAAAGTTTCCTGTGGGTTCTTTGGGATTTCATATATATAGGATCATGTCATCTGTAAATAGGGATAGTTTTACTTCTTCTTTTCCAATTTGAATGCCTTTATTTCTCTTTCTTGACTATTGCTCAGACTGATTCCAATACAATATTGAATGAGAATGGTAATCATCATTCTTACCTTGTTCTTGTTTTCAAGGTGAAGGAGTCTCAGCCTTCCTCCATTGATTGTGCTGTGGAGCTTCCCTTCTATTTTATAGGTTTTGTTAAGAGTTAGTTTTTTGTTTTTCCCCTGGAAAGTGTGTTGGATTTTATCTCATTCCTTTTCGTATCAGGTGATTGTGTTCATGTGATTCTTTTGTTTATAAACACGTGATGACTTACATTACCTTATGTTGAACCACCCTTGCATACTTAATACGAATCTCACTTGATCATAGTATGATTTTTTTTATATGTTTTTGAATTCTGTTTGCTAGAGTTTTGTTGAAAATATTTGCATCTATATTCATGAAAGGTACTGTCTGTCATTTTCTTTTTTTGTGGTGTCTTTACCTGGCTTTGGTATCATGATGGTGCTGGTTTCATAGAATAAGTAAGAGAATGAGTAAGGGAGTATTACTGCCTTTTTTTATGTTTTGGAAGAGTTTGAGCAGAATTGGTGTCAACTCTTCTCTGAATGTTTGGTAAAATTTCCCAGTGGAGCTAGTTAGTCCTGGACTTTTAAAAAAATTTTGTATTTATTGTGATTAAGTGAAAGTTTACAATCCAAGACAGTTTGCCATATAAAACCCCAAGCACCTGCCTCTCTGAACCTCTGTCTGCTCTCCTCACCATATGACACAGCATACTCGTCTTCTCATTCTTTACTTCCAGTATCCACTCAATCAACACTTATCTCCTTCTCTCTACCCTCTCCTTTCCCCTCTAAAAAGAAGCCAGTAGGACAGCCTCATATGTATGTGAAACCGTGAAGTACAGTCTCTTCTTTGTCTGGAGTGTTGACTTCATTACTGGTTTCAGCTCTGGGCCAGTAGCAAGACTAGGGGCCATGTTCTCAGAAGACCCTCAAGGGTGTCAGACTATCAAATCTGGTCTTTTATTATAAGAGTTCTAGATCTGCATAGCCCTTTCTGTCCTGCAACATGAGGGACTATTGATTGCGTTACCTGTCAGGACTGTCTTTGGTGGTAGCCAGGCACCACCTAGTTCTTCTGTTCTCCAACTGTAGTCCCCCAATCATATGGGTCCTTCTGTCTCCTGGGCTCATTTTTTCCTTGTGTCTTTGATTTTCTCCAGGTGGGTTGGGAACCAGTTGATGTTCCTTACATGGCATCTTGCTGAGTTTTAAGACCCTAGATGCTAGACTTGTTGTTGTTGGGTTTTTTTAAAATAGTGTCTTTGATCTCTTCTTTTGTCATGGATCTGTTTAGAGTTCCTGTCTTTATTTGTATTAGTTTAGGTAGATAATGTGATCCTAGGAGTTAGTCTGTTTCCTCTGTTTTCAGATTTGTTGGAGTATAATTTTTCCCAGCCTTGTCTTATGATCCTCTATACCTCAACTGAATCTGTTGTAATGGCTCCATTGTCATTTCTTATTTTTGTTATTTGCATGTTCTCATATATTTTGTATGTCTAGCCATTGGTTTATTTTACTGATCCTTTCAAAGAACCTGCTTTTGGTGTTATTGACTCTGTTTTTGTTGTTTTTTTTTCCTATTTCATTTATTTCTGCTATGGTCTTTTTAATTTCCTTTCATCTGGTAGCTGTCATCTTCTTTTTCTGTTTATTCAAGTTGTCAGGTTAAGTTACTGATTTTAGATCTCCTTTTTTAATATACAGCACTTGACTGGCTTGGCTTTTTTAATATAAGCAGTGGGTTTTTGGTATTTATTCCTATGAGTGCCCCTCTTAACACTTGTTTTGCTACATTCCAAAGGATTTGATATGTTGGGGTTACATTATTGTTTGATCCTAAGTATTTTTTAATTTCACTTTTGATTTCTCCTATAATTCTTTCTTTCTTTTCTTTTATTTTTTTTAGTAGTGCGTTGTTTAGTTTCCATGTAATCATATACTTGTTGTTTGTTTGTTTTTCTTTCTGTTATTCTTCCTGTTGTTGATTTCTATCATCACATCTTTCTGGCCAGAGAAGATGCCCTGGGTGATTTTATGTTTTTAAAAATTTATTGAGATGTAATTTGTGACTTGATGTGATCTGTTCTAGAGAATGTTTCATATGTATTGGAGAAGAATGTGTATTGTGCTACTGTTGGGTGATATGTTTTATATATGTCTGTTAGCTCTCATGGATACCCTGGTGGCATAGTGGTTAAGTGCTATGGCTGCTAACCAGAAGGTTGGCAGTTCAAATCTGTCAGATGCTACTTAGAAACTCTAGGGGGCACTTCTGCTCTGTCCTGTAGGGTTGCTTTGAGTTGGAATCAACTCGATGGCACTGGTTTTGGCTTTTGATATTAACTCTTGCTGGTTAATAGTGGTATTCAGGTCTTATATGTCTTTGTTGATTTTCTTCTTGATTGTTCTGTCATTGATAGTAGTGTATTAACTTTTCCTGCTGTTATTTTAGAAGTGTCTGTTTCTCTCTTTAGTTCTGTTAGAGTTGCTGTCTAAATTTGGGAACTGCTGGCATTGTTGCATAAATAGTTATAATGGTTATGTCTTCTTGGTGACTGACTATTTTACTGTTATATAGTACCCTTCTTTGTCTCTTAATAATACATTTTGATTTAAAGTCAATTTTATCAGATACTAATATTTCTACTTCTCTCTTTTGGTTGCTGTTTGCTTGGTGTGTATTTTCCCCATCCTTTGATAAATTAAACTTGTTTATATCTTTGTGCCTAAGTATGTGTTTGATAGGCAACACATTGATAGGTTTTTTTTTTTTTAAATCCATCTGTCATTCTTTTTGTTTGCCTGGTGCATTTAATTCATTTACATTCAATGTGATTATCAGTGAAGATGAATTTACTGCAGCTTTTTGGCGTATATGCAGTATTAGAGATTTCTCTGCTCTACTTTGTGTGCAGAGTTATTTTTGAATATAAATTTTCTTTTTTCACTTACTGTTTATTTTTGTATTTTTTTAGTGTGTTTTTCTGTGTTTTGATAGGTGGATTTATTTTATTTGTGGAGGTTCACATTTAATATCTTATAATTGAAGATGGAAACACTGGTAGCATAGTGATTAAGTACTACAGCTGCTAACCAGAAGGTTGGCAGTTGAAATCTAGCACGATTTGGAAACTCTTAGGGTGGTTTGGCTGTGTCTTATAGGGTGGCTATGAGTTGTAATCAACTCGATGGCAATGGATTTGGTTTTCAGTATATCTTGAAATTGCTTTAACTTCCTCATTTGGAAGTTCTATAACTATGCGTTTGTTTTGATATTGTTGTCAATTGTAACTTTGGTTCTCAAATTCTTTGTAGTGATTTTTTAACCTTTTTTTTTTACTGTTGTGATGTCTTTACCTGGCTTGATATCAGGGTGATGTTGTCATGCCCTTTACCTCAGGCTGTTGTCTGTTGTCAGTGGTTGTCTTAAGCTATGTTCTCTAGAGAAGCAATGTTAATAAAGCATATAAATGTATATATAGAGAGAGAATTTATATCAAGGAAATGGTTCACATGGTTGTACAGGCTGTAATGTTCCAAGTCTGTGAGTCAGGATATAGCTTTTCCTGATTCACGTAGCCACAGGGGCTGGCAAACTCAAGATTGACCAGTTGGAGAGCTGGACTGTTGCTCACAGGTTATGAAGATTGACGAATCCCAAGATCAGCAGGCACGATTGCAGGTGAGCTGCTAGCTTAAATCTCAAGAACTGGAGGTCAGATGAACAGGGGCCAGCTGCAGGATCCAGAACAAGCCCTACCAGAACATCCATTCACACTCAATGCAGGCCACATACCCAAGGAAACTCCCCTTCAGCTGATTGACTATTCACAGTAGATCCAATCATAGGGATGATTCTACGTCAAATCTCAACAGGGAAGTGACCACAACATCACACGACTGCCAAAATACTAAGAATCAAAACCAAGCCAAGTTGACACATAGTCTTAACCATCACAGTGGTTTTCTATCTGTCTTTAGTATTTCTTGCAGGGCTGTTCCAATAGTTACAGATTAATTTAATCTCAGCTTTACCAAGAACATTTTAATTCTCTTCCTCATCCCCACCCTTCTTTAAAACTGTGATTTAGGTGAAAGTTTACATAGTAAATTAGTTTTTCATTGAACAGGTAATACACATATTGTTTTGTGACATTGGCTGCCAGTCCTGCGATGTGTTAACAATCTGCCCTTCTCCACTGCAGGTTTCCTGTTTCCATTTATTCAGTTTTCCTGTCCTTTGTTGACTTCTTGTCTTTGTCTTTGGGCTGATGTGCACATTAGTCATGTATGAACTATGAAACATTACTCATGTGTGTTATTGTTGGCCCTACCCCAATCCTAGGGCTCTACAGGCAATTCCTACTCATAGTGACCTGTAAAACGGAGTAGAACTGCCCTATAGAGTTTCTAAGAAGTGCCTGGTGGATTTGAATTGCTGACCTCTTGGTTAGCAGACATAGCTCTTAACCACTACACCACCAGGGTTTCCATTGGCCCTATAGCCTTATCTAATCTTTGACCGAATGCTCTTCATTTTTGAATGATAATTGTTCTGCATGTATAGTTCTCAGTTGACAGTTCTTTCAGGGCTTTGTATATGTTGCTCCGTTGACTTCTTGTCTGCATAGTTTCTGACAAGAAGTCAGCATTCAGCCTTATTGGAGCTCCTTTGTAGGTGATATTGCACTTTTCATGTGCTGCTCTCAAAGTTGTTTCTTTGCTTTTGGATCTTGAAAGTAAGATTATGGTATGTCCTTGTGGCTTTTCTTGGGCAGTATCCTGTATGGGGTTTGGTGACTTTCTTGGATGATAACCTTTCACGATATTTAGGAAATTTTTTTGCTGTTAATTGTTAAAGATTCTTTTTGTACTTTTTGTCTTCCTTTTCTGGGAGTCCTAACATGTGTGTTATTCCTCTTGATGGTGTCCCATGTAACTGATACGCTTTCTTTTTTTCCTCCATCATTTTTCTGTGTGTTCCTCATTCCATGTGATGTCAAAGGTTTTGCCCTCTATTTCACAGATTCTTCCATTGTTTCAGTTTTCCTTCCATTCAGTTATTTATGTCTGTTATTTTGATGTTAAGCTTCTGAGTTACTAATTCTTGTTTTCTTAAGGATACTGTTTCTCTGATGTATTGCTTTTGTTCTTGTATTGTGTTCCTGAATTCCTCTAGTCCTTTTTTTTTTTTTTTTTTAATTTTCCTTGATCTCTTTGAAAGGCCTTAATACTAGCTTTCTAAATTTTCTGTCTGGTAGATCTGTTGTTTCTCACCAACCGTTTCTGTTACTTTATTTTGTTAATTTGCTTGAGCCATCACTTCTTCCTCTTCATGTGGAGTGTGATTAATGGTGTCTTTGAGGCATTAAGGATTTTATTAGATAGATAGATAGATAGAATGTTTGACTTTGTTTTTTGTTTGTTTCAATATATCTCGAGCTTGCCCTCTTTTCTTTGTGTTGTTTCTGTTTATATTGTTTTAACTGTTGTTCTTTTGTGTTGTTGGTTACTAACTCTGGTCATGTCAGGTGATTGAGTGTGCTTTCCCCTCACTGATAAGCATGATGTGCATTGCTTTCAACCCCAGGGATCCTTGATTTTTCTTAGAGAATCGTGTGGAGGTGCAAGAGTAGGTCACAGCCCAAACGTTAGGCACTGGGTATCAGGTCAGAGTCCTTCACAGCTCTTGCGGTCCTTTTAATATGTTGCGAATGGCTAATGTGGCTCCTATAGAGCATGATAGACCCTGGGCTGAGAAGGTGTAGGTAGATGTTGGGTGGGTGAGGGGAGGGTAGAATGCTTAGGCATGCCTGAGCAGGGGGGTAGGGTCAAGATTTGGAGGATAGAGCCCTGGGGCACATGGGGGTTGGGCAAAGACAGGGAACTTGTATGCCAGGTCATGCATTAGAGAGCTGGAAGGGGCAGAAGTGATATTGGGATGGAGTGAGGAGTGCATAAGAGTGGGTGGGAATACATGGTGGAGGTGCACAGAGAACTGGTGAATACCTAGGTAAAGCAAGAATGGGAGGGTACAGGTTGGTCTGGGATGATCGGGAGATAGAGTGCTGGGATGTGCATAAACAGGCTGACAGGGCAGACAGAGTACCAGTGAGAGCACAAACAGGTTGGAGAGGAGTGGATAAGGGTTAGTTAGAGGCAGGGTATGCCTGAATGGACCAGGCAGAGGTAGATAGGAGTTAGGCAGGGTCTGGGGCACCAGGATCAGCAGTAGCAGCCTGGGCAAGGGTGCAGATCAAGTTGGGAGAAGCATGATGACCTTTGCAGGGAGGAGTGTGCTTAAAGGAAGGGAAGGGGTGTGGCCCAGGGTCCTTTGTGTGGGGGTTCTAGTTGTCTGTGGAACCCTGTGGTTAAGCATTAACCTAGAGGTCAGTGGTTTAAACCCTTCAGCCACTGTTTAGAAAAAGATGAGGCAATCTGTTCCAATAAAGATTACAGCTTTTCAGGCTCTATGGGGACAGTTTTACTGTGTCCAGTAGTGGTATAGCATTTGAGTTATACAGCTACTAATCAAAAGTTTGGCAATTCAATTCCACTAGGCCCTGCTTGGAAACTCTGTGGGGCAGTTCTGCTCTGTCATACAGAGTTCTTATGAGTTGGAATTGACTCAGTAGCAATGGGTTATAGGGTCGCTATGAGTTGGAATCAACTCAGTGGCAGTGGGTGCTAGTCATTACACTGCAGGTTACTGTTCAAAGGCTGTGTTCCGTCCAAATGGGTGGGCACTGCCACTGACCTGCAGTCTCAGCCCTCCTTCCTAGACCTCCCTTCTCTGCATGTGCCAGGGACACTGTATGGCTGACCAGGGTGATTATAAATTTAACATTTTATTAAATTGTAGATGTAAAAAAATTTTGTGATAAAAATATATGTAACAGAATATATGCCATCTCAACTATTTCTATACATACAATTGCTTAACATGGATTACATTCTTCAGGTTGTACAACTATTCTTACTACATCCTTTGCTACCGTTAGCAATCTTCTTTAAGCAAAAGTTCCCATTTTCCCCCTCTCTTCCACCTCTAATTATTTTGGTTTCTGTGTATTTGCATGTTTCACATAAGTGAGCTACACAATATTTGCCATTTTGTGACTCATGTGGTGTTCTGCTCGACATGATGTTCTCAAGTTTTATCCATGTTGGTCACATGCTTCAAGATTTTATTTCTTTTTATGGCTTAGTGGTGTTCCATTGTGTGTTTATGAGTATACCATAAGTATACCATTTTGAGTATACCATGAGTATACCATTTTGTTTACCTTTTCAATTGCCAGTGGGCATTTTCGCTGTTTCTACCATTTTGCTGTTGTGAAAAGTGCTGCAGTGAACATTAGTGAATAGGTTTCCTCTTGCATTCCTACCTTCACTTCTTTGGAGTCTATACCTGGAATTTTGGATTGCTGGATCGTATGGTAGTTCTACATTCAACTTTTTGAGGAGCCGCCAAACTGTTTTCCACAGTGGCTGTACCATTTTATATTCCCACCAGCAGTGGGTGAAGAGAATTGCAGTTTCTTCACGTCATCAACCTATTGTCCTGTGTAATTTTTTTGTGGGGGAAGATCATTGCCATTCTAATAAGGATGAGATAGTATCTTGTTGTAGTTTTGATTTGCAACTCCCTAAAAGGAAACCATAGTGGTGTAGTGATTAACTGCTATAGCCACTGACCAAAATCAGCAGTTTGAATCCACCAGGTGCTCCTTGGAAACTGTGGGGCTCTTCTGCTCTGTTCTGTAGAGGTGGTATGAGTTGGAGTTGACTTGACAACACTGGGTTTGGTTTTTAGTTTTTGGTAATAGCTGATGGGAGCCCCGACGGTGCAGTAGTTAAGAGCTCGGCTGCTATTCAAAAAATCAGTAGTTCAAATCCACCATCTGGCTCCTTGGAAACCCTGTGAGACTGTTTTATGAGTCAGAATTGACTAGATGGCAGCGTTCATTGTGTAGTTAATAGTTAATGATGTTGATCATCTTTTCATGCTCTTGTTGGGCATTTGAATATCCTCTTTGGTGAAATGAATCATAAAATTTTAATACTGGACAGTTGAATATCACAAATGTTTAGTTGAGCCTCACTTTATAGATGAAAAAACTCTCCTTGAGATGTTCACTCAATAAGGCCCAAGATCATCTGGTGAGGTAGTGGCAGAGCCTAGGCCAGAACACAGGTCTCCAAATGCTGGCCTTATCTGATTTGATTTTGTTTTGAGTGGAAAATATTGTATTATTACAAAGAAGGAGGAAAAAAAATGCAGCCTCCTCTCCAATCATAATTTGATGCCATTGAACTGCAAATGAATTTATTTCCTCTTGAATATTCTCCTTTCTATTGAAAAATTGTAGGTAATTTTTGCTCACCTGTAAAGTACTTCTCCTGGCTAGCACACCTCTGTTGGTGCTGTGTACCATCTCTAGGACAGTATCTGAGTGCACCATATCTATCTTGGGCTGTGTCTTTTAAAAAGCACCCACAGCCATTAGGTGTATCTTGTATGGTTCTTCCTGATTTCCATGCTTCAGCTCTGCAGTGGTGTTTTGCTACTGACTGAGGCAAGTGCTGAAATTTGTGCTACAAAGTACCCTCACATTGTGTTCCCTTTTTAGAAGTTATTTAGAAAAGATATAGGAAAACTTTTTACTATAGGAAGATTTCCATAACAATAAAAGCTAATAACTAGAAAAACAAAACAAGAACCAAACCCTTTGCCATCCACTGATTTCTAACTCATAGCAACGCTGTAGGTCAGAGTAGAACTGCCTCATGGTTCCAGGGAGTAGGTAGTGGAGTTGATCTATTCAAGCTTTTGATTAGCAGCCGAGCTCTTAACCACTGAACCACCAAGGCTCCACTGGCTGCATTTATCTATTGTTTTTTAATTACTGAATACATTATACATGCACATGTTCAAAAGTATACAGATGTTTATAATGAAACTGTCCCTCTTTTATCCCTATCAGCCCTCTACCCCAACTTAAGTAATCGTATTTCAGTTGCTGGTATATTTTGACAGGTGTTTTTAAATGTGTATATAATCAAATATTAATATATATTTTCTCCATCCTACATTTAGTACAAATGTTTTGTACCTTGCTTTTTTCATTGAACAAAGTATCATGAATTCTTTAATAGTAAAAATAGTCCGTGTTCTTATAAAAAACTGTACTATATTTAATGTAGAGGTTTTTTTGTTTTGTTTTATTACTACCACTGGCTCAAATGATTTTTTTTTTCATTGCCTCCTCATCCAGTGGTAGTGCTACAAGGGCAGGGAGTTTTGTCTGTTTGCATTATTGTCTTATCCCCAGTGTCTACAAGAGTGCCTGGCACCCAGTAAGTGCTCAGTGAATAATCAGTAGCCCTAGTGTTTCCCAGGTGTCCTGGCTCAGGCTGGCAGAATCTTGAGATCCCAAGTACCCAAGCCTACCACACCTCACAATGCCAGGGCTCTAATACCTTACTTTGCCCCTTTCCGATGGTAGGTTAATTATTAAACTCTTTTTCTTATTAGGTGTCATCAGGTCACTTCTGACTCACCAGCAAAAGAAGGCTCTGAAAGCTTTACTTCTTTTATGTCCTTAAGGCTGACTCTGTTTTGAAGAGGCAGCTCTCTCCCGGTTGTATTTGGAGTGCCTTCTATGCTGAAGGGCTCAGCTTTTGTCAGTATGTCAGACAATGTTCTGCTGCTATCCGTAAGATTGTCACATTTTCAGAAGTAGACCAGCAGGTCCTTAGTCCTAGTCTTACTCTGGAAGCTCCACTGAAACCTGTCTGTTGCCACACTGAAGCAAGTTCGTTCCACTTGTTACTGTAGCCAAAAATTCAGAGACAGCGTGGGGTTCAAGACAGCTAAGTGCCGTCGAGTCAGATAATATTTTATTTGTAGATTTGCTAGCAATCTGGGAAGCAGCGAGCTGAAAACTGTCCCATTTGGTTTATATTTCCAATGGTATTTATAGTCAGAATTCAAAGGGGTAGGTGTTTGTCATAGAACAATAGTCAGGAGTCATGAGATTTCATTACATCATAAGGTTTCATTACGTCTTATCAAACAGTGTGAATTACCCAAAATTTCATTCTCTCTCTCTGAGGTCTTAATCAGTTCTGTTTCCTCAGAGATAGGGAGAGGAATGCAGACCACTAGTCCCATCTGAGGGTGGTAATTGAGGCAGAAGATGGAATGTAGCTTAATAACCTAAGTGACCTTTATTAGATTCTTAAATTTACCACCATGTCCACGATGGATGACCCTGTTGGGTATTTGAAATACCAGTGGCATAGCTTCCAGCATCACAACAACAGAAAGCCACTGTGGTAGGACAAAGTGACAAGTGAGTGGTGGATTAGTAAATTTTATAGTTGTTAGGTGCCGTGTAGTGGGCTGTGACTCATACCCACCCTGTGTATACAGAAAGAAAGATTCTTACAACCATTGTTATGCAGATGCCCATTGTTGCAGCTACAGAGTCAGTGTGTTTCATTAGGGGTCTTCCCCTTCTTGCTGACCCCTACTTTACCAAACATAACGTCCTTCTCCAGGGACTGATCTTCCTGCTAACGTGTCCAAAGTACTTGAGACGTGGTCTCACTATCCTTGTTTCTAAGGAGTGTTGGGAATTGGATGGCGGGAAATGGACACACCAGTCCGAGAGTCCAGTGGAGTTTATCTGAGAAAAAAGAAAGTGGGGTCTGAACCTAGCTGTGGCTCAACCCAGCCCAATAACTGGTAGGGACAGTTTTTCTAGTTTTGAAGTTCTGATGAAGAAGTGAGGGGTAGCTGATGCAAAAGTTGTTTATGGTTTTATAGTGGAAAGCTCCGATAAGGCGGTGGGCAGGGAGGTGACTGGCACAAAAGTTATTTATGATTTTATAGTTAAGTGCCTATGGGGACTACCTACTAGGCTGTTTTCACCTAATGGCAGGGTATGATCATTGGATAGGATAACCTCCGTGAATTCCAGGGTCAGAGATCTCTCAAGAAGCATTCTGGTCATGCTTCTTCCAAGACCACATTTGTTTGTTCTTTTCGCAGTCTATAGTTTATTCAGTAGTCTTTATGAATACCACAATTCAAAGGCATCAGTTCTTTTTCAGTCTTCACTATTAATCATCTAGCTTTCACATGCATGTGAGACAATTGAAAACAGCATGGCTTGGATCAGGCATACCTTAGTCTTCAAGGTAACATTTGTGCTTTCCAGTACTTTAAAAAGGGTTTTGTTTTTTTTTTTTTTTTTTGCAGCATATTTACCCAGTGCAATGTGTCTTTTGAGTTCTTGACTGCTGTTTCTGTGGATGTTGATTGTGGATCCAAGTGACATGAAATATTTGACAACTTCAGTCGTTCCCACATTTATCATGATGTTGCCTATTGGTCCAATTGTGAAGAGTTTTGTTTTCTTTATGTGTAGGTGTAATCCATACTGAAGGCTGTGATCTTTGATCTTCTTCAGTGTTTCTAGTCCTCTTCACTTTTGTTAAGCAAGATTGTGTCATCTGCATTATGTAACTATGCCCTTATTAATGGTCATTTAGATTGTTTTAAATCTTTAGCTATTAGAAAAAAAGGCTGTTTTAGTCAGCTAGGGCTGCTCTAACAGAAATACCACAGAGTGGATGGCTTTAACAAAGGAAGGTTTATTCTACACAGTCCGGTAAGTTGCAAGTCCATATACAGGGTGTCCGCTCCAGGGGAAGGCTTTCCCCCTTGTCGACTCTGGAGGAAAGTCCGGTATTGCATCAGTCTTTGTCCAGGGAGCGTCTTGGCACAGGAGCCTCAGGTCCGAAGGACACGCTCTTCTCCCAGTGCAGATTTCTTGATGGTGGGAGGTTCCCTATTCTCCTGGTTTCTCTTTCCTTTTATCTCTTGCAAACTGAAAGGATTAAGGATGGGGCAAACCACACTCCAGGGAAACTCCCCCTACAGCAGAGCAAGGAAGAAATCCTATGCAGGAATTTATAGCCCCACTGTAATCCTTTAACATACAGTTTAGTGGAGGACAGTCCCAAGATACTGGGAATCATATCTCAGCGACATGCTACACATATTTTTGGGGGGACACAATTCAACCCATGACAAAGGCCCATTAATAAGTTTCATTTTGTATATCTATATGCATTTACATAAAAACACCTAGTGTGGTCAAGTCAATTCTGACTCATAGCAACCCTATAGGACAGAGTAGAACTCCCCCACAGAGTTTCCAAGGAGCATCTGGGGGATGCAGACTGCCAGCCTTTTGGTTAGGAGATGTAGCATTTAACCACTACACCACCAAGGTTTCTTATGTATTTGCATATAGAAGTAAGATTGCTAGGTTGAAAAATACATGTGTTTGTGCCTTGTATGCCAAGCCAAGGCCAAGTGCCTTGTATAGGTATTGCTAAATTGCTCTCAATAAGGGAGTATGCTGATTTATGTTCCCATCAATAATGTTGTTGGTTTTCACAAATTTGGTTACATAATATGTTATCAAAATTTTGGATATTTTCAGTTGATAGGTGGAAAATATCATCTAGGTGTAGTTTGAATTTATGTTTCTCTTATGAGTATGGTTGAGCATCTCTTTGCATGTGCTTTTCTTTGAACTGGTTGTATCTTTTGCCCATTGTTGATAGTTTCCTACTGATTTTCAGGAGCTCTATCATATGTAAGAGATTGGCTCATTGTGATTTGTATAGCAAATCTGCTGCCATATTTTATTATTAATATTTTAAGTTGGTTTATGGTGATTTGTCCCTGTAGAAGTTCTTGATTTCTGTGTAGTCAAGCTAATTATTTTGGGGGGGAGGGTGGCGGTGTGGAGTAGGGTAATTTTAGCTTGAATCAGGGTTAGAAAGGAGAGGCTGCATTTTGAACCTCTTGATGATTTTTTATTTGAAACTTTTATCGTACATCTTTTTAGTCCACTAGACCAATTTTGGAAATAGTGGTGTCGTGGTTAAGTGCTGTGTTTGCTAACCAAAAGATCAGCAGATGGAATCCACCAGGTGCTCCTTGGAAATTCTATGGAGCAGTTCTTTTCTGTCCTGTAGGGTTGCTGTGAGTTGGAATTGACTTGGTGGAACTGGGTTTGGTTTGTTTTTTTTGGTTTTAGAGTAGTTTTGTCCAAATTCTCATAATGGTTTTCAGTTTAATTTTTGTGGAAATGAATTTTTTTGTTTGTTTCTTGTGGAGTTTTAGACCCAATTTCATTTATTTATAGCCAGCAGTCTGACACAGTATGAATTTTATAACTTATAATTGATCTTCCTATTGCATTTGATTAGGTAAAGACCCTAAAACACAGCATTAGGTAAAGACCCTAAAATATAGCTATTAAAAAAATACAGGTGAACTTCAAATTGAACAGAATGAAGAAGATACACTGAAACTGAAAGTGGACTGATGCTGACTCTTGGCAACCCATGTGTTACTAAATTGAACTGCTCCTTAGGGATTCCTTGGTTGTAATCCTTGTGAAAGCAGATTGTCAGACTTTCTTCTTCAGAGCCTGGGTGGGTTGGAACCACCAAGCTTTAGGTTAGTAGCCAATTGCAAACTGCTTGCACCATCTGGGGACCTTTAAAAATGGACACAAGTGTGTTGATCTTTAAAAATTGGAATTTTATGAATATGGTTTACATTGTACTCACCATCTGTTACAAATTGTTGTGCACAGATAATGGTTTTGAGTGTTGTTCAGCGTGATCTAAATTTGTGCTTTAAGAGAATTTTTGCCGGTTTTAAACCAGTCCCTGCATTAGCTTTAATTATTTTTAATAAATGTGGATGTGTTCCTTCAGTTATGTCCACACACAACACACACGTATATCTTTGTCCTGTTTATTCTTTCATACAAAGCAGCACCTTTCAACTTGCTGCGTATTGTTTTTTTTGTGCTAGCAGGGGCTTGGGGCCTATATGCAGAGTATTTATCAGCAGCTTTGGGTGAGTGCTTGTGGCCTACCGTAACAATCTTCCGAACTCTAGTGTGCCGTAAGGTAGTTTCTGAGGTGCCGTAGTTTTGTTTTGCTTGGTTCAGGCCACTGTATTTGTCCTTTTCTCTTATCTCAGGAATCGTCATGTTGACTGAAGCTAGAGATGAGACGTTCTCACTGTCTACCCACTTGGCACCTTAATCTTTCCCAGTACCATGTAACCTTTCAGTTTCTTTTAGCTGAATTTTAACTTTTACATCATTGTGGTAGGAAACAATTAAATTCTGTTCTGTATGTATGATGGAACTGTTCCTGCTACAGGATGATTCCGAAAGCTGAAAAATAAGCAGCAGCCTTTACGTTTTTATGACTATCTAAACAGTGTTCAAAGAGCCCTGTAGTGCAGTGGTTATGTATTCAGTTGCTAACTGAAAGGTCAGTGTTTCGAATCCACCAGCAGTTCCCTGGGAAGAAGGACCTGACAATCTGTTCTCATGAAGATTACAGCGTAGGAAGCCCCATGGAGCAATTCTGTTCTGTCCTGTAGGTTTACTTTGAGTCAGAATTGACTCCATGACACAACAAATAATGTTAATTGCAGAGCAAATGGGATTGTGTTTTGTTTCTGAGTCCATGTGACGACCCTTCATAATCTTGAAAGAGGATGCTACTAGCATCTTTCAAGTTAATTTCTCATTTCTTATTCTTAGTTTATCATGTGTTTGGATTCTTCTTTATTTAATAGTTCTTAAAAACTAAGATGTAATTCACATACCACAAAATTCACCATTTTAAAGTATACAAGTCAGTGATTTTTTACATATTTTGTGCAGTCTTCACACCACTGTCTCATTTCAGGATGTTTTCATTACCTCCAAAAGAAACCTGCTCTCATTAGCAGGTTTCCCCCCCCCCGTTTCCCCCACCCTGTCCCTGGAAACCATCGATATACTTCCTATCTTTATAGATTTGTGTGTTATAGATATTTCATACAAATGGAGTCATAGAATACATGGTCTTGTGTGTCTGGCTTCTATCACTTAGTGTTATATCGCCAAGATTCTTCTGTGTTGTATCATGTGTCAATACTTCTTCCTGTTTATGGCATATATACTGCATTTTGTTTATCTGTTGATCAGCTGAATGGTTCATTTGTTTAAGGGTTTGGGCTATTATAAATAATGTTGCAACGAACATTTGTTTATAGAGATTTTTATGTGAGCATGTTTTCAGTTCTCTTAGCTGTATATCTTCAAGTGGAATTGTTAGGTCATATAACATCTCTGTATTTAAATTTTGAGGAATCAGCAAACTGTTTACCAAAGTGGTCATACCATTTTACATTTCTACCAGAAGTGTTTCATGATTCAAGTTTCTTCACATCCTCAACATCACTTGTTACTGTCTATTTTTGTTTTTTAGTTATAGCCTATTTAAAAAACAAAACAGACCTGATTCAGATAGATCAATGGAATGAATGAGACCCCAGAGATGACACCATCTTCCTATGAACAGTTGATAGTCTACAAAGGCTCTAAGACATTAAACAGGTATTAAAACAACGTCTTTGACAAATGGTGCAGGCAAAATTGGATATCCATCTGCACTAAATTAAAACAAGACCCATATCTTACACCTTATACAAAAACCAACTCAAACTAGATAAAAGACCTAAAACGATAAAGCTAATCCAAGAAAAAGTAGGAACAACAATGGGAGTTTTAATACACAACATAGACAGACTTCAAAATGTGTCAAACAAACCACAAACAACAGAAAACAGATAAGTGAGAACTACAAAGAATCAAATCCTTTTGTCCATTCAAAATCTTTAGTAATAGAATTAAAAGGCCACCTACAGAATGGGAAAAAATATTTGGCAACTCTATGTCAGACCAACACCTGACCTCCATAATCTATAAGGTACTACAAAATATCAATCAGAAAAAGATAAATCATCCAATTTAGCGACGGTCAAAGGAGATGGACAGGCACTTCTCTAAAGAGGAGATCCAGATAGCCAAAAAACACACGTGGACATGCTCACGATCATTAGCTATTAAAGAAATTCAAATCAAAACTACAATGAGATACCATCTAACCCCAACAAGGTTGGCCATGATCCAAAAAACACAAAACAACAAATGCTGTCGAGGCTGTGGAGGAATTGGAACTCTCCTACACTGCTAGTGGGATTGCAAAATGGTGCAACCTCTTTGGAAAGCAATCTGGCACTTCCTTAAGAAGCTGGATATAGATATACCATTTTACTCAATAATTCCACTGCTCGGAATATATCCTACAGAATCAGGCCCATTCACACCAACTGACACATGCACACGAATGTTTATTGCTGCACAGTCCACAATAGGAAAAAGATGGCATCAACCCAGATGCCCAATAACAGAGGAATGGATGGGTAAACTATGGTATATATAGTCAATGGAATGCTATATGATGATAAAGAACAGTGATGATTTTCAAAAACTTCTCATAATCTGGTTTCAGTTGGATGACATATGCTGAGTGAAAGTCGTCAGCGACAGAAGGACAAATATTGTATGAGACCCCTACAATAAGAACTTAAAAACAGCCTCATGCATAGAAGAAAATACTTTTTGATGGCTGCAAGGGTGGGGAGGGAGGAAGGGCGAGGGGGGGAGGGTTTAGATTAGATAGTTGATAGAAATTTGGTTGGGTGAAATCTGTGACAGCACACAGTAGAAAGAAGATCAGTTATTAACTGGATTTCAGCATAACATGGTTACTCCTCCCATCTTAACCCAATATTGCAAGGACAGAGTAGCTGAGGCGGGGGGCCAGGGACCATGCTGTCAGGTGAAATTGAGACCAATTGGCACAACTAGCATTTTGCTAAGAGAGCCTTCTGCACCCCACATTGGTGAATGGCATCTGGGGTCTTGAAAGCTGCCAAGCTGCCATCTGAGGGTACAGCAAATGGTCTCAACCTAGCAGTAATGGATGATCAGCAAGGACCAAAACAACATGGGAGAAAGAGAACTCAGAAGATAGAGAGACCTATGTGAGTGAGTGACTACATCAACTTGTGACCGGAAGAACCAGATGGTGCCTGGCCACCGCTAGTGATAGCCGTGATGGAGATCACAAAGTTGAGTCTCACTGGCAACACAAGAATAAAAAGGGGTACACCCTGAGATCTTCACTAAAAGACCACAACTGATGGTTCAGGGACCTTGGATTTCCCCTGGGAGCGTGGCCTCTGGCCCTGATGCTGTCCCTGTCTGTAAATCATAATGGAGGTCAACTCTTCAGATGGGAATGGATTGGACTTGGTGACACAGATTGACCATATCATGTGTAGTTTGTGGTTCTGTGCATCTAGAGGATGTCATCCATGAATCAAGGAATTTGTCCATTTCCCCTAGGTTTTTGAATTTGTTAGAATACAGTCTTTCATAGTATTCAGCTGTGATATTTTTTATTTCTGCTGGATCTGTTGTGACAACTCCCCTCTGATTTCTTATTTGGGTTATTTGTTTCCTTTCCTGTTTTTCTTTAGTAAGTTTAGACAATGGTTTGTCAATTTTGTTGATCTTTTCAAAAAACCAGCTTTTGGTCTTTTCAATTTTTTCAGTTGTTCTTTTGTTCTCTAATTCATTTAGTTCTGTTCTGATCTTTATGATCTGTTTTCGTCTGGTGCCTGAGGGGTTCCTCTGTTCTCTCTCTGTTTGTTCAGGCTGTAGGGTCAGTTCTTTGATATGGTTTCTTTCTTCCTTCCAGATGTGTGCATTTCTGGAGATAAACTGACCTCTGAGCACTGCTTTGGCTATATCCCGTAGGTTCTGAGTAGGAAGTGTTTTCATTCTCAGTGGAATCCATAAATTTCTTTATTTCATCCTTGATTTCTTCTATAACCCATGGTTTTTTGAGCAAGGTATTGTTCAGTTTCCTTGAGTTCTGCTTTCTATCTATGTTTTTTCTGCTATTGATTTCAACTTTCATGGCTTTATGATCTGAGAAGAGGCTTTGCATTAATTCAATGGTATGGATTTTGTTGAGAATTGCTTTATGTCATAACACATGGTCTATTCTGGAGAATGTTCCATGTGCACTGGAGAAGGTGTAGTTGTCCGCCGATGGATAGAAAGTTCTGTATATGTCGATGAGGTCTCGGTGGTTAATTGTGGCAGTTAGGACTTCTGTGTCTTTATTGAGCTTTTTTTCTAGACGATCTGTCCAATACTGAGAGTGGAGTGTTGAAGTCTCCTACTATTATTGTGGAGTGATCTATCTCCTTTTTGAGTGTAGTCAGTGTTTCTTTGAAGTATTTAGGTGCTCTACTATTAGCACATAAATATTTAATATTGTTAAGTCTAGCTTGTGTACTGAACCTTTCAGCAATAGTGTCCATACTTGTCCGTGATGGTGGATTTTACATTAAAATCGATTTTATCTGAGACTAGAATTGCCACACCTGCCCTTCTTTGTGTATTGTTAGCTTGATATATATTCTTACATCCTTTGATTTTCAGTTTGTTCACATCTTTAAGTCTAAGGTGAGTTTCTTGTAGGCAGCATATAGATGGGTCAAGTCTTTTGATCCAAGATGTCACTCGATGTATCTTTACTGGAGCATTCAGTCCATTCACATTCAGTGTCATTATTGATAGGTATGTGTTCAGTGCTGCCATTGTGATATGTTTATTTTTGAGTTGATGTTTTCTCTGTTCTTATTAATCTGTTCTGTGACCTTCTTCTTTGTGAGTTGATTTTTCACCTTTTTCAGGGTTGGTTCTGTGGTTGTTGAGACTCCTGTATTACATTTCTTTATATGGTATGTTGCTTCTTTATTGTGCTTTATGGCTGCCCCTATGATCCTGCTTAATAAACTATATATAACCCCAGTTTTGATTGCTACCTGTCTTATCAACTTCCTCTCCACTTGGAAGGACTGTAACAACTATAGTACACTCCTCTTTTTAATATGATGATATCATAGTTTACATGATATGATCACTAGATCGTTTCGTTCACTATTATAGCTTTGATTGTGTTTGAAGCCTTCCCTAACTAAGTAGGATTCTGGATAATGTGTCCTTCTAACATACAAAGTGAATGTTTTGTTCTTCCAAGCCAAGAGATTCTTTCAGTATTTCTTGTAGCTTTGGTGTAGTTTTTACAAAGTCTCTGAGTTTCTGTTTATCTGCAAATATCTTAATTTCATTTTCATATATGAAAGATAGTTTTGCAGGGTATATAATTCTTGGTTGGAAGTTCTTCTCCTTCAAGGCTTTGAATGTGTCATGCCACTGTCTCCATGCCAGCATCATTTCTGCAGAGAAATCTGATGAAAGCCTACAGGGTTTCCCTCTGCATGTTAGCTTTGCTTTCAATCTTGCTGCCTTTAAGAGTTTCTGCTTGTGTTTCATTTTGATGAGCTTGATTATAATATGTCTTGGAGTCTTTCTGTTGAGATCTGTATTGAGTGGTGTTCATTACGTATCTTGGATATCGACATTCTCTTCTTTTGTAATTTTTGGGAAGTTTTCTATCAGCAGCTGAGCCACAATACTCTCTGTGTTCTCAGGTGTGTCGCCCTGTTCAGGAACTCCAGTTAATCTTAGATTGTTCTTCTTAATAGAGTCCCACATGCTTCTTAATGCTTCTTCATTTTTCTTGTTTCTTTTTTCTGATTTCTCCTCATAGCTGCTGGAGTCAGTGGCTCTGTCTTCCAGATCAGAAACTCTCTTTTCCATTTGTTCCATTCTGTTTTCTTGGCTTAGAATTGAAGTTTCTATGTCTTTGATTTTGTTCTTGATCTGCTGGATTGCAGAGTATCAATGTTACATCAGATTGAACAGCTTGCTTAGTTTTTTGCTTTGCTGTGCTGCATTTTGTACAAGATCTAGTAGGGCTCTATATATAATCCTTTTGTATTCACCTTCTGATAGTTTCAGAAAAGCATCTTTGTGAAGTTCTGAGGTGGTTTCTCATGCCATTGGTGACTTCCGAGTTACTGTCCTCTCCAACATTTGCTGCTTTTGGGGTTTCATGTGGGTCAATAGAGGCTGGGAGAGATGCTGTGAAGATGTACCACAGTTGTTTCTCTAGGCCATCTTAAGATGAGAAGTCAAAAGTATTTGGCAACTTCCAAAGTCAGTCAGGTTTTCAGATGTAAACATCCCTCTTCCCAGCTGGCAAAGTAAACACCTCTATATTGAACACCAGGTGTTATAAAGTAACTCAAAATACAGAAAGACTGCGGGCCTGCTGGCCTCTGCTGTTGGGCCCCAGCTGTAGGCGATACTGTGTAGAATTCTGCTTTTCTGTTGGAAAAGCAGTCTCTTCTGGGTAGGAACTGCCTCCCAGTCCAGGAATTAGGTCCAGCTGAGGCTTCTGTATGGATGACCCTGCCTCCCAGCGAAACAAGAAGGCGTCCTGTGTAAGCTCACCAGCTGGCTGGGACCAGGCTACCAGTGGAAACAGAGGCCAAGAGTGCCGAAATGCCCAGAGTCTACAGCCTCCACCACTGGGCCCTGGCCCCAGGCCCCAGGCCCCAGGCGACACTGCGAAACACTGCCTCCCTGCTAGAAAAGCACTCTTCCCCTGGCAGGTGCCACCTCCCAGCCTAGGAAACAAGTCTGGCCGGGGCCTCTGCCTGGGCTTCTCCTTTTCCTGATAGGCCAGAGGAGCCAAGGTGTATAGAGTCCAAAGCCAGGCTCTCAGAACCTGGCCATTATCCTTGCCGGTCCCACCAGCGGTGCATGTGAGACCAGCAGCTAGTCAAATCCCAGTTCTGCCCGCTGGCCAAGACAGAGGAAAAAAAAGTAGAAATGGTGAGTTACCTTCAGTTTAAGCAAGCCTGTGTTTGCTGAGAGTAGGGTCAGTGAAAAAGAGGAGGTTTTGCTTTCAGTGCTATGAAGTCCAAATTAACGGCCCTATGCTGCATCCCAGGGCTCACTAGGTATCTAGAAGGCTCCGTTTAACTATCATTTCAGGTCTTGGTTTCCAGAGGGATTTAGAGACGTGCGTTTAGTCTGCCGTCTTGACTCTGCCCCTCTATAGGATGTCATCCTGCTGACCTCTTATAGAGGCAAGGGAGTGGGTGGAGATGAGGGGGTAGGAGATTGTTGGGAGGATGAGACATGTATGGAGTGTTGAAATCTCATGTGACCATGGCCTCCCTCTCCGTGTTCGTCAATTTTTAAGATTTATTTGCTTATAGGCTTTGTTTAGGTCCTTTGTTTGTGGTCACAGAAGTCAGAGAGGTAGCTACCTGGTCATATGTTGACGCCTTGATCTGGAATTCTTGAAAACAGCTGTTGTTTTTCTTCCTCAGATGATCTTGTTCATTCACCTTGGGTAGGCAATGTTAGAAGCTTGCCCAAATGTGGAAATGATTAGGTTCTATGGAACTGGCTGATAGAATTATATTTGTTAAAGTAAGAGTGGTTGTTCGTGGGAGGACAGGACTGATGAAGCTTTGCTGTGTTGTGGTAGGCTTTTATTAACATAGAAGTTAATGTTTAGAGAAATGATTTAGCCCAGCATTTGTCTCTATCTATCCAGAGATGAGCTTGTATTTGTTTGTATTTCTTTTGCTATTAGATGGCAGGGAGAAAAACTTAGGTATAGCAGTCACTTTACAAAATCCAGCAAAGTAAAATGTTTACTACAGTGAATCCTTCCATGAAGTTCCAGTATAAATTAGAACTGTAGCCTTATTGGAGAGTATGCCCTAAGCCTTCGTTTAAAGTGTGGAGTTGTGGATATCATCCTGTGGACCTTTGGCTGGAGTAAGGGTTGTGGGTGGAGAGGAGGGGAAAGGAAACTGTTGAGAAGATGAGACATGCATGGAGCAGAGATAACTAATGTGCTGTCACCAGGCAGGGAGAGCTGTGGAAGCGGCATATAGGTGGGCATATAAATTTATATGGAAATGTATATTTTCACTCAATCATAATTAAAAAAAAATACAATGACAAAAAATAAAAATAAAATAAAAACGGAAAAAGTAAAATAAAATAAAGTGTGGACTTGTGCAATCCTGTGGCATCTGTGTATTCTGCAACAGAACCCTGGGTATCAGGCAGTACTGTGTCTGCCAAGTGGGCACTAACCTCCCAGGCCACCCCTTTGTCATTTTCTCTCCTCCCTGCCCTGTCATAGCACAGGAATTCATCTTTTACTTAGAAAGCCCTTAACAGTGGTGTCTCTGGCACATCATTCCTCCCTTCCCCACTTTTATTTATAAATGTTTAAAGCAGGTAAATCACAGTATCAGATTTCATTGGCAAACACTAAACTCCAGTTTGAAATTCTGTAACATGAAGGGCTTCTTTTTTTTTTCAATCATCTTATAAACATTTAATGAATACCTGCCATGTGACATGGGAGAATAGTATTCAAGTGGTTTTGATTCCACATATATATTAGTAAAAAAAAAAAAAAAAAAATTAAGTACTCACTTCCATGATCTGTTTAACTTGTGAATTGTGCAGATACTGTTATAAAAAGGTTTTGTATATTAATAAAGCACATAGATTGTAGAACTAAAAAAAAAAAAAAGGGTGAAATAGAAACAGGAGTTTTGCTTTTTTCCCTTTTGATTTCTTATTCTATGAACCGCCTGAGGTGCACAGACCCTCCTTTGGAGGCCACTGGCTGGGAATACAGGGGTTTAAAGAGGATCCCTGCTTACCATGCAGTCACAGTCCAGCTGTGGAAACATAAGTATACAGCAGGGAAGAGGCATTCCCAGAGTAGTGAGGAAGGAAAGCCCAGCTCTGCTCAGGGAAGTATCTCAGAGGGAAGGGTGACTGAGCCAATTCTTGTAGGATAAATGGTTTTCAACTTGGTTACTTAGAAAACAAAGTGCAAAAGTCAAAGAAGTTAATCTTTTTACTCTGGTTAGTTAAAGACTGACTGTAGTCCTGGAGAGACATAGGTTCTTGAAGAAGATGTTGTGTTCATCTTTTGTGCCGTGGTGCTGAGGTGACTAGTCTAGGACAGTCACGCGAGCTGGCATGACAAGGTCCAGATGGCAAGAATGGGAGGAAGCATGGCAGAAGAAGACCATGCTCTTGAGGGCGTGTACCAGACAGTGACATTCACATCTGCCAACCACAGCCAGGTCATACCTGACTGAAGGGGAGATAAAAGGAATGTGGTAGAAAACCAAGTAATCACCACGCTGCCTTACTTTATCAGATATATATGTTAAAGAGATTTTATAGTACATTTCATTAAAAGAAGTGATTGCTTGCAGCTTGCTTTGAGTGTGAATTATGTTGGTGTGATTTTCTTAGTCAATGACATAGATTGAATTATGTACCCCACCAAAAATGTGTGTATCAGTTTGTCTGGGCCATGATTCCACTATTGTGTGGTTGTCCTCCATTCTGTAATCACAGTTTTATATGAAAGAAGTTTAGCATGGGATGTAACACCCTTACCTAGGTCACATCCCTGATCCAGTGTAACGGAGTTTCCTTGGGGTGTGGCCAACACCATCTTTTATCTCTCAAAAGATAAAAGAAAAGGGAAAGGAGCAGAGATTTGGGGACTTCATACCACCAAGAAAGTGGTGCCAGGATCAGAGCACATGCTTTGCACCTGAGGTTCCTGTGCTGAGATGCTTCCAGACCAAGGGAAGACTGATGCATCACAAGGATCTTCCTCCAGAGGCAACAGAGAGAAAGCCTTGCCCTGGAGCTCGTGCCTTGCATTTGGACTTGTAGCCTACTAGGGTGTGAGACAATAAACTTGCATTTATTTAAGCCACCCACTTGTGGTATCTGTGTTATAGCAGCACTAGATGACTAAGGCAGTCAGGAATGCCTAGTGGCTCCACTAATTTGTTTTTTTATTTTGTCCTTTCTGAAGTGTGGAATCAGGTAACTTGTGCAATATTGTACTCCTTCTTACCTTACAGAACAGAATGCTGGTTATGACCCTCAAAGTTAAAATAATCTGTCCTCTTGTGCTCACAGGTCTCAGTGGACCTCAGCAGTGACTTCATCCGAGTAGCAGTGTTGGAGGAAGGTGGGGAGCGTGTCCTCATGGAAGGGAAGCTCACCCATAAGATCAACACTGAGAGTTCCCTCTGGAGCCTTGAGCCAGGGAAGTGTGTTTTGGTAAGTGTGATCTATTTTATTTCCTCTTTGGACATCTATATGGGAATTTCCAGTTAGATTTTGAGCGTAATCTGATGCCACTTCAACCACTGGGTCAGTTTATGCTCAAGTAGTGAGGTCATTAATTGTAGAAATTGGAGGCAGACAGGTTTTTTTCCTTCGTGTTCTGTACACAGCGTAGAGTATACTTTCATGGCTCTCCTGAGCAGACTTACTCTTACTGTAGCATTTTCTGGACTTTGTGCTTCAGAGTCCTACCACCTGGGTTATTTTAGTTAGGATTATTGTTGGCTAGAAACTTAGAAGGTGCTTAAGTACAGTGGTCTTCATTGTTTTCTAGAGAAGATCAGCTAAGATTCAAAAGCATTTCTCTTTATGCCCAAAGAATAAAATGTTTTTGAGGACTAGTTCAGACTAGGGACACATGATGATCACAGGGAAGATCTGTGGAAGGAGGCACAAAGATGCCACACAACAGAGGTCCCAATTAGTACCAGGAGGGAATGGTGAAATGGGGCATTTTATGTTTGCTCAATCCCAAAAGACTTTCCTGGTTCTCTCTCACGAGGTCTACTCTCCAATGCTTCATAGTTACATGTAAGGCAAAAATAAATAAATGTTAGAAATTAAAAGACATGTTGAATTTTCACAGGTGCTAGCCTGGAGGGTGTAATTAGTTGTTTCAAACAACAAGCTTCTTTGACAGAGTGGTTCTCCTTTGCTGTTATGTGGCTGACACAGCTGAGGTTTTGAGACAGTCAAATTAAGGTTTGAATCCAAATAAATAGCTTCTTTTCCTCAGTTACCTGCAGGAACCAGTGCTAGTGGCTGGTGGCTAAACTGTGGCCCCAGGAGACTTGTTTCTTTTTTCCTTCTAAATGGTACTTGTCATGGTAAAAGTGATCAATATGAAAAGTATTAAGCCTTTGGACAAAAAGCCTTCAAAATTTTATTACAGGCGTACTCTTCATTTGTTGCATAGACATATGCAACCAAGAGAGAACATACTTGCTCTAGCTTCTAAAATGCTCTGGTCTGTGGTGACGGGCTTGCTTTCTGGGGCTGGGGAATGGATGAAGGAGCTGTCTCTCCAGTGCTGACTGATAAGAAATAGGACAGCCCTTCATGCCCACAGTGGTTGTGCTCAGCTGTACCCTGTGTTTGTAGGTGCTCAGCTTAAGGACATAGACAAGAGATCCTCTCTTAGTGCTTACCAGAGCTGGGGACAGCTCCTGAATATCTGGTCTTCACATCAGCCCTGGAGATGGAGTTAATCCTGGACCACACTGAGTTGACTTTCAGGCAAGTCAGGCATGTATAGGAATTCCAGAGAACACAAATGTCTTTTTCCTATTCCAGACATGATAGTCACACTGTCTAATGCATGGTTCTTTAGGGACTAGAACAGCTTCTGCAAGATTATCTTATTTTACTGTATAGCTGTCTTCCCAGAGAAATGTCTAAGTGCTGTAAATCTGCTTCCTTGCCTGGGATAGGAACATCAGGCCTTATTTGCTGGTCCCTGAGCTCTGCTGTATACACTGGAGGTCCACACTCACTGTCTTCAGAACCAATTGGCTTTGTAATCAGTGCACTGATGATTGCTTTCATTTTACATTGTATCTGTAGAGTGTGATTATTACTATACAGCTGGCCTCTCAAGGATTTTCACTGATAGAAGTGACTGACGTCTGAGTAATCCCAAACTATGGCTCTCCCAAAGCCAGGTTACTTTTTGTATATGTTTTGTACACTTTTTAAAATTTTTATGTTGTTGAGAATATATGCAGCAGAACATCCACTGATTCTACAGTTCTGATGTGTACAATTCAGTGACACTGGTTTCATTCTTCGAGTTGTGCAGCCATTCTCACTCTCCTTTTTTGAGGTGTTCCTCCTCCATTACCCTAAACTTGCTGCCTGCTAAAGTTCCTATCTAATCTTTCAAGTTGCTTTTTGTCAGTTTGATCCCGTATAGATAGATTTTAAAACAGCGTAATGCTCAAGGCAGGCATTCTTTCCTAACTAAGCAAAACTATTGTTTGGTTTTAAGAAGACTTCACAGGATAGTTTTAGGTTAAAGTTTAAAGATTATCTGAGGGTAGTGGTTTCAGGGGATCATCCAATGTTTTAAGGCTAGATTCCATAAGATTTTGAAATTCTGTTCTGCATTTTCCTCCTTTTGATCAGGATTCTTCTATGGAATCTTGTATAATGGTAGCTAAACATCGTCGAGTTCTTCTGGTCTCATGGCAAAAGAGGCAGTTGTTCAGGGAGCCAGTTAGCCACACATTTCATTTCCACCTTCTCTTCTTGACTCCCTTTCTTCCTCTGTTGCTCCAGACGAACAGAGTTGTTGTGCCTTGGATGGCTACTTGCAAGCTTTTAAGACCCCAGACACTATGCAATGTACAACAGAAGCACTAAACACATTATTTGACCAGTTGACTGGGGTAGCCCATGAACCCATGACCCTAAATCTCCAAACCAAAGGAACCAAATTCCATGAGCTGTGTTTGGTTGTACACAGCAACCTGGGTAGCTTTTTTATCTTGGTCGTCATTGTAAATACATGTATCACATAACTTTTGCAAATTCTGCTCTTTAGAAGTATACAGCTTAATGACAGCAATTACATGAATTGGCTGTGCAACCCTACTCTTAGTCACTGTGATATTCTATCACCATAAACGGAACTTAACCTCTTAAGTACTCTGTGAGCAGTAAGCCCCCTTTCTCTCTTCTTTCTTGTACCTGTTATCCACAACAGACTTTTGTTTTTCTGTGTTTCCCTGCTCTTTTTTTTATAAATGAGGTTATACAATATTTGTCCTTTAATGATTGACTTATTTCCCTTAGTGTAATGTCCTCAAGCTCCATCCATATGGTAGCATGTATCAAGACTTATTTTCTCTTAGTGGCTAAGTAGTATTCCATTGTATATTTGTACCATGTTTTGTTTATCCATTCATTTGTCTGTGAACATTCAGGTTGTTTTTACCTTTTGGCTGTTGTGGTTAGTGCTACAGTGAATATTGGTGTATGAATCTCTTTGAGACTCTGCTGTCAAGTCTTTTGGGTATATATCTAAGAGTGCAATTGCTGGGTCATATGATAGTTCTGGTCTTAGGTTTTTGAGGAACTGCCACACTATTTTCCACAATAGCTGTACTATTTTGTGTTTTGTGCATTGGTGCATAGCTTCCCAAGGGGAGTATTTAGAAGGCAACCATAGGGATGTTCAGCACCAAGGTATGTAGCACTTTTGTAGGATGAGTTCACATACTTAGCTGTACACGATCCATTTCCTTAAGGTCTTTAAAAACTGCTGTGGGCTGGGCACTCTTAAATGTTCTTCAGTCATCTGCAAACTTGTCTTATAAATGAGGACATGGGGTCTCTGAGAGGCTAAGTGGTTTGTCCAGGGGTAGAGCTAGAACATGAGCCTTGGTTACTAAATCCCAGTGTGCTCTGTCCAGTGCTCAAAGGAGTGCAAGTCCTGGGTGAGGCCTGGCTCCATATAAGTTGACACTAAACCAAAACCAAACTCAATGGTGTTGAGTTAATTCTGGCTCACAGTGACCCTATAGGACAATAGAACTGCTCCATAGAATTTCCAAGGATTGCCTGGTGGATTAGAACTGCTGACCTTTTGGTTAGTAAATAGCACTTAACCACCATACCACCAGGGCTTCTGTAAGTTGACAGGCATTATGTAAGTATGTGAGGTGCAGTCATCCAGCAAGTTAGGTGACATGCCTCTGAGGCATGCTCAGCCTGAGCTGCCCAAACCTCATGATGAGGGCTGACTGTTCATTGCTTCTCCTTAAGCTGTTGAAGAGAGTCTATGGGGCACTAATCTGTGACTTAGAAGAATGCAGAACACAGTCTTAGACCTGGCTCTCATGCTGGGTTCTTCCACACTTGTAGAGAAATGGAGAGACCTCTGCTGCCGTGTCCTGTCCTGTCAACATTTTCAATGGATTGAGAACTCGTGCCTCTGCTAGGCTGCCATATAAATATCCATGCTTGGTTCTGTGCTCTGCTCTACTCCAGTCTTTACGTGTGCTCTCACTGCCTTTTAGGTTTTTTTGTTTTGTTTTGTTTTGTTTTTAAGGTTGATTTTACCAATCACCTGCTACTCCAGGAATTTTTTAGAAGGATGAAACCAGTTGTATAGTGAAGTGAACCTGTCTTGTCCTGTGGAAGCAGGTGCTGTGTGTATTCTCCTCAGACTCTTAACAGGGTCAGGGTAGAAAACATCTCTTGTAGTTGCAGAACCTGCAGAAGTGCTTTCCATGTCGTCTAAGAGTAACTTTTGTTGGTACATGGCATTGCATTTTTAGTGGAGCTTCATCACTTGTTAATGAAGTGTCTGAAAAAGGAGGAATCAGACAGAGCATTGGTGGTAATACTCCTCCTGTAGCCTTCCTGTTAGCACCCCTCAACCCACCTATGAGGTCTGATAATTAAGTCTGTGAACTTAATTATTCTAAATGCAGCATATCTCACTGCTGAATATCACTATGGTCACCTTTGAAGTACACTCCCTGGGAAGCTATGTACTGAAGCCAGTGCCTGGTCTACGCTTCAAAGCAGTTTTGGAACAGTTACTGGAATGGCCGTCATGCACGATGGCAAGTTTGTGAACTTAATTGTATAGATATCTGTGAGGGAGTTTTTAGCCAGTGAACTCTATTGGAACATCCTCCCTACTCACCTGATCTGGCCAGTGAGTTTTTTCTTTACCTGAAGATAAAGGAAGATATTTCGATGACATTCAGGATATCAAGGGTAGTACAATGACAGCTCTCATGGCCATTCCAGAAAAAGAGTTCCAAAATAGTGGCATCAGTGCACAGTTTCCCAAGGGGAGTATTTTGAAGGTGACCGTAGTGATATTCAGCAGTGAGGTATGTAGCACTTTTTCTATGATGAGTTCACATAATTGGCACTCCTTGTGTACAGCTGCAACGTGTATTCTAGTAAGATGGAGAGGTGTCTCTCGTCTCTGCCTCCCTTACTGTGTTACATTAACGTTACTGTTTATGGAAGCTACAAGACTTGTGGCATTCTTTTTTTTTTTTTTAGTTATGATGTAGTGAAAGTATATGATCCAAATCAACTTTGCATGCCCGACTATCTGCGTCTCCATCTGCTGTCCTCACCTTGTGACAGAGAGCACACTCCTCCTCTTCACTCTTTACTTCTAGTATCCTCCCAATGAACACCTGTCCCCACCTCTCTACCCTCTCCTCCATCTAGAAAGAAACCAGTAGGACAGCCTCCTATAAAGGTGTAAAACCATAGAGTACACAGACCATGTGCTCACACTATGTACCTGAGTCCAGTTCATTCTTGTCTGAAGAGTTGACCTCAGTACTGGTTTCATGTTCCCAAGGGTCCCTCCGGGTTGTCCAGGCCGTGAATTCTGGTCTTTTCATAGAGTTCTTGAACTGCAGACCTCTTTTTATCGTGTTACCTCAGGGACTCTACATTGTGTCGCCCGTCATGGCTGCCTTTGGTGGTGGCCAGGCACCATCTGGTTTTTCTGGTCTCATGCTGATGCAGTCTTCCTCTCATATGGGCTGCTTTTGGTGGTAGCCGGGCACCATCTGGATCATGCTGATGCAGTCTTCATTCATATGGGTCTGTCTGTCTCCTGGGCTCATTTTTCCTCATGTCTTTGATGTTCTCAGTCATCATGTGTTCCAGATGGGTTCAGACCATTCGGTATTCCTTAGAGGGTAGCTTGCCAGCTTTAAGACCCCAGATGGGCTTGTGGCATTCTTGATTTAATTATTTATAGGTGATATGGGGGTACAATTATTTTACATAAATATTTTAATTAAATGATAACATACATTTGGAAAAGTAGTCTGTCTCACATATTTACATTTTTGTTACTAATTTCTTGCTTGCAGTTTTTCCAGAACATAGCAAGCACTTTGAGGGTTTTTTTTCTAATTATTAAATCATTACTTAATTTTTTTTTTGGTGAAAATATACACAGCAAAACTCACTCCCATTCCACAGTATCTAGACGTAATGAGCAGTGACATTTGTTACATTCTTCACATTGTGTCAGCATTCTCATTATTCTGTTCTAGTTGTTTCAGTTCCATTTACTTCAACTCCCTGCCCCCCAAATTTCTTTTTTTAAAATTATTATTATTATTAAGTGAAAGTATACAATCCAAGTCAATTTTGCATGCCTGTCTCTCTGCAACTCCATCTGCTCTCCTCACCCTGTGACACCACACTCCTCCTTTTTGCTCTTTACTTCTAGAATCATGTTAATGAACACCCATCCCCTCCTCTTCACCCTTTCATTTCCCTTCTAGAAAGAGACCATTAGGAAAGGCTCCTATAAATGTATAAAACTGTAAAGTACACACATCACATGCACACTCTGTCACCAAGTCTAGTCCATTCTTTGTCTGAAGTGTTGACCTCAGTATTGGTTTCAGGTCTGGAACAGCAGCAAATCTAGAGGCCATGTTCCCAGGGGACCCTCCAGGCTGTTGGACCATCAGTTCAGGTCTTTAGTACAGAGTTCTTGATCTGTATGCTTCTTTTTCTTGTGCTACGTCAGGGACTGTATATTGTTTCCCTATCAAGGCTGCTTTTGGTGTTTGCCAGGCACCATCTGGTTCTTCTGGCCTCATGCTGATGTAGTCTCCCAATCATATGGGTTTTTCTATCTCCTGGGCTCATTTTTCCTCATGTCTTTGATGTTCTTGGTCATCACCTGTTCCAGGTGGGTTGGGACCATTTGATATTCCTCAGAAGGCAGCTTGCTGGCTTTTAAGATCCCAGGTGCCACTCACCAATATGAAGTGCAGAAAATTCTCTTAATAAAAGACTAGTTATGCCAGTTGACCGCAGTGTCCCCTGAAAACCTGGCTCCCAGACTCCTGTCCTTACTATCGTTTGAAATTTTGAGTTGAATTTAGAAAAATTTTTAGTTTATGGTGTAGTCCAGTTATGCTGATCTGCCTTGTACTGCGTGCTGTCATTCCCTTCAGCTAGTCAAATTGCTGTTCACTATCTAATCTATAAACAACCCACTCACTCCCTCCCCACCCTTGTAGCCATCAAAGAGTCTCATAAAAGTCCTCTTTTAAGTCCTTACAGTAGTGGTTTCATACAATACTTGTCCTTTTGAAGCTGAATGGTTTCACTCAGTATAATGTCTTCTAGTTGATACCAGGTTATAAGATGCTTCCTCAAATCATTGTTGTTCTTTATCATTGCATAGTGTTCTGTTGTGTATATGTACCATAGTTTGTTTATCCACTTGTCAGTTGTTGGGCACCTGGGTTGATTCCATCTTTTTACTGTTATGAACTGTGCTGCAAAAACATTCATGTGCATGTATCTGTTCGTGTGACAGCCCTTATTTCTGTAGGATATATTCCAAGCAGTGGGATTGTTGGATCATATGGTATGTCTGTTTCTAGGTTTTTAAGAAAGCACCAAATTGCTTTCCAAAGAGATTGTACCATTTTACATTCCCACCAGCAATATAGGAGAGTTCCAATCTCTCCACAGCCTCTTCGGCTTTTGCTGTTTCTTGGATTATTACCAGCTTCGTTGGGGTGAGATGGCATATCTCATTGTAGGTTTGATGTGGATTTCTCTAGTGAGCTAATGATCGTGACCTTTTCCTCATATGTCTTTCAGCTGCCTGGGTGTCTTCTGTGGTGAAGTGTTTGACCATCTCCTTTGCCCATTGTTTAACTGGGTTAATTGTCTTTTTCTTGTTGATATTTTGCAGTACCTTGTAGATTATGGAAATCAGGTGTCAGTCCGATACATAGTTGCCAAATAGTTTTTCCCATTCTGTAGGCAGTTGTTTAACTCCTTTATAAAGTGTTTGAACAAATGTGGATGAACATAAGTGTTTAATTTTTAGTAGTTCCCAATTATTTTTTCTTCTGTTTACATTGTTGGTAAGATTCTGTAGTCTGTCTAAGCAATATATTAGCTAGATTTCTTATCTACACTTCAAACTAGCTGTTGCCCTTTGGTCTTATACTAATAATAATTTTTTAATGTAATACTCAAGGCTAACAATCTTTATTCTTTGTAAAGGTGACTATAGGGGATGTTTTCAATTCAAGATTTGAAGAGCTAAATTTAACCAGAGAAATAACAGACCTTTACAAAGAGAACTACAAACCCTTACTACAAGAAACTAAAAGAGACTTACAGAAATGGAGAGACCTACCCTGCTCATGGATAGGAAGACTTACCACTGTGAAAATGTCTATTTTACTGAAAGCAATCTACTTATATAACACAATCCCAATACAAGTTCCAGTGACGTTTTTTAATGAGATGGAGAAACAAATTACCAAGTTTTTCTGGAAAGAGAAGAAACACTGGATAAGTAAAGCATTACTAAAGAAGAAGAACACATTGGGAGGCCTCTCATTACCCGACTTTAGAACCTGTTACACTGCCACTGTAGTCAAAACAGCCTGGTACTGGTACAAAAACAGACAGATAGATCAATGGAACAGAAACAGAGATGACATCATCTGCCTGTGAACACTTGATATTTGACAAAGGAACTAAGACATTAAACTGGGGTAAAAACAATCTCTTCAATAAATGGTATGGGCAAAATTGGATGTCCACCTGCACTAAATAAAAACAAGACCCATATCTTGCAATAAAAACAAGACCCGATATTGCAAGGACAGAGTAGCTGGGGCAGGGGACCGGGGACCATGCTCTCAAAAACCAACTCAAACTGGATGAGAGACCTACATATCAAATCTAAAACAATAAAGTTTATCCAAGAAAAAGTAGGAACAGCAATGGAAGTTTTAATACACGATGTAGACAGACTTCAGAATCTGTCAAACAAACCACAATCATCAGAAGAGAAAATAGATAAATAGGAACTACTAAGAACCAAACACATTTGCTCATCCAAAGACTTTATCAACAGGATTAAAAGGCGACCTACAGAATGGGAAAAAATATTTGACAATTATATGTCAGACCAACGCCTGATCTCCATGATCTGTAAGGTACTACAAAATATCAATAAGAAACAGTTAAATCATCCATTTAAGCGATGGGCAAAGAAGATGGACAGACACTTCTCTAAAGAGGAAATCCAGGCAGCCAAAAAACACATGTGGATGTGCTCATGATCATTCGCTATTAAAGAAATTCAAATCAAAACTACAATGAGATACCATCTAACCCCAACAAGGTTGGCCATGATCCAAAAAACACAAAACAACAAATGCTGGAGAGGCTGTGGGGAGATTGGAGCTCTCCTACACTGTTGGTGGGATTGCAAAATGGTGCACCCTCTTTGGAAAGCAATCTGGCACTCTCTTAAAAAAATGGATCTAGATAAACCATTTGACCCAGTAATTCCACTGCTTGGAGTATATCCTACAGAATCAAGCCCATTCACACCAACTGATACACGCACATGAATGTTTGTCGCAGCACAGTCCACAATAGCAAAAAGATGGAATCAACCCAGATGCCCAACAACAGAAGAATGGATGGGTAAACTATGGTATATATACTCAATGGAACACTATGCAATGATAAAGAACAACAGTGATTGCAGGAAACATCTCATAATCTGATTTCAACGGGAGGACTTTATGCTGAGTGAAAGTTGTCAGCAACAAAAGCACAAATATTGTATGAGACCCCTATGATAAGAACTTAAAAACAGCCTCATGTATAGAAGAAAAGACTCTTTGATGGCTGCAAAGTTGGGGAAGGAGGAAGGGCGATGGGGGGATGGTTTAGATTAGATAGTTGATAGAAATTTGGTTGGGTGAAATCGGTGACAGCACACATTAGAAAGAAGATCAGTAATAACTGGACTTCAACACAATTTGAGTACCCCTTCCATCTTAACCCAATATTGCAAGGACAGAGTAGCTGGGGCAGGGGACCAGGGACCATGCTCTCAGGCGAAATTGAGGCCACTTGGCACAGCTAGCATTTTGCTAATGAGGACTTTCTGCAGCCCACATTGGAGAGTGGCATCTGGGGTCTTAAAAGCTGCTAAGCTGCCATCTGAGGGTACAGCAAATAGTCCCAACTCAACAGGAATGGATGATTACTGAGGACCAGAACGACATGGTGGAAAGAGAACCCAGAAGACAGAGAGACCCTCATGAGTGGGTCTCTGTGGGTCTCTACGTCAACTCGTGACCGAAAGAACTGGATGGTGCCCAGCCACCACCAGTGATAGCCGGGATGGAGCTCACAAAATTGAGTCTCGCTGGCAACATGAGAATAAAAAGGGGTGCACCCTAAGATCTCCACTAAAAGACTGCAATTGATAATCCAGGGGCTTTGGAGTTCCCCTGGGAGCATGGCCCTGGCTCTCATGCTGCTCTTGTCCACAAGTCATAATGAAGGTCAGCTTTTCGGACAGCAATGATTTGGACTTGGCAATGCAGAGTGACCATATCTTGTGTGAACTTTATGGTTCTAATCATCTATAGGATGTCATCCTGCTGACCTCTTACTGGAGGAAGGGGAGTGGGTGGAGAGGAGGGGATAGGAGACTGTTGGGAGGATAGGACATATGTGGAGCAGAGAGGAAGGGTGTGCTGTCACTGGGCAGGAAGAGCATTGGGAGCTACGTATAGGTCAGCATGCAAATTTATATGGGAATGTACATTTTCATTCAACCATAAAAAAAAAGAAAAATGATTTGAAGAGCAATTCAGAGCTGTAGTCTTACGGACTCCTCCAGTATCAGCAAGTCCAGCAAGTCTGGAGTCTTTAAGAATTTAACGTTCTGTTTCACATTTTTATCCTTTTTTTATCACTATTCCTCTATTGTCTTCCTGATTACAATGTTTGGTAATGGTAGCTGAGCACCATCTAGTTCTTGCTATAGGTGTTTGTACCAGTGTATGTTTTTATCTCTCAACCTAGGCTAATGAATGTTCCTACTGTTAAAATAAAAAATAATAATAATATGTAACAGCATGGTTTTTATGTATGTAACTCAGCGACATTGATTGCATTCATCATGTTGTGCACCCATTATCACTATCTTTTTCCCAACTATTCCACCATCATTAACAGCAGTGACTCTCCTTCCGCTTCTCCCTGCCACCCTGGTAACCACAAATAAGTTATTGTTGTTATACATTTACCTTTTTCGTATAAATGAGATCATACAATATTTTGTTTGTCTTTTTATGACTGACTTATTTTACTTAGCATGATGTTTTCACGGTTCATCCATGCTGCAGCATGTAGTGGAACTTTATTTTTCTTTATAGCTGAGAGATGTTCCATTATATGTATATCCCAAATTTTGTTTATCTGTTGGTGGACATTTAGGCTGTTTCCAGCTTTTGTCTATTGTGACTAGAACAATGAACAGTGGTATACAGTTTTCCTTTTTACGTTCTTCCTTTCAGTTCTTTTGAATGTAAACCTAAGATTGGAATTGCTGGGCTATATGGTATTTCTGTGTTAAATTATTTTTCTTTTCCTTCTAAATTTTCTTTAATTAGCTGTTGTTGGAATTGTACACAGCAAAACATACAAACCAAATCAGCAGTTTTACATGTATGCAATTTAGTGACAATAATTATATTCTTCTAATTGTGCAGTCATTCTCCCCATCCTTTTCTGAGTTGTTCCTCCTTCATGAACATAAAATCACACCCCATAAGATTTCTCTCTGATCTTTCAAGTTGCTGTTGTCAGTTTGATCACATATAGATACTTTTTACAAGAGCACCTTGTTTAAGGCAGATGTTCTTTAATAATTAAGCTATATTATTGTTTCATTTTAAAGTGACTTCAGGGGATTTTTTTTGTTTAAGATTTCAACATTGTCTCAGGGTAACTAGTTCAGTAATGTAGCTGTGCACCATCCATTTCTTTTGGTCTCTTGACAAAGGATACCATTCTTCATAGAGACAATTAGCTGCACGTTCCATATCCCCCTATTTCTAACTGTCCTTCAGCCTCTGTTGCCCCAGGCAAATAAAGACCAATTGTTATGTGTCATGGATTGAATTGTGTCCCTCAAGAAATGTGTGTAGCAATTTGGCTAGTCCATGATTCCCACTATTGTGTGACTGCGCTCCATTCTGTGATTGTCCTATGCTGTAAATCCTAGTCTCTGCCTGTGATTAATAGACTGGATTATGTTAAAGAGAATTAGGGTGGGACTATCATACCCTTCCTTAAGTCACCTCCCTGCTCTAGTGTAAAGGGAGTTACACTGGAGTGTGGCTTGCACCACCTTTTATTCTGCAAGAGATGAAAAGGAAGCAAGCAGAGAGTGGGGGTCCTCATGCCATCAAGAAAGCAACACTGCAGGCAGAGCGTGTCCTTCCAACCTGAGATTCCTACGCCAAGATCCGCTTACACCAAAGAAAGACAGATGCAACACAAGGACTTTCCTTCAGAGCCAACAGAAGGAAAGCCTTCCCATGAAGTGGACACCCTGAATTCAGACTTGTAGCCTGCTAGACTGTGTAAGAATAAACCTTTCTTTGCTAAAGCCCTCTACTTGTGATGTTTATGTTAGAACAGTACCAAATGACTAAGACATTGTGGCTTGCATGATTGCTTGTAAGTTTTTAAGACCCCAGGCACTACATAATGAACTAGGAGGTAAAACAGAAACACTAAACATACTATTAGACCGGTTAACTGGGGTGTCCCATGAAGCCATGACCCTAAACCACTAAACCAAGGTATCAAATTCATGAGGTATTTGGTTGTACATAAACTGCATTAGTAGCTGCTGTTTTTGCCCCCTTTTGTCACTGTAAATATATCTATCACACAACTTTTGCCAGGTTCAGCTTTTTATAACCAATTATAGTAATCGACTGTGCAACCCTACCCTTAATCAATTAGATTTTTCCATTACTGTTCAGCCCTTTTCCTTCTCCTTTCTGTTCCTGGTAACCACTAATAAACTTTGGTCTCTGTATATTTGCCCTTGTTTTAGTGTGAGGTCATACAATATTTGTCTTTCTGTGATTGGCTGTTTTGCTCAGCAGGATGTCTTCAAAGGAGCCCTGGTGGTGCAGTGGTTAAGCATATAGCTGCTAACCAAAAGCAGTTGAAATCCACCTGCTGTTCTTTAGAAACCCCGTGAGAGAGTTCTGATGTGTCTTAAAGGGTTGCTAAGAATCAGAATTGATTCAGCAGGAACCAGTTAATGTCTTCAGACTTGGTCCATACTGTAGCTTGTATCAAGACTTCATTTGTCCTACCTGCTGAGTAATACTGGGAACTAGTTTTTGCCTCTAATAACAAATCTGAGGTAAGACGTAAATCAGCAAGTGAACTGCTTTGACTATGAAAATTCTGTTGGCCTTCCACTTTTTAGTACTATATATGTTACATGACACAAAGCAGATTTCTGTAGGCAAAAAACACTTTTCCGATGAATGTTTTGAAGTTGAAAAGAGCAGTTACAGCTATATGGGAGACCTAGCTTTGTGTTCTAGTTCGGCCACTTACCAGCCACCTGGGTCTGGGTGATGTCTTTGGTTTGCAGGTCCTCTATGTCTCATCCTGTAAAGGAGGTTCATAGCTATAATCTGGTTGATCTCCAAATTATTGACTATTTGTCATTAAGTGCCACACCATGTACTGGGTGCTGGAGACAATTAAGAAAATCAGTCAGGAGGCAGTGGTAGGCTGAGAAACCTACCCACTACTGTTGAGTGGATTCTGACTCATAGCAGCCCTATAGACAGAGTAGAACTGCCCCATGGTTTCCAAGGAGCACCTGGGAGATTTGAACTGCCAGCTTTTGATTAGCAGACGTAGAAGTTAGCCATTATACCACCACTGTTTCCAGGCTGAGAAAGTTTCTCCAGAAAGGAACCATGAAGTCCAACCCCTAGAACCGTTGAATGTATCCTCATTTGGAAAAAGGGTCTTTGCAGATGTGATTGAGTTATGGGTTTGAGATGGGGAGATGATTCTTGATTATGCTGGTGGGCCCCCCCACCCCATCCAATGACAAATGTCTGTATAAGATTGTGACACAAGAAAATTGGAGATAACGAGAAGACACAGACACAAAGAGAAACAGTGTAACTATGGAGGTAGAGATGGGAGTGGTGTGGCCACAGGCAAAGAAGGCCAAAAGATGCCAGGAAGGAGGCTTCTTCAGAGCCAAGGCAGTGTGCAGGTGTGCACCTTGTGGACTTTGGGACTATTGGTATCCCAGAAGTGTGACGTAATAAATTTCTGTTGTTTTAAGCCACCAGGTTTATGGTAGTTTATTACTGCAGTCACAGGAAACTGACCCAAGGGCTCAGGTCACAGCATTGCTGACAGGGCCATGTGAGACAAGTTGAGTGACATTTAGGATATATGGTTTCTGTTTCTGGTACTTCATTTCAGAGATGCTTGTCGCCACCACTACCAACAGACAGGCAGTCCTTGGTTAGAGTCTCAACCTAATCATCTGGCAGGTGAATCCAAACATGGCACTTATTTATGAGCCCATTCCTACAGTAGGCCCCTTCCTTCCATCCCTGTACCATAAATTCTGTGTCAGATGCACCAGGACAGGCATCTGAAGCAGGCAGGGGTGGCAGCTAAAACCGTGTGACAGTTCTTGCCTCCCTCCCTCCTTTCCTCCCACACTTCAGAATGTTAAATGAAACTTCTTGACTCTCAGGCAAGTTCCTGTCTTGGTTATGGAGATGTACAGTCAGCCATGGCAACAGCAGTGGCTCCTCTTTTCCCCTCTGCCTTATTCAGTCACATACACCCAGTGGTTAGCTTGCTTATTGTCCTGATTATTTCCTCAAGTCAGGAAGCTGGCAGGTTTTCCCCCGTGGACTGCTGTAGGTGGCTGCTGTCACATCACAGGGCCAGCCCTCTGCTCCTCTGTCAGAGGAGATGGGCAGGCAGGTGGGTGAGGGAGTGCGCCAGGCTGGCCATGTGGCTGATATACATGTATATATTTTAGATGGTTGCTGTAACTGTGTGACGTGGTTTTTAGTTATTACTATCTCATAGACACATTTTCAAGTGTTGATATGGTCTGTATACAAGTCATTTAAAACAAGTGAAATAGGCATGAAACATTCTGTTATGAACTTTACCTGTATTCTTAACTTTTAAAGACACTCTAGTGTATTGGGGTAGTTCCTGACTTATTAACCCTGTCACTGGAAAAAATTGAAAAATCCCATTAACTTCTTTAACTTAGCGTTCTCAAAAGTAGAATTACTGGTGAAATATAGTTTTTGAGCCATTTTGCCATGGATTCTGCCCCCCAAATGAAGCATTTCTGTAGCATTTCCAGTGATGGGACATTAGTATCCCTGTCCCTACCAATTAAAAATTGTTCTTAATATCATTTTTTTATTGTAATAAAACATATAACATAAAATTTGCCACTTTAAAATGTACAATCTAGTGACATTAATTATATTTGCATTGCTGTAAGCATCACTACTATCTTTTCACCAAACTTTCTCCTTACTTCAAAACAGAAACTTTTGTGCCAGCATGAGACTTTCTTCTTTTTAACATAAACCAGCACAAATTTATTATCTTACAGTTCTGGAAGTCAGAAGTCAGTATGGGACTTTTTAATTTTAATTTATTTTACTAATTTTTGTGGATACCTTAAATTTGTTCCTTTTTGTTGTCAACTGACAGTGTACCTTTTTTCATGGAGTACTCAGTCTACTCAGTGCATCTCTCCTCTGGTAAATCATCTGCCCATCTTTCCTGTGAGCCAGTGTTATGGATCACTTCACACTTTGTCAGTTCTTCCCACATCCCAGTAATCACTAATGTATGCTTTTTGTCTCTATGAATTTGACTATTCTGGATAACTTCTGTAAGTGGAATCACATAACATTTATCCTTTTGTATCTGACTAATTTAATGTAATATGATATTTTCAAGGTTTATGGCATAGCATGTATCAGTGTCAAGCCAAGAACAGTGCTTTACTCACAGAGAGACGAGACAGAACAAGGTCGCTTGTGGACACCAGTCTCTGATGGCCAGTGAGTGACTCCCCACGGAGGGTGTAGGGCTGATGGTCTGTGCTCACAGTTGGAGACATAATTCCCTCCATTCCAGGGATAGATACAGAAGTAGATTTGGCTAGGTACCATACAGTGCACACACCTAGCTAAGTAGTTCCTGGGAATGTTGACAAGTCCTTATGGCAAGAGCAGAGGGATGTGATGATAGCCTACCAGCTGCTGCGGGGTGTGTTTTAGGTCAAGACACCCTGGGAAAGGGAATTAGCCCACATTCTCAACCTATTCAAGAAGCCAGGTTGACATACCTGATCCTAAGTACAAGGTTCATTTGTGGATTACAGGGAAAGGTGCAGGCTGTGCCTGAACTTCCCCTTCTACAATCAGGACTTCATTTCTCTTTATAACTGAGTAATATTCACTGTCGTGCATACCATGCATCTGTTCAGGTGAGATGCATGCATCTGTTGAGGGACGCTTGGGTTGTTTTCACTTCTTGGATATTGTGAATACTCCTGCAATGAACATTGGTGTACAAGTGTCTCTTTGTATCCCTGATTTCTGTTCTTATGGATATATACTTTGAAGTAGAATTATTAGGTCATATAATGATTCTAGAAAACCCTGGTGGTGTAGTGGTTAAGTGCTATAACCATGGGAGTTAACAGTTTGAATCTGCCAGGCACTCCTTGGAAACCCTAAGGAGCAGTTCCACTCTGTCCTATAGAGTTGTTATGAATCAGGGTTGATTCTACAGCAGTAGATTTGTTTTTTGTTTTTAAAGTAACAATTCTATGTTTAACTCTTTGAGGAACCATCAGATTGTTTTCCATAGTGGCTGTCTCTGTCCCACCCCATTGCTGTTGAGCCAACTCTAACTCATAGGGATCCTGTAGGACAGAGTAGAACCTTCTCATAGAGTTTCCAAGCAGCACCTAGTAAATTTATACTGCTGACCTTTAGTAGCCATAACACTTAACCACTATGCTACAAGGGTTTCCACAGTGGCTACATTGTTCTACATTCCTACCAGTAAGAGATGAGGATTCCAGTTTCTTCATATGCTCACCAATATTTGCTTATTTTCTGTATTTCTGATAATAGTCATTCTCATGTATGTAGCCTGGTATCTCTTTGGGCTTTTGATGTGCATTTCCCTAATTTCCCTAAGAACTAATAACATTGAACTTCTTTTCATGTGCTTACTGGTCATTTGTGTATCTTCTTTGGGGATATGTTGAGAGACATCATTCCCTCCTCACCAGGAAACAGTCCTTTGCCCACTGTCTTTTTGTTCTTGAATTTTAGCAAGTCTCTATGTTCTGGGTATTAAGCCCTTATCAGATATATGTGTACCAAATATTTTCTCCCATTGTGGAGTAAGTGATCTCTTCACTTTGCTGGCAAAGTTTTTGATGCCTAAAAATTTTTAGTTTTGATGAAGTTTATCTGTTTTCTTTTATTGCTTCACTTTTCGTGTCGTGTGCAAGACTCCATTGCCAAAACCAAGGCTCTGAAGCTTTACTGCTGTGTTTTCTTCTAAAAGTTTTATGGCTATAGCTATTATATTTAGGTCATTGATCCACTTTGAGTTAATTTTTGTATGTGGTATGAGGAATGAGTCCAGCTCATTCTTTCACATAAGGATATCCAGTTGTCCCAGCACCGTTTGTTGGACAGACTATTCTTTCCACATTCGATGAACTTTGATACCCTTTGCAAAAAGAGTTGACCATAGGTGTCTGGGATTATTTCTGGATTCTGATTCTATTCTGTAGGTCTATATGCCTGTCCTTATACCAGTTCCACAGTGTTTTGATTACTGTATCTTTATGGTATGTTCAGAAATTAGATAGTGTGAGTTCTTTGTATGTCTTTTCAAGATAAGTTTGACTATGGGTCCTTTGCAGTTCCATATGGATTTGAGGATTGGCTTTTCCATTTCTGCAGAAAATCTGTTGGAACTTCAAAAGGGATTGCACTGAATCTGTAGATCTTTGGGTTGAAAAGAGAAATTGATGTTTCTGCCATAACACTAGGAGACTTCAACATACTGCTGTCAGTAAAGTACAGAACATCTAGACAGAAACTTCAGTAAAGATGCAAAAGAGCTAAAGACCACAGTAAGTCAACTTGTCCTCATACACACATATAGAACATTCCACCCAATGGTAGCAAAGTACACATGCTTTTTCAGTGCACATGGAATGTTCTCCAGAATAGACCACATCTCATACCAGAGAAACCCTCCATAAAATCTGAAACATTGAGATAATACAGAATATCTTCTCTGACCACATGCCATCAAAGTAGAAATTAACAACAGGAATAATAAGGAAAATAAATCACTTACATGGACATGGAGTAACTCCCTACTTAGAAACCTCTAGGTAATAGAAGAAATCAAAGATAGAATAAAAAGATTCCTAGAATCAAACAAGAATGAAAACACATTGTACCCAAAATAGCAATGGCTGTTTTCAGAGGTCAATTTATAGCAATAGATGTGCACATCAAAAAAGAAGAAAAGAACAAAATGAAAACATTAGCTGTACAACTCAAACAAACAGAGAACAGCAAAAGAAGCCTGTAGCCACCAGAAAAAGGAAAGGCTACAGGGAGATTGGAACTCTTGTGCACTGCTGGTAGGAATGCAAAATGATACAACCATTTTGGGAAACAATATGGCACTTCCTTAGAAAGCTAGAAATAGAAATACTGTATGATCCAGTAGCCCTACTCCTAGGAGTGTATTCTAGAGAAATAAGAGTAGTCACAGGAATAGACATATGCACAGTCATGTTCGTTGCAGCATTGTTCACAATAGCAAAAAGTTGGAAACAACCTAGATGCCCATCAACAGATGAATGAATAAACTGTGGTGCATGTACACGTTGGAGTATTACACAAAATAAAGAACAACAGTGAAATATGTGAAGCCTCTTATAACATGGAAGAAACTGGAGGGCATTATGCTTAGTGAAATGAGTCAATTAAGTCAATCATAAAAGGTCAAATATTGTATGAGACCAGTACTGTAAAAACTCATGAAAAGGTTTGCACATAAAAAAGAGACAATCTTTTATGGTTACCAGGGAGGAAAGGGGTATGGATGGAAAAACACTAAATAGACAATAGGTAAGTGGTAACTTTGGTGAAGGGTGAGACAGTGTACGATACTGGGTAAGCCAGTCCAACTTGTACAAGGCAAAGTCATGGAAGGTCCATAGACACATCCACACTCCCTGAGGAACCAAATTTCTGGGTTGAGGGATGTAGGGACCACAGTCTCTGAGAACTTCTATCTCAATTGGTATAACAGTTTCTAGAAAAAATGTTGTGTATTCTACTATGATGAGTACTGTCTAGAGTCTTAAAAGCCTGTGAGTGGCCCTGTATGATATTCCACTGGTCTTAGCCTTTCAGGAGCAAGGAAGAATGAGGAAAACTAAATACACAAGGGAAAGATGAGTCCAGAAGACTAGTGGAGCACATCTACAACAGCCTCCAGCAGACTGAATTTAGTAGAGCTGGGTGGTACCCAGCTACCTCTGACTGTTCTAACAGGGATCACAGCAGAGGGCCCCAGACCAAGCTGGAAAAAAATGTAGAACAGAATTCTAGCTCAGAAAGAAAGGCCAGACTTGCTGACCTAATAGAGAGTGGCAAAACCCTGAGAATGTAATCTTTGGACACCTTTTCAGCTCAGTAATGAAAGTATTCCCGAGGTTTACCCTTCAGCCAAAGATTGGACACATCCTTAAAATAAAAACAAGACCAAAAGGGCACACTCACCCAGAGTCAAGGACTAGAAGGCAGGAGGGGACAGGAAGGCTGATAATAGGGAATCCAAGGTCAAGAAAGGAGTGTGTTGATATGGTATGGGGTTGGTAACCAGTGTCCTAAGTAGTATGTATACTAACTGTTCACTAAGAAGCTCGTTTCTTCTGTAAGCCTTCAAAGTCCAATTTAAAAAATTAAATGTTGAAGGCAAAAGTTTAAAAAATTCTTACATTGTGAATGACTCTTACATTCCTGGAATAAATCCCACTTGATCATGATATATAATCCTTTTAATAAGCTGTTAGATTTGGTTTGTTAGTAGTTCATTGAATATTTTTACATCTGTATTCTTCAGGACATTGGTCTGTAGTTTTCTTGTCACATCTAGCTGGCCACGTAAAATGAGTTAAGAGATTTTCACTCCTCTTTTATTCTTTGAAAGAGTTGGAGGAGGATGGATGTTAAGTCCTTAAATGGTTGGTAGAATTCTCTCCAGTGAAACCATCTGTCCTTGGAGTTTTTTTTATTGGAAGTTTTTTTCTTTTTTTTTTTAATTACTGATTCAGTGTCTTCTTTCTTCTTAGTTTAGGTAGGCTACGTGTTTCTAGGAAATTGTCCTTAGCAATTTTATCTAGATTATCTAATTTATATATAGAAAATGACAATCTACAAATAAGCTATATTTTAGTCAGCTAGTGCTGCTCTAACAGAAATACCACAAAGTGGATGCTTTAACAAAGGAAAGTGTATTCTTACACAGTCCAGTAGGCTACAAGCACAAGGTCCACATGTCCGCTCCAGGGGAGGGCTTTTCTCCTTGTCAACTCTGGAAGAGAGTCTGGTATTGCATCAGTCTTTGTCCAGAGAGCATCTTGGCTCAGGAACCTCAGGTCTGAAGGATGCACTCTTCTCCCAGTGCTGCTTTCTTGATGGCATTAGGTTCCCAATTCTCTACTTGCTTCCCTTTCCTTTTATCTCTAGTAGGATGAAAGGATTAAGGGTGGTACAAGCCGTACTCCAGGGAAATTCCCTTTACAGTGGAGCAGGGAGGTGCTCTTATAAAGGGATTTAGAGTCCTACCCTAATCCTTTAACATGTAGCATACGAAAATCATAGAATGGAGGACAGTCATAAAATATTGGGACTCATGGCCCAGCCACATGGCTACACATATTTTTTGGGGAGACACAATTCAATCCATGGCATCCCACCCTTTGGCACCCCAGAAATCACATCTTTGAAGCATGTAACACATTCATCCATCCCATTATAGCAAAATCATGTCCATCCCATATGATAGAAGTCTTAAATCAGTTCCAAGTCCAAAATTCAAAAATTCCTTTACATCTGTGAAACCTGGAATACAAGCTGTCTGCTTCCAAAGGTACAATGGCAGAATAGGCACAAGTTAGACATTCAGTTATCAATGGGAAAGGTTGCAGGAAAAGAAGGCATTAACAGGCAACAAGCAAGTCAGCAGAACACATTACATTAGCCCTCAAAGCTTTGAAAATAATCTTCACCTTCTGAGACATTTTTGCACAATGGCCCTGCCCTGCAGACTCTAGGTATTGGCCAAACTCTCTGGATTCTGAATGAAGAGCCCTGGCCTTATGCTGCAACTCTGCCTCCTAAGCTCCATTGGCTTTAGGTGCACCCTAACCCCAACTGAGTGGCATTCCACCCTTACAAACACAGGACGCCATGGTTCTACCCTTTCAAACCCCTGAGGTCATGACCATATCTTTTGAGACCAAAGCAGCTGTACTTTTCCTGCTGTTTGTCTCTTCAGCTTCTGCTTCCTATGGCTGCATGACCTGGCCTCAGGCCCACATCTGCCCTGTTGGAGCAAGTGTTCCAAAGCTCTGTAGCTTCACTGATTCAAGTGCCCAGAGGCACCTCACCTCTGCTAGGAAACCTCCTGTACAAAGGCACTCAGCTGTCTCACTCCATGGGTCAGCAAGGCTGGCTCCGCCAATTCAAGTGCCTGAAGGCACCCCGCTCCATGAAGAAAACTCTGCACAGGCACTCAGCTTTCTTGCTCCATGGATCGGCTCCAGCACTGCCTCTGGTTCTGCTGCTGCCACTGCCGCTGGTTCTCAGCTGTTCAGTTCTCACCATCTGCACCTTCTTCAGTGTTAACAATTCTCGGTTCCTTTTGAGTCTTCTATCCAGTCATAGTTTCAAAATGGCTTCCACATTTTAGGTATTTGTTAGAGCAGAACCCCACTCTTGGTACCAGATTCTATTTTAGTCAGCTAATGCTGCTTGCTCTAACAGAAGTACCACAAAGTGGATGGCTTTAGCAAAGAAAAGTTTATTCTTACGCGGGCTATTAGGCTGTAAGTCTAAATTCAGGATGTCCACTCCAGGAGAAGACTTTCACCCTTGTTGGCTCTGGAGGAAAGTCTGGTACTGCATCATTCTTTGTTCAGGGAGCATCTTGGTGTAGGAATTTCAGGTCTGAAGGACACGGTCTTCTCCCAGTGCTGCTTTCTTGATGGTGTGAGATTCCCAATTCTCTGCTTGCTTTCCTTTGCTTTTATCTCTTGTGGGATGAAAGGATTAAGGGTGTTGCACACCATACTCTGGGGAAACTCCCCATATGGAGGAGCAGGGAGGTGATTTTATGAAGGGATTTACAGTCTGACCCTAATCCTTCAGCATGCAGCATAGGAAAATCGAAAAATGTAGGAGAATCATAAAATATTGGGAATCATGGCCCAGCCAAGTAGCTACCCATATTTTTAGGGGGACACAATCCATGCCAAGCTATTAAAGCCAATTAATAGCTTCAACAAAGTTACAAGGGTACAAGATCAACACACAAAAATCAATTGTTGTAATTAATTGTAACAGTTGTAGCCTGGGAATATAAGTTCACTACAAGATTAACATCTAGTTATATGACTATGAAATACTTTTCTTCCCCCTATACCTTACCAGCACATCAGTTGAACTTCTGTGTGGTAACAGGGAATTACAGCTGAAAGAACTGCAAGCCTCAGACCCTGCTTAAGAAGAAGTCTCTAGGGAAAACCATAGACAATGAGAGACAAAAACAGGGACTCTAGAGAAAGTTTAGTTTGTCACACCAATAGCTACAGCAGAAAGTGAACACAGCCTGATTCTTAGCTGTAAAACATAAAACTTCACATTAAAGGACCATTTATTTACCTCAGTTCCTATTGTCTGAACACATCATGTTAACTATCACAAAAAAATCCCAAGGCCTGATAAAAGGCAATAAATACAGTCTAAAGAATCAAAGCAGGCATTAAAACAAGACTGAGATATGGCAGAGATTTTGGAATTATCGCATGAGCAATTTAAAGTAGCCAAGCCAGAAATAGGATTAATATGGAGTCCTGATGGTACAGTGGTTTGGAGCTATGGTTATTAACCAAAAGGTCAGCAGTTGAAATCCACCAGCTGCTCTTGGGAACCCTATGGGGCAGTTCTACTCTGCCCTGTCGGGTATCTCTGAGTCTGAATTGACTTGACAGCACCAGGTTTCGCGTGGTTGTAGTCACCTTTGCCTGATTTTAATAGAGCTACTTCAGTTTTATTTTGTTTAGAGCTTATGTAGTATATCACTTTTCACTTCCTACTTTTAACTTATCTGTGTCTTTTTTTGTATTTAAAATCTGTTTGGTGAAGATAACCTGTTGTTAATTTTGTGTTGCTTTTAATCGAGTCTGATGATATTTGTCTTTTAATTGGCATGTTTAGACCATTTAAGTCTAATGGAATTACTGTCTTGGTTGAATTTAAATCTGCTGTTTTTTGCTTCCTTTTGCCCCATGTATTCTTTGTATTTCTTTTCCCTTTCTTTTCCATTTTGTTTTGGACTAATTGAGAGTTTTTTAATACCCTATTGTGTGCCCACTGCTGGCTTTTGAACTATACCTCTATTTATTGTTGCTGTAGGCTTTATAAAATATTATAAGCATAATTTTCCTATAAGGATCGGCACAAAGCCGGTTCCTATGAGGTGAAGGTGCTTCTTATTGAATCTATGGGTAGAAAGTTTTTATGAAATTTGGTTTCTAATATTTATGTAGCTGTTGTTGAATCCCTACTTCATGCTACTTGGTATTTTCTCATAGGTCACTGTGGATCTATTTATCTTTGTTAGTATTTTCCTTTTTGATAGTTTCTGTTGTGATTTTTTTTCAATTCATTGGTATTTTCTTTTGCAATATCTAACCTGTTAGTAATTCTTTCCAGTAAAATTTTAATTCCAGTTATCATATTTTTCATCTCTAAAAGTTCCAATTTTAAATCTTCCTTTTCTCAAGTTCATACATTCCTGTAAACACTTAAATATTTATAATAGCCACTTTAAAGTTCTTGTTTGCTAATTTCATATTCTCTGTCATTTTGGAGATTGTTTGTGTTTGATTTTTCTTCTGGTTGTGTGTTACATTTTCTGGCCTCCTCCCTGTATATCTGTTATTGTTGTCTTTGATCTTGACTATGTGAATTTACATTGTTTAGTGTTGATTTTTATCTTTCTCTGTGGAGTGTTGGGCTTTGTTTTGGCAGTCAGTTCAGATGAGCTTCATGTTTTTGAAGCTCGTCGTAAAACTTTGTTAGGGTAGGTCTAGAGTAGCCTTTAGGACTAGTTTATCCTGCTACGAAAAAATGTGACCCTTGTTAAGTCTCTGTTGAATGCTCTAGGTATTCAACGGAGAGCCTCCAGTTAACTTGGTCCCAACTTAAATATTAGTTCTGTGTGAGCTCTGAGAAATGTTCTGCTCATAGCTTCCGTAGCATTCTGGTTTTGTCGAGTCTTACTCTGTGTATGTTTCACTTAATGTTCAACCCGAAACTCAAGGGAACTCCATTTGTAGATTTTTCTGTGTAGCCTCCTTGTCTTTAGTTCTTGGTCTCACAACTTCCAGCCATCTCAGGTTCATCAAACCCCAGCCATGTCATCCCATTGAGATTGTCCATGCTCTGCTTTGTTCCACAGTACAAAAAAAAAATGCTTCCAGGCAAAAGCCAGGGAGATTATAGGGCAAAACTCATGTATTTCCTATCTTTTATAGATCGTAGTCAGTGTTGGTTGTTGTCCAGTGTCTAACCAGTTATTTTCTAGTTGTTCATGGTGAGAGGGCGGATCTGGACCCTGTTACTCTGTTGTAGCCAGAGCAGAGGTCACTGTTTAGTTCTCTGTCACAGAAAAGCAAGTCCAGAGATGAATAGCCCTAGAATGGTATTTTAGTTTCAGCAGCACCTTCAGGACTTCCATGTCCTTCTGTCTTTCTTCCTTACTGTCCTTGGTGTGGAACCTCTATTCCTAAGGCTTTCTCCTCACCCTGTGTGGCAGCTAGACCAAGGAAAAGGGAGATAGGGAGAAGGACAAAGCCCAGTTATCTGTCTTTGTTTTCAAGGTAACTTCCCAGAAGTGCTAGAAGTTCTTGTTTTCAAAGTAACTTCCCAAAAGTACTATCTGTCACCTTTTAGTTGATCACATGGCCAAGAAACAGAGTAGTTGCAAGTAAAGTATTCTTTAGCTGGCACATTGCTTCCCTGAATAGAAATAAGGTTCTGTTACTAAGGAAGGAAAGGGATATAAATATTGGTGAGTCATCTGGCATAGGTTGGGGGATGCTGAGAAAAGTTTATTCATGTTGTTTGAAGTTTCTGTGAGGACATTTTAGGAACACTGTTCAACCAGCAGTCTGTACATTCTTCCGAGCAATTTATTCTAGGTCTAGGACAGGGTAGGTAAACGATGAACGTGGAACATCTTGTTATGCTGGAAAGTAAGGAAGCGCCCAAAGGAATGATAGGGGCATATCACTAGGTCACAGGCAGTAGCTGGAACAAACTTCCTCTGGCTAATCTGGGATAATTTGAACACCAGTATAATTAAGGACAATAATGAGTTGTAAATCTTTGAACAAATAGGAATCCTGGAGTCCATGCTGATAAAAATAGATAAATATATTAACTGACAGGGTGAATGGCAGGCTCTCGCTTGAATTCAAATGCCAGCTAGTAAATGCAGAAGTATTGCTGGAATAGGAAATCATAATTTTCCATCCTTATTGGTAAACACTGGGTCAGGTAAGGATCCTCAGTGATGCTAAACCTAGGGTAACATTTTGGTATGGAAAAATTACATAGTCTGAAAATGTCTCTTCATGGAGACTCAGAAGTTGCAGGGGATAAAATGGTAACCATACCGTGGAGAAATTATACTACATTTTAACCAGGGGGTCAGAATGCACTTCCCCAAGTGGGGAGCATGTGGACTTCATGTGCCTTGAGTGTGACGCACAGAGGGGAGATACAAATGGGCAGGAATGGAGATGTCTGCAAAGAAGGTCTGTGGAAAGAAGAGGAAGGCACATTAAGATGGCTTCGGAATGTACCCTGTTTACAATAACTGTTAGGTGAGCACTATTATTAATATTGTTCTTTCTACTGTTAGACTCAGCTATAGAAATCAGGGTAGTAGAAGATATTCAAAGGATGCTAAGTAAATACTCAAGTGTTTTAGATGCTACCTGTGTTTTCAGGGCCTTCATAGGAATTTTTTGTGGAAGAGACTTCATCTGTTGCTGTGCAGAGATTGGCAGAGTCCAGGGCAGGGAGTTTTGAATGAAGGGCAGCCCACTGCAGGTGCAGAGATAATAGGTGAGAAATATAACTGAAGGAGAACTGGAGGGCATGTGTTTTCCATGGCTGTAGTAGAGTCTGCTTAACACAAACTTTCAGAGAGTGCTGCTGGGCCTCCTTATTTTAGATGGCTAAGCACCACACAGGTTGTAGCGCTTGCTGTCGGGACACAAGAGCACATGCAGAGTGAAGCTCATTATCTTTTCTGCTTTGCCCCGTGGTGCCCCTTACCCTGACTTGCATATCCTTACCTGGTCCGTAAAACCCTGCGTTTGGCTTTTGGCAGTAAAGAGATTGAAGAGCAACAAGAAGAGTCTCTGGGATGGCTTTGAGCCAACTCTCTTCACCCAGCTGTAGTGTCCATCACAAGGAAACTGGGCTTTCACATTGGCCTGTAGACCGCTCCCACTTGGTCCCATAACTTTAGGTCCCTGTGTAGCTTCTCAGGGGCATAGTGCATATTTTACAAGGGCTTGTGAGTATTAACAGTACATAGCATGTAGAGCTCAGTAAATGGTAATTATCAATGAAAGTAGAAGCAAAGTAGAGTCTCGTCTTTCAAAGAGATTTAGTGTCTGTAAGGACCTCAGAAATCTCCCCTAGAGTTGTAAAAACAGAATGAAATTCCCACTTGGGAGATCTGTGTTTCAGTGGCCTGAGGTCTACACCATTCTTTGTGTAACGGGGGCTCTGAGGGCCACATCTCCACTCACCAATCAAATGGTAGAGTCAGTTACCGACTAACCAGAGTGTCTGGAAATGGAAGACATAGCCTAAATTTGAACTGCAGCAGTAGCAGATTAGAAATCCCTTACCTGGTCTTTATCTGATGGAGCTGGCATTCTTGGGGAGGGTGAGGTGCTCTGAAAAGCTGGTCAGCTTACTCATCTTTTCTTTATTCCTCATATCCCCACCGTGGATACCAAAAGTTGAGGGATGTTTGTTTTGGTAATGTGCTGAGATGCTGATGTTAACGTCATAATTCTTTGTCTTGCTTTTTCCACTTCTGCAAATATTTCTGTTATGATCTCATGTAGGTCCTCAGTCCTACCCCCTTGATTAGTTGAAATCACTTCTCAGGGACTCAGTGTGAACTTTGATTTTGGCCATCTTTCATGCCCAGAAGGACTCAGAAGGAGCCACGTGTACTCTTTTTAAAGCAACGTATTGATTCTCTGGCAGCAGCAGTTCCCAACTGATGAAGGTGGAAGGAGTGTCATTACCAGCATTGTTTCAGAACCATGTGCACTTTGGGTTTGGTTGTAAATGTTGTCAGAGAGCAAGAGGGGACAGCAGGGATTGATGACATTTCAGTGTCTGATCCTCTTCCTCAGAGGATGCCAGCCCACTACATCTCTGCACACTGGTCTGTGATAGGGCTGCTGAAATTTACCTCAGCAGATTTTTTCCTAGCTGACCACTTGTGCTCTCCTCATGGCTGTGTGTCTGTGGAGATGGGCCTCCCTTGCTCATTATCCGTTGGTTTCTGTTTCACTTCCCTGCCTTGCTGTTTTGCCCGCATCTGTCCACAGAACCTATAGCATGACCACAGTGGTCACCTTGGTTACCTGTGGTCCTTGTCACCAAATGAGTTGGCCTCTGTGCACCTGGCCACCAGACTGGACAATGCCTTTGGTATTCTGCTCTTACCCCCAGTGGTTCGAGTCTACTCTGTTTCTTTTTTTTTGCGGTAAGGAAATGAGATTCTCAGCTTCCCGATGATGCATCTCAGGACTCAGTGAGTGATGTTTCCCTTGACCAAAAAGTGAGTTTGAATGCAGGGACTAGCAGAGGTACCTGAGTAGGCTTGGCTCCAAAGCAGGCTGAGACCAACCTTGCGGTGTTGTTCCTGGTGGTAGCCAGGCTCCTTAAGTGGCAGGCCTGGCCCTGGGCAAGGAGCCAGCAGGCCAGAAGCAAGACTGGCGCATCTGGTGAGATTGGCCCAGGAGAGTTTAGGCTAGGATGTGACGTTAACCCTAGGAGGTTCTGTCATACATGAGGTTAAGCCCTTGACCTGGCAGGTGTGTCCCTGGAGCAAGTCCCAAATTACTGAGACTGAGTGGTGCTCTTACAAGCAAGCAATGACTCAGAGAAAGAAGTGGTTGACCAGGGCTAGGTGGGGTGAAGGGCCTGGCCAGGAGGGAAGGACATGAAGGAAGCCTGTGTGGGGACAGGCTTTCTGTGGTTGTGGTTGGGAGGGCTATAGTAGCACAGGAGCAGGTGCCCAGCCAGTGAGGGGTGTCAGCTCAGGCAGCCAGATTCTCCCCCTGATGTGGAAGGAGGAACTTTGGGAAACTTAGTTTCTGGGGCTGGGTGACAAGTGAGGTCTTAGGTGCTAGAGGTGGGAAGTAGGTGTGTGGTGATATGCAGATGGAGGCTACTGTTGTCTATAGCAGTCACAGGCCTACTGAAGCGGAAAGAATTGCCCATCAGAAAAGAGGCCTGTATGTGCTGTGCTCCTCCTCCCTGTTTTGCGTAGGTACTGTCTAGCCTCTGAATTTTTCACTGCGGTGCGTTTGCACAGGCCACATACTCGTTAGCATGATGGAGCTTACTCTTGAAGGTCCAGCCTGCCCTCCCTGTGCCAGCAGAGCTTGTTTAGAATGGATGCTCAGGGCCTGAGCTTCTGAGCTCTTGGTGCTCTACCAACTCTTCTTCACCCCCTTGCATGCTGACTGGTGGGTCTGGGGTGTGTCCTGGCTTCCTCTTGAGGGCCATCCCCTCCCTGACGCTCCCTAGCTGTCCTGCTGTCTCTTCTGAGGACTCAGACTGTACTGTGCTGTGCTCTGGCCCCAGGTGAACCTGAACAAGGTCGGGGAGTACTGGTGGAGTGCCATCCTGGAGGGTGAGGAGCACATCGACATTGACAGGATCAACAAGGAGCGCTCCATGGCCACTGTGGATGAGGAGGAGCATGCTGTCCTGGACAGGCTGACCTTCGACTACCACCAGAAGCTGCAGGGCAAGCCGCAGAGCCACGAGCTGGTAGGAGTCTCAGCCTTTGCCTGGGGGAGGGCCATGCACTCTGAGGCCTGGCAGTTGCATACCACAGGCTTCCTCTCCTTGCCTGGCAGAAGGGTTGGAGTGGCAGGGTGCTGGGACGTGAGGGCATTGTGGATGTAGGCGAAGCTCTAGGAGAAGGGGTGTGCCTAAAGCTGTGCCCTGTGCCCAGGAGCCAGTCACTGAAGAGAACAGAACAGCATGGCCTTCTTGCCCTATCCTTTCTAGCAGCATAGCTTGAGTGGTCTCTAGTGCCCTTGACTCAGGTAGCCACATGGCCTTCTGACCACACCACAGCACAGGCACATATCCACTGACAGCCCAGCTATCAGGGCCCTGAAGGATGCTGAGAGAGGGATGCTGCTTCAAAATGGGGTTGGGAATCTGAGTATCTTGCTGACTCTGAGCAACTAGAGTCAATCCGGAGTGTCTTTGGACTGATCATGGCTTCCACAGAGCCCCCATGGATCAGTTAAGGTCCTACTAGTGAGACATCAGCAGAGCTTCCACGTGCACTTCTTGAGGTCAGTGGCCTGGATGCACACACACTCATACCAGTCTGAGGTAGCAGTGTTGTGGTAGAAGAAAGTCTTTAACAGAAGAAGGCATGTGTCCAGCTCAGTGTGCAAACTGCCAGTGGCAAAAAAGTGATTAGTTAGACACAGATAGACTGTCTTCCTCTCCTCACGTTATTTGCAGCCCCAGCTGTCCCACATAAGCAGCTGGTACTATTGACAGTGCGAAGTTTGTGACTTGTAAGTCTGAGTTGAAACAAAGGGCTTGGAGTCTTTGGGGCTTTGGACTGGTCTCAAGTTTTTATTCCTTGTGCAGTGAACTTAGAGCTCCAAAGAAAACCATCACATTCTTAAATTTTCTAGTTTATTTTGGAAGTAACTCACTTCGTGATGTGTTTGGGTTATTTGCTAGCATCTCACTGCAGGAAATCCACCATTGGATGACTACAAGCTCGCCTCACTCATTTGCTCTCACACAGCTCACCTATTGGCCAACTCATTCTTCTCTTATTCTGCACAGACCTCACATGTGCCAGCTGGCCCCACCTTGTGTCCCTGAGGGCCTCGGGAGCTTGAGGAGAGGGCCGCCAGTCATCCCCTTTCCAATCAGACTGCCACTCCCAGCCACCACCATGTCTGGCATGACATGGGCATTGTTAAGTACTTTCTAATGGTCAGGCAGAAACCCTAATGGTGTAGTGGTTAAGTGCTGTGGCTGCTAACCAAGAAGTTCAGCAGTTTGAATCCACCAGGCATTCCTTGGAAACTCTGTGGAGCAGTTCTACCCAGTCCAGTAGGGTTGCTATGGGTCGGCATCAGCTCGACAGCAATGGGTTTGAGTACTGGTCCGGTGTTACATGAACCATGTCACAAGTGCTGTTTTATAGACTAGTTACAGCACTCCTGAGAACAGAGGTTTTTGTTCTGTTTTTTTTAAACAGGTAAGAATCCCACCTCTAGTAAGCCTCAGGGGTGGGATCTGAACACTGATTTGCTGACAGAATTTTACCATCACCTGTCTTGTGCCATACCTGTACAGGTTGGTGTCTCTATGAAAAAAATCTTCCTTCATTTGGCTTGCTTTACTAGCATGGGCTTGCAGAGCTGGACGTTCAGTTTAGTTTTGACTCTTTGGGAAGGCTGAAGGACCTTCTTTGCCTGTTCCATACCCTAATAAAGGTCACAGTGACCTGTCATAGTGGCAGAGTACCTGGGACCTGGACTCTGGGATGCAGTACCTCTGGGCTCATGCTGACAGCAGGCCAGCTGGTCGCACTTACATCCCAGCCAAGTTGCTTTTGTCTGTGGCTGTCAAGACAACAGACCAGTTTTTGAACACCTGCTGCCTGAGGGGACTTCCATGAGCATGTCCTTGTCATCTCTGCCACAGCTTGGAGATGATGCATCGTCCAGTCATACAGAAGGAGAGACAGGCTCACAGAGAGGTGATGGGACTTTGCACCAACTGTTCTCAAGTGTAGTGTGATGTCCACAGAAGTGGTGAGATACAGTCACAGAGTGATCTTTGGGGGAAAGAATTCTTTGTATTGAGAATATTCTGGGCAATGCTTTCTAAATAACATTCGCATAAATGTTCATGGTCATATTTGGGTTAGAATGAAGTCTTGAAAAGCCACCGTTCCAAAATGAGGCACTCTGTGCCATTAAGTGGATGGAATGCCAAGGGAGACAAGTCTCTGGCACCTTCCCCAGATGTGCAGAGGGTACTTTTCCAAACACTGAGATGGAACAAGGAGCAGGTGGCTCTGACTGCTAGAAGTACTGGAAGTTGATGTTTTATTATGGTTTGAGCTGTAGTGCTGGTGACCTTTGCAAATGCTTGAGCTGTGAGGCATAAGAAGCAAGCTCAGAAAACGCGATGTCAGTTCAAAACATCGTACGTTTTTACTGGTGGTTTTTGTTTTTGAGTCTCTTAAGTGCTCTCTGATTGCAGACCCTATGTTGGCTTTTTGTGTGTGTGTGTGTGTGATTGAATGAAAATGTACATTCCCATATAAATTTGCATGCCCACCTATATGCAGCTCCCACCGCGCTTCCTGCCTGGTGGCAGCACATGCCCTTCTCTCCACTCCATACATGTCTTATCCGCCCAACAATCTCCTATCCGCTCCTCTCCACCTACTCCCCTGCCTCTAGTGAGAGGTCAGCAGGACAACATCCAACAGATGCATAGATCCATAAAGTGCACGCATGATATGGTCACTGTGTGTCACCAAGTCCAATCCATTCTTGTCTGAAGAGTTGACCTCCACTATGATTTATGGACAGGGGCAGCATCAGGGCCAGGAGCCATGCTACCAGGAGAGCTCCGAGGCCCCCGGACCATGAATTGCAGTCTTCTAGTGGTGATCTCAGGGTACGCCCCTTTTTATTCTTGTGTTGCTGGTGAGACTCAACTTTGTGAGCTCCATGGGGACTATAACTGGTGATGGCCGGACGCCATCCAGTTCTTCCGGTCACAAGTCGATGTAGTCACCTGCTCACATGGATCTCTCTGTCTTCTGGGTTCTCTTTCCCCCATGTTGTTTTGGTCCTTGGTGATCATCCGTTTCTGCTGAGTTGAGGCCATTTGCTGTACCCACAGATGGCAGCTTGGCAGCTTTTAAGACACCAGATGCCTCTCACCAATATGGGGTGCCAAAGGTTCTCTTAGCAAAATGCTAAGTGTGCCAATTGGCCTCGATTTCCCCTGAGAGCATGGTCCCTGGCCCCTGACCCCAGCCACTCTGTCCTTGCAATATTGGGTTAAGATGGGAGAAGTAAGCATGTTATATTGAAGTCCAGTTAATGTTGATATTCTTTCTAATCTGTGCTGTCACAGATTTTACCCAACCAAATTTCTATCAACTATCTAAACCCTCCCACCCTCACCCTCCCTCTCCCCCCACCCTTGAGGTCATCAAAGAGTCTTCTATGCATGAGTCTGTTTTTAAGTTCTTATCATATGGATCTCATACACTATTTGACCTTTTGTCACTAACTGCTTTCACGCAGCATAATGTCCTCCAATTGAAACCAGGTTATGAGATGTTTCCTACAATTATCGTTGTTCTTTATCATTGCATAGTGTTCTGTTGAGTATGTATACCACAATTCACCTATCCATTCCTCTGCCATTGGGCATCTGGGTTGATTCCATCTTTTTCCTATTGTGGACTGTGCAGCAATAGACATTTGTGTGCATGTGTCAGATGATGTGAATGGCTTTGATTCTGTAGGATAGATTCCGAGCAGTGGAATTAGTGGGTCAAATGGTATATCTATATCCAGCTTTTTAAGGAAGCGCCAGATTGCTTTCCAAAGAGGGTACACCATTTTGGAATCCCACTAGCAGAGTAGGAGAGTTCCAGTTTCTCCACAGCCTCCCCAGCATTTGTTGTTTTGTGTTTTTTGGCTCATGGCCAACTTTGTTGGGGTGAGATAGTATCTCATTGTAGTTTTGATTTGAATTTCTTTAATAGCTAATGATTGTGAGCAATTCTGCATGTGGCTTTTGGCTGCCTGGATTTCCTCTGTAGAGAAGTGTCTGACCATCTCCTTTGCCCATCACTTAAATGGATGATTTATCTTTTTCTGATTGATATTTTGTGGTACATTATAGATTATGGAGATCAGGCATTGGTGTGACATAGAGTTGCCAAATATTTTTAATTCTATTAATAAAGTCTTTGGATGGACAAAAGTGTTTGATTCTTAGTAGTTCCCATTCATCTGTTTTCTCTTCAGTTGTTTGTGGTTTGACAGATTTTGAAGTCAGTCTACGTTGTGTATTAAAACTTCCATTGTTGTTCCTAATTTTTCTTGGATGAGCTTTCTCATTTTAGAATTGATATGTAGGTCTTTTATCTAGTTTGAGTTGGTTTTTGTATAAGGTGTAAGATATGGGTCTTGTTTCAGTTTATTGCAGATGGATATCCAATTGTGCCAGCACCGTTTGTTGAAGAGATTGTTTTTACCCCACTTTAATGTCTTAGGGCTTTTGTCAAATATCAACTGTTCATAAGAAGATGGTGTCATCTCTGAGGTCTCAATTCCGTGCCATTGATCTTTTGTGTCTCTCTAACAGTACCAGGCTGTTTTGACTACTTTGGTAGTGCAATAGGTTCTAAAGTCAGGTAGTGAAAGGCCTCCCAGTCTGTTCTTCTTCTTCAGTAGTGCTTCACTTATCCGGGGCTTCATCCCTTTCCAAAGTTGGTGATTTTTTTTCTCCATCCCATTAAAAAATGTCACTGGAATTTGCACTGGGATTGCATTATATAAGTAGATTGCTTTGGGTAAAATGGACATTTTCACAATGTTAAGTCTTCCTATCTGTGAGCAGGGTAGGTTTCTCCATTTATGTAAGTCTGTCTTAGTTTCTTGTAGTAAGGACTTATAGTTATTTTTGTAAAGATCTGTTATTTTTCCAGTTAAGTTTGTTCCTAGGTACTTAATCTTCTTAGGGGCTATAGTAAATAGTATTCATTTGGTGATTGCTCCATTAATAATCTTGTTGATATAAAGGATCCTACTGATCTTGTATCCTTTGTATCTTTGTATCTTTTAGACTTTGCTGAATTCTTCTATGAGTTTGAGTAGTGTACTTATGGATTCTTTGGGACTCTCTGCGTATACAATCATATCATCTGCAAATGGGGAGATTTTTACTTCTTTGCTGAAGCAGATGCCTTTTATTTCTTGGTCTTGTCTGATTGCTCTGGCTAGAACTTCTGGTACAGTGTTGAATAGGAGAGATCACAGTGGGGATCCTTGTCTAGTTCCCATTCTCAAGGAAAATTGTTTCAGTCTCTCTCCATTCAGGATGATGTAGGCAGTTGGCTTTGTATAAATGGCTTGTTGCATTGAGGAATTTGCCATCTATTCCCATTTTGCAGAGAGTTTTTAGCGTAAGTTGGTGTTGAACTTTATCAAATGCCTTTTCTGCATGAATAGACAAAATCAGATGATTCTTGTCTTTTATGTTATCTATATGGTTGGTCACATTAATTGTTTTTCTGATGCTGAACTAGCCTTGCATCCCTGGTATGAATCCAACTTGTTCATCATGGATTATTTTTTGAATATGTTGTTGTATTCTATTGGCAAGAATTTTGTTGAAGATTTTTACATCTAGATTCATGAGTGGTATCAGTCTGTAGTACTCCCTTTTTGTTGGGTCTTTCCCTGGCTTTGGTACCAGGGTTATGCTGGCTTCATAGGATGAATTTGGGAGTATTCCATCCCTTTCTATGCTGTGAAATAGTCTCAGTAGTTTTGGAGAGAACTCTTCTCTAAAAGCTTGGTAGAATTCTTCAGTGAAGCCATCTGGGCCCAGACTTTTTTGATTGGTAGTTTTTTGATGACTTTTTCAATCTCTTCCTTTGTGATGCATTTCAACGGCAGTTGGCTTGGCTTAGCTTACTAAGTTGTTCTGCTTCAGCTTGTGGTAATTTGGGTAGGTGATGTGAACCAAGGAATTTGTCCATTTCCTCTAGGTTTTCAAATTTGTTGAGTACAGACTTTCATAGTATTCTCTTATGATATTTTTTATTTCTGTTGGATCTGTTATGACAAATCCTCTCTCATTTCTTATTTGGGTTATTTGTTTCCTTTCCTGTTTTTCTTTAGGAAGTTTAGCCCATGGTTTGTCGATTTTGTTGATCTTTTTTAAAAAACAGCTTTTGATTTTTTCAGTTTTTTTTTTATTGTTCTTCTATTCTCTAATTCATTTAGTTCAGCTCTATGATCTGTTTTCTTCTGGTGCCTGAGGGGTTTCTCTGTTGTTCTGTCTCTACTTATTCAAACTGTAGGGTTAGTTCTTTGGTTTAGTTTCTTTCTTTCTTCCAGATGTATGCATTTATGGAGATAAACTGACCTCTGAACACTGCTTTAGTTGTATCCAATAGGTTCTGGTAGGAAGTGTTTTCGTTATTTCATTCTTGATTTCTTCTATAACTCATGGCTTTTTGAGGAAGATGTTTGTTCAGTTTCCATGAGTTCCACTTTCTGTCTGTGTTTTTTCTGCTGTTGATTTCAACTTTTATGGCTTTATGATCTGAGAAGATGCTTTGCATCAATTAAGTGGTATGAATTTTGTTGAGAATTGCTCTATGTCCTAACACATGGTCTATTCTGGAGAATGTTCCATGTGCACTGGATGTCCACTGATGGATGATAGAAAGTTCTGTATATGTCGATGAGGTCTAGTTGGTTAATTGTGGCAATAAGGTCTTCTGTGTCTTTACTGAGCTTTTTTGTCAATGATCTGTCCAATTTTGAGAGTGGAGTGTTGAAATCTCCCACTATTATTATGGAGTGAGCGGTCTCATTTTGGAGTGTAGTCAGTATTTCTTTGATGTATTTAGGTGCTCTAATATTAAGCCAAGTGCCCTAATATTAGGTGCATAAATATTTAATATTGTTAAGTCCTGCTTGTGTGTTGAACCTTTCAGCAATAAATAGTGTCCATCCTTGTCTACAATGGTGGATTTTACATTAAAATCAATTTTATCTGAGATTAGAATTGCAACGCTGGCTCTCTTTTGTGTATTGTTAGCTTGATATATATTCTTCCATCCTTTAATTTTCAGTTTGTTCATATTTTTAAGTCTAAGGTGAGTTTCTTGTAAGCAGCATGTGGATGGGTCATGTCTTTTGATCCAAGATGTCACTCGATGTCTCTTTACTGGAGCATTCAGTCCATTCACATTCAATGTAATTATTGATGGGTGTGTGTTTAGTGCTGTCATTGTGATATGTTTATTTTTGTGTTGATGTTTTCTCTGTTGTTCTTATTAATCTGTTCTGGGAGATTGTTCTTTGTTAGTTGATTTTTCACCTTTTTCAGGGTTGATTTTGTGGTTGTGGCTCCTGATTACGTTTCTCAATTTGATATGTTGCATCTTTATTGTGCTTTATGGCTGCCCCTAATATCTACCTTAATAAACTATGTATAAACCTAGTTTCAGTTACTACCATTCTTATCAACTTCCTCTCCATCTGGAAGGACTCTTAACAACTGTAGTACATCTCTCTTTTTAATATGATGACATCATAGTTTTCATCATATGATCACTGGATCATTTCTTTTGCTATTATAGCTTTGACTGAGTTTGTAGCCTTCCCTGAGTACGCTTCTCGGTGATGTGTCCTGTATTTGCTTCTGAAGTATAAAGTTAGTGGTTTTGTTCTTCTAAGCCAAGAGATTCTTTCAGTATTTCTTGTAGCTTTGGTTTGGTTTTTACAGAATCTCTGAGTTTCTGTTTATCTGCTAATGTCTTAATTTCATTTTCATATTTGAAAGATAGTTTTGCAGGATATATAATTCTTGGTTGGAAGCTCTTCTCCTTCAAGCTTTGAATGTGTTGTGCCACTGTCTCTGTGCCAGCATTGTTTCTACTGAGAAATATGATGAAAGCCTACAGGGTTTCCCTCTGAATGTTAGCTTTGCTTTGAGTCTTGCTGCCTTTAAGAGTTGCTGCTTATGTTTCATTTTGTTAAGCGTGATTATAATATACTTTGGAGTCTTTCTTTTGAGATCTATATTGAGTGGCGTTCGATATGCATCTTGGATATCTATATTCTTTTCTTTCATAACTTCTGGGAAGTTTTCTGTCAGCAGCTCAGCAACAATACTCTGTGTTCTCAAGTATCTTGCCCTGTTGAGGAACTCCAATTCATTGTAAATTGTTCCTCTTAATAGAGTCCCACATGCTTCTTAATGCTTCTTCATGCTTGTTCATTTTTCATGTTTCTTTTTTCTCCTCATAGGTGCTGGAGTCAGTGGCTCTGTCTTCCAAGTCAGAAAGTCTCTTTTCCATTTGTTCCATTCTGTTTTCTTAGCTTTGAAGTGAAGTTTCTATGGCTTTGATTTTGTTCTTGATCTGTTGGATTTTAGAGTGCTGGTGTTCCATCAGATTGAACAGCTTGCTTAACTTTTCATTCTGCTCTGCTGCATTTTGTATAAGGTCTAGGAGGGCTCTATATATAATCCTTTTGCATTCAGCTTCCAATAGTTTCAGAAAGGTTTCTTCGTCCAGGAAGTTCTTTGATTGTTTCTTTTAGGAGCCTACTGAAGTCATAGGTGATTTCCTGGTTACACTTTTATCCAGAATTTGTTGCTTTGGGGCATCATGTGAGTCAATAGGAACTGGGAGAGATGCTGTGAGGATGGACTGCAGTTGTTTCTTTAGGCTATCTTAAAATGAAAGGTAAAAGGTATCTGACAACTTCCAAAGTCAGTCCAGTTTTCAGGTGTGCAGGTCACTCTTTGCAGCTAACAAAGTAAGCACCTCTGTATCCAACCCCAGATGTTATAAACTAGTTCAAAATACAGAAAGGCTGCTGCCCTGCTGGCCTCTGCTATTGGTCCCCCGCCGTAGGTGACACTGTGTAGAATACAGCTTTTCTGCTGGAAAAGCACTCTCCTCCAGGTAGGCGTTTCCTCCCAGCCTAGGAATTAGGTCCTGCTGAGGCCTCCATATGGATGGAACAAGAAGGCGCCTGCACAAGCTCTCCACATGTCATGGTACATGCTAGTCAATGGTGGAGGTGAAAAGTGAGGCCAGAGGTGTTGAGATGCACAGAGTCCAAAGCTGGGCTCTCAAAATAGGGCAATTTCGCCTGCCCATCCACCAGCAGTGTGTCTGAGATTAGCTGCTAGTCAAGTCCCAGCTCCTCTCGCCTGCTAAGTCAGAGGAAAAAAAGTTAAAATGGAGAGTTACCTTCAGTGCTTGAAAGCCAGCACTCACCAAGAGCAGGGGCCAGTGAAAGAGAGGAAGTTTTCCATTCAGTGGTATGAAGTCCAAATTAACAGCCCTATGCCATGTCCTAGGGCTCACTAGGTGTCCAGAAGGCGCTGTTTAATTATCAATTTGGGTCTTGGTTTCCAGAGGGATTTAGGGAGATGTGTGTTTAGTCTGCCATATTGACTCTGCTCCTGGCTTTTTTTAAGAAAAAGAAACTTTCTAAAGGTCTGAATGAAACAGTTATATGTGCTTGTTGTACAGAGGTAACAATGATACCAAAATGCTTCATCATAGAATGTGGGAGCAGAAGCCCAGGAAGCAGCACTGTCACAGTTCAGAACATACCTGGGAGTTCCAGGTGCTCTGAACTCTGTGTCCTGTGCCTTGTACCATGTGCCCTGTACTGTGTGTCCTGTGCTCCATGCCCTGTGCCTCATGCCCTATACCCAGCACCCCGTACCTTGTGTTCTGTGACCTGTGCTCTGTGCCCTGTGCCCTGTTCTCTGCACCCTGTCCATACCTTGCACCCTACTGAAGTACACAGCCCTGCCCTCTTCTGCCTCCTCTCTAGCTCTCCCCTTGCCCATCTCCCTCCTTTCTTTCCTTGTGCCTCTGGTTCCCCTTCCTGCCACCTGTCCCCTTATCTCTTGGGCTTTCGCTCCACCCTTCCTACCTTGTTCCCTCTTCGTCCTGACCCTGGGGCTTCTTTGCCACCCCTCTTTTACCTTCTAGAGTCCTCTTGGCTGTCCCCTCCTCCCAGAAGCCTGGCATGAGGCAGACACAGTGCTGCCTCCATGGAGCTGGTACTTCCGCCATTTCACTGTAACCTTCTCCCAAGAACATCCAGTCTTGCTTACACTCTCACTGGCAGCCATGGTGCTACTAAGATAGGAGGGTATCTGCCCCAGGTAACTGCTGTGGTATCCTTTTCATTCTTTAGATGGTGTTGGGATCCATGACGTAGGTGTTTAGTGGGACCTGCAGGGATAGTCCTAGTCCGAGTAGCTGAAATCCATCACACTGCCAAGGCCAGTGTGGTGCACACACAGGTTGCCTTAAAGGCTGTCTCCAGATCTCAAGTACCCACCAGGGCACTGGAGTGAGAAGTCCACTGAGCGCTACTAGCCACTCCATAGATGTTGACAGTCCATTCATCCTGATCAGGTTGTACACACAGGGCACACAGGCAGTGTTGGCAGTAGTGAAAGCTGTTTTAATTACTTAGTTTAATAGACAGTGCACAACAGGAAAAGTTCTATCACCAGTGTTTCTCCATGGCTCAACAGTGGTCCAGCAGGATGGAAAACTTCCACACGTACCCCTCTGTTTACACTGTAGACAAAGGTCTATGAGGATCTTACTCCCCCCCACCCCATTTGCATCTTTCTTTTTAAATAATATTAACTTTTCAGTGAAGGTTGGCACAGTAGGTTACATTCCCATTCAACAGTTTCTACACAGTGATATTGATTACTTTTTTTGCAATGTATTGAACATTCGGACGTTCTCTTTATTTCTGTTCTGGTTGTATTTCCATTAGTCTGATGTCCCTGCCCCCTTAACCATCTCATCTTTGTTTTAAAGTAATTTTTGACCATTTGGTCGTATAAAAATGATTTTTTAAATGAATATAGTACTCAAGGAATGATACTCATTATTTTTCTGAGCGAGTCTATTGTTTAGCTATCAGGTTATTTAAAGGGTTTAGTTTTGGTTTAAGTTTTGAAGAGTGTCTCAGGGCCATAGTCTTGGGAAGCCCCCAATTTTTACCTGTCTTCTAGGTCTTTTTTTATTTTTTTAATCCCCTTTTAACACTTTGATTGTTTCACATTTTTCTTCCGTCAGAGTCTATCTGTTGTGGCACTGATTAGAATGTTCAGTAGTGGTTGCTGGGCACTTCTAGTTCTTCTAGTCTCAGGGTAAATGAGGTTGTGCTTCATGTAGATGGTTTGCCTGTAGACTATTTTCTTTTTTGAGCCCTTGGTTTCTTCTTTCTCTTTTCTCTAGATAAGTAGAGTCCAGTAGTTGTATCTTAGATGGCCACTGATAAGCTTTTAAGACTCAAGACACTACTCACCAAGTTAGGATGTAAAACATAACTTTACAGACTTATATTGTGTCAGTTGACTGACATGCCCTACAAGGTTGTGATACTGTATACCCAGTTTTATGTTCCAGGGGTTGTATGTTTCACCGCACAGAGTCCAGGGCAGTTTTCCAACCTGAGCAACCAAACAGGGGAGTATTTAGATGAGGGCGGGGGTACCATCTTGGAATTGTTAGCCCAGGATTGTTATGTCTTCAGCCCTGCTGCTTATTTAGACAAATCACAAGGCTTCAGAAGGGGAGGTGCAGTGATTTATTCTGAAGCCCAAAGATGTTAGTGAGGGCTAGGGGAGGACTGGGGATTAGTTATAGCTATTTGGACCATCTGAAGAACTGCCTCCTGTCAGCCACAGTGCAAGCTAACTCCTTCATTCAAGGCAAAGTAAGACAGCTTCTAGGGATTTTTCTAGTACTCTGAAAGCTAGCCCTGAGGTCCAACCTAGGATAGAACCAACCTCAAGAGAGGGGAGATGATATGCCATAGGTGTATGTGGGTACCTATGTATATTTATATGTGCAGACACAGTACACACATGCACCATCTATACACACACTTGCATATGCACCCATACATACACATAGACACATGCAACATCTTTGGTGACTGCCTGCTGAGCTCTGGCGTGCTGCTAGTGTTTGTGTACTTGGCCACTTAAAGAGCTGGCCATTGCCATGCAGTGGGGCCCAGAACCAAGCTTGTCTCCTTTGGCAGTGCAGTGGGGTCTCTGCTCTGGGAGAGGACATTACGCAAATTTGCTTTCTTGTTTTCCTGGGACCTTGGGTAGATCCAGTGTGGAGCAGAAGGCCACAAGCCAGCAGTTTTGAAGTCTGCTCTACACAGTAATGTCTGGCTGCTTGCAAGCCAGGACCAGCAGACAGAGCAAAAGGGCCGAGAAGAACCCTGAAAACAGCAAAATGTGATGGATTGAGCACTGTGTTTTGAGTCAGAATTGCTTCAGCAAGTTAGATCTGTTAAGCCCTGGCCTTGTGTGCTCAGTGTTGAGGGGACATGTATGCCTGCAGCAAAGGAGAGCATCATGAATGTTGGAGAAAGACCAACACAGCTCAGGGCAGGTCACAAGGACATGGGTTTCCCAGTCTGAGCTCCCCTCTGCCACATGTAATCTATGTGCTTATAGACTGACCAAGCATCTTAGGCTAGTGCCTATACTGCCGTCGCAGGGCAGCTGTGAGACAACGGTGTGTGGGTGCCGGCACTGCTCCGGGCTTCTCCTCAGTGCTGTTCCACATGCAGCACTGTACTGACCAGGGCTGTCACCTCAGGAGTGTGCAGCTGGGCCTGAGGTCTGGTACAAATCAGTACTTCATTTAGCAAGTGAAAAGCAAACTTAGAAAAGCAAATCTGTGACCTTATGTGGCCTTGCATAGTGATTTGGGCATATTTTATCAGACACTTGTCATGGGGGAACAAAAGGAAGGTTCTCATGAGCACCAGATCCTCCATGTGCCCACCTCTCCCCTGGGGAGGGTTGAAGCCTGCCTGACCGGCTCTCCTCTTGAGATTTCATCATCCTTGAGAATGAGCACAGGCACAGTTAACAGAGTGTTCCTGGCATTGTTTCCCATGTGTGGTGTGAATTTGAAGCTTTCTAAATGTGCCAGGTTTTCAAATTGTGCTTCTAATGCCACAAATAGGATGTGTTATAAAGCATTTTTATTTTGAAGTGGCAACACTGTTATTGTTTATATTTTGAAATTCTTTATTGTCGTTGTGAGGTAACCTGTTTTCCAAAATCAAAAATGTAATCCCTTTCATATTTTTTCCTCATTTAATTTCTTTTGAGTGAGATTTCCCTCGTCTGGAAAGCATGTTCTGTGAGGACACATTGCTTGGCCTTGTGTCTGAACCAGTCTGGTGGAACTTACCGCTCCTGATAACTGGCTGTCCACTCGGTACCTTGTGCTAACGAGAAGACAAGACAGTGGTGGGCGCTGCTCTCAGGATCAGAATGAAGTTGACAGCACACAGGAGCACTTAGCCTCCATCTTTGCCTCAGGGAAGGTTGAGCACCCCACCCCAGCATATAGGCTCCCTGTGGTGCTGTGTTGCATCCAGAGCTGTTCTTTGCCTTCTACTTTTGACTTGGAAGATAAAGACTCCAAGGGAGGTGAGCCTGAGGAAACCAAGGGTCCTATGGTGTGTGCTTGGTCAGAGCAGCCTGGGCTGCTATGCTGTGCTATATGGCCCCATCAAGGCCAAGGGTGGATTAACCAGTAAGCAAGGTATGCACAGGCTTAGTTATGTTTACTTACTAATCTGTGGTGCATAGTTTCACGTGGGTTTCACCACGTCTTGGAGATACACTACAAATTCCTAAGTAAGTACAAGTAAGCCTGTGTGTACCATGCTTACTGGGTAATGTGCCTCTGATCTGGAGCCTCAAAAATGTTGGGCAGCCTCTTGCTGAGGTCATTGCAAGCCCTGAAGCTGGCTGCATTCAGTGTCCTGTGGAGCTTTGGTGTCTGGATGTTGGCGTGTGCGCTGGGTAGCCCTGTCTGGTCTAGGCTTCTAGGACAGTCACTGAGTGGCCTGCTTGGGCTAGAAAGCACTGGGACGCTCTCCAGCAGAGAGAGTTGATCAAAGGCAGTTGAGGATTAGACACCACTGAGGTAGCCGTACTACTGTGGTAGGGGACCCAGGATAGGGTCTTCAGAGCAGGATTTCAGAAGGGAAGGGAAATCAGGTCATCTCTCTACCACCATGTCTCAAGGGTGAAGAACAGCGGGGCCATGCCTCAGCATATTTGTGTACTCATCTGCACCTCCACATCTCTAGATACAGGGCCAGGAGGAGAGGAGCAATGGAAGGTGCTCTGGAACTGTGGGAGGAACTGGGAGAAGACAACATGGTCAGAGCTGCGCATGCAGGGAGGCAGCCCTGTGACAGGGTGTGGGCTGAGCTGGTGGCTAGATTGGAACCTGGCTATTACACAGCAGGAGATAGGAGAATCCAGGGTGGATCTAGTGAGAAAATCAAGAAGGCATACTGGCAGTGTAGGGAAGGGACAGAAGAATGGGACCAGTCCCTGGACTTTTAGCTTGTGAAAGTATAGTTATGGTTAAGAGTGCCATTTCTTGGGATGAGGACCTCAGTAGGAGTGGATCTAGTGAGGAAGAAATGAAGAGGGGCACCATTTTGGAAACTAAGTTTCACATACCTTTTACACAGCTTATGAAGTGGTAAGGGAAGTGGTGGCATGATTACAAGTCTGGAGCACAGAAGGAAGGTCAGGGTCAGGAATGAGAGGAGCAATGCAGGGTCAGGGTCAGGGTGGAGGTGTGGGCAGTGCAGGGGTCAGGGTCAGTGCCAAGATGTTGGCAGTACATGGCCAGGGCCAAGGATGAGGCCGTTGAGACTCAGAGTCAGGGCTGAGATGGGGGCAAGTTAGGATCGGGGCTGAGCAGGAGGGCAGTGCAGGATCAGGGCCAAGGTGGGAGGCTGCAAGGGTCAGGGCCAGGACCGAGAGGGGGATGGAGTATTGCATCAGGAAAAGCTCACTCAGAGAGAGAGTAGAGACACAGACGGGCATCTGGTTTTTCAGCCTTGGAAGTCAAGTGAGGAGGTTTAGCAGAGATCAAGAGATGGTAGCCAGAGGTACAAGAAGAGAGAAATTCAAGGAGGGTTATGTGGCTGGAGCTAAAAGAAGATGGTGATTTGTCAGCAGTAGTCTATGGCTATGACGGGTGAAAACCAGGCTTACCCCCAGGAGACAATCTTCTGCATGCTACCATCCCTGGCCTTCCAGCACAGGGAGTTGGGATGGGCCAATGCGAGCTCTGGAAGCTTCCGTGGGAGAGCAGAATGCACGTGGGGCAGCTGAACAGTCTTTACCTTCTCGTCCACAGTTGGTGGATACTAGGTCTGGCCAAGGGCTGCACAAGACAAGCATCCTGCCACCACTTGGTGACATAGTTGCCAGTGGAGCACAGCAACATGTTCATTGTCTAGCAGGAAGGGCTTGTGTTGAGAGAAAACCAAGTCACCCGTCTGTGCTTAGACAGTTCCTAGGAATTGCTGTAGTACCACGGGCCTGGCAGTTCTCTCTCCTATTGCCATTGTTTGAAAAGAGGCTTGAAATGTGCTTCCTAAAGTGTCACTGGTGTAAATCGCCTATAAGCAGTTGAGAGTAATATTGACTAATCCTAAATACACACTAGGAGTCGTGATTGCACAATGGTTAGGAGCTCGGCTGCTAACTGAAAGATCAACCATTCGAATTAGCCATTTCCTGTGGTTCTGCTCTGTCCTATGGGGTCATTATGAGTCAGAATGAACATGATGCCAGTGGGTTTGGTTTGGGGTTTAATGCATGTTAAAACATCTTTGATATGCTTGTTGCTCTATCGATTAGGTCTAAAACAGAATAGAGAGTCCTTGTGTCAGAAGCTGGCCTGTTAGAGAAGAAGCAGTGCTCATCTGGTGCTTAGGAAAGGCTGGGATTCTGAGAGCTAACAGCACTGTTAACTTAGGAGCTTTTCACATGCTTGGCCTATGACGAGAGAAGCGTACTGTCTTCTGGCCGTTGCACAGCCTTTCTGCAGCGGGGCACATTGCCAAGTGGGTTAGAATTCCTGGCCCTGTGCAACAGTTCTCACTCCTTTCTCTCAGTGAGTAGAAGGGGGAGATTATCCCAGCCTTCCAGGTCCTGTAATGAAGCATTCTTCTGGGCACCGTCACCCTGCTGATGTGCAGAGAGAGGGTGGTGAGGAGATGTGCAGCACGCAGGATCAGGGAGCACAGGGCAAGCATGTCACCCAGCAGCCTTCCTGCAAGTCCCCAAGCCTTGGTGCATAGTTGGTCCTCCTCCTGGCCCCTGAAGGCTGGACATATGGCCACACACAGGAAGAACTAATCTGAAGAACAACTCTGATCATCTCCATGGATGCCAGCAGCAGCCGCAATGGCCAGGCCCATGTCATACCTTGTTGTCTGATGTGTGCCATGTAGTCTCTTAGGGTAAACATCTCAGTACTGTGCACGTGCCTCATCCTATCTTCTCAGGGAAGCTATTGCCAAGGGTCTTTCCACTCTGGAACATCTTGCCAGACACCCTGGTCATGTGCCCACATGACTGGTGGACAGAGATGTCTGGTAGAAAAGGGACAGGAACTGAGCCCTAAGGAACAGCTGGTGTTGGCAGCAGCCCAATGAGGGTCATAGAGTCCATGGAGTGAGGAGAGGCCAATGGAACACATAGCGGCTCCTCTGGTCCCAGCTTGATTGTGAGAGGGTGAGGCATCCTGGCCATTTGTCCACCACTGTAGGCTTCCTGTGCCAGTGTTTCCCTCCCTAGGCCCTGAGGAGAGTCAGCTGGAGGAAGCAAAAAAGGACCTCTACCTGCCAATTGGAGTTCTGCCAGTTCTGCCCTGGGAGAGAATACACTGCCTTGTGGTCATGATTAATTTCTCTATTTTCTGTTTATAGAAAGTCCATGAGATGCTGAAGAAGGGATGGGATGCTGAAGGCTCCCCCTTCCGAGGCCAGAGATTCGACCCTGCCATGTTCAACATCTCCCCCGGGGCGGTGCAGTTTTAGTGTCCAGAGGACCGGAGGCCCTCTCCAGCACGTGGAAGGCAGAAGCCACATGCTGCACCTCGGCTTCCCTCCACAGCCCCCTTGCATGCCAGGGACCTTCATCTACTTAACCCCTCCCCAGTGCCTGCCTTTTCTTTGAGGGGAAATCAGGCTCTCCCCCAGCCTTGTACCTCCTCATTCTGCTCCAAGGGGGCAGAGGCAGGCTGCCACTGGCCCTGGCCATGCTGATGGGTGCCTCTAAGTGCAGGCCACACAGCACCAGGCAGTGCTTGCTCTTTCTCCATGGCAACACCATCCTTCTACCCCACTTGTTGCTGCTGTTGTTTGGACGCTCTTCAGCTTACTTGTCTTTGGGTGGGATAGGATACCATTGCTGTGTGTCCACGCATACCTGTGGTCTGGAGTGGTTGAGTTGGACAGCCTGCAGGAGCACAGCACAAAGCCGCTGACTCTTGACCCCTTGTGGCACATTTCTCTGTGATCCTCCTTTGTCACTTTGTTGTGCTCACTGCCCTGCCTCCATGCCTCTCAGGCACAGTGGAGACTAGAGTCCTGACGCCTGCATTTGTTGCTGCCTTACTTTGCCTGTTCTAGACATCGGAAGAGAGTCCTAAGCTCTGGGGCCTCAAGGTCCATTTGCCATAGGAGTTTCTTTCTGCACAGGATGACATCTCTCTGGTCACACAGCCTGTCTCCTGAGACTCGACATGGGGCCAGCTCACCACGCCATTGCTCAAGCACACTTGTCTTTGAGTCACTGAGTGTGTCTCCTCTGCTTTGTTTCCATCATACCCTCTGCATTAATCATAGCTCATAAGAAACCTGGCTTCCAAGGAAGGAAACTACAGCATCAGCCCTAGGAGCCACCCACCCGGCCCTTGTGGGGCCTGGTACAGCCCTTGGACTGATTGACAGGAGTCTCTGCCTCTTTTGCAGTGGAGCCACACGGCCTGAGAATCCCATACCCTCTGCCAGGCCCTGGGTTGGGTGCAAGGAGCCTATATCTCTGCACATCCAAGTGTCCAGACAGGAGCATGCACACCCACCTCCCCGTGACTTGTGACCCTTGATTGGGCTGACTCAGTGGCTCCAGCTTTCCCCATGACCTGCAACTGTACTTGGGCTAGTTTAATGGCTCTAGCTACATGTGAAGAGAGCAAACTTCTGCTTTAAGCTGGCCAGAGCAGGAGGCAGTGCTCCTCAGGAGGGTTCCTGAATATCCCTGCTGGCCCTGAGAACACTGGCCCAGAGCGTGCCCTGCAGTGGGGCCACCATGACCTATGTGTGGAGCTGCCCCTGCTGTGGTCTGCTGCTTGTCACATCAGCGGCCAGGCAGGCCTCTGTGGCAGACACTCCCCACCCGGTTAACCATGTACAGCAGCTGGAATAAGGGGACCCCAGTCACAGAAAAAGAAGCTTACTCCAAGAGGGCTCTTTACCTGTCACTCAGGTGGGAACTGGAACAGCCTCTGACCATTCTCTGCCTCCTTGTGTGGCACCTCAGCCAGCAGGTTGGGGTCCTGGAAGATTCTGTCTTCAGGAGCTGGTGTCAGTGCAGTCATTTCTGGGCAGATTTCTCGCTGACAGTGGTAATTGGTAGCTCTGTCCCTCAGTAGCCTGTGTAGGAAAGTATCCAGGAAGTCTTCCACTGATCCAGAAATGCCCGTTCTGATGTGATGGTGTGAGCCCAAGAGGAGCTGGAGCCCAACACTGTCCCTTGTTAAATTTGGCTGGTCCTGATGTCTTCAGTCAGCGAGGCAGGGACACTGGAGCCATAGGCCCTCTTCAGCAGGTGGACAGACTTGTCACCTGTGAGGGGTCCAGGGAAGCCTTCACCTCTGTTGTCCAGTCACAGCAGGCCCCTCAGGTTTGCATGTTCACCCTGCGCTGGCTTTCCCCTGTCATGGCGTGTGTATGTGCTTCAGCCTTTTTAAATGTGCTTCCTGTCTTCTGTGTATTCACCGAGGTGGGCCATGTAGCCATGTAGGGAGTCTTCCAGAAGGAGTGATGAGGTGGGGTGACACACCGTGCACCTCAGCTGTTGAGAGACTGCAAGAGTCGTTTGCTTCGGGGTACACTGTCTTCCTTTTGCCCGGGATCTATTTTCCAATGTTGCGTTTTCTCCCCGTTCCCTAACCTGTTTTAACGAAACAAAACAATAAGCAAGCAGATGGGAATAGTGAGCGTGGGATGCTGGCAGAGATGGTGACTGCACCCCAGGAGTGTCCTTCATGCAGTGCAGCCTGGAACACCTGTACCCACGGAATGTGCACACACCTCAGTGCCTGGCTATGCCTGGGGCACCACACACCTCTGTGCACGGAGCTGCTCTGTGGAACATCTCTCTGCCTGCACTCTGCCTGGGTTGGCCCAGTCTCAGGGCCTAGTGCACACTGCTTCTTTTCTCTTTTTAGACAGGAGAGCAGCAGTGTGGCCACTAATCCCATCAGCTGAGGCTTCGAGGAAAGCAGGGCATCTCACTCCCGGGTCCGGGAACCCAGCGAGGGGTGTCCAGCCTGTCAAGTTGCTCTCTCACCCTGTGTTGGTTTGCAATAAATCTGTATTTAAGCAGCTCTGGGTCCAAGTGTGACATTTGCTCCCCAGAGAGTTCCATGTGTGAGAGTTCCCTGGTTTTCAGTGGTGTGGTCTCTGGCTCCCTGGATGCAGTAAACACTAAATGAGAATACATAAAAGGTGTTGCCTGACATCCAGAAATCTAATAAGCTTTTGGTCAAGGAAATAAAGAGACATGGGACTATAGATCTGACATCCATTTCAAATAGGTTCTGAAATTCTGTTAGTCAAATCTCCAAGACGAAGGCAGGGTTCAGAGTGCTTCCCGTAAAGGATGCTGATTTCCATGATTGAGCTTGGTGTCAGCTTTCTGTGGCTCCAGATGTGCCTGCCGCTCCCTGCCACTGACAGTAGAGTGGTATCTACCCTGCCTTCTGCACACTCACCACGTCCCCACTGGGTTTGTTGGTGTCCCGTAGGTTCATGCCCATACTTCCTCAGGCCCTCTCATCAGTGATACTGCATTCACCCACTTACTCAAACTCCAAGTCTTAGGCTTCTCATGCAATTTCTCCCCATCCCAGTACCAATGGACTCCACCACGTCTTATTCTGCCTGCCAAATGGCCCCAAACTGTGCTGCCTACAGGCAGACCGGCTGCCCCACCCTGGCCAGCCCATCATGTGCGGTCTGCAGCAGGTGTTCTATTCTATGTGTGAAATGAGTTTAGAAGGCTGAAACATGGGGTTACTGCTGCCTACAAGCAGGGGCATCTTCTTTTAATAATTTGCCCCTAAAGAGTATAGGAGGGAAAAAAAATCAAGCATTTTGTGTGGAAATGTGTCCAGGAGGCATCAACTGCTATATAAAGAACTCTGTGCCGGGAACATTCAGCTTAGGGGAATGGAGCCACCCTACTCAGCTGTTTGCCTACTGGGTGGCTGGCAGGAACCAGGCAGTGGACAGCATAGATTCGGGCACCTCAGAGTCAGCCAGCCCCTGGGATAAAAGCTGACATCTCCACAAAGGGTGGTTATGCTTCCAGTGGTGAGAAGAGAATAGGCCGGGACTGAACAGACTGAGGATATGGGATTGTTGCCACCCCAAGCAGTACTGCACTCCTGTACACTCCTAGCTCCGTCTCAGGGCCACATAGGGTTCACATTACCCCACTGGAGGCCATGTGTTCCATTTTTGCTGTTTGACAAAAGGATCTGTGATGTCAGCTGTCCAGACTGGCCTGGCGGGGGGTGGGGGGAGAGTAGAACAAACCCCCACCACCCACATTTGGCTGCCACCATCTCCTTAAGGATGTCTGGGCTTCTTTGCCAGCCCTCAAAGGATAGTGGAGCACTGTGTTTAAGAGCTGAAGAAAAAATGCTGTAATTCAGTCTCAGCTTCCCCCTCAGGCAGCCCACACTAATGTGGCTGTGGTTTATTTTCATGATTTTATCTTTTTAAGACAGAACACTGAGCAAATTGGCATTACTGTCAACTTCCCCCTCAACTAGTCCCTACTGACATGGTTTTGTTTTATTTTATTTTCATTGTCTTTTCTTTTAAGATTGAATGCTGACCAGAACCACATTGCCATCAGCGGGGAGGGAGGAGACCTTTGCTCAGGGGACCCTCTGCCCATTGGCACAAAGCCTTTTGTCTGCCATGCCCCTGGTGCTGCTTGGTGTGATGAAAGCACCTGGGTTTTGGAGTTGGCTGGCCCAGGTCCCTGACCCAGGCCTGACCTGGTCCAGCCTCACTGGCCCATTTGCCTGTGTGTGGAGGTGTCTATGTTGGCACCCAGTGCCATACCTTTCCTCCTTACAGTGCTGGGGCTGTTGCCCACCCTTGGAGAATCCTGTTGTGCTCCAGGTCACAGTCACCATAGCTGGGTCCTGAGGGAGTCTGAGCAGAAGTGCCTTTTGCACCCTGCTGTCCACATAACCACCTGGCTGCTGCTGATCTGAGGTCAGGCCCTGGGGTTGGCCTACTGGCTGCAAGCATGCAAACACTTGGGGTGTGCTTCTCCAAGCAGAGCCAGGACCACTCCCCTGAGGAAGGAAGGACTGCTGTCAAGAGGCCCTTGCAGGAGAGATGCCCATCCTCCTGGGAGGCAATTCTGGGGCTCTGTAGCCAGACCCAGAACTGGGGCTGCCTAACCACCCTCAATCATGATGTTGCTTCCTGCGAATGTTCTCCACCCAGGAGGGGAGCTGTAGACTTTTTAAAGCCTGGAGCTGGATGGGAGGAGCCATAAAGAGAAGTTAGCCCCACCACTTCATTTAGCCACAGAAGAGTGGCTTCCCAAGTCACGTGACTGGTAACAGGGGAACCTAGCCCTTGGACACAGCCAGTGCCATGAAACCCTTGACCCCTCACCTGTCCAGTCACCTTCAGCCTCCTCACATCATCTGTCTGGCAGCCACCCTTTCAGGCCAGCAGTCCTAGTTTGTTCACCTCATTCCTACACGTCTCTAGAGTTAGTCTTGACTTTAGACATTGTGCCCAGGTACAGCACTGCACATGGTGCAGATACTGTCATGTTAAAGCATCCTCCAAACAAGGACCCAGGAGCCACAGCTGGAACAGGCGCAGTCCTTACCCTCGCTTCTCAACTTGACACTGCTCCACCATCTAGTGCCTTCCTCAGCAGAGGCTTTGGCAGTGCTTGGTGATTGAATGGAGGGGTGAGTGAGTGAAGATCTCCAGTGCTGCCAGGGAAGAGCAGACTGTATGCTTTGTGCCAGTACCCTGCTTGGCACCACAGAGCTTCATGAGTCTGCTGAGACTCTGAGCCTCTGGGGCCAGGACCCTGGGCATTTCTGCCATCGGCGTCAAAGTGCATCCTGAAGTGCTTTCTGTTGGCTCTGACCCCGGCCCTCGGTGGCTGCAGCCCTGACTGTAGACCAGCCCCCATGCAGGGGACCGTCATGTATTGAAGACCCAGAATCCAGTGACCCAGCTAGTTGTGCCTGGGTCCACTTCTAGAGGGCTGGACCCCCTATGCCGAGGAGCTTCACAGACCAAGGAGCCTGCCTCTCATGCAGTGGAGTAGAGATCAGAAGATTGGGTGAGATTAGGGGCTTGAAGGAAGGCCCCTGGTATAAGGAAAGATGGGGATTTAGGGAGCTACTCCTGACCATGAGTTTCATAGCCAAGGTATTAGCTTGGCTTTCCAGGAATTAGGATCAAGGACTCTGACCACAGGTGTGTCTCCTGGGGCTGCAGTTCAGCTTTGACTCGAGAAGACTTCTCTAAGCTCCAGCTGTCTTCTTCTGGAAATCAATATGTAGAACCCCCTCAGAGATGGGTGGTGAGGCTCTGAAAAGCCCCCTTTTCTGAGTGTGCCTGGACTGCAAAGCACTCTTTGTAACCAATGGTCCTTAGAGAAGAGAGCAGGAGGCCCACATCCTCAGTCTGGACATGGAGCTACAGATGGGCCTACAAGGGTGACCCCTTGGTTCCCATGGGTCCCCACTGATGAATGAGGGAGGAATATGTGACCTAAGGATGACTTTATGAGCTGGTAATATGCAAAGCTTAGAGTGACACAGAATTTTGTCTGCCTTTGAGAATGAAAGCCTGACATCAATCTGGGTGGTCTTGATAAAGATTCCTAGCCAGAAGCAGCAGCTCTCTAGAGAAGAGAAGCAGGTGCAGGCTGATAACCCCTCTGCTACATGACCCTGAGCACACAAAAATCAGTGCTCACTGGGCTTCACCCAGGATGTTTACCAGTGATGTCCAGACTCCAGGCTGGGAGGAGCCATGGTGTCCTGGGAGAAAGCTCCTGCAAGGCAGAGAAAGCTGCATTTGAGCATTACTGGCACTAGAGTAGGTCTGTACTCAGTACTAGACTCTTCCAGTTTCCTCCCATCCCCACCTCCAGCTCAAAGAGGAGCTAGCTTCACACCTCTGTGCTGAAATTAACTGAGCTCTTCACCCACGGTGCCCCACCTACGTGCTCCACTGCACTTCCATCTTGGGAAGACCCGGGCACAAACTGTGCCCTTCCAGACTGATGCAGTTCCCAGATGGCCCAGCCCTCAGCCCAGACAACACCCATAGGCAGGTCAGGTCTGTCTTGCTCTGGAAGGGTCAGTGCAGGTGACAGTGGGGCTAAGGACTTCTGTGGCCAGAGTGGTCATATGCCCTGGGTCAAGAGATGAGAGACGGGAGCCTGGCTGGTGGGTGGCCTGTAAGGGTTACCTCCCTACTGACAGGAAGTCAGGTTTACAGTAAGAATGTACCACAGGCCTATGGTTTGCAACCCGAAGACCAGCCAGCCCCCTGTGCTACAGATGAGGAGATTGAGGCCCAAGAGTGAAGTGACCCAAGGTTACAGTAAGGGCAGTGAGCAGAGTGAGACCCAGCCTGGGCCTCCTGAAGTGGGTTCATGCTTCCCACCTTATGCTGGGTACCCACAGGGGCGTGTAGGCCATACCCAGATCCCCACTGGTCCAGCCACCTAGGCCTCCATCACCACTCTGCACCAACCATCCTAAGGAAAGTTTTCAGGTACCAGAAAGCCCCAAGCAGGCAGTGAACTCAAATACCCGAGTTGAGTGGAGCTAGACTCACTCATAAAAGCCAGTTGCTGAGTTGATTTAAATGCAGGGCTATCCCATATGTGTCAGTAGAATTGTACTCTGTAAGGTTTTCAGTGACTGATTTTTCAAAAGTAGATGGCCAGGCTTTTCCTTTGAAGTACCTCTCGGTGAACTCAAACCTCCAATCTTTCAGTTAGCAGACAAGGACATTAACCATTTGCACTACCTCAAAGTAGCCACTCATAAATAAAGCACTCCTTTAACTTTGAAGCCACAGAAAAACATCATGGTTTGTCTTGTATAGGTATGTGTTTGTGTCTGTGAATGCATTGTGAAGACAGTAATGTGTAAGGAAAACCCAAAATACACATTACCCCTCCCCCAAGTTCTCCAAAGAGTGAAAATAACTTGGTTATTTGAGAAAAACAACATGTATATGTCCCCAGAGCTGGCTCCTGAGAGCTTTGCCTGCTTCAGCCTTGTGCTTGGGAAGAAGCACTTAAAGGGCCCTGGAGGGTGAAATGTCAGATGGTCACTGTTCCTTTAATCTGAAGTACGTTTTTGTTTTTCTTACAAGCTCAAGCCTTGAGCTACCAAGCTTGTGGGAGTCTCATATTTTCTTGGTTTCTCTTTTGGGCAAAACAGACCAGTATGAGGACAGAAGAACACACAGTGCCTAAGTAATTATAGTCTCCAAGTGAGTGCCCTTTATCAAGAGCCTCTTCTGTCTTTCTCCACTAGAAAGGAAATGAGGGAAAAGAAGAGATAAGGAGGGAGGTGGGGCCAAGAAAGCAGAGTAGTCAGATGCTTCCCTTTTAAAATGAAGACACAAATAGTCAAGTGAGTAAATTACATGTGACAGTCTAGGAGCTCTGAGCATCAAAGGCAGAGATGAGGACTCAGACTGAGTGGCAGGGGGAGGGATAGATGCTTCAGAGCAGCAAGGAGTTACCAGACCCGACCAGGTAGGAACCTCCACTCTGTAGGCTGGATTGTGTGGAATGCATGGTGAGGTGAGCAGTGGTGCTTGGGTTGCATTTTCCACATCAGAAAAGACTGAGCGGCAGAGAGTCTGTTCACTCCTCCAGAACTAGCAAGAAGCAGCACTCAGCAAAAGATAAGTACATGTGTTTAACTTACTGTGTGAATCAAAAAATACCCCCTTTGGAAAGAACACTGCTACCATTTACCTGCCCCTTCCATGCTCTACACTGGATCTAGTCTGCTTCAGCAATTACCACATCCCCTGGGCTAGAAGTATGACCCATCAAGCAACCTCAACCATCCTCCAAGCTTTAGAGAGGGAACAAATTAATAAACAAGAAAAAATGACCTACCAGCTCCCCTAAGCTGGGAGCTCAGGGCAGATGCAGCTCCTCTGTCTAGCAAGACTGTAAGGGGTCCATGGACTTCAAGTTCCTTTTACCTCTGCATGGCCTGTATGGGCACATTTCAGCAATGAAGGCCCTCATCAACACAATACAACAGGTATACCTGAAGCCTAATTTCACCTATATCAGTGACTAGATGGAGTGATAGGTTCATGACATTTGACACTGTTAGGATCCTTAGCAGGATCCCTGCTATATGAGAGGCCTGAGGACTAGTGGCTCCACTCATGCCACCTAGTCACTTGCAACAGTTCAAGAATAAGTGGATCCTCCCAGTCCTTACAGCCAACTGCAAAACCCACCCACCTATGCATTCTAGGGCACAGGGAAATGCGTTCATAGACATTCAGGGGCAGCAGTCAGCCCCCCTGCATTGCTCAGTGCATGACTCTACCTCAGCCCAATACATTGGCCTGCACTAGTCACCCTTGCCTGTCTAGACTGTAGGTGAGAGCCTATGCTACACACTTGCTGACTGATTACCTGGACACCTGAGTTAAATCCATACAACAAAAGTAAACAGACTCCTGGACTCACATACCTAGTAATAGCTCTAGCCACCTGGTGACAGGATGTGGGAGCTTCAAAAATGCCAGTAATCAAACTAGCTCACATAAGTAGCATGTTTAGACATATCAAAACAAAACAAGCTAGGACACATTAAGCAAGCATAAAACCTATTGGTGGATCAGAGACAAGTCAATATCCAGTATGTAAATAGGCAGGCCCTGATGGCTTCAGCAAGTGCCCAAAACCAAGAACCAAGAAACTTTCTGGAGGAAGAGAACTTCTTAGAATTACTGGAGGTAAAATTAAAATCTTAGTATAGATATCAGGAAGGAGATCAAGAAAAACAGAGAAAACACCTAAGAACAGAAAAAGAGCAACAGAGGGACTTGGAGAAAGTTATGCAAGAGCATAACAGATTTAACAGATAGCAAGAATCCATAGAGAGCAAACAGAAATAAAAAAGAAATCAATAATAAAATTTCACAATTAGTCAATAGAAAGGTATAGGATAGAATTGAGGCAATGGAAGTCAATTAGTGAGACTGAAGATAAAGCATTTGACACCCACTTATCTGAGGAAAAATCTGATCAAAGAATTTAAAAAACTTTTTTAAAAAAAAATAAAAGAAGAACTATGTGAGGTTCTATCAAGAGGAATAACCTATGAGTAGCAGAAAACAGTGCATAACAGAAAATACAGAGAGAATTGTTGAGGATTTGCTGGCAGAAAACTTCCCTGATATCATAAGATGAGAAAATATTTAAGAAGCTCATTGAATCCTATACAGGGTATATCCCAAAAGTCACCAAGATGTAAGGAAACTTGCCAAAGAATCTTAAGAGTGGCTAGGAATAAATGACAAGTCATCTACACAGAAGAGTCAAAAAGACTATGCTCTGACTACACAGCATAAACCATGCACGCAAGTAGACAATAAAATGACATATAAAGTCTTGAAAACAATTGCCAGCTGAAAATTATATATCCAGCAAAACTGTCTCTCAAATACAGTGGTGAAATTAGAATATTTCCAGATTAACCAAAGTTCGGAGAATGTATAAAATCCCAAATTACGAGAAGTACTTAAGGGAACCCTCTGGTTAGAAAATCAGATAACAACCCAAGAGTAGAACACAGGATAAAACAATTAGATATCAACCCAGATGGGAAAGTCACAAAAATAAACCAAACCTAAAACACTAAAAATAGGGATAGAGCAACATTAATATGTAAAAGATGACATTAAAACTAAAAATAGGGACAAAACACAGTCATAGCTCTGTAAATATGGAGAAGATGTCAAGGTGATACCAAGAAATAAAAGACTGCTTTAAACATAGAAAAACAGAGAGAAGTATTTAAGTAAACACAACAGAATTCTAAGTCCTACACATCCAAAACAGAAAATAAGCTCAGCAAATACTGAAGTCAGCAACACTGAAAAAGATGAAAAGAAAATACATAAAAAATGATTCCACACAAAAAAATGTGGACACAGAAAATTAAGTGGAACAAAGAAACTGTCAATAACACACAAAAATACATCAAAATGACAGAACTAAACTCATACCTATCAATAATTACACTGAGTGTAAATGGATTAAATGAACCAATAAAGAGAGTGGCAGAATGGATAAAAAAAATATGATCCATCTATAGCGGCCTATGAGAGACACATCTTAGACTTAATGATACAAAGAAACAAACAAAAAAGGATAGGAAAAGACCAAGAAAATAAGGGTGAGTGGCAATATTAATCTCTGACAAAATTGATTTTAAAGCAAAAAAAAAAGGATAAGCAAGGGCACTATATAATGATTAAAGGGGCAATACACCAGAAGAACATAACCATAATAAATACCCAATAACCAAAAATGCAAACTCAGTGCCATCAAGTCAATTCCAACTCATAGTAACCCTATAGGTCAGAGTAGAACTGCACCACAAAGAGTTTCCAAGGAACATCTGAAAGACTTGAACTACCAACCTTTTGGCTAGCAGATATAGCACTTAACAACTACACCACCAGAGTTTCCTATAACAGGGCGCCAAAGTTTCTAAAACTAACAGGATTGAAAAGAGAAATGACAGCTCCACAGTAATAGTAGGAGACTTCAGTACATGGCTTTCAGTGAAGGATAAAATGTTTACAAAGAAGCTCAATGAAGACACAGAACACTTCACCCAACAACAGCCAAGTATCTTTTCTAATGCACATGGAACATTCTTCAGAATGGACCACATATTAGACCATAAAGCAAATCTTAATAGAAGCCAGAGCATCAAAAGATTATAAAGCATCTTTTCTGACCATAAAGCCATTAAAGTAGAAAACAATAACAGAAAGAACAAGGGAAATAAATCAAGCATATGGGAACAGAACAACACCTTACTCAAAATATGCTGGCTTATAGAAGAAATCAAGGATGGAATAAAGAAATCCACAGAATGAAACACATCCTACCAGAGCCTTTGGGACACAGCAAAAGTGGTTCTCAGAGGATATACCAATAAATGCACACATCGAAACAGAAGAAGGGGCCAAAAACAAAGTAGTAACACTACAAATGAAACAGAGAGCAGTAAAAGAAGCTCCCAAACACCAGAAGAAACCAAATAACAAAAAATTAGAGCAGAATTAAATGAAACAGGAAATAGAAAAACAATTGCATTAACAAGGCTAAAAGATGGTTCTTTGAAAAGACCGACAAATTGCTAAACCATGGGCCAAACTGACAAAAGGAAAACAGGAGAGGAAGCAGATAACCTGAATAAGAAATGAGAAGGATGATATCACAACAGAAACAACTGAAATTAGTGGAATCATAACAACACTGTGAAAAACTGACATATTTGAAAACCTAGAGGAAATGCACATATTTCTAGAAACACTAACCTGTACTAACACGAACAGAGGTTGAACAACTAAATAAACTTATAACAAAAGCAGAGATTGAAAAGGTAATGTAAAAAAACTTCCCAACAGAAAAAGCCCTGGCCCTGATGATTTCACTGGAGAATTCTACCAGACTTTCAGAGAAGACAACACCGCTACTACTAAAGGTATTTCAGAGCATAGAAAGCGGAAGGATACTCTCAAATTCATTCTATGAAGGCAGCATAACCCTACTAACAAAAGTCGGGTGAAGACAGCACAAAAAAAGAAAACACAGACAAATATCCCTTATGAACGTAGATGCAAAATCTTAACAAAATTCTAGCAAACAGAATTAAATGACATATCAAAAAAATAATTCACCGTGACCAAGCAGGATTCAAACCAGGTGTACAGGGATGGTTCAGCATTAGAAAAACAATCAGTGTAATCTAGCACACAAAAGACAAGAACCACAGGATCTTATCAATTGATACAGAAAAGACATTTAACACAGTCCAACACCTATTTATGATTTAAAAAAAAAAAACTTTCAGAGAAATAGAAGTTCCTTAACATAATAAAGGGCATATATACAAAGCCGACAGCCAATATCATCCAAAACGGAGAGTGTCTGAAAGCATTCCCCTTGAGAATGGGAACCAGACAAGGATGCTGTTTTAGGCGTGTAGTACTGTTATAACAGAAATACCACAAGTGGGTGGCTTTAACAAAGAGAAGCTTATTATAGAAAATTTGGTAAATGTCTGCAGTGAACCCATTAGGGCCAGGGCTTTTTATTGGGAGTTTTTAAACTACCCTTTCCATCTCTTGTTACAAATTTAGAAATCCTGGTGGCATACTGGTTAAGTGCTACGTTTGCTAACCAAAAGGTCAGCGTTCAAATACCCAGGCACTCCTTGGAAACTATGGGGCAGTTCTACTCTGTCTTACAGGGTCACTGTGAGTGGGCATCGACTCAGTGGCAGTGGGTTTGGTTTCTTTGGGGTTTTTTTTACAGGTTTATTTGGTTCTTCTTCTGTTTTTGTTTATATAGGTAGGTATTGTCTTTTCAGAAATTTGTGGACCCTGACAAATCCGGTCAGTACAAGAAACTGCAAAACCTCAACATGAAAAAGGCAACCCAGTTAAAACATGGGCAAAGGATATGAACAGACACTTTGGTTAAGAAGACATTCAGGTGGCTAAGATATACATGAAGAAATGCTCACAATCATTAGCCATTAGAGAAATGCAAAGCAAAACTACAATGAGATATCATCTCACCCCAACAAGGCTAGCATTAACCCATAAAATACAAAATAATAAATGCTGGAGATGTTGTGGAGAGACTGGAACACTTACACACTGCTGATAAGAGTGTAAAATTGTACAGCCACTTTGGAAATCGATTTGGTGCTTCCTTAAAAAGCTGGAAATAGAACTGCCATATCTAATAATTTTACTTCTTGGAATATATCCTAGAGAAATAGAGTTCACATACAAATGAATATATGTACACCCATGTTCAATGCAACACTGTTCACAATAGCAAAAAGATGTAAATAACCTTGGGCCCATCAATAGATGAATGGATAAACAAATCAAGGTATCAATGGAATACCATGCAACTATGAAGAACAATCTGTGAAACATAACATGAACTAGTCTGGAAGGCATTACGCTGAGTGAAATTAGTTGAAAAAAGACGAATACTGAATAAAATCACTATTATAGGAACTTATGAAAAAGTTCAAATACAGAAGAGAACACTCTTTGGTGGCTGCAAGGGTGGGGAGGGAGGGAGATAACCAGATAGTCGACAAGTAGTATTTTACATGAGGAGAAGGATAACACATAATGCAGAAGATGGTAGACAGGAATTTCTGAAGTGAAAGGAAGGACAACATACAGTACAGGGGAAGGTGGCACAGCTGGACTAAACTGAAAGCTAAGACATTTCCTGGATACACTAAACACTATGAGGGACAGAGTAGCAGAGGTAGGGGTCTGTGGACCATGGTTTCAGGGGACATCTAGTTCAATTGGCCTAACAAAGTTTAATTAAGAAAATGTTCTGCAACTGATTTGGGTGAGTGGCATCTGGAGTCTTAAAAGCTAGTGAGCAACCCACTTGGAGCAAAGGAGACTTAACAGCACCAAAGACACAAGGAAAATGTTAGTCCAAGAGACAGAAAAGGCTGCGTAATTGAAAGATTCCATCAGTCTGAGACCAGAAGAAGTAGACGGTGCCTGGCTGCCACCAATGACCGCCCTGACAGGTAACACAACAGAGTCCCTGACTCTGCAGGAGAAAAGTGAGATGGAGAATTCAGCTTCTAGTAAAAAGACCAGACAATGGTCTGAGTGAGACTGGAGGGACCATGAAAGACGTGGCCCCCCAGACTCTGTTAGTCCAGAACTGAAAACGTTCCTGAAGCGAACTCTTCAGACAAAGATTAGACTGAGCTATAGGACATAAAATGGTACTGCTTATTAGCCCGCATAAATATATGAGACTAAATGGGCAGCTCCTGTCTGGACAGGAGATGTTTGAATGGAGATGGGAAATACATGATGGAAAGAGTATGTTACCATAGGGAGAGTAACCAGGGTCGTGTAACAATGTCTGTATAAATTTTTATTTGAGAAACTGACTTGACCTGTAAACTGTCACTTAAAGCACAATAAAAAAATTTTTTTGGAAAATGACTTGTCTCATCTGTAGAGATTCACCTCAGTCCCAGCGTTTAGGGGCAGTTCTTACAGGAATTCCTCTTGTGGCATAGACTAGCAGTCTTCGAATGTTTTCAGTTTCTTCCGTGAATGTTTGTCATTCTTTTTACTATGCCTATCATGGATTGAACTCTAATCCCCCCAAATATGCATCAATTTAGCTGAACCTTAGTTCCCGTATTTTGTGATCACCATTTTGTTACCTGAGGTCAGTTTCCTATATGTTGTAAATCCCATCACCAATGATGTTAATGTGACGGGCCTAGTGGCAGTTACGTTAATGAGACCAGACTCCATTGACAAGATAAGGTTGTGTCTTAAGGTCATCTCTTTTGAGATATGAAAGAGAGAATCAAGCCAAGAGACAGGAGAACTTTGTACCATGAAGAAAGAAGCAGAGCAGAGCGAGTCCTAGGATTCCCATGCAGAAAATCTCCCAGTCCAGGGGAAGATTGATGACAAGGACTTTCCTCCAGATCCAACAGAGAAAGCCTTCTCTTAGAGCTGATGCCCTGAATTGTAGCTTTCTAGACTATGAGAGAATAAATTCCTTTTTGTTGAAGCTATTCACTTGAAACATTTATGTTTTAGCAGCACTGGAAAACTAAGACAATGCTGTTCATCTTTTGTAATTAATTTATAGTACTATGGTTTGCCAGTTGTATTTATTACAAAATTTTTCAGCCTGCAGCTCGATTTTTACCTTTGGTCATGATCAGGGCTAATTCCTATGGTAACTGGTGGCAAGGTGGCATTTAAGGAGCGGGCCATTATGGAAGAGGCCTTGAACCAGGACTTGGGTACCTCTGCAATCTCCCTAAACCCCAGATGCAGAGGGAACCTGAGTTGCCTCAGCTATCTCCAGGGCTGAATTGATGCAGACAGGAGTCCTTCCCACTGTGGAGCTTGGAAGCGCCCTTAATCTGGCAAAACACTGTCCCCATCACAGGATGCCCTGGACCCCCCTTAATCTTGGGGGGATTCCCAGGTCAGGGCTACCAGGTTCTGGTACAAGGCAGGACTTCAGCACCCTTGAGACAAGGCTGTATTTCCTCCCCCATTTTACCACTGAGAAAAACAAGACACCAAAACAACCATTGGAGTGGGCACTTGGAGTGGCTCTGGAACCTAGTAACCGTGGTGAAAGCTGGTTCTCTTTACTCTCAGGGTAGAATCCAGACTCCTCACTGGGCCCTGGCCTCACTCTCAACTTGATACCCCTTGTCTCCCTCTCCCTTGAGCTCCGGGACACTGAGACCTTCAGCTTCAGGTCTCTATCTGTCTCCCCAGCTTTGGAGCAGTATCTGATCTGTCGGTGTGGCTGCTGGCTCCACACCTGGTACGCAGCAGGTCCCTGTGAACAAGCTGTTGACTAGATGAGTGAGTGAACGCTGTGTCAGGGACTTTGAAAGGAGGAAGAAAATCAAGTGGTTGGGATATACGAGCATGGCCAATTAAGTACACAAACTCATCCTAGAAAAAGTGCTGCACACCTCATTGCTGAATATCACTACGGTCACCTTCAAAGTATTCTTCTTCGGAAGTCATGCACAGACGTCAGCTCCTAGTCTACCGTTCAGAGCAGTTTTGGAACTCTTTTTCTGGAGTGTCCATCAGAGCTGTCGTCATATTACCCTTGATGTCCTGAATGTCATTAAAATGTCTTTCTGTCAATGTTTCCTTTATCTTCAAGCAAAGGAAAAAGACATTAGGGGCCAGATGAGGTGAGTAGGGAGGGTGTTCCAATACAGTTATTTGTTTACTGGCTAAAAACTCCCTCACAGACAACTATACAGTTATGCTTGTGAACTTGCCACCTTGCCAGAGTGCACAATGGCCATTTCAGGAAGAGTTCCAAAATTTCTCTGAAGAGCGAGCTAGGTGCTGGTATCAATGCGTAGCTTCCCAAGGGGAATACTTCAAAGATGATCATAGCAATATTCAGCAATGAGGTATGTAGCACTTAGAACAATTAAGTTTGTGGACTTAATTGTCAGACCTCTTAGGACAAACAGCCTTCATGCCTCACACATCCTGCTTCAGAGGAAGCCCCCTGAGCCCTGAGACCGCAGAACACACCCGCTGCTGTCTGTGCCGCCTGTGTGCGCCACAGGATGGTGTTGGGGCTGCACAGCTACAGTGCAGGGAGAGGCTTGCAGCAGAGGGGGCATGGAGAGGGAGAGCCCAGCAGGAAGGATTTCTTCTGTAAGAAAAGGCCTTTGGCTGTCAGCCTGGGTGGTGGGCACAAGAGCCAGAGCTGCCACTGTCCCGGAAGTGGGAGGTCCTGGGGTTGCTATTTCTCAGGTGGTTGGCCACCTGGTGTTCTGAGGGTCTGAGGCTCTCTGCTGCTGAATCTGGGGGAACATACTACAGGAGTCAGGGATGCAGAGGATTAACTTTACCCAGAGTGTCCCACTGCATCTTTAGCAAGAAGCTGCTCTGCCTGTCCCTTCCTGTGGTACCTTCAGAGTTGGCCACCCAGCCTAGATCCTAGGAGCCTTCTTCACCTCTTCTCTCTCCTACCTTCCTGCCTGAACTTGGCTGCAGTGTGCTGAGCATCAACTCTGTGCCAGGAATGAAACAGCTCCCAGAGGACCACTATGGGAGGGCATGCAGCAAGGACGGCAGACCTGGGATGGACCCACCCCCTGGGGGTTCACCTTGCTCCAGTGATTGTGGCCACTGTGCCAGGCCCTGCCCTTCATCATCTGCTAGCAGCCCTACAGGATAGGGAAGGGTGAGCAAGAACAGTCACTGTGGCCAGCTGAGCTGCAGTCCAGAGGACACCCCTGGAGACAGGTGAGGTGCAGGCTCAAAGGGCCTAGGGCCACCCTAGGGAGGTCTTGCAGGGGATGTCAGACCCAAAGAGAGGGAGTCCCACCCTGGCAGTGAGGCATACGTAGTGTGTATCAGAGGACCACTGGCCTTTCTTAGTATATCAGTAGCCATGGGCCATGGCAGAACTCTGGCTCCAGCTTGTCCCTACTGGGGATTGCAGCCCCCTGCCTTGATCAGAGCCTGACAGTTGAGCTGGGTGTGGCAAGACTCATCACATTTATGTTGGAGACTGGGTAACACAAGTCTCCTCCCCTGGGTTCCAAGCCTTGCATCAGCTGGAAATGAGGACACCAGCCAATTTCTGTGGCAGAAAGGCTTGAAGGTAAACTTCTCTGAGGGAACTCTCTTAGGCATCACTCCCAGACAAGCTAGTCCTTATAAGCCATTGGATACTATTACAGATAATAATTGTCTCCAGTTTACAGATGAAGAAACTGGAGGCTCAGAGAAGCTAAGTGACTTGCTAGCAGTCACACAGCCAGCAAGGGTGAAATTGGAACGAGAATCCATGACCTCCACCTATCCCTTACAAGAAAGGGTATCCCATGCTTCCCTCAGGTGCTTTTGGCCCAGAAGGAAAAGGGGGAGAGGGCAGGCCTGAGGTTTTTTCAGAAGCATGTTGGTGGCTTCTCCAGGTTAGTGAGAAGCCTCTGAAGTCCCATGAGAGAGAAATGGGTGTGAAAATTTGTGTGGGGGTGAACAGCCACTGAAGTCAGCTTCTTAGAGCTCTGAAAGCCTGGAGCTGAGCAAAGGCTCAGGGGCCAGGAGATGTACCAAGGGCATTAGCTGGCCCTGGGCAGGAGAACACTATTTCTACCGGATATCAAGGGCAAGAGAAAGGGTAGGCCAGCCGTGTGTGTGGAAAAAGCATCGGTATTTGGGAAAGCATACACTTGGAGCTTTGAAAAATATTTCCAGAAGCACAGACAAGAACCTGGCAACTATGACTGCCTCTGAAGAAGGGTGTGGCAGTGGGGTGGGGGTGAGAGTTTCAGGGAATGTGGCCTGTGTTCACTGGAATCCTTTTGGGCCTTTTCCATTTGTACAATGTGCATGGATTAAATATTCAAAGATAAATTTAAAATTTAAATATGTATACTCCCTTTGATCTAGGGATTCCATTTCTAGAATTTTTATCCTGAAGTGCACTAGAATGCTGAAGAATCCAGACATAATCTAAATACTCACAAGAGGAGAGTGCTTAAAAAAATGATGGTATGGTTGGTCATTAAGATGACATTTTAGAAGAGGTTTTCACGCTATATGTAAAAGAGTTTCAAACCAAACATGGTATTATTCCAATTGTATTAAATATATATATATGTGTAGGGTAAAAAGATTTAAAAGAAAACAAAATGGTGATGGTTCCCGCAGTGTTCACATGCTGTTTGTGCAGCACTGACTGTTATGGAAACACTGCAGATTTCCTGTCACGGTGCCCACACAGATTGTTCACTAATAATATCGTGGTTATCTGAGCAGGGCTGGGAAGCACAAGATACCCCCAGAGTGCCAGCACATGGAAAGTAAATAGCAAACAATACGTAGAAGTCAGTATTGACTCTGAGCAGTTGTGTGGTAAGGAATCCACATTTACTCTGACTGCTCTGGGCTGACATGTCTTGTGGTTGTCCTGCCCTCTGCACTGCCCCTCCAGCTGTCACTCAACCCTGGACGTTCCTAGACTGGTGTCTACAGAGGTGAAACTGCTCTGAGGGCATCCCCTGCATGATATGTCTGCAGGCTTGGTGGGCAGGCTCCCTGCACTTTCTCTAGGTCTCTAACGGCAGAGTTTCTGTCACTGTCTGGGCCCGGGCCCACGAGTGGTCTCCATTGCCTCTGGTGCTACTGCAGCCCCCAGCTGCCATAGTTCTGACCAGTTCAGATTGCTCTGCAGCCACTTTGCTCAGCAAATGCCATCTTCTGCTTCTCTTGGCTTCTGCTGCTCTTTTCTCCAACTCTGCCTTCTACCAGGTCCTGGTTTTCTTCTGCTTCTGATGCCAGTCCCTCCTGATACATCTTCCAGTCCATTTTCCACCCAGCTAGATATCTCTACCCTGGGACAGGAGGTTTTTGAGGAGTGGCGGAGGATAAGGTGGGAAGGGATGTTCTTCAGTACAGAGCTTCCTTGTCCTCAGGGCATGTGCTCACTCCTCCTCAACAGCCTGTAAATGATTGCACTGCAGTGAGTTTTCCAGTTTCCCATGTTTCGTCCACATCAAGCCTCAAATGATCTCATTTACTGCTTCTCAGTTGGGTGGACTCTCACTTAGTGCCTTATCTGCAATCATATTCTCAGAACCAAGACCAAAGGCCAAACTAGCCATTCACTGTGAAGGGTTCCATATTCACAGTTACTGTTGTGGGACTATGGAATTTGGAGATGATTTTTGTTTTCTGGAGTACCTAGGTGCTTGGTTACTAACTAAAAGTCTCATGGTTTAAGTCCATCTAGAGGTACCTTGGAAGAAAGACTTGGTGATCTAGTTCCCCAAATCAGCCATTGACAATCCTATGGAGCACAATTCTACTCTTGACACTCATGGAGCCACCATGTGTTAGAACTGACTTGACGGCCAATGGTTAAGTTTTATTTTAATTCTCCTTGCTTTTTGTTAGTGTGTGTATATATAGAGGGAGAGCATATTTTGAAATACATAAAATTGTGGTGAACAGGGCTTACTTTTGTAATCAGAAAAAGAAAAAGAGTAATTTCTTTAAAGTACATATTCACTGGAAGGTCTGGTGGTGTAATAGTTAGGTACTATGGCTGCTAACAAAAATGTCGGCAGTTTGAATCCACCAGGTACTTCTTGGAAATTCTTTCTGGGCAGTTCTCCTCTGCCCTATCGAGTAGTTATGAGCAGAAATCAACGTGATGACAAGAAGTTTGGTTTGGGGTTTTTACATATTCGTTAAGGGTGGGGGAATGTTTAAGGATAGCAAGAGTGGTTATACAACTTAAACAATGTAATCCCTGTCGCTGAATTATACATGTAGAAATTGTTGAAGTGACGTTGTGTTTTATTATGTATGTTTTCAGCACAATAAAAAAAGAAGTCTCAAAAAGGAGTACTTATTCAACCTAACTCTATTTTATCTTCTGGCTATAACCAGTAGCTCCAAGGAGGACTCATTCAGGGAGCCAACCAGGCATGCTATTTCATCCTCGGAGAACTGCCCTCACCTGTGGGGCACCTGAGAGGCCAAGGCATGGCTGAGCAGGGTCTTTTGTCTTGGGCATGTTGGGTGGGCACCCACACTGCCAGCCAGGGCCAAGTGGGGAGCAGTAATGGAAGGTTAAATAGTCTACAGAGAGCTGCAGTGACCTGAGAGATGGACTGGGGAGGATGGGGCCCCAGTGAGCAGAGAGAAGAAGGAGGTGCATGGAGGGATAGAGAGGAGAGCACACTGGGAGAACAGAACAGGATGGGTGTGGGGCTCCCTGTGGCATAGTGGCTTTCTAGGCCCAGTCCCTGCCATAGCTTCTCTGTATCTTGTGTTCTCAAAACTAAATGTCCTCCTTGTGATTTGAGTGGGTTTGTTTCTTGCAAGCAAAATCATGTCAGCTAAGAGCTGCCCTGTGGTCTGCCCTGCAGGTTTATTTAGTGTGTACTCTCAAAGTGATTTTAATCCTCATCACCAGTTCTCAAAGTGGGTCCTGGCAAACTAGAAATGTACCATTTCATGCCCATCCAGACCTACTGGTTCATGCTGCAGCTGGGAGAAGGTGTCCTTGTTTCCTGGAAAGGTAAGTGTGGGAAATGGCTGTCTTGTGGTCCCTCAACTTGTGGTTTATCAGAATCATCACATAAATGCTATAGAGACTATCAGATCATGAGAGAGGGGTAAGAAAGGAAAACAGGAGAAAGAAGAAGGGAACAGCTCCCGGACAGCTGGGAGCCTTGCCCAGCCTGTCTCCAGGAAACCTTCCTTCTGGAAGAGGGTGTGTCCATGGGGACACAACCCAGGGGTCTGGAAGTCAGAGATTGTCTTGAACTGTGGCCATCAGAAACTCTCTCAGTCTACCCTGACACATGGTCTTGCAGGTGGGTACAAGCAGGTGGCCGGGTAATTCCAACCTTTTGGCTGCCATGAAACCCCCAAGGCCCTGAACTTCCACTGCCCAGAGGCGCCAGCCCAGCCAAGGGCAAGGGTGCTCAGGTGCTGCACCAAGATCACTGGACACCTAGAGGACCACAGGTGCATTCCTTCTTCTGCCCCCTACACAAAGTGCATCAAGGCTGAAGCAGAGGTGAGCTCATTGCAACCACCCTTTATTAAAAGAAGTACAGGGGGTGTTTGGGGGCATCCTGTCAGCAGAAGCTGTTCATTTGGGCACCATAGGCACTGTGGGAGAGTCACTGACTCTACCCGGCTGGGCAGAGGCAAGGGATAACCAGGGGCTCCCCTCTAGCCTTTGCTAAGAGAGCATGGATTTCATCAGTTACCAAGGCATCGAGGCCTACAATCACCCTGGCTCAAGTCTGATCCAGGGAACCAACACAAGCAGGCGCTCCATTCTGGGTGAGCCCTGGGTTTGGTAAATCCTGGAAAAGCATCCATTGTTGACCCCTGAACCAAGCATCATAGAGTCCTGTTACTTCCATTCTCTCTACTCCTTGACCCCTTCATCCTGTTCCTCTACCTTCTACATCAGGGACCTGGGGAGTTCTGTGACCACACCCCCTGGGGGAGTTTGGAGAGGAGACCAATCACAGGTTTCTCAACTGCAAAATGACCCACGTGTCCAAATCCCTAGTCCTGTTGGAAGTGCCCTCTACCATTGGCTGGGCTTAGCAGGGGCCACCAGTGCCAGGAGGGAAGGCCAGCCTGGGAAGGAGCACATTGTTGGCCGGGGCGTGAGTAGGTGTCTGTGTGTGGCAGAGCTGAAGCTGGCGCCCACCTGGGCAGTGCACCTCCAGCCCTCTGGGCACCAGGGAAAGAAAGTGGGCTCCAGGGTAAAGGTCTCCTGCTCGTGTTGGGTGGGGCCTTGGCCCCAACACCCTATTCTCCATCTCTGGGAAACTGCAGTAACCCCACACACCTCCTTCACCATGCTTTGGGCCTCTTCTGACTTCGTTGTCCAAACCCAAGGACCACTGTCTGCACTCCACTGCCCATCTCACCTGAACCACTACTGCCTGGACACTAGGTAGGGAGTGCGGGGAAGGAATGGGAGTACCAGGAGTACCAGGGCAGGGGAGGCTGGGATAGTTCCAGCTAGGAGGGCCAGAGGGGCTTGGCGAGGGGGGAACTTGGTGGTGTGAAATGCATATGGGGAGCAGGGGAGGTGGTGGGTGGAGAGCAGTCTGCGTGCCTGCACACACTTTTAATTGTTTTTAAAAAATAGTTGCTAGCATTTAAAAATCAGGAGATTTTACATAAAAACTTGGTGTCTGTGCTGTTGAAAAATTAGGATCCTTGAGGACTCCTGATGGGGTTCTGTGTGAAGGCAGCTGCTGTTGGGACAAGTGAGACAAGACACCAGTCACCAGGCCCCACTGTTGCCCCTGGTAACATCATCAGAGTGGGGATATTTGGGTCTGTGACTGGAGGGGGTACTATTATTAATTTTCTTGTGGAGGTACTCAGGTACAGGCTCCCTGCTGTACAGGACAGGGTGGGAGCTTACCAGGGTGCTTTTGTGGAGAAGGGTAGCACTTGCTGTCAAGGGAATAGCCCATGTGGAAACTCAAAGGCAGAGAGTGCTGGAGAGAAGGGACTGACAGGTGTGGTGAAGGCAGGGGCTCAAGACCATAGGTCTGTCTGTAGTCAGGCTTCAGCAGAAGAAGGTTGGACTCAAGTTCAGGGCCAGCACAGGGTAGGGGCTGTGTCAGAGGCTTGAGACAGCAGCCTCTTAGGAGATGAGGTCTGCATGTGGCTCACTGCATAGAATTTGGATGCCCTTCTCTTTAAGGTGCCATCTCATTCTAACTGCTGTCCACAGAGAAAGCAAAGGGAGTCCAGAATGAAGGAACCATCTAGCTAGAATTGCTTCACAGCCTACCAGTGCCATGTTGATTGGTGGGAGGGAAGGCAAGAGTGACAAAGTTTGGAAAAGAAGGTATGACAAGGGGACCACAATTAAGGGCTTTGAGGCTAGAGGAAGGACCATGAGGCAAGGAATGTAGGCAGACTCTAGAAGGTGGAAAGGTCAAAGAAAAAGATTCTCTGCCCTGGAACTTCTAGAGGGCTAGCTCTGCCCACACCCTGATTTTGGACTTTCAGCCTTGAGAACTGTGAGAGAATTAATGTGCTTTGTTTAAAGCCACTAACTTTGTGGCAATTTGTTATAGTAGCAATCAGAACTAATACAGGTAGTGAGAGTTATATTGACTGAAAAGTCCCCTGACAATCCTGTGTATTTATCTTCCACCTTGTATTGGGTGGCTTGTCCAAAATGGCTGTTATTTCTTCCCTAGACTGTCTTCCCCAAGCTGGAGGGGAGTATGATTGTCACCTGTGATCCCTCACTGAGCAACTTGACAAAACCAAGGGACACTGATGTACAAATCCTGGCCCCACCGCTGCCCTTCATTCACCATGTGGCCTAGAATGTGTGCCTGTGGTTTCTGAACTCCATTTGCTCTCTGCTCAGAGAATTCTAAATCTGAGCTTTTATCAAAAAATCCTGGAGACCCACATGAGTGGATGCCTACATCAACTTGGGACCAGAAGAACCGGATGGTGCCTGACCACCACCAGTGATAGCTGCAATGGAGCTCACTAAGTTGAGTCTCACTGGCAACACAAGCATAAAAAGGATTGCATCCTGAGATCTCCACTAAAAGACTGCAACTGATGGTCCAGCAGCTTCAGGGTTCCCCTGGAAGCATGGCCCCTGGCCTTGATGCTGCCCTTGCCCATAAATCATAATGAAGGTCCACTCTTCGGACATGAATGGATTGGACTTGGTGATGCTGAATGACCATATACTGGATGCACTTTATGGTTCTATATATCTACAGGATATCATCCTGCTGACCTCTGGCTGGAGGAAGGAGAGTGGGTGGAGAGGAGGGGAAAGGAGACTGTTGGGAGGATGAGACATGTATGGAGCAGAGAAGAATAGTGTGCTGTCACCAGACAGAGCAGTGGAAACTGCATATAGGTGGGCATGTAAATTTATATGGGAATGTACATATTCACTCAGTCATATTAAATAAAAAAAAAAAAGGAGGGGGAGGGAAATCCTGGCAGGAAAGGTAGCGCACACTCAGGTAGGTTCTGAAGAGACTTTGAGGGATTCCAATAAGGGACTGTGACAGAGCCATGGAAACTTAAGGGTACCACTGGAACTGGCCACAGCAGGGAGCTATTACTATACTTACACTGAGGGACAAGACAGAGAGCAGCATGATTAGAGCCCTGAAGCCCTGGATGCCTGTAGCAGGTGGTCACTTGTCCCAGAGGGTCCCAGCCACTGCCAACACCTCAGTGTCAAGTCAGGCAGGGGTAAGCACCCTGGCCTCTCTCCATCCTGTCCTCCCTTTGCCTACTGGTGCCTTCCACTGAAGGACCCCTCAAGAAGCCAGAAGGACAGGAGTCCAGTGGTGCAGCCCACGCAGGTCAGCCCTGCAATCACAGAGGATGAAGATGGATGGAGGATGGATCTATAGAACAAATGGAGAAAGTTCAGCTTACGTTCTAAAAGCCAACAGACAATCCATGGGTTATCTTTCACACTTGGATAAAATAATCCTAGATTGGCTAATTTTGTGCTTTATTATAAATAATTATAGTCAAAGGAAGTTGTGAAAAAATGTAAGGGGAAGGGTGGAACAAAATGACAGCATAAACAGTTGTACATTCCTGTCCTCCCACAACACATTTGGCAGAAAACTGGCAAAAACTAGTGGAATCAGCCATTTCAGAACTCTGGACAGCAGCCAAGGGTTGGATGATCACGCAAACATGGAATCAAGAAAAGGGTGACGTATAAATGGTGAGAGAGCAGCAGATCTCCATTTGTACACATCCGACTCCCTTCCCTGGGAGTGAATGTAGTGACCAATGCCCAAGAGAGGGAGGCTATCAAAGAAACAGTGACAGCCAGCACTGCCAGACACGGAGTTTAGTGGTGAGTCTGTGAGAGCTACCACTTGCAGATGAGGAGTTTGGGGCTAGAGCTCCACAGCTGTGACTCTTAGTTGGAGAGTCTAGTAGAAAAGTGACCATACCAGGCACTACAATGCAGAGAGTCTAGTGCTGGAGTGGTACAGCTGGTACCCTCACTTAGGGAACCTAGTGGTGAGCAATGAAAGTTGGCTCCCCCAAGAGGAAAAATCACTAATGAAGTGGCCACAGCAGGTGCACCAAGGCAGGGGATCTGGTGCTGAAGTAGAGAACTGAAACCCTCAACTATAGAAAATAATAATAATAATAAAGAAAGACAAACTCTAGGGAAGGGGAAGAAGCTCATCTCTAGAGTTACTACAATATAATAGTGTCCAAGTTTCAACCAAAAATCACAAGGCATATGAAGAAATAAGAAAGGGTAACCCATGCACAAGACCAAATGATGTGACAGAAATTGTCCTTGAGGAAGGACAGACAATGAACTTTCTAGACAAAGGCTTCAAACAGGACCATTAAATATGCTGAAAGAGTTAAAGAAAAACACAAAGAAGTAAAGGAAATCTGGAAAATGATACAGGAACAAAAGAAGAATTTCTTTTTCTTTTTTTTTTTTTACTATGATTAGGTGAAAATGTATGTTCCCATATAAATTTGCATGCCCACCTATATGCAGTTCCCACTGCTCTCCCTGCCCAGTGACAGCACACTCTTCCTCAAGAAGAATTTCAATAAAAAGAAAATATTTAAAAGAATCAAGCAGAAATACTGGAGATGAAAGTTGCAATAACAAAAATTGAAAAATTCATGGAAATTGTGATGGTTAAGGTTTTGTGTCAGCTTGACTGGGCTATGATTCTCAGTGGTTTGGCACTTATGAAGTAGTTTGGTGGTTGAATAATGATGTGATCACCCCTGTAATGAGATTTCATATAGTGTAATTACTTGCATGATAGAATCGATTGTAAGTAGGTCAGTTGTAAAGGAGTTTCCTTGGACATGTGGCCAACATCAAATATTAAGTAAACATTCTGGGAAGGCTCTTGGGCCTTTGCTCACTTTAGATCCTTTCTTTGGCTCCTGTTTATCTGACTTTCAGTTGTTAGGACTTGAACTAGCAGTTTACCTGTGGTCTTGCCTGTTGACCTTGGGATTCACTGATGTTCATAGCCTGTAAGCAACAGCCCTGCCCTCTGACCTTGGGTTAAGTAGCCCATGTGGCTGGGTGAATAAGGAGAAGACTCTATCCTGACCCATGGGCTTGGGACATTCTAGCCTCTACAACTGCGTGAGCCATTTCCTTGATATAAGTCTCTCTCTCTGTATATATTTATACATCTTACTGGTTTTGCTTCTCTAGAAAACACAGCCTAAGACAGAAGGACATCAACAACAGATTTGAATTGGCAGAAAAAAAAATTCAGTGAACTTAAATATAGGGCAGTTGAGATTACCAAATCTGAGGAAAAAAAGAAAACAGGCTAAGGAATCTGTTAGACACCATCAAGTAAACTAACATACATGTTATAAGGCTTCCAGAAGGACAGAGAGAAAATGCCACAAAAAGAATATTTGAAGAAACAATAGTTGAAAACACTCCAAATTAGATGAAAGATACAATCTACACATCCATGAATCTTAAAAACTCCAAGTAGAATAAACCCAAAGACAGCCACAATAAAATATAATCAAACTCTTTAAAACTAAAGATAAAGAGATAATTTTGAAAGCAGCAAGAGAGAAGCACATTATCACATACAAAGGATACTCCAGAAGATTTGCCAATTTCTTGTCAGAAGCCATGGAGTCAGGAAGGCAGTGGGATGACATACTTTAAGTGCTGAAAGAAAAAAACTATCAACCAAGAATACAATATCTGGCAAAATTGACCTTAAAAATGAGGGTAAACTCAGGATATTCACAAGTATTATGGGCTGAATTTTGTCTTCCCCCAAAATATGTGTCAACTTGGTCAGTCCATGAATCTCATTATTGTGTAGTTATCCTCCATTTGTGGTTGATGCAATTTTCCTATGTGTTGTCCACAGTAATCTCTGCCTGTGGCTAATGAGGCAAGATTGGGTTATGTTAAAGAGCATTAGGGTGGGAGGTAACACTCTTACTCAGGTCACATCCTTCATGCAAAGGAAAGGGAGTTTACCTCAGGTGTGGCCTGTACCATCTTTTGTCTTACAAGAGACAAAAAGAGAGAGAATTTAGCAGAGAGTTGGAAATCTCATACCATCAAGAAAGCAGCACCAGGAGCAGAGCACATCCTTTGGATCTTGGGTTCCTGTGTGGAGAAATTTGATGATCAAGAACCTTTCTCCAGAGACAACAGAGAGATAAAACTTTCCTCTGGAGCTTGCACCCTGAATTCAGACTCCTAGCCTACTTGACTATGAGAGAATAAACTTCTCTTTGTTAAAACCATCTACTTATGATATTTCTGTTATAGCAACACTAGATGACTAAGACACCAAGTAAACAAAAGTTGAGGGAATTTGTTTTTACTAGGCTTTCCCCTATATGAAGAACAAGGCATCAGGATTACAGGAAGACATGTTAACAACCTCTGTTATGCAGATGGCAGAACCTAGCTTGCTGAAAGTGAAGAAGATTTGAAACAGTGATAAAGATCAAAGACCGCAGCCTTCAGTATGGATTGCACCTCAACATTAAGAAAACAGAAATCTCAATGGAGCACTATGCAATGATAAAGAATAACGATGATTCCAGGAAACATCTCCTAACCTGGTTTCAACTGGAAGACATTATGTTGGGTGAAAGGAGTCAGCGACAAAAGGACAAATACTGTATGAGACCTCTACGATAAGATCTCAAAAACGGACTTGTGTATAGAAGAAAAGACTCTTTGACAGCTGCAAGGTAGGGGAGGGGGGGAGGGTTTAGTTTAGATAGTTGCTAGAAATCTGATTCGGAGAAAGCGGTGATAGCACACATTGGAAACAAGAACAACGTTAAGTGGTCTTCAGCATAACTTGAGTACTCCTTCCATCTTAACCCAATATTGCAAGGATAGAGTAGCTGGGGCAGGGGGCAGGGGACCGTGCTCTTAGGTGAAATCGAGACCAATTGGCACAACTAGCATTTTGCTAAGAGAGCTTTCTGCACCCCACATTCGTGAGTGACGTCTGGGGTCTTAAAAGCTGCCAAGTTGCCATCCGAGGACACAGCAAATGGTCCCAACTCAGCAGGAACGGATGCTCACCAAGGACCGAAATGACATGCGGTAAAGACAAACTAGAAGACAGAGAGACCCACAAGAGTGGGTGCCTACATCGACTTTGGACTAGGAAAATGATACACCTAAAGCCAAGTAAGCAGAGTTGTTATCCCAGTGGGCTTGGAATGTGGAGCCATGGACCATAACCAAGGAGCCTACACTCAGAATCTGCAGAGTGTGGGCAATACCTAGAGTCTGGAGGGCATGGCCATAATGTAAAATGTCACAGAGAATGGAAAATTATTTTCAAGCCATGAGGGCTAACGTAATGTGTTCCTCTAATTTGCTTGATACCTGTTATAACTTCTTTCCCTGAAATTTCTCCCATTCGTAATAGAAATGTCTAGCTTGTGCCTGCTTATTTTGTGATTGTATTTTGAAAGCAGATAACTTGTGTTCTAGATTGTTCAGTTGAAGAGGAATTTCTGGATTTGAGACTTAAGACTTGCTATGATATGGTATATTTTGTATGTTGCAAGGATGTAATTCTTTGGGAGACAGAGGGTGGAATGTCATGGATTGAATTTTGTCCCCCAGAAAAATATGTATAGCAGTCTGACTGAACCATGATTCCTGGGATTGTGTGATATTGCTATATGTTGTAAAGCCTGTGTCTATGATGTTAATGAGGGATGAAAGACAGCAGTTGTGTTGGTGTGTAAGATTCTGTCATGCCTTGAAGCAATCTCTTGAGTTATGAAAGAAAGAGGCTAGCAGAGAGGTGGGGGGGGACCTCCTACCACCAAGAAGAAATGTTGGGAGCATAGCATATCCTTTGGAAATGACCTGGGGTCTCTGCACCTCAGTAGCTCCCAGTTTAGGGAAAGTTTTATGACAAGGATCTTTCTCCAGAGCCAACAGAGGACTTCCTTTGGAGCTGATGCCCTGAGTTCGGACTTGCAACCTACTGGACTGTGATGGAATAATATTTCTCTTTCAAAAGCTATCAGCTTGTAGTATTTCTGTTATAGCAGCACTAGATGACTAAGACATCATCTGACATGATTTTCCTGTGTGTTGCAAATCATATTGCTATGATGTAATGAGATGGATTAGTGGCAATTATATTTATGAGGTCTAGAAGATTATATAGGCTCTTAAGCGAATGTCTTTTGAGATACAAAAGAGAGAAATGAGCAGAGAGACATGGAAGCCTCATACTACTGAGAAAGCAGTGCAGGAAGCAGAGCATGTCCTTTGGGCCTGAGGTTCCTGGACACAGAGGCTCCTCTACCAAGGGAAGATTGATGACATGGACCTTCCTCCAGAGCTGACAGAGAGAGCCTTCCACTGGAGCTGACACTCTGAATTTGGACTTGTAGCCTACTAGACTGTGATGAAATAAACTTCTCTTTGTTAAAGCCATCCACTTGTGGCATTTCTGTTATAGCAGCACTAGATGACTAAGGCAGTGCTGTTTCTACCATAACCAGGATTCATGGGTCCAGCAACCAAGAGGTAAAAATGGGAGTGTCACTACTCACTATTACCGTTAGTGACTCACAAAGTTTTTGCATCCTGTCCCCAAGACCTTATGCTCTCTGGGTCTAGAACTCAGGTTCCAAAGAAAGAAATACTCCCACATGGAGATTCAACACTGATTCCATTGAACTGGAAGTTAAGAAATGCAAACCAGATCCTCATGCCTCTGGAACAGGCAAAGAAGGGAGTTACTGTACAGAAATATCACAAGCGGATGGCTTTAACAAACAAAAATTTGTTACCTCGCCATGTGGGAGGCCAGAAGTCCAAATTCAGGGTACCAATCTCAGGAAGGTCCTTGTAATGAATTATTCTGAGTCCAGGAATTTCTGAGTGCAGGGACCCCAGTTTCTAAGAACATGTTTTAATACTGGCTCTTCCTTCTTGGTGATAAGAGATCGCTTTCTCTGGCTTCTCTGATCACTTCTCTCTCTTTGTATCTCTTGTAAGATAAAAGCTGATGTAGGCCACATCCCCAGGGAAACTTCCCTACACCAGATCAGGGCTGTCATTTGATTAAGGGTGGTACATCCCTGTCATGGGTTGAATTGTGTCCCCCCAAAAATATGTGTAGCCATGCGGCTGGGATATGATTCCCAGTATCTTGCGACTGTCTTCCATTTTGTGGTTTTCATAAACTGTATGTTAAAGGATTACGGTGGGGCTGTAAATTCCTGCATAAGATTACTTCCCTACTCTACTGTAAAGGGAATTTCCCTGGAGTATGGCTTGCCCCACCCTTAATCCTTTCAGCCTGCAAGAGATAAAAGGAAAGAGAAGCAAGGAGAATTGGGAACCTCGCACCATCAAGAAATCTGCAGTGGGAGAAGAGCATGTCCTTTAGGCCTGAGGTTCCTGCACTAAGGCGCTCCCTGGGCAAAGACTGATGCAATGTCAGACTTTCCTCCGGAGCCAACAAGGGGAAAGTCTTCCCCTGGAGCGGACACCCTGAACATGGACTTGCAACCTACCAGACTATGTAAGAATAAACCTTCCTTTGTTAAAGCCATCCACTCTGTGGTATTTCTGTTAGAGCAGCCCTAGCTGACTAAAACAATCCCTAACTCACTTTAACATAATCGAATTTTGCCTCTTCAGCCATAGCCAGAGATTAGAGTATATAACACATAGGATAATTATGTGTTATCACAAAATGGAGGACAACCACACAATACTGGGTATCGTGGCCTAGACAAATTAACACATATTTTGGGGGGGGACACAGTTCAGTCCACGACAGAGTGTCTCTTATTTCAACCATGTCCTGTGATTAAAGTCAGTGAAAAACTACAGCAACCCAATTCCAACATGATCACTAATGGCCCAGATCCTTGAGAAATAAAGATTTGTCTCACCACACCAGGCAAAGTATCATGACCAGGTGAGGTGCTTGCAGTTGCAGATATGAGAACTGCAGTTGTTATGAGTATTTCTTCTTTGCAAGTGTGCATCAAATGTTTTTGTTTTCTTTACTTGTAAGATGTAAACAGGGCTAGTGTGTTTTTGGTTGTACACATGTTAGTTGCATCATATTGGGTGCAAGTATATCTTTATAATTGTCTTTATTTAGAAGTTATGTATGTTTTAAGGAGATGTGTCCAGGTGTCAAGTTGACAAGGGGTGAATTGTGATGGTTAAGGCTGTATGTCAACTTGTTGGGCCATGATTCTCAGTGGTTTGGCAGTTAGTAATGATATAATAGGAAACCCTGTTGGCATAGTGGCTAAGTGCTACATCTGCTAACCTAAAGGTCAGCAGTTCAAATCCAACAGACACTCCTTGGAATTTTCATGGAGAGGTTCTACTCTGCACTATAGGGTCACTGTGAGTCCGAATTGACTCAGTGGCATTGGGTTTGGTTTTTGGTTTAGAATGATGTAATATGGCAGTTATGTAATGATGTCACTATTGTCCATTTTGTGATCTGATGTAGTCATCTCCTATTTTGTAATCTGGTATGAGAAATCAGTCACTAGAAAAGTGAGTCACATTGGTGGTGTGGTCTGTACTCAATATATATATATATACAATTGTTCCAACAAAGCTTGCTCGCTCTGGACCCTGCATCTGGCTCATTGTCATCTGACCTCTGGTTCTTGGGACTTGAGCCAGTGGCCAGCCATCTTCCTGACAATCTTGGGATTGTCAGCCTCCACAGACCATGAGCTAGCAATCTGCTATCTGATCTGCCACTTGGGTTCCTTAGCCCCTGCATACACCTAAGTTACGAGAAGCCTTGGGGCTGATTCCCAACCCATAGACTTGGTGCTTGCCAGCCTCTACAACTACATAAGCCATTTCTCTGAAATGAATCTCCCTTTCTCTTTCTGCACGTGCGCATGTGCAGACAGACAGACACACACACTTCACTGGTTTTGCTTCTCTGGGAATTCACCCTAACGTACTTGGTAAGTACAGTTGTCATGCCCTTCATAACTTAAATGGAAAATACATGAAAAAAAGTAGAAATTTATTTTACAAGGAATATGATGTATAGTGATGTAATATGTGATAACAACAACATAAATGGAAAGAGGAGCAGTATAGGGACTGAGGTTTCATAAACTGCTGCAGTTGAGTTGGTATTAATTTAAACCAAGTTTCTATAAATGGAAGATTTTAAGTATAATCTTCATGGTAATGACAGAGAAAACAACCTAAAAATATATACACAAAAGGAAGGAAGAAGGAAACAAAAGCATTCACTACAAAAAGTCAACCACACCCAAACAAAAGCAGTACTGGAGAAGGTAAGGGTCAAAGATGCTGTAACACACACACACACACACACACACACACACACACACACACCCCCCTCAAGTGGCAGAAGTAAGTCCTTCATTATCAGTAGTTACTATGCTCCAATCTAAACACAGAGAGTGACAGAATGTGTTTTTCTAAATTATCCAAATATATGCTGTCTAAAAGAATCACATCTTAGGCCCAAAGACACAAATAGGTTGAAAGTGAAAGGATGGAGAAAAAAATTCCATGCATATAGTAACACAAAGAGAGTTGTAGGGGCAATTTCAATGTCAGACAAACAAGACTTTAAATCAAAATCTAGTGTAAGAGTCAAGGAAAGACACTATACAATGATAAGAAGATATAACAATTTTATATGCACCTAACCTGAGAGTCTCAGTATAAAAGCAAACACTTACATAATTGAAGAGAGAAATAAAACAGTTCTGTGATAATAGTTATGGAAACTTTAATGGCATAGTGGTAAAGAGGTATGGTTGCAGCAGTTTGAATCCCTCAGTACACTCCTTTCAATAATGTATAGAATTCTAGAAAAAAAAGATTGATGAAGAGAAAATTTGAACAAGCTATGAACCAACTAGACCTAACACACATATTGAACACCTACTTACAGTTCAGTACATTCTTCCCTGGGCACATAGATTATCCTCCAAGATAGGCTATATATCACAAGCAAGCCTCAGACATTTAAAGACTGAAATAATGTGAAGGAATGAACAAACAACAAAGGAATGAAACCAAAAATTACTAGCAGGAGGAAAACTTGAAAATAGACAAGTATGTTGAAATTAAACAAGACACTGTTAAACAAGCACTAGGTCAAGAGATAATGCAGAAACAGTGAAACCTGTGACAGCCAGAACTCAACAAGACTGCCTTGATTTTCTTAGTCTTGCAAATGTTCCCCTTTGACGGGGACAGTTTTATCACTTCTCATTCACTTGTTTTAGTGGGGAACATTTGCGTTTTCTTGACAAGTTTCTGCCTTATGTAGTTTCTGACTTTCATAAGTTTTATGCTACTTAGAGTTGAATGAAGATGAAAGTGCAACACACTGAAACTACAGAATGCTGCAAAGGTGCTGTTCAAAGGGAAAATTTATATTGGTAAATGCCTACATTAAAAAGAAGAATGATCTCAAATCAATATACTAACTTTATAACTTGAGGAACTAGAAAAAGAAGGGCAAACCAAGTCCAAAGCTACCAGAAGACAAGAAATCACAAAGATCAGAGCAGTCATGATTTAAATAGAGATTTAAAAAACAATAAACACAATCAATGAAGCCAGAAGTTGGCTTTTTGAAAAGATTGATAAAACAAAAAAGTCTTTAGAGACTGGAAAAGAAAACAAGAGAGAAGATACAAATATCTAAAATTAGAAATATGAGGAGAGGCTAAGATGGCAGAGTAGCCACATGCATCCTAGGATCCCTCTAACAACAAAGAACCAGACAAACAGCTGAATGGGTTATATAGGACATTCTAGGAGCCCTGAATATCAGGTGGAAAACTGAGAGATTGGACTGGGTGACAAGGAGGGGAGAGCAGGTCCAGAAGCTACTACTTTGGCCAAAATTAAATCTGAAACTTGCAGAAGGAGCCACTTCCACTAGCCAAGCACACTTCTGGTATGATGGCAAGGCAGCTGAAGAAAGTTGCCGCAGGGAAGCTAAGATTTGGACAGTAGCACCTACAGAACCACAGAGGACTTTCACCTGAGCATCATAAGCTAAGTGCTTATGAACTTCTGCAGATTTAAATCTTTTCTATGTGCTGATTTCTCTTCCTTTCCCCAGCACTTGTCCTTACCTTCTCTGTTCTGAACCAGACACTAAACCCTGATGCTCTACCTGAGCCAGAAGTGGGACACCTTACATGGGTGCCCTGAGCTATTTCCCTGGACTTGCAGAAGGAAACAAAGAGTGAAGGGTCAGAGAAAAAAAAGGGTGAAGGGGCAGAGAAATAAAGGTCTGCCAGCTCCCCTGAGCCAGCAACTCTCCTGACATTTCTCAGGGTGCTCACAGCTCTAACAGCTTTGAGACATGGCATCAGAATTTCTAATCAAACTAGCTCAAATAACCAGACTGTTTGGACACTTAAAAACTAAATTATACATATATATATATGTTAGAACACAAAAACCAAATATAAATAAATTACAACAATCTTCTGGTAACTCAGATGCAATAATCAATCTCTAATCATAAAAAAAAAAAAAAAGACCACCATGGCTTCAGAAAACTCCCCAAACAAGGAATCAAAAATTTTCAAGATGATGAAGACTTCTTGCAATTATCAGAGGTAGAGTAAAAAGAGTAATGTTTAGAGCTCTTCAAGACATCAGGAAGGAGATTAGGCAAAGTGGAGCAGAGCATAATAAAAAATTAAACAGGCTGCAAGAAATACTTGAACAACAACAATGTGAAGTTCAGCAGATTAACAATAAAATTACAGAATTAGACAATTTGTTAGGAAGTCGAAGGAACAAAACTGTGGCACTGGAATGCGAAGTAAACGAGACTGAAGATACAGCAAATGAACTAGCGCATCTGAGGAGACATCAGATAAAAGAGTTTAAAAAGATGAAGAATCACTAACAGTTATGTGGGACTCTATTGAGAGGAGTAATTCGTGAATGATCGGAGTATCAGGCAAGCAGAGATTAAAGAAAATACAGAGAATTGCTGAAGATATTTTGACAGAAAACTTTCATGATATCATGAAAGATGAGAGGATATCTATCAAAGATGCTCATTGAGCTCCAAACAAGGTAATGCCCAAAAGAAAGACACTAAGACAAATTATCATCAAACTTACAAAAAACAAAAAGATAAGGAATTGTTTTTAAAGGCAGCTAGACTTAAACAAAAACTAACATACAAAGGAGAGTCAATAAGACTGAGCTCAGATTATTTAAGAGAAACCATGTTGGCAAGAAGGCAATGGGATGACATTTATAAAGCCTTGAAGCAAAAAAAAAAAAAACCTGCCAACCAAGAACTACATATCATGCAAAATTGTCTCTCAATATGATGGCAAAATTAGGACATTCTCAGATAAACAGAAGTCTAGAGCATTAGAAAAACACAAACCAAAATTACAAGAAACACAGAAGGAAGTTCTTTAATTAGAAAATCAGTAATATCATACAAATACTCAAGGACACAATACAGGACAAAACATCTAGATGTCAACATAAATAAATGGAAAATAAATCAAAGCTAAAGCACTAAAAATAGGGAAACAAAGATCTCAGTATGTAAAAGATGACATTTTACCAAAAAGAGGGACAAATTGATGTATTCATAGATCTTTCCGATGGAGAGGAAGTCAAGGAGATATAAAGAAATTAAAGACTGGTTTAAACTCAGACCATTAGCAATAAATGTTAAGGTAGCCACAAAAGAAATTAACAATCCTACACATCAATAAAGAAACAAAATCAAGAAGCTTCAGCAATATAAAACCAATAGTGAAAAGAAAACCCAGAAAATTAAGTGAAACAAAGACTGTCAACAACACATATAAAAAGGCACTAAAATGACAGCACTAAATTCATACCTACCAATAATTACATTGAATATAAATGGTTTAAATGCACCAATAAAGAGACAAAAAATAGCAGAATAGATCAAAACAAAGAAACATGATCCATCTATATGCTACTATAAGAGACACATCTTAGACTTAAAGATACAAACTGAAACTCAAAGGATGGAAAAATATGTATTAAGCTAACAACATTTAAAAAAGAGCAGGAGTGGCAATATTAATTTCAGATAAAAATAGACTTCAAAGTAAAATCTACCACAGTAGACAAGGAATGTCTCTGTATATTGTGTAAAGAGTCAATGCATCAGGAGGACATAACATATTAAATACTTACCCACTGAACAGCAAAAGTTCTAAATGCATCAAATGAACTCTAACAGCTTTGAAAAGTGAGATAGACAGCTCCACAATAACAGTAGGAGATTTCAACACACCACTTTTGGTGGTGGATAGAACATCCAGAAAGAAGCTCAGTAAAGACACAGATCTAAATGCCACAGTCAACCAACTCAATGTATGCAGAATATTCCACCCAACAGCAGACAAATTTATGTTCTTTTCCAATGCACGTGGAACATTCTCCAGAATAGACCACATGTTAGGCTGTAAAAAAAGTCTTCACAAAATTCAAATGACTGGAGTGTTGCAGACCATCTTTTCAGGCCATAAAGCCATAAAAGTTGAAATCAGTAGCAGAAGAAGGAAGGAAAAAAAAATCAAACATATGGAAACTAAACAACATCTTGCCCCAAAACAGCTGGGTTATAGAAGAAATCAAGGACAGAATTTTAAAAATTCATAGAAGCAAATGAGAATGAAAACACATGCTACCAACACCTATAGCTGGATCCGACACCTATAGGTCACAGCAAAAGCAGTACTCAGAGGTCAAGTTATCTCAATAAATGCACATATCCAAAAAGAAGAAAACAACCAAATCAAAGAATGAACACTGTAACTCAAACAAGTAGAAAAAGGGTCACTAAAGAACCCCTCAAGCACAAGAAGAAGACAGATATAAAAAATTAGCTCAAAACTAAATGAATTAGAGAACGGAAAAGCTGTTGAAAGCGTTAAGAAGACCAAATGCTTTTTTTTTAAGATCAGCAAAGTTGATAAACCATCGGCCAAATGCACAAAACACATAAATCAAATAAGAAATAAGAAAGGTGATATCACAACAGACCCAAATGAAAAGAATCATAACAGCATACTATGAAAAACTAATAAATTTGAAAACCTAGAAATGAACAAACTTCTAGAAACATGCTACCTACCAATGGTAAACAAACAGAACAAGAACAACTTTATAAACCCATTACAAAAGAAGAGATTGGAAAAGTTATTTAAAAACTTGCAATCAAAGAAGTTCCAGCCCAGATAGATTCACTGGAGAATTGTACCAAACTTTTAAAGAGTTAACAGCACTAGTATAAAAGTATTTCAGAGCATAGGAAAGGATTGAATACTCCCAAACTCATTCTCTGAAGCCAGCGTAACTCTGATACCCAATCTGGGTAAAGATAACACAAATAAGGAAAATTAAAGACCAATATCTCTCATGAACTTAGATGAAAAAATCCTCAATAAAATTCTAGCCAATAGAATTCAACAACATATCAAAAACATAATAATAATAATTCACCATGACCAAGCAGGATTCATATCTAAGATACAGGAATGGTTCACCATTAGAACAACAATCAACATAGTCAACCACATAAATAAAACAAAAGATAAGAATCATTTAATTTGATCAATTGATGAAGAAAAGGTATTTGACAAAATCCAAGACTCGTTCATGTTAAAAAACCTCAGTGGAATAGGAATAGAAGGGATATTGCTCAACATAATAAGGGGTATCTAAGCAAAGTCAACAGCCAACATCATCCTAAATGGAGAGAGTCTGGAAGCATTTTCCTTGATAATGGGAACCAGGCAAGGATACCCATTTTCACCACTTTTATTCAACATTGTGCTGCAGGTAAGACAGGATAAAGAAATGAAGAGCATCCAAAATAAGTGAAAGACATGAAAATATCTATTTGCTGATGGTAAGATCCTATACACAGAAAACCCTAAAGAATCTGCAAAATAATTCCCCTAAACCTGCTGAAATTAATACAAGAGTTCAGCAATGTTTCAGAATATAAGATATACATCCATAAATCAGTTGGGTTTCTTTACACCAACAAAGAAGAAATCACCAAATCAATACCATTTAGAATAACCTCCAAGATCATAAAATACTTAGGAATAAATCTAACCAGATTCATTCTCAGTGTAAAGGATCTATACAATAAAAATTACAAGACTCTACTACAAGAAATCACAAGAGACCTATGTAGGTGGAGAAACCTACTTTGCTCATGGATAGGAAGGTTTAATATCTTTAAAATGTCTATTCTGCCTAAAGCGATATGTAGATACAATCCCAATACAAATACCAATGTCATTTTTTTAATGAGATGGAGAAATAAATCACCAGCTTCATGTGGAAAGAGAAGAAGCCTTGGATAAGTAAAGCAATCTTGAAGAAGAACAAAGTGGGAGGCCTCACATTACCTAATTTCAGACCCTATTACACTGCCAAAGTAGTTAAAACAACCTGGAACTCGTTAAAAAACAAATACTTAGACCAACAGAATAGAACAGGGAATTCACATATAACATCATCCACCTATGAGCAGCTGATAGTTGACAGAGGACCAAAAGCCATGAACTGGGAAAATCAGTCTCTTCGATAAATAGTGTTGACAAAACGTCAAAACTGCCCAAAAAAAAAAAAAAAAAAGAAGGAAAGAAAGAAAGAAAACAAGACCCATACCTCATACCATGCACAAAAACTAATTCAAAATAAATCAAAGACCTACATATAAGTCTAGAACAATACAGATCATAGAAGAAAAAATAGGGACAATGCTGGGAGCCCTAATATACAGTATAAACAGACCACAAAATATTACTAACGATGCACAAGGACCAGAAAAGAAAATAGGTAAATGGAAACTCCTAAAGATCAAACACTCATGCTCATCCCAAAACTTTACTGAAAGAGAAAAAGACTAGCACAGACTGGGGAAAAAAAAAATTGGCCACTACAAATCTCATTGGCATCTAATCTCCATAAGCTACAAGGTACTGCAAAACCGCAGCAAGAAAAAGACAAATAACCCAAATAAAAATGGATGAAGGATATGAAAAACCACTTCACCAAATAAGACATCCAAGATGCTAACAGATACATGAAGAAATGCTCATGATCATTAGCCATCAGAGAAATCCAAATCAAAACTACAGTGATATGCCTTCTCACTCTGACAGGGTTGGCATTAATAGTAATAATAATAATAAAAGCACAAAACAATAAATGTTGGAGAGGTTGTGGAGAGACTAGAACTCTTCTACGCTGCTGGTTGGAATGTAAAATGTTACAATGACTTCGAAAATTGATGTGATGCTTTCCTTAAAAGCTGGAAATAGAAATACCATATGACCTAGCAATCCCACTGCTTGGAATATGTCTTAGAGAAATAAGTGTCATCACACAAATAGACACATACACACCCTTGTTTATTGCAGCACTGTCCACAATAGCAAAAAGATGTAATCAACTTAGGTGCTATCAACAGATGGATAAATAAACTATGGTATATTCACATAATGGAATGCCATGCAGTGGTAAAGAACACACAATCTTGGGAAACATCTGATGACATGCAGTCATATGGAAACATTAAGCTGAGCGAAATTAGTCACAAAAGGACAGTTATTGTATGAGACCACTATTATAAGGACTCAAGAAAATGTTTAAGAGCTGAAGAAAATAATCTTTCATGGTTACAAGGGAGGGGAGAGAGATGGTTATGTATAGACTAGACAGTAAATAGGAATTAAGTGAAGGAAGTGAGTGACCTCATGCAGTAGAAGGGAGGTTAGCACTGCTGGACTACACCAAAACCTAAGAGGTTTCCTAAATACAACCCAACATTTTGAAGGTCAGAGTAGCAGGGACAGGGATCTGGACACCATGATTTCAGGGGACATCTAAGTCAATTGGCATAACTAAGTTTTTTTTTAATGAAAATCTTCTGCATACCACTTTGGCGAGTGCTGTCAAGGGTCTTAAAAGCTAGCAAGCTGCCATCTAAGTAGCATCAATTGGACTCAGTCTACCTGGAGCAGAGGAGAATGAAAGACCTCAAAGCCATGAGGAAAATATGAGCCCAGGAGATAGAAGGGGCCTTATAATTGGGAAACTATATCAGCATGAGACCAGAAGAACTAGAAGGTGCCCAGCCACCACCAGTGACTTTCCTGACAGAGAACACAACATAGATCCTTTGAAGTAGCAGGAGAAAAGTGGGGATGCAGATCTAGAACTCTATTAAAAGACCAGATTTGATGATCTAACATCCTGGAGGGTCCCCTGAGTACATGGCTCCCAGACTCTGCTAGCCCAGAGCTGAAACCAGTAAGAAAGCCATCTCTCCAAAGACAAGACTGAATTGTGAGACATAGAATGATGCTGGTTAAGTGTGCCTCTTGCACTAAATATTTACATGAGGCTGTTGGAGCAGCTCCTGTCCAGATGTGAGATGGGAGAGTGGAGTAGGGGGGCAGGAGTTGGTGGAATGAACACAAGAAGTACTGGGTAGAAATGAAGAATGTGCTGTCACAGAGAGGGGAGAGCAGCTAGAGTTGCACAGTGGTGTGTATGCAGTCTTTTATGTGACAATTAACATGGATTTTAAACTTGTGCTTAAGTCACAATAAAGTGTTTTTGTTTTTGTTTAGCAATGAAAGGGGCTATTACAACTTATCTTACAGAAATAAAAATGATCACAAAGGAAACACTGAAGAAATGTATTTCAAAAAAGAGGAAAGGGACAAATGAACATTGTGATGGTTAAGATTGTGTGTCAGCTTAGCTGTGCCATGATTCTCAGTGTTTTGGCAGTACTGTGATGCTGTAGTCCCTTCTTTGAGATGTAATATGCAATTACCCCCCTCATGAGATCTGCTGAGAGTAGCCACTTGGCTGAAGAGTTTCCTTTAATATGGGGCTTGCATTGAGTGTGGGCAGATGTTCCTACAGTGCCTGAGGGTTCAGTCTGGATCCTGCAAGCTGGTTCCTGTTTGTCTGACCTCTAATTCCTGGGACTTGAGCTAACAGCTTTCATGTAGTCTTGCCTGCTCGTCTTGGAATTTATCAATATTTAGAGCCTGTGAGCAACAGTGCTAGTCTCCAGCCTGTCAGTCTTGGATTTGCTGGCCTTTGTGGCTATGTGAATCAGGAGAGATCACTGTGTGATGCATGGACTTGGGCTGTTAGAGCCTCTACAGCCTCATGAACCGTTTTCTTGATGTAAATCTCTCTCTCTCTATTTATATGCTTTACTGGTTTTGCTTCTTTAGAGAAACCAGCATAAGACACATATAAACTTCCTACATTGACTCTAGAAGAAATAGAAGGTCTCAACAGATCCATAACAAGTGCAGAAATTGAATCAATAATCAAAAACTTCCCCCAAAAGGAAAATCCTAGACCAGATGATATCACTGAGGAATTTTTCCAACCATTTACAGAAGTGAACCCAATTTTTCCCAAAAATGGAAGAGAAGGGAACATTTTCTAATTCATTGTATGAGGCTAGCATTACCCTGAAACCAAAGTTAGACAAACATACTACAAGAGTAGAGCATTACAGACCAATATTCCTTATGAATATAAATGCAAAAGTCTGTAACAAAATATCAGCAAACCAAATCCAAAAGTATACTAAAAGGATCTTACACCACGATCAAGTGAGATTTATGCAGAAATGCAAAGGTGTTCAACATTAGAGAATCAATCAGTGTAATACACCATAGTAACAAAATAAAGGAAAAGAACCACATGATCATCTCAGTTGACACAGAAAGGCGTTTGACAAAATCTAACCCTGTTTCATGAGAAAAACACTAAACAAACTAGTGTGTTTATAGAAAGAAATCCAGAGCTAACATTATATTCGGTGCAAAAAGACCAACAGCTTTCCCCTTAAGACTTCCTCTTTGCTGATGCAGATGCCCTTTATTTCTTGATTTTGTCTATTTGCTCTGGTTAAAACTTCGAGTACAATGTTGAATAGGAGAGATGAGAGTGTTCTACTTCACTTTGTGATAATTTTGGTAGGTGATTTGAATCTAGGAATTTGTCCATTTCCTCTAGGTTTTTAAATTTGGCAGAGTACAGTCTTTTGTAATATTCTGTTATGCTACTTTTTAATTTCTGTTGGATCTGTTGTGATATCTCCCACCTCATTTCTTATTTGAGTTGTTTCCTTTCTTGTTTTTCTTTAGTCTTGCCAGTGGTTTGTCAATTTTATTGATCTTTTCAAAAAAACAGCTTTTGGTCTTTTCGGGTTTTTTCAATTGTTCTTCTATTCTCTAATTCTTTTAATTCTGCTCTAATCTTTATGATCTGTTTTCTTCTGGTGCCTGAGGGGTTCCTCTGTTGCTCTCTTTCTACTTGTTCAAGCTGTAGGGTTACCTCTTTTGTTAGGTTCTTTCTTCTTTCCAGATGTGTGCATTTATGGAGATAAACTTACCTCTGAGCACTACTTTTGTTGTATCCCCTAGGTTCTGGTAAGAAGTGTTTTCATTCTCATTTGAGTCCATAAATTTCTTTATTTCATCCTTAATTTCTTCTATAACCCATGGCTTTTTGAGCAAGATGTTGTTCAGTGTCCATGAATTCCAATTTCTACCTGTTTTTTTTTTGCTATTGATTTTGACTTTTATGGCTTTATGGTCTGAGAAGATGCTTTGCCATAATTCAGTGTTACGGATTTTGTTGAGATTTGCTTTATGTCCTAACACATGGTCTATTCTGGAAAATGTTCCGTGTGCACTGGAGAAGAAGGTGTAGTTATCTGCTGATGGATAGAAAGTTCTGTATATGTTGATGATGTCTAGTTGGCTAGTTGTGGCAACAAGATCTTCTGTGTTTTTATTGAGCTTTTTTCTACACGATTTGTCCAATATTGAGAGTGGAGTGTTGAAGTCTCCTGCCATTACTGTGGAGTGACCTATCTTGTTTTTGAATGTAGTCAGTGTTTCTTTGATGCATTTAGATGCTCTAGTATTGGGTGCATACATATTTAATATTTTTAAGTCCTGCTTGTGTATTGAACTTTTCAGCAATAAATACAGTCCATCCTTGTCCATGATGGTGGATTTTACATTAAAATATATTTTATCTGATATTTGTATTGCCACACCTGCTCTTTTTTGTATATTGTTAGCTTGATATATATTCTTCCACCCTTTAATTTTCAGTTTTTCATATCTTTAACTCTAAGTTGAGTTTCTTGTAAGCAATGCATAGATGGATTGTGTTGATTGTGTCTTTCGATCCAAGATATCACTCTTTGTCTATTTACTGGAGCATTCAGTCCATTTACATTCAATGTAATTATTGATAAGTATGTGTTTAGTGCTTGTTTTAGTCAGCTAGGGCAGCTGTAACACAGAGTGGATGGCTTTAACAAAGATAGGCTACAAGTCTGTATTCAGGGTATCCACTCCAGGGGAAGGCTTTCCCCTTGTTGGCTCTGGAGGAAAGTCCAGTATTGCATTAGTCTTTGTCCAGGGAGTGTCTTGGCACAGGAACCTCAGGTCTTAAGGACATGCTCTTCTCCTGGTGCTGCTTGCTTGGTGGTGTGAGATTCCCAATTCTCATCCTGTTTCCCTTTCCTTTTATCTTTTGCAGGATGAAAGGATTAAGGGTGGGGCAAGCCATACTCCAGGGAAACTCCCTTTACAGTGGAGCAGGGAGGTGCTCTTATAAAGGGATTTACAGTCCCACCCACAACACAGGAAAACCACAAAATGGAGGACAGTCACAAAGTACTTGGAATCATGGCCCAGCCACATGAGACAGAGAAAAGTTAAAACCACTGTTACCTTCAGTCCTCGAGAGCCTGCCTTCAACGAGGGCAGGGGTTAGTGGAAAAGAAGGAGTTTTCTATTCAGTGGCATGTAGTCCAAATTGGCAGCCCTATGTCATGTCCAAGGGCTCACTGGGTGTCCAGAAGGCTCCATTTAATTATCAATCCAGGCCTTAGTTTTCACAGGGAATTAAGGAGACATGTGTCTAGTCTGCCATCTTGACTCTGCCTCCTCCAAATCTTTAAATTTTGTCAGCATTTTTACACAGTTCATTTTTAAGTCTCTCTTTCCTCTTTTACTGTAAGTGACAAGGAGAGACTATGTGGCCATTTAGGATCTTGTTTAGAAATCTTCTCAGCAAAATATCCATTGGGTTCATCACTTATAAATTCTATCCTTCCACCAAATGTTTGAACATAACTCAGACAAACTCTTTGCCACTGCATAAAAGGCATTGTCCAATCATATGTTAATCATTTCCTTTGTGTGCGTACGTGTGTGTGTATTGACATTTTCTTTGTTCCACTTAATTTTCTATGCTGAGTCATTTTTCTTCATGCATTTCCTTTCATCTTTTTCATTGTTGTTGATTTTGTGTTTGCTGAGTCTTTATGTTTTTCATTTTGACGTGAAAGACTCTTAGTTTTCTTTGTGGTTACCGCAATGTTCACCTCCATTTCCCTAAGTTTAAACTAATGTTTCATTTCTTGACACCACCTTAACTTCTTCTCATGAAAGTTCTATGACTATATGATTTAGTCCTTTTTTTGTATTAATATTGTTATCTTTTGCATATTACCGTCCCTGTTTCCCTATTTTCAGTGTTTCAACTTTGATTTATTTTTGTGACTTCCCTATGTGGGATGATATCTGGTTGCTCTTTCCTGTGTTCTAATCTTCCGTTATTATCTGGTGTTACTGATTTTCTAACCAGAGGACTTCCTTTAGTATTTCTTGTAATTTAGTTTTGGTTTTCATAGCTTCCCTAAATTTCTGTATACCTGGAAGTGTCCTAATTCCTCCATCATCTTGGAGGGACTGTTTTGATGGATATACAATTCTTGGCCGGTATATTTTTTCTTCAAAGCTTTATACATGTTATTTCATTACCCTCTTGCTTTCATGGTTTCTGCTGAGTAGCCAGAGCTTAGTCTTATTGACTCTTCTTTGTAGATGGCTTTTTGTTTATCCCTAGCCACTCTTAAGAGTCTCTCTTTATCTTTTGTTTTGTCAAATGTTGATTATAATACATCTTGGTGACTTTGTTTTAGAATCTAGCCTATATGAGTTTCTATGAGCTTCCTGAATAGCTATCTTCTCATCTTTCATGATTTCCTTCAGGGGAGTTTTCTGCCAACAAATCTTCATTTTGAGTTATCCTCCTCTCTTCTGGTACTCCAGTCACTCATAGGTTATTCCTCTTGATAGGGTCATGCATAATTCTTAGGGTTTCTTCATTAAAAAAATTACTTTATCTGATTATTACTCAGATAAGTGGATGTCAAGTACTTTGTCTTCAGTCTCCCTAAATCTGACTTCCATTGCCTCAGTTCTGCTTGTATGACTTTCTTTTGAGCTGTTTAATTCTGAAATTTTGTTCTTAATCTTTTGGATTTCTATTTGCTGTCTCTGATGGATTCTTGCAGCCTGCTAAACTTATCATTATGTTCTTGTATAACCTTCTTAAGTTCCTCTGTTGCATTGTATGTGTGTACCTTGACTTTGTTTGCATTCTGCCTGATCCCCTTCCTTATCTCTTGAGAAGCTCTGTGTATTAATCTTTTGAATTCTACCTCTGGTAATATCAAGAAGTACTCTTTCCAGGAGATTTCTTGGGTCTTCCTCTATGTGATCTGACATTGCCTGTTGTCTCCAAACCATCAAAAAGTTATTATGTTTATTTACTTTGTGTTTGCTTACTGTGGCTTGGCTTTTTTTTTTTTTTCCCCAAATAGACTGGTTACGTGAGAGCTACTTTAATTATTAATGCCGTTGAAGCTATCATGTCCTGTCTCCAGATGGCTAGAGATTACTAGGTATGTGAGTCCAGGAGTCTGTTTAATTTTCTTGTTTGGATTTAGTTCAGATGTCCAGGCAGTTATCACTGTGTGGTACAGGCCCTCACTTACAGTCCAGAATAGGCAGAGTATTTGGAGTAGACACAGGTATCTGGCTACTACAGTAGGGTGTCATGTACTGACTGGGTGGAAGACTTATCCTCGTTCCCTAGAATGTATAGGTGGGTGGGTTTTGAAGCTGGACTTTGGGCATCCAGTGCTGTTGGCTGTAAGGACACTGAGACACCACTTATTCTTGGTTGGCTAGGTGGAGTCAGGGGAGCCACCAATCCTCAAGCCCCTGATGTGGGTAGGTGAGGACCTCGCTTAATGGGCAGGGCAATGTCAAATGTCATAAATCTGCCACTCTGCATTATAGCTATTGTAGTTGAAAATAGACTTCAGGAATATACCCTGCTGTACTGTGCTAGTGAGGGTCTACACTGTTGAAATGGCCCGCATAGGCTTATGTAGAGATAAAAGGTACTCAAAGTGTCCAGGGACCCCTGTGCCTAGGCAGAGAGATTGTGTCTGCCCTGACTTCGCAGTTTGGGGATCTGGCAGGTTATTTTTTCCTGTTTGTTAATTTGTTCCCTCTCCAAAGTTAGCTGAATGGATGAGGGTCCAGAGAGTCCCTTCTTCCAGCCCAAAGGGTGTAACAATTGTTGAAACTGGATTGGAACTGGGAGCAGAGCAAAGAGGGGTCAAGTAAATGGGAGGGAGGTACTTCCAAAGAGTGGAAGCATTTTTTTTTTCAGTATGACTAAGTGAAAATGTACATTCCCGTGTAAATTTACATGCCCACCTATATGCAGCTTTCACTGCTCTCCCTGTCTGATGACAGCACACTATTCCTCTCTGCTCCATACATGTCTCCTCCTCCCAACAGCCTCCTTTCCCCTCCTGTCCACCCACTCTCCTTCCCCCAACCAGAGGTCAGCAGGATGATATGCTATAGATGTATAGAACCATAAATTGCATCCAATATATGGTGACTCTGCATCACCAAGTCCAATTCATTCCTGTCCAAAGAGTGGACCTTCATTATGATTTATGGGCAAGGGCAGCATCAGGGCCAGGGGCCATGCTCTCAGGGGAACCCCGAAACCACTGGACCATCAGTTGAGGTCTTTTAGTGGAGATCTCAGGATGTACTCCTTTTTATTGTTGTGTTGCCGGTGAGACTCGACTTAGTGAGCTCCATCGTGGCTATCACTGGTGGTGGTCGGACACCATCCGGTTCTTCCAGTCCCAAGTCGATGTAGGCACCCACTCATCTGGGTCTCTCTATCTTCTGGGTTGTCTTTACCCCATATCATTTTGATCCTTGGTGAGCATCCGTTCCTGCTGAGTTGGGACCATTTGCTGTGCCCTCGGATGGCAACTTGGCAGCTTTTAAGACCCCAGACGCCACTCACCAATGTGGGGTGCAGAGAGCCTCTTAGCAAAACGTTAGTTGTGCCAATTGGCCTCGATTTTTCCCAAGAGTGTAGTCCCCTGCCCCCAACTCCAGCTACTCTATTCTTGCAATATTGGGTTAAAATGGAAGGAGTACTCAAGTTATGCTGAAGTCCACTTAATGTTGTTCTTGTTTCTAATGTGTGCTATCACTGATTTTACCCAACAAGATTTCTAGGGACTATATAATCTAAACCCTCCCCCTCTCACCCTCCCTCCCTCCCCTCCCTTGCAGCTGTCAAAGAGTCTTTTCTTTTATACACAAGTCTGTTTTGAGATCTTATCATAGAGGTCTCATGCAATATTTGTTCTTTTGTCGCTGACTACTTTCACTCAACATAATGTCTTCCAGTTGAAACCAGGTAATGAGATGTTTCCTGGAATCATTGTTATTCTTTATCATTGTGTAGTGCTCCATTGAGTATATGTACAATAGTTTACCTATCCATTCCTCTGTTGTTGGGCATCTGGGTTGATTCCATCTTTTTGCTATCGTGGGCTGTGTTGTGATAAACATTCTCGTGCATGTGTCTGTTGGTGTGAAAGGCCTTGATTCTGTAGGATATATTCCAAGTAGTAGAATTACTGGGTCAAATGGTATATCAATATCCATTTTCTTAAGGAAGTGCCAGATTGCTGTCCAAAGAGGCTGGACCATTTTGCAACCCCACCAACAGTGTAGGAGAGTTCCACTTTCTAGACAGCCTCTCCGGCATTTGTTGTTTTGTATTTTTTGGATCATGACCAATCTTGTTGGAGTGAGATGGTATCTCATTGTGATCTTGATTTGAATTTCTTTAATAACTAAAGATCGTGAACATGTCCACATGTGTTTTTTGGCTGCCTGGATCTCCTCTTTAGTGAAATGTCTGTCCATCTCCTTTGCCCATTGCTTAATTGTATGATTTATCTTCTTATTGATATTTTGTAGTATCTTATAGATTATGGAGATCAGGCATCAGTCTGACATAGAGTTGCCAAATATTTTTTCCCATTCTGTAGGTGGCCTTTTAATTCTATTGATAAAGTCTTTGGATGAGCAAAAGTGTTTGATTCTTAATAGTTCCCATTTATCTATTTTCTGTTGATTGTGATTTGTTTGACAGATTTTGGAGTCTGTCCACATTATATATTAAAACTTCCATTGTTGTCCCTATCTTTTCATGGATGAGCTTTATCATTTTAGATTTGATATTTAGGTCTTTTATCCAGTTGGAGTTGGTTTTGGTATAAGGTGTAAGATATGGATCTTGTTTCAGTTTATTGCAAATGGATATCCAGTTTTGCCAGCACCATTTGTTGAAGAGACTGTTTTGACCCCAGTTTAATGTCTTAGGGCCTTTGTTGAATATCAGCTGTTCATTGGCAGATGGTGTCATCTCTGGGGTCTCAATTCTGCTCCATTGATCCATCTGTCTGTTCTTGTACTAGTACCAGGTTGTTTTGACCACTGTGGCAGTGTAATATGTTCTAAGGTTGGGTAATGAGAGGCCTCCCAGTGTGTTCTTCTTTAGCAGTACCTTGCTTAACCAGGGCTTCTTCCCTTTCCAAACAAAATTGGTGATGTGTTTCTCCATCTCATTAAAAAATGTCACTGGAACTTGTATTGGGATTGCATTATATAAATAGATTGCTTTGGGTAAAATAGACATTTTCACAATGTTAAGTCTTCCTATCGATGAGCAGGGTAGGTTTTTCCATTTATCTAAGTCTCTCTTAGTTTCTTGTAGTAAGGGCTTGTACTTCTCTTTGTAAAGACCTGTTGTTTCTCTGGTTAGATTAATTCCTAGGTACTTTATCTTCTTAGGGGCTATAGTAAATGGCTTGGATTGGATGATTTCTTCATTAACAGTCTTGTTGTTATAAAGTAATCCTACTGATTTACTTAATTTTATCTTGTATCCTGAGCCTTTGCTGAACTCTTCTATCAGTTTGAGTAGTTTCCTTATAGATTCTTTGGGATTGTCTGCATATACAATCATATCACCTGCAAACAGGGAGATTTTGACTTCTTCTTTGCCAATGCAGATGCCTTTTATTTCTTGGTGTTGTCTAATCGCTCTGGCTAGAACTTCTAGTACAATGTTGAATAGAAGAGGTGAGAGTGGGCATCCTTGTCTAGTTCCTGTTCTGAAGGGAAAGTCTTTCACTCTCTCCATTCAGGATGACGTGGGCAATTGGCTTTGTATAAATGGCCCTTATTGTGTTCAGGAATTTGCCATCTATGCCTATTGTGCTAAGAGTTTTTAGCATGAATGGGTGTTGGACTTTATCAAATGCCTTTTCTGCATCAATGGACAAAATCAGGTGATTCTTGTCTTTTGTGTTATTTATGTGGTTAATCACATGAATTGTTTTTCTGATGCTGAACCAGCCTTGCATCCCTGGTATGAATTCCACTTGGTCATGATGGATTATTTTCTTGATAGGTTGTATTCTATTGACAAGAATTTTTTTGAAGATTTTTGCATCTACATTCATGAGTGATATCAGTCTGTAGTTCTCCTTTTTGTTGGGTCTTTCCCTGGTTTTGGTATGAGGGTTATGCTGACTTCATAGAATGAGTTTGGGAGTACTCCATCCCTTTCTATACTGTGAAATAGTTTCAGTAGTATTGGAGATAACTCTTCTCTAAAAGCTTGGTAGAATTCTGCAGTGAAGCCATCTGGGCCCAGACTTTTTTGGGTTGGCAGTGTTTTGATGACCTTTTCAATCTCTTCCTTTGTGATGGGCTTATTAAGTTGTTCTGCTTCCCGTTGTGACAATTTGGGTAGGTGGTATGAATCAAGGAATTCGTCCATTTCCTCTAGGTTTTCAAATTTGTTAGAGTACAGTCTTTCATAGAGTCCTGTTATGATATTTTTAATTTCTGTTGGATCTGTTGTGACCACTCCCCTCTCGTTTCTAATGTGGGTTATTTGTTTCCTTTCCTGTTTTTCTTTTGTAAATTTAGCCAGTGGTTTGTCAATTTTGTTGATCTTTTCAGAAAACCAGCTTTTGGTCTTTTCAATTGTTTTTCTATTCTCTAATTCATTTAGCTCTGCTCTAATCTTTATGATCTGGTTTCTTCTGGTGCCTGAGGTGTTCCTCTGTTGTTCTCTCTCTACTTGTTCAAGCTGTAGGGTTAGTTCCTTGATTTGGTTTCTTTCTTCCTTCCAGATGTGTGCATTTATGGAGATAAACAGACCTCTGAGCACTGCTTTGGCTGTATCCCGTAGGTTCTGGTAGGAAGTGTTTTCACTCTCATTAGAATCCAAGAGTTTCTTTATTTCATCCTTGTTTTTTTCTATAACCCATGTTTTTTTGAGCAAGATGTTGTTCAGTTTCCAAGAGTTTCACTTTCTATCTGTGTTTTTTCTGCTATTGATTTCAACTTTTATAGCTTTATGATCTGAGAAGATGCTTTGCAGTAATTCAATGGTATGGATTTTGTTGAGAATTGCATTATGTCCTAACACATGGTCAATTCTGGAGAATGTTCCATGTGCACTGGAGAAGAAGGTGTAGTTGTCTGCTGATGGGTGGAAAGTTCTGTATATACTGATGAGGTTTAGTTGGTTAATTGTGGCAATGAGATCTTCTGTATCTTTACTGAGCTTTTTTCTAGATGATCTGTCCAGTATTGAGAGTGGAGTGTTGAAGTCTCCCACTATTATTGTGGAGTCATCTAACTCTCTTTTGAGTGTAGTCAGTGTTTCTTTGATATATTTAGGTGCTCTGATATTAGGTGCATGAGTATTTAATTGAATTAAGTCTTGCTTGTGTGCTGAACCTTTGAGCAATAAATAGTGTCCATCTTTGTCTATGATGGTGGATTTTACATTAAAATTGATTTTGTCAGAGGTTAGAATTGCCACTCCTGCTCTTCTTTGTTCATTGTTAGCTTGATATATACTCTTCCATCCTTTAATTTTCAGTTTGTTCCTGTCCTTAGGTCTCAAGTGAGTTTCTTGTAGACAACGTATGGATGGGTCATGTCTTTTGATCCAAGATGTCACTCAGTGTCTCTTTACTGGAGCATTCAGTCCATTCACATTCAGTGTAATTATTGGTAGGTATGTGTTCACTGCTGCCATTGTGATATATTTATTTTTGTGTTGATGTTTTCTTTGTTGTTCTTATTAGTCTGTTCTGGGGCATTCTTTTTTTGTGAGCTGATTTTTCACCTTTTTCAGAGCTGGTTTTGTAGTTGTTGAGAATCCTGTGTTACATTTCTTGAAATGGTATGATACATCTTTGTTGTGCTTTACAGCTGCCCCTATGATCCCCCTTAATAAACTATATATAAACCTAATTTTATTACTACCAGTCTTGTCATCTTCCTCTCCATCTGGAAGGACTCTGACAACTGCAGTACATGCCTCTTTTTAATATGATGACACCATAGTTTTCATGATGATCACTGGATTGCTTCTTTCCGTATTAAAGCTGTGATTGACTTTGGTGCCTTCCTTAACTGAGTAGAGTTTTGAGTAGTGTGTCATTCTAAAATATAAAGTTAGTGGTTTTGTTCTTCTAAGCCAGAACCAAGAACTTTTTTCAGTATTTCTTGTAGTGTTGGTTTGGTTTTTACAAAGTCTCTGAGTTTCTGTTTATCTGGGAATGTCTTAATTTCATTTTTGTATTTGAAAGATACTTTTGCAGGATATAGAATTCTTGGTTGAAAGTTCTTCTCCTTCAAGGCTTTGAATGTGTCATGCCACTGTGAGGATGGACTGCAGATGTTTCTCTAGGCTGTCTTAAAATGTAAAGCAAAAGGTATCTGACCACTTCCCAAGTCGGTAAGGTTTCCAGGTGTAGAGGTCCCTCTTCCCAACTGGCAAAGCGAGCACCTCTATATACAACCCCAGATGATACAAACTAGTTCAGAATGCAGCAATGCTACTGCCCTGTTGGCTTCTGCTGACAGGGCCCAGGATTAGGCGACACTGTGTAGAGTATTGCTTTTCTGGTAGAAAAATGCTCTCCTGTGGGCAGGCTCTGGCTGCCAAGCTAAGAATTAGGTCCAGCTACGGCCACCGTATCCAAGATGGCGCCCTCCACACAGGCAGCAGATAGATGGGCTAGAGGTGCCGAGAGGTAGTGATTCCTCTGCTTCTGTTCCAGGGCCTCCAACGTAGGTGGCACTGTGTAAATTACTGCTTTTCTGACAGAGAAGTGCTGCGCTGTTTGCAGGCGCTGGCTCCCAGGCTAAGAATTAGGTCCCGCTAAAATCCGTACCCAACAAGGCGTCCTGCACACTGACAGTGAAATTCCGTATAAACCCTGCTGTGGCAGAGATAAAAAGACAGGCCTAAAGTGGCTAGATTAACAGAGTCCTAAGCCTGGCTCTCAAAATATGGGAATTTCGCCTGCCTATCTGCCCAGCAGCGCTTCTTGCCTAGCAGCTAGACCCAGCTCTGCCCGCTGGCCAGGACAGAGGAAAAAAAAGTTAAAATGGTGCATTTACCTTCAGTCCATGACAGCCAGGGCTAGCCAGGAGTGGGAGTCAGCACAAGAGAGGAGGTTTTTCACTCAGTGATATGAAGTCCAAATTAATGGCTTTGTGCCATGTCCTGGGGCTGATTAGGCGATCAGAAGGCTCCGTTTGATTATCATGTCAGGTCTTGGTTTCCAGAGGGATATAGGGAGACGTGCGCTTAGTCCCCCATCTTGACTCTGCCCCTCAGAAGCATTTTTAATCTGTGCTGTAGGTTAGATGTTTGTACTCAGCTTTCACTGATTGAGTGCTCCTTCTCACTGGTTCTGGAGAGTTGAGCAGACTCTGTAGCTTGGTTTCTCCCAATGTGGAAAACAGGTCCCAAGTACTACTGCTTGCCTCAATCCTTACATGCTGGCTGGTCTAGCCTGCAGGGTGCCAGCCAGGTTAGTCTTGCCAAAGCTTCACTGTTTCTGGACTGTCTCTTCCTGCCTGTGCCACTCAGTCTGACTCCTCAACTTTGTCTTTGATGTTCAGGGATCCTAGATAATCATGTATAATCAATTCAGTAGACCTTTGGACCTTTACTGTAAGCAGGACCACAGGAAGTGTCTGACTACTCAACTGTCTTGGATTCACTTCTCATAGTTTCTTTTTAAAGTCTCACAGAAGTATATCTAATAGCCACATGTCTAGTAACATTCTGCTGACCTGATGGTTAGCAGATGTAGCACTTAATCACTTCAGACCCACTGGGTGTTCCTTGGAAACTCTAAGGGGCAGTTCTAGCCTGACCTACAGAGTTGCTGTGAGTAAGAATTGACTTGATGGCACTGGGTTTTAGTAACATTCTGTTGATGGCACTATATGTCTTCTCTAAGACAATAGAGATTCTCCATATGGCTCTCCTCAATTCCTCTGAACTCTCACCAGAATTGCCCTTGATGTCTATAATTGTACCAACAGTCTCTACAAAGCAATCTAGGCTTTCACTATTAAGCACCTTAAAACTCATCCAGCTTCTACCCATTACCCAATTCTAAAACCACTTCCACATTTTAGGTTATTTGTTAGTGTAGAACCCCCACTTCTTAACACCAAAGTCTCTCTTTGTTATACAGTGTTACTAGAATAGAAATGCCACAGATATGTGTGTCATGGATTGAATTGTGTCCCCCCGAAAATGTGTGCAGCAATTTGTCTGGGTATTGATTATTGGTATTGTGTGATGCTCCTATATGTTGTAAAGCCTGCCTCTGTGATGTTAATGAGGGAAGATGGGTGGATGGGTGGATCAGGACTCAGTGTGTACGATTTTACAGTGCCTATGGCAATCTTTTGGGAAACGGGGAGCAGTCAGAGTTGGGAAACTCATACCACCAAGAAGAAATGCCAGCAGCAGAATGCATCCTTTGGAAAGGACCCTAGATCTTTGCACTTCAGAATTCCCAGTCCAGGGGAAGTTTTATGACAAGAACCTTCTTCCAGAGCCAACAGAGAAAGACTTCCCCTGGAGAAAATGCCCTAAATTTGAACTTGTAGCCTACTGGCTGGTGATAAAATGAAATTTCTCTTTGTTAAAGCTGTGTACTGGTAGTATCTCTTTTATAGCAGCCCTAGATGACTAAGGCAAGATGGCTTTAATAAACAAAAATTTATGTTTTTACAATTAGGAAACTAGACATCTAAATTTGAGTGTGGGCTGTAGTGGAAGGTTTTCTCTCTCTGTCATCTCTGAAGGTGGGTTCCTTGTCTGTCAAGTTTCTGCTCCTAGGTGATTATGTGGCTTGATGTCTCTGTTTCCTCATCTCTGTGTGCTTACTGGCTTGTTTAATCTCTTTTAAATTTCAAAAGAAATTGACATAAGACATACAATACACAAATACTGTCTCATTAATATAATGAAGAAAACCAATTCCCAAAAAGGATTATAATCACTGATATGGGTGTTAGGATTTACAAGACATATTTTTTTTGGCATACAATTCAAACCACAACAGTAACTAATGTCACTGAATTATGTATGTAGAAGTAGTTGAGATAGTGTATATTTTCACCACAGTTAAAAAGAAAAATAAAAAGATTCTGAGACAACTGGTTTTCTACAGGTAAAAGAATGAAACATAAGCCTTACTTCACACCATGTATAAAAATTAACTCAAAATAGATCAAGAATCTGAATTTTAGAACTAAAACTATAAAACTCTTACAAGAATATACAGGAATAATGCTATGGGACCTAGTTTTTAACAGTGGATTCATACACATGATACCAAAACAATGAACACCAAGAGAGAATATGTAAATTGGACTTCATCAGTGTTAAAACTTTTGTGCATTAAAGGCCTTTATCAAAAAAGTAAAGAGACAGCCTACAGATTGGAAGAAAAGTTTTGGAAACTTTGTTTCTGATAAACCCAGAATATAAGAAACTAAACAGAAGACAGACAAGAAACTCAACAACAACAAAAAAATGGGTGAAGTACTTAAACAGACATTTCACTAAAGGAGACATACAAATGGCTAACAAACACATGAATAATACTCGCCCTCATCAGTCATTTAAAAAACCATTGTCATCCAGCCAATTTTGACTCAGCAAACTACAGGACACAGTATAACTGCCTCATAGGCTTTCCAAGGCTGTAAGTCTTTACAGAAGCACACTGCCACATCTTTTATCTACAGTGCAGCTGGTGGATTTGAATTGCCAACCTTTCAGTAAATGCCTGAACTCTTTCTTAACCACTTCCCACCAGGTCTCCTTCCTTAGCCGTTAAACCAAGTCCAAACCTGCTGTCATCAAGTTGATTCTGACACATAGTAACTCTATAGGACAAGATAGAACTGCCCTGTAAAATTTCCAAAGAGTGCCTGGTGGATATGAACAATTGACCTTTTGGTTAGCAGCCATGGCACCTAACCACTATGCAACCAGGGTTTCCTCATCAGTCACTAGTGAGGTATAAATCGAAACCACAAGGAACTACCACTTCACCATCATTGGGATGGCTATGATTAAAAATACAACACAAAAAATGGAAAACAACAAGTGTTAGAGAGGATGTGGAGAAATTAGAACCCTCGCCCATTGCTGGTGGAAGTGTAAAATGGTACAGGTCCTGTGGAAAACGGGATGGCAGTTCCCCCAAAAGGTAAACATAAATCTATTATATGGCTCAGTAATCCCAATCCTGGGTATATACTCCAAGGAATTGAAAGCAGGGATTCATATGGAAACTTGTACCTCAATGTTCATTGCAGCACCATTCACGATAGCCAAAAGTAGAAACAAACTAGATGTCAACACGACAGATGGATGGACAAACAACATGTATTATAGCCACACAGTGGAATATTACTCAGCCGTAAGGCAGAATGAGGTCCTGATTCATGTTGCAAAACAGGTGAGCATTGAAAGCATTATGAATGAAATGTCAATCACAAAAGAACAAGAATATGATCCCACTTACAAGAAGCAGCTGGAACAGGTAAGTGTATAGAAATCAATGTTTATTAGTGGTTACCATGAGTGGGAAGGAGGGATAAAGACAGGGTCATTCCTTTGGGCCACTGAATTTCTGTTAACAAGATAGAATTATTTGGGAATCAATAGTGATGATGGTAACATAACATGAGGAGCATAACTGACATCACTGAATTGTACATGTAAAAAATGTTGACTTGGCAAATGTTTTGTTATGTGATTGCTGCAATAAAACAATGAAACAGTTTTCTTTCTATATTTTATTTATAACAATCATCTAGTTAATACATAGAAAAAGAAACTTCAACAACTCCCACAAAAAAGAAATGTACAGGGAAGTCTCATGCACCTTTCAACCCTCACACACCACAGTTAACATTGCACAGTATCACAACACGAATCAACTTGGGTAAAATCTATGGAGCTGATGCAGATCTTACCAGTTACACATGCATGTGTGTGAATATGTGTGTGTGTCTCTATGCCATCTCATTGCATGAGTAAATTCATGTAACCACAGTCATAATGCAGAACTAGTCCACTTCTGCTCCCTGTGTGGTTACCCTTGCTCTCTTCCTCACTATCCCTAACCCCTGGCAACTACTAATCTGCTCCCCTTACATATAGTTATGTTATTTCATGAATGCTGTGTGCATGAAATCAGGCAGTATGTATTTTTTGAGTCCGGCTTTTTCATTCATCATTATTTCCTTGAAGTTTCTCCAAGTTGTTGAGTGTATCAAGAGTTAATTCCTTGCTGAGTACCATTCCATGGTGTGGATGTACTACAGTTTAGCTCAGAAGGAAGAGGAGAAGGGCACTGCTACACTCGGGTGCCAGTCACTGCTGCATTCTCTAGGTGTGGCTGTCCTAAGCTCAGCCTTTCAGTTGAAAGAGATGTGCTCCACTCAGACACAACATCTCAGTGTGGCAGCTAGCCCCAGTCACACTCCAAGGCACAGCAGTTCCAGGCCTAGTCTCCCAGCTGACGAAGAGGGCCTGTGCACCTGTGCTGCCACTCCATTCCTGTGCCAGCAGAAGTGGGACCCTCTGAACTGTCAATTTGCTTCTGGCAAAGGCAGTTGTTCTCCTTCCTGTTGCACAATCCAATCTCACAACTTTCTGCCTGATTTCTGGGCTCCTAGAATGTTCTTTTTGTTCTGTTCAGTTGTTTTTCAAGGCCTTACTTGTTAGAGGGCTCAAAGGAGACACATGACTTGTCCGCCATCTTAGCCCCACCTCCCAAATTTTTAAAACAATTTATTGTTGAGAATATACACAGCAAAACACACACTGATTCAACAATTTCTACATGTACAATTCAGTGACTTTAATTATATTTTTTGAATTGTGCAACCATTCTCACCCTCTCTTTCTGAGTCTTTCTACTCACATTAACATAAACCCACTGCTCTCTAAGGTTCTTATCTAATCTTTCAAGTTACTATTGTCCGTTGGAGTCTATAGCAATAGTTTTTAAAAGAGCACAGTGTGCAAGGCAAACATTCTTGTTAAGCTAGACTGCTATTTGGTTTTAAGAAGACTTCAGGAGGTATGTTTTTGTTTATGGGAAAAATTGTAAATGTAGAAATTATTGAATTAGTGTATGCTTTGCTGTGTATATTCTCAACAATAAATTATTAAAAAGCAAAGGAGGAAGGGCTAAGATGGCAGATGAGCCACACATCTCCTCTGAGCCCTCTAACAAGAGAGACCTTGAAAAACAATTCAGTGGAAATGAATACATTGTGTTTAATGTATTCCAGACAATCATAAATACATTTCTATGATACTACACCAAAACTTGATGAATTCTAGTTTCTTAAAGGCTAGTTACAATGAGTAGTCAAACCATATTAATAAACTTTTTAGACTGTTACATTTTGAAATCCACTGATCTCTCTTGTACTACTAAGAATGGATTTTTAGCTATGCACAGTTTTGTAACCTTATGCATTGGTCATTTGGAAAATACTGGTTCATGAATTTATGCAAAACTGCTAAATATCAGCATAAAATCTTTTACAGTATAAAAATTCACGTTTGTTAATGTTACCACTCCTCCATCAGAAGAGAAGCTCTCAAGTTCATGGTGGCAAAAAAGAGTTCTCCACAACCCAACAGTCTGAATTTTGTCATTGGCAATAAACACTGCCAGTTGTGTCTTTTGAGGTAAGAGACACATTTAATTCGTTTCAGAAATTGTCTGCCAAATGCTTAAGTTTGAATAGACTGAGTTTTTCTCTCAGTTATTATTTCAAACAAAAATGGCCTGTGGAAAAAGTGGCTAGGTTAATGCACAGCTCATCACATGAATACTTTTCTGCAATTAAAATATCCTACTTGAGTATGCAGCAAGAGACATTAAGGATACCTCCAATTTTGTCACATGGGATACTAAAAAGGTGTGTGTGCTCAGTGTCAAGATTTAATAAAATTAATTATTTTTGTCTCTTTACCAACTACATTCATAAGTGCAAATGGCATTTTTTTTTTTTAAACATTGTGGCTACTATAGTATTATAGTGTCCCTGCCTTGATGCAGGCCAAGATTAGATTCAAACAGTTTTATTCATCAGTGCTTTTGTTCCACCAGTGCAAATATCAACAAAAATAAAAACAGAAATTAATATCTTGGTGTTATTATAACAATATATTTGAATTTCACACTAAGCACTGCTTTCACTGTATTCCAGTTTTGGTATGATGCATTTTCATTTAATTCTAAGTGTTTTTTTAATTTAACTTTTGATTTCTTCTATGATCCATTGGTCTTTTTTTGATAAAAATGTGAGGTTTGGGTTGAAGTTTCTGCTTTTGTCAGCAAATGTCCACTTGCTCCAGTACCATTTGTTAAAAAGGCTGTTTTCCCTCCATTGCTCCTTTGTCAAAAGTGATTTGGGCATATTTATGTGGGTCTATTTCTGGATTCTCTGTTCTGTTCCATTGATGTATGTGTCTATCCTTCAACCAACAGCACACTTGTCTTGATTACTGTAGCTATATCGGTAAGTCTTAATGTCAGAAAATTATTTTTATTTTTTAAATTATTGAGGCTATTCTAAGACCTTTCCCTTTCCACATAAATTTTAGAATAAATTAGTAGATGTCTAGAGAAATGTTTGCTGAAATTTTGATAACAATTGCATCCAACCTGTAGATAAATTTAAGGAGAATAAAATCTTTATTGAATCTTACAATCCGTGAACACTGTATGTTTGCCCAATATTTTTCAGATCTTTTAAAAAATTTCTTTCATCAGCATTTTGTACCTTTCCTCACATAGATCCTGTACATGTTTTGTTAGATTACACTTACTACATTTTCTTTGGAGCAATGGTAAACAATACTGATTTTTTTTTTTTTTTTTTTTTACTTTGGGTTCTTCTTATTTGTTGTCAGTATATAGAACTGAGATTAATTTTTTTGTGTGTAGCTCTTGTATCTTGTCACATTAGTTAACTCACATTTTAGAGAAGGTTGTTTTTTGTAATCTTCTTGGTATTGTATTTTCTATTTAGTCAAGAATGTTGTGCATAGGCACAGTTTTATTTCCTCATTTCCAATCTGTATACCTTCTGTTTATTTTTATTACCTTGTTGCAGTGACTAGATCTTCTGCTACTATATTGAAAAAAAGTTGTGAAAGACAACTTCCTTGTCTTGTTCTAGATTTTAGAGAAAAAAGTATCCAGTCTTTCATCATTAAGTATGGTGCTAGATGTAGTTTTTCTATAGATGTTCTTTATGAGGTTGAGAAAATCCCCTTTATCAGTGGTGTGGTGAGCGTTTTTTGCTGTTGTTTTTGAGAATGTATCCACTCATCTATTGATATGCACTTACGTTGTTTCCACTTTATGGCCATTGTGAACAATGCTTGCAGTGAACATTGGTGTACAAGTCTCTGAGTCCCTGCTTTCAATACTTTTGAGTGTGTATGGAGGCATGGAATTGCTGGGTCACACAGTGGTTCTATTTTTAGTTTTTTGAAGAACTGCACACAGTTTTCCACAATGTCTGTACGTTTGCATTCCCACCAACACTGTGTAAGGGCTCCAGTTTTGCCATAGCTTTGCTAACATTTGTTACTTTCCTTTTTTCTCTGTTCCTCGCCCCCTTTTTTTTGACTTAATCATCCAAGTTTGAAAGAAGTAGTGTCTCATTGTGGTTTTGCTTCATGTCTCTTTGGTAGCTAATGACAGCAAACATCTTTTCATTTGTTTGGTGGCCATTTGAATGTCCTGTATTAAAATGCCTATTCGAGTCTTTTGCCCATTTTATGATTGGGTTATTTGTAATTTTGTTGTTCAAGTTATATGTATACATTTTGTTTATTAGCTCTGTGGTTTTCAAAGACATTCTCCCAGTTAGTAGCTTAGTCTTTTCACTTTTTTGATAGTCTTTTGATAAACAAGTTTTAATTTTTATGAGATCCCATGTACTATGTCTTTTCCTTTTGGTGCTTTTGTTATTTCATGTGATAATCCATTGCTAAAAAGTAAGCCCGACAGTATTGTCCATGTATTTTCTTCTAAGGATTTTATGGTTTTAATTTGCACATTTAAGTCCGTAAGCAGTTTTCAATTTTTTGTGTGTATGATGTGAGGTATGGATCCTGTTTAACATTGCTACAAGTGGAAATTCTATTTTCCCAACATAATTTTTTTGAAGAGATATTTCATTCCCCATAGTGTAGACCTAGTCTTCTTATCAAAAATCAGTTGGCCATATGTGGATGAGTTTTAATTCTAGATGCTCAGTTCTACTCTATTGGTCTAAATTCTGTTGTTATACCAGAACCTGGCTGTTTTGATTACTATAGTTGTATGTTTCTTTTTTCTTTTTATCTCTTTATGTGTTCTGAAGATCTACTAATTTAAATATTGGAGCCAACAATAAAAAACTCTTAATCATAAGCTCCAGCATGATATGTTTTAAAATCAGAAAGTATGAGTCCTCCTACTTTGTTGTTCTCTTTCAACATTGCTTTAGCTATTTGGAGTCTCTTGCTATTCTACATACAGTTGAGAGTTGTTTTTTTCTCTTTCTATAAAGAAAGCTGTTGGAATTTTCACTGACATTGTGTTGAATCTATATTAAGCCTTCCAGTCTAAGAACATGGAACATCTTTCCATTTATTTAAGTATTTTTTAATGTCTTTCAGCAGTGTTGTGTTGCATAAGTCTTTATGTCTCCAGTAAGATTTATTTCTAACTATTTTATTTTTGGAATTGACTCGATGGTACTGAGTTTTGAGGGGTATTTTATTCTCTTAGATACTATTGTAAATTAAATTGTTTACCAAATTTTCCTTTCAGATTTCTCATTGCTAGTGTACAGAAACCCAACTGAGTTTTATTTGTTTGCCTTGTACCCTGAAACTTTGCTGAATTCCTCTGTTATCTCTGAAATTTTTCTTGTAGATTCCTTGGGATTTTCTATGTGTAGAATTATATCACCTGCAAATAGGGATAGTTTTGCTTCTTCTTTTCCAATGTGAGTATCTTTTATTTCTTTTTCTTGTCATATTAGTCTGGCTAGAGCTGCTAATATTGAATAGAAGTGGCGAGAGCATATGCTTTGTCTTGTTCTTGATTTCAAGAGAAAAATCTCAGTCTTCCACTAAGCATAATGTTGGCTTTTCATATGTGATCTGAATCATATGGAGGAATTTCCTTTTTGTGCCAAACTTCTTTAGGATTTCCAACAAGAAAGAGTGTTGAATTTTATCAATTTTTTTTCTACATCCATAGAGATAATTATGTAGTTCTATTATTATCTAGCATATATATATTATGTTGATTGATTTGCTGTGTTGAATTATCCCTGCTTTCCTGGAATATACCTCACTTGGTCATGGTGTACAATTCAAAATGTTGTTGGATTCTGTTCACTAGTATCTTTTTTTTTTATGGTTTGCTAAACATTGAAACAATTTTAAAAATTGCTTTTAAATCTACTTTAATGAAGGTTTACAGAACAAACTAGTTTCTCATTAAACAGTTACTACATATATACTCATGGCATTGGTTAACAACACCACAAAATGTCAACAGTCTCCCTTCTCAATCTTGGCTTCCCTATTACCAGCATTCCCATCCCCTCCTACCATCTAGTCTTTGTCCCCAGGCTGGTATGTCCCTTTAAGTCTCCTTTTGTTTTATGTTGCTGTCCAATCTTTGACAGAAGAGTGAACCTCAGGAGTGGCTTCATTACTGAGTTGCAATAGTGTCTGGGGTCATACTCTCAGGGTTTCTCTGGTCTCCACCAGGTCAACAAGTCTGCCTTTGTTTTTGAGTAAGAATTTTGTTCTACATTTTTCTCCAGCTCTGCCCAGGACCTTCTGTTGCAATCCCTATCAGAGCAGTCAGTAGTGTTAGCTAGGCACCATCTAGTTGTACTGGAGTCAGTCTGGTGGAAGACATTCTAGATATGGTACACTAGTCCTTTGGACTAATCCTCCCCTTTTATCTTTAGTTTTCTTCATTCTTCCTTGCTCCTGAAGGGACAACACCAGTGGAGTAGCCTAGATAGCTGCTCACAGGCTTCAAGACCCCAGTCGCTACTCACTAGAACATCTTCTTTATAAACTATGTTATGCCAGTTTAGCTAGATGTTCCTTGAGACCATGGTTCCCACAGCCTCAGCCCAGCAATTTGTTTCCTCAAGGAGTTGGGACATGGCTATGGAGCATCCATGACCTTGTCTTATACAAGTTTTTCTGGCTTCCCCAATATTGTGTATTATCTTACCCTTCACCAAAGTTAGGTTTGTCTATTTTGCTTACTGGTATTTTTTGTTGAGGATTTTTACATCTATATTCATAAGACATATTGGCCTATATTTTTCTTTTTTGAGGTGTCTTTGATTTTGATTCAGGATTACGTCTATTCATAGAATGAACTGGAGAGTAGTCCTTCGTTTTCTATCTTTTGGAAGTGTTTGAACAGTATTGGTGTCAATTCTTCTCTAAATGTTTGGTAGAATTCCCCAGTGGAGTCATCTGGTCTAAAATTTTTTAGTGCTGTGAAGTTTTTGATTACCAGTTCAATGTCTTGTTATAGATCTGGTGAGCCTTTGTATTTGCTCTTGAGTCAGTTTGGGTAGGTTGTGTGCTTATGAGAATTTGTTCATTTCATCTAAATTATCCAGTTTGTTGTTGTGCATGTGTTCATAATATTCTGCAGTAGTGCTCTTTATTCTTATCAGATCAGTTTTAATATCCCTTCTTTCATTTTTTATTTTGGTAATGTTCATCTTTTCTTTGCCAGTTTAATGAAATGTTTGTCAATTTTATTAATATTTTCAAAGAACCAGCTTCTGGGGCAGTTCTATTCTGTCCTATAGAGTGACTATAAGTTAGAACAAAAAACAAACAAACAGAAACAGCTTTTGGTTTAATGGATTCTCTCTGTTTCTGATTTTATTTATTATATATCAATAGTTTTGTTTTTTTTCTTATGGTAGGGTTATGCTTAGTTTGCTCTTCTCTTTCCAGCTTCTGGAGTTGTCATATTAGGCTACTGGTTTGAGATCTTTCTTCTTTTTACATGTACACATTTGTTGCTCTAAGTTTCTCTCTGAGTACTACCTTTACTGCATCCCATAAGATTTGGTACTTTTTGCTTTCATTTTCATTTGACCGCAGGAAATTTGTGAGGGTTTTTTTTTTTTTCCTTTAAGTTTCATAGTGTGTTGTTTAATTTCCACATTTGTATGTTTTCCAGGGTTTTTTTTTTCTTTCTATTATTGATTTCTTGCTTTACTCCACTGTGATCAGAAGAAATAGTAAGATTTCAAATTTTAAAATTTATCAAGACTTGCTTTGTGACCTAACATGTGGTCTATCTTGACAAATGATCCATGTACACTGAAGTAGAAAGCACACTGACTGTTGTTGAGTGGAGTATTCTGTTTATGTCTGTTAAATCTAGTTGGTTTATAGTGTCACTCAGGCCCTCTGTTTCCTTGTTGATCTACTTTCTAGATGTTTTGTCCAATATTGAAAATAGTATGTTGAAGTCTCCAAATATTGTTATAACACTGCTATCTATTTTTTCTTTCAAGTCTATCCATGTTTGCTTTGTATATTTAGGTCTGATGTTGGATATGTATATATTTGTGATTGTTAAATCTTCTAGATATCTTGACCCTTTTGTCACTATATAATATATATATGTGTGTATATACATATATTGCCCATCTTTATCTCTTTAGACAGGTTTTGTGTTAACATCTACTTTGTCTGATATTAAGATTGTCACTGCAGATCTCTTTTGATTATTAGGTTATTATTTGCTTGGAACATTTTTTCCCCTATCCTTTCACTTTCAACCTATTCGTGTCCTTTGGCTCAAGTGTGTGTCTTGTAAACAGCATACAGGTGGATCGTGTTTTAAATCCATTCTGCCACTCTCTGCCTTTTGATTGGAGCATTTAATTGATTTACATTCTGTGTAATTACCAGTAAGAAGTGGCTTACTTCTGCCAGTTTGTTATTTGTTTCTTATGTGTGTTAGCCTTCTTTGTGTTTTAGTACTCCTTGCTTTAGTTCTTTCATTTGTTCACTGTAGTGAGCGATTATGGTTCCCTTCAACTTTCCTTCTTGCATTTTTGAAAAGTTATTTTCTTAGTGGTTACTATGGCCGCTACACATAACTGCTTGAATGTACAACATCCTAAGGTTTAAGTGCTACATCTGCCAAGAAAATGTCAGCAGTTGAAATCCACTGGGTGCTCCTTGGAAACTCTATGAGGCAGTTCTACTCTGACCTCTAGGTGTCTGTGAGTCAGACCCAACTCGATGGCAGTGGGTTGGGTAAGGTAAGTTTCACACATGTCTGTTGGTTTCTCACACTGTGGTGGCTTGTGTGTTGCTCTGATGCTGGAAGCTATGCCATCAATATTCAAATACCATCAGGGTCATCTGTGGTGGACAAGTTCCAGCTGAACTTTTAGACCAAGACAGACCAGAAAGAAGGGCCTAGTGGTCTACTTCTGAAAAAATTAGTCAGTGAAAACCTTATCAATAGCAGTGCAGCATTATTTAATATAGTATCAGAAGATGAGTACCTCAGGTTGAAAGACACTAAAAAAATGACTGGGGAAGAGCTGTCGCCTCAAAGTAGAGTTGGCCTTAATGAAATAGACAGAATTAAGCTTTGGGGATCTTCACTTGCTGATGTGGCATGACTCAAGACAAGATGAAACAGCTGTAAGCATCCGTTATTAATAGAAACACGGAATGTACAGTGTATGAATCTAGGAAGGTTGGATATTGTAAAAAAATGAAATGAGACACATAAACATTGATATGGGCTAAAATGGACTTGTATTGGTCATTTAGAATTAGACAATCACATGATCTGTTATCATAAAGACTTTAAGAGTAATGGCACTGCATTAATTATCAAAAAGGATGCTGAAGTACAATACTGTTGGTGATAGGATCATATTCACATACTTACAAAGAAGACCAGTTAATAAGACTATAATTCAAATTTACCCACCAACCACTAAGGCCAAAGATGAAGAAACTGAAGATTTTTACCAATATCTTCAGTCTGAAACTGATCAAATACACAATCTAGATGCATTGATAATTACCAATGATTGGAATGTGAAAAGTGAAAGCAAAGAAGAAGAAAAAACAGTAGGAAGATATGGTCTTGGTTACAGAAACAAAACTGGAGATTGCACACAAGACTAACGACTTCTTCATTGCAAATACCTTTTTTCAACAACAAAAATGGTGACTATACACTTAGAACTTGCTAGATGGAATACACAGGAATCAAACTGATTATATCTGTGGAAAGTGAAAGTGAAAAACTCAGTGTCATCCAGCAAAACAAGGCCAGGGCCCAACTGTGGAACAGACCTTTAGTTGCTCATGTGCCAGTCAAGTTGAAGTTGAAGAACATTAGAACAAGTCCATGACAGCCAAAGTATGACCTTGGGTATATTCCACCTGAATTTAAAGACCATTTTAAGAATAGATTTGACTCATTAAACAATGATAATTGAATACCACATGAGTTTTGGAATGACATCAAGGATATCATACATATAGAAAGCAAGAGGCCATTAAAAAGACAGAAGAGAAATAAAAGACCAAACTGTACATCAGAAGAGACTCTGAAATTTGCTCCTGAACCTAGAGCAAAAAGAAAGGTAAAGTAAAAGAGCTGTACAGAAGATTTCAAAGGGAACTCGAGAAGGTGAAGCAAAGCATTATAATGAAATGTGTAAAGACTGAAAGTTAGAAAACCAAAAGGGAAGAGCATGCTGAGCATTTCTCAAGTTGAAAGAACTAAAGAAAAAGAATTCACATCTTGAGTTGCAATATTAAAGAATTCTACAAGAAAAATATTGAATGATGAAGGAAGTATCAAAAGTAAAAGGAATGCACAAAGTCACTGAACCAAAAAATTTAAAAGTCAATGTTCAACAATTTTGGGAGATAGTCTGTGATCAAGAACCAATGGTATTGAAGGAAGAAGTCAAAGCTGCACTGAAGGCATCAGTGAAAAACAAATCTCTGGGAATTGGTGGAACATCATTTGAGATGTCTCGACAAAGAGATATAGCACTGGAAATTCTCACCTGTCCATACCAAGAAATTTGGAAGACAGCCATCTGGTCAACCCACTGGAAGCAATCCATTTCTGTGCGATTCCAAAGAAAGGTGATCCAACATAATGTGAAAATTATCAAACAATACCATTAATACCACATGCAAATAAAATTTTGCTGAAGATCATTCAAAAGTGATTGGCCCAGTATGTTGACAGAGAACTGCCAGAAACTCAAGCTGAATTCTGAAGAGGATGTAGAACAAGGATATAATTGCTCACGTCAGATGGCTCTTGTCTGAAAACAGAAAATTCTAGGAAGATGTTTATTAGTGTTTTATTGACTACACAAAGCCAGTTGACTGTGAGGATCATAACAAATTATGGACAATATTGTGGATAGTGGGAATTACAGAACACTTAATTATGGTCATGAGAAACCTGTACACATCTCAGTATGGTTGAAGTGCTATTAAGAGGATACTGTGTGACCTAAGGTGTGCATCAGAGCTGTGTACTTTCACCATACTGTCTGTATACTGAGCAAACTCAGTCTGTATACTGAGCAAATAATCCTAGAAGCTTGACTATTTGAAGAGGAACAAGCCATCAGGATTGGAGAAAGACTCATTAACAACTTATGTCATGCAGACGACTTAACCTTGCTTGCTGAAAATGAAGCAGACTTGAAGTACTTACTGAAGATCAAAGACCACAGCAGTCCCTATGGATTATACCTTAACACAAAGAAAATAAAATCCCTCGGAACTAGACCTATAAGCAGCATTGAAATACAAAGAGCCAAGTTTGAGATTGTCAAGGATTTCACTTTCCTTGGAACTCCAATCAATGTCCTTGGAAACAGCAGTCAAAAAATCAAAGGACACATTGTATTGGGCAAATCTGCTGCTCATTAAAGCCTCACAGACTTTGAACATGTTATCAGGGGGTACCATTTCTGAGAGAAGTGAGTCATGCTTGGTAAAGCCTGAAAAAGAGGAAGACGCTCAATGAGATGAACTAACTCAGTGCCTGCAACAATGAGCTCATGGTTAACTATTATGAGGATGTGCACGACCCGGCAATGCTTCATTCTTTTGCACATAGGGTTGCTATAAGTCTGAACCAACTTGATGACACCTGACAACAGGGTAGGTTGGTACCAACTTAACTTCAAAACTGTGCGTGAAATTCTATACCTGTGCATTTTTTCTTGCCCCTTCCCCTTTTTCTATTACCAAGAATTAACTCTTTGTTTATCATGTGTCCTTTAACATAGTTTTATCCCCGTTTTTATGTGTTTGTTACTAAAAAACATAAAGCACAAAACAAAATTATCAAGCATGAACACCTTATTACTAGCTCTTATACTTGTAGGTACGATTTCCTTTATCAAGGATTTTTGTTTACACTCATGTCTCTAAATTACTTCCTAATGTCTTTTCCCTTCCATTGACAGAATTCCCATTGTTATTTTTTTGTAGAGTCACTGTGCGAATGTGAACTTTCTGAGCTTCTTTTTTTTTCTGGGAAAGTTTTAATATCACTCACATTTTTGAAGGACAGTTTTGCTTGGTATAGTATTTTGGGTTGACAGTTTTCTTTTTTCTTTCTTGCAATGTGTTAAATGTTTCATTCTATTGTCTTTGGCCTCCAGTGTTTCTGAGGAGAAATTAAAATTTAATTTTATTGGGCATTCTTTGTGGTGACTATTTGCTTCTCTTTCAGTGATTTCAGGATTCTTTCTTTATATTTACTTTTTGAAAACCTAACTGTGCTGTACGGTGGTATAGATCTGTTTGGTTTTCCCCTACTTGGGGTTCTTTGTGATTCTTGGATTTGTAGACTCATGTCCTGAATTGTCATTGCTTGTTAGATGCTGTTGAGTCCATTCCAACTCATAGTGACATTATGTACAACAGAACAAAACACTGCACAGTCCTGTGCCATGGTCACAGTTATTTTCATGCTTGAGTCCATTGTGTCAGTCCATCTTGTTGAGGGTATGCCTTTTTTGTGCTGGCCTTCTACCTGGCATGAAATCCTTCTCCATGAACTGATCTCTCCTGACAACATGTCCAAAGTGTATGAGTCGACGTCTTGCCATCCTTGCATCTAAAGAGTATTCTGATTGTACTTCTTCCAAGATAGATTCGTTCATTCTCTTGGCAGTTCCTGGTATATTCAGTATTCTTCACTTTTGTCACAATTCAAAGGTGTCAATTCTTTTTTGGTCTTCTTTATTCATCATCCAGCTTTCCCATGCATTTGGGGTCATTGAAAACACCATGGCTTGGGTGAGACACACCACAGTCTTCAAGGTAACATCTTTGTTTTTCAACACGTTAAAGATATTTTTTGCAGAAGATTTGGCTAATGTGATAATGTCTTTTGATTTCTTGACTACTGTTTCCATGGGTATGGATTGCAGATCCAAGTAGAATCAAAAAACCCTTGACAACTTTGGTCTTTTCTGTTTATCACAGTGTTGCTTATTGGTCCATTTGTGAGGATTTTTGTTCTCTTTATGTTGAACTGTAATTCATACTAGAGATTGTGGTCTTTGATGTTCATCAGTAAGTGCTTCAAGTCCTCTTCACCGTCAGCAAACAAGGTTGTGTCATCTGCATGATGAAGATTGTTAACGAGTTTTCCTCTATTCCTAATGCCCCATTCTTCTTCACATAGTCTAGCTTCTTGAATTATTTGACTGGCGTATAGACTGAATGGGCATGGTGAAATGATACAACTCTGAGGAACACCATTTCTGATTTTCAGTCACGCAGTATCCCCTTGTGCTGTTTGAATGACTGCCTCTTGATACACCTATCTACAGGCTTCTCACGAGCACAATTAAGTCTTCTGGAATTTCCATTCTCCATGTTTTTCATAATGTGTTATGATCTACACAGATAAATACCTTTGCATAGTCAATAAAGCACAGGTAAACATCTTTCTGGTATTCTCTATTTTCAGCCAAGAACCAGCTGACAAAAGCAGTGATATCCCAGGTTCATGTCCTCTTCTGCATTCAGCTTGAATTTCTGGCAGTTCCCTGAGGATACACTGCTGCAACCACTTTTGAATGATCTTAAGCAAAATTTTATTTGCACATGCTATTAATGATATTGTTTGATAATTTCTGTATTTGATTGGATCACCATTTTTGGGAATAGGCATAAATACAGATTGCTTCCCCTTGGTTGTCCAGGTAACCATCTTCCAAATTTCTTGGCATAAATGAGTGATCACTTCTAGTATTGAATCCTTTGCTGAAACATTTTAGTTGCTATTCTGCCAATTTCTGGAGCTCTTTGGTTTTGCCAGAGCCCTTTTGTTTTGCCAGAGCCTTCAGTACAGCTTAGACTTCTTCCTTTAGTACAGCTGAGACTTCTTCCTTCAGTATCATCGGTTCCTGATCATATGTTACCCTCTAAAATGATTGAATGCTGACAAATTCTTTTTGGTACAGTGACTCTGTATTCTTTCCATCTTCTTTTAATGTTTCTTCCATTGTTTAATATTTTCCTGTAGAATTCTTCAATGCTGCAACTTTCAGCTTGAAATGTTTTCCAGTTCTTTCAGTTTAGGAAATGCCAAGTGTGTTTTTCCTTTTTGGTTTTCTACCTCCAGGTCTTTAAATACATCATTATAGTCAGATCTGACTCGATGGCACTTGGCTTGGCTAGTGCTTTATCTTCTTGAGCTACCCTTTGAAATTGTCTATTCAACCCATTTACTTCATTGTTTCTTCCTTTCTTTTTATCTACTCCATGTTCAAGAGAAAATTTCAGAGCCTCCTGACATCCAAGTTGATCCTTCTTTCCTGTCTTTTTATTTTTTTAATTAATTTATTTATTTTTATTAAATAAAAAAAATGAAAGTGTACATACTCTGTGCTTACAATATTGGGCTAAGAGAGGAGGAGTACACAAGTTGTGTCAAAGTTTCATTAATATTGATCTTCTTACTAATGTGAATTGTCACCAATTTCACCCTACCAAATTTCTAACAATTATCTAATCTAAACCCTCGTCCCTTGTCTTCCTGTCCTCCCACCTTCCCCATCCCTGTAGCTGTCAAAGAGTCTTTTCTATTATGTATGAGTATGCTTTTAAGTTTTTATCATAGGGGTCTCATATAATAATTGTCCTTCTGTCGCTGACTAGTTTCACTCAATATAATGTCCTCCAGTTGAGACCAAATTGAGAGATGTTTCCTGCTATCATCGTTGTTCTTTATCAGTGTATAGTACTCCATGGAGTATATATACCAAAGTTTACCTATCCGTTCTTCTGTTGTTGGGCATCTGGGTTGATTCTAACTTTTTGCTATCGTGGACTGTGCTGCAATGAACATTCTTGTGCATGTAGCAGTCAGTGTGAATGGCCTTGATTTTGTAGGATATATTCCAAGCAGAGGAATAACTGGGTCAAATGGTATATCTATATTCATTATTTTAAGGTAACGCCAAATTGCTTTCCAAAGAGGTTGCACCATTCTGCAATCCTATCTTTTTAATGGCATTTTGCTTTCTTCATATATGATGTCCTTGATAATATTCCACAACTGGTCTAGTTGTCATTCATTAGTGTTAAAGAATCAAATCTGTTCTTGAGATGTTCTCTAAATTAAGGTGGAATATGCTCACAGTCGTACTTGAACTCTTGTGAACTTGTTCTAATTTTCTTCAGTTTCAAGTTGAACTTGCATATGAGTAATTGATGGGTCCACGGTTGGTCCCTGGCCTTGTTCTGACTGATGATATTGAGCTTTTCTGCTGTCTCTTTTCACAAATGTAATTAGTCTGAGTCTTATGTATTCCATCTGGCCAAGTCTACATGTATAGTTGCCATTTATATTATTGAAAAAATGTATTTGCAATGAAGACGTCATTGTCTTGTGAAATTCTACTATGCCACTTCTGACATCCTTTTTACTACCAAGGCCATATTTTTCAACTACTGTTCCTTTTTCTTTGTCTCCAACTTTCACATTCTAATCATGTCCTTCGTTAGATTGGAGGAAACTTTATGTTGTTATTTCTTCCAATATTTTTTCTTTTTCTTTCTCTGTTCTCTTCTGGAATTCTCATTATATATATATACATTAGATCTCTTGTTTTTACCATTCATTCAGTTTTTATTGGCCATTTTTTCAGAAGTAGACTGCCAGATCCTTCTTCCTAGTGTTAGTCTGAAAGATCCGCTGAAATCTTTCCACCACAGGTGACTCTGCTGGTATTTGAAATTCTCATGGCAAAGCTTCTAGTATCACAACAATACACACCAACACAGTATGAGAAAATGATAGACATACAGTGGTGCAACGGCCGATGAACTGAAATGCTGCAGGTGAGGTAGCAGGCTGCTCGTTCACAGGTTTGTGAGATCTGGCAAATCCAAAATCTACAGAGCAGATGCCTGACTGAGGGCTTCTCCAATAACTGGAGGTCAGAGCATGCGAAGAGTGCAGGATTGAGAGAAAGAGAAAGACTGAACTTTGCCAGGACATCTGTCTTCAATTGAATTGTATCTCTCCCTCCCCATGATGTGTGCTATCAATTTGCTTGGGCCATGATTTGAATTATTATGTGGTTGTCATCCATTTTACAATTTTTCTGTGTTGCAAATATAAATCTCCACATGTGGTTAATAGGGAAGATTGCACTCTGTTAAAGATGAATGAAGTGGGACCATAGCACCCTCACTAAGGTCACTCCCTTGATTCAGTGTAAAGGGAGTTGCCCTGGGGTGTGGCTTGTATCACTTTTTATTCTACAAGAGATAAAAGGAAAGGGAAGCAAGTAGAGAATTAGAGACCAAGAAAGCAGCTCCAGAAGCAGAGTGTGTCCTTTGAACCTGAGATTCCTGTACTGAGATACTTCTACACCGAAGAAAGACTGATGCAATACAAAGATTTTCCTCCAGAGCCAATTGAGAGAGAATGCTTTCCTCTGGAGCCAGTACTCTGAATTCAGACTTCTAGCCTACTGGATGGGTTGTGAAAGAACAAACTTCTCTTTATTAAAGCCATCCACATGTGGTGTTTCTGTTGTAACAGTGCTAGATGCTTAAGACAATATCCACATATATTGGATGCAGGCCACATCCCCAAAGAAACTTCTGTTCCAACTAATTGGCTGCTCACATCAGATCACAAAATGAGGAATGATTATATAATATCTGCCAAACTGCTGAGAAGTTCACACACATTAACCATCACACCAGTTGAATTGTGTAGGTGTCTTTATTAAAACTCAGTTGACCGGAAATGTAAAGAATTGTTTGAAGACTCTCAATCCAATTCGATTGATCTATATGCCTATCCTATGCCACTAAAGATAGATATTTTCTTAATTACTGTAGCTTTGTAATAACTGTTGAAATCATGATGTGTAAGTGCTCTAGTTTTGTTCTTTTTAAGATTGTTTTGGTTATTCTAGATTCCTTGTATTTCATGTGACTTTTGGGATCAGTTTGCCAATTTCTGCTAAAAAAAATAGTCATTGAGGCTTTTGGTAGGGAATTTGTTGCGTGTGTACATCAATTTGTAGACCATACCTTAGCTATATTGTCTTCCTATCTATGAGTGTGGGATATATTACCACTTATTAAAATTTTCTTTAACATTGCTGATGTTCTTTAAACAATGCTTCATTGTTTTCAATGTCTTACACTTCTTTTGTTAAATTTATCCCTCAGTATTTTAATTTTGCTGCTACTGTAAATGGAATTGCTTGTGTAATATTATATTCTGATTGTCCATTGCTAGTATGATGAAATGTGATAGATTTTTCCCTCTTATTTGCCAAATTTTCTGAGCTAAGTTTTTTAGGTTGAATAACGTTTTAGTGGATTCCTAAAATTTTTCTGTATTTTCAGATCATGTTTTCTGCAAATAAAGGTAAATTTTGCCTTTTTCCTTTCCCATTTGAATGCTTTTTACTCTTTTTCTTGCCTGATTGCTCTGGCTGGAATACCCCAGTTGAATAGTAAATAAAAGTAGAAACACTGGTGGTGTAATGGTTAAGTGCCGCGTCTGCTAACAAAAGGTTTGCAGTTCAAATCTGCCAGGTGCTCCTTGGAAACTGTGTGGGGGCAGTTCTACTCTGACCCTTAGTGTTGTTGGGAGTTCTCTGTCCTACAGGGTCACCACATGAGTCGGAATTGACTTGATGACACTGAGTTGGTTTTTGGAATGGTTGGACTGTTAACAGGGTGTATAACATCAATTGGTTTTCAGATGTTGAACCAACTTTGCATTCCTTGGATAAATCACACTTAGTCACGCTGAATAAACTTTTTTACATGGTGATGTATTCATTTTCTTAGTATTTTGTTGAATTTTTTGCTTCTATATTCATAAGGGATATTGTTCCATAGTTTTGTGCTGTTTTTTGATGTCAGGGTAACACTGGCTTAATGGAATGAGCTGCAAAGTGTCTCTCTTTATCTTTTTGAAAGAATTTGTATAATTCTTTAAATGCCTTGTAGACTTTCTACTGAAGCTATCTAGGCCTGGATTTTTCGGCTATTTTTCAATTACTAATTCAGTAATTTATTATGGACTTTTTTTTTTCAGTTTCTTCTGGAGTTAGTTTCAGTAGTCGGTGTCTTTTTAAGAATTTGCCCATTTCCTCTAGGTGTACAGTTGTTTATAGTTTCCCTTTCAATTCATGTTATGTCCTCTTTTAATCTTGATTTTAGTAATTTAAATCTTCTTTTCTTTGTCAAACCAGCTAGAAGTTTATTAGTTTTGCTGACCTTTTCAAAGATACAACTTTTGGCTGTGCTGATTTTTCTTTATTGCTTATCTATTTTCTGATTGATTTGTTTCCACTCTATATTATTTTCTGCCTTCTGCTTGGGTTGGTCTTTGCTCTTATTTTTACAGATTTAAACTTTCTTTTAAATTGTGTTTTAGGTGAAAGTTTACAGTGTGAAATAGGTTTTCATCAAACATTTATACACAAAATGTTTTGTAATGTTGATTGCTATAATTTCTTAAGGTGAAAAGGGTGTATTACTGATCTGAGATCTTTTTTTATACAGGCATTTACATCTATAAATTTTCCTCCAACTACTGCTTTAGCCCCCCTCTCATAAGTTTTGTTATGGTTTTTATTTTCATTTATCTTAAAATACACTCTAATTTTTTTTGTAATTTCTTCTTTTACCCCTTGATTATTTAGAAGTATGTTTTGTAATTTACAAATATTTTTGAATTTTCCACTCTTATTGATTTTTAATTCCGTTTGGTCAGAGAAGATACTTTGTGTGATTTCATCCTTGTATATGTATTAAGACTTATTTTATGTCTTAATATATTGATCTTCTGTCTGGTTTTTCTATTCATTATTGAAAGTGAAGTACTAGAATCTCCATATATTATTGTTGAAGTCTCTATTTCTTCCATTTTTCCGTTATTGCCTTCTTTTTTGTTAAATAGATATTTTCTAGCATACTAGCTTAATTGTTGTATCGTTTTTTAAAGTGTAGGTTTTTCCAGTTATTTTTATTTCCTTGCCCTGGAGATTACAATTAACATCTTAATTTTGAACAATTTATTTTGAATTGATGCTAATTTAATTTCAGTTTTCCACCTCCCATCTGTCAGTTTTTCATATCATGGTGGGGTGGCTTGTGTGATGCTGGATGCCAAATGCTATGCCATTTCAAATGTCAGTGGGACTACCCGTAGTGAACAGGTTTGAGTGGCACTTCTAGACTAAGACAGCCTAGGGAGAAAGACCTACTTCCAAAAATTAGCCAAAGAAAATCCAATAAATCACAAAAGAATATTGTCTAACTCGTTTGTCTCAGGTATGTCACCAAGAGGGATTAATCACTAGAGGAGGACATGTTTGGTAAAGTAGAGAGCCAGTGAGAGTAAAAAGACCCTTAATGAGATGAACTGGCACAATAATTGCAGTGATGGACTTAAAGACTTGCCAGTTGTGAGGATAATGCAAGACTGTGCAATCTTTTTGTTCTGCTGTATATAGGTTACTATGAGTTGGAGTCAACTTTGCAGTACCTAACGTTAATGACTTCAGTAGTATACAAGATGCTCGTCTAATATAGATTCTCTATTTAACCCTTCTTTTTCACCGTTTTATAACACAAATTGTATCTGCCTAAATTTATGCCCATCAATGCAGTTTTAGGATTATTGCTGTATGCAGTTGTCTTTGACATAAGGTAGGAGAAAACAGGGTTACAAACAAAATTATATTTAGATTGTCTTTTATATTTAACTATGTGATTACCTTTATTAGCACCATTTCTTCAAGTTACTGTTTATTATTCTTTCATTTCAGTTTAAATGACTCCTTTTAGTACTTCTTATAAAGCAAGTCTGCCACTGATAAATTCTCTCTCTTTATGTTTACCTGGAAATGTCTTCATTTCTGCTTTATTTTTAAAGAATAGTTTTGCTGTATATAGAATTCTTGTTTGTCTTTATTTTTCTCTCAGCCCTTGGAATATTGGCTCTGTCTTTGTCCTCCATGATTTCTTATGACAAATTAGCAGTTAATCTAACCAAGGATCCCTTTTACATAAAGAGTAACTTTTCTCACTGCTTCCAAGAGTCCCTCTTTTTGGTTGGCTTTTGACAGTTTGAGTATGATATGCTGAACTGTAGATCTCTTTGAATTTATCTTACTTCATACTTATTGACCTCCTTGACTGTGTAGATTAATGCTTTTCACCAAATTTGGGGAGTTTGAGGCATTGTTTCTTCAAGAATTCCTTACAGTTTTTTCTTTCTCTCTTTCTTTCTGAGTCCCCTCAGCCATGGCATGAAGACCAAACCTCTCAACTCAGAATTCAAGACCTCTCACACTCTGACCCTAATCCTCTCACCTTATCTCTTTTCCCACAGCCAAGCCCATCCACGCTGGATCCTCTGCTTTTGGCAAGCCTTGGACAACTTGTCACTCCCTGGATAGTCTGTGTCTTTTCACACTTCCATATCTCTACAACAAGCTTGTCCATCTGCTTGAATGTCCTACTGCCTGATCTTTTCATCTTTCAAGGCCAAGTCAGCCAAGCCAGGCACAACTTAGTTATTGCCTCTGATTTTAAGCCTCACTTGATATGTCTTTTGCAGGCAAAATTCATTGTTCCTTCATGAGTGTTCTGGGTCTTCTAGTCAGATCTGTTAATGATGGTCCATGTCGTCTTAACCCTTAGCCATCCAAATAGCAGCTCTGTATCTTTTTTCTGTTTCATTCCCAAATTCTCAGAGCCTAGAACAGTCAGCCTTTTTCTACTGAGTGGCAATGTCACCGCCAGAAACCTCTCTGGAAGGCTTGGCCTCCTTGAGTATGACTGCCTGTGGTCCATCCAGCATGATTGTTCTTGGCTGCCCAAGTACTGGGATTTATAGGAACAATTCTAGTTAATACATAGAATCCACAGAATGGTAGATTTATAACATCTCAGGTTGATTCATTTAGAAGGACTCTTGAGGACCAAAGGTTCTTCCACTCTCCTTCATTACTAAATCAGGTTCTTTGGGTTCTATTTGAACCCTTCCTGGGATTGAAGCTCACTGTCTCAAAGTTTCCAAAGGCAGGGCCAAATTGGCAGAGTAGTCAGACCCTTCCTCTGGCTACATTAATAACAAAGACCCAAAAGAACAAATGAATCTATTACATATAACATCCTAGGAGCCCAGAACACCAAAGGGAAAGTTGAGAAATTGGGCTGAACAAAGGGGAAGGTAGAATAAGATTCACCAGACCTAACCCCCTGGGAAACAGATGTGGCCAGTGTGGTGAGGTGAGTGTGGTGGTTAAAAGGTGTCCTCTCCAGTGGGACAAACTGGCCAGAGAACCTACTTGCACCTCCAGAACCAGTGAACAACAGCACATCAGTAGAAGGGAGATGAGCATAGCTGCACTATACCAAAACCTAAGAGGTTTCCTAACTACAGCTCAATATTTTGAAGGGCAGAGTAGCAGGGCTATGGGTCTGGACACCAGACCTAGATGTGTGTTTCAGGGGACTTCTAGGTCAACTTGCATGACTAAGATTTTCTAAAAAATGTTCTGCATCCCAGTTTGACGAGTAGTGTCTTAAAAGCTAGCAAGCACTCAATTAAGTAGTATCAACTGGTCCCTGTGCACCTGGAGCAGATGAAAAAAAAGGACTTCAAAAAAATGAGGAAAACATGAGTCCAGGAGACAGAAGGGGCCATATGATCTGAATACTTCATCAGCTTGAGACCGGAAGACCTAGGTGGTGCCCAGCCACCAACAATGACTGCCCTGACAGAGAACACAATGTGGAGTCCCTGAAGTACTGGGAGAAAAATGGGAGTGTAGAAATAAAATTCTATTAAAAAACTAGACTTGATGATCTGACATCCTGGAGGTCCTGTGAAGACATGGCCTCCAGACTCTCTGTTAGCTCAGAGCTGAAACCAGTATGGAAGTCAACTCTTCAGACGAAGATTGGACCGAACTATAAGACACAGAGTGATGCTAGTGAAGAGTTGCTTCTTGGCTTAAATGTATATGTGAGGCTGTCTGAGCAGCTCTCATCCAGAAGTAAGATTAGGAGAGGAGGGATATAGGAGTTGGTTGAATGGATACAGGAAGTACAGGGTGGAAAGTAGGAGTGTGCTGTCACAGGGTGGGGATAATAGCTAGAGTTGTATAGTGGTGTGGGTGCGGGGTTTTATTTGGCAAACTGACTTGGATTGTAAACTTTCACTTGAAGCACAGTAAAATATCAAAAACACAAAAGTTTCCAGATAACTCCTCTGCAACTTGTGCCCTGCCTTCTGGAGCCCTTAGAACAAATTTGTTTCTTCCTCCACACAATTTCCCTTCAGATACTTGGGAAGAGCCATTATGCTCCTCTTCCCGGCTAAGAGTCCTCAGGTCATAGATTCAGAGACTTTTAGAGCTGGATGCAACATGTGAGTTTACAGTCTAACCCTGTTATTTTATAGATCAGTGGATTTTATTACCTCATCTTTCTTTCTAGGAGTGTTTTTTTTTTTCTGAGCTGAACTTGTCACAGAAAAACTATAATCATGCCACTGCAACAACAGTTGGACTGCCAACAAGTTTTTCTTATCATTACTTTATAAATTGTGATCTTGCAAAAATGGTTAGAAAGTCCAGATAAACATGAAGAAAGACATGTTTTCATCACCTTCAATACGCTGTTAACATTTTGTTATGCAACCTTCCAGACAACTTTCTATGTATGGAGAGAGACAGAGAGAGAGAGATCACATATATCCTGATTTGTAATAGATTTGCCTTATTTCATAATATAATGTGAATGACTTTATATGTTAATAAATATTAAAACTGTGTGATGTTAGTGGTTATATCTTATTCATCATGCGCTACCATGATTTATTTAGCTAATTCCCATTGTGTTGTACATTTAAGCTGTGTGTGTTTTTTTTTTAAATTTGTTCATCCAGCCATCTATCCACCCATCCATCTTTCTACCCATCTGTTAATCCACCAAATTTTCTATGTAACTTTGTCTCCAAGGAATAGATAGATTGCCTGTGCAACTTACTTTATCTCCCTAAGCCTCAGTTTTCTTATATGTAAAATGTGAATAGAAACAGTAGGTATTCCACAATGTTGTTGTCAAAATTAAATGACATAACAGATGTTGCCACTACACACAAAACCTGGAAATAATAAGGGCTCAATAAACAGGAGCTGTTATTGTTATTTTCATGTGTTCTTTTTATTTAGTCAAGAAACATGTCCAATTTGATGCCATGTATAAAATTAACCTTCTTTGAACTTCTAGTTCTTGCTATGATGGGATACCAAGAGCAGACTATTGCCTCCACTGAGAATACCTAGAAAATCCAGATGAAAAATATTGGTTTGGGGAGGCACCACTGGTTTGAAGGAGCTGAAGAGAAGGGGATTACAGAAGATGAACTGATATTCTGTACATCATTTTCCCTCAAAGTGTTTGCCAATTCCTGACTGAAGGAGAGGTGCTGGGAACATAAGCATAGGGCTATTGGTAAAAGGTAATGACAGGGAAGGTTTCAGCAATTTCTTAGAGAAAAGGACAGTAAAGAAATAACTATAGTGATGACGAGATAGGCAAGACTTAGGAGGCCAGTATTGCCGAGAGAAAGGAGCCCCAAGCTCAAGAGCTTTCCTCTTGAAGCATTTGCGTACATATTAAATACATGTGCTGAGCAGCTAAGAAGAAAAGCAGTGAAAAGCTGAATGAAGTTTCCAGAAACCTCATGGATGTGAAGCAGCAAAAAAATGGAGTTCCAAGCCCTGATAACAGTCCAAGTTCTCAAATGGACTCTGGGGAGGGCTAAATCCTAAAGACAGGTGTGAACTAAAGATAGAATGATGCCCAGCTACCATTAATGAACATTTTGACTGCAGATTCTATAACAGAATCCTGATAAAAAGGAGGAAAATTCAGAACAAAATTTCATATTCTCATGGATTGCAAATTTCTTGAGTGAGATTGGATGTGAAACCATTGCCTTGAGAGAATCTTTAAACCTTAAATCAAAAATATATCCTGAAGTCTTCTTAAAATCAAACAACAGTTGAGTTTAACTAGTAAAAAATGTCTGCCTTGACCACTGTGCTCATTTAAGAGCTAGGTATAAAGGATCAAATTAACAACAGCAACCCAAAAAATTAGATAGGGACTTCAGGGTAGAGTGAGCTTATGTTAATGAGGAAGGAACAACTTAGAAAAGGAGGTTCAGAATAGTTGCACAAGTCAAAGAATGCAATCAATATCACTGAATTGTATGTGTAGAAAGTATTAGATTAGTGCATGCTTTGCTGTATTCTCTCAACAACAACAAAATAATAAGACTTTTAAGGACTAAAATTCAAGCTTCAAGTTATTTTGGTTTAAGGTAGTCTGTTCACACTCTAGCTGTCCCCGACAGTAAGGTGAACCCTTTCCAGAGAAAGTGATAGAATACAGAGCCCCCATAGTTTCAATTAAAAATTACTAGACACACTAAGAAAAAACAAAACAAAAAACTCAAATGACACAGATACTGGGGTCATCAGAAACCTTAAAATAATTGACAATAATATTTTTAAGAAAATAGCTAAGATGGAATATTTCACCACAGAAATTATGGGGCCTGACACCAATAAGCCCACGAACTCTATTACTCTAAGTGCCACATACTTCATTGATGAATATCATGATGGTTACCTTCAAAGTACTCCCTTTGGGAAGCTATGAATTGATGCCAGTGCCTAGTTTACCTTTCAGAGCAATTTTGGAACTCTTTCTGGAATGGCCACTGAACACGGTAGCATGGTGGCAAGTTCACAAGCTTAATTGTACAGTTGTCTGTGAGGGAGTTTTTAGCCAGTAAACAAATAATTGCATTGGAACACTCTCCCTACTCATCTTATCTGGCCCCCAATGACTTTTTTCTTTACCTGAAGATAAAGGAATATTGAAAAGAAGACATTTTGATGATGTTCAGGACATCAAGGGCAGTACGATGACGGTTCTGATGGCCATTACAGAAAAAGAGTTCCAAAATTGTTTTGAAAGGTGGGCTAGGCAATGGTGTTGGTGCACAGCTTCCCCAGGGGAGTACTTTGAAGGTAACTATAGTGATATCCAGCAATAAGGTATGTAGCACTTTTTGTAGGATGAGTTTGTGGACATAATTGGCAGTTCTTGTATATATACGTATGTATAATTTTATTGTAGATGTATAATATATAATTTCTATATATGTGGACACTTTAGAGCTGAAAATATAACAACTGATATTTGAAATACAATCCAAACCAAAAATCAACTGCTATTCAATCATTTCTGACACACAGTGATCCTATAGGAACAGAGTGTAACTGCCTTAGGATTTCCAAGACCATAAATCTCTACAAAACAGGTACGAAGAGGCTGATGGTTTCAGACTGCCAACCATTTGGTTAACAGCTGAGTACTTAACTGGAAGTCCTGATGGTGTACTCGTTAAGTGTTACAGCTGCTAACCAGGTTCAAATCTGCTAGGTACTCCCTAGGAACTCCATGGGGCAGTTCTTTTCTGTCTATAGGGCCACTGTGAGTCTCCGCACCATCAGGGCTCCCACTCCCATAGAATGCAACAAATGGATTTAAAAACAGATGGAAGCCAGGCACCATCCAGTTCTTTTGGTCTCATGGCAAACAAGACAGTTATTCACGAAGGCCAATAGCCACAGATTCCATTTCCTCCTCTTTTTCCTAACTCTCCTTCTCTGTTGGTCCAGATGAATAGGACAACAGTTGTGCCTTGGGTGTCCACTTGCAAGCTTTTAAGACCCCAGGCACTATGCAATGAACTAGAAGGTAGAACAGAAGCACTGAATGCATCTGGGATCTGTTCATTAGGGGGGTGACCCATGAAGCCATGGTCCTAGACCACCAAACCAAGAAACCAAATCCCATTAGGTATTTGGTTGTACATTAGCAGCCAGTGGTTAAGAATTGCAGCTGCTAACAAACAGTTTAGCAGTTAGAATCCACCAGCCACTCCTTGGAAACTGTATGGGGGCAGTTCTACTCTGTTCTATGGGGTTATGAGTTAGGTAGCAGGCTATGAGTCAGAATCAGCTCAAAGGCAATGGGTCACCGTAACAAGTGTTTTCTTTTTGTTGTTGTTGTATCTGTCATATGAAATTTGCCAATTCAACAGTTTAGAAGTGTGCAATTTATTGATATCTATTAATCAGTTGTTCAATCTTTACCCTTAATCAGTATGATTTTTTTTCCATTGCCATCAACCAAAACTCAATGCTCCATGAGCAGTTACTGCCCTATCCCCTGCTTCCTGTCCCTGGTAACAACTAATAAACTTTGGCCTCTGTGTATTTGCTTATTTTTGCCTTTCATATAAGTGAGGTCATACAGTATTTGTCCTATTGTGATTGACTTACTTTAATCAGCATGCCTTCAAGCTCCATCCATATTGTAGTGTGTATCAAGATCTCATTTCTTATTCTGGCTGGGTAGCATCTCATTGTATGTATGTGCCATGTTTTGTTTACTCATTTATCCACTGATGGGCATTTAGATGTTTCCACCTTTTGGCTGTCACCAACAGTGGTGTAATGTACATTGGCACACATCTGTCTGCTTACATCACTACTTTCAAGTCCCTTGGTATATTCCTAGCAATGGAATTTCTGGTTCATGTGATAGTTCTATTTTCAGTTTTTTGAGGAATTGCCCCACTCTGTTCCACAATGGCTGTACTGGTTTGCATTCCTACAAGCAGTAGATAAGTATTCTACTTTCCTCATATCCTTGGCAATATTTGTTATTTTCTGGGATTTTTTTTTTAGTCTTAGCCATGCTAGTAGGAATGAAATAGTATCTCACTGTGGTTTTGATTTACATCTCTCGGAAGGCTAATGACTTCAAGTACTTTTTCATATATTTGGTGGTCATTTGAGTTTTGATAAAAATTTTATACGAGAAGCTTGATTGGAAGGGGAGAAATGCAGAACAGAATTTCAAATTGTCTTGGAATCCGGACTTTCCAGAGCTATTGAGACTGAATAAACCCCTGAAACAATCCTTAAACATTAAGTCAAAAATATTCCCTGAAACCTTTAAACCTGACAATAGTTTAGCTTAAAGAGTAGAGAATGTCTGCTTTGAGCACTGTGCTCTTTTAAGAACTCTGTTGAAGGGATCAGATTGATAACATCAACTCAAAAGATTAGATAGGAAACTTAAGGGACAGTGAGTTTATGTTAACAGAAGAGGAACAATTTGGAAAGGAGGATGAGAGAGATTGCACAACTCAAAATATGTAATCAGTGTCACTGAGTGTATACATAGAAATCAGTGAGTTGATATGTGTTTTGCTGTGTATGTTCTCAGTAATAACAACAAAAAATAAAAGAATAGATGGGAAGCAATAGAGTAGAGGATTAATAGATTAGTAAGATTAGAAGAAGATGTGCCATTAGAAAATATCCAGGCTGACATGCAAAGATTTTAAAATGATGAAAATTTTGTAAAAGAATATAAGAAATATACTGAATATGTTGAAAAGTTCTAAAATATGTCACAGAAGGAGTCACAGAGAGAGAGGAAAAAAAACCTATAATGGAACAGAAATAATACTAGAGGACATAAGGGCCGATAGCTTCAAAAACAGTGAATGCTGTCAAATCCACAAACACAAGATGCACATAGACCCCAATGAGATAATTACAAATACAACCTTAAATCTTAAAAGGATCTGGGGGTTAAAATGTACACTACCTTCAAAAAATTACCAATCAGAATGATAGATTTCAACACAAATGATTGAGTCGTAGGGCAAAGAAACAACATCTTGAAAGTGCTGGACAAAACTAACTGCCAGCCTAGAACTAGATAGCAAAAATTTCCTTCAAAAGTGAATGTGCAAAACTAAAGACACAAGGGAAAGATTAGTCTAAAGGACTAATGGACCACAGCCACCACAGCCCCCACCACACTGAGTCCAGTACAGTTAAATGGTGCCTGACTGCCACCACTGACCGCTCTGACAGGGATCACACTAGAGTGTGAAAGAGCTGAAGAAAAATGTACAACAAAGTTCTAACTCACAAAACAAGACCTGACTTACTGGCCTAACCAAGACTGGAGAAACCTCAAGAGTGTGGCCCCTGGACACTCTTGTAGCTCAGTAATGAAGTCACTACTGAGGTTCACCCTGCAGTCCAAAGTTAGAGAGGCCCATAAGACAAAAAGAGACTAAAAATGCACACCAGCCCATGGGCAAGGAGTAGAGGGCAGGAGGGGACAGGAAAGCTAGTAATAGAGAGTCCAAGGTCAAGAAGGGATAGGTGTTGGCATGTCCCAGGGTTGTCAGTCAATGTCACAAAACAATATGTGTGCTAAGTGTTTAATGAGAAAATAGTTTGTTCTGTAAATCTTCATCTAAAGTACAATAAAAAAAAAAAATTAAACCAAAATGAAGGTTCAAAAAAAGTAAAGGTTAAATGAAGGCATTTGTAGGAAAACACAAATGAAAGTGTTGATTGGCATCATAACCACTAAAACAAATAAAAGGGAATTCTTTAGGCAGAAAAAAGTAGTTCTAGATGAAAGCATGACAATTCAGGAAGCAGTGATGAGCAACAAAAAGGGCAAATCCTAAATGATAGTGGTTGTATAAAACAACAGTTGTAATCCCTTTTGTGGTTGGAAATATTTAAAAGACATGACAACAATCAAAAAAGAAGCAGGAGGTGCATAAATGGCAATAGACTGCTCTAAGATCCTTGTACTACCTGAGAAGTGGTAAAACTCAAAGTACTAGTTTTTGGTAGACTCTAATAAGTAAATTAGTATAATTTTTTCTGAGTCATTTGACAAGTTGTAAACATGATTCCCCAATATCCTTTCATACCATTTGCAAAAGGAGGGTCCTCCCTTATGTAAACACAATACAGTTATTAAAATCAGGAAATTGATTTTCATCAATACCGTCACCTAATCCGCAGACCTCATTCAAAGTTTGTCTGTTGCCTTAATAATGTCTTTTATAGCTCCAAGCTCCTGTTCTACATTTAGCTGTCATGTGTCTTCAATTTATTTTAGCTTAGAATTGTTCTTAGTCTTTCCTTGCCTTTCAAAACCATGAAATTTTTGAAAAGTTTTTTTAGCTGCTTTGTAGAATGTCTTTCAGCGTTGATTTTCCCACAGTGTTTCCTCATAATTTATGTATTTAATAGATCAGAGGTAATGCTGTATTCTTTTCATCACATCCATATAAAGAGGCACACAGTATCAATTTGTCCCAGTGCTTGTGGGAGAAAAAAAATCATAACATCATATCTGTTGCCATCAAGTCAGTTCCGTCTCCCGGTGACTTGATGTGTTACGGAGTGGAATTGGCCCATAGGGTTTTCTTGGCTGTAAGCTCTATGGAACTGGATTGCCAGGATTTTCTTTTGCAGGGCCACTGGGTAGTTTGAAACTGCCAACCTTTAGATTAGTACATGAACGAGTACACAGTCTTTTCACTACCCAGGTACCTCTGGTAAAGGCAATAAGACTGGGTACACAAGGGACTGGTAAAAATCTTTGTTTGCTTCACAGTTTTGCCTAAGCCGGGTTTTGAGTAGAAATGTAAAGAACATGGCATTGGCAGAATTGTTTGCCTGGTATGGGTGTTTGGGCAGTCTATCAGCAGTTCACATCTGCCAGTCTGTCCTTGTAAACTCTCCGGGCAGTTCCAGTCCTTACTACAGGACTGGATTGCTGTGAGTCAGAATCCAGTTGATGGCAATGGGTTTAATTTTTAGTTCTTTGGGTTTTTTTAGATCCTTCTAATCCCCCAGAACCTTCTTCATGATGCATCACAATTATTAACACCTATTCTTCTTGAAGCAGGGGGAGAGTGCACCTTACAGAATGTCTTTTATCGTAATGGTATTTATTAGTCTAGCTGTGAGGCTTGGCCAGACGAGAAGGGGACTTCCTGAGAGGAGCAAATAAAAATGGCCTGTGATGTGGCTGGGCACAAATGCCCACCAGGTGGCTGCAGCCTCTTCATTAGTCACCACTTATGTGGCTCCTCTCTGAAATCCTCTCATTCTCTGGCCTGGTGAGGGCCTCAGTCACACAAGTCACATTAACTTGTGATGTTAACCTTTGTCATATGGTTAAGATGTCATCTGCCAGATGTCTCCACCTGGGGTTCTTTATTCTTCCTTGTTGATCTAAATATCTGTCTGGTGTTACTTCTTTTAGTCTGGAAGACATGCATAGCTTTGAATGTATTGCAAGTGTTCTGGAAATGAATTCTCTGAGTTTTGTTTATCTGAAACATTTTCATTGCAAAACCTTTAAAGAATATTTTTGCACACTGGGAGGCCTCTCATTACCCAACTTTAGAATATACTACACTGCCACAGTGGTCAAAACAGCCTGGTACTGGTACAAGAACAGGCAGATGGATCAATGGAATACAATTGAGACCCCAGAGATGACACCATCTGCCTATGAACAGTTGATATTTGACAAAGGCCCTAAGACATTAAACTGGGGTAAAAACAGTATCTTCAACAAATGGTGGTGGCAAAATTGGATATCCATCTGCAATAAATTGAAACAAGATCCACATCTTACACCTTATACAAAAACCAACTCCAACTGGTTAAAAGACCTAAATATCAAACCTAAAACGATAAAGCTCATCCAAGAAAAGGTAGGAACAACAATGGAAGTTTTAATACACAATGAGGACAGACTCCAAAATCTGTCAAACAAACCATAATCAACAGAAGAGAAAATAGATAAATGGGAACTATTAAGGATCAAACACTTTTGCTCATCCAAAGACTTTATTAATAGAATTACAAGAACACCCACAGAATGGGAAAAAATATTTGGCAACTCTATGTCAGACTGATGCCTGATCTCCATAATCTATAAGATATGACAAAATATCAATAAGAAGATAAATCATACAATTAAGCAATGGGCAAAGGAGATAGACAGACATTTCACTAAAGAGGAGATCCAGGCAGCCAAAAAACACATGCGGACATGTTCACGATCTTTAGTTATTAAAGAAATTCAAATCAAGAAGACAATGAGATACCATCTCACCTCAACAAGATTGGCCGTGATCCAGAAAACACAAAACAACAAATGCTGGAGAGGCTGTGGAGAAAGTGGAACCCTCCTACACTGTTGGTGGGGTTGCAAAACAGTCCAGCCTCTTTGGAAAGCAATCTGGCGCTTCCTTAAAAAAATAGATATTGATATACCATTTGACCCAGTAATTCCACTACTTGGAATATATCCTACAGATTCAAGGCCTTTCACACCAACGGACACATGCACCAGAATGTTTATCGCAGCACAGTCCATGATAGCAAAATGATGGAATCAACCCAGATGCCCAACAATAGAAGAATGGATAGGTAAACTGTGGTACATATACTCAATGGAGCACTACGCAATGATAAAGAATAACGATGATTCCAGGAAACATCTCCTAACCTGGTTTCAACTGGAAGACTTTATGTTGAGTGAAAGTAGTCAGCGACAAAAGGACAAATACTGTATGAGACCTCTACAATAAGATCTCAAAAACAGACTTGTGTATAGAAGAAAAGACTCTTTGACAGCTGCAAGGGAGGGGAGGGAGGGAGGGTGATGGGGGGAGGGTTTAGTTTAGATAGTTACTGGAAATCTAGTTGGGAGAAAGCGGTGACAGCACACATTAGGAACAAGAACAACATTAAGTGGACTTCAGCATAACCTGAGTACTTCCATCTTAACTCAATATTGCAAGGATAGAGTAGCTAGGGCAGGGGGCAGGGGACCATGCTCTTAGGCGAAATTGAGGCCAATTGGCACAACTAGTGTTTTGCTAAGAGAGCTCTCTGCACCCCACATTGGTGAGTGGTGTCTGGGGTCTTAAAAGCTGTCAAGCTGCCATCCGAGGGCACAGCAAATGGTCCCAACTCAGCAGGAATGGATGCTCACCGAGGACCAAAATGACATGGGGTAAAGACAACCTAGAAGACAGAGAGGCCCACAAGAGTGGGTGCCTACATCGACTTGAGACCGGAAGAACCGGATGGTGCCCGGCCACCACCAGTGATAGCCACTATAGAGCTCACAGAGAGGAGTCTCACTGGCAACACAAGAATAAAAAGAGGTGCATCCTGAGATCTCCACTAAAAGACCTCAATTGATGGTCCAGCGGTTTCAGGGTTCCCCTGAGAGCATGACCCCTGGCCCTGATGCTGCCCTTACCCATAAATTATAATGAAGGTCCACTCTTTGGACAGGAATGAATTGGACTTGGCAATGCAGAGTGACCATATATTGGATGCACTTTATGGTTTTATACATCTATAGGACATCATCCTACTGACCTCTGGCTGGAGGAAGGAGAGTGGGTGGTGAGGAGGGGAAAGGAGACTGTTGGGAGGATGAGACATGTATGGAGCAGAGAGGAATAGTGTGCTGTCACCAGACAGGGAGAGCAGTGGAAGCTGCATATAGGGGGGCATTTAAATTTATATGGGAATGTACATTTTCACTCAGTCATGTTAAATAAAAAAAATAAAAATTAAAAAAAAAGAATATTTTTGCTAAATAATGATTTGAGGGGGCGTTGATAGTTTTTTTCTTTTGGAACTTTGCTGATGTCGATCTGTTGTTTTCTTGGCCTCCACTTTTTCTGATGAGAGGTCAGTAATTATTATTATTATTCTCCTGTAATAAACGTGTCTTTCTCCCATGGCTTCTTTCAAGATTTTCAAAACTTTGACTACAGTGTGTTTGAATGTGGATCTTTTTATATTTAGCTTGTTTTTTCATTTTAGCTTCTTGTATATGCAAATTATTGTGCTTCACCAAATTTTTTAGCTTCTTGTGTATCTGAGTTATTGTGTTTCACCAAATTTGGAAAACGTTGGGGATTGTTATTTCTTCAAATACTCATCCTGCCCCAATTTTATACTCTTCTCCTCCTGAGACTCCAATTACACATATGATAGGCCATTTGATGTTGTTCTACAGCTTCCTGACGCTCTGTTCATTTTTCTTTGCCCTTCTCTGATCTTCTTTCTAATCTTCACATTGAATAATTTCTAGTGATCTTTCTGTTTACTGACTCTCTTCTACTGTATTGAATCTGCTGTTAAATCCTCTAGTGAATACTTTTATTTCCATTATTGCAGTTTTTAGTTCTAAAATTTCCATTTGTTTTTTAAAATATTTGTTACATTGTCTTGTGCTCTCCTCTCTACTTATTAAAATCATTCTTCTTTTAATTATTTAGACTTAGCTGACTTAAAGTGTGCTACGTCAAACATCTGGGTTATTTTGGATTCAGTTTCCCAGTTTCTGTATTTTATTCTTTATTTTTGCTTGTGGATCACATTTTGTTACTTCTTGGTGTATTTAGTGATTTTTAAAAATTGAATGCTAGGTGTTGTGATCAATATGAAACTGGAGATTCTGTCAACTTTCTCTGAAGAATAGTGATTCTTATTTTTGTAGGCACTTCAATTACTGGCTAATCACCTTGAACATTTAGGCTTGGCTTTTGCATATCTGTGGAAAATCCAGAATATAACCCAGTACCTCTAATAATTGTGTCCTGTGTATGTGTAGCCTAGCTGTCAACCATACACTGCAAGGCTCCCCACATGGACTGCTAGGGACCCTGCCTGCACAGCTCCTTCTTCTCCAATGTCCTGCTTCTAGCATTTCAGCTACTTCAGCTTCCCCAGACTATGTTCTCGACTCCATATTACCGCTTTGTTCTATTTAGACCACAACTTTGCATGCCACAGTCAGAAAATCATCCTTAGACAGAGAGTTGAGTGATCGTGAGGCTCAACTTGTGAGTTTTCCTTCTACTGGTGATTAAGGTTTTCCACTGCCTGAAAATAGTGCCTTGCATATATATTTTTTTTAAAAAATTTTATTTAATATAACTGAGTGAAAATGTACATTCCTGTATAAATTTACATGCCCACCTATATGCAGCTTCCACTGCTCTCCCTGCCTGGTGACAGCACACTATTCCTCTCTGCTCCATACATGTTTCATTCTCCCAACAGTCTCTTTTTTCCCTCCTCTCCACCCACTCTCCTTCCTCCAGCCAGAGGTCAGCAGGATGACATCCTATAGACGTATAGAACCACAAAATGCATCCAATATATGGTCATTCTGCATCGCCAAGTCCAATACATTCCTGTCCGAAGCGTGGAACTTCATTATGACTTATGGTCAAGGGCAGCATCAGGGCCAGGGGCCATGCTCCCAGGGGAACCCCGAAACCACTGGACCATCAATTGAGGTCTTTTAGTGGGGATCTCAGGGTGCACCCGTTTTTATTCTTGTGTTGCCAGTGAGACTCAACTTAGTTAGCTCCATCGTGGCTATCACTGGTGGTGGCTGGGCACCATCCGGTTCTTCTGGTCCCAAGTCGATGTAGGCACCCACTGCTGTGGGTCTCTTTGTCTTCTGGGTTGTCTTTCCCCCATGTCATTTTGGTCCTCGGTGAGCATCCGTTCCTGCTGAGTTGGGACCATTTGCTGTGCCCTCGGATGGCAGCTTGGCAGCTTTTAAGACCCCAGATCCCACTCACCAACGTGGGGTGCAGAGAGCTCTCTTAGCAAAATGCTAGTTGTGCCAATTGGCCTTGCTTTCGCCTAAGAGCATGGTCCCCCGCCCCCTGCCCTAGCTACTCTATCCTGGCAATATTGGGTTAAGATGGAGGGAGTACTCATGTTATGTTTCGTGCCTTGCATATTTTGTTACATTTGATGGTTATTTTTGGTGGACAGGCCACTATTGAATCCATTATGTCTTGAAGTGAAAGTCTCAGGTAAGCTTGACTGAGAAGGGCCGGTTCTGTCTCCATATCCTTGCCACTCATGTAGTCCTTTAGCTGCTGCAGTTCAGCCTCTGGTTCCCTTACCTCATCAATATCTCTCTGCCTTGAAACTTCTTGGCACTTATTTCCATGATGCTTTCTTTCTTGGTCCTCTTACCCCTTTGGTTCTTCCCTCAATTTGGTCTCTTCAATCATCTCTTTCTTAAACCATCTTCCTAAAGCTGGCATTCCCTTGGAGAGGGAATGATTGGTCCTTTTCTCTTCTTCTGATACAGTTTACTCGACTGTAGAGTCAATCCCTCCTACTGATGATTCTCCAGTCGATGCCTCCAATTCTTAGCTTTATTCTGGTCTTCAGATCCATATTTCCACCTGATGCTACAAGTCGTGGAGGTTCAGGAGACCCTTAACTGCTACACTCTGCAAGTAGAACTTCACATCGCTATCGAAACCCTGCTCCTCTCTTTGTTTTCACTAAATCCTGCCACCCAGAGTACCAAAGAGGTCTTTGTCCATGTGTTCCTGATTCCCCTGCTCATTGCTTACATGAAGTGAGCTGCCATGTCCTGACTCCCGCATACCCTTTCTAATAGACCCTTTCTCTAGCTCCTTGCTAACAAATGGTAGCTATTGCTAACATAAGCAAATTAATAATATTAATGATCATACAGAAGACAAGGTCACTGTGTATGTAGTTTTCAGGGTATGATGGAAGAACAGGTCATCTTGTCTCTCAGCCATTTCTCTCCAGCAGTTGGACAGAGTTTGGGGAAAGGAGTTGAGGAATACAGATCTGCTGAGGATCCAGAGTACTCTGGGGACCTATGGGAAGCACCAGACCCCACACAATACTGCAGTAGTCAGAGATCAGGGCAGAAATCTTAGAGTGAGAGCTACTCCGATAAAAACTCGATTGGGTCAGAGAGATGGAACTGCTCATCATCCACTGAACTCCCCCCAAGGAACTGCAGTGGGTGAGGGGCAGATTGGCCTGAAAGCTGACCCTGCAGTCAGAGCTATTTTGGAGCATGCCTGTCACGCTGTCACACTGGCTGCCTGCCATGTGGCTGACTGCTCCAAGGGTCTGTGCCTAATGTCCTGTCTGCTGAGCTGCCCAGCTGATATCCTGCCCTCCACTTGTGTGACTGAGGCTCTGGCCAGGCCAGAGAATGAGGGGAATTCAGAGAGGAGCCACAGAGAGTAGTGACTAAGGCAGACGCTGCAGCCACCTGATGGGCAGCACATGTCCAGCCACATCATAGGCCATTTTTAGTCACCTTTCTCAGGGAGTCCCCTTCTCTTGTGGCCATCCTTACCAAAGAGTCCCTCAGTCCTAGGTGGTTGGTAAGCTGAGGGAGAAAGTGGGAGCTGAGGTCAGGTACAGGAACCAGGAAAGGGACCGAAGGGGAGATGTTCACAGTCCACAGTTGCTTCTAATACATCCAAAGGAAAGGCTAGCAGGTGTGCCTGCAGGCTGGAAGCTGAGGCAGCAGGGCTCCTCCAGCTCCCTGTGCCAGGACCCATGGAATAGCTCCACCCATCCCTCCATCCTCCCACTGTTTGTCAGACTCTGTGCTATAGGCCCCACAGAGATGACCCTGTCCTCAAGAGAATCTCACAGTTCAGGGAAAGTAAAGAAACCTGGGAAGACCCCCTGGCCTGATGGGCTTTGAGTAGGATACCTGGAGAACGTGAGGAGGGCATATCAGAGAAGGTGGCTGAGAGGAAGCAGCACTTCAAGGAGCCTGAAAGAGTAGCCTAGCAAAATCCCAAGAGGAAGGATGGCCAGGAACAGAAGGAATTGCATGAAATCCTCAAAATGAAATTTTGATGCTAAAAAAAAATTACCACCCCCTTCTCACGTCTACATAACCCATGGCAGATTTCCTTGTAGAGGCAGTGATGAAACTCAGAGGGTAGAAGTTGCATCTCAGGGGACAAAGTTCCCATGGTCTTAAAATTCAGTTTCCCTTGTTCTAATTCCTCTCTGCAGTCAGAACCCTTCTGGCCTTTAGGCACCAGAGTAGCTGACACGGTCCCCAGGGCTGGCAAGCCGGGCCTGTGGTCACAATTGGTCTCCAGTTTCCTCCCTTATTGCTGTTTGTCTTCAGGTGAGCTACTTAGCCTGCCCGAGCTTGGTGTCCTCATTGCAAAGTGGTGACGATAATGGCAATGCCTGCACGCAGGATGCCCTCGAGAAATGGGAGCTCTGACTATAATTATTCTGGCTATTTTCCGTCTCGCTGTCACCAGCCCCTGTAAGTGTGTTCTTGTGTGTAGTTTCCATAATTACGATCACTGTAACCACAGTATATTTGGCACCCCCCGTGGGCGAGTCTCTTGTATCCGAGGAGCTGTCCCCCTCCCACCCGTCACGTGTTCCCAGCATTCCCATCCACTCGCTGTGCTGTATCTGCCAGGCCGGTCCCTAGTGGTGGGTAATTTGGGTTGTTTCCAGTTTTCCCTGTTATAAATAGCACTGCTATGCATATCTTTATTACAAATTCCTTCTTTCCTCTGAAACCCGGAATAACTGAGTTTCATAGCACAGTGCTGTCTATAAAACCCTTTCTGCTTCCTGGCGGTAGCTCCACCTGCACTGTGTGGGCTCCTCAGCATGAACTGTGGGTTAACTCACAACTGTGTCTGCCCTACAAATGAGGACACAGACCACAGAGGATCCATTGCTGTCTGTGTCCTCAATGGGTCAGAGAAGTGGTAGCCATAGCCCAGGCCTGCAACGGCCAGGTAGAGGGAGTAGGGTGGACATATGGACAGCATCTCCCATGTTCACAGGCATAACACAAAACTAACAAGGACAAGAGAATAAGCAGGGTTTCCTAACTCTTTGCTCTGTTAAATTGACAAACAACTCATTGGGCCACTAAGGCTGAGAGAGGCCAGGGCCCTGAGGAAGCCCAGGACATTTTTGTCTTCCTTCCTTTTAATTTTCATTGCCCTACAAAATTCAGCACAGTTTTTCCATTTCTTCTGGTGTTTTTTTTTTTTTTTTTTTTTTTTTAATTGAGCCAGCTTGACTAATTCATATTTTCTTTAAAAAATCCCATTTCAAGCTAGGATTTTACATTTATTGGTAAAAATGTTGTATGTAGTATTCTTTTATTTATTTATTGTAATTGAGTGAAAATGTGCAATCCAGTTGAAATTTACATGCCCATCTATGTGCAGCTCCTATAACTCTCCTTGCCCGGTGACAGCACACTCCTCCTTTCTGTTCTATGCATGTCATATCCTCTTAACAATCTCCTGTCCCCTCTTCTCTACCATCTCCACTCCCCTCCATTAAGAGGCCAGCAGGACGACATCCTATAGATGCATAGAACCATAAAGTGCACACACAATACGGTCACTCTGTGTCACTGAGTCCAATCTATCCCTGTCCGAAGAGTTGAACTCAGTAATGATTTATGGACAGGGGCAGCATGAGGTCCAGGGACCATGCTCCCAGGGGAACCCCGAGGCCGTCAGACCATCAATTCCAGTCTTTTAGTGGTGTTCTCATGGTGCACCCGTTTTTATTCTCATGTTGCCACTGAGACTCAGCTTTGTGAGCCCCATCATGGCTGTTGCTGGTAGTGGCTAGGCACCGTCTGGATCTTCTGGTAGCATGTTCATGCATTCACCCATTCATGTGGGTCTTTCTGTCTTCTGGGTTCTCTTTTCCCCATGTCATTTTGGTCCTTGGTGATCATCTCTTCTTGCTGAGTTGGGACCATGTGGTATACCTCAGATGGCAGCTTGCTGGCTTTTAAGACCCTGGACGGAAGACTCTCTTAGCAGTATGCTAATTATGCCAATTGACCTCCATGTCTCCTGAGAGCATGGTCCCCGGACTCCAGCCCCTGGTATCCTGTCCTTGTAGTATTGGGTTAAGATTGGAACAGTATTCAGGTTATGTTGAGGTCCACTTAAACTGATCTTCTTTCTAATGTGTGCTGTCACAGATTTCACCCAACCGAATTTCTATCCACTATCTAATCTATAACCAACCCTCTGCCTCCCTCCCTCTCTCTCTCCCTTCCCTTGTAGCCATCAAAGAGTCTTTTTTTTCTGTACATGAGTCTGTTTTTAAGTCTTATAGTAGGGGTCTCATACAGTATTCGTCTTTGTGCTGCTGACTAATTTCACTCAACATGTCTGACAATTGAAACCAAGTTATGAGATGCTTTCTAAAATCACCATTGTTCTTTCTCATTGCATAGTGTTCCACTGAGTATATGTACCATAGTTTGTTTATTGTATTATTCTTTATCTCCTTATTTCACTTTGGCATTTTTTGCTTTTGCCTTCTTTTTGTTACTGGCCAGCTTTGTCAAAGGCTTGCCTATTTTACTGTTTTTAAACTTTTTTTCCCTAAGGTCCAGCTTTTCATAGTATTGATTAGCTGCATTCTTGACACATTTTTAATTTACTGGTTTCTCTTGGCCTTTTAAAGCCCATACAGCTATGAGCTTCAATGCATCATTGGTCTTCTTTTTTTTTTTAATTTTTATTTAACATAACTGAGTGGGAAAATGTACATTCACATATAAATTTACATGCCCCCCCTATATGCAGCTTCCACTGCTCTCCCTGTCCGGTGACTGCACACTATTCCTCTCTGCTCCATACATGTCTCATCCTCCCAACAGTCTCCTTTCCCCTCCTGCCCGTCCACTCTCCTTCCTCCAGCCAGAGGTCAGCAAGATGATATCCTATAGATGTATAGAACCATAAAGTGCTTCCAATATATGGTCACTCTGCCTTGCCAAATCCAATCCATTCCTGTCCAAAGAGTGGACATTTGTTATAATTTATGGGAAAGGGCAGCATCAGGGCAGGGGGCCATGCTCTCAGAGGAACCCCAAAACTGCTGGACCATCAATTGAGGCCTTTTAGTGGAGATCTCAGGATGCACCTCTTTATTCTTGTGTTGCCAGTGAGACTCCTCTCTGAGCTCCATCGTGGCTATCACTGGTGGTGGCCGGGCACCATCCAGTTCTTCCGGTCCCAAGTCGATGTAGGCACCCACTCTTGTGGGTCTCTCCATCTTCTTGGTTGTCTTTACTGCATGTCATTTTGGTCCTCGGTGAGCATCCGTTCCTGTTGAGTTGGGACCATTTGCTGTGCCCTCGGATGGCAGCTTGACAGCTTTTAAGACCCCAGACGCCACTCACCAATGTGGGGTGCAGAGAGCTCTCTTAGCAAAATGCTAGTTGTGCCAATTGGCCTCGATTTCGCCTAAGAGCATGATCTCCTGCCCCCTGCCCCAGCTACTCTATCCTTGTAATATTGAGTTAAGATGGAAGGAGTACTCAAGTTATGCTGAAGTCCACTTAATGTTGTTCTTGTTCCTAATGTGTGCTGTCACCGCTTTCTCCCAACTAGATTTCTAGTAACTATCTAAACTAAACTCTCCCCCCGTCACCCTCCCTCCCTCCCCTCCCTTGCAGCTGTCAAAGAGTCTTTTCTTCTATACACAAGTCTGTTTTTGAGATCTTATCGTAGAGGTCTCATACAGTATTTGTCCTTTTGTCGCTGACTACTTTCACTCAACATAAAGTCACTCAACCACAATTTACCTATCCATTCTTCTATTGTTGGGCATCTGGGTTGATTCCATCATTTTGCTATCATGGACTGTGCTGCGATAAACATTCTGGTGCATGTGTCCGTTGGTGTGAAAGGCCTTGAATCTGTAGGATATATTCCAAGTAGTGGAATTACTGGGTCAAATGGTATATCAATATCTATTTTTTTAAGGAAGTGCCAGATTGCCTTCCAAAGAGGCTGGACCATTTTGCAACCCCACCAACAGTGTAGGAGGGTTCCACTTTCTCCACAGCCTCTACAGCATTTGTTGTTTTGTGTGGTCTTCTTTTTCTTGTAATAAGTGGTGCCTGGCAACCACGTGCTCTCTGGGCCCTGCTTTGGCTGAATTCCATAGCCTTTCATCCCTACTGGTTTCCCTTGTATTTGTTTACAAATTCCCATTTTTATAGCTTCCATAGTTTGGAAATCCTGGTGGCATAATGGGTTAAGTGCTAATATGTCTGCTAACTAAAAGGTCGTCAGTTCAAATCTGCCAGGTGCTCCTTGGAAACGCTATGGGGCAGTTCTACCCAGACCTATAGGGTTGCTATGAGTCAAACCTGACTCCATGGCAGTGGGTTTGTAACTTAAAATTTCCTGCTGAATGAATTGATTTGGCTTTCCTTTACTTATTCATTTGTAACTCAGTTGTACTATTTGTCAGTGATTCCTGCTTTTGTAGAGAATTTTGAAATTCCTTTTCTCTCCTAATGCTTGACTCCTAATACTGTTCCATGTGATTGAAAGAATGTGTATTTTCTCTGCCTCAAGATTGATGTATGGCTGATGTCTGCTTCATATATATTGTCATGTAGTTTTAAGTTGAGGTAAATTATATATAGTAAAATGTACTGATTTTATTTGCAAAGTTTGGTTAAGTTTGCACAAATGTATACACTTGTGTAACCACAAAAACATTTCCATTACCCCAGAAAAGTCTCTTGGGCCCCTCTGCAGTCAACCCCAGAACCATCCCAAACCGTCACAGAGGCAACTGCTTTTCTAATTTCCATAACCATACATAAGTTTTGGTGTTCTGGAATCTTGTATAGATGGAATCATATAGTATGTATTCATTGTATCTGGCTTCTTTTGTTCAGCATACATCTGAGAGATCTGTCCATGTTAATGAGTATATAAGCAGTTTGTCTTTTTTTACGAACATATACTGTCATGGATTGCACTATGTTCCCACCAAAAAATCTGTGTAGCAGTTTAGCTGGCCATGATTCCTGGTACTGTGTAAGCTTTCTTCACGTTGTAAATCTTGCCTGTATGATGTTAATGAAGGTAGATGGGCAGCAGTTCTGTTGATGGGGTAAGACTCAATGTGTAAGATTGTTTTGGGCCTTGAGGCAGATATAAAAGAAAGAAGCTAGCAGAGAGATTGGAAACCTTGGTGGGGTATTGGTTAAATGCTTAAATGCATCTGCTAACCAAAAGGTCAGCTGTTCAAATCTGCCAGACACTCCTTGAAAACTATGGGGCAGTTCCACTCAGACCTCTAGGGTTGCTATGAGTTGGACCCAACTCAATGGCATTGGGGTTTTTGGAGTTAGCAGAGATTTGGAGACCTCCCACCACCAAGAAGTTGTGCTAGAAGCTGCACGTGACCTCTGGAAAAGATCAGAATCCTTTGCTTCAGAAGCTCCCACTCCAGGGGAATATTGATGACAAAGACCTTCTTCCCGCACCAGAAAAGCAAAGCTTTCCCTGGAGCTGACTTCATGAATTTCAACTTTTAGCCTGCTGGACTGTGACAAAATAAAATTTCTGTTTTTGCAAGGAGAGCAGAGGGAGCTACAGATAGGTGGGCATGCAAAATTGATTTGGATTGTATACCTTCACTTAATCACAACAAACAAGTAAATAAAGTTTCTCTTTTTAAAGCCATCCACTTGTGATATTTCTGTTAAAGCAGCACTAGCTGACTAAAACGTATATAAATTTTTTCACATACATTTCTGTTTATGTGCACTTAAGTCACTTCCATTGTTCACCCTCTATGAATAAAGCTGTAGGGTTGGTGGTATGAGTTGCAACTGACTTGATGGCACATCACAACAGCAACAATGAATAGAGCTACTATAAACACTCTATAAGTCAGAGTAGAACTGCCCCAAGGAGTGCTTAGTGGATTTGAACTGTCGATCTTTTGTTTAGCAGACGTAGACCCTACCCCCTACACCACCAGGGTTTCCAATAATAACAGAGAAGGATTTAAACAAGGACATAAACAGAAACAAAGATATGCAATGGGTAAGGCTCAGGAGGGGTCCCAGCAAAGGCCTCAATGTCTAAAAGAAGACCTGCTTGCCCTTTCTAAAAACCAATGTTCATTCTTATCCATCAGGTAATTTTTATTTTTATTTTATTCTTTTATTATGACTGAGTGGAAATGTACATTCCTATACAAATTTCCATGCTCACCTATATGCAGCTTCTACTGCTCTCCCTGCCCGGTGACAGCACACTATTCCTCTCTGCTCCATACATGTCTCACCCTCCCAGCAGTCTCCTTTCTCCTCTTCTCCACCCACTCCCATTGCTCCAGCCAGAGGTCAGCAGGATGATATCCTTATAGATGCACAGAACCATAAAGTGCTTCCAATGTATGGTCACTCTGCATCGCCAAGTCCAATCCACTCCTGTCCAAAGAGGGGAACTTCGTTATGATATACAGGTCAAGGCAGCAGCAGAGCCAGGGGCCATGCTCCCGGAGGAACCCCGAAACCGCGGAACCATCAATTGCGGTCTTTTAGTGGAGATCTCGGGGTACACCCCTTTTTATTCTTGTGTTGCCAGTGAGACTTAACTTTGTGAGCTCCATCGCAGCTAACACTGGTGGTGGCTGGGCACCATCCAGTTCTTCCGGTCCCAAGTCGAGGTAGGCACCCACTCATGTGGGTCTCTCTATCTTCTGGGTTGTCTTTACCCCATGTCATTTTGTTCCTCGGTGAGTATCCGTTCCTGCTGAGTTGGGACAATTTGCTGTGCCCTCGGATGGCAGCTAGGCAGCTTTAAAGACCCCAGACGCCACTCACCAATGTGGGGTGCAGAGAGCCCTCTTAGCAAAACGCTAGTTGTGTCAGTTGGCCTTGATTTCGCCTAAGAGCATGGTCCCCTGCTCCCTGCCCCCTGCCCCAGCTACTCTGTCCTTGCAATATTGGGTTAAGATGGAAGGAGCATTCAAGTTATGTTGAAGTTCACTTAATATTGTTCTTGTTTCTAATGTATGCTATAACCAATTGCACCCAACCAAATTTCTACCAACTATCTAATCTAAACCCTCCCCCTCTCACCCTGTCTCCCTCCCCTCCCTTGCAGCCATCAAAGAGTCTTTTCTTCTATGCATAAGTCTGTTTTTGAGTTCTTATCGTAGGGGTCTCATACAATATTTGTCCTTTTGTCACTGACTACTTTCACTCAACATAATGTCTTCCGGTTGAAACCAGGTTATGAGATGTTTTCTGGAATCGTTATTGTTCTTTATCATTGCATAGTGCTCCACAGAGTATATATACCATAGTTTACCTATCCATTCCTCTGTTGTTGGGCCATCAGGTAATTTTTAAACAGGATAGTCAGTCACATTACTTGACAGGCTCAGCTGTTAGTAGATTCTCTCCACTTTCAGCTGGGGTGATCTTTACACTTTGCTGCCGCTGTCTGGGCCTGCTGGTTCTCTCCACTTCTGGCACTATTGCAGCTGCGGCCTCCATTGTCATTGCAGCTTTACTCTGTCTGGGAGGGTCATACTGCAGGGCCCAGTGCCCAAAGGACATGCTCCTTTCCTGGTGGTGGTCCACCAGGAAGTGCCCCTGTGCTTCATGTTCTAGAGTTTTCAATCTGTCACCAGGTGAGCCCCCAGCCAATCCTTGTAAAGGTCAACTGTAGGGTGAAGTGTCCATAGTCAATTCTGGTAAAGATCAGACCTACAGGGGCTTTTGAATTGTGACCAAAAGGCCAGATTGTTTTTTTCAGTAAAGGAGTTCCACACCATGCATCCTCTTTATGCATGTATAACTTATGGCGTTTTGTGTCTATGGACAATAATAAATCCTAATACCTGAAACTCTAAAAGCAGAGACTCTTAATTGGACCAAGGGTGCAGAGCTGCCAACACTCATGCTCTGTGTCTCTGTCTTACTGAGCATCACTGAGCACTGGAGGCTCACTTACATAGCAGTGACGGCAGAGGCCACTGCCTATTCCCTCAGTACTCTCTCCACTTCTTCGGTGACAGATCCCCACATTTCATCTGGTAAAGACTTTATCTTCCAGCATCCTTTGCAGCTAAATGGTTAGATTCTGGGCCAGGGAATGATAGTGGAAAGGTCCCGTGAAAGAGGGCTGCCGAATGCCTGCTGCCAATCTTCTCTTTCTCTATTTGGCTGCTCGGAACATGGATATGATGGTCGGAGCATCATGTAGGACCACATGAAAGAGACCCTCCCCAGGCAAAGCAGAGCAGAAGCTGGAATAAGCCTGGATTCTTGTGGCTTGGTGGAACCAAGTGGCCGTAAACACCATAGGCCACTGCCTCAGAATGCTTGTGGAGATGAGTCCAGAATCTGTCTGCATAAGCCACTGACTGATGCTCACAGGATTTCTGTGGCCTTAGCCCCTAGTCAGCCCTCCCACTTCAGCAAACCCTTTGTGTCTGTGGGTAGAAAGTGAACAGAGTAAGAGCAGGGAGGGGCAGAGTGCAAGGTCTCCTGAGGTCCTTTCCCGCTCTGGGAGGCCGTTTCTACCAGTTCTTAGTATCCGCTAGGAGGGAACTAAGGGCTAGGAGTGGCTTTCTGGAACCACATTGGACACTGTGCTGCTCCTGTCAGACTAAAGTGCTTCTTGGCTGATGGAGTACCTGCACAAGTCAAACACTGGGTCAGGGAAGTTAGATTGGGACAACGCCTAGCTCAGGGACTGAGTACCTGCAGGTGGGTAAAGATGGTATCAACAGTGTTGGTGCCTTGGAGAGGCACTGTGAAGTCAGACAGACGGTCCACCTCATTAGGGGCCAGGGAGGTCCAGGGATCCAAGACCTGGGAGGGATCACGGGAGGTTGCAGAAGGAAGGCTATGTTCCAGCTCAGAAGAGGGCTGAGCTGGGGCTCCTTGCAGGCCCCTCCAGCAGTGATTCCCTCAGGACAAGGGTCTCCGGCCAGCCGTCTTGCTTCCCTCCGTCTACTCCATGGGCATAGTATGGTGCTGCTCCCTGGATGCTTAGATGTCTTGTGAGGAGGAAGGAAATCTGAAGTTACCTTGGGCTGAAACTTTGTTCCAGGTTGAGGATACTGACCAGGCCCTGGGAGATTACCAGTGGGGTTTATGACATTGCTTGTTAGTTATAACCCACTGCCATAGAGTTGATTCCAACTCGTAGTGAAGGTGGCATAAAACCAGCTTAGAAGACTCAGGTGCCGAACAGAATGTGCAGATGAACAAATGAGAACCAATGTGGTTCATGTTAGCCACACCTCTCTTCTTTCGTTCCTGAAACACGTCAACTCATTTCAGTCACCAGCTCTTCATACCATCTGTTTCTTCTGCCTAGAAGGTTCTTTCCCCTTTTGCTTGCAAGGCTAGGGTCTCTGTCATTCAGATCTCAACTTAAATGTCACATCTTCAGAGAAGTCTGACCTGGACACCTCTTAGAAGTTACTTTGTCATTCTCCAGCCTGTCACCTTGTTTCACATCAATGTGAAGCAATGCTACTGCTTGATCTTTTCTTGTTTGTTTGTTAATTGTGCCTTCCTTTGTCCCCAAATGCTAGTCTTGTGAGGCAGCACTCTTGTTGGTCTTGTTCCATGGCTTGGACAGAGGTTGGCACTTCATAAATGCATGAATAGTGTCAGCGGTCACTCTTGAGTAGTGAGTGAGGATGAAAGACACCAGTTTTAAAGTTACGCGGTACAGTGCACTTATTATGTGCCAGAAACCTTTCTAAGGACCCCATTGCGAGTGGATCTGCAAGAGACTTGCTGTGTGACCTCAGGCCAGTTACAATGTAGAGGCCGTTTGTGTCTCAGCACTTCATTTGTAAGTGGGATAATGACAGGGCTTATTTTGCAATGTCGTCATGAGATTTATATGAGGTGGCAGATGTGGGTGCTTAGAAATGTTTCCAGCACATAGTAAGTGTGCTGTAGGTTCTAGCTACGGCCTTCATTATCACCACTCTTAGCATCATCACCATTTGCGATGGTTAAGGTTATGGGTCAACTTGGCTAGGCCAGGATTATTAGTGGGTTGGCAGATACTGCGTAATCATCCTCCATTTTGTGATATGATGTGAGCAGCTAATCCGTTAAAAGCGAAATTTCCCTGGAGGTGTGGGCTACATCCAGTCTACGCAGATGTTCTGGTAAAGCTCTTGCTTTCTCAGTTCCACATGCAACTAGCGATCATCTGGCCTCCAGTTCTTGGGATGCGACGCAGCAGCCTACTTCTGACCTGCTGTTCTGGGATGTGTCAGCCCCTGCAACCACATGAGTTGAGAGAAGCCTCCAGCCTGATGCCTGACCCACAGATTTGGGTCTTGCTAGCCACCACAACTTTGTGAGCCATTTCCAGCCATTTCTCTGTCTCTCCAGAGTCCTGGTGGCACAGTGGTTAAGAGCTATTACTGTTAACCAACAGATCAGTAGTTCAAATCCACTAGCACTCCTCGGAAATGCTATGGGTAGTCCTGCTCTCTCCAGTAGGGTCACTCTGAATTGGAATTGACAGCAATGGGCTTTTTGTTACATGTATTTATAAATACACTATTTACTGGTTTTACGGAGAATCCAGCCTAAGACATTTGGTATCAAGAATGCTTCTAGCGGAACAAAATCATGAGTTTTCTGAATTGGTTCTGAAGTCTGGCTAGTCTTAAAGGTGCTGATGACTCTGCTCTAGCAGTAAGGAGGGCACTGCTAATCCATGCCATGAGGTAGCAAAAGAAATATGTAAAAAATCACCACCAATGGATCAAATATTTGTGAGAGACAAGACTCTGGGTGACTGCACATTTGATACTTTTCTACAGTTTTGTCAGAAAGAGAACTTTAAGAAAGCTGGTTGATTTTACCTTTACTGGACAAAGTGGTGAAAGAATGAGCTCAAAACTTCGGAGGTGCACCTCAAGTGCAGGATAAAAGACCTGAAAGTCGCTGCTTGTGACTGGAAGGAAAACTTTATTTCTTGTAGTAATGAACTCGGTATTGCCAAAACACAAACTCAGAATCTTACTACAAAATTGGTGTATCACAACAATAACTGAATTCTCAAACTCAATCATGTTTAAAGATAAAGTGAAGTCATTGACCGGAAAGAAAAGGGATTCTGAAACTTGGGATAAGGACATATGGGCAGATAATGAGGGAACTGGGGACATTAAGCCCGTAAATTTTGTTGACACTAGTGCCAACAGAACCAACCCTTTTACTCCCATCTGAAGAGATTACCCCATCTTTGTCTGTTAAGCCGCCCTCCCCAGTGAAACCATTATCCCTTCCACCCCCCCGTCTGATGAGATTTAACCCAGCTGTGCCTAAAGAGTTCCTGTCTGGGATATCCCTGGGATGTTGCTTGGGGCATTGCCTGAAGCAGATATCTTACCAGACATTCCTGAATGCCCCCAGGACCCACCCCAACACTCAATTTTGCATCTAGACTTGTAACTGAAGTGAACCCTAAGAGGTAAAGTACAAAGTGTGATCCAGGAGGAGTTACACTATATTCCAGAAGAACTACTGGAGTTTTCTAACATACCCAAACAAACCTGGGCATATGTGTAGAAATAGCTATTAAGGACGTGGGATAATGGTGCAAGGAACATGAAGTTTGATCAGTCTGAGTTTATTGATGTGGGTCCACATAAATAGAAACTCTTCATTCAGCGTTTTAGGTCTAGAGGTTAGTTTATTTGGTTGTTTCTTAATTATCTAGAGCTTCTGTGACAGAAATACCACAAGTGAGTGGCTGTAACAAAGAAATTTATTCTCTCACAGTCTAGGGAGATAGAAGTCTGAGTGCAGGGTGCCAATTCTAGGGGAGTATTTCTCTCTCTGTTGGCTCCAGGGAAAAGTTTTCCTTGTCATCAGTCTTTCCCTGGTCTAGGAGCTCCTCAGTGCAGGGACCCCAGGTCCAAAGGACATGCTCTGTTCCTGGCTTTTTTTTTTGGTGGTATGATGTTTCCTTCTCTGCTCATTTCTGTCTTTTTTTTTTTTATCTCTTGTAAGATAAAAAGTGATGCAGACCATACTCCAGGGAAACTCCCCTTACATCAGATCAGGGCTGTGGCCTGAGTAAGGTTCTTGCTGATAAACAGAAACTGACTGCCTTCAAGTAGATTCCGACTCGTAGTGACCTTATAGGACAGAGCAGAACTTCCCCATAGAGTTTCCAAGGAGTGCCTGGTGAATTGCAACTGCTAGCCTCACGGTTAGCAGATATAGTACTTAACCACTACACCACCAGGGTTTCCAAGAGTGTTGCATACCACCTTAATCCTCTTTCACATTAACTGATTTTGCCTCTTAAGTACCTACATCACAGCCACAAGCAAGCCTCCATTGCTTGCTTGTGGATCATACTAAATTACAGCTAATGTTGCAGAGAAGGGGAATTCCAGAACACCTAATTGTGCTCTTAAGGAATCTGTATATGAATCAAGAGGCAGTCATGTGAGCAGAATAAGGGGACACTGCATGGTTTAAAGTCAGCAAAGGTGTGTGTCAGGGTTGTATCCTTTCACCATACCTTTTTAATCTGTATGATGAGCAAATAATCTGAGAAGCTGGATTCTATGAAGAAGAATGAGGCATCAGGATTGGAGGATGACTCATTAACAACCTGTGTTACACAGATGACACCACCTTACTTGCTGGAAGTGCAGAAGATTTGAGAGACTTACTGATGAATATCAAGGACCACACCCCTGAGTATGGATTGTACTTCGATATCAACAAAACAAAACAAAAATCCTCGCAACTGGACCAGTAAACAACATTGTCATAAATGGAGAAAAGATTGAGGATGTCAAGGATTTCATTTTACTTGGGTCCACGATCAATGCCCGTGGAAGCAGCGGTCAAGAAATCAAAACATGCATTGCATTGGGAAAATTTGCTGCAAAGGACCTCTTTAAAGTATTCAAAACTAAAGATGTCACCTTGAAGACTAAAGTGCACCTGACCCAAGCCATGGTATTTTCAGTCACATCATATGCATGCAAAAGCTGGACCATGAACAAAGAAGACAGAAGAAGAATTGATGATTTTGAATTGTGGTGTTGGAGAAGAACATTAAATGTACCATGGACTACCAAAAGAACAAAGAGATCTGTTCTGGAAGAAGTAGAACTAGAGTGCTCCTTGGAAGGAAAGATAGCAAGACTGTATCTTATATACTTTGGACATGTTGGCAGGAAGGATCAGTCCCTGGAGAAGGACATCACGCTTGGTAGAGTGGAGGGTCAGTGAAAAAGAGGAAGACCCTCAATCAAATAGATTGACAAAGTGGCTGCAACAATGGGCTTAGGCATAAAAATGATTGTGGACATGGTGCGAGACTGGGCAGTGTTTCCTTCTGTTGTTCATAGGGTCACTATGAGTCAGAACTGACTCGACGGCACCTAACAGCACAACAATTTTCCCTCATTAACCATAGGCAGAGACTAGGATTTATAACACATAGGAAAATTACATCAGATCACAAATTAGAGGACAAACACACAACACTAGGAATCATGGCCTAGAGAAGTTGGCTTATGTATTGGGGCTTCCCAGTTCAGTCCATGACAAGTTGGTTCCCTGAAACATTCATTAAGTGGTGGCCTACCCTAAATCAAGTAGAAATGTCACACCTGCCTTGATAGACTGTAAAGGAAGATTTACAAAGGTTTAGGGAAATTGACATATGGTGGATTTATCAGGTTAGACCTAAGGACCCACCCATAGAGTATCTGGAGGACACTCCTTCTACTACAACTGTGAGGAATAAATTTGTGCAGGGAGTCCCAGCATCATCCAAGACTGCTATAATTACTATTTTATGTAAGTCAAATTTGATAGTGGGGACTGCCCTAACTACATTGAGACCCCTAACTACAATGGGGCTGTTGGGACCCCCATAGTGGTAGGAGCCAAGTTGCCGCACTCAGTTAGTAAAGATGAAGTGGGAGTGGTTAGTGTAATGGACAGTTGAGTCAAAGCAGTAATCAGAACAGCTTGATGAATATGGACTTCTTGCGTTGGCTACTTACTCATGGTGTCCCTGGGCGTAAATATCGACTTGATCTAGGTCAGGTGAACAGCAGTATAACTGAAATCACCAGAAGAGAGAGTCACAGCCCTTCAGTCAATTTGCAGATTCAACCCAGCTTACAGAACCACAACCACTTAAATAAATGAGAGGCTATGTCCCATTGAGGAAGGACCCATTGCACTGCCAAAAATTTATACTATTAATCTTTCTTCCAGCCTTCACAAAAGGTATGTATGGCATTTTATTAGAATGCCTGTTCACTGAGGAAAAGGAAAGAATCAGACTTTTCCAGGACTACCGGACACTGACTCTGACACTAATTCCAGAAGACCCGAACCGTCACCGTGCTCTAGCAGTCAGTGAGTGTGTGTGGAGTATGGAGGTCAAGTTATTAATAGAGTCCTAGCTCAGGTTCGTTTCACAGTGGGCCCTCAAACCCATCCTCTAGTGATTTGCTCAGTCCCAGAATGCATCTATGGCCTCATGAGGAGTTCCTCATGATCAGCTGAGGAAGAGAAAACTCATGCCTGGTTTACAGACAGTTTTGTACAAGATTCGGAACCACTCAGAAGTGGACAGTGGCAGCACTATCTATAGCCTCTTTCTGGGACTTCCCTGAAGGATAGTGGTGGAGGGAAATCCTCCCAGTAGGCAGAGCTTTGAGCAGTGTACCTGGCTGTCCATTTTACTTAGAAGGAGAAATAGCTAGATGTGAAACTGTATGCAGATTCATGGGCTGTGGCCAGTGGTTTGTCTGCATGGTCTGGAACTTGGAAGGAATATGATTGGAAAACTGGTGACAATGAGGTGTGGGGAAGAGGCATGTGGGTAGACCTCTCTGAATGGGCCCCAAAAGTGAAGATATTTGTGTCTCATGTGAATGCTCACCAACGGGTGATCTCAGCAGGAGAGTCTAACAATCAAGTCGATAGAATGGTGTGTTCTGTGGATACCAGTCAGCCTCTTTTCCTAGCCACTTCTGTATTGCCCAGTGGACTCATAAACAAAGTGGCCATAGTGGCAGTCACAGAGATTATGCATGGGCTGAGCGACATGGACTTCCACTCACCAAGACTGACTTGGCTACAACCACTGCTGAGTGCTCAATCTGCCAGCAACAGAGACTGACATTGGGTTCCCAATATGGCACCATTCCTGGGGGCAATTAGCCAGCAACCTGGTGGCAGGTTGATGGCATTGGACTGCTTCCATCACGGAAAGGGTAGTACTTTGCTTTCACTAGAACAGGCACTTAACTCTGGAGATGAATTTGTCTTTCCTGTACGCAATGCTTCTGCCAAACTATCATCTATGGACTTAAAGAATGCCTTATCCACCATCATGTTTCCCCACACAGTATCGTCTCAGATGAAGGGACTCACTTCACAACAAGAAGTGGGGCAGCGGGTCCATCCTTATAGAATTTATTGACCTTACCCTGTTTCCCATCATCCTGAAGCAGCTGGCTTGGTAGAAAGACGGTGTGGCCTTCTAAAGACGCAGCTATGGCACCAGCTTGTTACCAGGTGATACCTTGAAGGGTTGGGGCAATGTTTTCTAGGAGCCTGTATGTACTCTGTTGTTTTGTGGTGGCTTGTGTGTTGCTGTGACACTGGAAACTTTGCCACCAGTATTCCAAATATCAGCAGGATCATCCTTGGTGAACAGGTTTCAGCTGAGCTTTCAGACTAAGACAGACTAGGAAGAAGGACCTGCCAGTCTACTTCTGAAAAAATTGACTTATGCAAACCTTATGAATAGAAGTAGAACATTGTCTGATATAGTGCTGGAAGATGAATACCTCAGGTTAGAAGCAACTCAAAATACAGCTGAGGAAGAGCTGTCTCCCCAAAGCAGAGTCAGCCTTAATGATGTGGAAGGAGTGCCGCTCTCAGGACTTTCATTTGCCAATTTGGCATGACTCAAAATGAGAAGAAACAGCTGCAAACATCCATACTCTAAATCAATTTTCAATATATGGCTCTGTTTCTCCCTTAACCAGGATTCATGCATGAGTCTGGGAATCAAAGGGTGGAAACAGGAGTGGCATCACACACTATTACCCCTAGCAACCCATTCACAAAAACTTTGTGAATGGGTTGCTAGGGTAATAGAGATCATAGTTTCAAAGGGAGGAATGCTCACACCTGGAGATACAATAATGCTTTCATTAAACTGGGAGTTAAGAATGCCACCCAGTGACTTTGGGCTCCTAATGCCTCTCGATCAGCAGGCAAAGAAGGGAATTACTGTATTGGCTGTTGTGATTGATCCTGATTACCAAGGGGAAAGGGTTTGATATTTTATCATAAAGAAGAGTATGTTTGTAACACAGGAAATCCCTTAGGGCATGTTTTTGTATTACCATTCTCTGTGATTAAAGTCAATGGATAATTACAGCAACTCAATTCTGGCATGACTTCTAATGGCTTCAGGAATGAAGATTTTGGTAACCCCACCAGGCAAAGAACCACAACCAGCTGAGTTGAAGGTAAAGAGGGTACAAAATAGGTAGTTGAAGAAGGTGGTCCTAAATTTCAGTTAAAACCATGTGACCGATTGCAGAGAAGACTGCAATTCTTTTCAGTATTTCTTTCTTATTACACACATATGCATACGTGTGTGTTATATATAAATACAGCCATCATAATCATTATCACCATCATCACTACCATCATCCTCACCATCACTGTCATCATCATCACTGCCACACATTCCTGCCATAGCTTCTTACTTATGTTGCCATGACAAGTGCTAGGTAATTGGGGATTGATGGTGCATGTTCGGGGTCACAGGAGGCTGGGCCTGGTGGAGGTGACAGCGGTGGCACCCTCCCAATGCAATAGAAGCCCCTGGAGGTCAGACGTATAGAGATCCCATGGTTTCTTTGGAAGAATAAGCCCTATGCGCAGTACTTTTGGCTCTGCAGATGTGATGCTCGTTGCCATAGTAACCATCCTAACAATAACCTCCCAGAACCGATATTCCCCACACCCACCCCAGCTGCCACCTGGGAGGGAGAACCCTCCTTGCTTACGAAAGTAAGCCAGAAAGGAGGTGGGAGACAGAGATGATGTGAGGGTGGTGGAGTGGTGGAAAGGGGCCCTTCCTGAAGGCAGATGGCAGAATGGGGAGTCTGGGCCTCTCTGACCAGAGCCAAAGCCCAGTGAGAGTGTTTTGGGTTTCCGGGAGCTCAGAAAGAGTCATAGCTGGCAGCTTTTCACTCTTCTGTGGAGGAATGCTCTGGATCTGGAAGTGGGGATGAGCTACTCTGTAAGTGCGAAGATGGGGTCAGGCTGTCTGGGCAGGAACAGTCTGGGTCCCTTTGGAAACACAACCCTTCCCTGCTCTCCAGTGTCCCTGATCACCCCACCACTTTCCAGTCCTCCTCAGGACAGCTCCATGAGAGGACTTTAATGTTCCAGTCCAGATTGCATGGGGTGCTTCCAGGGAGTCTCAAAGGCTAACAGAGGGCAAAGGTGGGGTGGAGGTGCGCAGGACTCAGTGGCCCTCAAATTGTACCCTGCTGGGGACCCTAACTGCTTGTGTGACCTTGATCCCGGGCAGTCTCCCCACCTGAAAAGGTGACCTTTAGAAAACCACCTAAAGTGCTGCTGTGTTCTCCCTTGGGGTGTGCAGGAAGCTGTGTGTGTGTGTGTGTGTGTGTGTGTGTGCGCGCGTGCGTGCGCGCGTGTGTGTGCTTTAAAATAAAAGGCAAGAGAAGCGTCATTGTGCAATGGTTAAGACCCTAAGACCAGATGGCCTGGGTCTGAGTCCTAGCCCACAATTTTACGTCTTTGTTTGTCTATTGCGCCATCTAGTAAAATAGGTATAACAGGATACATCTCATAGGCTTGGTTGAGTATTAAATAATATATATGAAATACACTCAAGCAAATAAATGTTAACTGTGAATATCATTATTTTTACTGAGCTACCCTCTTAGCTGCTAATGAAAAGGTCAACAATTCAAATCCACCAGCTGCTCTTGGAAACCCTATGAGGTGGCTCTCCTTTGTCCTGCAGGGTTGCCAATGTGTCTGAGTTGACTTGACAACAATGAGTACACTGGGAATATCATACTGTGGACTTCACTTTAGGAGACCCTCGTGGGACTATGACTTTGGGATTGAGAAGTTCTGCCAGACAGCCTAGAGAGAGGTTGATGGACAGAGAGGGTGCAATTTTGTTTTGTGTTTTTACTAATTGTATTCTTTATTCTTTTGGGAGCTCAGAACTGGAGCTATGCAGATGTTCCCAGCAGGTGTCGGGAGTGGCTTCTGTTGAGTTAAACAAACCCCCAAGAACAAAACTTAGCGGAATCTAGGAGCAATCTTGGAGCACACCAGGAGAGGTGGTATGACCCTGCACAGAATTTCTATGTGTCCAAGTCCAGCACTCAGGAATGGGTGTGGTCTCCCTTCTTGTCCCTAATGGCTTTCTCAGCCAGCCTCCTTCCCTGCCCCCAGATCAAGCCAAAGCCCACTCTTCACACAGGGACTTCTGCTTGAAAACCCAGTGCTGCCTTGACATCACTGCATTCACCATTCTCTTCATTTCCTGGGTTCCAGTACAGTCTCCAAAGCCATTTAGGTAGGGCAGAAACTACAGGGGCAAGGACCCTGACAATCGGTGCCTGACTTGAGGCCTGGGCTCCCCCTAGTTACCAGGATCCTTCATTTGTTCCTTTAAGAAGAAACATTCATGGTGGCTTCTGGGGTCAGGCCCTCAGCTAGGGACTGGGCACTGGGGTGAGTGAGAGAACAAGACAGGCTTAGACTTTATTCCTGTGGAACCGGGACGCAGTGGTGGAGACGAACAGGCAGACAGGTTGTACCAGGATGATAGCGCCATCCAAATCCACGGACAGACCTCGAGCCCCGTCCCATCAGAGTATGCGTGGGCTCCATGCGCAGTTGCCGTTCTAAACATGCAGCCTGGGCAGCTGAGCTCCTGCCTGCCTTCTGGGGAGGAATCTTTCTCAGGAAACCGGGTCAGCCTAGACTCTCAACCCTCCCCCACAATCCTCCCTCTGTCTTGGCTCTGCCCATGGGCACCTTAAAGAGGGGCTTGGAATGAATGGACCCTCTTCCTCCAGGCCAGAGCAAAGGCAGGAAGGTGGTGGCTCAGAACTAGGAGAGGGAGATGGTGTCCTCCCAGCCTGGGTAGGGTATTAGCTCTCAGCACCAGTAGCCTGCTGATGGAGCCCTTTGTGTTTCACTAGCTCAAGGCACCCTCAGCCTGGGCCTTCATTCCAGACACCGTGCATTCAGTCCTCGGAGGGCACCGACCACGTGCGGCAGTTCCCGCCCGTTCTCCCGCTACCATCCTGGTGTCCATGCCGACTTGGGACATTCTGGGAAGCTCCACGAGGCGGGACTGGACTGTGTGAGGTGCTGAGTGGTCGAGAGCGTGAGGAGGGGCTTCGATAGCATTTTCTTCCCATGGTTAGTGGCGCACGTGCCTCCAGTAGATTCCTTGGGTGGGCCCAGGTCCCCTACTACAGTCCAGAGTGAAGTGGGCCCTCAGGGGCAAAGAAGGCCTGGTTCATTGTGCGCAGTCTCCGGGTGTGCGAGGGGGTCTCTGGGCTGGATGCGAAGCCTAGGAGGCTCGGACTCAGGCATCCCGCGGGGCCTGTGTGCGCGGCCCGGGGAGCGCGCGCGTGTGCGGGGGGCGGCGGCGCCTCCCGCGTAGGTGTGAGGCGCGCTCCTCGCGAGGAACCAGCCAGCAGATCTGGCGCGCGCCCGCCGCCCGCCCAGCGCAGCCCCCGCCCGGCCCCCGCCCGGCCCCCGCCCGGCGCCACGAACCGAGGTGTCGTCGCGCCCGCGCCCGTGCCGCCGCCGCTGTGCCCGCGAGCGGAGTGGGAGCCGGAGTCGCCGCCGCCCGAGCGCAGCCGGAGCGCACGCCGAGCCCGTCCGCCGCCGCCATGGCCACCACGGTGACCTGCACCCGCTTCACCGACGAGTACCAGCTCTACGAGGATATTGGCAAGTAAGAGCCGCGGCGGGAGCGGGCGCGGGGCCCTGGGAGGCGGCGGCGCTCCGACTCGGAGCCGGAGCTGGGAGAGCAGGGGCAGCCGTTCGCCGGCGGACTCCGGGGTACTGCGGTCGGGCCCGGAGCGCACAGCCCGTCCCCGCCGCGCCCGGCTCTGCTTGGCCCTGCCCGGCGCGGCGGCGCGGCCCGGGCTCTGGTCTCCGGGCTCGGAGCGCGGCGCGGCGGGGGCGGCAGCAGGTGTCTCCGAGCGCCCGGCAGACGTGACGCATTTGGCGGCCCGGAGGTCAGAGAGGAGGGCCGGACCGGGGCGGCCTTGGGACCCAGAGCCCCGCGGAGGGCTTCCCTGGTCCCCGAGGGCCACCCAGGCGAGCTAGGGGCTGCAACCGACCGGTACAGGCTGCGGGACCGGCGGTCTCTCACCCTCCTGTGGCAGCGCGGCGGCCAGCGGGAGTGGTGGTGGACTCCCTCACTCCCGCGCAGCCAGCTGCCTCCTCCGCGTGTCCCCATACAGCGCTGTGGGTGCCCGCGGGCTCTGGGCAGGGCTGGGCCTGGAGGCGACAGGTAGACGTGGCTAGCGTGGGAGTAGGCTCTGCCATGGATGGGTCCCCTGGGGAACCTGGATTTTGGAGGATTTTTTCCCCCAGATCCTTCTGGAAAGAAGAATCTGAAGAGCTAGGGGCTGAGGTCGGGAGCCTGGATCAGGTCACCGGGGAAGAGGTGGGGTTGAGAGGAGAGGCAAAGATTCTGGCCGGGCTCCTGATTTTCGGGGCTATCGAGGTAGGCAGGAGGCCGGTGTTTGGAGAGTTATTTGTGTGTGGAAATGGGAGTCATGCGAAAGGGCTCCGGAAAGCTTGGTCACCTGGCAGAAGGTGCTGTGGCTCCTGGATTCTGCCCAGCATTGGCAATGTGGGCAAAGCCTGGGGTTGGGGTCCCCAATCAGGCATTCCACGGAGGTCAGCAACGGGAGGGCCAGAAGACTTGTGGAGAAGGAGCTCAAGGGGAAACCTTGCCAAGGCCCTCCTCCTCTCTGGCCTGGAGTACCTCTCCTGACCAAGGTGGCTGGACTTGGCCTCTCTCAGGGTGGTGTGCCTTCAGAGGTCTGCTAATTCCCGAAGCTGACGTTGCCAGAGCGTGGTACCCCCTACCCCGTCTGCATGGCGGGAGTGCTGGCAAGGTTTCCTTTTACAAATTCAGCAGCAAATCCATTTTTTCCCTTTCTAAAAAAAAAAGAATGTGCGGTGTTACCTTGTGGTGGGTGAGGGGGTCTGTTTGATCATTGACAGTCGTCGAGTGCTGGGAGCCTGAGGAGTGTGGGGGAGTGTTTATAGCACGTCCCCTGCCCCCTGCATATAGTTGGGAGGATTTGGGGTCAGACCTTAGGAGGTTGGTAGCTCAATGCTGCATGTGGAGCAGGTACCGCTGGGTGGCACTGGTGGGTGGGGGGAGGTCAAGGCTGGCCTGGTGCAGAGCAGCTGTGTGGGCTGCTCCAGACTAGGTGGGCCTGGAGAAAACAGGCCTGAGAGAAGGAGGAGCCTTACCTCCTGAATCCCTACTGAGTGCTGCCTGGGGGCCAACCAGGAGTCTCCTGCAGGGCCTGGTGACAGGCCTTTGGAGAAGCTTCCAGAAGCTGCTGGGGTTGGAGGCCTGTGAGGAAGGAGATTTGGGGTTGAGCTGGGTTCTTCTGGCGGAACGGTGGCCCAGGCCTCACTCCTGCCACTCTCTGCTAGCTGACACAGGCACTCAGGTGAGTCTCCACTGACATGTCTGTGCCACTGGTGGGGGTAGGCTCGTGAGCTCCTGAGGGCCACTCAAGTTCCTGCTCTTCTGAGGAAGATGGTAGTGACAGTGACAGGAAGGTCACTCCCTTCTGAGGCACCTCTTCAGTAGTTTCACCTCGTGCACCCAAGACTTCACAGGTATCCTTGGTCTCCTTTCCAGAGGCACCCTGGATGCCTGACTCACATGCCTGTCTGTTCTTCCACCCACTTGGGTGTTGTCCCTTCTTGGCTTTGGGTGAACTGTCCTGGGTTCAGCAGCGGCATCTTGTAGCCGTCCTCTCCAAGCCCCTGTTTTCAGAAGCTACTGGTTATCCAGCTATCTGCCACCCATGTGGGGAATGGAGGTCTTGGGGCTTCCTTGGAGAGCCTGAGGTGGGTGACAGGCCCTTGTGCATGAGGGCTGAAGCTGTCAGGCTCCTTTCACCAGTATGTAAAAGAATGAGCAGCAGCAAGAAGGGTCTAGGTGGCCAGCCCTGTGCTGGAGCACCAGGAGAGCAGAGACAGTGGACATGTGAGGGAGAGAGGGGGCAAGAGAGGAGGAAGGGAGGGTAAGAAAGAAGTGCTCTTATTAGGGCTGATCCTCCTAGGACTTCAGCTCAGCACTACTGTGCCCCAGGCCCAGTGAAGAGGCTAAGTAGCTCACAGCTCTGGGCCAGGGTGTATTGGTGTGGAGAAGAAGTATGGCAGAGGTCAGACTGTAACAGGGACCTGAGAGGGAAGTTCAGGCCCTGGGGCAGGGGTCTGTGGCCATGGTCACTTGTGGGGGCCGCCCACAGTGGCCACAATGGCCACAATGGCCAGTTGTTGATAGAGCCTCTCAGTGCACAGTTGACGTTGCTTCCCAGCCCAAGTTTATTTAAAGCTGCAGCCCTTGGCACCCAGTCAGTCAACACTGAGCTCCCTGCTCTAGGAGCTGGGCTGCAGGCCATCTCCCCTGCCCCGCCACCCTGACTGCTGTCTTCACTCAGAGTCTTCTAGCCGGGTGGCCTGGGCAGCTAGGCCAGGCTTGCCAACAGGGGCCTTCCTGTCTCTGGCTCTGCACAGACCCGCCTGGCTCAGCCTTCGGCAAGACTGGTCCTGCTTTGCCCAATGGGCACAGCTGCTGGCACCAACATGACTGGTGGGCACTAGGGGTGCCAGGAAAGCAACAGACAAAGGCAACTGGAGACCATGCAGAAGAAAAACTCAGTTACCTGTCCAGCCAGTCCTGGGATTTTTGACTTCCTTAAGCTGTATTTGGAAACTCTGGTGGTATAGCGGTCAGTGCTACAGCTCCTGGATTCTGCCTGCCAGACTTAACCTTTTGTTCAGCAGTTCAAATCCTCTAGGTGCTCTTTGGAAACTCTGTGGGGCAGTTCTCTGTTGACAAGGTCACTGTGAGTCAGAATCGACTTGACGGCTCTGGGTTAGGTTTTTGGTTTTACGTTGTATTTAAAAAAAAAAACTGTAGTCGAGTTGATTCTGACTCATTGTGGCTCTATAGGACAGAGCAGAATTGCCGCATAGGGTTTACAAGGAGCAACTGGTAGATTCGAACTGTTGGCAGTTTAGTTTGCAGCTGAATGCTTAACCGCTGCACCACCAGGCTCCTTATGTTGGACAGATATTTAAAATCCAGAAAAATGCCAGGAGTAATAAAATGAACACCTGTGTCTCTTCCTCCCAGAATGGAAAACTGTTAATTGTGTCATTTTTACATTTAAGACTTTTTTTTAATTGTAAGAAGTAAACATTACACATAATAATTAAGTAACCATTCTCTTCCAACTGCTGGTATGCACTTGATATTTATCCTCCCAGGCACTTTTTGGTACATTTGCATGCATGCTTAGGTACCCATCCCCCATGCATCTGTCAGTTTGCTGTCCTAGGGGGGCCTGCATGTTGGGATAATGCTGGAAGCTTTGCTGCTGATATTCAAATACCAGCAGGGTCACCCATGGTGGACAGGTTTCAGCTGAGCAGACTCAGTGGCATCTAACAAGAAAACAAGTACCTGTAACTAATAGGTAGGATTCTTTGGTGTTTTTTCTTTTGACTTTATGTAAAAACCATGAGACTTGTTTTTTCTTTTTCACTTCACGTAGTGTTATTGACCTCTCTGAATGTTGACATATTTTGATTCTTAGCCACCCAGTAGCAATTGTAGTATAAATCTGTCCTGTTTTACTGATCTGGCCCCCTTATGTTGGAAATCTAGGTTGTTTCCAGCTCTGCTTTCACAGACTATGCTATGACAAGTGCCCTGTGCATCTTTCCTGGAGTGTGGGTGTGGGTGCACCCCTTGGGTGTATACTTAGCAGTGCACTGGTGATCTTGAGTCTGCATCCCTGTCCCACCTGCTCCCACCAGCGGGGTTCGAGGGGGTCTTCCCCTGGTGTGTGCTGCAACACTGACAGGTTTTAGTTTTTGGCGGTTTATCGGGTAGAAAGAAGTCTGTTATTTTGCATTTAGGGACCTGAGTCTCCCTCTTTTGTGGAGTCACTATGTCCTTTAAAATATGGATGATCTCTCTAAAAGAAGGCAGTGAACGCAAGTTTTTGGACATAATTTCAGGGGGTCACTGACACCCCAGGGACCCCAGGGAGTGGACTGTGGTCAGGGGAGGTGCTCCCAGGACTACACCCCACCCATTGGAGAAAGAAGCCACTAGGGATCATGGCTCATGGTATGGTAACATTTAACTTGTACATCATTTTAAACGTGATTTTATTTTATTTTACTTTATATTTTTAACTCTTCATTCCATGTTCTTTCCCTCTACCCCCAGCCCACCTGGCTCCTAATAGTTCACTTAAGTGGGATCATACAACATTTGTCCTTTTCTCTCTGGTTTATTTCACTCAGTATGATGTTTCCAAGGTTCATCCATGTTGTAGCATATGTGAGAATTTTATTTCTGCTAAATAGTCCTCTATGGTATATATACCAAATTCTGTGGTTTATTTTACTCTCTCGAAAATGCTGCCAGTTGTCCAGAAAGACCCTCACATCCCATTTTACAGATGAAGAACTAATGCTGTGGGAGATTCTGCAACCTGCCTCCACCCAGGTATCAAGGAAGCTGGTGTCGCTGAGTGTCTTCCAGGTCCCTGCCTCCTGGCCAGCGCATGTCTAACCCCAACTTCCCAGACCTGAGCTAGCCAGGAACTGACCTTGATAAGTCCTTGACATCATCTAGCAATGCCAGAATTGGCAAATCTACATAGAACCAAGCCACTTTGCAGTGAGCCCCCAGTCACATCCTCCAGCTAAGAAGAGAGCAGGCCTTGTGCAAGAGTGTTATGGGAGGTGTCCTGCTGTCCATGGGGTGGATTTCACCAGCCATTGGAGGACACATTCTGTTGATGGGCAGATAGTTAATAGATAAACTTAGGAAATTCAAAGCAAATCAGTTCCTGAGTTTTCTGAGCTCTAAAGCCAGGTTGCCAGGAGCAAGAGGAATCAGTGGAGGAGGAATCACTTTATTTACCTTCTCCCTCCTGGGAGCACACCAGGCCCTTTCTGTCTCAGGTTTCTGTGGGTATTGCACCCTTTTCCCCTACTCAGCCCTCTGGTCCAACCCTCCCCGGCTCCCTCGTGCCTCCTGCCTGCCTTCGCTTTCCTTGGTGTTGGTGTTGCAGTCATTAAGAATTAAGCTGCTAACAAAGAGGTCGCAGTTCAAATCTACCAGACTCTTCTTGGTATCCCATAGGACAGTTCTACTAGTCTCCGTGGAGTCAATAAGAGTGGGAATCGAGTCAACTGCAACAGGTCTGTTTTGGTTATTTGGATTTGCAGCATCTGATGTGCTGGGCAGTTTATACATCTTGCTGTTTCCAGTCACTATTCTGTACCCAAGTGCTAGTCAACAGAGATGGAGACTATGCCTCTGTCCACTGCTGCACCGGGTGCCAGGTGTATGGTGGGCATCCTACACATTTTGGGAGGTTACAGTCTTCTTCCTGCTTTTATTCTGTAATGTAGGGTAGTGCACAAAGGAGTCTCTGAGTTGTAGGCAAGGTGTACATTAAGGTGCTGCTGGTTTAGTTACTATTTAATGGTATTTTTATAGCATAACCTACTTTGCTGATAGCTAAGAATATTATGTAGGTGCTTACTACCTGTACTCTCCCTTGCTGGTAGCAGTAGCTAGCTCTTAAATGGTGTTTCTCATGTGAACGTGCTTGGCCTATGACATAGCTGCTGTGATCGTCCCCTTTTACAGAAGGGGCCACCAGTGCAGAGGGAAGACCCACCACTGCTCAAGGCCACACACAGCCTGTGGAATCCAGGCATGTGACTCAGAAATCCATGTTCTGTTCCATTCAGAAGCTTACAACCCTCTCATGGTCTGGGCTTTAAAAATGCTCTTGCTCCACAGACGGCTTCCTAGCCATCTTGTGGTCTGCTCTGACCCTAAGGCTTTTGGAGACTGTACTTCTCAGCTGGCTGTTTACCATATTATATTTCCTTCATTATCTCTCCATGACAACCAACACTTTGCCCACCTCTGAGACCAGCAAGACTTAAAATTTTTATTTTATTAATGAAGCACATTATAAGAGCAATATATTTTTGTGTTGAAAAACAATACAGATGTATGTGCAGTTAAGAGTTACTCTTTCACCACTTTAGTTGCCTCTCTCCTTAGAGGTATCTGGGGTTTTTATCCTAATGTCTATATAAAGATGTATACAGGTGACCTAAAAATCACAGGTAAAAATCACAGCAGATGTGATTAGGCAGTTTGTTCCCCTGCAGCCCTCCTGAGGGTTCCCTCAAGTCAGTCTGTCTTGTCTTAGAGCTGATTGCCTGCTGGCTCTCTTAGTAGCAGACAGACACGTGTACATGGATGGCTGTGTTTCAAACTGCAAAACTGGGACTCAGTGTCAGACAAGCACAAGAGTGGACCCCAAGAAGATCCTGGGACCTCATGTTTGAAATGGAGGCCCCCAGAGTTGCCGGAAGGTCACACACACTGTTGGGGATGAACAGCCTTTGCCCCATGGGGCAGCAGGGGGGTTGGGGCACAGTGGAGTGCTCGGCAGATGGAGGACCAAAGCGTCCTGAGAAACTCAGTGGTGCTAGGTGGGGCCTAGGGACCTTTCCCTTTGTGGGCACAGGGAAGCTCCAGGTCTCACTCCAGAGAACCCAAGGACACGCTTGTCCTCACTTCTTCTCTCTACACCCTGAAAATCATCCAGGAGCCAAGGGGACAGTTTCATTGTATGGTTCTTTCTGTTTTCTACTTAAAAAAAATTCTGACTAGGGTGGTTCCTTTATTTTTTTCTCCACTGGCTTTTAAAAGGGTCCATATTGCACCACCCTGGAATTCAACAAGCAATTTAATAGAAAAGGACTGAGTGGAAATAGCATGCAAAACACCTGTTCTTTGGAAATTCACCTTTTCCCTTTCCCCACTGCGCTACCTCCTTACCCTAAGCAGGAGATGTAGCGGTTCTGGAAATTCTAAATATATTTTCACAAAATTAAATTCCCTCCCTCTCACTCCTGAAAATGGAATCTGGGGAAAATGGGCACATATTTAATTGTTTTCAAGACATCTTGTACAATACAACTCACTTGGTTTGTATAGAAGAGTCAGAATGCATTATGTATCAATTTGGCTTTTTAAAATTATCTCATTCGCCAATTAAATGGAAACGCTTATTTTATTCGTATAAACCTTTTAGTTTATTTAAGACAAAAGCATCCTTTTTCATTAGTAGTGGTGGTGGTAGCTGCAGGATGGCTTTTGTTGCATAGTTAAAGGGTCACATCCTTGTCCTGGGGCTGGATCTTGGTGGATGTAGTGATTTTTGCATTCATACGGTGATCCTGAAATAACTGACATTTTGAGTTGTTGTTAAGCCAAATATGAGCTTTTGTTGAATTCTAGAACAGATTGGCAATGGCCAGGCACAGATTCAAGACAGTTTTATGGGAGGAGCAACAATGCTTGAAGGGGGGCATGCTTTGAGGACTCCCTTCCTTGTTCTCCTCTGTATCAGCAGCCGGTAAAGATGAGTGAACAGGAGGTGCTGTCACCATGACCATGAACTGCAGAAGACTGTAATGCCCTCCATCGTGTCCTGTTGCCATCAAGCCCATTGTAACTCATTGTGTGACCCTGCTGGACAGAGTAGAATTTGCCCCATAGGACTTCCAAGGAGTGGCTGGTGGATTCCAACTGACCATCTTTTAGTTAGGAGTCAAATGCTTAACCACTGTACAATGAGGGCTCCAAGCACATGCAAGTCAGTAACAAGTTTCAGTAATGGACTGAAGAACCGCCTCCATCTCTCTGCCACCCTTAATCCAAGTGCTGAGAACCATGCCTGGTACCCAGTATGCTCAGTGACTGCTGAGCCACTTAGGCTTTGCCAGACCATGACATCGTTGCATGGGTCAGCCTGTTTTCTGACAACTAAGACCACAGGCACACCTACCCTGCAGAGGACGAGGGCCTGGCAGATGGGTCAGAGTGGGCGCTGGGTGTCTGCCACCCGGACTGCTGATTTCTGCCCTCTGGCAAGTCACCTATCTGGGCCTAAGGGGATATCTTGTTACCTAGATGAGTGCAACCACCAGGATGCCATACACGTACACGTTTGCCATGGGTCTTGACTGCAAGAGATTTGCAGCGTTGTACCCATTTCTTAAAGTTTTTCACATTACTTGTGTTCTTGTCTGTTGAGGAAAAGCCTGATTCTCAAAATTCATTGGTTTTATCCTGACCATTTATTCAGACTTCTGGGTAAAGAGCCACAGCATTAAAAAAAAAAAAAGAAAAGAAAACATTGCTTAGGGTGTATACAGCAAGGTATGCACCAAATCAGCAGTTTCTACATATGTAATTTAGTGGCATTGATTACATTCTTCAAGTTATGCAAACATTTTTACCCCCCTTTTCCAAGTTGTCCATCTGCATTAACATAAACTCACTGTTCCCTAAAGCTTATACTTAATCTTTAGAGTTGCTCTTGTCAGTTTGACCCCATATAGATAGTTCTTAAAAGAGCATAATACTCAAGGCAGATGAAGTTAAGCTAAACTGTTGGTTGGTTTTATGAAGACTTCAGGGGGTATTTTTGGTTTAAAGTTTAAAGATTATCTCAGGGGTTCATCTACCTTCTGTGGCTCCAGGAAGTCTGGAGTCCAAGAGAATTTGAATTTTTTTTCTGCATTTTCCTGTCTTTGATCAGGATTTCTATGAAATCTTTCATCAAAATGTTTAGTGATGGTAGCTGGGCACCATCCAGTTCTTCTGGTTTCATGGCAAAGGAGGCAGTTGTTCTAGGGGACAATTAGCCACACATTCCATATCCTCCTCCTATCCCTGGCCCTTCTTCCTCTGTCTTTCCAGACGAACGGAGACCAGTTGTTGTGCCTTGGGTGGCCTCTTCATGCTTTTAAGACACTGGGCATTATGCAACAAACTAGGAAATAAAACAAGCACTGAATATGTTATTAGGCCAATTAACTGGAATGTTCCATGAAACCATGACCTAAAACATCCAAACCAAGGGTCCAAATTCCATAAGGCATTTGGATGTCTTTATGCAGCCTCAGCAGATACCCCCTTTCTGTCACTGTAAATATGTTTATCATATAACTTTTGCCAATTTGACCTTTTGCGACTTAGTGACAGCACTTACAATAATTGACTGTGCAATCCTACCCTTTGTCACTGTCATTTTTCCATCACCATAAACCTAAACTCAGACCTCTATAAGTAATAATCAATAATCCCCCTTCTACCTTCCATGCCATCCCTGGTAACTGCTAATGAACTTTGGTTTCTAGACATTTGCCTTTTTTTGTATTTTACATAAGCGAGGTCATACAGTAGTTGTCCTTCAGTGATTAACTTGTTTTATTCAGCGTGTCTTCCAGCTCCATCCATTTTGTAGCACATACTAAGATGTCATTTCTCCTTCTGGCCGAGTAGTGTATACTGTATGTGTGTACCGTATTTTGTTATCCATTCGCCTGTTGCTGGACATTTAGCTTGTTCCCACCTTTTGGCTACTGTGAATAGTGTTGCGTTGAACATTGATACACAAGCCTCTGTTTGAATTTCTGCTTTTAAGTCTTTGGTCATATACCTAGAAGTGGAATTGCTGGGTCATATCGTAATTCTATTTTTAGTTTTTTGAGGAGAGTAATGGCATTTTTAAAGCACAGACTAGGGGAGGGTTATGAGCTTCTGAGAGGATAAAAGGGGGATTCCAGAGTCAAATGCTTGGATTCCACCAGGCCAGTGTGACCTTGAGTCTAGTTGGGAACAGGGCCTGCTGAAGAAGGTGACTGGCGCAGTGAACCTCTGAACCACTGGTGTGTTCAGGTGCGTGGCAGCTTTGGCAGATCCCACTACTCAGGCCCCTCCCCAGACCAGCTGAACTAGCAGCTGTGCGGATGGGGCTTCAGATTTGTTACAAGCTCCTCAGTGGTGGTGGTTAGCACACACAGAGGCCAACACTACAGGACTATCTGCCCAGACTCCCTTCACATCCTTGCCTCTATAAGAGCCTCGACTAATGTTGCATTTTACATTCACCTTGGAAATCCTGTGGCTTAGTGGTTAAGTGCTGTGTCTGCTAACCAAGAGATTGCCAGTTCGAATCTACCAGGTGCTCCTAGGAAACTTGATGGAGTAGTTTTAATTTGTCCTGTAGAGTCACTATGTGTGCAGTCAACTGGAAGGCAATGGGTTTGGGTTTTTTGTTTGTTTGTTTTTCTAAACACCTACAAATGACGTTACTCCCACCCTATTCAGGTTGTCTGGAACAGTGCTGTCCGGTATAAATAATGTGAGCAACTAATGAAAACCATGAGTCAGATCCGACTCGACGGCACTTGGCTTTTGTTTTTGGCTTTAATAAAAACCACAAGTGTCATTTAAAGTTTTCTGGTAGCCACTTAAAACAAACAGAAAAACAGCTGAAGTGACCTTTAATAACATGTTTTATTTAGCTATGTAAATCCAAAATATTTGACCATTTTTCTGGGTGCGCTCTTTGTCACTAGACCTGCACCGTAGGGTAATCTCTTTGGATGTAGATTGCCAGGCCTTTGTTCCATGTTGCTCCTGGGGTGCTTTGAACCACCAACCTTTAGGTTAATAGCTGATCATAAACTGCTTGGACTGCCTGGGCACCTTTTCAACATGTAATGAGCATAAAAACCACTAAGTGAGCTATTTTGCAGTTTTTTGGGTTTTTTTTGTATTCTCTTTTTGAAACTGTTGTGCATTTTATGCAATCTCATTTTGGGCTGGCCACTTTCAAGTGCTCATGTCTACACACAGGCAGGCAGTGGCTACCATATTGGACAGTGCATGCCTAGCAGTTTGAGATCACTTTTTTTAAAATTATGATTGAATGAAAATGTACATTCCCATATAAAGTTGCATACCCACCTCTATGCAGCTTGCACTGCCCTCCCTGCCCAGTGACAGCACACTCTTCTTCTCTGCTCCATACATGTCCCATCCTCCTGACAGTCTCCTTTGCCCTCCTAAGGTCACTTTTTAAAACATATTTTGTGTTTTAAGTGAAAATTTACAACTCAATTTGCTGCACACACACCGCTGTGCAGTTCCGGCTGCTTTCCCCACTCTGTGAGAGCACACCCCTTCATTCCACCCTGTATTTTATATATCCGTTTAACCAGCTCCTGTCCCCTTCCACCCTCTCATCTCACGTCTGAGCAGCAGCCACTCCATTTGCCTCATGTACATTATGTACTTAAGCCAAGAAGCACACTCTGTGCCAGCATCACTCTGTCTTACAGTCTCGTCCAATCTTTGTCTGAAGAGTTGGGTTCAGTACTAGTTTCAGCTCTTGACTGTCAGAGAGTCTGGGAGCCATGTCCTCAGGGACCCTCCTGCAGTCTCTTGGACTGTCAAGTCTGGTCTTTTAATAGTGTTCTAGTTCTGCACAGTCATTTTTTCTCCTGATACATCAGGGACTGTATTTTGTATTCCCTGTCAAGACAGTCATTGGTGGTGGCCAGGCACCATCTAGTTCTTCTGGTCTTGTGCTGATGAAGTCTGACAATCATATGATCCCTTCTGTCTCCTGGACTCTTATTTTCCTCATGTCTGTAATGTCCTTCATTTTCCTCTGTTCCAGGTGGGTTGGGACCAACTGATGCTACTTAGATAGGTGCTTGCTAGCTTTTAGGACCCCAACATGCCACTTGCCACAGTAGGATGCAGAACATTTTCCTAAGAAAAACTTAGTTATACCAGTTGACCTGTATGTCCCCTGAAACCATGATCTCCAGACCCCTGCCCCTGCTACTGTGTCTCCTTTGAACTGTTGGGTACTGAGGAAACCTCTTAGGTTTTGGTATAGTCTAGCTGTGCTGACTTCCCTTCTTTTGCCTGCTGTCACTCCCTTCACCTAACCCAGTTCCTGTCTGCTGTCTAATCAGTGAATATCTTCTCTCTCCCTCCTTACTCTTGTAACCACCAAAGGCTATTTTCTTCTGTGCTTAAACTTTTTCTTGAGTACTTATAATAGTGAACTCATACAATATTTTTCCTTTTGAAACTAATTTCATTCAGTTTAACAGATGACTCCATGTTATCAGATACTTCCCAAGATCACCTTTGTTCTTTATGTAGTATTCCATTGTGTGAGTGTGCCATAGTTTGTTTATCCATTCATCTGTTGAGGGGCATCTAGGTTGATTCCATTTTTGTACTGTTGTGGACAGTGTTGCAATAAAATTGGTGTGCATGTATCTATTCGTGTGAAAGCCCTTATTTCTCTAGGATATATTCCAAGCAGTGAGATTGCTGGATCATATGGTATTTCTACTTCTAGCTTTTTAAGGAAGCACCAAATCAATTTCCAGAGTGATTGTAACCATTTTACATTCCCACAGGCAGTGTAGAAGTGTTCCAGTGTCTCCACAGTTGAGATCATTCTTTATGGTTTCATTTAGAGATAATGCTTACAGTCTGAGTTAGCTTAATTAGTTCTATGATTTTGTTTACTCTTCTGCAGACTCATTAATTTATTAACAAGACTTATTGTGCACTTGCTATGTGCCAGATATTTTATAGGTGCTTGGGAAACACCTAGAATAAAACAGCCAAGAATAGCAGCCTTCATGGAGCTTGTGTGCCAATGAGGGGATATAGATAATAAACATAAAACTCAACAAATTAGGTGATGTGGTAGAAAATGGTTATGAACTCTAGGAGTGAATAAGGGGATTCTAGAGTGCCAGTTAGAAGAAAGATTGCAGTTATAAAAACGATAGTTGGGCTAAGAAAAAAAGAGGAGATTAAAATCACTAAAATCATTATGAAACATCTCATAACCTATAACCAACTGAAAAACATTATGCTGAGTGAAATCAGTCAGTTACCAAAGGACGCATATTGTATGAGACCATTATTTTAAGGACTTATGCACAGAAGAAAATACTCTTTGATGGCTACAAGGGTGGGGAGGGAGGGAGGGAGAGAGTTCTTCATAGATTAGATACCAAAAAAAAAGATAAAGAAAAACCAAACCCACTGCCATTGAGTTGTGTTCGACTCATAGCGACCATATAGGTCAGGACAGAACTGCTCCATAAAGTTTCCAAGGAGCGCCTGGCAGATTTGAACTGCCAGCCTTTTGGTTAGCAGATGTAGCACTTAACCCACCATGCCACCAGGGTTTCTGGTGATTAGATAGGTGATAGGAATTCAGTTAAGTGAAGGGTATGACAGCACAGAGTAGAAGGCAGGTCAGCGTAACTGGGCTATACCACAAGCTAAATGGTTGTCTAAATTCAACCTAACATTTCAAAGGACAGAGTAGCAGGGACAGGGGTCTGGGGACCATGGTTTCAGGGGACATCGAGAACAATTGGCATAATTAGTCTTTTTCTAAGACAGTCTTCTGCACCCTATATTGCTGAGTGGTGCCTGGGGTCCTAAACGCTAGCAAGCTGTCACCTGAGGAACATCAACTGGTCCCAGTCTACCTGAAGCAGATGACAACCCAGAACATCAAAGACACAAGGAAAAAGAAGCCCAGCAGACAGAAGGACCCATATGATTAGGAGACTACATCAGCATGAGACCAGAAGAACCAGATGATACTGGCTACCACCAAAGACAGCCCTGATAGGGGACACAGTGTAGAGTCCCTGATGCAGTATTAGAAAAAAGGGTGTATAGATCTAGAACTCTATTAAAAGACCAGACCTGATGGTCAGACAACCTGGAGGGTTCCCTGAGAACGTGGTGCCTGAACCTAGCCCAGAGCTAAAACCAGTACTGAAGCCAACACTTACAGACAAAGAATGGACTGGACTGGACTTGGGTACACAGAGTGATGCATGTAGTATGTGTGCTTTATATGAAGCTGCCTTACTACCTTTTTTTTTAGAGGAGAGAGGAAAGGGTGGAGAGAAGGAGACGTGTTGGTTGAAGGGATACTGGGAGTAAAGAGTGAAAAAGAAGAGCATGCTGTCACAGGGTGATGAGAGCAGATGGAGTTAGAGAGGTGGGAACTTGAGTTTTTATATGGAAAATTTACTTGGAGTGTAAACTTTCACTTAATTGCAACAATTTTTTTTTAAATCACTAAAATCAGGAGTGAAAGAGGGTACGTTAGTAGTGAATTCACAGAAATAATAAGTATTGTAAAAGAATTTTATGGACAGTTTTATGCCAACAAATTAGATAACCTAGATGGAATGGACACATTCTTAGAAAGACGTAAGCTATTGAAACTGATTCAAGAAGAAATAGAAAATCTGTATAGACCTATGACTAGTAAAGTTATTGAGTTACTAATTTTAAGAGAAACCCAAGCCCAGGTAGCTTCACTGGTAAATTTTACCAAACATATAGCCAAGTGCCATCACCAAACATATAAGGAATACTTAATACCATTCTTTCACAAACTCTTTCAAAAGCATAAGAGGTGGGAGCATTTCCATCTCATTCCATGAAGTCTATAACCCTGACACCAACACCAAAGACAAAAGACACGAAAAATAAAGCTGTAGGCCAAACCCTGGTGGCATAGTGGCTAAGTACTACATCTGCTAACCAGAAGGTTGGCAATTTGAATCCTCCAAGTGTTCCTTGGAAACCCCATGGAACAGTTCTACACTGTCCTATAGAGTCACTTTGAGTGAGAATTGACTCTACAGCACTGGGTTTTGTATTTTTGGTTATAGGCCAATACCCTTTATGAAGATAGATACAACAATCTCAAAAGAATATTGGTAAGATAAATTCAGCCACATATAAAAAGAGTTACACACTATGAACATATGGAATTTATCCCAGGAACACAAAATTGGCAACAAACAAAAATCAATCAGTGTAATTCATTGAATAAAGGAAGAGATGATATGATTATCTCAGTATATGCATAAAAAGAATTTGAGAAAATATTTTCATAATGAAAATACTCAATTAACTAGGAATAGAAGGGAACTTCCTGAACCTGATGAAGGGCATCTATGAAAACCCACAGCTAGCATCATACTTATGGTAAAAGACTGAAAACTTTCCTCCTAAAATGAGCAACAAAACAAGGATATCCACTTTCTTTAGTGGTATTAAACATTGTAATGAAGGTTTTAGCTAGGCTATTAGGCAAGAAAAAGAAATAAATAGCATCCAGATTGGAAAGGACTAAATGAAACTATGTTTATTTGTAAACGACGTGCTTTTATGTGAAGAAAACCCCAAAGAATCTAACTAAAACAGTACCAGAGCTAAAAGCAAGTTCAGCAAGGTTGCTGGGCACAAAATAAACACGCCAAAATCCGCAAGTATAGTTTTGCTCACTGGCATTTACCTGTTGCATCAAGTTGATTCTGACTCACAGTGCATTTATAAGACAAGAGTAGATCTGCACTAGAGTTTCTAAGGAGCGTCGGATAGATTCAGACAGCTGACCTCTTGGTTAGCAACCAAGCACTTAACCACCGTGCAACCAGGCCTCTGAAAATACAATTAGGAGAACAGTTCCTTTTACAGTTGAATTACAAAAAAGAAAAAAAAAATACTTAGGAACACATTTAACAAAAGAAAAGTTCTACATTGAACACTATAAACCACTGTTGAAAGAAGGTAAAGAAACCCTAAATAAATAGAAAGAATTTCACGTTCATGGGCCAGAAGATTTAATATTGTTAAGACGACAGTACTTGGACTGATACAGATTCAATGTAATAATCTCATTAAAAAAATTTAGCCTCCTTTTTTCATATATAAATGTACAAACTGAACCTGAAACTCGTATGGAAATACAAAGAATGGTCAAAATAATTTTGAAAAAGAAGAACAAAGTTGGAGGACTCAGACTTCACTGTTTCAAATATTACTACATAGATAAAGCATTCAAAGCAGTATGGTACTGGCATATGGATAGATAATGCAATGATTAAGAGTCCTGAAATAATTTCTTACACTTATGGCCAATTGATTTTTGACAAGGGTGCCAAGACAATTAAATGGGCAAAAAATAGTCTTTTCAACAGATGGTCCTGGAACAATTGGATATCCACATGCAAAAGAATGAAGTTGTGCTTCCAATCTGATACCATATATAAAAATAATCTCAAAATGGATTACAGGGCTAAATTTAAGAGCTGAAACCATAAAACTCATACTGGAAAACATAGGAGTCAATTTTTATGACCTTGGGTCAGACAGTGGTTTCGTAGACATGACACCAAAGCACAGGCAACAAAGAAAAAATAGATTAAAATGGACTTCATCAACATTAAGACTTTTTGTTCTTAAGAGGACACCATCAAGAAAGGGAAAAGATAACCCATAGATGGGAGAAACTATTTGAAAATTATGTGGCTGATGAGGGCCTATGTAAAGAACTCATACTGCTCAAAAATACAGACAACCCAATTAAAAAGTAGGTAAAGGATCTGAATAGACCTTTCTCCAAAGAAGATATACTTGGCCGGTAAACACACGAAAAGGTGCTCAGCATTATTAGTCATCTGGGAAGTGCAAATCAAAACCAGTGTGAGATACCACTTTTGCACTTACTGCCAGTACCGGTAGCTGCTGAGTTGCTTCCAAGTCCTGGTGACGCCATGTGCATCAGGGTAGTTCCATAGGATTTTCCTTTTAAAATTTTTATTTATTTCATAGTTATTGGAAAACATATGCAGCAAAACATGTATCAACAGTTTATCCATGTACAGTTCAGTGACACTGATTACATTCTTTGAGTTATACATTCTCATAGTCGTCTTCACCCTCCATTAATATAAACTCGCTGCCGCGTAAGGTTCCTGTGATGGTTAAAATTGTATGTCCACTTGTCATGGCTGTGATTCTCAGTGTTTTGGCACTTGTATAATGTGATCACTTCTCTGTTAAGATTTGATATGAGATCACCCCGTAATGGAGTCTGCTGTGGTACCTGGAGGGGTGGGACCTCTGGTGGCTCGTCACACCCACTCAGCCTTTATCTCTTTGCCCTCCTTGCCTGGCTTTTCCTGCCTGCCTTTCTGGGTTTTTTGGCTTGTTCTGGAAACTGCAGCTGGCTTCTGTTCATCTGGCCTCTAATCCTTGTAACTTGGGCTGGCAGTTTGTGTGTGGGCTTGCTTGCCAATCTTGAGATTCATTGATCTTTGCAGCCTGTGGCAGCCCTGATCTCCAGTCTGCTGATCTTGAGTTTGCCAGGCCCTGTGGCTATGTGGATCAGGAGAATCCTCTTTCCTGCTTTATAGACTCGGGGCATTACAACTTCTAAAAGCTGCATGAGCCATTTCATTCATTTAAATTTGTCCTTCTCTCTACACAAACACACACACGCACACAGAGGTCTGACAATTAAGTTTGTGTACTCATCCTAGAAAAAGTGCTACATGCCTCATTGCTGAATATCACTATGATCACCTTCGAAGTACTCCACTTGGGAAGCTATGTACTGACTCCAGTGCCTAGTCCACCCCTCAAACCAATTTTGGAACTCTTTTGCTGGAATGGCCATCAGAGCTGTCATCATATTACCCTCGATATCCTGGATGTCATCAACATATCTTCCTTTCAACATTTTATCTTTGGGTAAAGAAACTAGTCATTGGGGGCCAGATCAGGTGATTAGGGAGGGTGTTCCAACATAACTTTTTGTTTGCTAGCTAAAAACTCCTTCACAGACATCTATGCAATTAAGTTTGTGCACTTACCGCTCTGCTACCGTGCACAATGGCCATTCCAGAAAGAGTTCCAAAATTGCTTTGAAGGGTGGACTAGGCACTGGCATTGGTGCATAGCTTCCCAAGGGGAGTACTTCTAAGGTGACCATGGTGATATTCAGCAGTGAGGTATGTAGCACCTAGAACAATTAAGTTCATGGACTTAACTGTCGGGCGTATTTTGTGTGTGTCTGCGTGTGTGTGTACACACACAAGCTTTATTGGCTTTGCTTCTCTAGAGAACAGAGCCTAAGACAGTTCCTGTCTAATCTTTTGCATTGCTATGTCTTTTGACAATAGCGTAATGCTCAAGGCAGACATTTTTTACTAGTTAAGTTAACCTATTTTTTGGTTTTAAGAAGACTTCAGGGAATCTTGTTGATTTAAGGTCTAAAGATTGTCTCAGGGCAATAGTTTCATTTTATCCAGCCTTCATGGCTCCAGAAAGTCCAGAGTCCAAGTGAATTTTCATTTCTGCTCAGCATATCACCCCTTTTGATTAGGATTCTTCCATAGAAGTTTTTATCAGAATGTTAAGTAATGATAGTTGAGCACCATCCAGTTCCACACATTCTATATCCTCCTCTATTTCCTGACTCTTCTTCTTCCTCTGTTGCTCTAGGTGAATAGAGAACAATTTGTGTTGCTTGGATGATCACTTGGCACTTTTTAGGACCCCAGGCACTGAGCAATGAACTAGAAGTTAGGACAGAAGCAAGAAACATTTATTAGGCCAATTAACTGAGATATCCCATGAAACCGTGACATTAGACCTCCAAACCAAGGAACCAAATCCTATGAAGTGTTTGGTTATATGCAAGCAGCCCTAGCAGCTGCTCTTTTATGTTTTTTCATCATTGTTGCAAATATTCTGTCAACCCATATGGTTTTCAATGGCTGACTTTTCTTAAGTTGGTCATGAGGCCCTTTTTCTAAGACATCTCTGGGTGAACTTGAACCTCTAACCTTCCATTTAGCAGCCGAGCATGCCATCCAGTTGTACAACCCAAGGACTCCTCATGCCCATGGGATGGCTATAATTAAGAAGGCACATCATAATGAGTGTTGGTAAAGATGTAGAGAAGGTGGAATTCACATACAGTGTTCCTGACAGTGTAAAATGATGCAATCACGGTAGAAAACATTTTTTAATTTCCTCAAAATGTTTCATTCCTAAGTGTATACACCTAAGAGGAATGAAAAAAAAGTGTTCTTACAAAAAACTTGTTTTTTAGCAGCATTTACCATTATAACAAAGAGTGGAAATAACCCAAGTGTTCATCAACTGATGAATAGACAAGGGTAGTGTACCCATACGGTGAAATATTATTCAACAACAACAAAAAAGAATGCAGTATTGCAACATAGAATCCCTGATGTGGTAGGAGAATAATGGGTGTGCAGAACTCAAACTCTATTAAAAAGACCAGACTTGACAGTATAACAGACTGTCTCTGTTAGTCCAGAGCTGAAATCATTCCCAAAGCCAACTCTTCAGACAAAGATTGGACTGGACTGTGAGATATGAAATGATGCTTGGGAAGAGAGTGCTTCTTGGCTTAAGTAGATACATGAGGCTAACTGGGCAGCTCCTGCCGAGAGGTGAGATGAAAGGGTGGAGGGGGACAGGAGCTGGTTGGATGGACACAGGAAATAGAGAGCATGTGTCCCAGGGTGGGAAAGCAGCTGTCTCAGGGTGGGGAGAGCAACTAGAGTTGATAGCGTGTGTTTTTAAGTTTTTGTATGACAATTGACGTGGATTGTAAACTTGCACTTAAAGCTCAAGGAAATATTTTATAGAAATAAAAGATGTTCTTCTAGGGAGACAAAGAGGAAAAAAGAATGAAGTATTGATACATGGTGAAGCATGGATGGGGCTTGCAGACATTATGCTAGGTGAAAGAAGACAGGCACAGAATGTATAATTCCATTTATACAAAACAGGCAAATCCAAAGAGATTAGGGATTGCTTAGGGTTGGCGGATGATGGTGGGAAGTGGCTGCTAATGGGTAAAGGTTTGTTTCTGGGGCGACAAAAATGTTCTAAACTTAGATTGTAGTGATGAAGGCACACATCTGTGAATATGCAAAAACCCACCGAATTATATACTATAAATGGGTACATTTTATGGTTATGTGAATTATACCTCAATAAAGATGTTAAAAAAAAATAAAGCCACTTAGGGAAAAAGAAAAACTCTTAGTATTTGAATCTCAGCATTCAAGCTGCTGAGACGTGAGCTTAAAATTAAAGTGGCTTCCAGTTCCCAGATTTTGGCACAAAACTGTCTTTCCCTTAAGTATCGGACAGGAAGCACAGCTTTGCCAGGATGCCTTCTTTTGAGTCAGCTTTCTGCTGTGAGACGTTTTCACAAATAGAAAGCACATTCCGTCCAGTGGGAAGCAGCCTTGTCACTAGAGCATCTGAGTTGGTGGTGTCTGATGACAGTGTCTCTAGACTGCTGTGAGAAAGCCATGAGTGGTCCTCTATGCCCCTCACCCAAACCTTGCACCTCAGCCCAGGTAACTGGACCTTGTGCTCCCTTCCCAGAGATAATGCTGTGAGCTGCCAGAGGAGGGGCAGGCCCAGGCCCAGAGGCTCTAAATGTTGAGGGCATCAAGTTGACCCTGCAGATGATGATGCTGGGGGTGGGATCTCATGGACCCTTGATTACCAAGACTCAGGCTGCCTCATACTCCAGTAAACCAGTTGCTGTTGAGTCATCTCCAACTCATGGTGTCCCTGCATGTATTCACATAGCATGTGCTCCATAAGATTTTTTTCAGTGGCTGATCTTTTGGGATACAGATTGCCAGGCCTTTTTCCAGGTTGCCTCTGAGTAGACTCAAACCTCTAAACTTTGATTAGCAACTGAGCATTTTTACCATTTGTGGCACCCAGGGATTCTGATCCAGGAAACAGTCATCCTCGGAATACCTCAGCTGGGTGTGTTATCTGGTATCTTGGCCATGACCACCTCAGAGCAGGCAGAAGGACATTGTGGACAGGTGTACGCAAAGCCACTGGCATACCGTCAGCGTACACTTTTGGAAGGACCTCTTCTGCATGGTGCCCTCTCTCCTGGCCGTGACCAGTGTGAAGCTCCTGCCTAAAGACAATGGAGATGAAGCTGCTCCTGGCACCCAGCAGGAGGCAGCGGAAGGAGGACGGCTGGGTAGCTTTTGCTGCTGAGGAGGTGGTAGCTGGGGACCAGTCCTGAGTGGGCAGAGGCGGGCAGGGCTTGGTGACAGACAGGGGTAAGCACAGCATCTGGTGGGAGGAGGACAGGCTTCAGCAAGAGGTGGGCAGAGACAGCCAGCTGAGACTGGGGGCGGGAAGAGAACAAACTGGGGAGCTCTATCCTTGAATATCTGGTCGTCAGCTTTAAGGTCCCAGAACTTCCTTAACTGGGATTCTCTTTCTTCCCTCTTTTCCCTACCTGTTTCTCTCTTTGGCACCTTCTCTCCTGCCTCCCTGCAGGAGCAGACTGTCCCAGCTCTGTCCCCTGTCCACCCCAGCTCTGCTCCTGGGGCTCCAGCTCTAGTTCCCAACCTCCCACCTCTGCTACCTAGACCCCAGATCTGCCTCACACCACTAACTGTGCTCTCCAGCCCTCTGTTGTGCTCCCCAGCGCCCAACTCTGTCTTCCAGCCTTCGTTTCTACTCCCAACACTCCCAGTCCCCTAGCTCTGCTCTCCACCCAGCTATGCTTCTCTTCCCCCCAGCACTGCTCCCTAGCCACTCAGCTGTGCTCCTCGATGTCTAGCTCTGCTCGTTGGCACACTAGTTCTGCTTTCCAATCCCCTAGCTGTGCTCCTCATCCCTCAGCTCTGCTGCTCAGCTCCCCTGCTCTGCTACCCAGCACAGCTCTGCTCCCCAGCCCTCATCTCTGCTCCCCACCCCTGCTATGCTCCCCAGCCCTTCTAGTCCCTCTGCATGCTGGCATTCATTTTCCATGACTTTGTATGTTATTTCCCTCTCCTCGGGTAATCTCAGATGGGAATGGTCACTAGCCTGCTGGCTCAAGTCTTTGCAGGGTGTGAACCTGACATAGGATAGTCGTAGCCAGGGCTGTCAGGAGGCCCTAGCTGGTTGGCAAGTGCCAGGAGCCTGTCAGCCTCAGAGCAGTGCTAGGCCTCAGCCACCTAACCTGGTCTTCTGCAGACAGGCTAGACTAATGATCACTGGAGATAGTATGGGCTGAGCCGCTTTCTGAGGGATTCCGCTTCTGGGGACCAGTTACTGTTTCTGTAGCTTGGCACAGCATGCTGTATTCCCTTTACGTTCTTTCCATGTGGCCCCTGGCACTGTCTCAGGGCTGGACCTTTGAAGCGGATGCAGAGGTTCTAGGCCTCTCCAGTACTGTGGCTGTGGTGTGTGCCCTGGGTGGTGTCTCTGTCCCTGGGCTCCTTTAGGGTGGAGAGGGGCTTCAGTGAGGTGTGTGTGTGGTGTTGCTGGCCTTCAGAGGCCTGAGGGAAGTCTGCATGATAGAAAGCTTCAGCTGGAGAGAGGTTTTGAGACACAGATTGACGTTGCCCTGAAAGGCACTGTTTTAGTCAGCTAGTGCTGCTCTAACAGAAATACCACAAGGTGGATGGCTTTAATAAAGAAAAGTTCCTTCTCCCATAGTCCAGCAGATTACAAGTCCAAATTCAGGATGTCTGCTCCAGGGAAAGGCTTTCCCCCTAGTTGGCTCTGGAGGAAAATCCTTGCGTTGCGTTAGTCTTTGTTCAGGTTGCATCTTGGCACAGGAACCTCAGGTCTGAAGGATGCGCCCTTCTCCCGGTGCTGCTTTCTTGATGGGGTGAAGATCCCAGATCTCTGCTTGCTTCCCTTTCCTTTTGTCTCTTGTAGAACGAAAGGATAAAGTATGGTGCAAGCCAGGGAAACTCGTTTTACAGAGGAGCAGGGAGGTGATCCTATGAAGGGATTTAGAGTTCCACCCTAATCCTTTAACATACAGCATAGGAAAATCACAAAATGGAGGACAATCACAAAATAGTAGGAATCATGGCTCATTCACATGACTCCACATATTTTTGGGGGGACACAATTCAATCCATGACAGACACCTACCAGGGAGAGGAGGAAGGTGAGCATACTGTGAGAGGTTGCTCAGGATGAGGCCAGGGCAGGCTGGCAGAGGAGGCTTTGGGAGATGTGATTGGCTCGTGAAGATGGGACCTCAGGGACAAACCTGGAGCTGCTTACTCAGGGTCACCAAGGGCGTGGTGATGGCCGGCCCTCTGGGCTGGGAGTCACCATGGCAGGTCCTTTGCCCACGCCCCCTGCTCTCCCTTCCACTTACCCTTCTACATTGCGCCCACCCTGGTGGCTCTGCTGGCTCAGAAAGAACACCCTGCCCAGCCCAGAACAAACAAAAAACCCAAGCCTATTGCTGTGGAGTTGGAGTTGATTGTGACTCGTGGCTGCCCCATGTGTCACACACACATTAGAACCTCTCCATGGGGCTCTCTAGGCTGTAGTCTTCGAGGAGCAGAGGGCCAGGCCTCACTTCCATGGCACCGCTGAGTGGTTTTGAACCACTGACCTTCTGGATATTAGTTGAATGCGAACTGTTCATGCCATCCGGGTAAGCCCTCCCACAACTTGCTCCTTTTGGGGTGCGTTTTAGCCATACACTTTTAGTGTTTTGATGGGCAGTGATCGGCGTTAACCAGTGCCTGTGCTGTCAGGTGCCCTGGGGCCTGTCTTGCTGCGGGCTGTTTGTCTCTCTCTCTCTCCTCCTGTTTTCTTCATCCCTTGTTTGGACTTTTCTTCTCCTTCCTTCCTCTTCCCTATCTTCTTCTCCCCGCCTCTTGGAGGATCATGGATGGTTCTCTCTTGTCTACTTTTATTCTCTGTTTCCTTAGTGATGGGTACTGGAGAAGGGATGGCTTCACAGCCCTGTCTGGCCTGCAGTGCTGAAGCTTCATAGAGAAGTTGCAGGCATCTCTGGGTTTGGGGCCTTCTGCAAACATACAAATCTGGTTCTTTTTTCCCCTGTGGACTTAGATAGCTGATGGCTGGGAAAATAGAGTTGTCATTTTAAGTTCCAGGTTCCTCTGCTTCCTGGACTCCTGGTTTCCTGACCAGGGAATAAGATGATGCTGGTGCTATCCCAGAGTTCAGCCTCACCTTTGACATCTGTGCCACTTGGTTTTATCCCCACCACAGGCATGTGGAGATCCTGGCCTCTTGTCAGCCTTGGCACCCCCCCCAACCAACTTTGGGTGAAGTTTGTGAAGGTCTGAGGTGAGACATGTGGGTCTGGCCTGGCCCAGCAGTCAGTACTCTCTTGCGTCAGAGTTTATCCAACTCCAGGACCCTTGACCCAGGATGTGTGTGGGCCACTCTGCTCTGGGACAGGGTGCTCTCTGAAGGTGAGACACCACTATGAGGGCGGTGCAGGTGCTAATACATTCAGATGCTGCTCTGCCGCTGGACTGGCACTTGGCTCAGGCAGGTGAAGGGACGTCTCTGGGAGCCCGTCTGCTTATCTGCAAACGGGCTTGTGGTCAGAATGCAGACAGGGCACGCGGGCACTCTGATAGGCACATGCTGCTGCCCACACGGAGTAGGTGTATGGTCACGCTGCAGGTAAAGCGTGTGGTCACTGTGCAGGGGAGGCCCATGGGCACTCAGATGGCAGCCACACGTTGCCTGTCTTGAAGAACCATGGCTCAGTCTCCTCACCTTCCCTTCTCAAGTGAGGTCTGTGGCCTCTGGGGGCTGTGTCTGGACTGACTCCTGAGGGTGGCATCACTAGAAGTACAGCAGGAGCTGCAGGGCTGGGTAGGCAGGGCCAGCCAAGTCTCTGTGCCATGTAGGGAGGCTGTGGGCTGGTGCCGGTCAGCCTGGAGGCTGAGTAGGAGTTCACCAGGGCACTGTCTTCTCAAGAGCTGGCTGAGCCACTGGGCAGAAAGCCAGATGGCCCCATGCTGTCGTGTTCTCAGGCCTGTCACAGGCCCCTTGCTCTGAGGTCATGGTCTACTGTCTGGACTTGTTACGAATTTTTTCTTGTCTGAATATTTGTTGTTTGTCAGTAGGGGATAAGGTGTGATTCGCCACAGGGTGCTGAAGGAGACAGAATTGCAAAGTACCTGTTTCTTTTACTCTTCCTAACAATTTCTTGGAGGTGTGACTAGGCCGTACTAGGATGTATGAAAGGACAGGACGTGTGGTCCTCATACTGAGTTGCGGGCCTGGAGTCATCTGTGCAGCCCCCCTGGGCTGTATGAGGGGTCAGACCCATGATTTCTGGGGTCCCCTGGCTCCGTGAGTTGACTCACTTGCCCTGGAGCTCCCTTGTCCAGGCTTGAAGCTGAGTAAATGGAAGCTTCTGGCTACATTTCTAGCTTACTTGTGCATGAAAGGTGAGAGAGATGAGCTCTGACTGGCCTCTCTGGAATTAAGAACACGAACAGCTCCCACTTAGCAGGTGTGCACCTCACAGGGAGAGGCAGGTGGACGCAGAACTCCTTGTGGAGGTCCTGACCGCTGCCTGGTGCTCATGCTGCTTCCCCAGTGCATGTGCGGGGAGGCTGGGGTCTGTGTGGCCACGTGAGCCAGTGTCTGCAGGCTTCGCATGGCATGTGCCCATCCGTGGGACATGTGACTCAGCTACCTGCAAAGCACCCCAACTAGTACCGCTCACTTTGGCCACTGAGTCACATCTCACGGTTCTCTTGTAGTAGCTCATTTAGGACCTGGCTCCTGGGAGGGCACTGTGCTGCTGTCACCCTCGCTGCCTGGCTGACTCCCTGGCTCCTCAACAAGGAGGAGCAGAATGGCTATAAGGAGTGTCCTGGTGCCCCAGTTGCCTCCTGCTGCTCCATCCATGGCAAGGGTTGTACAGTCCTCCCAGATGGAAGAACACGTGCTTGTGTGTTTTGTGTTTCTGAATCACACCTGTGGCTCTGAGTCGTTGGGTGTCATTGTGCAACTACTGCAAGAGTGATAACAATGCAAACTGCTCTCCCAAGGCTCCCAGTTCTCTCTGCTGTCCTGAGGCCAGCACCAACTCCATTCCACAGACATAGAGACCGAGGCTTGCTTGGGCCTGCAGAGCCCAGGCTCCCACTGCACCTTGACCTCTCTTGGACCCAGAGGCTTCTCTGTCGTCTCTTTCCCTCATTCTGAGTGTCCTTTAGCACCTGTGCTCATGGGTGTGAACACGCTTGTGGGTGTGGACATGCTGGTGGGCCTGGTAGGCTGTGCCCTGGGCTGAGGAGACAAACCAACCTGGACAGGGCCAGGCCAAGCCAGGCCACACTCAGCTCCAGTTCCCTTTGTCTTTGATGGACCTTGTGGCCCTGCTTCTGCCATCCCAGGCTTCCTGGTGCTGCAGGTGGGCAGTACCTGAGGGAAAGGGGCTAGCTTGGGGCCTGACATCTCCCGGCCATATGACAGCACTGCCCTCTGTGACTTTCCTTTAGGTACCCACATTTCCCACATGTAATCAAGCATCCCACAAGCATCAAGCTGCTTGTTCACAGGGACACAAATACACCCACAGGGGCTGGTACTGCACACCTGGTGTCCCACATATATAAAGAGCTCAGAAAGATGATAGCCCCTGCTCCATGTGAACTGTCGGCAAAGATGTCAACAGGAAAGTCACGGCAAAATTCTTTTCCACTCACAAGCCAGGGTCCTCCATCCTTCTGACCCCTTGAGTAATCAGGGTCTGCAAATTAGGTGCAAGTTCTGCAGCTGGAAACTGGAACTGTCATGGGCTCCCCTCATGCCGTATTCCTCCCTCTTGGGAAGTATGATGTGGGCTTGAGGGGCATGTGGCATTGTGGGTGGGAAGGAACTCCAAAGACATGCAGAGGCCTTGTCTACCTGGCTCTGATCTATGGGCCCCATTGCTTCCTCGGATCCTGGGCAACAACCCCATCTCACTGCTCTTCCATATCTAGGGCTCCTGGGGGGGCAGTGCCTGAGGTGGGAGTGTGAGGAAAGACCCCAGTCACCAAAGATTTCTTGACAATATGGGGTCCCTACAAGAGAGGTGGAGAAGGGGAGACAGAAATGCACAGACACCCACATGCAGGTGTGCACATGCACGCACTCAGATGCCTACACATAGCTACGCGTGGACACAGGCATGCATATACACACAGAGGGAGAGAGGGAAGGGTGTTACATGCACAGATACGGACATGCACAAACACAGACAGACTCATACACATATAGGCACACATACATACATGTATACAGACACATGCATCACACACATACATATGCACACAGATGTGGACATGCACACCTAGAATGAGGGAAGGAGCATTGCTGCATGCACAGACACAGACACACACATACACATACACACATGCACAGGTGTACACTAATGCACATCCCTATATATGCAACAGAGTTACGCACATGCACACCCACCTACCCCCAAACACATCTGTGCATGCACATGGAATGAGATGAAGAAGAGCAGCGCATGCCCAGGCCCAGCTGTCAGGGAAGGGGCTTGTGCTGCCCTAGCCAGGGCCTAGCACTGGTGTAGAGCTGGGCTTTTCTCCCATCAGAGGGTTCTCAGAAGCTCTTCTGCCCCTATTGGCCAGGAAGCTCTTAGGGAGGGAAGAGAGGGCTAGCCTGAGAGCTGGCAGTGGAGAGCACCTACAGGAGCTGCATAGGACAGGCTGTATCTGAGGGGAGCCGAGGGCTTGGCTTCCATATCCTTAAGCCCCCAACTGTAGCTGATGCCAGGCAATCAAGGTGACATCAACCTTGCAGAAATTCTTGCAAGTGTAAGGATATGTCCTCTCTAGTCAGATGAGCTGGCATCACCACACAGAATGAAGGAGGATGGAGTCCCTGGTACCCAAGACCCACTCTTGCCATGGCCTCGTTGCTCCCTCTGCAGCCCTTTCCTTTTGTCTCTGCTCCTGGGAGTGGGCCCTGGATCCTGGGCACCATGGGGCTCCCAGCTCTGCCTCATTTAGGTTGGGGTGTTCATTCTTTCTCTTGTACCTGTCCCCTCCCTCCCTTGCCCTACAAGAATGTACCCATCCACTTCTCCAAGAAATCATTGCTCAGCTACTAAGTGCTGTCTGCCCCCCAGGGCAGCAAGTGGGTGACAGTGTGTAGTGGGGTTCCACATTCGAGTCCTGCCTTTCCTGCTTATAACACTTTGGAGCTCACCGAGGCATTTGGTGCCCCATTCCAACTATGAATCGAGACCATTAAATACAGTTTTTCAGGGTTCCTGAGAGTGAGGGAGGAGCTGTTTGGTTTTAAAGGCTGTAGGCAAATTGTAAAGGGCCATCCATGCGTTGGCACCTAGGCCAGCACTCCTCCCCTGTGTGTCGTCAGCTCCAGGAAGATCTTGTCCCATGGGCTCATTATCTGACCAATTTGAGGTGCCCTAGGGCCCAGGAGAGGGTGCAGGCATTCATGCTGCCTCACATTGTGCTCTAACACTGAGCTGTGCCTTTGGTCGCAGTGGAGTTATAAAAGCTTTTAAAATCACATGGTCTGCTATGCTGGGAATGGCAATTTGAAGAGAAATGGCCTTGCATTCATTGTCAAAAGGAACATTTCAAAATCTGTCAGCACTGTCAGTGATGGATAATATCCATATGCCTACAAGGTGTTAATGCAGTTATTCAAATTTATGCATCAACTGCATATATATACACATGTATATGTACCAATCACATATAAAAGATTTTATATATATTTAATTTGTTATTGTTGAAAAACATATACTAATAATTTCTGTAAAACCAAACCCACTGCCATTCAGTCAGGTCCGATTCACAGTGACTCTATAGGACAGAGCAGAACTGTCGTGTAGAGTTTCCAAGGAGCGCCTGGCTGATTTGAACTGTGGACCTTTTGGTTAGGAGACATACCATTTAACCCACTATGTCACCAGGATTTCCAGTAGTTTCTATATATGCCATTTAATGACAGTGATTACATTCTTACAAGTAGCATAGCTATTCTCACTCTCCTTCTCTGAGCCCTGGTATAACAGATTTGGTCTTTTGGTTTGGTTTCTGAGTTGTTCCTTCTCCATCAATATAAATTCACTTCCCCCAAAGGTTCCTATCTAATCTTTCAAGTTGCTGTTGTCACTTTGATCCCATATAGATAGTTCTTAAAAGTGCGTAATGCTAAAGGCAGACTTTTTTTTTTATAGTTAAGCTACACTATTTGGTTAGAAGAAGACCTCAGGGGATATTTTTGGTTTAAGATTTAATGATCATCTTAGGGCAATAGATGCAGTGGTTCATACAACTTCATGGCTCCAGGAAATCTAGAGTTCATGAGAATTTGAAATTGTGTTCTGTATTTTTCCCCTTGTTGATTAGGGTTCTTCTATGGACTCCTTGATCAGTATGTTCAGTAATGGTAGCCAGGCACCATCCAGTTCTTTTGGCCTCATGGCAAAGAAGGCAGTTGCTTATGGAGGCAGTTAACCACACATGCCATATCCTTCACCTATTCCTGACTCTCTTTCCTTTGGCAATTCCAGCAAACACAGACCAATTGTTGCGCTTTAGGTGGCCACTTGCAAGCTTTTAAGACCACAAGCATTATATACCATCAGGGCCCCACTTAGTGGAGAGGTTTCACCAGAGCTTCCAGACTAAGACAGACTAGGAAAAAGCCCATAGTCTACTTCTGAAAACAATTAGCCAGTGATAACCTTGTAAATAGCAGGGCAACATTGTGATAGTGCCAGAAGATGAGCCCCTCAAGTTGGAGGGCATTCAGAAGACCACTGGGGAACAGCTGTCTCCTCAAAGTAGAGTCTACCTTAATGACATCAATGGAGTCAAGTTTTCAAGACCTCCCTTTTTGATGTGGCATGTTGCAAAATGAGAAGAAACAGCTGCAAACATCCATTAATAACTGGAATATGGAATGTACAAGAATGAATCTATAAAAATTGGAAATCATAAACATTGAAACTCATGGACGGCACTTGGCTTGGCAAACATTGAAATGGAATTAATAAGCGTTGATATCCTAGGCATTAGTGAGCTGAAATGGACTAGTATCGGTCATTTTGAATCAGACAATCATATGTTCTACTATGCCAGGAATGACAACTTAAGGAGGAACACTGTTGTATTCATTATCAAAAAGAATGTTTCATGATCTATCCTGAAGTACAGTGCTGTCAGTGATAGGATAATACCATATGCCTACAGGGAAGGCCAGTTAATAGGACTGTTGTTCAAATTTACACACCAACCAATAAGGCCTAATATGAAGAAATTGAAGGTTTTTACCAGCTTCTGCAGTCTGAAATTGATCAAACATGTAATCAGGATGCATTGATAATTACTGCTGATAGGAATGCAAAAGTGAGAAACAAAGAAAAATTCGTAGTTGGGAAATATGGCCTTGGTGATAGAAACGGTTCCAGAGATCTCATGGTAGCGTTTTGCAAGACTAACAACTTACTGCAAATACCCTTTTTTCAGCAACATAAATGTCAACTATATACATGAACCTCACCAATGGAATACACAGGAATCAAATTGACTACATCTGTGGAAAGAGATGATGGAAAAGCTCAGTATTATCAGAACAAGGCCAGGGGCCAATTGCAGAACAGACCAGCAATTGCTTATGTGCAAATTCAAATTCAAACTGAAAAAAGAACAAGTCCATAAGAGCCAAAGGATGACCTTCAGCATACGAGTATTGCACCTGAGTTTAGAGACCATCTCAAGAATGGATTTGACACATCGAACACTCATGACTGAAGACCAGATGAGCTGTGAAATGACATCTAGGACATCATACATGAAGAAAGCAAGAAATCATTAAAAAGACAGAAAAGAAAGAAAAGATCAAAATGGATGCCAGAAGAAATTATGCTTGAACATCGAGTAGCTAAAGCAAAAGGAAGAAATGATGAAGTAAAAAAACTGAATAGAAAATTTTAACAGGTGGCTTGCGAAGACAAAGTAAAGTATTATAATGACATGTGCAAAGAGCTGGAGATAGAAAACGAAAAGGGAAGAATATGCTGTGCATTTTTCAAGCTGAAAAAAATTCAGGCCTCAAGTTGCAATAGGTAAAGATTCTATGGGGAAAATATATATATTTTTCTGTTTCTTTTTTTTATTATGACTGAGTGAAAATGTACATGCCCGGATAAATTTACATGCCCACCTATATGCAGCTTCCACTGCTCTCCCTGTCCGGTGACAGCACACTATTCCTCTCTGCTCCATACATGTCTCATCTTCCCAACAGCCTCCTTTCCCCTCCTCTCCACCCACTCTCCTTCGTCCAGCCAGAGGTCAGCAGGATGATATCCTATAGATGCACAGAACCATAAAGTGCATCCAATATATGGTCACTCTGCATCGCCAAGTCCAATCCATTCGTGTCCGTAGAGTAGACCTTCATTATGATTTACGGGCAAGGGCAGCATCAGAACCAGGGGCCATGCTCTATGGAGAAAATATTAAATGACTCCGGAAACATCAAAATAAGATGGAAAAATATATAGAGTCATTATACTAAAAAGAATTGGTCAATGTTCAACCATTTCAAGAGGTAGCGTGTGATCAGGAACCAACAGTACTAAAGGAAGAAGTCCCAGTTGCACTGAAAGCATTGGCAAAAAAAAAAAGCCTCCGGAAACTGACAGAACATTAATTGAGATGTTTCGACAAATGGAAGCAGTCGTGAAAATGCTCACTTGTCTATGCCAAGAAATTTAGAAGACAGCTACTTGGCCATCTGACAGAAAAAGATCCATATTTATGCCTGTTCCCAAGAAAGGTGATTCAACTGAAAGTAGAAATTATTGAACAGTATCAGTAATACCGCATTCAAGTAAAGTTTTGCTGAAGATCATTCAAAAGTGGTTGTAGCAATATATCAACAGGGAACTGCCAGAAATTCAGGCCAGATTCAGAAGAGGATGTGGAACCACAGATATCATTGCGGATGTCATGTGGACTTTGGGTGAAACCAGAAAATATCAGAAAGGTGTTTACTTAAATTGTATTGACTACACAGAGGCATTCAACTGTGTGGATCATAACAAATTATGGATAACATTAGGAGAATGGGAATTCCAGAACACTTAATTGTGCTCATAAGGAAGCTGTACATGAATCAAGAGGCAGTCATTTTAACAGAACAAGGGGAGATGGCATTGTTTAAAGTCAGGAAAGATGTGTGTCAGGGTTATATCCTTTCACCACACTTACTCAATCTGTATGCCAGGCAAATATTCTGAGAAGCTGGACTATGTAAAGAGAAATGGGGTATCAAGATAGGAGGAAGACTCATTAACAACTTGTGTTATGCAGATGACACAACCTTAACTTGCTGAAAATGAAGAGGGCTTGAGAGACTTAATGATGACGATCAAAGACCCCAGCCTTCATTGTGGATTGCAGCCCTACATAAAGAAAACAAAAATCGTGACAGCTGGACCAATGAACAACATCAGAGTTAACAGAGAAAGGATTGAGGTTGTCAAGGATTTCACTTTACTTGGATCCACAATCAATGCCCATGGGAGCAGCAGTCAAGAAATCAAAAGACGACGTTGAATTGGGCAAGTGTGCTGCAAAAGACCTCTTTGAAGTGTTGAGAAGCAAAGATGTCACCTTGAAGACTAAGGTGCACTTGACCCAAGTCAGTTGCATCGTATGCATGTGAAAGCTGAACAATAAATAAGAAAGAGAGAAGAATTGATGCCTTTGAATTGTGGTGTTGGACAAAAGTATTGAATATACGATGCACTGCCAAAAGAATGAACAACTTGGTCTATCTCAAATGAAGTACAACCAAAGTGTTCCTTAGAAGCAAGGATGGTGAGACTTTGAACATATTGTCAGGAGGGATTAGTCCCTGGAGAAGGACATCATGCTTGGTAAAGCAGGGTCAGTGAAAAAGAGGAAGACCCTTAACACAATGGATTGACACCTTGGCTGCAACAATGGGCTCAAACATAAAAACAATTGTGGGTATGGTGCACAACTAAGCAGCATTTTGTGCTGTTGTGCATAGGGCTGCTATGAGCAGTAACAACTTCACTGGAAACCAACAGCAGCAACAACAAATATGTGTTGTAAATCCTAGCCATCATGCCTGTGATTATAATCTCATTTGGGAATCGGTTGTCTTTGTTATGTTAATAGAGGCAAGACTGGCGTAGAGTGTATCTTGGGTCAAACTTTTTCGAGATATAAGAAGAGATTAAACAAGCTAACAGAGAGATGTGGTAAGAGATACGCCAAGACACACAGGGAGCTCCAAGGAACCAGAAAGCAGATACTGAAGAGACAAGGACCTTCCTCCAGAGCTGACAGAGACAGCCTTCCCCAGGAGCCAGCACTCTGAATTTGGGTAACTATCTTCCTAAACTGTAAGAAGATAAACTTCTCTGTGTTAAAGCCATCCACTTGTGGTATTTCTGTTGTACCAGCACTAGACGACTAAGAGCATCAAACGAGGAGGTAGAAAAAGGCACTAAGCGTGTTATTAGGCTAGTAGACTGTAGTATCCCATGTAATCATTGTGCTGAACCTCCAAACCAAGGAACAAAATCTCATGAGGTATTTGGTTGTATGTAAGCAGCCTAAGCAGGTACTCCTTTTTTTGTCTTTGTTGCAAATGTGTCTGTCATACAACTTTTGCCATCTAACTTTTTATAGATGTTCAGCTTATTGACAGAAACTACAATAGCTGGTGGTGCAACCCTACCTTAGTCAAGGCTTCTGTCACCATTAACCACTTGCTTTTCCCCTCCTTCCCTCCCACCCTGCTGACCACTAATGAACTTTGTTCTCTATACATTTGCCTTTTCTTGTCAAAATGAAGCCATACAATATTTGTCCTTTTGTGATTGACTTACTTTGCTCAACGTACTGTCTTCCACCTCCTTCTGTGTTGTAGCGTGTATCCAGACTTCATTTCTCCTGGTGACCGAGTAGTATTTCATTGTATGTCTGTGCCGCATTTTGTGTATTCATTCATCTGTTGATGGATGCTTAGGTTTCTACCTTTTCACTGTTGTCAGTAATACTGAAATAAACAACTGGTGTACAAGTAAGTCTCTGTTTGGCTCTCTGGTTTCAAGTCTTTTGGGTGTATATCCAGGAGTGTAAGTGCTGGGTCACGTGGTAGTTCTATTTTTATTTATTTTTTTCAGGAAGTGCCAAATGATTTTCCACAGTGGCTGTACCATTTTGCATTCCCACCAGCAGTGGGTGAAGGTTCCAGCTTCCCCAATCTCACCAACATTTGTTGTTTTTTGTGTTTTTTTTAAAACTCTCGGTCATCCTAGTGGAAATGTAATGGTATCTCCTTGTGGTTTTGATTTGCATCTCTGTGGTAGCTAATAATGCTCAGCATTTTTTCATGTGTTTGGTGGCCATTTGAATATCCTGTTGATGAGATGTCTATTCAAGGCCTTTGTCCATTTCATGATTGGATTATTCATCTTTTTGTTGTCCAAGTTTTATAGGTAGTCCCAGGATTGTGAACTAGTTCCATTCCTAAATCTGTAAGTGCAGTTTGTACACAAAGTTAGGTATGGTTTGTGTCTAATGTTAGTCAAATATTTTAGTATACAGTGTACCTTTCTACACATAAAACCATCAAACATTTCCAGATACCCTAACATAGTAATAATAATTTAGTTTTGACGCATATCAAAGTAGCCTCTGTTTGTTATTAGGAACCATTTTATGTTGCTAGTGGCTTAGGTGGTAAGGATTCCGCAGCTCTCCCAGGCAGCTGGTGGCTGGTGAGCTCAGCATCACCTCCTCCTCTGTAGATGGCAGCCAAGTTATCATCCCTCTCATGACCAAACTCTCCCTCCTTACAGTTCCAGAATCCTGGCTCCTGGATAGGGCTGCACAGGACGGGGCCTGGGTTAAGGCTCTGGTAACTAGGCCAGTGCTGCAGACAGCTGGGTTCAAGTCTCAGGATCTGGGACCCCCATGCCATACTGTACTGTGGACAGTACCTAAGCTGGTTCTGCTAGGTAGTGCAAAGACATTTTGGGTACTTGCTTGCAGCATCCCATCTGACCTGGAGTTTTTGCTGGCCCTGGACAGAGTGCGTGCCAGCTTGGGAGCAGTAGTGGAGGCACCCCGCCATGCCCGCCTTGCTTGCCACCATTGCCTTGTAGGCTTGGTTTAAGGCCAGCGCCTTGGGGTCTAGGGCAGTGAGTGCAGGGAGCACCTACTGGGTACTGCAGGGCAAGTTGGGATGAGGCAGGAAGCCACCGTACCCTTTCCTGTGCAGTCTCGGTTTACACTGAAAGAGCACAGTTGGTAATTCCAAGTTTTTGTAAATCGGACAGAGGTGACCTGGAGAATGGCCTGTGTATATATATTTTGTTACTAGATTCTTGTAGGGTCGCCATGAGTCAGATCCGACTCGACGGCACTTGGCTTGGTTAGATTCCTGTTGGATGTATGGTCTCCAAAGATATTTTCCTAGTAGGTAGCTTGTCTTTTACTTCTTTAATAAAGTCTTTTGATGAACAGAAGTTTGTAACTTGTATGAAACCCTGTTTGTCTTTCACTGTTTGTGCTTTTGTCACAGTTAGGTGACTCATTGTTGAAAGCTTGCCCTGACAGTGTTACTCTTGTTTCATCTTCTAAGAAGTTTATGGTTTTAATTTGTACATTTAGGTCCTTAATCCATTTTGAATTTATTTTTATGTGTGGTGTGAGGCAGAAACCCTGGTGGCATAGTGGGTTAAGTGCTGTGTCTGCTAACCATAAAGATCGGCAGTTCAAATCCGCCAGGCGCTCCTTGGAAACTGTATGGGGCAGTTCTGCTCTGCCCTGTAGGGTCACTATGAGTCGGACCTGACTAGACAGCAGGGTTTTTTTTTTGTTTTTGTTTTGGTGTGAGGTGTGGATCTTGTTTCATTTTTCTGTATGTGGGTTTTCCCAGCACCATTTATTAAAGACACTCTGCCCGCATCAATGGATTTAGCACCCTTGTCAAGAATCAGTTGACTGTCTGTGTGTGGGTTTATTTTTGAACTCTTAGTCCTATTTCATTGGTCTGTGTGTCCGTTACTATACCAGTATCAGGCTGTTTTGAGTTCCATAGCTGTATAGCATATTTTAAAATCAGGAAGTATGAGTCTTTCTACTTTCTTCTTCTGTTTCAACATTGGTTTAGCTATTTAGGGTCTCTTTCCATTCCATATAAGGTTGAAGATTAGTTTTCTATTTCTGTAAAAAAGGAGGATGGAATTTAGATTGGGATTGCTTTGAATAGTGTTGACATCTTAACAGTATCAAGTCTTTCAATCCATCAACATGGAACATCTTTCCATTTATTTAAGCCGTCTTTGCTATTCTACTTCAGCAGAGTTTCATTGTTTCCAATGTAGAAGTCCTTCGTGTCCCTGGTTAGATTGAGTTCTTGATATTTTATCCTCTTAGATGCTATTATAAACAAAATTGTTTCCTTAATGCCCCTTTCAGATTTCTTATTGCTGCTGTATAGAAATCCAGGTCATTTTTGTGTATTGACCTTGTGCCCTACAACCTAGTTACATTCCTCTGTTAGTTCTAGGAGTTTTCTGGTGGACTCAGTGATTTTCTAAATATAGGCTCATATCTGCAAGTAGAGATAATTTAACTTCTTTTCCTGTCTGATACTTTGTATTTCTTTTTGTCTTATTGCTTTGGCTAAGACTTCTAATACAATATTGAATACAAATGTTGTGAGTGAGCAGCTTTGTCTTGTTCTTGATTTCAAGGGGAAAGTTCTCAGTCCTTTTCCATTATGTTTAATGTTGGCTGTTGACTTTTCGTATATGAAGTCTAACCATTAAGTTCACGAACTCATCCTAGAAAAGTGCTAATTTTGGAACTCATTTTCTGAAATGGCCTTCAGAGCTGTCATCATAATACCCTCCATGTCCTGAACGTCATCCAAATGGCTTCCTTTCAACATTTCCTTTATCTTCGGGTAAAGAACAAAGTCACTGGGGCCCAGATGAGGAAGGATGTTTCCATATAGTTATTTGTTTACTGGCCAAAAACTGCCTCATAGATCACTATACAGTTAAGTTTACACACTTGCCACTGTACCACTGTTTGCAATGGTTATTCCAGAAAGAGTTCCAAAATTGCTCTGAAGGGTGGGCTAGGTGCAGGCATAGGTACATAGTTTACCAAGGGGACTGTAGTGATATTCAGCAGTGAGGCATGTTGCACTTCAAACAGTGAAGTTCGTGGACTTGTCAGACCTCATATACTGAGGAATTTACCTTCTGTTCCAATCTTCTTTAGGGTATTCATTAAGAAAGGGTATTAGATTTTATCAGATGTTTTTTCTGCATTCATAAAGATGATCATGTGGTTCTTTTCCTTTGTTCTATTGATGTGATATATGAAGTCTGACAATTAAGACCATGAACTTAATTGTTCTACTCCCTACTCACCTAATCTAGCCCCCAATGACTTTTTTTTCTTAACCTGAAGATAAAGCAAATGTTGAAAGGAAGACACTTTTGTGCCATTCAGGACATCAAGGATAATACAATGTCTGGTGGCCATTCCAGAAAAAGAGTTCCAAAATTGCTTTGAAGTGTGGACTAGGCACTGGCGTCAGTGCATAGCTTCCCAAAGGGAGTACTTTGAAAGTGAACATAATGGTATTCAGTACTAAGATATGTATCACTTTTTCTAGGATCAGTTCGTGGACTTAATTGGTAGGCCTCGTATTATATTAATTGATTTCCTAATGTCGAACCATTCTTGCATTCCTAGTATGAAGCTCACTTGGTTATGGTGACACAGTGGTTGAGAGCTTGGCTACTAACCAAATGGTCAGCAGTTCAAATCTACCATCTGCTCCTTGGAAGCCCTGTTGAGGCAGTTATATGCTGTGCTGTAGGGTTGCTAGGAGTTGGAATTGACTTGATATTGATTTGATAGCAATGGGTTGGGTTTGGTCTTTTTTTTTTCTTGGTTATCATGTATGACTTAATTTGTTGGTGTATTCTAGTCACTAATATTTTGTTGAGGATTTTTTGAATCTATATTTGTAAGAGATAGTGGCTTATGATTTTCTTTCTTTTGGTGTTTTTGTCTGGTTTGGGTTTCAGGGTTATGTTTGCTTCAGATAGTGAATTAAGGAATATTCCTTTTTTCTCTATCTTTTGCAGGAATTATTGGTGTCAGTTCTCCAAATGTTTGGTGGAATTTCCCATTGAAGCCATCTTTCCCAAACTGTTATTAAGAGGCTTTTCGTTACTGATTTAGTCTTTTTGCTTGCTAATGGTCTGTTGAGACTTTGTATTTTCTCTCGGGTCAGTGTGGGTAGATTGTGTGTGCCTGAGAATTTGTCTACTTCATCTCGGTTATCTAATTTATTGCCATACCACTGTTCATGATATTCTGTCATAATTCTCCTTATTTCTGTTGAGTCAGTCTTAATGTTCCTTCTTTAATTTTTTTATTTTAGTTATTTGCATCTTTTCTCTGTCAGTCTAGCCAAGGGTTTGTCTTTTTTATTGATCTTTTCAGAGAACTCATTTCTGGTTTTATTGATTGTTTCTGTTGTTTTTCTGTTTCTCATTTTATTTATTTTGCTTTCATGTTTGTTACAGGTAGTTCCTGGGTTGCATACATCTGATATATGTGCAACTCTTGATTATGAACCAAGCCCAGCACTTCTTTCTTTGAGTGAAAGCCCAGGGACTGTGCACTGGAAGGAGCTGAGTGGCGTCCCACCTCACCTCCAACTTACCCTGCAGCAGCCTGCAGGTGCTCTCTGCACTCATGTGGCCATGGACCTCATGACACCTACCTCAAACTGAGCCTGGGAGGCAGTGACAGTTCATGGGGCACACAGAATAGACAGTGAAATAAGGCCCCTACCGTGTTCTTGGAGCTTGTGCGGGCTTTGTCTGGGCCAGACGGGAGATTTAAGGTGCACGTCTGGTTTCACACTGTACTACCTGGCCAGGTATCACTATTACATTGTCTGCAGTTCAGCGCAACATGGTGACCTCATACCCTGACATGGACCGTGGCTGTCCTTGGCTTTGGCCAAGCCTTACCTTGGCTACGTCATCCATTCCATACTGTGCAGCCCAAGCTGAGCACCAGACTCTGGGGACAGTGGTGAAGGAGAGTTTGGGCATGAGAGGGACTAGATCACAGCTGCCACCCCCAAAGGAGGACTCAAGGCTGAGCACAGGCCTGACAGCACCCACCATGGGGCTGCAGAAACCTCACCAGTTACACTGTCAGCAAATACAATGATATGTAGTAACGGTTGGATGCCACTATCCAAATCTCATCAAAATGTTATTACTGTATTATTATGTCAGAGATGTTTGAGTGGATCTAGTAGTGTTTAATTTTTTTTTGTACATAGAAAGGTACACAATATGCTCTTTTTTTCCTTTTTATTTATTTATATTTTTGTTTAACATAACTGAGTGAAAATGTACATTCACATGTAAATTTACATGCCCCCCTATATGCAGCTTCCACTGCTCTCCCTGCACAATATGCTCTTTACTATGCCATTTGACTAACCAACATTAGATACGAATTGCACTTGTTACAATTTATGTTCAAATTTGACTTAAAGACAGACTTAGGTACAGAGCTTGCTTGTAACCCAAGGACTGCCTGCATTTCCTTTGTTACAGGAGGTCTAAGCTTAGTTTGATCTTCTTTTTCTAGTTCCTGAGCTGTTGAATTAGGCTGCTGATTTGAGGTCTTTGTTCTTGTTCTCATATAGGTATTTATTGCTAAAGTTTCCGTCTGAGCACTGCTTTTGCTGTATCCCATAGATTTTGGTGTGTTGTGCTTTTTGTTTGATTTCTTCCTTGACCCATTGGTAGCTCTTTAGTGTGTTGCTCAATTTCCATATTTTTATGTGTTTTCCAGGTTTTTTTTTTTTTTTCTGTTACTGATTTCTAATTTCGTTCTATTGTGGTCAGAGAACATACGTCCTATAATTTCAGTCTTTTTAAATTTATCAAGACTGCTTTGTGATCTAACATATGGTCTGTTCTGGAGAATGATCCAGGTGTACTGGGGTAGAATTTATATTGTGCTATTTTGTGTGGAGTGTCCACTATGTCTGTTAAAGCTAGTTAATTTATAGTGTCATTTAGGTCCTCTGTTCCTTTCTTGGTCTTCTTTCTAGTTGTTCTGTCCAACATTGAAAGTGGTATATTGAAGTCGTCAACTATTATTGTATTATCTATTTTTCTCTTCAGTTCTGTCAGTGTTTGCCTTATACATTTAGGTGTCCCGAAGTTAGGTGAGTATAAATGTATGATTGTTAAATCCTGTTGATTACTTTATCACTATATTATGTCCATGTTTATCTCTTCTGACAGATTTTGTCTTCAAGTCTTCTGTGTCTGGTATTAAGTAAGAGTGCTACCCCAGCCTTGTTTTGGTTATTTTTTATAAGGAATATGTTTTTACATGCTTACACTTTTAACATATGGGTATCTTTGGGTTTAAGGTGTGTATCTTGCAAACACCAGCTAACTGGGTCATTTTTTTAAAAAAGCATTTTTAATGCTTTTTGGTTGGAGCATTTAGGTCATTCACATCCACTGTAATAAATGATAAGAAGTGACTTGCTTATGTAAGCCATTTTTGCAGTTTTTTTGTGTGTCTTCAGGCTTCTGTATCTCTGTCCTTGCTTTTCAGTTTTGCTGATTTACTGCAGTGAGCCTATTTGGTTCCCTTCTCCTTTTATCTTGTATGTTTTTTAATATATTTTCTTAGTGGTTGCCATGAATGTTACATTTGACAGTTTATGTTTATAATAGTCTATGAGGTCTGACAATTAAGTCCATGAACTTAATTGTTCTACATGCTACATACCTCATTGCTGAGTATCACTATGATCACCTTTGAAGTACTCTACTTGGCAAGCTATGCACTGATGCCAGCACCTAGTCCACCCTTCAAAGCAGTTTTGGAACTCTTGCCGGAATGGCCATTGTGCACAGTAGCAAGCTGACAAGTTCGTGAACTTAATTGTATAGTTGTCTGTAAGGGAGTTTTTAGCCAGTAAACAAATAACTGTATGTTAACACTCTCCCTACTCTTCTCATCTGGGCCCCAATGACTTTTTTCTTCACCCTAAGATAAAGTAAATATTGAAAGAAAGACATTTTGATGACATTCAAGACATCAAGGGTAATATGATATCAGCTCTGATGGTCGTTCCAGAAAAAGATTTACAAAATTGTTTTGAAGGGTGAACTAGGTGCTGATGTCAGTGCATAGCTTCCCAAGGGCAGTGCTTTGAAGGTGACTGTAGTGATATTCAGCAGTGAGGTATGTAGCACTTTTTCTAGAATGAGTTCTCGAACTCATAGAGTAAGTTGATACCACTTTGACTTTAGTAAAAAACAAATTCTGTGTTATTGTACTCCTCACTTTGTTGTTATCAGTAGTTTGTTGTGACCTGTAACAATTTTATTTTAGGTTTTTACATATTTGTTATTTAAAAAAAAGGACAAAAAATTTTGAATTATCAACCATGATTATCTTATTACTAGATCTCATACTTGTTTGTGCATTGCCTTGTATTGGAGATCTTTCTTTGTATATATAGCTTTAAGTTAATTTTTAGTGTCTTTTTGCTTCTGTCTACAGAACTCCCATTAGTATTTTTTTATGACTGAGTGAAAATATACATTCCTATATAAGTTTACGTGCCCACCTATATGCAGCTTCCACTGCTCTCCCTGTCCAGTGACAGCACACTGTTCCTCTCTGCTCCATGCATGTCTCATCCTCCCAACAGTCTCCGTTCCCCTCCTCTCCACCCACTCCCCTTATGCCAGCCAGAGGTCAGCAGGATGATATCCTATAGATGCATAGAACCATAAAGTGTATCCAATATATGATCACTCTGCATTGCCAAGTCCAATCCATTTGGGTCTGAAGAGTGGACCTTCATTATGATTTATGGGCAAGGACAGCATCAGAGCCAGGGAGCATGCTCCCAGGGGAACCCCAAAGCTGCTGGACCATCAGTTGAGGTCTTTTAGTGGAGATCTCAGGGTGCACCCCATTGTATTCTTGTGTTACCAGTGAGACTCAGTGAACTCCATCGCGCCTGTCACTGGTGGTGGCCGGGCACCATCGGTTCTTCCAGTCCCAAGTCGATGAAGGCACCCACTCATGTGGGTCTCTCTATCTTCTGTGTTGTCTTTCCCCCATGTCGTTTTGGTCCTTGGTGAGCATCTGTTCCTGCTGAGTTGGAACCATTTGCTGTGCCCTCGGATGGCTGCTTGACAGCTTTTAAGACCCCGGATGCCACTCACCAATGTGGGGTGCAGAGAGCCCTCTTAGCAAAATGCTGGTTGTGCCAGTTGGCCTCGACTTCTCCTAAGAGCATGGTCTCCTGCCCCCTGCCCCAGCTACTCTGTCCTTGCAATATTGGGTTAAGATGGAAGAAGTACTCAAGTTATGTTGAAGTCCACTTAATATTGTTCTTGTTTCTAATGTGTGCTATCACCGATTTCACCCAGCTAAATTTCTGCCGACTATCTAATCTAAACCCTCGCCCCCTCGCCCTCCCTTTCTCCCCTCCCTTGCAGCTGTCAAAGAGTCTTTTCTTCTATACATAAGTTTGTTTTGGAGATCTTATTGTAGGGGTCTCATCCAATATTTGTCCCCTTTAGTATTTTTTATAGGGCCAGTCCAGCGGATGTGAACTCTCTCAGTTTCTGTTTGTCTGGGAACTTCTTAATTTCACCTTTATTTTTGCAGGATTGTTTCACTAGGTGTAGTATTCTTGCTTGACAGTTTCTTTCATCACTTAAATGTATCATTCTATTGCTACGACCATCAGTGTTTCTGAGGAACAGTTAGCACTTAACCTTGTTACAGATCCTTTGTATATGACTGTGTCTCTCGCACTGCTTTCAGGATTTTTTTCTTTACCTTCACTTTTTTAAGAGTCTGACTATGATCTCTATTAGTGTATATCTGAGTTTATCTTGCTTGCAGTTCTTTGTGTTTCTTGGATTTCATTCATATCCTTTGATAGAGTGGGGAAATTTTCAGTCATTATTTTTGTAAATATTCTCTCTGTCCTTTTTTCTCTCTCATCTCCTTCTGGAATTCTCATAGTGCATATATTATTCTCTTGTCTCATAATTCCGTTAAAAAGTGCTCAGCCTTGTTGAGCTGCCATCCTTGTTGCTTTTCAGCATCTTGAATTTTAACTATTTTGTCCTTTAATTTGCTGATTCTTTCTTCTGCCTGAAAAAATCCTTTGGTAAGTCTTCCTGTTGCGCTTCTTTCAGTTATTGTCGCTTTCAGTTGCAGTATGTCTCTTTTAAGATTCTCATTTGTATATTGTTTTCCATATTTCTTTTAACTCTTTGTCTGTTTTCCCTTCGTTCTTTGATTATGGTTAATGTTGTAGTATATCCTTCTATTTTTTTCATTATTTGATCATTCACAGATGCATTTTTTCCTTCTTTTGACATGTTCAGTTGGATGTGTCATTGTTTCCTGTTCTTTTGTGTTTGTTAAGACATTGGCATTTTTGAGGGCATTGACTTCTTGGTTTTCTCCAGTACCTGGTGTTTTTGCCCATACTACTTTCTCTTAAATGCTCAGAGCTTTAATTCTTTCCTTACTATTTCCTATTCCTCTCTGTGATGACTCCTCTCTTCCTTGTTGATAAAGATTCAGAAGTTTCAGATCTCAGTTTTCAACTTTCAGTCTCTCCCAAACACACCAGAGAACACGTTGTGGTCAGTCTATATACCAGCCGGCATCACCGCTCTGGCTGGATATTGTGTACTAATCAGTCTGTCCACTAGGGGGACACACAATCTTCTTTCTTTGGTTATTACTTTCTTCTGTTTCTGCAACCACAATTTCAGTCAGAAAATCCATAACCAGCAAGCCCCCTTTGGGGCTGGATATTGTCTTCCAGTTTTTCCTGGTGCTTCCTGTCTGCTCTGTGGGAGCTGCTTATATCTGAGCTGATATCCAAGGGAAGCACTGGCAGACCTTCTTCCTTTTCAGGAGGAGCTGGCCCTACCTGGAAGAACCTCAGAGAGATCTGTGCTGTTAGTTTCAGAGGCCCAGGGTGACCAGGAAAACAGTCTCTACTTAGGTGACCCACCTCCTAACTTCATTGTAGGGAACCTTCTGTGGCAGTTCATATAAATTCAACAGCTGGCTGTTAACACTTGGGTGAGCAGTTGTCACACTCCAAATGAACCCCCAGGGAGTTCTTGTTGCTCTCAGAGCCCCCCCTCTGGTCATAGTATGTTGGCTATGGGTATAGCTTCCACTAATGATGCCTGCAGTCCTCAGCACCAACCGGAAGTGGGGACAGACAGACGCACCCATATCATCCCCAGGGAGCTTTGTCCTGTTGGTTTCCGAGACCACATCTATGGAGTGCACAGAGAAGCCCATAGAGTGCAGACTGTGGGAGCAGACCTCACTGCAGACACCTTCTGCAGCAATTCATAGCTGACTTGCAGGTGACAGTGTCCAAGTCAGGAGAGGTTGTGTTGCTCCAGATGGACCTTCTGGGAAGTTGGCCTTGTTATTATCAGAGCCTCCCTTTTAGTATTGTGGCGGTGGGTGTAGCTTCCACTGAAGATGCCTGCTTCCTAACACATGGTGGCCTCAGGAAACAGTCATCAGCACCAGCAGAAAGGCAGAGCATATGGACTTGACCTGACTCCCTGGGAGATTTACCCTGTTGGTTTCAGAGGCCTGAGCTATAGGGCACACAGGAAGGCCAGCACAGTGTTTACTGTGGGAGGAGACTCCACTGCACTCACCTTCTGTAGCAGATCACAGGAGGCAGGCAGCCAACAATATCTGGGTGGAGGAGGTGCTGGCATACTCCAGGCCAATACACGGGAAGGTCTGCTGGCGTACTCCAAGCCAATACATGGGAAAGTCTACCTTGTGACTTTCAGAGTAGGAGCTTGGAAGTCCTGTCTTTCTGTATAGGCAGGGGTTATAGTGGTTAGAGAAACAGCCTCCTTTTCTGGGGCCACATCCCCAGTTCATAGTAGCTGGCTGCCCATGTGGCCGGAAGGAATGGCAGGTATGATGTGAGAAGTGATTTTCCTGCTGTAACTGACGCAGGTGACTTGCTGTTCATTTGTTGATTCTTGCCTGTTTACAGTTCCCACTTCTTTCCTGTGCCCCCACCCCCCTCCGCCAGTTCAGAGTCTTTCAAAGCCAAGTCTTTCAAACACCATTTCCTTGTTTTATTTGTGGGGAAGGGTCAGAATGATGACCTCTTTTTGCTGCCATCCTCCCAGAATCCTCTGAGGTTTTAAAATCTTAACACAGGCTTCATATGTCACTGTTTTCCTTATGAGAGATGCCTTTTGCATTTGATTCTAAAAGGTTCTTCCCTATTATATCATAAAGATCTAAACATTTTAAAGTTTGCTTTTCACATTTAGACGTTTTAAAAAAATCTACCTAGAAGTGATTTTTCTGTCTGGTTTGAGGTTGGAATGTGGTTTAGTTATCTATTGCTGGTGTAACAGACATACCACAAGTGGATGGCTTTAACAAACAGAATTTTATTCTGTCACAGTCAAGTAGGCTGGAAATCTGAATTCAGGGTGCCAGCTCCAGGGGAAGGCTTTCTCTGTCAGTTCTGGAGGAAGGTGCTTGTCATCAACCTTCCCCTGGTCTAGGAGCATCACCGTGCAAGAACCCCCAGTTCAAAGGACATGGTTTGCCCCCAGTACTGCTTTCATGGTAGTGTGACGTCCCCCATGTCTCCTACCTTGCTTCCTTCTTTAGTATCTCAAAGAGATTGACTTAAGATTCAGTCCTGCGTCATTCACATAACTGCCATTAATCCCACCTCATCAACATCATGGAATTAGGATTTGCCACATTTAGGAAAATCACACTGGATAACAAAACAGTGGATAGTCATAACAGTACTGGGAATCATGGACTAGCCAAGTTGACACATATTTTAGGAGGGTCACATTTAAATCCATAACAGCATGTTACTTGTGACACATCAGCTCTTGTGGTTGAGTGTCATTAAACCCATTTTACAGAAAGTCACAAAGGGGCAACTTCAGAATTCACACCCTGACTCATTGTCCCATCTTCCTCCTCTCATCAACTTTTTTGAGTTGAGACCATGATCCTCCTTCTTTGACCTTCTATGTCCTGGGTAGTCAGCTACCTGGATAAAGTGTGGTGCCCACTGGGACTGATCCTCTGCTGCTTGGGCTGATCCTTATCTACTGGTTCCCATCTCTACCCAAATCCCACTCTCTGGCCCACCCCTGTGATGAGAGGGGTATGTACTGCTGAACCTCCCTGGAGGAACCTTGGGGGACACTCCTGTGCACTTACCAGGAGAGCAGCAGACGGCACCAAGGGGATGAGGGCACTGTCCCAGAAGAAAGGACGAGGCTGGGAATAGAGTTCTTAAGAAAGGTCAATCAAGTGTGAGAGGCATGGAGAGGAAAGTAAGGAATGATCCTTAGAGGGGCTGAGAAGTTCCTGGGCCTGGGGATGGCAACTTCATCTTCTTGGTGTGCTCATCCCTTTGGCACCTTGCCCACAGATGGTGCCCCTATTCCTGGGCACCCCAGCTATTGGTGGAGAGGGTGGTGGTCCCAGACAGTATTTAGAGTGATAGTGTCAGATATCAGCCTGTCTGGTAAAGGATCAAAGTGGTGATGTTTTCAGGTACTAAGTGGGATTACCAACACTGCAGAGAAAAACGCATAAAACACTTGATTTGACTGGGAAAGTTACCGATGATTATAGTGAAGCTGAGATGATTACTGTTTATCATTATTTATATGTGTGTTTCACTGAGGTGTAAAATATACTTCCTCATAAGCTGTGCTTGGTTAGGAAGTAGACAGTTCTGCTCACGTAGCATCGCTATCTGCTCACAGCATTGCCAAAACTTTAAAGAAAACTTAGTCTCTGAGTAGCTGTCCTTGACTGATCTAGGTAGAGAGTCCATGCCAGTCTGGAAGGAGAGCCGAGATCTGGACAGTTTGGGAGTTTGGCTGCAGGCAGAGCTGAAGCCACAGGGCTGGAGGCTGTACCTGTTGTTGGGAAGGAGCTCCTGTGCACCCTGGAGGGGGGGTCTCGGAAGGAGGTTCAGCCAGATTGCTGGCGAGGAGGCAGCTGCAGGGATGTCCTCCGTTGAATGTGTCCACGAGAATCTTAAGGCAGCTGCTGCTGTTTTCTTGGGTGAGACAGCATGTTGGGTCAGTGTGCTCAGAAGACTCCTGGAAGATTTTGGGCCTGACTGAAAAGTGGCACTGCTGACCTGACTTGTATTTGTTGGTGTGCTAATTTGTTCATTTTTCATAAGAAGTCTAATCCTGGGCTTCTGTGGGCCATGTGGTACAGTTGGCCCTCATTACTCATGGATTCTATATTGCAAATATGCCTTAAAAAACAAGAAACCATTGCCATCGAGTTGATTCTGACTCACAGGGGCCGTATGGGACAGAGCAGAATTGTCCCATAGGATTTCCAGGAGTGGCTGGTGAATTCAGCTGCCGACCTTTGGGTTCACAGCTGGTCTCTTTCCTGCTGCACCACCAGGGCTCATGTGAATTTGCCTACTTGCTAAAATTTATTTGTAATCCCGGAATCAGTACTCAAGGCGCTTTCATGGCTATCTGTGGATGTGTACAAAGTGGTAGAAAATTCAAGTCGCCTGATGCACACAATCCTGGCGGAGATCAAACAAGGCATTGCTCTGCCTTCTTTCTCAGCTCCTTTTATGGTCAGTGTAGTGCTATGGTTTTTGCATTTTTGTGCTTTTTATTGGTGACTTCTCTGTTTAAAATGGCCCCCAAGCTTAATGTTAAGCTGCTGCCTCATGTTCCCAAGCACAAGAAGACTGTGATGTGCCTTATGAGTCATACATGTGTTAGATAAGCTTTGGTCACATATGAGTTATAGTACTATTGGTTGTGAATAAGTAAATACGTGTTAAAGCATCTTTAAACAGAAAAACATAAAACAAGGTTCTATACTGATCACTGACAATAATGTTGTGACCAGAGGGTCACAGGAAGCCAACCTGTATTTTTCCTGGGAGCAGCAACTCAGTGTTCACTAATTCAGTGTTCATGGCGACTTTATAGACCACAACTAAAGTGAATACAAATATAAATAAAGAAAGGGCTTGGTATTGACTCCTAGGAATAGAAGACACACATACACACCTCTTGAATGGTTGGCTCTCATGAATCTTTTTTGAGTAAAGGTTTTTTTATGGTCAGAGAAGTTAGGAAACAGCAATACTCCATAATCCCCTCTTGAGGAGCCTTGTGTCCAGAGCAGCAGGGAGCCTTTCCAGGATTGTACCAGCCATCCAGCATGCAAGAAGGGCCTTTAAAAAAAATTATTATGTTTTTGTTGAAGGTTTACACAGCAGTTTAGTTTCCCATTGAACAACTTCTACAGATACTGTTCAGTGACTTTGGTTCTCTCCTACATAATATGTGAAGATTCTCATTATTTCCATTCTGATTGTTCTGTTTCCATTAATCTAGTTTCTCTGCCCTCTTCCCTTCTCATCTTTGTTTTAAAGTAATCACTGACCATTTGATCTCATATAGGTTATTTCTTAAAGAAGCACAGTGCTCACGGGTGATATTCTTTATTTTGTGAACCAGTCTGTTGTTTAGCTAAAAGGTGACCTCGGGCGCTAGTTTTGGTTCAAGATCTAAAGAGTATCTCAGGTCCATAGTCTCAGAGAGTCCTCATGTCTCAGTCAGCCTAGTTTTTACTTTTTTTTAAATTGGGATGAAATGAAGGTGTACAATCCAGATCAATTTTGCATGCCCGCCTATCTGCAGCTCCATCTCTCCTCACCCAGTGACAGCACGTACCTCCTTTGCACTCCATATTTCTAACATCCTCTTAATGAGAATGTGTCTCCTCCTGGCCACCTTCTTCTCTCCCATCTAGAAAGAAACCAGTAGCACAGTGTCCTAGAACTGTATAGAACCATAAAGCACACACACCATGTGGTCACACTGTATCTTCGAGTCCATTCCATTCTTGTCTGAAGAGTTGAGCTGAGTACTGGCTTCCAGTCAGGGCCAGCAGCAGGTTTAGGGGCCATGTTCACACGGGACCCTTCAGACTGTTGGACCATCATTTCTGGTCTTTTAGTAGGGTTCCTGAGCTGCACACCTCTTTTTCTTGTGCTACGTCAGGGACTTTACATTGTGTCCTCCAGCATGGCTGCCTTTAGTGGGAGCCAGGCATCATCTGGTTCTTCTGGTATCATGTTGCTACAGTCTCCTGTTCATATGGGTCCTTCTGTCTCCTGGGCTCTTTTTCCTTCGTGTCTTTGTTGTTCTCATTCATCATGTGTTCCAGATGGCTTGGGAGCATTTGGTGTACTTCACATGGCAGCTTTCCAGATGCCACTCACCAGTATGGGATGCAGAAGACTCTCTTAGCAAAAGATTAGTGTGTCAGTTGGCCTCCATGTCCCCTGAAAACATGGCCCCCAGATCCACACACCTGCTACTCTGTCCTTTGAAATACTGGATTGAGTTTAGAAAACCTTTCAGTTTATGGTGTAGTCCAGTTTTGTTGATCTGCTCTCTGCTGCGTGCTGTCACTGCTTTCACCTAACCAATTTCCTAACCTATGACCAACCTTCTCCCTCCTTCCTTTTCTTTCCTTTGTAGTCATTAGAGTTTTTTTCTTTTGTACCTAAGTCTGTTTTTCAGTCATTATAGCAGAGGTCTCATATAATACTTGACCTTTGGCCGCTGACAAATTTCACTCAGCATAATGCCTTCTAGTTGAAACCAGGTTATAAGATGCTTCCTAAAGTCATCATTACTCTTTTTCATTGCACAGTGTTCCATTAAGTAGCATGTACCATAGTTTGTTTATCCATTCATCTATAGATGGGTACCTAGGTTGATTCCATCATTTTGCTGTTGTAGACAGTGCTGCAATAAACATTCATGTGCATGTATCTGTTGGTGTGACTGCCTTAATTTCTGTAGGATATATTTGGAACAGTGGAATTGACAGGATTTTTTTTTTTTTTTATCTAAACAAATTGAGGTTCTGTTCTACGTTTTTTTCCTGGTTGTTAGCAAGGCACTATCTAGTTCTTCTGGTCTTAGGGTAGATAAAACCACAGTTTGTTTAAACTGTTAGTCAAGTAGACTAATTTCATCTTTGAGTCTTTGGTTTCCCTCTTTCTCTTTTGCTTCAGACAAGTAGAGACCAATAGTTGTAGCTTAGATGGCTGGTCACAAACTTTTAAGACCGTGGGCACTACTTAGCAAGCTAGGATGTAGAGCATAGACTTTATGAGCTGTATGATCCCAGTTGATCAAGTTGCCCCACACGATCATGGCCCTAACACCTCCAAGGGAGGACCTTGGGAATTTGCAAGCATGGGTGGTAGGGACAGCAGTGCCTTGTTCATTGCTGCTGTCACTGGAAGTAGTATTACTCTCTGGAGAGCAACTCAGCCACCCCTCAAGTTGCTCATGGCATTCTACTCAGTGATCTTACCTTTGGAATGAAGTCCTAAGGAATTAACAAAACACTCATAGTGGGTCATTTATAACAAGGGGAAACTGGAAACTGCCCAAATGCCAGCCAGTACAGGAAGTGCTTAGCTGTCATTGTGTAAGCTTAACAAATGTTCTGTGCCTTTCAAGCAGTCAGTATGTGGCCTAGGTCAGAATGTGGAGACTGTGAGGTAATGTCACATATAAACAGCACAATGAGGTCCCACCAGATGGGAGCTTGGCTCTGACTTCTCTCCAGCTGTGGTTTCCAGGAGAACTGCTGCAGCAGACCCGGGGCTTGGAACCCAGGGTGTCCTAGGACCTCAAGTGTGAACATAGCACGTGCAGGGCTGGCTTGCGCCTGCACCTGGACACCTCGCCAGGTGTGGTCTGGAGGCAGCACCCCAGCTCCAACAGGTACCCCATGGCTGCTCTGAATCACAGGCATCAGGGCAACTGGGGAAGGGTTAGGTTCTGGACCACGGGGAACCATTATACAGCTGTCAAGTGGTGTGATTGAAGAATTTTTAGTAGCATGGGGAAGTGTGGAGAATAAAAAGCAGAATATAAAAAGTGAGAGGCCCCTAAATATGTAAGAAGAAAGCCTTCCCAGCACGTGTAGCTGGGCATCCAGATAAATGGTCCACCAGTGAGGCTGTACCAGAGCAGTGGTAGGGATGCAGGAGAGTAGTGTACTCTTTTACTCACCCACTTCCTGTGGTGAGCATGCATGGTGCCCTGTATTATTACCATCAGAAAACTGTACAAAAGGAACACAACACAAAAGGAGCACAACAATCTCAACACTGTTTCCTAGAGAACCCTTTCTCCACCAAATTTCTGGAGTCAGGATTAAATACGTACAAGGAGCACCCCTCCTTCATTCCCAATCCCTCATTTCAGTCAAAGGTAGAAGGTTTTTTTGTTTTGTTTTATGAGTCAACACATAAATGAGTAGCAAGTTGATTTAGTTTCTGAAAAGCCTCCAGGGGTTCCACAGGGTGAGTGTGGGAGGGACTGCAGGCGTGCTGGGCAGTGCTGCGTCTGCAGTCCTACTGACCATGTAAGGAGAGCAGGCAGTGAGTGGGCTCCTTGCTGGCTGCGTCAAAGCACCGTTTATTCATTCATAGTAGGAAACACAACTTTGGGTGGGTGGCATGTTTCTCACCTGCTAAGCCTATTCTGGAAGGATCTAGTAGGGCATTTGGGTTTCATGGGTGGAGGGGTGGAAGGTCGGGTGGCTATTCACACTGAACTGGTCACCTACTTTTTGCTGATAGCGAAGCTGTCCCTGCCTCGAGAAAGTAGAGCTGAGAGTTCATTCTGCTGGAGGTATTGAGGAGGGGGAGTATTGAGACCTCATGAGGGATCTGATGACTATGTTGACAAGAGTTTATTTAATGGGCATCGACTGTAGGTAGGGATGGTGTGGCTGTCCCAGGTGAGAGTGATGCCTGAGCCCTCTGCCAGCCCTAGCTGACCCTCAGGCCAGGGAGAGGTAGGTCCTGGGGCCAACACACCATCCCGGGTCCCAAACCCAGCTCCCGGGTCCCAAACCCAGCTCCCCACTCCTTGGCTCGCCTGTGAACCCCTCTGGCTCTGCATGCTCCCCAGAGCACATGCTAGGGGTGTTGGGAAGAGCTGCTGTAATGGGCCCACAGTGGGGCTCGGTTGGAAGACTGATGGTGATTTCAAAGACAGCACAGCCATGAAGACGTGAGGGAAGGGCTGCCAGGCAGATGTGCTGGGTAATCTCACTTCACACGAGATGGTGCGTCTTCACCTATGTTCGGAAACTTGCTATGAAGGTGTGTCTAGAAGGCGGTTCACCAAAGAGGGAGTGGAGGGCCACAGAGAAGGGGACAGAGAGGCAAGCAGAGTGGCATGAAGCCCCTGCCAACCCTACCCGCCCCTGACTGCCCCCACCAGACCGCTGCCAGCCCCTGCCACCCGACGTGGTGGCTGGGAGCTCAGCTCACCCACTGGGAACCTGCGTGAGTTTGAGTCAAAGACCTTTCTGACTTTCTATAGTGATACTAGCTGTGTGTTGGTCCTGCATATAGCATGTCCTGAATAGGGTGGCAGCCAGAGGTGAGAGGAGAGTGTGCTGCAAATACAAACCAAAAAGGAAAAGGGCAAGGACAGTATTAATATAAGCCCTTTTCATCAAAAACTGAGGTTAAGGGAGTGGAAAGGCAAGCCACCAAGTAGCGGAAGATGTTTAGTAATCTAAGGAACCAGTGAAGGACTAGAGTAGTTGGCGTTACCTGGTGAAGTGGACCTTTCACGTCACTTTTGACTCAGCAGTGCCACTCCCAGGTGAGTTCCCTGGAGAGATTCTTGCTTACGTCGTTGTGGGACCCTCCTGCTGGTGTTCTCACTCTGTAATCCCCTTTTACATTGTTGCTGGGAGGTCTGCGTGATCAGCAGAAGCAAGGTGTGTCGCTTCTGAGATTAGGGTATTAAAAGACTGTGGCTTCTGTCCTGTGTGCTTGCTCTGTCACTGCCTCTCTCTCTTTCCTCCCTCAGAGAGTCAGACCAAGCCTCTGGCTGCTTGTTGACGGTCCTGGAGAGATACTTACAGATAGGTGAGAGGGAGAGGGCAAATGGATCAGGAAGGCAAGGTTTTGGATTTATTTCTAGATTTATAAGTGTGCCCCCTTTCCCTGTCCTCCCTATTATCCCCGTCTCAATCTTAGGAATTACTGTTGCTTGTGCCCTTGGCTCTTGCTTTCACCTGCATTGTGGCAGGGAGGATAAGGAGACCTGAACCCTCGGGGACTGCTGATGAAGTATTAATTTGAAGTGACTCAGGGTTGCTGTCAGGCATGCTTTCATGCCTTAACAGCTGGGTGCTGTCCCTTGGCCCCTCGTCACCTGGCCTCCACACCTGCCCTTCCTTACCTGCCACCCGTCACCTGCTCTCCTCATCTGCCCCTCCTCACCTGCCCTCCTCCCGAGTCACCCTCCTCACCAGTTTGCTTCCCCTTGACCCCTCTTTTCCTCCACCTGCTGGAGCTAGGCCCAGCTGTCCTATTGCCGTGCCTTTCCAGGCTGACCATCTTCATCATGCACCCTAACAAAGGGGGCTAAGGAAAAGGGAGCTGGGGGCACTGGGAGTAGTTCTCTCCATAAAGGTGGGGGTGCAGGCAGAGAAGGACTTTAAGAATACCCAGCTTAGGAAATGCTGACTCACAAAGCTAATAGATATGGGTCTGGTTATTCTTAGCCAAGGCTTCTGAGCTTTTCTATTTTTGCTTTAAAACTCTTTAAAGAACCCCCTGAAGTTACTTTTGGTCCCCCTTTTCTCTTCCATAGACTGAGAACCTGGCCCGTGACACCTACCGTTAACTATTGAGTACTTCAAGGAAATGAATGGAGGAGTTTCTGCATTGCACCCTGAATTTTTAATTAGGGAGGTATATGCATACGTGTGTGTGGGTGAGAGAGAGAGAGAAAGAAATGTGAGAGAGAGAGAGAGAGAGAAATGGCCTTCACCTCGTGGTTCAGTGACCAGGCATGTTGCTGATAGAAGCTTGACAGCAGATTTAGTCCTGCGTTAAGGGCACTGATGATGCCCGCCTGGCCAGCAGGGGGCAGCACAGACAGGCCAGCAGGGGCACAGGGTTGCCAGCAGGAAACCCACTCAGGCCTAAGGGAGAGTTGAATGGGCGAAAGAGCCTCTGCCCTTTTCCACGTCCCCGGTGAGGCACTAAGTTGAGAAACAAAAGCAAACATCCCTTTCATTGATCTTCCACTGAGCACCCACTGTATGCCAGAAGTTGATGGCTGCTCCAGATTGCATGCATGCATGAGCCATTACAGCATAGGTGCTTGAAGTCCTTCCATGAGCCTGGAACCTCCCTTGAGTTCCACATGAGCTCATCCTCAGGTGAGGATCGCGTGAGTAAAGGTAGTCACTGACAAGATGCCACACTAGTGAAGGCGCCCGGGGAAGACCTGTGTGGCTTGGCACCTTGTGACTCTGAGTACCCTGACCAGGCCCTTGTGAGTAGGCTGTGCTGGGGGTGTGAGAGAGTTCTCACCAGGGCTGGAAACCTAACAAGGAATGGCATTTGGGCAGGACTCTACATAGAGGTAATGAGGCTTCATGGACCCAGCGCCCAGGTATGGACAGTGGGCCTACCTGGAGGGTGGGCTGAGGGGACCTGGAGACTTGGGTGTCTGGCCTTACCTCCTGGGGTCATGACAAGAAGTCTTGATTGGAGACTCCAGAATTGACCATCAATGTCATTTGTTTCTACCACCACAGGTTTGTTCCCTAGAGAGATTCTTGCTTATATATACTGTGTGACCTACCCTCAGATGGCCAAGAGGACAGTCTTTCCACACAGAAACCAGCCCATGAGGGCATGGCTCTCTTGCATCTGCTCAGTGGGGAAAGGGTGTCAGTGTTGGGTGCAGGGAGCAAGCTGGGTGTGCCCTGGTGAGGGGTGTGATGGTTACAGATGTGTGTCAGCTTGGCTGGGCCATGATTATCAGTGTTTTGGCATTTATGATGTAGTGTGATGATTGTGTAATAATGTAATTTGGCACTTGTGATCTGATGGAATCACCTCTGTTATATGACCTGACATGATCAGCCAATCAGTTGTAAGGGGAGTCGACTTGGGTGTAGCCTGCATCCAGTATATGTGGACACTGTGGCAAAGTCTGTTTGTGTTTGCTAACTCTGGATCCTGCCTCTGGCTTGTCATCATCTGACTTCCGGTTCTTGAGACTTCAGCCAATGAGGCTCCTCAGCCTGCACTTAAATGAGTCAGGTGAAGCCTCCAGGCTGACCCATGGTCTTGGGGCTTTCCAACTTGTCTAACCGTTGAGCAATTTCCTTGAGATAAATCCCTTTCTTTTTCTACACATGCCTCATTGGTTTTACTTCTCCACAGAACCAGCCTGAGACAGGGGTGTCAGAGCAGGAGCTCTGTTGGCCTTGCTGTGACATCTGCTTAGATCCGACTAGGAGGGAGTGCAGAATACACTCTGAAACCCTGAAGTGGGCCTGCTGTGGTCCCCTTCGAGGTGAGGGGACCACTTGCTCTGGGGAGGACGCAGTGCCATCCTGGGTCGGGCTCTTCCTTCTCACTCAGGGCATATTTCTATGTTGATCCTGTTATAAAAGTGAGATCGTTTTTTGAGCCTTCAGCAAAGCAAAGACTCAAAGAGTATTTTCTTTTGTAACTAGTTTTGTTTGATTTTAAGAAGCCCTATGACGTGCTTGGCCCTTGAGGCCTCAGAATCTAAGTTGATGAAGTACCTGTTCAGGTTCACTCAGGTGGCCTCTGATTTGAGGACCTAACCAGCCTCAGCAGGACCAGCCTACAGTGGGACTCAAGCTCTGTCTTCTTCTAGCCCTCTGCTTCTCCCCTATGATAGCCAACCCCCTGGCACCCCTCTGCAGTTCCCCCACCGTTGTTGAAGACTCTTGTACCTCTGACTCCTTGCATCTCTAAGTATTTGGTGAGTCCACAGTCCCTCCCACCCCTACCTGTAACACATGGTCCATTCACGCAGTGGGGCTCTCCTGGTCAGCATCATCCAGGTGAGATGCCTTCATGACCCTTAGGGGGTGTGACCATCCTGTAGCTTCATATTTCATATTTAAGATGTGTGTCAGCTTGGCTGGGCCATGATTATCAGTGTTTTGGCATTTATGATGTAGTGTGATGATTATGTAATAATGTAATTTGGCACATGTGATTTGATGGAATCGCCTCTGTTACGTGACCTGATATGATCAGCCAATCAGTTGTGAGGGGAGTCTCCTCAGGAAGCTTGACAGGCACTGTCCCAGTCAGCCTCCTGCTGTAGGGAGGGGTGAGTAAACAAATAGATGCAGTGAGCCAGAAACCTGCTGTGCATGACGCCAGGTGCCCACAACAAGGCTTTCCTTTGAAGCTCATGATCTGCTCACCAGACACTTATCCATCATCAAGAGGGAACAACACGGACAAATATCCTTGCTCTGTACCTTAAGCATGCCTCCTTTGCCACCCAGCAAACTCCTATTCATCCTTGAAGACCTAATTGAAGTACCTACTCCTCTCTGAGATGTTTCCCATCGCGTGAAAAAAGCAAGCTGCTGTCTCTTCTGAAGGACTTCCCCACATTTTATTCTGATTATTTAGCTGTCAGTTTCTGCCCTGTGTCATCTCTTCAAGCACAGGAAACAAGTCTTAGGGTTTGAGATCCTGGCATCATTGGTGGAAATGGGGTAGGCCATCTTTGCTCGCAGGTGCGGTCATCTTTGGGTCCTCTTGTACTGTTTGGGATTTCCAGCTGGAGTCTAGACTGGCACATGAGGCTAGAGTCCCAGCACAGGAAGCCCTAGCTGTCTGGTGCCGTTAGGACTGAGCCAGTGCCCCGGGTGCCTGTGGCCTTTGGTGGCTGGAGCCCAGCAGAGTGGCTCAGACTGACAACAAGTCCCATCCTGATGGGAAGGAACTCAAAGACGCCAGGGACCACTGCCAGGCTTGGTAGGCATCCTCACAGGAGCCTCAACTGGTACCCCGACTGACCCTGTGGAAGTTTCTTGTTCCACTTTATGGATGTGGAAACTGAGGCTCGGAGGGGCATGTCATCCAGTCTGACTAGAACAGGTGGATCAATGTTGAGGCCAGCCATCTGGCTTACCAGTCTCCCATGCTAATCTCGTGGACTGGAAAAAAAAATCCTTCGTTTATATTTCTTCTTAAGATAAAGTAGTATTTTGAGAGAACTGCCTATGCACATACAGAGTGAAGAGTTCCTATGGAATGAGAGTATAGAGGTGTGCTAGGCCCCTCCTCGGTGCCAACCCCCCCCAGAGGCAGTGACTGTCGCAGCTTGCGGGCTTGTTTGAAAATTGAGCTCCAGGCTGTCTAGGTCAGCAAAGCTGCTCTCAGCGGGCACCTGCACAGCCTCCCTCTAGGTCACAGAGCAATCATGAAACATAATGACCTGAATCAGCAAGACGGTGCCAAGTTAGATTTAGTGTATGTGTCTGCCTTTTTTTTTTCCCAAGGAAGTGGATATTACATTTTGAAAGATTTAAAATCAAGAATTATAGGAAAAAAAAACTTAACAAACTTCAATATAAGCAGTTACTTTTTGGTTATCTAGAGCCCCCTCTGGAGCTCTGATGGTGCAGTGGTTAAGTGCTTGGCTGCTAACCGAAAGGTTGGCAGTTTGAATCTACCAGGCAGTCCTTCGAAATCCTATGGGACAGTTCTACCCTGCCCTGTAGGGTCACTATGAGTCAGAATCCGCTCAACAGTAACAAGATTGGTTTCAGGCTCCCTCAGCTTAAAGGGCTGGAGTCTCCCACCACTGCCCCTACCACCCAAGCCCACATGTTCATTTTCTCTCCAGAAGCTCTGAAGGGTAGCTCCATTTCACTTTGGAGTGGGATGGCAGAGTTAGCATGGGATGAGCAGTGCTTACTTGTGGGAGAACCAGCAGTATTCAGTACCCTGTGGTATGGCCTCAGACCTCTGGTGTGTGCTCACACGGGATTGCTGGAATAGCTTAGAATTCTGACTGTGGTCTGGGGCTGAGAACATGTATGTCTAACAAGTTCCCAGGTGTTGCTGCTGCTGCTGGCCTTGTACCAACTGTGGAGGGTGGGTCTGTTGCTCCTGTGACCTTCCAGGGCTGCATATGAGAATCCTCAGGGAGTGGTGGAAACGTTTGCTCACAGATCACATGGTGTAGGATTCCACACATGCCATGGCTGTGAAGGCAATGCCAGTTGACAGTGACCTTATAGGTCAGAGTAGAACTGCCCCATAGGGTTTCCAAGGAGCACCTGGCAGATTCAGTCTGCCACCTTTTTGTTTAGCGGTTGTAGCTCTTAATCACTTCATCGCCAGGGTTTCCTTCCACTTATATAACAATGTTGAAATGACAGACTCATTGTGATGGGGCAGAGGAGTAGTTGCCAGGGGTTAGTTTAGGGATGAGGAGGAGGGCAATGGGGGTGACTGTACAGGAAGAGGCAGGAGTGGAGAAGTTCTGCACTCTAACTGTGCTTATCTGTGCTGACACAAATTTATAGCACAGACACAGCAAATGGTCCCAACTCAGCAGGAACGGATGCTCACCGAGGACCAAAATGACATGCAGTAAAGACAACCTGGAAGACAGAGAGACCTGCAAGAGTGGGTGCCTTCATTGACTTGGGACAGAAGAACCGGATGGTGCCCGGCCACCACCAGTGATAGCCCCGATGGAGCTCACTAGGTTGAGTCTCACTGGCAACACAAGAATAAAAAGGGGTACATCCTGAGATCTCCACTAAAAGACCTCAATTGATGGTCCAGCGGTTTCGGGGTTCCCCTGAGAGCATGGCCCCCAGCCCTGATGCTGCCCTTACCCATAAGTTATAATAAAGGTCCACTCTTTGGACAGGGATGGATTGGACTTGGCAATGCAGAGTGACCATATATTGGTTGCACTTTATGGTTCTATACATCTATAGGATATCATCCTGCTGACCTCTGGCTGGAAGAAGGAGAGTGGGTGGAGAGGAGGGGAAAGGAGGCTGTTGGGAGGATGAGACATGTATGGAGCAGAGAGGAATGGTGTGCTGTCACCGGATAGGGAGAGCAGTGGAAGTTGCATATAGGTGGGCATGTAAATTTATACGGGAATGTACATTTTCACTCAGTCATGTTAAATAAAAAAGAAAAAAAAAAACAAATTTATAGTACAGAGCTGCACATTCACACAGGTACACACATGCACATTCACACACAGGTGCACACGTGTAACCATGAGATCTGCATCAGCTCTGTAGACTGCGGCCATGTTCATTGGTTCCTGGTTGAAATGCTAAGCCACAGTCATGCTCAGTGCTAACTCTGTAGGGGTGAAGGATGCACAGGACCTCCCCGTACAGTTCTTTACAATTTCCTGTAACTTTGTATTTTTCAAAAATAAGAAGTCAAGAGCAAAAACTAAACAAAATACCTGGTCTGCCCCAGACCAGTGGCAGGAAGGTCTGATTGGGTGGTAGCTTCATGGACACCCTGGGCCCACCTTCCCGAGGTGCAGTCAGGGCTGCCTGGTAAGTGACTTCCTTCCTCACCTGCCTCACTTCACTGTCCTCACTGTCCTTGGGAGAGCATCCTCCCCATGAGTGGGGTCTGAAGGCCTGAACCCACCAGGATTGGTTTGCTTCCCCAGGAAGAAGGAACTGGTAGGAGTGGAATTCCTTTGGGAATGAATCTGGTGAAAGCCTGTGGAGCTCTGGGCTTTCTGTGGAGCTCAGAACGGGAGTCCAGATGGGGCCAGCTCAGGCAGTCTTGGGTGAGCCTGTAGGGTGTAAGGGAAGGTGGATGAACAGACATCAGCCCCTGGAACTTACTGGAGCACTGGGTTATTTTGTGTGAATAAGAAGGGAAAAGAGAGTATGTATTTGTAGAGAAAGGAAGCCCAGGTCACTCGGTGGTTAAACACTTAGCTGCTAACTAAAAGTTGGGTGATTGGAACCCACCAGTCACTCCATGGGAGAAAGTTGTGGAAGCTTCCTTCTGTAAAGGTTTACAGCCTTGGAAGCCTTGTGGGACAATTCTATGGTGTGAGTCGGGAACAACTTGATGAAGAGCTTGGTTTGGGATTGGTATTTGTACTGGCCTATGTAGGGTTGCTATGAGTCGGAATCAGCTCTGCGGCATGGGGTTTGGTTTGGTTTATATGTTCCTAGGAAAGCCTAGTGGGCTAGTGGTTAAGGGCTACAGCTGGTAACCCAAAGCTCACCAATTTGAATCCACTAGATGCTCCTTGGAATCTATGGGGGAGTACTGCTCTGCCCTGTGGGGTTGCTATAAGTCAGAAACAATTTGATGGTTACAGGTTAAGTGGGCTAGTATGTGCCTAAGTGAATTCTGGGGACCAGTGAGAGGTGTAATTGCTCATGGGGTGGGTGAAGGTTGAGCAGACAGGTACTCCTTGGAGCAGGAGGGAATTTTCATGGCACCCCACAGTCGTTACTTCTGTTTCAGAATTGTGTCGGTGTTCTCAAGGCTGGTATGGGCACTGATACACCTACTCCTCATGGTGCATGCATAGGGAAGCAGCTCAGGTTGTGTTTGGGTTAGGGCTTTGAACTGGTTTATTCTGGTTCTGTGTCCTGCAGGGAATTTGCATTTTTCACCACAAATATACTCAGTCAGAACCTTTTAATAGGGTATGTACATAAGAATTACTTGGGGATAATAAAATCACCTGGGAACCTTGTTAAAGTATAGATTCTTAGTATATCTGATATAGAAAGGCAAATTCTTAGCAAGGGGTTGAACCTGTTCTGGTTAAAAGCCTTGTGTTTGGATGGGGGTCTTTCTGATAGAAGGAAGGCTGGTGTGCTCATGGTAGGCCCTGGGGACACTGTCATGGGGCAGGGGCACAGTGGGGGTCATATAGATAGCACCCCTATCTGCTCTGCTCCAGTGCCTCCGTCTAGAATACGGCCTTGTGCATTTGACCCTGAAGGTCTTCATCACTCTCCCGTCTGTTTCTTGCTCCCCTGCTGCATTCCTCATGTGCACTGGGCCTAATATTCTTAAAAATGATTCAAAATCAAATTAACTCAGCCATGTGACAGCCCCAATTCCATAAAGGGCCCTGATGGGAAGCAGAGCACTGTTCCTACCACCAACCCTTTGTTAACTTTGCCCAGCAGTTACTGGGCTCAGCAGGTGTCACCCTGGCCCTATCTGTAGCCCTCTAGCTTAGTATGGAGGGGTTAGTGTGTTCACGTTCCCCTGCATGGCCAGGGGCGGTTTAGCTCTCCTGGTGACCTGTGCCTTCCTCCCGCTTTCCCCTCTTTGTGCCCTGCCCCTTCCACTTGGCTACACAGCTCCTGTCCTTCCCATTGTTGTACGTAAATGTCCTTGTGGTCTGAAATCTGCCCTCTCTGGGCCTCTGTGGGAACTCCAGGGAGCGTTAGAGAACCTGGGGAGCCCCCCCAGCTCTGGACCCACCCCCAGCTCTGGAACCTTGATGACATGATGCTTTCTCTCTTCCTCCAAAGTGCATCAGCCAATGTTCAGCTACAGCTTTAGGGCCCACCATAGAGGACCCATCACTGTTTTGAGGAGATGGCTTAGAGTGCCCAAGTGCACGCCCAAAGGGACTCCAGGTAGGCGGTGTGCAGGCTCACCAGTGAGGGGCCTGAGGCTGTGGAAGTAACTGAGTTGTCTAGGAGTCCCAGGGCTGGGACCTGGTCGTCTCTCCTTGGCTCCGCACGTGCAGCTGTCTGTTCTCATACACACGGCTGTGTGTCCCCGGGCTCTCCCAGCTCCAGCTAGGGTCACGTCTTGGGAGGGCTGTGCCAGAGTCAGACCTCATGAGGGTGGAGGGCCCCCTTCTGCTTGCTGACCTCCCTTCTGAGTCTCTGGTGTCTGACTGAGGCCAGTGGCTGGATGCTGAGTGCTAATGGGGAGATTAATTGGTTCTCTCTCTTTCTCTCTGTCTGTCTCTCCTCACTTTCCTTCTCCCCTCCACGTTTTCCTCCCCAGGGGGGCTTTCTCTGTGGTCCGACGCTGTGTCAAACTCTGCACTGGACATGAGTATGCAGCCAAGATCATCAACACCAAGAAGCTGTCGGCCAGAGGTAGGGCCTTGGTCACCAGAGTGCAGGGGTATGGCAGGACCGCACCCCCCCCATGACTTGGGCCGGGTACCTCAGCCATCTGCCCTCTGGAAAGGGGCTTTTAGTCAGTCCAGGCTCTTGTGGGCTGTGTGGCCTGCCATGGGGGTGGGTGCAGATGGACTGGGAATTGTGGGGTGGAGAGTACTCTGGAGACAGGGAGGCTGCTCAGAGTGTCTGGGGAAGGGATAGGGCCCAGCCAGGCCTGGGCTCTCTGGGACTGCACGCCTCAAACCCTGGGAATCTTTGCAGCCACTCCAGTGCCCTAGGAGCTCTGTCACTCTCTGATTTGAGTGTTAATGAAGCCCTCTTTCACCTCCTCTTCCCAAGGCTCTAGGGGGCCTCTTCCCGAAATGCTGGGTAGGGAGAGGTGAGCAGGGCCAGGTCACTGCCGGTGGTCGGATAGTGTCATCCACTTTACTCAACTGTTGGCAAGAGGATAAACTACAGGACTCCGAAGACTTGAACTCGAAGTCTGCTGTTTCCTTTCTGAATGGGCAGAATCCTGCCTCTGGGGCCTGGTAGCTGTGTGAGCCCTGGGTGCTTGATTGTTTGCTTGTTTCTTTGTTTAAAGGATAATTGCATTTAATTTATGGATTTGAGAAAGACCAAAGCAGTTCCTGACATCCAGGAGCTGGCCTTGGTGCTCTTCTGTTGAATATGAACAGTTCCACAGACCATCGGCTCCATACAGAGCCACTCTGTGACCACAATGGGCTGCGACATAAACACGATCACTCCACAGTCACAGCTGTTCATGGACAAAACAGGAGCATATTCCAAGCGACCAGATGACCCAGCATGCCTCTATCCTGGGTAACATGAGTAGTCACTTTTCTTTACTAGTTACAACTGTAGCCTCCATCTAGTCTTCCCATCTCCAGAGAAGATTAAGAAAGTCAATCATAGCATTACCCCCACTTCCTGATAGTATCCTATACAGAGCAAAGTGCTACTCGTTAAACTGCCTCTGAAATCACCTAACACAAGCCCAGATTCTGTAAGGCCTTTCTTTGTTTTTTCAGTCATTGTGGTAAAAGTTAACCCAACATAAAGGTAACCATTTTAATGTGTGCAATTTAGTGACATTTACTGTGTTCACAGTGTTGTGCAATCACTACCTCTCCTTAGTCTTAAAAATTTTCCTCACCCCTGAAAAACACTCCATACTTATTAAGTACTGACACCCACATTATACCCTTCTCTCTCCCCTGGCAACCAGTAATATCTTTTCTGTCTCTAAAAATGGATTTGCCTATTTTGGATGTATCATGTAAAAGGAATCATACAATATGTGATCTTCTGTGTTTGGCTTATGGACTGTATCAATACCTAGTTCCTTTTTAGTGATTGGATAATATTCCACTGTATGCATTAGTCCCATTTTGTGTATCCCGTTAGTTAGTGAATGTTTGGGTTGTTTCCACTTTGAGGGTATTGTGAGCAACACTGATAGAAACATTCAGGTATAATTTCCTATATGAATATATGTTTTCATATCTTTTGTGTATATACCTAAGAGTGAAATTGCTATGAGTCAGAGTTGACTCTGTGGCATTGGGTTAATGGTAATTCTCAGGGGCTCTGGTGGTGTAACAGTTAAGCACTGGCCTGCTAACTGACAAGCCGGCAGTTCAGACCTGCTTAGCAGCTCCACAGGAGAAAGACTTGGTGATCTGTTCCAGGAAAGATTGCAGTCTGTTCTGATGCCTGGGGTCACTATGAGTTGGAATCAGCAACGTGGTAATTCTATGTTTAACTTTCTGAGGAATCACCACACTGTTTTCCACACCAGCTGCACTATTTTATACTCCCACCTGCAAAGGATGAATTTCTCTGCATCCTCCTCAACACTTGCTATTTTCTGTTTGTGTTTTCTTAGTTATTATTAAAGTCATCCAGTGGGTGTGAAGTGATACCTCACTGTGATTTTGATTTGCACTTCCTTAAGGACCAGTGACGCTGAACAATGTTCCTTGTGCTTGTTAGCCGTTTGTTTATTTTCTTTGGAGACATGTCTAGTCAATTGCTTTGCTTATTTTTAAATTGGGCTCTTTGTCTTTTTGTTATTGAGCTGCAAGTTCTTTGTATAACCTGGATAATAAAGCTTTATTAAATACATGATTTTCTAGTATTTTCTTCCATTCTATAGATTGTCTTTTCACATTTGTGATGATGTTCTTTGATGCACAGAAGGTTTTAATTTTGATGATGTACAATTTATCTCTCTTGTTTTTTTATTGGTTTCTTCTGCTTTTGGTGTCAGATCTAAGAATCTGTTTACAAATCTGAGGTCGTGAAGATTTGCCCCTGTGTTTTCCTCTGATAGCTTTTTTATTTTTACTGTAATATTTAGGCCGTTGATCCATTGTCAGTTAATTTTTTTGTATGGAGTTAAGGTAAGGGTTTAACGTCATTCTTTTGGATGTGATTATCCAGTTGTCTCAATATCACTTTTTGAAGAGAGTATTTTTTCCTTATTGAATAATCTTGGTCTCCTTCTCAGAAGTAACTTAACATAAGATGTTTGTGTTTATTTCTGGACTCATGATTTTATTCCTTTGTTCTTTTTGTCTGCCTTTGTACCAGTACCGTGCTGTTTTTATTACTGTAGATTTATAACCAAGTTTGAAATTAGGAAGTGTTAACTTACAAGTTGATTTTTCTTTTTCAAAGTTATTTTAGCTATTTGGGGTCCCTTGCAATTCATATAATTTGCAGATCAGTTTTCACATTTCAGCAAAAAGGATCATTGGACTTCTGATATGGATTGCGTTGACTGTGTAGATTGCTATGGAGAGTCTTGGTCTTGTAACGATATTTAATCTTCTCATTCGTGAACATGGCATGTCTTTCCATTTATTTGTGTCTTCTTAATTTTCTTTCAGCCATGTCTTGTAGTTTTCAGTGTACAAATATTTAATTTCCTTGGTTAAACTTACTCCTCAGTATTTTATTATTTCAGATGCTATTGGAAATGGAATTTTTTCTTAATTTCCTTTTTGGATTGTTCATTGCTTGAGTATAGAAACCCAACTAATTTTCATATGCTTATCGTGTACCCTGCAACTTGCAGAGTTTATTAGCTCTAATAGTTTTTCTGCTGATTCATTGGATTTTCTGTATTTAGAATTATGTTATCCGTACATAGAGATCATTTTATTTCTTCTTTTCCAATTTGGATGCCTTTTATTTGTGTTTTTTAAAAAACATAATTGTTATTAGACATATCAGTTCAACAATTTCTACATGTGTAACTTTAACGTTGATTACCTTCTTTGAGTTGTATGACCTCTCTCACCCTATTTTTCTGAGTTTTTCTCATTAACATAAAGTCACTACCCCAAGGTTTGTACATAATTTTTTGAATTGTCTGTTGTCAGTTTAATCATGTATGCATTGCATGTTCTTGCTCTTCTCAAAAGTCAATTGACAATAGATGTTTGGGTTTATTTCTGGACTCAAGATTTTATTCCATTATTGTCATTTAATCCCATAGAGTTTCCAAGGAAGGCCTGGAGGATTTGAACCCACATAGATAGTTCTTAAAAAGAGCATAATGCTCAAGGCAGATATTTTTCACTAGTTAAGCTGAACTACTGTTGGTTTTAAGACTTCGGTGAATATTTTTGGTTTAAGGTTAAAGAATATTTCAGGGCAATAATTTCAGGGGTTCACCTACCTTCCAAGGGTCCAGGAAGTCTAGAGTCCATAAAAATTTGAAATTCTATTCTTCGTTTTCCCCACTTGGGTCAGGATATTTCTGTGGAGTCTTTGACCAAAATATTCAGTGATGGTAGCAAGGCACCATCCAGTTCTTCTGGTCTCATAGCAAAGGAGGCAGTTGTTCATGGAGGCAATTAGCCACACACTGCAGGTCCTCCTTCTGTTCCTGACCCTCCTTTCTCCTTTACTGCAGGTGAATAGAGACCAATTGTTGAACCTTGGATAGCTACTTCCAAGCTTTTAAATACTTCTTTTTCTTGCTTAATTGCTCTGACTAGGAATTCCAGTACATTATTGAATAACAGCAATTTAAAAAGGCATGAGTGTCTATAGCATGTCATCCTACTGGCATCTTACTAGAGGGGAGTGGAGAGGGTGGATAAGAGGGGATAGTAGGTTGTTAAGAGGATATGACTTGTATAGAACAGAAAGGAGGAGTGTGCTGTCACCAGGCAAGGAGAGCAGTAGGAGCTGCACGTAGGCGAGCATGAGAATTTAAACCGGATTGTACACTTCCATTCAATCACAATAAATAAATTTAAAAAAAAAAAGGCATGAGTGTCTTGGTCTTGATTTTAGGGGGGAAATTTTCAATCATGTAGCTGTGGGTGTTACATATATGTTGTCTGTTATGTTAAGGAAGTTGTATTCCTTGTTTGCTGAGTATTTTTTAGCATGAAAGGGTGTTGAATTTTTCAAAATTCTTTTTCGGGTCTATTGAGATAATCATATGTTCCTTTCCTTCATTCAGTTAATGTGGTTTATTGTGTTGATTTTCTTATGTTGAACCACCCTTGCATCCCTGGGATAAATTTCAGTTGGCCACTCTTTTAATGTGATGGTTGATTTGGTCTGCTAGTATTTTGTTGAAGATTTTTGCATATATGTTCATAAGAGATAATTGTCTGCTGAAAACCTGGTTGCATAGTGCTTAAGAGCTGTGACTGCTAACCAGAAGGGTGGTAGTTAGAATCTACTAGGCTGTCTTTGGAAGCTCTGTGGGAGCAGTTCTACTCTATCCTATAGGGTCTCTATGAGTTGGAGTTGACTCGATGACACCTGGTTTTGTTTTTTAGTTTATTAGTCTGTGGTTTTCTTTTCTTGTGGCATCTTTTGTGGCTTTGGTATCAAAGTAATGCTGTCTTTCCCGCATGTTAGGAAGTATTCCCTCCTCTTCTGTTTTTTTGGAAGAGTTTGAATAAGGTTGATGTTAATTCTTCTTTAAATGTTTAGAGAATTCACCAGTGAAGTCATTAGTTCTTGGGCTTTTCTTTGTTGGGAGTTCCATTTATTTATTTATTGTGAATAAGTGAAAGTATACAACCCAGATTAACTTTACATGTCTGTCTATCTGCAGCTCCATCTGCTCTCCTCACCCAATAACAGCACATTCCTCCTTTTCACTCTGTGTCTCTAGTATCCTGTGAACGAGCACCTGTCCCCTGCTTTCCACCTTCTTCTCTCCCATGTAGAAGGAAACCATTAGGACAGCTTCCTGTAAATGTATAAAACCATAAAATACACCACATAGTCACACTGTGTCCCCAAGTCCAGTCTATTCTTGTCTGAAGAGTTGAACTGAGTACTGGTTTCCTGTCAGGGCCAGCAGCATGTTTAGGGGCCGTGTTCTCAGCGGACCCTCCAGGCTGTTGGACCATGAATTCCAGTCTTTTAGGAGAGTTCTTGAACTGCATGCCTCTTTTTCTCGTATGGCCTCGGGGACTCTACACTGTATCCCCCATCATGGCTGTCTTTGGTGGTGGCTAGGCACCATTTGGTTCTTCACATGTTGAAACAGTTTCCCATTCATATGGGTCCTTCTGTCTTCTGGTTGCTTTTTTCCTTGTATCTTTGTTGTTCTTGGTCATCATCTATTCCAGATAGGTTAGGACCATTTGGTGTACCTCAGATATCAGCTTGATAGCTTTTAAGACCCCAGGCGCCACTCACCAATATGGGGTGCAGAAAACTCTCCTAGCAAAAGCCTAATTAATGCCACTTGACCTCAATGTCCCCTGAAAACCTGGTCCCCGGACCCCTGTGCTTGCTACTCTATCCTTTGAAATATTGAGTTGAGTTTAGAAACCCTTTCAGTTTATGGTGTAGTCCAGTTATGTTGATCTACTCTCCACTAAGTGCTGTCTCTCCCTTCACCTAACCAACTTCCTATAGATTATCTAATCTATGACCAACCCTCTCCCTCCCTCCTTACCCTTGTAGCCATCAAAGAGTCTTTTCTTCTGTACATAAATCTGATTTTAAGTCCCGATAGCAGAGGTCTCATACAATACTTTTTGCAGCTGACTGATTTCACTTAGAATAATGTCTTCTAGTTGAAACCATGTTATGAGATGCTTCCTAAAATCATCATTGTTCTTTATCATTGCGTAATGTTCCATTGAGTATATGTACCGTAGCTTGTTTATCTGCTCATCTGTTGATGGGTACTAGTTTGACTCCATCTTTTTGCTATTGTGGACAGTGCTGCAGTAAACATTCACATGCGTGTATCTGTTCATGTGAATGCCTTTATTTCTGTAGGATATATTCTGAGCAGTGGGATTGCTGGATCATGTAGTATTTATATTTCTAGCTTTTTGAGAAAGTGCCAAATTGCTTTCCAGAGAGGTTGTACCATTTTGCATTCCCATCAGCAGGGTAGGAGAGTTCCAATCTCTCTGCAGTCTCTCCAGCATTTTTTGTTTTGCATTTTTTGGATTATTGCCAGCCTTGTTGGTATGAGATGGTATCTCATTGTAGTTTTTCTTTTTTCCTTGTTTAATCTTTTTTTATTATGAGTAAGTCAAAGTATACAATGCAAAGCAATTTTGCATGCCCACCTATCTATAGCTCCCCTACTCTCCTTGCCCCCTGACAGCATATTGCTTTTCATTTTTGTTTTAGTCAGCTAGGGCTGCTCTAACAGAAATACCACAGACTGGATGGCTTTAACAAAGGAAGGTTTATTCTTACACAGTCCGGTAGGTTGCAAGTCCATATTCAGGGTGTCTGCTCCAGGGAAAGGCTTTCCCCTTGTCAGCTCTGGAGGAAAGTCTGGTATTGCATCAGTCTTTGTCCAGGGAGCGTCTTGGCACAGGAACCTCGGATCTCAAGGACACACTCTTCTCCCGGTGCTGCTTGCTTGATGGTGCGAGGTTCCTAACTCTCTTTGTTCCTCTTTCCTTTTATCTCTTGCAGGCTGAAAAAGATTAAGGGTGAGGCAAGCCATACTCCAGGGAAACTCCCCCTACAGCAGAACAAGGAAGTAATCCTATGCAGGAATTTACAGCCCCACCCTAATCCTTTAACATACAGTTTAGCAAAACCACAAAATGGAGGACAGTCACAAGATACTGGGAATCATGATGCAGCCACATAGTTACACATATTTTGGGGGGGACACAATTCAACCCATGACAATTGTATACTTGCTGTATCCTCTTAACAAGCTCCTGCCCCCTCCTCTCTACCCTCTTCTCTCCCATCTAGAAACAGACCAGTAGAACAGACTCCTGTAAAGGCATAGAACCATAAAATACACACACCATATGGTCACATTGTGTTCCTGAATCTAGTTCATTTTTGTCTGAAGAGTTAACCTCAGTATGCTTTCTAGACAAGGGCAGCCGCAAGTCTAGGGGCCATGCTCCCTGGAGATACCCTGGGCCGCTGGACCATCAATTGTGATCTTTTAGTAGAGTTCTTGAGTTGCACCTCTCTTTTTCTCATATTGCCATGGGGACTCAACATTATGTGCCCTCTCACGGCTGTCTTTGGTGGTGGCCAGACACCATGTGGTTCTTCTGGTAACATTTTGATACAGTCTCCCATTCACATGGTTCCTTCTTTCTCTCTCTTGGGCTCTTTTTCCGTGTGTCTTTGTTGTTCTCAGTGATCATCTGTTCTGGATGAGTTGGGACCATTTGGTGTAACACAGAAGGCAGCTTGCGAGCTTTTAAGACCCCAGATGCCACCTAACAGAAGACTCTCTTAGCAACAGGCTGATTATGCCAATTGACCTCAATATCCCCTGAGAGCATGGTCCCCAAACCCTGCCACTGCGACTGTATCCTTGCAATATTGGATTGAGAGTAGAAGAACTTTCAGTTTATGATGAAGTTCAGTAAAGTTGATCTGTTTTTTACTGTGTGACGTCACTGCTTTCACCTAATCAAATTTCTATCAAATATCTTATCTATGACCAACCATTTCCCTCCCTCCCCACCCTTGTAGCCATCAAAGAATCTTTTCTTTTGTATGTAAGTCTATTTTTAAGTCCTTATGGCAGGAGTCTCATACAATATATGTCCTTTTACTGTTGACTGATTTCAGACAGCAGAGGTCTCATACAATACTTTTTGCAGCCGACTGATTTCACTCAGAATAATGTCTTTTAGTTGAAAGCAGATTATAAGATGTTTCCTAAAATCATCGTTGTTCTTTATCATTGCATAATGTTCCATTGAGTATATGTACCGTAGTTTATTTATCTGTTCATCTGTTGATGGGCATCTAGGTTGATTCTATCTTTTTGCTACTGTGGACCATGCTGTTATTAGCATTCCTGTGCATTCATGTGACTGCCTTTGTTTCTGTAGGATAAATTCCAAGCAGTAGGATTGGTGGATCAAACGGTATATCTATTTCTGGCTTTTTAAGGACGTGCCAGATTGCTTTCCAAAGAGGTTGCACCATTTTGCAGTCCCACCAGCAGTGTAGGACAGTTCCGATCTCTCCACAGCCTCTCTAGCATTTATTGTTTTGTGGTTTTTGGATTATGGCCTACCTCACTGGGGTGAAATGGTATCTTATTGTAGTTTTGATTTGGATTTCTCTGATAGCTGATGATAATGAGCATTTCCTCATGTGTCTTTTGGCTGCCTGGATGTCTTCTTTGGTGAAGTGTCTGTCCATCTCCTTTGCCCATGGCTTAGTTGGGTTATTTACCTTTCTCTTGTTGATATTTTGTAGTACCTTGTAGATTATGGATATCAACATCAATCTGGCACATAGTTACCAAATATTTTTTTCCCATTCTGTAGGTAGTCTTTTAACTCTCTTGATAAAGTCTTTGGGTGAGCATAAGTGTTTGATTTTTAGTAGTTTCCATTTATCATTTTTCTCTTTTGTTGTTCGTGCATTGTTTGTCAGAGTTTGTAGTTTCTCTAAACTGTGTATTAGAACTTCCACTGTTGATCATATTTTTTCTTGCATGATCTTTATTGTTTTAGGTTTGATATTTAGGTCTTTGATCCATTTTGAGTTAGTTTTTGTGTAAAGTGTGAGATATGGGTCTTGTTTCAGTTTTTTGTATATGGATATCCAATTTTACCAACATCATTTGTTAAAGAGACTGTTTGTGCCCCAGTTTGTAACCTTTGGGCCTCTCTCAAATATCAGCTGTTTATAAGAGGATGCTGATATTTCTGGGGTCTCAGTTCTGTTCTGTTGGTTTGTATGTTTACTTCTGTACCAGTACCAGCTTGTTTTGAGTACTGTGGCAGTGTAGTAAGTTCTAAGATCAAGTAGTGTGGGGCCTCGCACTGTGTTCCTCTTCTTCAGTAGTGCCTTACTTTTGGGCTTTCTTCCTTTTGTGTACAAAGTTGGTGATTTGTTTCTACATCTCATTAAAAAATGACATGAGATTGCATTGTATACGTAGATTGCTGTGGGTGAAATAGACATTTTCACAATGTTGTCTTTGAGCAAAGTTGATTTCTCCATTTATGTAAGTCTCTTGTTTTCTTGAAGCAAGGTCTTGTAATTTTCTCTGTATAGGTCTCTTATTTCTCTGGTTAGGTTTAGTCCCAGATATTTTATCTTCTTAGGGGCTACTGTAAATGGTATAGATTTGGTGATTTCCTCTTTGATGTTCTCTTTGTTGGTGTATGGGAATCCTACCAATTTACTTATGTTTAGCTCAACTCTTCTGTTAGTTTCTGTAGTTTATTTGTGGATTCTTTAGAGTTCTCTGTATGTACAACCGCATCATCTGCCAGCAGGGACATTTTTACTTCTTTACTGATGCTGATGCCCTTTATTTCTTTGTCTTGTCTGATTGCTCTGGGCAGAACCTTTAGCATAATGTTAAGTAGAAGTGGTGACAGCGGGTGTCCTTGTCTGGTTCCAGTTTTCAGGGGGAGATTATTTCAGTCTCTTTGTTGGGTAGGTTTTAATTACTAATTCCATCTCTCGTTACAGGTCTGTTGGTATTTTCAGTTTGTTCTTTAGTCAGTTTTGGTCAATTGCATATTTCTATGAATTTGTCCACTGTATCTAGATTATCTAGTTTGTTGGCATACAGTTGTTCATACATAGTATTAAAATTATTTTAATTTCCTTAAGATTTGTGGTGGTGTTCCCAGTTTCATTTTTGGTTTTTGTTGTGCGCTCTTTTTCTCTTTGTCATTCTAGCTAAAAATTTGTTGATTTTATTAATCTTTTGAAAGAAGCAATTTTTGGTTTCTTTGATTCACTCTATTGCTTTTTCTATTCTTTATTTATTCTATTTATACCTACTCTAATATTTATTTTTTTCTTCTTCCTGCTGACCTTAGTTGTTTTAGTTTTTTTTTTCTCCTGGTTCCTTAAGATGTAAAGTTCAGTTGTAGATGTGAGTTATTTTATTTTATTTTTTTGATGTAAGTATTTACAGTTATAAATTCTGAGCTCTGCTTTAGCTCTTTCCATGTATTTTGGTGTGTTGTGCTTTCATTTTAATTTGTCTTCATATGTTTTCCAGTTTCCACAGTGATTTCTTCTTTGACCCATTGGTTGTTTAAGAGCATGCTGTTTAATTTGCACAGACTGGTGAATTTTCCAGTTCCTTTCTGTTACTGATTTCTAGCTTCATTCTGTTTTGATCAGAGAAGATACTTTGTATGATTTCAATTTTAAAATTTTTTTCAGAATTGCTTTATGATCTTATATGTGGCTCCTGGAGAACAATCTCTGTGCACTTGAGAAGTATTTATATTCCGCTTTTGTTGAATGGAGTGTTCTATATTTGTCTGTTAGATCTAGTTGTTTTGTGGTTTTTCAGGTTCTGTATTTGTCTAGATGTTCTATCGATTATTTAAAGTGGGATATTGAGGTCTCCAACTATTATTGTAGAACTATTTCTCTCTTCAGTTTCTGCCAATATTTGTCTCATGTCTTTTGGGTCTCTGTTTTTTGATACATATATGTTTATAAGTGTTACAGTTTCTTGCTTAATTGATCCTTTTATCAATATAAAATACCTTTGTGGCATAGTGGCTAAGTGCTATGGCTATTGACCAAAAGGTCATCACTTTAAAACTACCATGTGTTCCTTAGAACATCTATGGGGCAGTTCTATTCTGTCCTGTAGGGTTGCTATAAATTGGAATTAACCTGATAGTAGTGACTTTGGTTTTGGTCTTCTATCTTTTGTAACAATTTTAGACTTAAAATCCATTTTGATTGGTATTAATACAGCCACCTCAGCTCTTCTTTGGTTACTGTTTATATGGAATATCATTTTCCATTTTTTCACCTTCAACTTTTCTGTGTCTTTGGATCTAAAGTGAGTCTCTTGTAACCAGCATTTATTGGATTATGTCTTTTAATTCATTCAGCCAATATCTATCTTTTCATTGGTGAGTTTAATCTTTGCCCATTTAAAGTAACTACTGATAATGATGAATTTAATTTTGCCATTGTGCTATATATGTATATATATATTTTTTAATATGTCTTACATCTTTTGGTACTCAGTTCATCCAATACCACCTTCTTGTGTGTTTGATTTTTTCTGGTGTACCGTATTGATTTCTCTTTTTGTTTCCTTTCCTGTATATATTTTAAGCTACTTTGTTTGTAGTTAATATCCTAAATTTATATCAGTCTAGTTTGAATTGTGGAGTCCTGGTGGTACAATGGCTAAGCGCTCAACTGCTAACTGAAAGGTTGACAGTTTGAACCTACCCAGCGTCTCTGCAGGAAAAAGACCCACTGATCTGCTTCTGTAAATATTGCAGTCCAGAAAACCATATAGAGCCAGTTCTATTCTGTGAGATGGGGTCACTGTGAGTCAAAAATCACCTCGATGTTACTTACACTGGTTTGAATTAATACACCAACAGTTTGAATTAATGCAAACTTTAGCTTCAGAATCATACATAAACTCTGCTCCTTTTCAACTGTCCCACCTTTCTGTTGTCATGAATTACATCCTTATATACTCTGTGCTGGTAACATAGATTTATATTGACCTGTTTTGTGTATTTGTCTTTTAAATCATATGGGATACAAAAGAGGAGTCACAAGCCAAAAGTAGAATAATACTAACTGTTATGCTTACCTGTGTAATTATCTTGATAAATGATCTTTGTTTCGTGATGTGGCTTACTGTCTATTGTCCTTTTGTCTTGGACTGAAAGACCTCTTTAACATTTCTTGTAGCACAAATCTACTAACAACAAATTCTATTAACTTTTATGTTGGAATATCTTAATTTTTGTTTCATTTCTTAAAGTAAATGTTTTATCACTGTGAAAGTAAATATTTTGTAACTTTTATGACTGTATTATTTTCACTAAAGTAATACCAGGCATTCCAATACATCCCACATCAGTTTCACCTATTCAATTTCTGCATGTAAAATTCAGTTTCATTCTTTATATTGTGAAACAATTATTGCTATTCTTTTCCAAATTATTCCACCACCATTAACATAAACTCAGTGCTTCCAGAGCAGAAACATCACTTTCTTCCCTCCAGTCTGAAGGCTGTAATGTTTGACCTTCATTAGTAAGTGTTTCATCTTCATTTTTGGTAAGCAAGGTTGTGTCATCTCCATATCACTTGTTAACGTGTCTTCCTCCAATCCTGATGCTACGTTTTTCATGTGGTCTGTCTTCTCTCATTAGCTGCTCAGCATACAGATTGAATAGGTATGGTGAAAGCATACAACCCTAATGCACACCTTTTTTAATTTTAAACCAAGCAGTATACTCTTGTTCTGTTCAAATAGTTGTCTCTTAATCTATGTACTGGTATTTGCACAAGCACAATGAAGTGTTCTGGAATTCTTATTCTTTACAATTTTAGCCACAATTTGTTATGATTTGCACAACTGAATGCCTTTGTGTAGTCACTAAAAGACAGGTAAATCTCTTTATTTATTCTCTGCTTTCAGCCCAAATCTAGCTGACATCAGTAATTATATCCCTTATTCCACATTCTCTTCAGAATCCGGGTTGAATTTCTGGTAGTTCCCTGTCAAAGTACAGCTGCAGTCATTTTAAAAAATTATCTTCAGCAAAATTGTGCTTGCATGTGATAATAATGATATTGTTCAATAATTTTCTCATTCTATTGGTTCATCTTCCTTTGAAATGGTCATGAATATGAATTTCTCTCAGTTGGTTAGCCAGGTAGCTGTTTTCCAAATTTCTCAGCATAGGTGAGTGAGCATACCCAGCCTTATATCAGTTTGTTGAAGCATCTCAATTGGTATTTGGACAATTTCTGGAGGCTTTTTTCACCAGAGCTTTCATGGACTTGTTCCGGCAGTACCATGGATTCTTGATCATATGCCACTTCCTGAAATGACTGAACATCAACCACTTCTTTTTTTTGGTGCATGAACTCTGTGCATTCCTTCCATCTGCTTTGGATGCTTCGTGAGTCATTCAATTTTTTTTGCTGATACAGTCTTTCAGTATTGCAAATCAAACTTGAATTTTTTTTTTTTTTTCAGTTCTTTCTCAGCTTGAGAAATGCTGAGTGTGTTCTTTCCTTTTGGTTTTCTAAACTCCAGGTCTTTGCACATTTCGTTATAATGCTTTGTTCTTTTCAAGTCACCCTTTGAAGTATTCTGTTCAGCTCTTTTACTTCATGATTTCTTCCATTTGCTTCAGCTACTATGTGTAAGTTTCTTCTGACATCCATTTGATTCTTTCTTTCTTGTCTTTTTAATGACCTTTTGCTGTCTTCATGTATGATGTCCTTGATGTCATCGTACAACTCTTCTGATCTTCAGTCATTAGTGTTCGTTGTGTTAAATCTAGTCTTGAGATGGTCTCTGAATTCAGATGGGTTATACTGAAGGTCATACTTTGGCTTGAGTAGACTTGTTTTAACTTTCTTCCCCTTCCAATTTCGTATGAGCGATTGATGGACTGTTTCACAGTCAGCTCCTGCCCTTGTCATTACTGATGATATTAAGCTTTTCCACTGTCTCTTTCCATAGATGAAGTTGATTTGATTCATGTGAGTTCCGTGTGGTGAGGTCCATGTGTATAGTCATCATTTGTTGTGTTGCAAAAAAGTATTTCTGATAAATATAACTTCGGTCTTGCAGAATTTTGTCATGCAATCTCTGACCTAGTTTCTGTCACCAAGGCTGTATTTTACAAATACTGATCCTTGTTCTTTGTTTCCAACTTTTGCATTCCAATCACCAGCAATTACCAATGTATGTTGATTGCATATTTGATCAGTTCATGAAAGTCTTCAATTTGTTTATCTTGTTTCCTTTTTACTTATTTCATATCAGTGAGATGATACGATGTCCTTTTGTCAGTGACTTATTTTGTTCAGCATGTTTTCAGAGTTCATTCGTGTAGTGACATGTATCAGGACTTCATTTCTCCTTAGACCAAGTAATATTCCATTGTGTGTATGTATTGAAATTTGTTTATCCATTTACCTGTTGGTGGACATTTTGCTTGCTTCTACATTTTGGCTAGTCTGAAAATGCTGCAAAAGACAGTGCAGGCTTCCATTTACATTCCTGCTTTAACTTCTTCTGGGTGTATTCTTAAGATTGGAATTGATAGGTCATGTGATAATTCCATGAGAACTGACAAGTTTACAAACTCATCCTAGAAAAAGTGCCACATACCTCGTTGCTGAATATCCCTATGGTCATCTTCAAAGCACTCCCCTTGGGAACCTATGCCCTGATGCCAGTGCCTAAGCCACCCTTCAGATCAATTCTGGGACCCTTTTCTGGAATGGTCATCAGAGCTGTCATCGTATTACCCTTGATGTCCTGAATGTCTTCGAAATGTCTTACTTCCAATATTTCCTTTATCTTTGGGTGAAGAAAAAAGTCATTGGGGGCCAAATCGGGTGAGTAGGGAAAGTGTTCTAATATAGTTATTTATTTATTGGCTGAAAACTCCCTCACAGGCAAACTGTGGAATTAAGTTCGCAAACTTGCCACTGTGCACAATGGCCATTTGAGAAAGAGTTCCAAAATTACTTTGAAGAGTGGACTAGACACTGCTTGTCAGTGCATAACTTCCCAAGGGGAGTACTGCGAAGGTGACTGTAGTGACATTCAGCAATGAGGTACATAGCACTTACAACAATTATGTTTGTGGACTTAATTGTTGAACCTTATATGTTCAAGTTTCTTAGGAACTGCCAAAGTTTTCAGTATCAGTTGTACCATTTTGTATTCTCATCAGCAGTGGATGAGAGTTCCGGTTTCTCCATAACTTCACCAATACCTGATGTTTTCCCTTTATGTTTTCTGATCATTTCCATTTTAATGGGGGGTGAGGTGTTGTGTCTTTGTGGTTTTGATTTGTGTCTCCCTTATGGCTAATGAAGGGATCCCTGGTGGCGGCTAACATGGAGGGAGGTAATCAGAACCATTACCCAGTGTGCAAGAGAAAGATGCCGCAGTCAGCTTCCAGAAAGATTACCACCTTGGAAACCGTCTGAGGAGTTCTACTCTGTACTGTAGGATTGCTGTGAGTTGGAACTGACTCAGTGGCAATGGGTTTGGGTTTAGTTTTAATGACCAGCTAATGGAAATGTCTCTGATGGCACAGTGGTTTTAAGTACTTGGCAGCTGTCTGAAAGGCAGATGGTTGAAACAGGTGAGATGTGCAGGAGAAAATACCTGGAGATCTGTTTCTGTAAAGATTACAAACTATGAAATCCTATAAGGAAGTTCTACTCTGTCCTATAAGGTTTCTATGAGTAGGAATCTACTCGGAGGCACTCAACAGCCACCAAAATGATTAAGGATGTTAAATATCTTTTCATGATGCTTGTTAGCCATTTAAACATTTTTCTTCAGTGAATGTCTGTACAAGTCCCCTGCCCATTTTTTTTGGCACATCATAAATATTTATTACACAAATGTATTTGAATGCTTCCTTGCATGAATCTTAAAAAAAAAAAAAGTGTTTGTTGCGATTTAGGTAAAAGTTTACAGCTCAGGTTAGTTTCTCATGCAAAAAGTTATGCACGTATTGGTATGTGATCCCTCTAGTGTGACAGTACCTTTCCCCTTTCCATCCTGGATTTCCCATGTTCATTCAACCAGCTCTTGTCCCCTTCTGCCTTCTCATCCTGCCTTTAGTATCAGCTTGTGCATCTACTTGAACTAATAAGCATAGTCTTAAGAAGTATTATTTTACATTTTATATTCCAGGCTAATGTTTGTCTGAAGAGTTGACTTTGGAAATGGTTTCAGTTCTGAATTAAGAAAGAGTCTGGGGGCCATGTATTCTGGGATTCCTCTAGTCAGTCAGACCATTAAATCTGGTCGTTTTATGTGAATTTGAGTTCTGCACCACATTTTTCTCCTGTTCCATCAGGGACTCTGTGCTGTGTTCCCTGTCAGGGCAGTCATTGGTTGTAGTTGGGCACCATCTGGTTCTTCTGGCTGGTCTCAGGCTGATGGAGTCTCTGGTTTCTGTGATTCTTTTCTCTATTGGGTTAAAATGTTTCTTGTGACTTCGGTGTTCTTCATTCTCCTTTGTTCGAGGTGGGTTGGGACGAATTGATAGATCTGAGATGGCCACTCACAAGCTTTTAAGACCCCCAGACACCATTCACCAAGAGGGATGCAGAACGTTTTCTTAATTTTATTATGCCAGTTGACCAGTTGGCAGCTCAAACTGGAGCGTCAGGCATTCCCTGGAAACTCTATGGTGCAGTTCCACTCTGTCTGTAGGTATGCTGTGAGTTGTCATCAACTCAACAGCAGTGGGCTTTGTTTTGTTTTATGGTACTTCTAGCTTTTTAAGGAAGTATCAAATTGGTTTCCAAAATGGTTGTACCATTTTACAATCCTACTAGCTGTGTGTAAACGTTTCAGTCTTTCTACAGCATCTCCAACATTTATTGTTTTGTTTTTTGGATCAATGCTAACTTTGTTCTGGTGAGATGATATCTCATTGGAGTTTTGATTTGCATTTCTCTAATGGCTAATGATCATGAGCATTTCCTCATGTCTCTATTAGCCACCTGAGTATCTTTTTTGTTGTAGTGCCTGTTCATATCCTTAGTCCATTTTTTAACTGGGTTATTTGTCTTTTTGTTGCAGTATCCTATAGGTTATAGAGAGTAGACCTTGATTGGCTATGTCATAACCAAAATTTTTTTCTAGTCTGTATGTTGTCCTTCTACTCTTTTGATGAAGCTATTTGATGAGCACAGGTCTTTGATTTTTTAGGTACATCCAGTTATCTAGTTTCTGTTATGGTGTTTGTGCATTGTTATGTTTGATATTCTGTTTATGCCATATATTGAGGATCCTAATGTTGTCCCTGTTGTTTTTTTGCAGATCACTATCAAGTTATGCCAGCACTATTTGTTAAAAAAGACTGTTTTTTCTCTATTTGACAGACCTTTGACTGTTATCAAACAGCAGCTGCTCATTGGTGGATTAATTTATGTCTAGATTCTCAGTTCTGTTCCATTGGTCTATTCTGTATCTGTATCTGTTGTTGTACCAGTGTCAGGCTGTTTTGACTACCGTGGTGGTACAGTAGGTTCTAAAATCAGGTAGTATCAGGCCTCCCACTTTGTTCTTCAGTAATGCTTTACCTATCGAGGCCTCTTTCCTTTCTGTGTGAAGATGACTTATTCCTCTCATGAAGAAAGTGTCACTGAAATTTGGATGATTACATTGTATCTATAGATTGCTTTGGATAGAATTGATGTCTTCACAATTTTGAGTCTTCATATTCATGACCAAGGTAGGCTTCTCCCCTTACGTAGGTCTCTCTCATTTAGTTTTTTGCAGTAGTGTCTTGCAGTTTTCTTTGTAGAAATCTTTAACATCTTAGTTAGATTTATTCCTAAGTATTTCATCTTCTTGTCCACTGTAGTGAATTGTACTGATTTAGTGAATTCCTCTTTGAAGTTCTCTTTGTTGGTGTAGAGGAATCCAACTGATTTTGGTATTCTTATCTTGTATCTTGATACTTTGCTGGAATCTACTAATTTCTGTTTTTTTGTTTCCTTGCAATATTTTTGAGGTTTTCTGTGAATAAGATCATAACATCTGAAAACAGAGATACTTTTACTTCTTCTTTATCAGTTTGGATGCCCTTTATTTCTGTTACTTGCATAATCACTCTGACCAGGACCTCCAATACAGTGTTGAATAAGAGTGTTGCTAAAGAGTATCTTTGTCTGGTTCCTGTTCTCAAGGGAAAGCTTTCAGAATCTCCATTTAGTGTTGCTTCTGCCCATTTTTTGATTGGGTTGTTTGTCTTTTTGTTGTTATGTTGTAGACAAACATATGTGATATTACACTCTTATCAGATATAAAGTTCTGGATAATTTTCTCCCAATCTGTAGGTTGTTTTTTCACTTTTTGATGAACAAAGGTAATTTTTATGAGGTATCATTTATATGCTGATGCTATTGTTAATCAGGCCCTTACATTTTTTTCTAAGAACTTTGTGATTTCAATCTTTACATTTAGGTCCCTCATTCATTTTAAATTGGTTTTTATGTATGGTGTGAGGTATGGATTGTGATTCATTCTTCTGCATGTAGAAATCCTGTTTTCCCAGCACCATTTATTAAAGAATCTTTTCTGTCACCATTGAATGAACTTAGCACACTCATTGAAAATCAGTTGACCATCAATACATGGATTTATTTCTGGACTGTCGATTCTGTTCTGTTAGTTTTTTATATTTGTTGTTATACCAGTACCAGCCTGTTTTAATTACTGTACTTTTTATGTTTTTTAAATCATGAAGTATGTATCCTACTTCTACTTTTATTTTTCGTCAGAGTTGTTTTAGACATTCTGGTTCTCTTGCCCTGGTGCTGTAGTGGGTAAGAGCCTCGGCTGCTGACCGTAAGATTGGCAGTTTGAATCTTCCAGGCACTCCTTGGAAACTCTATGGAGCAGTTCTGCTGTGTCCTATAGAGTTACTGTAAGTTGGAATTGACTCAGTGGCACTAGGTTTGGTCTTTGCTCTTTCATATAAATTTGAAGATTGGCTTTTCCATTTTTGTAAAAAGAAAGTGTTTGAATTTTGATGGGGATTGCATTGAATTTATAGGTTGTTTTGGGTAGTATTGACACATCTTAGTTACATTGAGCCTTTCAGTCTATGAATATGGAATGTTTTTCTACTTACTCAGACCTTTTAAGATTTCTTTTAGGAATGATTTGCAGTTTACCATGTACAGGTCTTTCACTTTCCTAGTTAAATTTATTTCTAGATGCTCCATATTTTATGTGCTGTTGTAAATGACAATATTTCCTTAGCTTCCTTTCCTGCTTTTTCCTTAATGATGCATAGAAACCTAACTGATTTTTGTCTGTTGACCTTGTAACCTACCACTTTGGCGAATTCATTTATTAGTTCTAATAGCTTTCTTGTATAATCTTTTGGTTTTTTTGTATAATACAGGGTCCGACAATTAAGTCCACGAACTTAACTGTTCTAAGTGCTACGTACCTCACTGCTGAGTATCACTGTGGTCATCTTTGAAGTACTCCTCTTGGGAAGCTATGCACTGACACCAGTGCCTAGTCCACCTTTCAAAGCAGTTTTGGAACTCTTTCTGAAATGGCCATTGCACACGGTGGCCTGGTGGCAAGTTTGCAAACTTAACTGTGTATTGTCTGTGAAGGAGCTTTTGGCCAGTAAACAAATAACTGTATTGGAACACCCTCCCTACTCACCTCATCTGGCCCCCAGTGACTTTTTTCTTTACCCAAAGGTAAAGGAAGTATTTGAAGGAAGACATTTTGATGATATTCAGGACATCAGGAGTAATATGACAACAGCTCTGGTGGCCATTCCAGAAAAAGAGTTCCAGAATTGCTCTGAAGCATAGACTAGGCGCTGGCTTGGTGCATAGCCCCCCAAGGGGAGGACTTCGAAGGTGACTATGGCGTATTCGGCAATGAGGTATGGAGCACTTTTTTCTAGGATGAGTTTGCAAGCTTAATTGGCAGTCCTTGTAGGGTTATGTCGTTTGTGAAAAGGTGTCATTTTATTTCTTTTTTCCAGACTTGTATGCTTTTTCCCTAGCTTAATTTCTCTGGGTTAGGACTTCATGAACAATGCAGAATAGTAGTGAGGGTAGGCATCCTTGTCTTGTTCCTGACTATAACAAGAAAACTCTCAGTCTTTCTCCATTGAATGTTAGCTGGGGGTTTTCGTAAGTGCTGTTTATAATGTTAATGATTTTACTTCTATTTCTAACTTGTTGAGTTTTTGTTATGAAAGGGTATTAAATTTTGTTAAATGCTTTATCTTCATTGATCATGTGATTCGTTTTCTTTGTTTTATTGATACAGTGTATAACATAGATTGATTTTCTAATGTTGAACTACCCTCTAATTCCTAGAGTAAATTCTGCTTGATTATGATGTATAAGCCTTTTTAATTTGTTAGTATTTTGTTGAGTATTTTTATGTCTGTATTCATTAGGGATATCATTCTACAATTTTTTTCTTTTTTTTGTGGTGTCTCTGGCTTTAGTGTCAGGATAATGCTTACCTCACAGAGTGAGTTATACAGTGTTTCCTTCTCTTCTGTTTTTTGACAAAGTTTAAGTAGGATTGAAGTCTTTTCTATAAATGTTTAGTAAAACTCCCCAGTAATCTTTGTTGGGAAGTTTTTGATGACTAGTTTCTTCACTTGTCATGGGTCTGTGGAGATCCACTGTTTCTTCCTGAGTCAAAGTAAGGAGTTTACGTATTTCAAAGAATTGGTCCGTTTCCTCTAAGTTATCTGGTTTGCTGGCATACAACTATTCAGGACATCCTCTTAGCTAGTCATGTTTATTTCTGTAGGGCTGGATGTATATTCTTCATTACTGAAGAATTCTTGCTGGATTTAGAATTCTTTTTTTTTATAATGACTGAGTGAAAGTGTACATTCCCGTATAAATTTACATGCCCACCTATATGCAACTTCCACTGCTCTCCCTGCCCAGTGACAGCACACTATTCCTCTCTGCTCCATACATGTCTCATCCTCCCAACAGTCTCCTTTCCCCTCCTCTCCACCCACTCTCCTTCCTCCAGCCAGAGGTCAGCAGGATGATATCCTATAGATGCATAGAACCATAAAGTGCATCCAATATATGGTCACTCAGCATCGCCAAGTCCATTCCATTCGTATCCAAAGGGTGGACCTTCATTATGATTTATGGGCAAGGGCAGCATCAGGTATAGGGGCCATGCTCCCAGGGGAAGCCCGAAGCCACTGGACCAACAATTGTGGTCTTTTAGTGGAGATCTCAGGTGCACCCCTTTTTATTCTTGTGTTGCCAGTGAGACTCAACTTAGGGAGCTCCATCACGGCTACTACTAGTAGTGGCTGGGCACCATCTGGTTCTTCTGGTCCCAAGTCACCCCCACTCATGTGGGTCACTCTATCTTCTGGGCTGTCTTTACCCCATGTCATTTTGGTCCTCAGTGAGCATCCGTTCCTGCTGAGTTGGAACCATTTGCTGTGCCCTCGGATGGCAGTTTGGCAGTTTTTAAGATCCCAGATGCCACTCACCAACGTGGGGTGCAGAGAGCCCTCTCAGCAAAATGCTAGTTGTGCGAATTGGCCTCGATTTCACCTAAGAGCATGGTCCCCTGTCTCCTGCCCCAGCTGCTCTATCCTTGCAATATTGGGTTAACATGGGTGCAGTATTAAGTTATGCTGAAGCCCACATAATATTGTTCTTGTTTCTAATGTGTACTATTACTGATTTCACCCAACCAGATTTCTAGCAGCTATCTAATCTAAACCCTTCCCCACTCGCCCTCCCTCCCTCCCCTCCTTTGCCGCTGTCAAAGAGTCTTTTCTTCTAGACGTAAGTCTGTTTCTGAGATCTTATCGTAGGGGTCTCATACAATATTTGTCCTTTTGTCACTGACTACTTTCACTCAACATAATGTCTTCCAGTTGAAACCAGGTTAGGAGATGTTTCCTGGAATCATCATTATTCTTTATCATTGTGTAGTGCTCCACTGAGTATATATACCATAGTTTACCTATCTGTTCCTCCGTTGTTGGGCATCTGGGTTGATTCCATCTTTTTGCTGTCGTGGACTGTGCAGCGATAAACATTCTGGTGCATGTGTCCGTTGGTGGGAAAGGCCTTGATTCTGTAGAATATATTCCAAGTAGTGAAATTACTGGGTCAAACGGTATATCTATATCCATTTTTTTAAGGATGCACCAGATTGCTTTCCAAAGAGACTGGACCATTTTGCAACCCCACCAGCAGTGTAGAAGAGTTCCAGTTTCTCCACAGCCTCTCCAGCATTTGTTGTTTTGTGTTTTTTGGATCATGGCCAACCTTGCTGGGGTGAGATGGTATCTCATTGTTGTCTTAATTTGAATTTATTTAATAACTAAAGGTCATGAGCATCACCACATGTGTTTTTGGCTGCCTGGATCTCCTCTTTAGAGAAATGTCTGTCCATCTCCTTTGCCCATCGCTTAATTGGATGATTTATCTTCTTCTTATTGATATTTTGTAGTATCGTATAGATTATGAAGATCAGGCATCAGTCTCACATAGAGTTGCCAAATATTTTTTCCCATTCTGTAGGTGGCCTTTTAATTCTATTAATAAAGTCTTTGGATGAGCAAAAATGTTGGATTCTTAATAGTTCCCATTTATTTTCTCTTCTGTTGAGTGTGATTTGTTTGACAGATTTTGAAGTCTGTCTACATTATGTATTAAAACTTCCATTGTTGTTCCTACCTTTTCTTGGATGAGCTTTATTGTTTTAGGTTTGATATTTAGGTCTTTTATCCAGTTGGAGTTGGTTTTTGTATAAGGTGTAAGATGTGGATCTTGTTTCAATTTATTGCAGATGGATATCCAATTTTGTCAGTAACATTTGTTGAAGATACTGTTTTTACCCCAGTTTAATGTCTTAGGACTTTTGTCGAGTATCAACTGTTCGTAGGCAGATGGTGTCATCTCTGGGGTCTCAATTCTGTTCCATTGATCGATCTATCTGTTCTTGTACCAGTACCAGGCTGTTTTGACCACTGTGGCAGTGTAGTATGTTCTAAGTTGGGTAATGAGAGGCCTCCCCATGTATTGTTCTTCTTTAGTAGGACCTTATTTATCCAGGGCTTCTTCCCTTTCCAAACAAAATTGGTAATTTGTTTCTCCATCTCATTTAAAAATGATGCTGGAACTCATATTGGGATGCATTATATAAGTAGATTGCTTTGGGCAAAATAGACATTTTCACAGTGTTAAGTCTTCCTATCCATGAGCAGGGTAGGTTTGTCTTGTAGTTCTCTTTGTAAAGGTCTGTTATTTCTCTGGTTAGATTATTTCCTAGGTACTTTATCTTCTTAGGGGCTATAGTAAATGCTTTGGATTGGATGATTTCTTCCTTAACAGTCTCGTTGTTGGTATAAAGGAATCCTACTGATTTACTTATGTTTATCTTGTATCCTGAGACTTTGCTGAACTCTTCTATCAGTTTGAGTAGTTTTCTTATAGATTCTTTGGGATTCTCTGCATATACAATCATATCTACAAACGGAGAGATTTTGACTTCTTCTTTGCCGATGCAGATGCCCTTTATTTCTTGGTCTTGCCTCATTGCTCTGGCTAGAGCTTCTAATACAATGTTGAATAGGAGAGGTGAGAGTGGGCATCCTTGTCTAGTTCCTGTTCTCGGGGGAAAGTCTTTCAGTCTCTCTCCATTCAGGATGACGTAGGCAATTGGCTTTGTATGAATGGCCCTTATTGCTTTGAGGAATTTTCCGTCTGTGCCTATTTTGCTAAGAGTTTTTAACATGAATGGGTGTTGGACTTCATTCAATCCCTTTTCTGCATCAATGGACAAAATCAGATGATTCTTGTCTTTTGTGTTATTTATGTGGTTAATCACATGAATTGTTTTTCTGATGTTGAACCAACCTTGCATCCCTGGTATGAATCCAACTTGGTCAGGATGGATTATTTTTTTGATATGTTGGCTGTTGTATTCTATTGACAAGAATTTTGTTGAAGATTTTTACATGTTTACATCTATAGTTCTCCTTTTTGGTTGGATCTTTCCCTGACTTTAGTATAAGGGTTATGCTGGCTTCATAAAATGAGTTTGGGAGTACTCCATCCCTTTCTATACTGTGAAATAGTCTCAGTAGTATTGGAGATAACTCTTCTCTAAAAGCTTGGTAGAATTCTGCAGTGAAGCCATCTGGGCCCAGGCTTTTTTTGGTTGGCAGTGTTTTGATGACATTTTGAATCTCTTCCTTTGTGATGGGTTTATTAAGTTGTTCTGCTTCACGTTGTGATAATTTGGGTAGGTGATATGAATTAAGGAATTTGTCCATTTCCTGTAGATTTTCAAATTTGTTAGAGTACAGTCTTTCATAGTATTCTGTGATAATATTTTTGATTTCTGTTGGATCTGTGGTGACAACTCCCCTCTCATTTCTAATTTGGATTATTTGTTTACTTTCCTGCTTTTCTTTAGTAAGTTTAGCCACTGGTTTGTCAATTTTGTTGATCTTTTCAAAAAACCAGCTTTTGGTCTTTCCAAGTTTTTTGATTGTTTTTCTATTCTCTAATTCATTTAGCTCTGCTCTAATCTTTATGATCTCATTTCTTCTGGTGTCTGAGGGTTTCCTCTGTTGTTCACTTTCTGGTTGTTCAAGCTGTAGAGTTAGTTCCTTGATTTGGTTTCTTTCTTCCTTCCAGATGTGTGCATTTATGGAGATAAACAGACCACTGAGCACTGCTTTGGCTGTATCCCATAGGTTCTGGTAGGAAGTATTTTTGTTCTCATTGGAATCCATGAATTTCTTTATTTCATCCTTGATTTCTTCTATAACCCGTGTTTTTTTGAGCAAGATGTTCAGTTTCCAAGAATTCCACTTTCTATCTATGTTTTTTCTGCTATTGATTTCAACTTTTATTGCTTTATGATCAGAGAAGATGCTTTGCAGTAATTCAATGGTATGGATTTTTCTGAGAATTGTATTATGTCCTAAGACATGGTCAATTTTGGAGAATGTTCTATGTGCACGGAGAAGAAGGTGTAGTTGTCTGCTGATGGGTGGAAAGTTCTGTATATGTTGATGAGGTTTAGTTGGTTAATTGTGGCAGTGAGGTCTTCTGTATCTTTACTGAGCTTTTTTCTGGATGATCTGTCCAGTATTGAGAGTGGAGTGTTGAAGTCTCCCACTATTATTGTGGAGTCATTTAACTCTTTTTTGAGTGTAGTCAGTGTTTCTTCGATGTACTCTGGTGCTTTGATATATTAGGTGCATAAATATTTAATATAGTTAAGTCTTGCCTGTGTACTGAACCTTTCAGCAGTAGTGTCCATCTTTGTCCACGATGGTGGATTTTACATTAAAATTGATTTTGTCTGAGATTAGAATTGCCACACCTGCTCTTCTTTGTTCATTGTTAGCTTAATATATATTTTCCAACCTTTAATTTTCAGTTTGTTCCTATCTTTAGGTCTCAAGTGAGTTTATTGTAGACAACATGTGGATGGGTCATGTCTTTTGATCCAAGATGCCACTCGGTGTCTCTTTACTGGAGCATTCAGTCCATTCACATTCAATGTAATTATTGATAGGTATATGTTCACTGCTGCCATTGTGATATGTTTATTTTTGTGTTGATGTTTTCTCTGTTGTTCTTATTAGTCTGTTCTGGGACATTCTTTTTTGTGAGTTAATTTTTCACCTTTTTCAGAGCTAATTTTGTAGTTGTTGAGACTCCTGTGTTACATTTCTTGAAATGGTATGATACATCTTTGTTGTGGTTTACAGCTGTCCCTATCATCCCCTTTAATAAAGTATATATAAACCAAATTTTAATTACTACCAGTCTTATCATCTTCCTCTCCATCTGGAAGGACTCTGATGACTACAGTTCATCCCTCTTTTTAATGTGATGGCACCATAGTTTTCATGATAATCACTGGATTGCTTCTTTCAGTATTAAAGCTGTGATTGAATTTGGAGCCTTCCCTAACTGAGTGGAGTTCTGAGTAGTGTGTCATTCTAAAATATAAAGTTAGTGGTTTTGTTCTAAGCCAAAGCTTAGTATTTCAGTATTTCTTGTAGTTTTGGTTTGGTTTTTACAGAGTCCCTGAGTTTCTGTTTATCTGGGAATATCTTAATTTCATTTTTGTATTTGAAAGATAGTTTTTCAGGATATATAATTCTTGGTTGGAAGTTTTTCTCCTTCAAGGCTTTGAATGTGTCATACCACTGTGTCCATGCCTGCATGGTTTCTGCTGAGAAATCTGACGAAAGTCTACAGTGTTTCCCTCTGAATGTTAGCTTTGATTTGAGTCTTACTGCCTTTAAGAGTTACTGCTTATATTTCATTTTGTTAAGCTTGATTATAATATGTCTTGGAGTCTTTCTTTTGAGATCTATATTGGGTGGCGTACGATATGCGTCTCAGATGTCTGTGTTCTCTTCCTTCATGATTTCTGGGAAGTTTTCTGTCAGTAGCTCAGCAACGATATTCTCTGTGTTCTCAGGTGTCTCATCCTATTCAGGGACTCCAGTTAATCGAAGGTTGTTCCTCTTAATAGAGTCCCACATGCTTCTTAATGCTTCTTCATTTTTCTTGTTTCTTTTTTCTGATTTCTGTTCATAGACCCTGGCATCATTAGCTCTGTCTGCCAAGTTGGAAATTCTTTTTTCCATTTGGTTCATTCTATTTTCTTGGCTTTGAATGGAAGTTTCTATGTCTTTGATTTTGTTCTTGATCTCTTGGATTTCAGAGTACTGGTGTTCCATCAGATCAAGCAACTTGTTTAATTTTTCATTGTGTTCTGCTGCATTTTGTATAAGGTCTAGAAGGGCTCTGTATATAATCATTTTATATTCACTTTCCGATGATTTCATAAAAGTTTCTTCATCTGGAAAACTCCTTGGTTGTTTGGTTTGTGAGCCTTCTGAAGCCATTGGTGATTTCTTGTATGCCACAAGTTCTGTTGCTTTTTGTGTCCCATGTGAGTAAGTAGAGGCTGCAAGAGATACTGTGAGGATGAATTGCAGATGTTTCTCTAGGCTGTCTTAAAATGTAAAGCAAAAGGTATCTGACCATGTCCCAAGTCAGTCAGGTTTTCAGGTGTAGAGGTCCCTCTTCTCAACTGGCAACGTAAGCACCACTATATCCAACCCCAGATGATACAAACTAGTTCAGAATACAGTAATGCTACTGCCCTGTTGGCCTCTGCTGACAAAGCCCAGCCTTAGGCGACAGTGTGTAGAGAACTGCTTTTCTGGTAGAAAAGCACTCTCCTGTGGGCAGGTTCTGGCTTCCAAGCTAAGAAATAGGTCCAGTTGTGGCCACCATGTCCAAGATCGCGCCCTCCACACAGGCAGCAGATAGAGGGGGTAAAGATGCTGAGAGGTAGTGATTCCTCTGCCTCTGTTGCCAGGCCTGCACTGTAGGTGACACTGTGTAGATTACTGCTTTTCTGTCGGAGAAGCGCTGTCCTGTTTGCAGGTGCTGGCTCCCAGGCTAAGAATTAGGTCCCACTAAAATCTCCGTATCCAACGTGGCATCTCACACTCTAGCAGTGTGGTTCTGTACAAACCATGCTGTGGCAGTGATAAAAAGACAGGCCCAAAGTGGCTAGATTAACAGAGTCCTAAGCCTGGCTCTCAAAATATGGGAATTTCACCTATCCCCCCAGCAGTGTCTCTGAGTTTAGCTGCTAGGCAAGACCCAGATCCACCCACCAGCCGAGACAAAGGAAAAAAAGTCAAAATGGTGCGTTTACCTTCAGACTGTGAGAGCCAGGGCTAGCCAGGAGGGGGAGTCAGCGAAAGAGAGGAGGTTTTTTGCTCAGTGGTATGAACATTAACAGCCCTGTGCCGTGTCCTGGAGGCTCACTAGGTGACCAGAAGGCTCCATTTGATTATCAATTCAGGTCTTGGTTTCCAGAGGGATATAAGGAGACATGTGCTTAGTCTGCCATCTCGACTCCACCTGGATTTAGAATTCTTGATTGGTAGTTTTTCTTCTTTTAGCACTTGAAATACATCATCCCACTGGATCCTATGGTACTTCTGAAAACCCTGGTGGCATAATCGTTAAGTGCTACTGCTGATAACCAGAAGGTGGCTAGTTCAGATCTGCCAGGCACTCCTTGGAAGTGTTATGGGGTGGTTCTACTCTGTCTGTAGGGTCACTATGAGTTGTAATCAACTTGACAGCATTGGGCTTGGTTTTGGTTTATGGTACTTCTCTTTCTAGCTTTTTAAGGAACATCATGGTTTGGTGATGAGAAATTGGATGTTACTCTTATTGAGGATCCTTTGTAAACAACAAGTAGTTCTCTCTTGCTACTTTCTAGAATCTTCCAACAGTTTGTTTATAATGTGTCTTGGCATGGATGTTTTTGAGATTATCCTCATTGTGGTTCGTAGAACTACTTAGATGTTTGGATTCATATCTTTTATCAAATTTTGGAAGTTTTTGGCCATTTTTAATTCAAGCATTTTTTTTTCTGATTCTTTCTGTATCTCTTATCCTACTGAGTCTCCTATAACGCATGTGTTAGTATGCTTAATGTTGTCCCGTAGTCCCCTGAAGCTCTATTCCTTTTTCTTCATTTTTTTATTCTTTCTATTCCTTAGATTGGTTAATTTTAATTGTCCCATTTTCAGGTTCACTCATTCTTTTTTGTGCCCACTCAAAACTGCTACTGAAACTCTCTAGTGAGTTTTTATTTTAGGTATTGTGTTTCGGGGCTCCAGAATTTCAGTTTGGTTCCTTTTTATAATTCCTACAGCTTTATTTGAAGTTTATTTATTTATTTTTTAAATAATTACAGTAAAAAAAATAAATTTCTAACATCTATCAATTATCTTACCTATGATAAACCCTCAGCCCCCTACCCACCCATGTAGCCAATACAGTCATTTTCTTCTGTGGGTAATTCTCTTGTTAAGTCCTTATAACAGGGGTCTAATACAAAATTTGTCCTTTTGACACGAATTGATTTCACTCAGCCTGATCTCTTCCGAATGAGACCATGTTATGAGATGTTTTCTGAAATTATCATTGGTTTTTATCATAGCATAGTGTCCCATTGAATATATGTACCATAGTTTGGTTATCCATTCATCTGTTGATGGACATTGAGGTTGATTCCAGCTTTTTGCTGTTGTGGACTGTGCAGCAACAGACATTTGTGTACATGTGTCTGTTCCTGTGACAACCTTTGTTTCTGAAGGATAAATTCCAAGCAATGGAATTACAGGATCAAATGGCATGTCTATTTCCAGCTTTTAAAGGAAGTGCCAGATTGTTTTCTAAAGAGGTTGTACCATTTTGCAATCCCCCCAGCAGTGTAGGAGAGTTCCAATTTATCCACAGCCTCTCCAGCATTTGTTGTTTTGTGTATTTTGGATCATGGCCAACCTTGTTGGGGTGAGATGGTGTCTCACTGTAGTTTTGATTTTAATTTCTTTAATAGCTAATGATCATGAGCAATTCTGCATGTGTCTTTTGGCTACCTGAATATCCTCTTTAGAGAAATGTCTGTCTATCTCCTTTGCCCATCACTTAATTGGATTATTTATCCTTTTCTTGTTGATGTTTTATAATACCTTATAGATTATGGAGATCAGATGTCAGTTGTCAAGTATCTTTTCCCATTCTGTAGGTGGTCTTTTAATTTTTTTGATGAAGTCTTTGGATGAGCAAAAGTGTTTGATTCTTAGTAGTTCCCATTTATCTATTTTCTCTTCTGTCGATCATGCTTTGTTTGTCAGACTTTGAAGTCTGTCTGCATTGTGTATTAGAACTTCCATTGTTGATCCTATTTTATCTTGGATGAGCGTTATCATTTTTAGATGTTACATTTAGGTCTTATCCAATTTGAGTTGGTTTTTGTATCAAGTGTGAGATAGGGTCTTGCTTCAATTTTTTGCAGATGGATATCCAGTTTTGCCAGCACCATTTGTTAAAGAGACCTTTCTTATCCCTATTTAAAATCTTGGGGACTTTGTCAAATATCAGCTCTTCAAAGGAGGATGGTAGCATCTCTGGCGTCTCAACTCTGCTCCACTGGTCTATATGTCTCTTGTTGTACCAGTACCAGCCTATTTTGACTACTGTGACAGTGTAATAGATTCTAAATTCAGCTAGTAAGAGGCCTCCCAGTATGTTCTTCTTTTTCAGTAGTGCTTTACTTATCTGAGGTTTCTTCCCTTTCCTTTATTTATTTTTAATAAATTGTTCTCCTGATTTTCTTAAGCTCTTTGAGAATATTTAAACAATTGATTTAAAGTCTTTCTCTGATAGATCCAGTGCCTGAGCTTTCTTAGAATAGTTTGTGGCAATTCATTTTTTTGGTAAATGGCCCGTACATTCTTGTTTCTTTGTGTGCTTTGTCAGCCAGAGTAGTACACTGTGGTAACTCTGAAAATCAGATTCTCTGCTTTGCTCGGCACCTGCTGTTATTTTTTGTTGAGGGCTGCATATGTGCTTTCATTTAATAACTTTTACAAAATATTTTTTCAATGATTATATTCCTTATGTATGCTTACTGAAGTGTGTGTTCTGTTACGTCTGCAGTCAGCCAGTGCCCTGACAGGTATTTCTTAAATGCTTGCATCCAATAAGAAAATGCAAAAAAAGTGTTGTGTCTCCTAAAATTCCCTCTACCTCAGTTACGAAGGAAGCGACTGTGGCCTGAGGGAATTGAAACAACAGTCAGCCTCTGTGATCTCACTTTGGCAAACCACCAGGCAGATCAAAACCCGTAATCCTGATTTTTGGAGAGCGAGGTCCCTATTGTCTACTCTGGCACCAGTTAGCCACCCTGGAATGTAGGCTGTTACTCCTATACTGTGTGCTGCCAGTTACATCCTTTGCAAGGTAGGAATGGCATTCTGCCTGCATCTCTGAGGGCATAATGGATTTAAAAGATCTGTGTATAGGGTCTTGTGGGGTCCCTGCACAGAGTAGGCCTTCAGTGGATTAATGTGTCACTTACTTACTGAGCCATGCTGTGCGATGGGCTTTTCCTAGCCACTGGGGATACAGCAGTGGAAAAGTCAGATAGATTGCTGTCCCCGTGGTATCTCTGCTCTGGTGGAGAGAATGACAGTAAACAGCACAAAGAAATCAATCTGTAATGCATGGAAGAGGGTGATCAGTTCAGAGGAGGAAAATAATGCAGAGGGAGAGTAATTCCAAGAAGGCCCTGTAGAAGGCCTCACTGAGCAGCTATACTGGAGAACAGAACTGAGGGAGGCAAGACATCAGCCTTATGGGATCTGGGGAAGAGGTACGGGCAGAGGGCCCACACCAAATGTAGCTCTGGGTGAGGTGTCCCCGAGGTATACAGGAACCACAGAGACTGGGGAGTGGAGTGGAGCTGGTGAGAGGAGAGGAACTGAGGAGATGGATGCATTGCTTCCCCCTCCCCTTAGTGCTGCACGGTCTCACAGGTCCTGCCTAATTTTAGGGTGATCCCGGCCCAAGGGAACTCTAGGCTCAACCCCTGCCTCTGCCTCCCTCCCCAGGGTGCTGCCAGCTGCCATCATTACCACCTGACCACAAACCTGAGCCGATGGAGAAGGTTCCATTCCATGTTACTGGGCCCTGAACATTGTGCCTGTTGGGTGCTTTTTGGTGGGAAGTTGATCAGCGAGGTTTCAGGCCTCCTTCAGGGTTGGCAGTGATAGCTCTTCCCAGCTGGAGAGCATTTGGCAGTTCACAACCCTCTCACCCCTCCTCCCTCCTCCCCGCCCCCTGCCATGCACGATTTCACAGGAACCTGAGGCGTGTAAGAAGGTCAACCTTATTTCACTGTACAGGGCATTGCTTGAGCATCTGCTGTCTACCAGGCCTTCAGAAGCCTCAAGTGAGTGGTACCTCTTTGGGAGAGCATTCTCTGAAACTAGATAGAGTAGCTTTGGGGAGCTTATTTCAGCCCTTTTTATTTGCCTCTTCCCATAATGGGCTTATGAGGTCACTGTCCATCACCTAGTGTTTTCTGTATGTGGTTATTGTTCAGAAATGCCGTGTTCGCCTGTGACCTGTAGATCAGTGTGACTCTGAGCCCCAGGCTGCCCTGTCTGCCCATACCTGCCTGGGGTTTTAGCCAGTGGGTCTGAGCCCTGCCTTCTTGCAGATGAGACCTCACTCTGTTTCCACAGCTGGGCTGGGCTGGTCCAGTTCTTTACTTCTTGGATTCTGGGAGACATGGGCTGCTCCTCTGAGCTCAGATCCATGAGGCTAGCCAGTGGGCTCACTACACCTGCAGCTTCCACTTTCAAGGTGGCTCAGTGTGTCCTGGTGGCCTTGCTGGCCCACACAGCCTCATGCTGCCCAGGCGAGCCTTTCTCTGTCAGCAGAAACAGCCCTAGAGACATGATGCCTGAGACCCAGAGACATGATTCCTGAGGCCCGGAGACATGAAGCTTGAGCCCTGCAGGTGAACTGTGACAGTCCCCATTCCACCACCACCACCCTCCACGAAGCACCTCCCGAGAGCTGGGTGCTGGGTGTCAGGGCTTAAGTCATACCTGAGGACAGGGACACAGCCACACCCCCGCCATTTGGCCAGTGGGCCTGGCTGCGATGCTGGTGTTAAATGCCTCCCTTGTGAATTATGTCTCACAGGTGCAGTTTCTGAGGCAGCAATGGCATGCACCTTACCCCGTCACCCACATGCCCCCAGACACCCTCTCCCAGGCACGTGCGTGTCATCTTGAGCTCTCCTTCTTGCTTTGCCATGTTGGTTTCTTGTTCACTCCTGGCCTGAGTGCAGCAGGGCTGGGCTATGGTGCTGGGGCTGCCATGAGGGCTGCTGCCCAACGTGTCCATTCTTACTGCCGGATGAGGCACCCCTGTGTGGCCCGAACAGGGGCAGTAGAATCCAGGAGTGGCTGATCCTACTTTTCCATTTGCCCCCGAACTTGAGGTTCCTTCCTTTTTTCACCCATACTGTGTCCTGATGTGTAGTTCCGAGAGACGTATGTGCCTGAGGCCAGCCTTCTGCTTTCTCATCCAGGTCTTGTTCTGGCTAGCTGACCCCCTCATCTTATCCATTCTCTAAGGACAGAGGACATGGTCTTGGAGTTTCCCCTGCTCTGGGTGCCTTCCCAGTCCCCCATTTATCTCTGTGCAGGGCGGAACCCTGTTGCCTCCCTGGGGAGTCTCCTTTCCAGCTACATCCATTCTCATCTCACAGACTTGTGCCAGCCATAGGAGCAAATTACCAAAGGAAGAGGAGAGAGTGTCCATTTACAGATATTTCTAGACTAATGAAATATATATTCAGCAGATTGGCTCCTCCGGCCACTGCTTACAGAGTGATGAACAAACATACTGTGAAATGAACCATCACAACCCGTGAGCTAGATGGAGTAGGGGGAGGCTCTGGGGAGGTTAGAGAAACTCCAAGTAAAAGTTACATTGAGCTGGGTTTTGTGGGATGAGTAGGAGTTTGTTAAACTCAGACAAAAAAAGTAACAAAAGGCCTGGTATGTCACTATGGGGTTATGCAATCCCTTGAATTCACCTCATAGCTCTGTATTTGTTCCTTCAAGGTGATCTACAAACTGGAAGGATGTAGAGTCGTGAGCATCTGAAATTCCAGGCATGCTTCATGAGCAGCACTTACGTGTCCTCCTTTCTTCCTGCCTGAGAGTGGGCCTGCTGCCTGTGCTACCGCTTTCCAGAGTCAGCCTCCTTTCGGCAGTGTCATAGTGTTGTATGGCCTGGGCCCTTGGGAGGCCTCTGCTAATTGGCACAGACTGCAAGGCAGGCCTGCTGCTCACTCTGGCATGCCAGGAGCTGATCACACATTCAGCCGCCTCTGTAACTAAGGGATGCTTCCTTGGTTGTCAGCGCAGCCTAACTCTGCCTAGGCAGTGCCAGGTCAGTGGTGGGGAGGCAGAGCTGAGAGCCCTGCCATCTGGGATTTGGAGCAGCCAGGCCTCCCTTGTTTCCTTCCTGTAGGCCGCAGTGTGCCTTGTACACAGAGGGGCAGGCTGAGCCACTCTTCTCATTCAGCCTCTGATTTCACCGAGATCTTCAAGTGTGAGGCTTCCAGACTGCCCAATACTATGGTTTTATTAGGTGTTTTTCTTTTATTTTCCTGTTTTAATCTTTATTATGGAAAATGTCAAACACTGAAAATACAGAGAAAATGATGGAATGAACTCTCACTTATGGCCAATCTTACCCATCTGTACCCCGCCCTGGTATACCCAGACCTGTGATTCCAGCCACAAATGTTTCCACTGCATGGTTAAAAGAAATAGATTTAAAGAACGCCATAGTAGCATTGTCCTACCTAAAAAAATGACAAAACTCCTCAACATTATTGTGTACGTGGACGGTGCTCACGTAGCACTGAGTCTGGACCGTCCAGCCCTGTCACTGGGCCTTGGTGTGGGCCCTGCTCTGGGGGAGCATCCATGAGGGTGTGTATGGAGCAGCCACTGCACATCAGCAGCCTGGCCCCCACATGGCTACACCTGTGGAGCACACCTACGAGCATGAGAGACGAGCCTCAGAACTGTTGGCCTACCTACCCTGATTCCAGGAAAAACCAGGTCCCCTCACAGGAAGAGGGAGGAGTGGGTGAGTGATAACCCCAAATTGGCTTTGTCCTGTGCCTCAGGGTGATTGCACGCACTCAGCCTGTCTCAGTGATGGTGGGTGTAGCAGTGTGAGGCAGCCCCCCATTGGTGCTCTTGGGGTAGAATAAGGGGGCTCTCGTGCAGCCTCCTGCTCCTCATCACAGCACTTTCTCCCAGCCTTCCTGCAGCTCCCAGAGCCTCCTGCAGCAGGTGGTCTCCTCACTGCACTCACAGCCTCCTGCAGCAGGTGGTCCCCTCATCCCACCCGCCTCCCACCACTTGCCTCCTCTGCCTGGGCAGTCCCCAAGCATCTGGGTCCTCTCTGGACTTCCTGGTGGGATGACTCACTTCATGGTGAGTGTAGGGTCCTGAGGTCACAGGTAAGGGGTCCCCAGGGTGGGGCACAATGTTCATAGCTGCCAGCTGAGGGTTTGCTCTCCTTTACCACATGTGAGTGCAGGGTCCAGAGTCAGAATGCTGGGTGCAGCTCCAACTCTGCTGCTGCCCAGCTGTATGACCTTGGCCAAGGTACCAGCTTCACTGTACCTCAGTATCCCAGCCATGAAATGTCGTCAGGATGCAGCGAGACCTCAAGGAGTTAGTGTGAAGTGCTGGAAGAGTTAGAATGGTGCCTGCTGCATGGGGGTGCTTCCTGTAGGGCCTGGGGTTCCTACCACTTTTCCACTCGACCACCCCTTTCCTGGCCATGAGGACCTCATGTAGCCTACCCACCTTTGGGCCCACTTCCTCCACCAGGTACTCCTGGGCCCTGCCAGCTGGCAGCAACGTCACCCTGCTTGGGTTACCCCTGCCAGTCAGCTGTCAGCACTCTGTGACTGACCACTTGTTCCTTGAGGGCCCGTGCAGCTGGTTATCTCCATGCCTGCCCAGCTTCTAGCCCAGAGCCTGTAAAAGACATCTCAGAAGAGGCCACTTGCTCCTTAAAACTTTCATTGACTGGCTAAGATAAAGTCTGGACTTTCCTGCTTGGCCCTAAGGGTCTGTCTGCCTGGCTCGCTTGCCATCTCCCTCTCAGTAACATTGCTCTGGTGCTTGTTCTCTTTCAGTTACTCACATCCAAGGACTCTTTGTACCTGATTAAACCAGTTGCCCTTGAGCTGACTGCAGCTCATGGTGATCCCATGTGTGTCAGAGTAGAACTTTGCTCCCTGTGATTTTCAGTGGCTGATTTTTTGGAAGCAGATCACTGGGCCTTTCTTCCCAGGCACCTCTGACTGGATAGTTTTATTTATCTATTTATTTATCTGAGTGGATTTGAACTTCCTTTTTGGTCAGCAGCCAAATGTGCTAACTCTTTATACCAAGGGACTCCTTGTAAATTTATCTGCTGGCCTCTGGGTCCTCTCTTTCCTAGGGTGGTCTGCCCACGGACACTATTTATGTCCTTTTCTTAGAGGCACCCTCCTTGTTTATTTTATGGTATCTTTGCCGCTAGGCTATCAGGTCTTAGCACACAGGGGCTTTCTCTCTCTAGTTCACCACTCTGTCCCCAGAAATCCACCCAGGGCCTAGTGTGTGTGGCACAACTTCCACAATTTTTTTTTGAGTGAGTGAATATTTTCAATGAATGAATTTTGAATGAGAAATTATGCAGTTTATGCTGGCATGAAATTAAAGCTTCTGATATGGGAAGTGAGGTGGGGAGTTCCCTGAGCTCAGGTTTTCTGGACAGCCATGGTCACTAGGGGCATCTGGACAACAGGGAGGACGAGGCATCCAGAGAAGTTTCCACCTTGAAGCAGGCTAGCCATCCAGGAAGTGGAGGGAGGGGAGCTGGGGTTCACTGCAGCTTTGGGGTACTGCCCAAGGCCTGAGTGGTATACTGAAGCCTATATGTGTGTTCCCAGAAACCACATGTGCTTCCGGCAGTTGTGAGGGATGATGGGGAACAATGGTTACATAGTGGTTAAGAGCTTAGGCTGCTAACCAAAAGGGTGGCAGTGAAATCCATCAGCTACTTCTCAAAATGCTATGGAGCAGATCTCCCCTGCCTTATAGATCACTGTGAGTCAGAATCAACTCAATGGCAGTGGGTTTGGTTTGTTTTTTTTTTAAGGGATGGAGGTCTCAAGCGCAATGTTTCAGAAGGAAGGAGAAGACCAAGGGGATCAGGCCAGAAGCTCTAGCAGACAGCTGCTGCCTGATTGTCATCTCTTACCTGGGTCCAGCACAAATCCAGGGGCCTCATTCTCTCACTGGGCACCCCCTGGGATGGTCTGCCCAGGGACGCAAGGAGATAGCTTTTCTGAGGATAAAGCAGGGTCAGTGAAGGCAGCTTTGAAGAGGAAGAAGCAGGCAGTGGCTGCAGAAAAGCAACCCCCCCCATTAACTGACAGTAATCAGACCATGTAGGGTACTGCGGTTATTAAACCAAGGTTATGCTGAAAGCTGTAACAATTACATTTTTTAAATTTAATACTTAATTAAATAGAGAATTGTGAGACATTCAGAGTCTCTGAATGCACTGAATAATTAGAGATTATTAAACTACTGCTAACAAAAGCAGTTAGGAGAAAATTAATTGGCTGGGGGTAAAGAGATCATTAGGCATACAAGTCTCAAAAATGTGTTCAGTGGTTACCTCCCCTCCCGCCCTGTTCTCTTGGCCTCAGTGGCTTCTCTTGAGATGGCTGGTGTGTGGATTGCCAGCCTGCTGATACAGAGTTAGGGGAGATGGCCTCACTGATTGTTAGTGCTCACTGGTTCAAAGAGTCTGAGAAGAGGGGCTGCTCCAAGACCAGGGTGCAGGACACTGTCCAGGATCAGTGGGCCAGCACTGGGGACACTGGTGGTGAGTGTAACTTGATGCCCTGAACTCCCTGAAGGCCCATGGACAGCACATGCAGTTTGTGCTGGGTTGCTAACTGAAAGATTGGGGTTTGAGTCCAACCAGAAGCTCCTTGGGAGGCCTCGCCATCTACTTAGGAGAAGTGAGCCCTTGAAACGCCTGTGGAACATAGTTCTTCCCTGACACACATGAGGCCTCCGTGGCTCAGAATCAACTCCAGGACGGCTGGTTTTGTTTGTTTTTGTGCTCCCTGAACTACACGGTGGATGGGAGGGCAGTTGCAGTTCAGCTCTGCCTTCCCCCTCTTTCATGTGAAGTGAGGGCCATCTCCTCATCTTACTGACTTTCATAGTGGCTGGGTAGACTACCTGGCCTCCTGCTCAGCCCAGTGATCCTCATGGCCTGCGGCACCTCACCCCCGCCACAGGGGCTGCAGTGCTGCAGCCGGGCTGTGCTGGGACCACAGTCTGGAGAGTGACCCCTACTTGGGGGAGATGAGGTCCCGGTCACCTGTGAGCCAGTGCTGTGGGGATACAAGAGGATGTGCTGCTGCTGCCATCCTGCACTGCGGGGGCTGCTGGGCCTGGGCAGTGCAACCCTCCCCTCTGTGCCATCTCCTCCCACAGCGAATGACCCCTTCCGTCTCCTCTGGATTCCTCCCCAGCTAGAGGGCACAGCATGGGTCAGGGCTCTAGGAGACAGACAGAGAGGTGAGGGCTAGGAGTCGGGGTCCCTTGTCCTGGGGCACCCCACCCCCCCAGTCTCACTTTAACCTTTAAATGAAGTAACCAATCCCTCCTAGCTTCTGTTGCCAGGATGGAAGTAAGAGATGGAACTAAGGGCCCAGACATCCTGGGGGCCTGCAGCACCTATCGAGTCCAGGCTTGATGTCCTCTCTGGTCAAGGACAGGAGCAGGGGGAGTTAAGAGGGAACAAGGCTAGGGTTACCAGGTTTAGTAGCTAAATTTGAATTTTGGATATGCAAAGAAATTTTTAAATGTAAGTATATCCCAGATTGTGTGGGACATAACTTAAAATTTTTTCCTTGTGTATCTGAAATTAATTTTAATTGCGCATACTGTATTTTATCTGGCAGCACTGAGCAGGGCTGCTAGGAAAATGGGTTTCTGTAATTCATAAGCCAAAATGGCGAAGGCAGAGGCCTCTGGAGAGGAAGAGGAAGAGTGGGAGGCTGTGGTAGGAGGGCAGAACCCTGGTGCCACCACCCTCCTGTCTTGGGATGTCACGATGACGAGCTCTATCTCAGAAGTTCTGTGACGCAGCTGCTGCAGAGTACAGGGTCCCAGGGAGTGTGATGACGGGGTCCGAACTCTAGCTGAGAGTCTGGCCGGCTGTTTTAGTCATTTGGTCCTGCTCTAACAGGGATACCACAAGTGGATGGCTTTAGCAAAGAAAAGTTTATTCTTACACCGTCCAGTAGACTGCAAGTCTCAATTCAGGACGTCTGCTCCAGGGAAAAGCTTCCCCTCTGTCAGCTGTAGAAGAGGGGTCTTGTGTTGCATCAGTCTCTGTTCAGGGAGCATCATGGTACAGGAACCTTGGGCCTGAAGGATTTGCTGTACTCCCAGTGCTGCTTTCTTGATGGTGTGAGGTTCCCACTCTCTACGTTTTCCTCTTTCCTTTTATCTCTTGTAGGATAAAAGGTGGTGTAAGCTGTGTTCCAGGGAAACCCTCTGTACATTGAGCAGGGAGATGGTCTTAGGAAGGGTTCTAGAGTCCCACCCTAATCCTATCTAAAGTAATCTACTCTTGTTAACCACCGGCGGAAATTAGGAATTATAGCATCAGAAAACCACAAAATGGAAGACAGTCACAGAATACAGGAAATCCTGGCCCAGCCAAAATACTATGGGGGCGGGGGGCGGGGGACACAGTTCAATCCATGACACCAGGTTTGGACCTTTCCTGGCCCAATATGCTTTCCTGAGCAGTACAGCAGTAGTACCTGGCTTGTAGGTTGGTGGAGTGTTGAAAGAGGGTAGAGAGGGCCTGGCCCTATAAGAGGGGTCTGTGACATGGAGGGCCAGCTGTAGATTTTGTCTCTGTGCCCATGGGAAAGGAGCTGCTGAGGTCACCTGCGTGAGCAACTCACCTGTTACTAGGACTGGAGTTCAGGTTGGCCTACATCATCACGCAGGGACCCGATATTCCCTGCAGAGGGGCAGGGGAAGGCAGGGTGGGTCAGCAGTCCCAGAAGACAGCCTTTGTGCCAGAGCTACCTTCCCTCCTTCGCCTTTGCTGGAAGATGCTTTGGTGGTTCGTCAAACACTGACATCCTTCCAGTCTAGGTGGGTCCTTTCTGCCACCCCCTGTGTGCACCACGAGCTCCTCACAGAGGGGGTATGGAAAGGTATAAGGGGCAGGCAGAACCGAAGGCCTGGAGCCCCAACTGTGGCATGTTGACACCTTCTTACACTGCTCTCATGCACCCCCAGGTATGTGGCCAGGGTTTGTTGCCACTCAGGTCCCTGTTCTTCTTGCTCGTTTCAAAGCGTTTGCTGCTTCCAGCTAATCTGTCCCTTCCCTTGTTGTATCTGGTCTCCCCAGTCTGATTCAGAGGCTGGAAAGGGTGGTGGCTAGTTGCCAGCTTCTTGTTTCCCCTCCCTGAGCCCAACACTGATTTGCACATGTTGTAGTTATGTGCCTTCAGGTAGGTTCTGACTCATAGCAACTTGATACGCAGCAGAACGAAACTCTACCCCGTCCTGCACCACCCTTGCAGACATCACTATGCTTGAGCCAATTGTTGCAGCCACTGTGTGAATTCATCTTGTTGAGGGTCTTCCTTTTCTCACTGACCCCCAACTTTGCCAAGTGTGATATCCTTTTCTAGGGACTGGTCCCTCCTGATAACATGTCCAAAGTACGTGAAAGGAAATCTGGCCACTGTTACTTTCAAGAAATACTCTGACTGTACTTCTAAAACAGACTTGTTTTTTTCTTCTGGAAGACCATTCTTGGCCAACACCATAATTTAAAGGCATTTTCAGTCTCCCATTTTCATAGTCCAGCCAGCTCTCACATGCGTATGAGGCCACTGAGAAAACCATGGCTTGGGTCAGGCACATCTTAGTCCTCAAAGTGGTATCTTTGCTGTTCAGCACGGTAAACCTTTTGCAGCACATTTGCCGGATGTTAATAATTTGTTTGACCTCTTGACTGTGGCTTCTGTGAGCACTGATTGTGGATCCAAGTAAAATGACATCCTTAACAACTAATCTCTTCTTCCTTTGTCGTGATGTTGCTTGTTGGTCCAGCTGATTTGCACATAGCCAAGTGCCGTCGAGTAGGTTGAAAGAATGGGAGACCCAGTGTCCTCAGGATTCAGAGAACTTGCATGGGGGCAGAGACAGTTGGGAGGTAAGTTTGGGAGAGAGAGGAGGGGACATGAAAACATGGATCCCCAAGATAGTCTGGGAGGAGTGGGGTTGAGAGTGATGACGGATAGTGCAGAGGCTGTGGGTCTGAGTTGCACAGAGGGGAAGAGGACTCGACTGGGGTGCGTCAAGTTAACAGTGCGTGGACTCTGCAGACTTGGTAACAGAGGCAGATGCAGGTGTTTGATTGTGGTCCTGACCAACCAGTGAGGTCATCAGTATGGCTTTAGAGGGTGGCAGTGTGGTCCAGACCCAGCTGTGTGCAGGGGGCTGTGCAGGATGACGTAATGGTGAGCGTATCCCCAAACCATAGCCTCCACCATCCAGGTGATGAGGCTGAAGGTACCTCCTGCCCCTCAGAGAAGTAAGCATGAGGACTCTGCTTGAAGCAGGAACTTGACCTCAGGGTTAGGGCCTGGGAGAGAAGCAGAAACACCACAGACACCATGGCCTGCCACCCTGGAAGGTGAGTTGGTCCTCATTTTATCCTTGAGGAGGCCACAGATGACAAGGCCGGCTATACCCTGTGTGTCTTCAGACCCTAGCCAAGATGGCAGGGCTCCTATCCATGTGGCCTGCTAACAGCTCAGGCCCAGGCTGAGCCATGGCGACATAGTTCTTAGTGTCCTTCAGAGAATCCTGACTCCCAGGTTCTGGAGGTGCTTCATTCTTCTAGCAAGGGTGCAGATGGCCCAGACTAGGGTGGCAGGGTTGCCACTGCTGACACTGTGGGTCACTTCTGGCGACAGTGCTGCCTTTCTAAGATAAAGCGCACATTGAACCACGAACCATGGTGAGATCTGTTCTCTGCAGCTTTGTCTGCTGGAGCAGGCAGTGTGGCGCCAGGGCATGGTGTCAGCCGCCTTCAGACCTGCTTTCTGCATCACTCCTGGACTCTCCAGACCTGCCCTAGTGACAGCCTTTCACTGCAGGCTCATTTCAACCTACCCCCGCCGCCTCCATTTCAAGCATGGGCAGCTCTGGTACTCAGACTTGTCACCTTGATGTGGATGACCACTCCCCGGAGGTGGTCTGAGACATGGTATGCCAGGGTCACATTGGGGACGTGGTACCTGTCTGCCCCTTCTGCAGAGCAGACTCCACACCAGCATCTGGATGGTCTGAGAGGCTAGTGGGAAGGAAAGCTAAACCCAGGGTGGGACAAGAGCCCTGGGGTACTGGGTGTGCTGACCTTGGTACTTCCCTGGGTGGGACTGACCCACAGGCCCCTGAGTGGACAGGCAGGGTGTGGACTTTAGTGCCAGATGGCCTGGCTTGAGGCCCAGCTCTGGGGACCTAGCCAGCCCTGGACCTCTGTGGGCCACTTCCAGGCTTCCATCTGGGGTACTTTGAGCAGTCAGCAGGGGGCCTGGCAGCATGAGTGCACATTCCTTAACGAGGCGTCTCGCTCCCCTCTGCTGTGTGGGCCTCACCGTTGGGGCTGGCTTTACTCCACTTCCATTGGAGTGCCCTGTGAGCTGGGAGTTGAGGCAGAGAAGAGGGTAGGAGGCCACTGGAGTCCTTGCCAGGCAGTGTTCTTGTCAAGAGAGTCTCCCCTCCTGAAGACCCCTCTGCACTTGCCCACTGGCCCTTCCTGTAGCCCAGAGAGGGGCTGCTATGCCCACTGACAGGGAAGCAGCCAGGTTCCTCAGCCAGGGCCCGGGTTACGCAGGTCTGCTTCACCCTCTCCCCTTCCCTTTTCCCTTCCTGTCCCCTACCCCCAACTCTATGTTCGGTATTATGCTCTCTCTCAGGTTGGGCCACCACTGTGAGCATGCTTCAGATTGTGTTCTTCTGGAAGCTTCGAGTCTCTTCTTCTGTTTCAGAAGGCACTCTTGGGCTGTGTAGCTTGAAAGCATAGGCAAAGTTCTTGACTCTGTGCCACTGCCATGCAATCAGTAAGCCCCTGGATTCCAGAAGGGCTCTTGCACTGTAATTGGCACAGGGCTGAGCTGACGTGAAGGAGGGTGGGGACATCCAGGGGCCACAGCGGGGACAGTGTTCCCAGAGCACAGCTGCCAGAGCAGAGCTCCCCCCACCACCAAGGCTGCCCCTGACCGAGACAAGTCCAGCATCTCCAGGCCCCTGTGCTGACCAGTCTGTGTTTCAGATCCACATGGGTGGGAGTCTCTAAGGGGAAAGGCTGGGCTGCGGGGAGATTGTGTTATGTGTCTTTGTGAACCTGCTGAGAAAGCAGATTAAGAAGTTCAGGCCTGGGAGCCCCACCAGGAACCTCAGGGGAATTTCAGCAGCTTCAGAGTGGGGATGGAGGCTGGAGCATAAGGCAGGCCACCCAGAATGAAGGAAAGAATACATTTTTGAGTACTTACGGTATGACACAGAGCCAGGCTTTCTGCCACATGTTCACATTTAACCCACCTGATCCCTTGAGGCTGGATACCGTTACTATTCTTGTCTTCCAGAGGAAAAATTCGGGACTAGTGGAGTGAAGCCATTCATTTGAAGCCACTGCAGGACGAGACACACTGGGGTCTGCACCCCAACCTCTGTGCCACCCTGCGCTCATTATGGGCCCAGGCAGGCAGGCCAGGAGTTTCACCTGGCTTCCCCTCTGACACTAGGGTCTTAGGCTTGTTTTCTCCCCTTCCTGTTTCTTGCTTCCCTCACCCCACCACTTCTCCCACCCCCATCCCCACCCCTCCACCTTGCCTGGCACCCTGCTGCTTGTGGAGGGGCTGTCCTTCTGCGACGACAGCCTGCTGTTGCCGCTCCCGACAGCTGGTGAGGGGCCGGCACCGCCCACATCCCTCTGCCCTCCCTTCTCCTGGCTTCTGAATTCCCATCTCGATGCCTGCCCGCCCCCACCCCAGTTCTCCTGTGAGTCACCCGCTGTCAGGGAGCAGGTGCTGGAGCAGGAGGGGGAGGGCAGCATTGGGGGTAGGGAGTGGAATTCTGGGGGAGCAGCTTTCACCTGGGGTATGGGGACAGGGTGTTCCAGGTAGCTGGAAAGTGTTCCAGGAAGCCTCAGCCAGCAAGATCCCAGCCCCGCGTCTTCGCTCTGGAGAAAGGAAAAGGAAATGACAGGATAAGCACAGAGACTCAGTAGGGCGTTTATAAGCCCCGCTTGTCCAAGGTGACCTCAGGGCTGTAGTCTGAAAGGCCTTTCCGTTGTGTCTTTGAGGTTGCTTGTCCCCAGGGCTTCCTGTGAGCTCTGAAGCTTACCACCAAGCCTGGGGTAAAGAGGGGGTTGGGGAGGATGGTCTGCCTACTGAGGGGCCTGACCCATTACCACCTGTCTGGTGGCTTTCAGCAGTGATACTGAGCTGTGCCTCAGTGTCCTCCCCTGTGAACCAGCTTTGGGGACACAGCAAGACCCTCCCATGATGCCTGTCCCCACCTGCTGGTCCTGGTCAAGCATCCCAGCCCCAGAAGCCACCAGGGGCACCACCCACTGCTGGAAATGCTCCTGCTCTTCCATGCCTCTCCTCCCCGACCCTTCAGGGTTGTTTTTTGTTTGCAGTCTCTCCCTTGCTGCTCAGGATGTGACCTTGGGCAAATTTTGGCCTTCCTTTCCGACTCGATGGCACTTGGCATAGTCCCTGTAGAAGTTTAGTATAGTAGTTTAGAGATGCTGCTGCTAACCAAAAGATCAGCAGTTTGAATCTACCAGGCACTGCTTGGAAACCTGGGAGGCAGTTCTGCTCTGTCCTATAGGGTCAGTGTAAGTCAGAATCGACCCAATGGCAAACAGGTTTGGAGTGTTTTGGCTGGTCCCCTCACTCTCAGGATGTGGTCAGGGTTGACAGAGTTGGTGCCTGTGACATGCATAAGACAGACCATCTCTGACACTGGCAGCCCCCATAAGGGCCACAGCTTGGACATGAGCCCAGTGAGCCCCTGCCCCTTCTTGGTTCTGTAATGGCACAGCTGGGCCACAACCCTACTCCCCTGTGCCCAGACAAAGAGGACCCAGAGTGTTGTGAGTCCCCAGCAGCAGGATGCTTTTTAAAGTTTGGCTCATGGTGAGGTCTGGCAGGCTGGGATCCTGCTGTGTGGAGCAGAGGGGAGACCTTGTTCCCTGCCCTCTTCCATCTAGGTCACTATGCTGTGGCCTGGGTGTGGGTATCCCTCCTCTTGCAGGGAGCAGAAACCAGCATACCCCGTCCTCCGCCCCCCCACCCCCGCCACCCAGACTTTGGAGGCTTGAAATGCCTGTCGACATGAAAGAAGAGAAACAGATCAGAGGTCACTCACTGCAGCCTGGCGAGCTGGATGCTGAGAGGAGGTCTAGCTCCTCACAGCATTTGCCGCTAGCCCATGGACCTGGGGTTGTGAGCCGGCATCCTTACGCACATGGCACAGTTGTTGATAGCCTCATAGGAGATTCATGCCAGACCCGTGCTGGGGCTGGCATGAGCCACTCCCTCCCCAAGTTCTAGTGATCCCCAAGCCATCCTGACCCCTGACTGTCTCCAACCTGTCATGTTAAGTGCAGAGATGGTAGGCGGAATTACCTAGAAAAGCTTCCAGACTTGGGCATTCCCTGTGGCTCTCTGGACATGGGATGCAGATGGAATTGTCTGATGTTAGCACTGCTGTCAGAACTCAAAGCAGTAGGCAGGCAGGATTGTGCATTCCAGTGAGCCTGACCCCTTTGAATGCACCCCCCCCTTTTGATGAATGGTTTTATGAGGTATAAATGAACACCGTTTTATCCATGGAGCATTTCTCTGGTGGGAGATACAAGTAGCTCCTTTGCCAGCATCTCCGCAGCCAGACCCTAACAGGTTTGTAATTGTGCGCACGTGTGTGTGTGTGTTTGTGTGTGTGTGTGTGGAATAGACTCCAAATGGAATGATTAGGTCACCTTCCAACTCAAATGTAGACCCACGCCATACCCCATTTTCTCCATTTAAAGTACAAGACTCTTAGGATGCCTGTTCTCTTAGGAGACAATTGGGTTATAAGTCCTTTTCAGGGTTACTCATCCAAGGGGGATGTGAGCTGAGCTTTCAGAGTCAAGGCTTCCACACAGCATGAGTAGCAAACTCCTACTCACCCTTCAATACCCTACTCCTGTAATCTCTCCTCTAGTCTCCTGTAGGCAGAGTCAGGACTTCAGATGCTTTGCTGTCTCTCTTTGCTGTCTCTCTAGTGCTACACTGCTGTTGGTGGCTCCTCAAAGCCCAGGGCCTTGTCTCACCCTGACCCTCTCCCTCCCCCTGGGGGCTCTGAGGGTGCTGGCTGAGGAGGGTAGACGAAAGAAGTCTGAAGAGGGAGTCAGAGGGACGTCTTCTTTATGGGCACAGGCTCCCTGAAAGTTGGAGTTTGGATTGGGCCTCTTGTCCCTGGTATGCCTGTCCCCACCCCTGCCATGAGCCCTGTTTGGAGGTTGCCCTCATAACACCTTCTGGAGAAAGCTCAGTGTTGAAAGGAGTGGTAGTTCCTCAGAGCCAGTGTGCCATGGGGTGGTCTGAGGCTGGGCTTGATGGCAGCAACATCAGAACGCACAGACTCAGAAAGAAATCCTTGATGGGAATGGGACTGAGCAGTCACAATGTGGGAGGCCGGTGGTATTGCCTGCATCACAAAATTCCAGATTTGGGGAGTGGGAGTGGCCTGGGTCTTGGAGTGACCCCAAGAACCCTCACCCAGGACCTGCTTATAGTATAGACCCCAGGAAGGACCAGACCTAGTTACTCCTGTAGCCCTCATATCTGGGGATCCCCCTGATGGATCTGCTTCAGCCAGGACATTGCATGGTGGGGATAACTGGGCTCTGTGCATGAGGGCCTCTATAGGAGACCTCCATCGGTGCGGTGGTAGAGCCCCAGGAGTAGAGGAGATGTAAATTACATGTGTCTGTCTGGTGTAGCACAAGTGCCACGCTGCTGTTGGTGGCTGCCTGCTGCTACTGTGTTCTTGAAGTCAGGCCTTCTGGCAAGTGGTCAGGGGCACTACCCACTGCTGCCAGGCCCCATGGGCCCACTCACATTCACTGCTGCTAGATGAGCAATACTATGTCCCTCAGGTGCAGGAGGTATGGGTGCCCTTGGGGCCAGGGTCTTCTCTTCCTCTCCTGATCCTCTGGAGTGAGGCTGGCTGGCCCAGAGGAGCAGGAAGGGTGGACCAGAGGTCAGGGTCCATCCTACACAATAGGCACAGGAAATAGGATGTAGGGGGTGGGTTCTCCAGGCTCCACCTGGCTTCTTAGGTTTAGGATATATTTATTGTCAGCATTTTGGGTATAATTTAGTTTTTTTAGCCTGGTCCCAGAAGAGATTTATGACATTAACCCAGAAGTTCAGTAATGACTCCCCTGATCTTGTCTGTGAATACAAGACAAGCCCCAAGGTGTCCTTAGTGACAAGAGGTCAGGGAGTCCTCCTCGCCCTACTCCGTCCTCTTGAGTCTCTCCCCCATCACCTTTACCCACAGTTTCTTTCCTGTCAACTTGGATTTGGGGTCGTGACTTGTAGTCTAATCTAGGTAGGACAAGATGGAAGTTGTCAGGGTCGTCTACCAAGGGAAGACCTGCTGAGGACTGTGACCTCCCCACACCATGGGGGTGCAGCACCTGGACTCTGTCCGTGGTCAGGGGAATTCCAGGCCCAGACTTTGTGGTCAGGACCCTGTTCTATCTCTACACACAAGAGTTCTGGATAGGAGCATTGCTCTTGGTGGTAGGTTTCAGAATAAAATACAGCCACTTAATTGAAGGACTTCTCAGCAAAATGGATTCACACATTGTTTTTCTTCCTTTTTTTTTAATTTGTGATCACAATGAGGCTGTTTTCCAAAAGAAAACTATTTGCCCCGGTCCCTCGCCCCAATTCTCGTTGGCCTCACTCAGCCCTGGTTCCTGTCTGTCTGCAGTGCTGCATGGCCCTCCCAGGGACTAGGGAATATGGGCTGCAGGTTAGATAATAGAGTGGCATTGATGCCGGAGTTGCTGATCCTGTAGCTGCAGTGAGATTACACAAGAGAACATCTTCGAGAAGCGAACCCGGTGTTCCCCACCAAGGCGCTCCGTCTTGACTTCTCCGCATATGCTTCAGAAGAGATGAGAAGTACCATGTGACACCAGGGAAGGGGAAAGACTTTACACAGAGGTGATCTACACGAGTCCTTTTGGCATTTTTTCTGGATAATATACTTAAACAAACAAACAAAAAACTACCAAAAAAAAAAGCCCCTTGAGCCCACCACCCTGTACTTGTAAGGTCTGAGACTCCCCCAGCTGAGGGAACACGAGACCTGAATATTGTACTCTACAGTATGACACTATATGGAAACCGTGGTGACGCAGTAGTTAAAAGCTACAGCTGCTAACCAAAAGAGCAGTCCGTATCCACCAGGCACTCCTCGGAAACTCTATGGGGCAGTTCTACTCTGTTTGTAGGGCTGCTTTATGAGTCAAAATAGACTCCACAGCAGTGGTTTGGTTTTTAGTGTGCATCTCACCACCCCCCAAGTCCCAGGCTGTGGGCACTGCCTACTTTTGAGCCTTGTGCAGATGGGTCATATGGAGCCCATTCTGCATGTGTTCTGTTTCGCTGTGTTTGATTTGCAAAGGCCACAGAGTATTGATCCAATATACCATTGATGGGCATATTTCAGCAGCTTTTTGTTTTAGGCCATCACAAGTAATGCTCTGAGCCCGCATCAGCATCTTCTGGTGCCTTAGCTTCCACTGCAATGGAGGCTCTGTGCTGGCTGGGGTCTGGGTCTATTTTGGAAGGTGAGCCCCCAGGCCTTCCTGTGACTGGGTATGAAGATGAAGAAGAGGCCATTCCCATGGTTTGTGGGCATTACTGGCAGAATTAGCCTCTTCCTGCTGTCCTGGACCTAGGCTGCCTCTCCTGTGTTCTGCTGAGACCCTTCAGGGGCCTGGGCCATCAGTAGGATAGGGGAACCAGATCTCTGTGCTAGTAGGGAGTGAGAGCCTGCTGGATGTCTTACAGTGTTCACAGGGAAATTTCTGCCTGTGGACGTGTTGTTGCCACTCAAGAAAGGTCCTAAGTAAGTCTGAGCTTGGGTGTCCCACCTCCAGATGGCCATTGACCACTCACGTAGAAAGAGCCCACCTTAGGCATGAGTCAGCAGCCTTCCTGGGGTGGGAGATCTCAGGGATTGGCTTCTTTCACCCAAGCACAGGGATGGGTGTAGGGGGAGATCTCTGCTGAGGTGTGAGCCTGCAGACTTGTAATTCAGGATTAGTTTTTAATTAACACATTAATTGTTCCCCTGCCAATGGGTGCTATTAGGAGTTCCCCAAGTAAATTTAGGCATCACCCTTGTGGGCTCCTTTGGTGTGTTACTGCTATGCTCCCTACACCCTTGTTCTTCATCTCTCTGAGGTGATCAGCTTGTATAAAGGTGGGGGGCAGGCCCTAGACTCCCCCTCCCCTGTCATATCCTACCACCTCCTGGAGGTGACCGCCGTACTAAAGTTTGAAAACTACTTTGCTTTTCTTTACAGTTCTCCCATATATGGCTGTGCCCCCAGTAACAGGCCTATTGTGGATCTTTCTATAAATGAAAGCATATTTGGGATATTCCTCTATGGGTTGCACTTTCGCTCCACATTACGGTGATTTGATGATTACAGGCTGATGGGAGTAGCCTGAGGGTGTGTGTTTTTGGTGCTGATAACATCCCGGAGTGTGACTAATGTTGTTGGCTGCCCTGACAACAGAGAACCAAAGGCTGCCTAGACCTGTGCTGGGCCCGGGCTTGGTTGCATATCAGACCATCGTGAATCTTAGGTTTTCGTTGCCTGGTTTTCTAGAAATAGATCAGCAGGCCTTTCTTTTCTAGTTCTTCTTAATCTGGAAGCTCCGTTGACCCCCATTCAGCATCAGGGCACAGCATGAGAAAGGAGAGAGTTCCACCACTGAACCGTCACTGCCTCTTTGTGTGACATATTCTTAGTGGCTAGGTACTATTAAGTCAATTTTCGAGTCACAGCAACCTGCTGTGACAGAGTAGAACTACCTCGTAGGGTTTTCTAGGCTGTTGTCCTTACTGAAGCGAAGTCCCCGGGTCTTTCTACTGCACGGCCGCTGAGCAGGCTCCAGCTGCAACTTTTTTGTGAGCAGCCAAAAGCTTCCTTGTGCCACCAGGGCTCTTTCTTTGTGTGACTGTAACCACAATTTATTTATCTTTTTCCTGTCAGTGGAAATGGTCCCTCCCCTGCCCCCCGTTTTTCACTGCTAAAATCTCCATCAGCTTTTTAAATCCTGCTGGGGCTTTTATTTGTTTGAAATATTTCTGACCAGCAAATTGCTTGTTTCTTTGGGAGTTCGGCTCTTTGCACTTGTCTCTGGGATCTCACTGCAGTCTGAGTGGTGAGACCTTGGGCTAGAATGGCCTGGGTGGCTCTGTGCCTCCTGTTTGCAGGGCTGGCTGGCAGCGGGAGGAGGAGCAGTCTGGGCTCAGGGCTCTGAGGGGCTATTTCTGTCTGCACCACCAGCATGCTCCTGTCTCCTAGGGCGAATTCTCTTTTCCAGTGCCTTGGGCTCTGGCTGCTCTGACACTGCGTAAAATATCTCAAGCTATCAGCACACTCAGACCTGCAATATGTAGATTTGTGCAGGGTGGGGAGAGGTCAAGTCATGCACCTGCTCCAAAATGCCGGCCAGCCTCTGAAGTATCCCTGGTCCCCGTTGGCAAAGACTGGCCTGCTCCCTCAAAAGCATGAGTTTGACTTAAGCAGAAAACTGCCAGTAGTCATAGAAATAAGACAAAGAAATGAAGGATTAAATGAGGGCTGTGGGCTCAAGCCACTGGTGGATGGCCTTACCTGGACCTTGACTCAGCTGGAGTTAGTCCCTGCCCCACGCTTGCCTGTCCTCCCTAGGTGTTGGGTTCCTGCCCTAGCCTCACCTGGCTGGCCTGTGCCCAGGGAGCCAGTTAACCTGTGTCACCTGCCCCGGGGTTCTGCCTACCACCCACAGTGTGCCGTAGGAGGGATGGCCTGCCAGCCAGCACAGCTGCTCACGGGTGGTGACTCTGTTTTCTCTTTGCCCATAGATCACCAGAAGCTGGAGAGAGAAGCTCGGATCTGCCGCCTGTTGAAGCACTCCAACATTGGTGAGGAGGGGCAGGGCGGGGCGGACGGCCTGCTCCTTTCTGAGGATCAGGCTTTTGGAGACAGATACGTTCCTTCCTGTCTCTCTTCACTGACACAGCCCCGTGTCCACTATTCCGTGACAGCAGCTGGGACAGCAGTGCTGAGATGTGCCTCTGTCCTGTGTGGACAAGGCTCAGGGTTCCTTCACGGTTATGGCCAGGGCCCCTGGACTCTACCCCAACCCAGGGTGTGGGCAGCTCAGTCCCTAACCCTACCTTGTGCCCTGTGTGATGAGGATGGTAACAGGCCCCTCAAAGGAGGGGGTTGTGAGATGAGGTGACCACATGGAGCACTTAGTGTGTCCTCCCCGTAACAAGAGCTGTGATGTAGGTTGAAAACATACAGTGCTTAACACTGGTATCCTCAGAGCAGCCACGCAACGAACAGCCTTGTTATAAAGACTTCCCCAAATGCCATACCACTGTGCCATCCACGGATGGCTAACTAGGTTGGCTAACTAGTTTTGGGATCCTCTGGTATCCTGGCCCAGACCCAGGGCTGTGGACACATGTCTGGAAGGTGTGCCTACTGGCCATGGATGTCTGAAAGCCACAGACTGAAGCAGAGACGTGGTCTGTATGGTGACCCATGACGTTGGGCCCTGGACAAAGGTGAGATTGAGGAGGGCACCTGGCATGTGATCTCCCTAGTGTGTCTGGACAGCCTCCTGCTCATGTCCTGTAGTCCACCCATTATGTGGGCTGGCCCAGGGACCCCAGTGTTTGCCCTCCAGGAGCGTGGCATGTGCTCTGCCTGTCATGACAACCCGCCCCCTTTCTGAAGCAGGTCAAGTCCCAGGCTGGGGTGATACAGTTCTTGAGTTGGTGACCTTGGGCCACAATGACCCATGAAGACACTGGGATCTTAGCCTCACTTGGGCAGTGGCCTGCCTCCTCCTTACTCCTGTGGCTCCAAAAGGATCCCTGCCACAATTACCTCATGGAACAGGCATGTGTGTTTATCCCATCTGCCTGTCCTTCTCCACCTCTGGTCCTTTAGAGACTTCTGAAGAGCTTTAGTCATAGGGAGCATCCTGCTTCTCCTGTGCCCTGTCCCTCCTCTTCACCCCCCACCCTCCCTCTTTCTGCTGCATGCCTTGAATACCAGCTGAGGGCCTGCTGGTTCTAAGTGTATTTTCAGGTTTGGACAGCTCTTCAACAAGCCTTCTTCCTCCTCCACCTGGAAGCCTAGTATGGTTCTGGGGTTCCAAGTGGGCCCCTGAGAAGTGACCTCAGAGCTCTTGCTTGCAGTGACCTCATTGTCTAGACGAGTGCATTCTAGAACCCATAAAAGGGCTGATCTGAGCAATAGGTGCAGACCCAGAGTAGGGACAGCTGCCCGGGCCCTGGAACAGTGTGGAGGCCTTCAGGAGATGAGGAGACCCTCCCTCTGCGGGCAGCAAGCCCAGCCTGACCTCTCAGCAGGAACCAAGGGTGCTCACCGGCCCCCTGAGAGGGAGCAGCCACATGGAGTGGCACCCACCAGGTGGGACTTAGGTAGTATGCCCGTGGAGAGTGAGCACTCGTCCTTCCCTGTCAGCTTGCTGACCTGTAAGATGAAGGCAGCTGTCCTCCCTCACAGGGTCCTAGTAGGAGGATGGTTCCCACAAAAAGCCATGGAAACTGTGACACCCCCCTTTCCGAGGGCCACACTTGGGATCTCAAGTGCAGAGGCCTGGATTCAGTGTGTCTTGCGGCTTATGAGCCTTGTGGTCATGCCATGAACTTTAGCTGCTCAGAGTTAGAGCCTCTTGTCAAAGGGAGCATTCCACCTACCCACATGGTAAGGTGGCTTCCATCTACTGCTGTGTCACAGATTACCTCAGAATTTAGCAGCTTATAATAGCAAACATGCATGCCCTTATGTTCTCTGTGAGTCAGGAACTCAAGAACAGTTTGTCTGAATGGCCAGGGCCAGCTGCATAATGTGCATGAGGAAAACATGAAGCCTCTTGCTCGCAAATTGTTCAGAATGTCCAGGTGGCAGCAGCAGAGCAGGGTCCTTGCACCAGGGCCTGGCACCCACACAGATAGTGGAACTAGCCAGTCAGGCGTTCCTGTGCAGCTTCAGTTCTGGGCCGTGGTCCTTGCTGTCCTCTGAAGCCATGATGAGAGTTTTAGAATCTGTCTCCAGGGTTATCCACAAGGTGGCTGGCCTCCTGGAATGACAAAGGAGACAGCAGCCAAGGAAAGCAAGGCTTCTTGTGTCATGTGCACCTCTGCCTTGTTCTGTCTATCTGAAGCCAGTTGCTGAGCCCAACCCACACTTGAGGAAAAAGCAATTAAGCTTTACCTCTTAAAGTAAGGCATATCAAGGAATTTGAGGTTTTATATTAAAACCACCAGAGTAAGCCAGTGAGATTGGCCCTGTACATGTCTGCTGAGCTACACTGTTGTCACGCAGTTCTGTTGGCCCGTTGGTGGTGGAGGCCTCAGGGCCTAGTTTCTAAGCACAGCACAGACCCTGGAGAGCGTGTCCTCCTAGACAGCATCACCTCTTCAGAAACGGGAGAATGTGGGAGGCCTGAGGCTACTCAGGTTGGGAAAAGCAGTGCTGCAGCCCTGGTCCTGGCAGCACCATCAGACGGAGATGGGGATGCCTGAGCCTGCTGTGCATCATGATGCCTGGGCAGTCTTCTCCAGGGTGAGAGTTGTCCTTGGTCTTTGCACCACAGAGTCCTGTGTCTGCAGGGAGGGCCCCAGGGGAGGAGTGCCTTGACAGTGTCCCCTGGAGCTTCCCAGTGCCCTGAAGGCTTGCTCCTGGCCCAGGGTCCTCAGCAGTGTGGGGCTGCAGGGTGGAGGGGCCAGGCTGCCCAGAGGTTCTTCAATTCTGCACTGTCAATGAAAGGAGAAACTTCTACTGGGGATGTCACTTTCACCTTCTCCAGGCCACAGCCACCTAGTGACTTTGTGAGATCCCCAGGACCCCCCCCCCCAGGCTAGGCTCAGTGTCTGGATTTTAAGGTGGTTCTGGCTCCCTTGGGTAATGATTTGGATAGTAGTAAGTCAGCATCTGCTTAGCTGTCATTCAGCAGAGGTCGCAGAGCCTCTGACCCCAGCTTACTGTGCTCTGAGGTTGAGGGTGAAGGGTGGGTCTCTCATACTGTGCCCTCCTCTGTGAGCCCCTGAGAAGCCTCCTCCTCCAGACACAGCTGTGTCATATCTGTGCTGTACCTGGCTGTCATTTAGTAACCCTAGGGTGGGCACTGCCTGCTGTGCCTAGTATCTCTTGGCCTACAGCTGTACCTCCTGTAGTCTCTACCTTCACTGTGACATGGCTGTCTTCCCCCTGTGTCTGTCTTTCCTCATATAGGATTGAGACTCAGCCTCTTCCAGTGTGGTCTTATGTCAGCTTAATAACATCTTCAAACTTCCTGTATCCAAATAAGGTCACATTCACAGGTGCAGGCATTAGGACCCCAACAGTATCTTTTTGGGGGACATGATTCAATCCATAAAGCCATGTACTTCTCACATCTAAAACACATTCATTCCATTCAGCAGCCCCCAAAGTCTGAACCCATTCCGGCATCCACTCGAAATCCAAAATCTCATCTTCTAAGTCATCTAAGTCAGGTATGGGTGACTCTGGGTATTGCCCATCCCAGGACAAAATGCTCCTCCGTCTGTGGACCTGTTGACCTACGATATAAGTTCTCTGCTTACAAAATGTAAGGGTGGAACAGGCACAGGATAGAGATTGCCGTTCCAAAAGGAAGAAATTGGAAGGAAAAAGCAAGTCCAAATCCCAACAGGACAAATGCCCTTGGATCTAAAGGCTTGAAAATAGTCACCTGTATCCTCAGGATGGTGGCCCCACTCTCTGAAATTGAGGAGGTAGCAGCCCTGCTCTCTGGGCCTGTAGTAACAACAGCCCTGCTGGCCTTTGAACCACCCTTGGGATCGTGCTTTCCTTTTCTCGAAGGACAGAATGTGTTTGCATCTAAGTAGATCTGTTGGTCCACTTCCTGTCATATGATTGCAGGAGTCCATCAGCCTTCCTTCGTTTTGTCCCATCGGTGTCCCCTTCAACCTATGCTGGCAGCATTGCTGCTAAGGTGGTTGACTAGATCCGTAGGTCACACAACTATTTCTTTATCAAATCATTTTCCTGCCACACCATTGGTATCATCTCCGGAGCATGCTTTCTCAATTTTTGCAACATGGGTAGGCTGAGAAGAATTCCCTTCTCAACTTACCTCTTTTCTCGTGCATTCGCTTTAAGCAAGACAAAGGACAAACCTGGCCTTACCTTTCACTCTGCTTAGTTCTCAGGGCTCACCAGAATCACCTTTAGCATCTCTGTTTCTAACAACTTTCTGGTCTTGATAATAGAAGCATTCTCTGTAGCTCTCCTCACTTCTTCATCATCTTTAACATCCAAAAATTCTGCAAGCTGTCTAGTTATGGACTGAATTGTGTCCCTCGAAATATGTGTTGTAAATCTTAACCCCCATGAGGTCACTGTGAGTCGGAATCTGCTCACTGGCAATGGCTTTGGGATTTGGGGTTGTACTTGGGATTATAATCCCACTTTGGAGTGACTTTGCTATGTTAATGAGGCATTATTAGTGCAGGGTGTGTGTTAAATCATCTCTTTGAGATATAAAAAGACCAGATTAAACAAGCAAATACAAACACAGGGAAGATACATGCCACATAATCTCCATGTCACCTAGGAGTAGAAAGTGACAAGAGACAGAGACCTGCCCCAGAGTGGACAGAGAGAGAGCCTTCCCCTAGAGGCAGTGCCCTGAATTCTTAAATGGTGAGAAAATAAATTTGTGGTCATTAAAGGGTACCTCCTTAGGGTATTTCTCTTACAGCACTGCTAGACAACTAAAACAAGTCTTCTCAAGGCAATCTAGGCTTTTACTGTCAAGCACCTCAGAACTCTTCTAGCTTCTGCGTGTCACCCAATTCCAAGGCACCTTTCACATCTACGTGTTTGTTACCGCAGCATCTCACTTCTTGTTACGCTAGTTATCCAGAGCTGTTGTAACAGTACCACAGCTGGGTGGGTTAAAATGAAACACATTTCTTGTCTCACAGTTCTGGAGGCCAACCCGTTGTCCTTGAGTTGATTCTGCCTCATGGTGGCCCTGTAAAACAGAGTGGAATCGCCCCGTAGTGTTTCCAGGGTTCTGAGTCTTTATGGAAGCAGTCTGCCACATCTTTCTCCCACGGAGCGGCTGGTAGGATCAAATTGCCAGGCTTTCTGTTAGCAGCTGATCACTTAACCATTGCACCACCAGAGCTCATTGGTGGAGGCCAGGGATACAAATGCAAGGTGTCAGCAGGGCCATGCCTCCTCCAAAGGCTCTAGGGAAGAATCCTTCCTTGTCTCGTCTAGTTTCTGGTAGCCCTAGGTACTCCTTGGCTTACAGTGATGCTTTCTACAGTCTCTCCCTCTGTGACTTGTCTCTTTTGTAAGAATACCACTCAGATTTCATGAGGGCTCAGCCTGCTCCAGTGTGACCTTATGTTAACTAGTAACATCTCCAAAGGGTCTGTTTTCCCAAAAATGATTATTTTGCAGGCATGGAGATGGGAAGGGGGCTTAAGACTTAAGCATATCTTCTTAGGGGTGCAATGCAATCCATAACACCACCGTAATGTCTCAGGAATTTCTTTGTCTGGCATGTACTTAATGGGGGCTGAGTGTGCTCCCAGGAGCTGAAGGACTGTCCCTGCAGGACTGTCCATGCCTTCTTCACACTCACAAGGAGAGGGAAGAGAACAAGGAGTAGATAGTTTTGATCTCAAGGGGCTTATAGCTAATAAGGCAAGCAGAACCCAGACCTTCCTCTGAAGACAAAGAGTTAAGGGAACCTGTGGCAGGAAACCCTGATGGTGTTGTGGTTAAGTGCTACATCTGCTAACCAAAAGTCGGCAGTTCTTAGAAACTCTATGGAACAATTCTACTCTGTGCTGTAGGGTCACTATGAGTGGGAATCGGTAACAGTGGGTTTTTTGTTTTTTATGAAAGGCGAGTTTTTTTTTTTTTTTTTTAACAGCTTCTGTTATCATGGAACCAGCACCATGTCACAGCAGTCAGCAGAGCCCCTATCAGCCCTGACCTAGGGGGCAGATTTTTGACAAAGGTTTATATCTGAGTTTCTGTTCCTTCTCCAGCCTGCCTCCCTCACATTGAACCTTCTCTCACCAGGGCCTTGGCTCTCTGCACCCACCACGCAAAAGAAGCAAGCACTCCTTTCTGCTGCCCCTCCACCCTGTTTTGGGGTTGGCTGACTCCATTTCCACCTGCGTCTACTCCTGCTTTGCATGCTCTAGTGAGGTGGTCAGGCAGGTAGGCATGCAGGAACATGTGTTGGCCCTGGGTAACTGGTGCAGAGATGAGGGCATCAGTGGACAAGAGAGCAAGTCTGGACATTTATTGAGTCTCTTAAACAGTCAATCCTGGCTCTCCTGTGCTGCAGTTCTTCTAAATGCTGCTGCTACACATCCCTGACCCCTGGGGACCTCAGCACCTCCCACGGTCCAGAGGAGGCTGCTGGGATGGGCCAAACAAAGTGGTATGTGGGAGGGGATAAGGCTCCATGCAACTTCGGTGGGACAGAAGTACCCCTGACTGAGCCTCCCCTGACCTGGGACTATAGAGGAGAGCTGCTGGCTGTGGAAAGCAGCAGCCAAAAACCCAGGGCCCTTTGTGCCCCTCTGTGAAGGACAGTGCTGGTCATAGCCCACAGAAGGTTGAGCCCCAAAGTAAAACCAAGATGTGGCAGGGTCACCCTCAACCTGAGCAGCCAGGGAGATGGGGGGAGGCAAGTGGACAGAGAGTGGGGTGGGCAGCAGCTTGGAAGTGTTCTGTGTCCACAGGCTGCACACCTTCCCAGACTGGCTCTTCCACATGTCACTGAGGGGCTCTTAGTTATTTACCTGTGTGCCACATCTGCATGCTGCCTGCAGTATTTATTAATTAGTCTATTCATTTAAATAGATTTTATGAGAGCTGAATTTTTAAACCTAGCACTGTCTTCAGCAATAGTGTCTGTGAAATCTTGGGTCTGATGTGCTAGTTAAGTTTTCTTCTAAACCATTAAAATAAATGTGTATCTATTTTTAAAATGGTAGAAGTGTTTGAAAGGTGGTCACGTGCAATGCCCGAACTCACTGCATAGATGCCCCCATGTGGGAGACCTCTGAGCAGATGCGGAGGGCATCCCATCACAGAGGCTGGGGCAGAGGGCAGGAGGCAGCCCCCAGGGAGAGAAGCTGGAAAAGCCCCAAGTCCAGACCTCGGCAGCACACACCCCAAGGGGCCTGGGCATACCTGAGCCTAGAGGTCAGATTCCTCTGGAGGGAAGGGCCACAGAGAAGGCTGTCTCCCACTTCTCCTCCCTTCCCTCCACTCCACCTTCCCCTGTCTCTCCCACTCCTCACACTTTTCTTCTCAACTGCAGTTTTACCTTTCAGCAGGTGCCTGAGGGAAGACACCTGGGGTGAGGGCTGCTGAAACAGTGCTGGACCTGTGGGAGCCGTATAGGGTTGGTTGGGTGCCTCCCGACTAGAAAGGAGTCAGAGGACCATTTGTTTAACTCAGGGAGGTTATAGTGACTTGAAGGGTGACGGCTAGCCTGGGCCAAGTGAGGGCTTGGTGGTGATTTGGGGGTACCTTCTGCTCTTGGTATAGACCTCAGCTGCCCGATACTGCAGAGAGGTTTGCATGGGAAGGATTAACAGCAAGGTGGGTACCTGCTTGCAGGGATGGGGAGAGTTGACCCAGCCTTGGTTCTGGAAGACCTCATGTTCTGAGCATGGGCTGGGCTGGAGGGAGACAGAGCTGGGTGCCCACACTTGAGCAAAGCCAGAAACAGTGTAGGCTGGACAAGGGAGCCTGGAGGGGAGGGAAGAGGAAAGTGGATGAGAGGTGCAGAGCCAAGCTCCCCTTCTCTGTGCCATGACCCCAAGGCCTTTCTCATGCAGGGCATTTGTGAGGCCACTCTTTAAGAGTCTGGGGTCTTACTTGGGAAGACACCTGTGTGGAATGGGGGGGTAAGGGTGATAGCACAGTGATGGCAAGCTCTGTTGCTCAGGAGCCTTGCACAGTCTGAGCCATACCTGCCAGCTTTTTCCACCACATGGGCCAGCTGTGCCCTGCCCACGGCAACCCAGCTGTTCCACGAGCCAGAGGGAATAGAACTCCTTATCTAGCTAACTCTGAGGGTAGGAGGGCAAGGTGTAAAGATCAGAATCCATCAGGGCATGTGTGCTGCCGGAGGAGTTCTGGCATCTGAGCACTTGATGGAGAGAACTAGGCTATGCTGATCCTGGTGGCAGCCTCTGGGCACCTTTCCCAGTGAGACTGGCATCCTTGGGCCAGAGGCAGGCAGCCTCCTAGAAACAGCTTCAGGGAGACCTCCTGACCACACCAGGCCCACGTCTCAATGTGAAGAACAGCTGGGTGTGAGGCACACGTCGCAAATGCTGGGTGTGGAAGATGCTAAGGGACTAGCCCCTGGGAACATCAGTGCTAGGAGAGGGAGGACAGGCAGCCAACTGGAAACTAGGACGCGTGAGATTGCAGAGGAAAGGGGTCAGGCTGGAAGTTGGTGCTTGTCAGCCTCGAGCTTGGATTGCACCAGTAGCAGTCCTGGTGGTGGGGAGGAAGGACCACAAGGAGAGTCTAAGGACAGGGCTTCCAGGCTGCTGGAGGGCAGCTCCTTCAGGTCCAAGCTCAGTACTGGATCCACTGCCTCAGGCAGCTCCCACCCTGCTTGCCTGCGTACATCTGTGTGACCTTCTCCCCCTGTGTTCTGGCCTCCGCACCCGCAGCCTACTCAGCGGCGTCCTTGTGAAGATTAATGGAAGTAACCTGTGCATAGCACTTACACGTGCCTGGCATGTACTAAGCACTCAATATGTGTTGCCTGGTATTGCTGCCACTGTTCTAGTAAAGGGCAGATTTGGCAGAGGGGAGCAGGGTTCAAAAAAGTCACTGAAAATATTTGCTATGTGGTGCAGGGGGCACCTCCAGCTTCAAGGAGAGGGAGTCATGGGGGTTGCTGTCTTTGTGCTGAAAATCACTTAGCCATTCATTCCAGCCAGCCTTGCTCTGCACTGGGCATTGCTTTAGGCTTCAGCAATGTGGAAAACGCAGACAAAAATCCACGCATCTTTATAAACAGTAACTGTGTGGAGCACAAATAGCCATGGCTCTTCCCTGTTGGTGTAAGCTCTGGGACCCTGAACTTAGGGTCAGGGCTCTGTTAAGCCCTAGCACATGGCCCAGCTTGCCTCAGGGCCGAATGGTGTGGCAGCTGGGCTGGGTCAGGGGGCCTGCTGTTACGCCTCTCCTCAGGCCAGACCCTGAGCCCCCACCACTTCGTACCGGAAGGCAGGGAGAGGCTGGGTGCTGCTGGGAGAAGACCTGGGCTGGGTGGGTGGACAAGACAGCATTTTGTCTTAGCTGCTTCGCCACACAAAGTCTGCTCTGAGGGGCTGCTTTCCCGGGCATCAGTTGGGTGAAGCTACTGCAGGACTGAGATGGACCTTGGACTCTGCTGGCATAAGTAGGGTAAATGGAGACAAACAGCAGACCATACAGGTTGGTGATAGCAGGTGGTGGAGGGCCATGCCACCCTACACCATTGCCCACCCTGAGGCCTGGAGCCCTGAAGCTGCACTTGGCCACCTCTCAGGCTTCAAGGTGGACATCTGGACACAGAAGGCCCATGGCTGTACCTAAGTCCTCCCAGCTTGCTGTCCTATAAGGCTCACCCAGCACCTCAGGGTGCTCTCCCTTCTTTAAGGCTGGCTGGTGACTGTGGGCAGATCACTGTGTTCCATGGAGGAGGTGGGCCTGGCCACAGGGGCTCATGCCTGCTCTGTCAGCCCCTCAGTGCCTTTCCTGTCTCCACAGTACGTCTCCATGACAGCATCTCTGAGGAAGGCTTCCACTACCTCGTCTTTGACCTGTAAGTACCAAAACGGACCATCCTCCCCTAACCCAGCCCTGGTGGACATGCCCCTGACTTGGGGGTCTTGTGCTCGCAAGCACATTTCTGCTGCTGGCCTGGCAGGCCTAGCTACTCTCACCACTTCCCTGTCTAAGGGAGGAAGTAGGGCGTGCTATGGGTAGGGCAAGGGTCTCAGGCTGGGCCAGCACTAGAAAGAGAAGTGAGTGTACTCAGAGCTTCGTGGACAGCTTGTCAGGCTGGGCCTGGGTTCCCTGGATCCCCAGGAAGAGTGGGGCCTGTTTCACCTTCCTTCTGTTGGTCCCTTGTCTGACTGAACTCGGAGTGTCAGAGCTGCATGCTAGCTTGGCGTGTAAGAGTTAGGGCAAAGGCGAGAAGGCGTCGCAGTGGAGGGGGCGCTCAGCTGCCTCTCACCTCCCTGATTTAGCAGCAGTGACCTCATCGCCTCCCGCCTCATACTGCCTAGTAGTGCTATATTTAGCTGCTGTTGAGTCAGTGCAGTCCTGGGACCCTGGGTGGGCAGGGCTCAGAGACCATGGCCTGCCCTTGTGGCCTGCCTGAACCTGTCACTGACAGCCCCTCAGCCACCCTGTTCACCCTCGGGCAGTGCCTGGATGGGGAGCTGCCTCAACCATAGGGGCATGGAGACTCACTTTGGGTCCTCTGATCAAAAGAAGCTTAGCCACCCTTGTTACCCAGTGTGTCCACAGGCACCACCTGGCATTGTGCCAGTGCCTGGGCCTGGCCGGCCTGTGGCTTCTCACATGGGAACAGAGTTGTGTCCAAAGTGCCCCATGCCCTGAGGAAGAGCAGCCCACTTCCTCCTCACTGGACATCTTCCCTAGTAAACATGCAAGCTACTGGATGTGGAGGGGTGGGCAATGCCCCTGCCTGGAATTGGACAGATGGCTCTGTACATTTTAGGAGCAGATGGGTAGAGGGAATGGGTGGTTGTGTGTTCATGGACATGTGTGCTTATGAGCATATGTGTGTGTGCATGTGTGTTTGAGCATGTGTGCATGTGTGTGCACCTTAATAGGTGTGTGCATGTTCTTGAGTGTGTGCACATGTGTGTGCACATGTGTGTGTAGTTAGTCCTTGTCTCTGAGCACCAGCAAGCGCAGGATGGGCAGGAGTATAGATGAGGGGCTCTGAAGGTGTGCAGGGATGAAGAAGCCAGATGGGGAGGTGAAAGGGGCAGGAGGAGGAGGAGTATCCTGGGCTCCAGAACATCCTCCTCGAAACCTCTGAGGCCCCCAGATTGTGCTTATACTAGTCCTTGCAAAAATATGAGCTTAGGGGGATCCCAGATGGCCCCCACACCCAGGGCAGCACACCTACCCACACTGCCCTGCAGTGTCCACAACTATCCTCCAGAGGAGGAAGGGTGGCTGGCACACATCACACACAGTGGCCCCAAGTGAGCCCTTGGCCTGCAGGACACAGGATTGTGGCATGAGAGTCCTATCTGCCCTCCTGACTCTCAGGACCATGGGAGAGCGAGAAGTGAGGAGAGGAGGCCCTAAAGACACAGGGGTGGTCCTGGCCACTGCACATTTCCCTTCTCTGTCTTCACAGGTTCAGGCGCCATGCTCAGACTCTCCAGTCTTATCTGATGAGGAGTTTGGTGAAGGCTGCCCTGGTCCCCAAATTGGGAAAACACTTTCTGGTCTGAATTGATATCACCTTCAGGACACCTGTGTCAATGTAGGGGCTGTAGATTTTGAGGGTTGATGTACCACTGTTACTCGTGCCTGAGAATGTTATAGAGACTTGAAGCCAAGCGTAGCAACAGGGAGTCTTACATATATTGCAAGTCAGCCATAGAGTCCCACAGAGGCCTATAGTGCTTGAGTGATGAACAGTGGCCTCCTGGAGTAGGCTTTTCCTGGTTCAGTACCAATGCCCTGAGCAGGAGTGGAGACCCTCAAGTTTCTATAGCATCATAGTTCGCTGCCCTGCTCAAGGTCTGGACTGAGGGAGGCTCTGGCCGTGGGGTCCAATAGCACAAACAGGACCCAGAGCACCCATCCCCTAGGCCCAGGAGCACTGCTGGTGGGGCTTCTCTGTGCCATAGTTCTTGCCTGAGGCCTAGCCTGCCTTTCCGCCACTGCCGTGTGATGGGGCTTAAGGTCTAAAAGAGCAGATCTGTGAGGCTGTGTGGGGGGAGAGATAAAATGGACTGTAGAGCCCTGATGGTACAGTGTCTAAGTGATATGTCTCCTTAACCAAAAGGTTGGAGGTTCACATCCACCAGCCACTCCTTGTAAACTCTGTGGGGTAGTTCTACTCTGTCCTGAAGAGTTGTTGTGGGTCGGAATTGACTCTGTGGCTTCAGGTTTGGGGTTCTTTGTTTTAAATGATAGAGCTAGAGAATGCCAGGACCATCTTTGGGGCTAGACCTAGAATTTTATCTTTCTACTAAACATGTGTACATACATGCACATTTATGTACACTAATGCACACAGTCACACCTGTGCATACATGTGAACACATGCATGCACACATCTGTGTATACCCATGCAACCACACACACAGTCACACCTGAGTGCAGACCTGAACACGTGCATAGCTCATAAACATGTGTGTACACCTAGGCACCCAGTCACACCTGTGCTCACAGATGAACAGATGCACACATGTGCATCTGTGTGCACTCATGCACAGCCACACCTGTGTGCACACAGAAACGTGTGCAGACACACAGAGACAGGTCTGGACTGAGGGAGGCTCTGGCCCTGGGGTCCAGTAGCACAAACAGGACCCCAGAGCACCCATCCCCTAGGCCCAGGGGCTAGGCTGGATGACCGTGGAAGATTCTACCTAAAAATTGTTTTTTTGGACACAGCATGGTAGCTCATTGGACACACAGATGTGATGAGCAGCCAGAAGTGACAGGAGACAGAGGAAGACGAGATGCTAGGCAGATGTGAACTCAGCAATGTGGTCTGCTTTTTGAGGGACAAAGAGCAGCAAAGCCTGTCTGGCCTGCTACTGGAGGCCCAGGCTCAGCCTTTGCCCCCATCTGGAACACAGAACTGGAAATGAGAGGGAGGCTCCTGGTCTTTTAATTACCTGCCATGTGCAGGGGCTCTGAGCCCCTTGCTGGCACACTGAGGCCTCACAACAACTCTGAGCAGGTGGTGTCGCTGTTCCTCCTTTTGCTCCTGCTTTAGAGATGATGATGTGCTGTGTCCTTTAGGTGAAGGAAGGCAATGCCTGACCTGACCCCAGGCTCCAGAACCCAGAGCTGATTCAGGGTAGTGCCTCAGAGGAGCATGCAAGCAAGCTGCTGCTTCCTTTGGTCACTTGCCTTCTGTGACCCTCAATTTCCTCCAGGGTCAAGGGGATCGTAATAGCTCCTCACTCCGAGGACTGTTGGGAAAACTCAGCAAGATGCTCAGATAAAGCATTTGGGCCAATGCCTGCGACACACTAGCACTCAGTACTGAGAGACAGCCAGCCTATGTCGGGGCTCCCATTTGACAGTCTCCACTCCCCTGATGCCCTGCTGCCAGCCTTCCCGCAGTGAGTGCTGAGGCACAAAAATGAGGAAGACCCAAGCCCCACCTTCAAGGAACTGATGTGTGGAGGCAGCATGACAGCAGAAGTGTGGCTGGGCAGCCATGGGGCAGGCAGGGAGTCAGAGAGAAGGTGTGGATGTAGGGGGAGGTACTCACCCGTGTCCTCACAGGGTCACCTAGGGGAATGTTGGAATTCTGGGCTGCCTTAGGGTGAGGTTTCCTGATGGTATCTCCTGGCCAACTTGGAGCTTGCTGAGTTGAGTGAAGGGCTTGGGTGGACCCAGGGGATGGTTTCATCTATTCCCTATGAATCAGGACAGCTTTGTGCCAACCCCCTCCACCCCTGGTTTTCTCACCTTTCTGTCCCACATCTCTAGCACAGGGCACCTTGGGTAGCCCAGACCTTTTCAGGTTCTCAGAGGTCCTCCAGGCAGTGATTCCTTGTCCTGGGGCTCCATCCAGACTGTAAGCCCAATCATGGGATGGTACATATGGCAAGAGGAGGTGCTAACACGGGCCCGGCTGCTGGACACCATTGCTGCTCCCCTCCTTGGTGAGCCGCTTAAGCCCTCAGCCCTGGAGAGGCCAGGCCCAGTCATCACATTTTCAGCTCCCAGAGTGAGTCCACATCTCTAGCCCCAGGGAGTTTGGAGAGGAGACACCACGTCTCAGAACCTAGAGTTAGAGCCACAAAGCTGGAGTATCATAGTGCAGAACCAAATCTTTGGACAAGGCACATAAACCTTGGAAACTCTGCTGTCATCTGTAAACTGACCATGCTTGTGAAGATTAAAAGGTCAAATATGATCAGACATGAGTAAGCACTTGGTAAACTTGTCATGGCGTAGATGATGACAGTAACAGAATGGGGGAGGTAGTGATGGGTAACGGTGGTGCTGTGCAGGAGGTTGTGGTGGTGTGGGTGGTAGTGGCTACTACTGACTGCAGGAAGTGGTGGTGATGGTGACATTGGTGTGGTGATGGAGGTGGTGATGATGACATTGATGTGGCGGTGATAGGAGAGGTGATGGTGACATTGGTGGTGGTGGTGGTGACGTTGGTGTGGTGATGCAGATGATGATGGTGACATTGGTGTGGTGGTGATGACAGGTAACAGTAATTCTGTGCAGAAGGTGGTGGTGATACGGGTAGTGGAGGTGATGGTGACAGAGGGGAAAGAGGTGACAGTCTCTAAAATTGTAACTCGTGTGCTGTTCTTGCAGGGTCACAGGTGGGGAGCTCTTTGAGGACATTGTGGCAAGGGAGTACTACAGCGAGGCTGATGCCAGGTGAGTGCACAGCCCTCCCATGCCCTGCCCTACCACCGCTCTGCCCTCCCTCTTGTCCTCCTCTTCTGCCTTCCTGCACCTCGTCTTCTCCTGCCCCTTCTAATTTTCCTATATAACAGTTCACTCCATGGCCTGGTAGAGGGTCAGCCATGATGAAGTATCAGCTCTGCTAGCCGATGCTGCCCACGTGGCTGATGGTCACCAGGCCTTGCTGAGAGCTCTTAGCTCCTGGCCTTCATGTATATCCATGGGCAGGACTGTGGGGAGGGTAGCTTCACGGGAACATATGGCCTGTGGCCTGAGTGCAGAGAGGCCCAGGCCTGCTTGATCTCACAGGGGTCAGCTGTATGTCCAGTGTGTCAACCCATGCTCTAAGGGGAACTGATCCCAATAGCTGATGGGCCTTCTTGGATGCTGGCCAGGGAAGGAGAAAAACAGAACTTGTTGGTAAGGTGTCTTCCCACCGTTTTTTGGAAGTGAGTCCGTGGCCCATAATGGGCACTTGTTGGTTAACCTTTCTTATATCAGTGGGTGGTTTTCAAGGCAGGGCCAGAAGAGTTACCTTGATCTGCCCACTGTGACCATAGAAGGGGAGACCATGGGGTTCTATGCTGTTGAATGGTGGATGGGGAAGGCACCCAATTAGAGGTGACAAGCTTTAGCTTCCTGTCCCTGGAAAGACAGGCCATGCATGCCCTCCTGCAGTCCAAATGCCTGAATTGGGTGCCACTCAGATCCATGACCAGGGGTATTCCTCATCATAGGCACCTCAGCTCAGGGACAACCAGGGTGGCTGTTCCCTGACTGCCAACTGACATGATGTGAAGGAAGGGCCAGCCTGGAGCCAGAAATGGACTTGACACAGACCTACCAGCATAAAAAAAGAGAAGAGGCCAGCCAGGGTCCTCTCTAGTGGCAGAATTATGGATGACTTTACACTTTTTAATTTTCTTTTTCTATTTTCAAAAATTTCTTTAATGAATATGTATTACTTTTCTCATCAAGAAAAATGAATGTCGTCTAAAAAAATAGCTCTGTGCAAATTGCTCCCGCGTGGCACAGGAGGCCTTGCTGTAGGGAAGTGTGCTGTGTAGGAAGCTTCCTGGGCCTGACTGACAGCTTATCAGAACTGGCCCCAGGAGCAAGGGAGTGTGGTGCTGGCTTTCTGGGGAAGGGCACACTCAGGGATCCCTGGAGGCACTCCCTGACATCACTAAGGACAAGTAGCTCCCTGAGTGGACAGAGGGCTCAGATGGTCCTGGTGAGACAGGAAGCAGCTCCTGAAAGGCCTCTTCCCCCTTCTCAGACTGGACCCCAGCTCCCACAGCCTGGGGGTAGAGGACTGAGCACTGGATGGAGTCAGAAGGACTGCTGCTGGTCTCGGTTTCCCTGTCTGGGACAGTGGACTGCTGATGTGTTCCAGCTTGTGGCTGAGCAGTGCTCTTGGGGGTTCCCCAGGAAGAGGAGGGGCCCTGCAGCTGTTTCCCATTTCCCATTCCTCTTGAGCCCCTCTCCCTGTGTCTTCTAACCTGGGCACCTACCACTGCAGGCTCGCCTCCACTCCTAGCCATCTTTGCTCAGTGACGTGTGCTCGCGGAGCTCTCGTCCGTTGTGTGTCTCTTCCGCACACTCACTGTCCCTCTGCCCTCCCTTGGCTTCTCTGACTCCCCGACCCCCTGTCAACATCCCTGGGGAAGCACGTCCCCTCCTCTCTGTCCTCACCCCACCCTCTTCCCACTGCCCAGTTCAGCTTTGCACTTTTGTCTCCATCAGGCAATAGAACGCGTAACTTGCCCCTACCCCAAAATCTTTGCACACAAGGATCTACTTTGCAGTGTTACATCCCTCCAGTTCTAGGCTGTGGGTAGGGGTTGAGGAATGCTTGCTGACCTGCCTCATCCTGAACAATCTCTGTGCCACAGAAGAAAGATCTGGAGGTGGGGCAGACTGCAGGTGCTGGGACCACACAGGAGGGCTGGGCTCAGGGCAGCAGGAGGTCAGGGCTTGAAGGACCTCCAGCCCACCCCCTGCTCAAACCAGGTCACTGTTCTCCCTCTGAGGGAGAACATCTGCCTGTCTGCAGACATGACCTTGGCTTCTTTGTCCCTGCCTTCTTTGTCCACCGTCTTCTTTGTTCCATGCCTCTGATGGACACACAGCCTGCTTAGGAGTGAGTGAAGGGGCTGACCTTGAGGGCTCCCCATTCCTTGGCCAGCAGGAGCTGGCTTTGGTGTGACCTAGGCCCCTGGCTTGTTTCCTCCACTGCTGTCTCCCTAGCCCACAGATGGTCAGGAGACTCAGAGCTACCTGGAAGTGGGTAGGCTCACCTAGGGGATAAACTGTTGAGATTTTCCATGAGCCTTTGGGGGTGCTGTGGCTGTCGAGGTCCCAGAACTCTTCCCTGGAGCACACTGTGGCATGCTGGGAGGGGAAGCAGAAGTGAGAAAGGCCTAAGACTTGCGCCGTGTCCCTGGCCCATTTGGAGGGCCAACACCTGTTCCTTCCCAGGGGCTGGAGTCCTCTGCACTGAGACCTCCCTTGGAACGGGCCCAAAGGAAGTGGCGATTTGGGTTGAGCATGGCTTCCTCATCCCACCCCTGGTTCTCTGTCAGAAACTCTGCTGGCTCTTTTTGGGGTGTTGGTGCCCAGAAGGCAGGTACACAGTGACTAGACTCTGGATAAGTGGGCAGGTCAGCCCCTACCCTGTGGGTGTGCTGGGCATGAGGGTGATTGTGGGGTAGCAAGGGGACGTGGGCTGGTACACTGATGCAGCCAATGTGAGTACGCGGTTCTGTTTGTAGGGCCAGGAGCCCTGTTGTCGTCTGTCTCTCAGGGAGCCATGCAGCTTGGGCCAGGAAGACTGCTGGTTTCCTTCTCTGTGCCCATGTCCTACCCAAGCAGTTGCACTTGACAGACCATCTGACATGTGAGCCTGAGGGCATCCATTACTCTGTGAATGTTGCCATATTTAAAGGGTAGAATTGGAAACAGGAACGTGACAGAAGAAAGCTGACTGACTCCAGGAGAGCAGATCTCCTGGAAGGTGGGTGGCATAGAGCTGAGCATCACACTTTGTGATGGAATATAATCAGGTTTGTGCTGAAATAGAAGAGACCGGGACGCAGCAGCACAACATGGTGGGAGCGGTCCAGGGCTGCCCCCCCAGGGTGCACATCTGCCCTGTGTCTCCTTCAGGCACTTGCCCCAGACCACGCACACTAAATATGAGTACCTGATGAATTTCCAATACCTTTGGTGGGAGAGGAGACAAGGAAAGGAAATCTCTTCTGAACTCTGTTCTAACCAGTAATGTTGACTGTTCCTCATGGGAGGACGTAGGATTTGTCTCTTGGTTTCTAAGGAAAACTTAGTGGTGCATGTGTCCCTTTTCAAATTGAAGAAGGCAAATTTCAAAACATGGATGATGAGAGAGCTGGTTAAGGGAGTTTCAGAAACAGTTCTGCTGTGTAGTGCTGGGAGACCCAGGGACATGCTGACTCCCCCAAGCACTGCCAGGCGGGGAGGGGCATGCCTGACATGATATGGAGCCCTGCTCAGAGCAGGCCAAGCTGGGAATCTGCAGGTGCCCAGATGCAATTTGTGAATAATCTTGACCGTAAGGTAACTTGCTGGCTGTTCAGAAATGACAACTGGCCCACCAAGGGTGCTGGCTACTGTCTGGGAAGGCCGGTGTGATGCCGGCAGATGGTGGGGAGAAAGCATCAGGAGCAGTCTTCAGAGAGCCTGTCTCACCCTAACAAGGGTGGAGTATTTGGATAAGAAGACAGCTGCAGGGTCAGTGGCTGCAGTGACCAGCTGCAATGTCACTGGCTGCAGAGGTAACCCCACCCCAAAGTCCTGTGAGGTGACCTGAAGCAGAGAAGGGTGAGAAGCCAGGACTGCTGAGCCAGTCATGTAGGCCTAGCACAGAATTCTACCTTAGAGTCATGTTTGCCTAACAAGATGGCACATAGGCACAGACAAGCCGTGGCACCAACCCCTCAGGGTGCTGTGGGTGCTCCCCGAAAATCTGGCATGGCAACGCAAGTGACCATGATTTCCTTTTGGATGGCCATGCCAGATGTCAGCATCCTGTAACTGGACTTCAGGAACATTTACAGATCTTCTGTGATGCCTCGGGGAAACCAGAAGATGGGGATGGAAGATCCAGTTGCTGCATCTCCGGTCCTGGCCTAGAGGGCACATCCATGGAGGACTGCTGCAGTGTGTACCCCATCTGAGTGGACATACTGGTCCAGGATGTGGGCAGGTGAGCTCACTGATTCAGCAAGCACCTATCGAACACCTGGCACCACAGACACTATTAATAGAGCATGGCCCTCCTATGATGGAGCCACAGCCCAGTGGAGAGGTGAACATAGTAAGTGATGTCACAAGAGGAAACCACCACTGGACTACAGGAAGCATGCTTACTGAGAGACTTGTCTGCTCAAGGCCTTGAGGCAGGATGAGTTGAGGATGAAGATATCTGAAGACAGAGAAGACAACAGGTGGCAATCCTGAGCTACAGCCAAGAGGTGTAGTAATCTCCATCCATTTGTGAGCTGAATGAGACCACACCCAGTGGAAGGTGCTGGGGTTGTTTGGGTCAGGGGCTGTGCCGGGCACTGCCCATGTTGACGGTCACAGATGATGGGCTTCTGAGAATATGCTCAAAGGCAGGGAAAACACAGAGCTGCAGCTGGCCTTTGGAGGGGTGGCCAACTGCAGAGCTGTCCTGGAAGGCAGAGGTTTCTAAGCAGGAAAAGACACAGACATGTGACTGGGTTCCAGAGGAGAGGGCCTGAGAGTTTCCATGCCCCAGGCTGCCTCTTGGGCCCTGCTACATGGGGGCTGTCCTGTAGGAGAAGAGGTGCTTCCATGGCTCAGCCGCTTCCACTGCATCAGGCCAGGCCTTTGTTCCTTGCTCAGGAGACTCAGGTGCCAGCTCACTGGCATCCCTTCCCCAAAGCAGCAGGTCCTAGGGGGCATGGGCTTCCAAGAGAGTGAGGCTCCCTGTGGACAGAACCTGCCTGTTCTGGGTCAAGAACCTTCTGCAGCTGTATGAAGACATATTTAGGCAGTGTGCGGGCCTGGTCTCCAATGGGACAAAAGACCACTTCCTCCTGATGTCAGAGACAGGAACACAACCCATGCTGGAAGGGGAGCATCAGGAGGGGCAGAAAGGGCCTCCTCGGCTCAGGAGACAGGGTAGTGCAGTGATGGACAGGGCAGCTCAGACAGTCACAGCCCAGCTGTTGGCTGATACCTGGCAGGGGTTTGGGCCTGGCCCTTCTGATCACCCAGCCCTCAGGATTCCATCCTGCCTTTGGGATTCTACATCTGGGATTTCTCAGGGAGGAAACACAGATTCATTTCTGCTACAGAGGACCAACTATTTCCTTATATGGCCAGAAGGGGATGGGAGCTGTTTGAGAAAGAGGGCTGGTGCTGTACCCCATGGAATCTGGTGAGTCCCGGTTCCAGCTGGCTCTTAATTGCCCCACTGTATGCTGCTCTTTGTTCCCAGACTCCAGTGTGTTCAAGATGGGCCCACCACCCCCATCAGGCAATACCCAGGGTCTGTAGTGACATGGTGCATCCTATGGAGGGGAGTGGCCCCTGGTACAGCCAGGCTGAGGGCTCTCTGAGTCCTGGGAGGTCTCTGACTGCTCTGAGGGCACCTGGATGGAAGGATGCGGGGCTAGCACTTGGACAGGCATGGGTAGGCCCAGACAGGGCCTCCATGTGGACAGAGACTGGGTAGGCCGTGGGTCTGAGGTACAGGGGATATAGTGAAGGACAGGGTCAGGGAAGAGACCTGTGGGCAGCCCTGGGCAGCTCTGACCTTTGCTTGTATTCATATTCTAGAAGGGTGGTAGGACTTCTGCTAACTGACTATTCCTGGCCACTTAAGGAAGGCCTGGAAGGAAAAGTCTGTTCAGAGACCCCAGAAAAACCCCAGCTGCCATTCACTGGGAATGCCTGATATAACCACACTGGCTACTGCCTCAGGCCTGCCCACCAGGGACTACTGGGACCTCCATGCTGTAGAGCTCTGCTGTCCACACAGTGGCATCTGTGACCACATAGGATCAGTGGCTACAGCACTGGCACTGGTGCCCAAGGGTGCAGCACATATATCTCAGCACCGAGCCCCGCTCCCTTGCTCCTGGCTCTGCCTCTGCCCCTCTAGCCTTGATTCTTGATTTCTCTTGCCTTCTTTCTAGGAAGGGGCTCTAGGAAAAGGGTGTATTTTCTCTCTGTGGCCCTTCCCTGGCCCTGCCCTGCCATCTCAGCAGACTCAGCTAGGGCTGACAGAGAAGAGGGCTTGATTGGCTTCCGTGTGACTCCTGCCTAGGACTTTGCTGACCTTTAGGGCTGAGGAAGGCATCTCAAGACTCCTTCCCGGACAGCTGTCCCTCTTGCTTGGTCTCAAACCTGCTCTTCCACATGGCCCCCAGCTAACCTGGGGGCCCCATTCCAAGGGCAACACTGCTCTGCCAGCTCGTGTATGCCTACATGGCCCTGCCCACGGTGCTTCCCAGAGCAGGCACACGCTGCTCTGCCACCTCCCCCTTCCCATCCTCCTCTCCACTCCCCATCCTCCTGGATGGAGTGGCTCTCTTGGTCAGCCACCTGTCTTCCTCAAGCAAGGCCCCTGGTCAGGCTATCAGATGTTGGAGGAGGGAGGTCTGGCTCTGTCCCCACCAGGGCCGTCCTCTCTGGGCCTCATAAGCAGCACCTCTTAGAGAAGAAGGCTCTGCTCCACCACCATGCAGCCAGCCTCCTCCCATTGAGCTCTTACTGCTGATCCCTGTCCCTGGCCCCCTAGTTCTCCACTTCCCCACCCCTGCTGCCATCAGCGCATGGAACTAACCTGCCCTGGTGTTTGCAGTCACTGCATCCAGCAGATCCTGGAGGCGGTTCTCCATTGCCACCAAATGGGGGTCGTCCACAGAGACCTCAAGGTGAGTGTCCTCCCCACTCCCGCTTGTCCGTCTGTCGTCTGCATGTTGACCTACAGGAGGCCTGGCTGGAGCAGGGCAGACAGGTTCTTGTTTATGGAGAATGCACTGTGGCGTATCATGCCTGTGCGTGCCACCTTGGCCTCAGGGCCCTTGTGGGCACCACAGTCAGTCCCTCAAAAATCACAGGGAGTCTCCATACACTCTCCTGTCTCCAAGAGACAGCACTGGACAGGCAGGTGGGGCAAGCCTCCAACCAGCTGTTGCCAGCCGAGGGTAGTGAGATTCAACCTATTGCAGTCCTTTCTCTGAGCCCCTTCTGCCTGGGCTGAAGCTCCCTCAGGCCCAGCAGCCCCAGGCCTTGTTCAGAGGCAGGTTGCCCACCATCAGGTGCCAAGGAGGTGGGAGCAGGGAGGGAGGCTGCTGCGAGGAACATGAGCACTGCAGCAGCATCTCTTCCTTCCTTCCTCTTCCCTCCTGTCTCCTTCTTCCCTCTCCACTCCCTTGCTCTGTCTCCGTTCCTCCCTACTTCAGTCTCACCTTTCTCCAAGGCTTGGTCCAGGGTCATTCCTTCCCCCGGGGGTGGCACATGATCTCTGGGCCTGTCACCCCACTTGGAAGCCTAGCTTCCAAGGTGGCATGTGATGGAGCCTTTCTTGTAATAACATGCTAAATGGGGCTTCACCCTTCCTCAGGGAGGCAATAGGGCCTGGGATGATTTCCTGCAGCTTTTCTGGGGAGATAGTGAGGGTCCCACATGAAGTACAGTCACAGGACACCCCTGGATACCCCTTTCAGGGGCTACCAGCCTTTTACACACCCCTGCCCCAGTGCCACCTCCTGTCTGCATGTCCTGTTTGGTTGTTTTCATGTGCCAGTTCCTGTCCCCTGTCCTGTGTTGGTGCCTCACTCAGGCCTCTGACCATGCAGGAGAGGCCCTGCTGTCTGGGGGGGACCACCGGTGCTCTCCTCTAGGGGGCCTGCCTGGGCCTGCTGCCTCAACTCCTACAAAGGGGGTATATGGTAGCTTGTCCCCCCATTTGTCCCTGGACCCCATTACTTATATAGGTACCTGTTAAGTGAAGACATAAAGTCAGAGCTCCCTTTTCTGCCTGAAGTGTGATCTTGGAGCAGGTAGAATCCTGACAAGATAAAGAGGTAGGGGGTGGGACCGGGGAGGCTTCAGTGGCCCTTGCAGGTGGGAGAGTGGAGCAGGCTCTTCTCTGGAGAAGATCCACTGTCTCAGGGAGAAAGGCGGGCCAAAGTGCTTGTGGGTCTGATCTGAGCCCGGTGAAGGCAGCTAGGAGCCACTGGATCTCAGAGCATATCATCTCAGGAGGCCACAGTGGGGGAAGATCCCTGCAGCTGGCCCAGACTGTCCCCTGCCTGGGTATCCTAGGAGGCCGAGGGGAACTGCTTCCTTCCCACCTGGCCTGGCTTTCACTCACCCTTCCCAAGGACCAGGGAGGAAATTCTAATCTGTTCCCTTGGGGGAGGGCACACATTTGTGACACCATCTGGGTACTCTCCAGGCTACTGGTGCCTGATTTTTAGGACAAAGCTGCGATTCCGGTCTGGTGGGGTTGGGAGTGGGGCTGATGGTTTGGACTTTGTATGAGGTGCTTGGGGACGTTGGGAACCCTTGGCCATTCACACTGGCAAGTCAAAATGTTCAGGATCCTTTATGCCCTACTAGCTTGGCCTGTGAAGGCCTTTTGTAAGCTAGACCCTAGAGGATATGGACATGTGTCCTTCCTTGGGAAGCAGGAGGCTAAGGCAGGGGACAGAGGAGAGTGCAGGAGGCCTCGTCCTCCACCTATTCTAAGTGGATGCTTGCACCCTTGGAAAAGGCTCTGGAGATCTGGGGACCTAGGGTGTGGAGAACCCCTCTCCCAAAGCTTAGAACAGAAGTACACAGATCCTTCCACACCTAGTTTCTCTTTCGTTGATTCAAGTCAGAATCAACTTGACGGCAGTGCGTTTGATTTTGGTTTTAAGTGCCCGCTCACTCACATTTTAAGATTTCTGAAGTTGATATGCATCTTACAACCAGTGTTTACAAAAACAATTTAACTGGCAGAGTTTTGTCTGTCTTAGTGGATCCTTGTGGAAAGCAACCATAGCAGAAAGCAATAGTTTGATTTTTGACAGATGCTGTCTTAGCACTAAGTCGTGGGAGGGAGACCTTGTTGGTAGAGGCACCAAGGGTTCCAGAGAGCTTGGTGGGCAGGGACAAAGACGGCCACCTGAGGGACTTCCCTCGGGGTTGCAGGGCTGAGTGTCTGGGTAGGGGCTGCAGCCCTCCCAGAACTGGCCCCCACAGGCTAGGTGGCAATGCTTGGAATGGGGGAGGAAGGTGGTACTGAGAGGATACATGTGCCTGGGCCCCTCCCTCTTTTAAGCCAAGTGCTCTTTGTTCACAGGGCAGCGGCCTTCACTCTGGGGTGGGGGGAACATGATTCCTTTCCACTTAGTAAGGGTGCTGCTACCCAGGGAGGGCCTGAGTATGGTGGGTCATCTGGGGGCAGCCAGTCCTTGGAACATGCCGGTCTGTCCAGGCAGAGTCAAAGCTGGCCCTCTTCTAGTAGAGTGGGGCAGCAGCTGGGTAGGGGCTTAGAGGGTACAGGGGGTACCCAGGAGTAGACTCCCTGTGTTGCTTTTGGTTCTGGGGCCCCCCGCTTGGTCTTACCTGCTGCAACCCTTTGTGGGGCGAGGTCCCTGCTCTAGCCGGAAGAGCTCAGCCCACAGCAGGTTATTTGCCCTCAGATTGCTGCTGGGAGCTGAGGTGGGAACTGGGGGAGCCCCTCTCTGCTGAAGCGGGCCCAGGACTGTGAGAATTCCTCTGGCCGGCCGCCTGTTATGGCCCATATGAGGCTACAGAGCACAGAGTGGATGTCCTGTTCTGATGTATTGGTGTAGAGTTGGTGCAGGAGATTCCCAGGACTGAGGACAGCACCTGGCAAGGAGGGGAGTGGTGGTCAGCACCCTGTCCTCCAGCAAACTGCTCTTGTCTCTGTTGTGTCCCCCTCCCCATAACTCCCCCCATGGGAAATGTGCTCTCGGCCCTGATGGCGCCCACAGCCCGAGAATCTGCTTCTGGCCAGCAAATGCAAAGGTGCTGCAGTGAAGCTGGCTGACTTTGGCCTGGCCATCGAGGTGCAGGGGGACCAGCAGGCATGGTTTGGTAAGTGCGGGGCCAGCGAGCCAGGGCAGGGGTGCAGCCCCAGCATCCTCACCGGCTCTCTCTCTTGCTAGGGTTTGCCGGCACGCCAGGGTACCTGTCCCCAGAGGTCCTCCGAAAGGAGGCATATGGCAAGCCTGTGGACATCTGGGCATGTGGTGAGGCACGAGCATGTACGGGAGTGGGGCTGGGACATCCACTTGGGTGGGGCAGCTGATGCTGTTCCAAGGCCAAACTGTCTGTGTTGAGCCTCTCTGGAGCTCACAGACAGCCTGAGCCCCTGTCCATGCCTATGTGGGGACAGTGAGGCCTGCCCCAGAAATAGCATCAGGGTAGGTAGTTGGGACGGAGGAGCAGGAAAGTACGGCAATGGAGGAACTGAGCCTGGTTTCACGTCTGAAATGAGGTGGTCACTGTGACACCAAACATGAGGCCTAGGAGGCTCTTTGTACCAGTGTGACAGCCTGTGTGGAACTGCTTTAGTAACACTAGCTAACATCTCACAGGACCATGTGAGGCAGGGGACACTGAAGGGTCCCAGGGGACTTGTCAGGGTCACACTGTACGCTAGGCTAGCCAAGACCTTCATAGGTCCTCTGATAGCCCCAGGGGTGTGTCCTATGTGCCGTGTCCTCATCACATGCTGAGGACAAGCCAGGGATGGGCACTGGACCCTTGCCTGTGGGATCCTGTGAAAGTCCTGTCCACTCCCTGACTATGGTTGTGCTCTTGGGCCCTACTGGGCATGTGTGGCTAGAAGGTGGTCATTGGAGGCACCTGCCACATGCTCACAGCCACCCTCCCCAGGGGTGATCCTCTACATCCTGCTTGTGGGCTACCCACCGTTCTGGGATGAAGACCAGCACAAGCTGTACCAGCAGATCAAGGCCGGAGCCTACGATGTGAGTGCTGCTGCCCTACCCTCAAAGGCCATAGGGAAACCATGGAGGTCTGAACGATGCCCTGTGTGTATACGTGAGCACACACGTGTATATGTGTGATGACTTGTATGGTGTGTGTGCATACCTGCTTGTGTATGCATTTGTCGGTATGCTTGTGTATGCATATGTGTGTGCTTTGTATGTGCATGAATATGTACGAGTGTGTGCACAAATGTGTGTGTATGTGTGTGCACACACTTGTGAGTGAGCCAGCTGGGAAGAAGGTAGAAACTGAGGGGATGAAGCTGTCTGTGGTTAGAGCCTGGGACCCTGTTTTCCTAGATTTCTAGCCAGGATGGAACTGTCTGAGACTTGTGGTTCTTGCCTTTGTGAGGGCTTCGGACTACTCTTGTGTCTTTTTCCCTTCTCTAGTTCCCCTCCCCTGAGTGGGATACTGTCACTCCCGAAGCCAAAAACCTCATCAACCAGATGCTCACCATCAACCCTGCAAAGCGCATCACAGCCCATGAGGCTCTGAAGCACCCATGGGTCTGCGTAAGTGGCCTTAACTGGTGCTCGCAGACAGGTCTTCTGGGGGAGATGACTTCAGAGACCCCAGCCTACCAGAAGGAGGCTCACTCTGGGGGCTTCCAGAGAGGAAACCTCCCTGACAGTCTTATTTCCAGTACCCCAGTGGCCCCCAGTTCCCTGGGTCCTGCTTGTGGCCTTTGTGACATGTGGTTGGTTTTTCTGTGGAGCCCATGGGCCTCAGTTTCTGGAAGGGCAGATGTGTGAAAGGCATGTGGACAGAGCGGAGACGCTCTGAACCTGTCATGTTTGCTGGGGACAGCGGCAAGGACAGGAGGCGAGGCTTGGGGAAGGAGGGCTCATGCTGCTGTGATAGAGGCTTGGGGACAGGCAGGGGCAGAGTAGGGGCAGAGGGGTGAAGGGGTGGATATAGAGGTGGGGAAAGGGACAGGGCTGAGGCAGGAAATCAGGCCTTGTCCTTAGTGATAGTCTGTGGCTCTGAGTGTGTGGTAGCCCCAGGGTGTGCCAAAGGGTGCTACTTGGAGTCCCCTAGCTGGTCTTCTGGGTTCCCTGGGGACACACCTGGCCACTCAGGTTCCCTGCAGCTCTGGATCATCCCCTTTCTCACAGCAACGCTCAACGGTGGCGTCCATGATGCACAGACAGGAGACTGTGGAGTGTCTGAAGAAGTTCAATGCCAGGAGGAAGCTCAAGGTGAGTGTGCTTGCTTTCCTGGTGAGGGTGGTGTCTGCAACTTCTCGCAGCTCCAGCCCTGGGGCACCTTCTGCGGGTGGCCAGAAGTCTTGTGCAAGCAGTTCCCCAAGGTGGGGACTGGGGGATACTCAGCTACAGCAGACCTGTAGACAGGCCAGTGAGTTCAGTCCCAGAGCCGCACAGCCCTCCCTGTGCTCCTGAGTGTCAGGCCAGCATGGAAGTGATACCTTGGGCCAGCGAGCTCCCCGCCCAGCTCCACAAGCAGCCGTTGTATCACCTGCTGTCTTCCTCTTCCCTTTCTGGGCCTCATCAGGGGTTCTTCAATTTCCAGAGCTGTGATTGGGAGATGGGAAGGAGCCACTGGGATACGAATGGTGACATAGTCAGTCATTTACTCTTTAGTATGATAAGACAGAAGCTTCTGACCAGGCATGTTTTGGTGAGGAATGTACAGAGTAGCTGGTCCTGGTGGAAGGGGTGTCTAGGGTGACATGCACAAATTGGAGTATGCTAACCCATGGTCCTCCTGCCTGTCCTTGGCTGGTCTCTTCGAGGGGTTTTCTCTGGAACACTGCTCCTCTCAAGTCCGCTATCAAATGGTAGAGTGACCTTCAGCCAGGGCCACCTCAGTGAGAAGCAGGGCATTTTTGAACCCTCCAAGAGCTACAGAGATGCCTGCAAGGTGGGATAGTAGGTGGTCCTGGCAACCTCCCCAATGCTCTGTGGTCTAGGCGTGCTGTAGAAGCCATGGTAGGGTGGCCAGGTTCAGAGGGCCCACAGGATATCACTGTGCTCTAACTCTGAAAACAAGGAGGTTTGGGGCCCAGCTGGTCCATGTCCAAAACATTTGCTTCTTTGGGAGGCCAGCTCTGCAGTCCTCCCAGGCATCCTGAGGCTCTGAGCTTCCAGAAGGGGTGAGCCAGGATCTGGGCTTCACCTGTGCTTTTCTTTCCTCAGGGAGCCATCCTTACCACCATGCTGGCCACTCGGAACTTTTCAGGTGAGCTCACTTTCTCTCCAGGAAGAAGGGGCCGCTGCCCCATCCTGCAGGTCCTTACTGAGCAGCTCAGCCAAAGCAAGAAGGCTCTCCCTGTGACCACCAGCCAGCTTCCTTTTCCTTTCCCATGCCACACCCCAGCCCCACTACCCACTGTGGCCTGAGGGCTGCCCAAGAGGCCTGGGCTCACTGGCTGGTGCCCTCCGTGAGGATGCCCAGGGTCCAGATCCCTCCCCGCCTCCGTCATCGTACTTGATCTCTGTGTCCCGTCGTCTCCAGACACATCCTGTGCGCTCCGCGTGTCTGCAAGCCCTGGTCTGGCAGCTCTGTTCTGTTTCGAGCCCTCTGGGCACATGTTTTGTGTCTGGGAAGTGGGCAGTGAGTTGCAGGTTAAGCAAGAGGAGGATCTGGACAGCTGGCAGGTGCTGGCTGGGTCAGCAACGGGCAGGTCGTGGTGTTGTGAAGTCCTGATGGGCTCAAGGTCTTGTTCCAGTCGTCGCGTCTCTGTGGGTCCATGCAGGGCTTTGTTCTCTGGCTGTGTTTGTCCCACCCCTCAGATACCCAGCTCCCCACCCCTGTCCTGTTACTTTTGCTGTGATCCTACCGCTGGGGATGTGCTGTGCACCATCACACCAACACTAATGGGACTGTCCTGTCTGTGCGTGGGGGGCCTGGGCCACGCCCACTCCCCTGTCTCCCCTTCCTGCCCCCTCCTTACAGGCCCTGCTCACCCAGAAGCCCTCCTGGGGTTTTCTGCTGAGAAAGGAGGCAAATGCTTTTCAAATGCTGATCAGTCTTGATCGTGTTTTCACTCTCCTTGTGAAAGGGATTCTGGGACCAACAGTCTCATCTCTTACCTAAACTTTAACTCTGATTTTCTTCTGCTTCCTTTGTCTCTCTTCTCTTCGTATCTTGCCTGCCCCGTCCGTGTCCCCTCCACCCTCTCCGTCACCGCTCCCCTCTGCTGTTTCTAACCCGGCGCTCACAGTGGGCCGACAGACCACCGCTCCTGCCACAATGTCCACCGCCGCCTCCGGTGCCACCATGGGGCTGGTGGAGCAAGGTAGATGTGTCTTGACAAGCGAACCCGCCCCTGCCAGACCTCAGCATGCGGCCCCTCACCACATGCAGATCGCTCACTCAGGTCGTTTCTGTGAGCTTCAGTCCCCCATCTCTGCAGTTCGGGGCTAGATGACCCCCTGAGAGCTATCTAGCCCCAGTGCACTTGGCTGGAATGCCTTGAGAGGATACTCCCTGAGTCCTGGTCCTGAGACCTAGGGACCAGGAGACCCTCCTCTCAGAGCTCTTTGTTCTCTGAAGCCCTCTGTGCGTTCATTGCCCATCACACTTCATTCAGAATGCTTTGGCCCAGCAGGAAGGATGTGGACCACTGCTGGAGGCTCACCAGACCCTAAATTGGGCCCTGCCCCTGGCCCCACCTCCACCCCTGCTCCCACTGCCACAGGGAAGTCAGGAAGCAGAGCCCTCCCCTGAGAGATCCCACTTGAGGTCCTTAGTGGCCATCCCCACCCACCACCCACACCCATGCCCACCTTGCCTTCCAGGAGAACAGACAGGGCACCACAGCCTTGCCCCACCCCCATGGAACCCTAGCACACCCTGGGTCCAAGCCCTCAGCCTTTTGCCTACATCTTAAGGGCTGTGTGTGGGTGAGTGGGCGGGCAGGCAGGAGCGTGATCTGGGGCTGCTGTGTTCTCCACATGCATGTCTGACCTGTGGTCATCCAGGAAAGGCTGTGCTTGGCCCGAGGGCAAGGCACTCGGACTCCCTCCTCGTTGGGATTCTTCTTCTGAGTTCCTCACTCCGAAACCCATCCCTTTGCTCTTCTGCCAACCTGCTCCTTTGGGGGCCACAAGGGGACCCAACTGGCTCAGTTGAGAGGCCCAGCCCCTCCCTAAACAAGAACCTGCTTTCTCTGGCCTCGCACATCTGTGTCTCCTCACATGCGGCCACAAGGACCTTCCATCTGGCCCCCTGGCTTCCACTGCAGCCCAAGCTAAGGGCCAGTAGGATCCAAGCCTACGAGTAGGCCACTGGAGTTCCTGCGGTATGCTAGTGGGGTTGGGCTCCCACTTCACTGCCTCCCAGAGCCTCAGAGCTCCCTAGGCAGTGCATCCCAAGGGTACCCCTATCTTTGATAGTTTCCTGAATTCATCCAGTAGCCATACCCAAAGACAGGACCCTGGGAAAGGGCATCCTAAGCGAGGTCTACTTCAAAGGGGAGGGGGTTGAGGCAACAAGCTGCTTTTGGAGCCTGAGGCCGTGCCACCTGGAAAGCCAGCCTGCTAAGGGGGCCTGGGCAGTGTGCATGAGGCCGTGCATGCTCCGGGTGCCGTTTCGCACCGCACCGCGGCTGCTCTGTCCAGGGGCACGCATGGGGAGGGTGCCCGCATGGCTGAACAGGGGCCAGGTGTGGGCCCACAAGGAGTGATGGAGGAGAGCCCCTGGGTGGCCTCACCAACCCTGAGGGGCTGTGAGCACAGAGGGCTGAAGGGCCTTGTCTCGGTGGAGCATTTTGCAGTTGGTGGAAGCACATTGCCAGGCTCCCACTTAACTTTCACAGCTGACCCTCCTGCCCTGGAAAGGCACTTCCAGCAAAGGGAGGCAGGGCTTTAGAGAACGACCTTCCTCACCAGAGGACAGGTAGGGGTAGGACAGAAGCACTCTCCGGGGAGCTAGACAACCCCCACCCTAGATGTTTGGGATTCCTGCTCTGTCTGTCCTGGGCTCCTGCTGTGCATAAGAAAGGGCTGTAGCTTGAGAAAACCCACAGGGCACTCTATGCCCTTGACCACCTGGACAGGTGAGACCAGCCAAAAGCCTTACAGCTGACAGCCTTCTGGCCACAGTGAATCTGATGTTAGTCTGGGGTAGACAAGTGGATCTTCAGGACATGAATGGCCCTAAGAAATGCCATGGCCAGGAGCTATGAGCTCAGACAGGAGCCGAGGGAGAAGGCCTGTTTCCCTGCCCTGTGTGGAGAGTGACAGTGTTGTAGGCTACCTACAGGAATTAGGAATGATAAGTCGCGATGAAGACTGAGACTTAATTGAAATTGCGCAGATGTCCTTACTGCAGGCTCTCAGCACCTGTGGTGTCACTCCTGAGCCATGAGGGGAGGGCTGACTCCATGTCTTGCACCCTGACTGTGAAGCCCTTTTGTCTCTGCCCCATTGGTTACTGGTAACATCTTGAGCAGCACAATTTGGAAATACAGGCTATGCTAGAATCAGGAAAAATAAATGCAATCCTTTTAGGATCAGGAACAGTTGCACAAGCAAGGCCCTTCTCTGGACTGGTGCTGCGGCCACGTCTCCCAGAGAGAAGATAAGGACACCCTGAGCCTTCTTGGCTGAGCCCACCCTGGGCAGGCCACCTGGACAGGGTTGGTTGTGGCATCATAAAGAAGCAGGGTGTAGAAGTTAATAGCTCTGGGCCTTCCCACAGACACTCCCAGAGTCCTCTATTTTAATGAGGCCATGTCTTTGAAATATGTGTCCCCACAGTAGATGGAATCTGCCCACCTGCCTGCTCAGGGCTGATATCCCTTTCCCCAGAAACAAAGGAGGGAGCCCATCACCCTTCCACTGTACCCCTTGCCTATGTTAGGGCCAGTGGGTTGGCCACCGTGACAGGGATCTGGGAGTCTCTCCACAGACTCAGCCTGCCTCTCACTTTAGGGCCACCCTGGGCAAGTGGAGGCTGGCCAGCTGGGTAAAGGTTTCTGGTGTCTGAGTGGTCAGAGGTGGAGCAGGAAGACCTGTTGCAGGTGTAAGAACCCGAATGAACTGTGTGTGTTGGAAAGGAGAGAGAGGGCCCTGGACAGCCATGGGTCTGTGGGAGAATACTGGAGGGAGGGGACTTTCTGGTGCCCAGAGCTGGCATAGAAAGGGAGGATCAACCTATTGTGCATGGCTGCTCACAACCAGTGGAGCCTGAGAGTGTGGATGATGTGTTTTATAATGAGGTGGGTTGTGGCTGTGACAAAAGTGAGATTTTTAATAAGCAGCACTACAGAGGGGCCCTGGTGGCACAGTAGTTAGGAGCTATGGCTGTTAACCAAACGGTCAACAGCGTGAATCCACCTGCCGCTCCTTAGAAACCCTATGAGACACTTCTGCTCTGTCCTACTGAATTACTTCGAGTTGGAATTGTCTTGATGACTTTTTAAAAAACATTTCTGTAGTGGGGCCCTCGTGGTGCAGTAGTAAAGAGCTATGATTAGTGTGGTCAGCAGTTCAAACTTGCCAGACTCTCCTTGGAAACCCTATGGGAGTGGTTCTGCTCTGTCCCTGGTGCCATAGTGGTTTAAGTACTGTGTTAGGTTCTGTGCTCGCTAAGCAAAAGGTTGGCAATGCACATCCCCTAGGTACTCCTTGGAAACTGTGCTGGAGCAGTTCTTTTCTGTCCTGTAGGGTTGCTCTGAGTCAGAATTGACTCGATGGCATTCGATTTATAGGATTGCTATGAGTGGGAATCGTTTCAACAGCAATAGGTTTAGGTTGTTTCATTTGTTTTTAATTTTTTGATAGAGGGGCCCTGGCGATATAGTGGTTAAAAGCTATGGCTGCTAACAGAAGGGTCAGCACTTTGAATCCACCAGCTGCTCTTTAGAAACCGTGTGGAGCAGTTCTTCTGTGTCCTTTTGGATCACCATAAGTTGGAATTGACTCCACAGCAATGGGTTTGGGCTTTTGGTTTTGATATAGTGGAGAGGTAGGAGCCCTGGAAAGGGGCATTCCTGGTTCCCAGATGTCTGTTGGCCGTGGATGTGAGGCTCCTGAGTGGCCGTAGGGGAGGAGGAGACATGAGAGGAGACAAGCAGAAATGCAAGTCCCTGGGCATGGGACAGATGGGTGGCTTTGCTGGTCCCAAGACCTACATTGGATTCTTCACTAGCTTCTGAGATAGCTGCCCACAGATCCTGCAGGGATCCTCTGAGGCTTGATATGAAACTTCTGAAGGAATTAACAGGCCAGTGAAGGAGGCAAGAAGTTTGGATGTCCCTGCCGTGGCTACCATCGTCCTGGGTCAGATGATGCCTGTAGGCCACATCATGATCCCATGTCCCCACTAAAAGCTTGGGGCCACCGAAAGGGAGGCAGGGCAGTAGCTGACATGGCCACCTGTGAGGACAGTGGCCAGCTGCTGACCAGCCCTGTCCTGACAGGCATACAGCCCAGACTGGTTCTCTGAAGTGGACTCCAGCAGTGTGAAGGCCACCCTAGGGCATGTAAGGTAGATGTGGGCTCTGAACCAGGGCAGCGAAAACGTGCATTTCCTAGCAGCTCCCAGGTACTTCTGGTACTGCTGCTGCAGCCCCTGGGAGGACCACCAAAACTCAGTGGGTCTCAGTGGTTTCCTACCTGCCCGCCCACCTGCCTGGGATCCACAGCACAGCCTGCAGAGGCTGTAGGTAGGGCGGGTCCCAGACGTACGTGTCCCGCTCAGCCCCTGTGGCTAGTTGGTCTTCTCCAGCAGGCAGGAGAACCAGGCCTGCCTGCTGTAGCGCCTGGCTGGCCTGAGCCTCTGGAGCTGAGCAGCAGGTGGGCTGCCTGCCAGCCTCTCCAGTCATGGCTCCAGGCTGAGGGACCACACCTGGCTGATGGGCAGGGTCTCTGTCCCCTGCCCCATGTGAGCCGTGGCATGGCCCTAGAGCAGGCACTTCGCTGTGCTGTGAGGCGGGAGGCTGCTTCCCGACCTGGGCACCAACTGTCTGCAGTGCCACTTGGCTCTTCTTTGAGGCTGGGTTAAGGCCGTGGTGGCAAGCATGGGCTGGCAGCTTCTTGGTGGGGCACGTCATGGGCACAGGCACTCCTACTGGGGCCGACACAAACCTTGTTTTCTCTCTTCTTCACTCCCTCCTCCTCCCCTCATCTTTCCTTTTCTGTAAGGTAAGCTGACTTCCTTTTTCTTCTGTAGTTCCATAGTTAAAATACTAACCCTCTGGAGGGCATAGGTTCCAGGGGACATCGTTTGGGGACTGGCTTCATCAAGGCCTCTTATGGGGTGGATGGGCAGGAGCTTGAATGGCAGGTCCCCAGCCTCCTCGAGGAGGAGTGTTGTGGTGACATGGGCCTGGGAGCCTGGCCATAGAGATGACCTTTGAACTTCTTCTGACAAGCGTGTCCATCTTGCTGACCCCTACTGAGAGCCCAGAATCCTTTGGTGCTTGTGGGCAAAGAGGCACATACTGGCCATAGCCAATCTGACGGTCCAGCTGCTCAGGAGTGGGGAGAGTGAGGTCTCCTAGGGGCACTGGGAGCTGAGTAGAGCCCAGATGAAGGAGCCTGTGGTTCCAGAAGCTCTGCCTTGTATGGGCCACCTGCCAAACTCTGCGAGGACCTGGAGGAGTGACAAGACCATGTGCCCCTCTTGGGCCCAGCCTGCACCCTTTTATGGCCCCACAGGTCGCCAGCTAATTCCTGGGACACAGTCTTTGTTTTATCCAGCACGAGGAGGGAGACCATAAATGGACAACACTGGTCCTGTCTGCCCCATGTCCTAGCCTTCAAGGTGCCCCTGAGCTTAGAGACCCTATGTGGAGGATGCTGGTGACCTGGCAGCCCTGGGGGCCCTGGCCTGGCTGGCTGCTGGACCATGCCAGACTGCTGTGCTTTACCAGCTCCAGAATATAGACATCTGTGGGTGTGAGGTCGATATTGTCAAGACCGGATGCCCTAGGAAGCACTGGTTCAAGGCAAGACAGTGCTCACAACCCAGTCCTGAGGGCCCTTATGATGGGGGGCAGTGGGACCCCAGAGCCACCGCTGCTCATGCTGCCCTTTCCCCCACACAGCAGCCAAGAGTCTACTAAACAAGAAGGCGGATGGAGTCAAGGTGAGGATGCTCGCTGGCCGGGCGTAGGGGAAGCCGCCTGGGCAGTTAAGAGGGTATATGCCCCACCAAGGTCTCCATGTCTCACAGGCTCCTTTTCCTTCTTTCCACAGCCCCAGACGAACAGCACCAAAAACAGTGGAGCAGTCACTAGCCCCAAGGGATCGCTGCCTCCTGCAGCCCTGGTACTAGTTCCTTCTCTGCCCTCCTCGTGGTGTGAGCTGTGTTTTTCCCCTCCATCAGAGGCACAGAATCCCCAGTAGGCATACACTGCCTCTGTGCCCCCTGGAGGACTGAAGGTGTGGGGCTTACCTATGGGCAAGAGAGGCTGCATTATGAGTGAAAGTCAGGCAGGCAGTTAAGGAGACCCTCACTCAGGGCCCAGCCCACTCAGCAGGTGACCCCCCTACCCACAGGGGCTGGACAAGAGAGAGCATGCATGGCTAGGGTTCTGTAGCCACCTGGGGTCTTGGGAAGTGTTCCCCGGGGGACTGGTGTGCAGGTCAGGTGGTAGAGGAGGCTAAAGTCAAGGCCATGTGGGGCCTGGCTTGGAGGGGCTCTGAAGGAACAGCCCAGGGGGTGTCATTAGGTGCCACATGCTGTGTGAGGGCTGGGAGGTGAGGGCTGTGCTGCCCCTGACCAAGTGGGGTTCACTATGTGAACATAGTGTCTCTGCAAGAAAAAGGGCCTGGTCCTAGCATCTGCACACACACCTGGGAAGGGAGGAGAGAGCCACAGTGCCCTCACTCGGGTTGTCTAGACCATTGTTCTGTGCCTGCCAAACTCGGAGGTTGGGAGAGGCCAGGAGGGAGGAGGGGCTATATACTGCCAGACGACTTGAGAATGGCCTCACAGGGTTGGGTGGGGGGAGAGGGGGAGGGGCTTTCAAAAAGTCCAGGAAGCAAGGACAGGATGGAGAAGGTGACCTGGGACAGATGCTGAGCAACCTAGGAGCAGGCACCAGCCAGACTGGACATAGCGAATGCAGAGGTTACCCTGGCCCTCCCACTTAGTGACCCCCCAGCTGGTGCACACATGAAACCATGATAGTCTGAGCAACTCATCTTGAGAGGTTGGGGTTTGCTGGTCCAGAGGCTCCTGTGTGTGTACTTGAAAGAAGACCTGTGTGGGTGCCCAGGTGCCCCAGGCTGGACCCGCCATCCCCCGCTTCAGCCATAGTCTCCCATGGGTTTCAGGAAGGTTGGGTTTGCACATGGGACTGTCTCAGCCAGGGAGGGAGAGCTGTGGTTGTGAGGAGGTGGGAGCTTCCCAGAGCTCCAGTGAAGGTGGGAGGGGCCAGCCGTCCAGTCTCCATCTCACACCGTCCATCTCCATGTGCCACCCCCACCCCAAGCTGCCACACAACGCTTCAGGCCTGTGGAACCCACCATGCTGAGACAGGAGGTCTTGATGACAAAGAGGACACCCCTGAAGCAGGCAGCACGTTCACACTACCCAAAGCCTGGCCATGCTCCCCACTTCTCCTGGGGTGGCCGTGCCCTCTCCCGCTTGGCTCCAGTCTGCTTCACCTGTGGTACTCCCAACCCCCTTTGGAACCATTCTCCAGGAGCAACCCCGTCACCTCCCTTTACCCCCTTCATGCGCTGCCCACTCTTCTCTGTCTCCATGTCCTGGCTCTCCACTCTTCTCACTCTCCCTCTCTCTCCTCCTCTGTGTCTTCCTTCTCCTGTAGGAGCCTCAAACCACCGTTATCCATAACCCTGTGGACGGGATTAAGGTACTGCTGCCTCTTTCCTTGTGCCCTGTGGGAGCTGTGTCTGGGAGGAGGCAGATGGCAGTGTGGCTCCTGCCTCCTCAAGCCCTCAGCATGCCCCAAGTCCAGGGAGAGGGCCTGGGTGCTGGCCAGGATGCAGGAGTGATGTGGAGGTGTGCAGGGTGCAGCCTCCCATCTGGATGGCTGCAGGACAGACAGTTTGCATCCAGCCCAGAGAACTGAGACCAGGCAGGGAGGGTCCAGGCACTATAGTTTGTGGTGCCCAGCCACGGTGTAATGAGGTCCACAGTACAAACAGCACCCTTGCTAGCACGGGGTCCCCATGAGCATGGGGTCAGGGCTCCCTGCTATCTCTGCCCACCCCACACTGGCCCCAGGCCAACTTTAGCTAGAAGAGGGGCTGTGCCAGGAGGGACTTCCACACCCAGAGCTACTGAAAGGGTCCCAGGAGAAGGCTGGCTGAGCTAGCTACCCACCATGCCCATCCATGCTAGCCCAGTAGGAACGGGATGCACGCCCATGTCTCTTCACACATCCCAACTCAGCACCCCTGAACAGCCTTCTTCTCTTTTCTCCCACCTTTTCTGCTCATCAACTCCCATGACTCATTGCATCACATCCTCCTGGGGAGGGGGGGGGAGGGAAGAGAGGGCAGTGGGGAGAGGTCAGATAGGCTTGCTGCAGGACCTTCACGGCTCCCTCACAGCCCCTGTGCACCACCAGGCCCCTGCCCCCTCCTGGCCACACCCCCACCTCTACTGTCTTCTGAAGGCATCGGACTGGACCAGCCCCACCTTCTCCTAGGGAAGGCAAGGAAGCCACTAAAGGGTGTAAAATGGAAGAGCCTAGCATTACCCCATCCCACAGTGTGGGTCTGCAGCAGAGTTGTGCTGTCCTGTGGAGAGGCCTCAAGGCAATGGTCTGAGGCTGTGCTGAACGATGACCTTGCATTCCGCAGACCCCTGCCTGCGCACACACAGACTTCTGACCTGGGAGTCAGGCATTGTGTCCATTTGGGTGGGGGGCAGGGGACTGTTCTTTGGGGGCCCTTGAGATGTTTCTTCTGAGGCATGAAGCAGACATTCCTGGGGACTTGGCAGCAGGTGGGTGAACCTGAGTTCTTACCTGAAGACAGCAAGCCACCAGAACTGGGCCTTGTGTCCCTGCTCAATGGCCTTTGAAGTCAGCAACACAGTCTGGGCTGGCAACCTTTGTTGGGGGGTCCTGCCCCCACTCCAGAAAAGGACCTGTGATAGACCTCTTACTCAGCCCTGCTGATCCTCTCACACTGTTGGCCCTATATTCCTGGTCACCCCCATCTTGTCTGAAATCTCGAGAAGGCAGACACCCGTCTTCTGGCCTCTGGATAGTCTTTCCTTGCCTGTGGTGGTTGTGGGTGAAAAGAAGTCTCTGTGGTTAGGGGTGAAGCCTCACTTCTTAGAGGCATTTGATCAGGTGTCCATTCAGGGAGGGGTGTGGGTTCCTGCGCAGCCCTGGAAGGAAGCCATGGGAATGCCCTAGGTAACCAGGGACATCCTGGTGACCAGCCAGAAGCCACTACCTCCTCCATTGGTGACTGGGCACTGTGTATAAGGCTGGCACTTGGCAGCACTGGGAGAGTACTGGGCACCAGGAAGGCCTCGAAGCCCTGGGAGAGTGTCTCCATAGCCCCCTGATGTCCTCAAGGTCCTCGTCATTTAGCAGTGTGAAAGTCGGCTGGGCAGAGGCCTATCTGGGAGCTCTGACAGTTCCCACCTGGAGCTGCCGCCACTTGTCACAGGCCTTGAGCACCAGCTTCACCTGGGGTGCACCAGATCCTTATTGCTCCCCTGTGTTTCCCTAGGAGTCCTCTGACAGCACCAACACTACCATAGAGGATGAAGACACAAAAGGTACATTTCTTACCTTGTGCTGTGCTCTGGAATGGGCAGAAACAGATGGTGGGAGGTTGGAGGGTGTGGGACAGGCTGGACCATGAGTCTGCACCATGGGTGTGTCTCTTTGGGGAGAGGCTGTGCTCCAGGAGCACCCAGTAGGACCAGGCAGCCTCTGAGGGAGATGGCAGGTACTGGCTGGCCGTCAGGGAGCCATACCCCATGCCCTGTGTGTCTGGTTCTCCACGTGCCACCAGGGAGACCATGCTGGTGCTGGACAGCTGGGCAGGTCTTCATGAAGCTTATCCGGTTCACATGGTTCACATGGTTCACAGTTGCTCAAGAATGCCTTTTCCTCCTAAAGTTTCCTAAGCTTTTCCTAAGCTTTTGGTTTATTTGTAGTTGAAGTTGGCGTGTGGAGAGGTATCTGGGAAGTATGAGGGTGGCTCTGGAATGTTCTGTGCTGTTTGCTGAGCTGAGGGAGCCTGCCTTTCTGTGGTGAGCTCACTTACCCTGATCCTGTAAGAAGGGTGTGTGTCTCACAACCTTGAGTTCTATTTCATACCCTAGCTTCCAGGCCTCCCTTCCCCTTGCCCATTGCCACCACCCCCGAGCCAGGCCAGTGGCCTTGGTAGTGGTGCTTTCCCACCAAAAAGGCTCAGGGTAGCAGGCAGCCTCAAGCTCTCTGAGGCCCAGACTGCCCTCAGCTCACTGAAGCCTTTTCCCTGCCCACCTCTCCGCTGCTGTAGTATGGGTCTGGACTCTGGTTTCCATCCACATGTTCCTGAAGATGGCCCTAATCTCACCTCAGGACTGTGCTGGAGCAGCCAGATGGCCCTGGCCAGCCACCTGCTCTGTTCCTGACCCCACGCCTGTGGCTGGGGAGAGTCAAGAATGCTGCTTCCCATCGCTAACCACCAACATGCCCTCTGAGCCGGCAGGGCTTCGAGGTCTTCCTGGTGTTCAGCCTACAGACAGTGGTTCAGAATGACATTCTGCAGCAGGACCAAGTACTGGCTGTGGGTTGGGTCTGAGCCAGAGCAGAACACACAGGCACCAGGGCAGCCCTTGCTGCAGAAAGTGTGGGAGAGAGCAGGTCTCAGCCCCTCAGCCTCTACCTGGACCCATCTGGCCATTGTGAGAGGTTGGGGAGGGGCCTGCAAGGGGCCTGAGAGGCCTTTCCAGGCTAGCTGGGTACCTTGCTCAGCCCCGAAGCCAACCCAGTATGGCTCTGATGGGCTTCAGGGTGGCGGGCAGCCTGTCTGTCTTAGCAGGTAAAGAAACGCTGCACTGCTGCCCCTTCTATGGTGTGTCCCCTCACTGTGGCCCACTGGAGCAGCCCATAACTAGCCTTACATTCCTTCCTTCACCTCCTGTGTACCACTGGGAATGGTGTGCCCTGAGGGGAAGAGCAGCCCATCACACTTGTGTTCTTCCCAGGTACCAGGCACAGGAAGTCAGTGGGGACAGAGGGCAGAATACTGGGTTTTTACCCACAGGGTTCCGGCCCCTGTCTCTCCCACTGTGATTGTCTCCCTCAAGTACCCTCACTGCCTCCTGTCACTCACCATCTGTCTGTTCCACCCCAGCCCCCAGGATCTCTGACATCCTGAGCTCGGTGAGGAGGGTCTCGGGGACCCCGGAAGCCGAGGGGCCCCCACCCTGCCTGTCTCCGACTCTCCCAATCCCCCTGCCCACCCCGTGTAAGTAGCCACCCCAGGCCTGCTACCCTGCTGCTGGGAGCTCCCTGCGAATGGCCTGGTGGCTGACTAGCTTCCTTGCGTCCCCTGCACGGCCTTGGCTCCCATCTAGGGCGAATGCCTGGGACCAGGCAGAGCTGTGTGGGCATCTTGTGTGGCATCCTGTGCTAACTCAGGGGAATGGGGTGGTGCGCCTCAGCTTCTTTTCAGGGGCCTAGCCCTGCCCTCCCTGCTCATGCCTTATCTGCTTCCTTCTTCCCAAACCTTACACCTGGCACCCCTACCTCCCCAGAGGGTCCATTCTATAGCCTGGCATCAAGCAAGGACCCTCCTGGGGCCCTTCATCAGAGAAGTTGGCAGGGCCCCCAGCTGCCAACCCTGGCCTGCATCCCACAGCCTGGTCCAGGCAGCTCTGAAGCTGCTGGTGCTCCTCAACTGTATGGCACCTTGTCCCTGTGTAGAAGGCGCCTGGTATGAGTTCCTTTCCACATAGGTATCTGAAGCAAAAGAAGGTGTCTATGTCGTGACCACCACTGCACCACACTCCTGGGGCCCAGCAGCTCATGGCCAAGGAAAAGTTACAGGAAGACATTTCCATAGTGACAGCCCTGCTAGTTTAAAAGATGTGCCCTGAATGGGCTGTCTACCTGGGGCTGGGACCATCTGTTCTTGGTCACATTCTTCTGCTCGCTCACTCAATGATATGTCCATCTGTCAAGCCCTTTCCTAACCCTTTCGTGAGCAACAGTGTCCCCTGTCCCTTTTGGGCCATGTTGCCGCCATCTGCCTAAAGCAGCTTTCAATGCCACCTCCACAAACAGGTGCACATTCCTTCCCAGAGCTCGTTATCTCTGCCTTCCCATTTTGTCCCCCTACATCTCTGTCCCACCCCAGTGACTCTGTCTCTACATGTCCCCTACGTCTTTCCATAACCGTTCCCTCCACCCGTGTTTCTCCACACCCCCACCGCATCCTCTGTGTTCCCCCAAGTTCACCCCTGAGCTCCTCTATCCTGTCCCCTTCCATCCTTCACAGCCCCCATGGCCCCAACACTCTCCATAAACTTGCCCCATACCCCCTACCAGCTTTCCCATCCATTCCACTTCCATCCTCCACAGCCCCCACAATTCCCACCCCAAACTTGCCATCCTCTCCCCTTCCAACAGCATCCATGTTCCCCTACACCCCTCAGATCCCACACAAAAACCTTTTTCTCCCTTCCCCTTCATTCTCCCACATCTTTTCCCTCAGGTTCTCTAGTCTCCACACAAACTTTCTCGTCTTCTCCCTTTCCATCCCCACCTCACATTCCTCCCCCACCTCCCCTCATTTCTCACCCCCTCCCTGCATCCTCTCCCCAGGGCCTGGCTTGAAGGCTCCGGTTCTCCCTGCCTGCCCCACTGCCTGCCTTGTGCTCATCATCTGTCTGTTCTGCCCCAGCCCCCAGGATCTCTGACATCCTGAGTTCAGTGAGGAGGGACTTGGGGACCCTGGAGGCCGAGGGTCCCCCACCAGTCGGGCCCCCACCCTGTCTGTTTCCGACTCTCCTAGGCCCCCTGCTCACCCCGTGTAAGTAGCCTTCTGAAGGGGCTGCTGCTGCTTTTCGGGTTCACACTGATGCCTGAGGCCCCTTTGCCTTGTGGGTCCTATGGGTGTGCCCAAAGCCTGGCTCCATGCAGCCCATTTTGGGGAGGGCAGAAGACTGGGAGGAGGCCACAAAGCCTCTGCTGCATCACAGTGTGTTAGGGTCAACCATATGAAAATACCATTTGGTCTTACGAAATTGAAATCATGGTTAAAGAATGTGTGTGTATGTGTGCAGGGGGAAACACCCAAAAAGCAAGATTTGTAGCTAAACCACCGCTCCTCCTGCTGGGTAGTCACTGGTTTCCTTCAGGTAGAAGGTGACACAAGAGTCATCAGCATGAACACAAGGGGCTGCACCTGGGTGGCTGAGTCAGCACCTGTGCAGGGCTTGGCAAGCTGTGAAATGCTGGGCTTGTGGGGCAGGGGGTGGGGCTTGTGCCTTTAGGGCACGGCACAGGGTCTAAGGGGCACCTCCTTGGGGTGAGGCCGCAGTTGGGGCAGCAGGGAGCAAGTGAGGCAGTGGGAGGTACAGAGGTGGCCACGAAGGGAGGCAGCAAGGCACAGGTTGGCCTGGAAGCTGGGAGGAGCCAGCTGGGCTCCTGAGCTGGTCAGGAGCAGCAGACACCCGCACTGTGTATCACTTACAGGGATGGATGACATCTCAGGGCTGCAGCCCCTGCCTCCACCCCCACCCTCGGGGACGCTCAGGCCCAAGAGGCAGTGCTGAAATGCTCCCAGAGAAGAGGCTGCTGGGCCTAGGGCGGGTGGATGCAGGAGCACAGGGGCCCAGAATGGCTGGGGAGTGGCTGGGTGAGTACTTAGGTCCCTGGGGCTCTACACAGACCCAGTCAGACCTGGCCTTTAAGAGGGGACAGCACTGAGGGGAGGGGAGCAGTTGGGGATACAGCCTGCAGGAGTTGCGGGAGCAGTGTAGGTTTGGGTGAAGAACTGGAGACCAGCCACTGAGGGTCTGGTGATAGAGGGGTGAGTGCAGCCTGTGGGGCTGTGAGTTCACCTGAGCCTCTGGAGGTGTCAGGACGGACGTGCTCTGGCCCTGCAGGTGGTACAGGGCCCTGTTCTCAGATGAAGGACTTGAGGCAAGGAGAGAAGCCTGGATGGGGGTGGCCAGCCAGGGCCCCTTCACAAGTTTGCCCTAAGGCTAGCTGGGAGCAAGGCCTATAGTTGGTCTGGGCCCACCAGGAGACTGAGAGCTGGAGCGGAGGTACTCAGTGAGACTGTACTCAGAGTGCTCCAGGCTGAGGGGAAGGGCAGTCACAGCTGAGCGGTGCTGGGGCAAATGTGCAGGCGGTGGGGTGGGCCTCACTGAGTTGGGTCCTTGCTCCTGGACAGCTGCTCTGGCACCCTGAGCATGCCAGTTTCTGAGTCCTGGAGAGAATCAGTAGATTAAGGAAGGGGGCAGTATCTCCAACTTCTGAGGGGCTGGGGTGCATTTTAACTTTGCCTCGCTGGAGCCAAGCAGCTGAGCCCGATGTATGCAGGAGTACCTGCCCAGGGGAGGCTGAGCTGCACTCCCCGAACCCTCTGCTAGAACCGGGCACAAATCGATATTTCTAGAGAGGAGCAGCTTGACAGGCCTGTGTGGAGAGGACCCAGTAGCCCAGGCAGCAGGGCCTGCTCCTGACAGCTGTCTTAGTTTGTAATCAGGGTAAGTGCCTTGGCCCCCTGGTCGGCTGAGCCCTCAACCTGGCCCCCACCACTACCCAGTACCAAGGCCACCATCTCCTCTTCCCCTGTTCAGGCCCTTCTCTAGAATATGGAATTATGCTCAATCCAAACTGATTCCTCTCCAAGATGCCTGCCTGGGGCAGTGCTTCTGGGAACTCTCTCACTGACCTCCCTGGGGCCATGAATTTAGCCCTGGCTGGCACAGGAGGGGATGGTCCCAGAAGGAGCCAGAGAAACAGAACCTGCTGTGGATTTAGCTACACCATTTGCCTGTGAAAAGGAACCTGGAGCCTGTGCCCCCTGGGGTTGCTCAGCATTGCCTTCTGGGGATCTTCACTTGGCAGGACCTCTTCCAGGCTTGACTTAATGCCACATGCCACAGCTTGGTCTCCCTGTGTGCCTGGGAGTGTGGGCCCAGGCAGTCCTCAGTTACCAGGCTCTGTAGGACCTTCTTCATGGGCAGAAGCTCCTCCATACCTGCCACCCCCTAAGGTGCCTCATCTCTCTCTCTCTCACTTGTACATCTTGTCTTTCTTCTGGGCCACACCTGCACCAGGGAACAACCAGAAGCAGGGAGCCTTGGGGCTGAGTTGTGCTGGGGTCTGGATAGCAGTGATTCCCTGGGGTCAGAAGGCAGCATCCTGCTCCAGGCCTCACTGATAGCTGTGTGAATGGCCTTGTGAAGCCTCAGCTTCCTTATCTGTAGAGTGGGTATGCTATACATACTTTAACCCTGTTTCTTAGACTTCAGCAGATGGATACCATCTTCATGATTTGTGCTGTAACCATATATCCCTTCTGTTGTTTACTCAATGTATTTTGTTTCTACTGACTCCCATTTTTTTTCTTTAAAAAACAACTTATTGAAATGCAATTCACAGACTTCAAAGTTGACAGTTTTAAAGTGTATGTTCAATGGTTTTAGTGCAGCTATAACCACTTACAATTTCAGAACATTTCCCATGTCCATTAGCAGTTATTCCCCACTCAACCATCCAGCAACTTCATATCTACTTTCTGTCACTGTAGATTCCACTAGTCTAGATATTTCATATAAATTGATTTAGACAATACGTGGCCCTTTGTGATGGACTTCTTTCATTTATCATAATGCTTTCAAAGTTCATCCATGTGGAAGGATGTGTCAGGACTTCCATCCTTTTTATGGCCAAGTAATATTCCATTGTATGGATATACCACATTTTATTTATCCATTTACTAGTTCGTGAACAGTTGGTTTGTTGCCATTTTTTGGCAGTTATGAATAATGCAGCTGTGAACATTTGTGTACAGATTTTTGTGTGGACAAATATTTTCAGTTCAGTTGGGTATTTACTTAAGGGTGCAATTACCAGTAACTATTTTTAATTTTTTGAAGAACTGCCAAACTGTTTCCAGAGTGGCTGTACCATTTTACATTCCCACTAGCAAACTGTGAGCTTTCCAGTTTCTACACATTCTCACCAACACTTGTTGTTTTGTGTTTCTGCTAATAGGATCCTAGTGGCAGTACAGTGACATCTCACTGTGATTTTGGTTTGCATTTCCCTACAGACTGATGATTCTGAGCATTTTTGGATGTGCTTATTGGTCATTTGTACTTCTTCTTTACAGCAATGCCTACTTAGATCCTTTGCTCATTTTTAAATTAGGTTATTTGTCTTTTTATTGTTAGATTGTAAGCCTTTGTATATTCTGGATATAATTCCATAGTGAGATATATGATTTGTGATTCTTTCCTTCCATTCTGTGCTTTGTCTTTTCACTTTGATAGCGTGCTTTGAAGCACAAAAGTTTTTAATAATGATGACATGCAGTATCTCCATTTTTTCTTTGTTGCTTGTGTTTCTGGTGTTTTGTGTTTTGGGTCACATTTGAGAAAAGATTGTCTAATCCAAGATCTTGAAGATTTACTTGTGTATTTGTTTCTGAGATCTTTATAGTTTTAATATATTTAGATCTCTGATTTATTTTTAGTTAGTTTTCATATGTGGTATAAGAAAGTGATCTGATTTCATTCCTTTACACATGGAAATCCTGTTGTCCCTGCAGCATTTGTTGGAAAGACTGTTTAATCAGCTATCGAATTGTCTTGGCACCCTTGTCAAAAACCAGTTAACCATAAATGTATCAATTTATTTCTGGATTCTCATTTCTATTTTGTTAATCTGTATGTCTATTCTTACACATTATAGTAGTAAGTTTTGAAACTGAGAAATGTATGTTCTTCGAGTTGTTCTTTTTCAGAGCTGTTTTATTTATTCTGGGCTCCGTGCATTTCCATGTGTGTCAATTTATGGGGGGAAAAAAACAACTGGGATTTTGATAGGGATTGTGTTGAATATTTAGATTAATTTGGGGAATATTGCTATTTTAATAGTAAGCTGTCCAGTCCATGAACAAGGAATGTCTTTCATTTATTTAGATCCTCTTTAATGTCTCTCCATGATGCTTTTATAATATCAAGGGTACATGTCTTACCCTATTCACCTGAGCAGCTGACTTCTCTGCCTTAGCCTACATTCCCTGCTTGCACAGAGCTTCCAGGTAAACCATAGGAGAGAAATTATAGGGACTTCTCAGGCCTCTCCTGGCCTGCACAGAGCCCTGTGCTTACCCATGTCCTCCAGTATCCCCAGAAATCTGACAGGGCTTTTCAAAGTCCCATGAACATCTCTTTTCTTGGTTTTTCCTTTTAAGGTTTTTCGTTGGCCTCTTGCTAATAACACTGCCTCAGGCAGCTGTGACATTAAACAGTTGCTGTTGATTGTTTTCAACAAACATTCTTTGACTGAGGCTGTGCACCCAGAGTAAGCTCTGCATCAGATCAGATAAAGACTAGTGCTGAGAATGGGGGTTTTCCATGAGCTGCCAGTCAGATTGGGACAGTTCTCTGGGATGGAGCATTTGGGGTGTTCTAAACCCATTCTCCCCCTCCAGTGCTGCCAGGCTGCTGGCTGTCTCTGCTAACCATAGCTTTGACGCTGTGGGAACTTTATGTTTGCTAAAGTCTAAGGCTCTGCAGGTTGACAGATGGGTGCCCCTAGCCCCCAACTCGTTCCTCCTCACTCCAATTCTTAATTGTAATTATTTTTAAAAATTCAGTATTATTTCACTTACCACTGTAAAGGTGCATAGGGAGCAGAACAGTGCCATTCCATTCTAGCTGCATTCATTCCATTGTCTGCTGAGGGTCTCGTACCGGGACAGCCAATTTCTCTTTGTCATGGGCAGTTCAAGACATGTTAACACCAGAGATGTCCCCCCTGAAGTGATTGGAGGATTGTCCAAGAACTCATAAAGAACAGAGCCCTCGCTTTGCACTTTATAGACCACTCAAACCAACTGGGGCCCTGGGGAAGACCTGGGGTCAGGGGAACTCCTAAGCAGCAGTGGGATGCTCAAGTTGTTGCACCCCTTGGGAGGGATGGGGTGATGGGAAAAAGGCAGTGAGGGCCCTAGGTTACCCAGAATGGAGACAAGGCAGGAAGGTATGGTAGGTACAGCAGTTGTAGGGGAGTTGATGTGCAGGTAGAGGAGGTGTCTGTCAACCAGAAACAGGGCAGCAGACAAGTGTAGCAGGGCATTGTCCTGGTAACAGAAAGGCATCTGGGCCAGCGACAGTGGGCCAGAGGAGAGGTCGGCCCTGAAGATAGAAAGTGTGGAGCCACCTTCAGAGAAGTAACCAGTACAGCAGGGGGAGTGTATGAGGTCCCCAAAGAAGAGAGGAAAGAGGGAAGGCTGACTGCTTAGAATTGAGAAGCACCCACTTAGGGGCTAGAGAGGCAGGAGGGCTGGAGCAGAAGCAATTGAAGGGAGAGAGAGTTTCTGCTGGGGTACAATCTCAAGTGTCAAGAGAGTGAGGACAAAAGGCCATTGACTGTGCCAGGCCAGAGCCCAAGTACCCACTCAGGAGCTTGGCAGAGAGAGTAGGCCTGAGGTGTGGAGAGCAGGACTTGTGATCACAGGGAAGGGGCTCTGCAGCCTAAGGCCCATCCTCCCAGAAGCTTCTTCCCAGGGACCACTAGGCAGTAGGGAGACAGCTAAACCTGGCTGTGCTATGTTCTAAAAATGAAACTCCACCCAGACTCGCAGAAGTGGGGTACCCCCACCTAGTACCACAAAAAAAAACCAGTGGTACCTCCTGGACCTCCCAGTGGAGGGAGGTAGACCGTGCTGTCCCCAGGGGATAGGTGGCCACACCCCTCACAATGGCCTGTGATTAGATTCTCAGATTGGACAGTTGCACAGCATTCATGCCACAGTGTACCCTGTGTGCCCATTTGCAGGGCCTCACCAAGTAGATGGTGGCAGTTCTACACGGAGAGGCCAGGCAGCCCTTTTGGGAACATGGCTGTGCTGTGTGCCAGGGAGTCAAGGTCCTTTGGAGCACACAGGGGAGCCACACATGCCCATGCTCAGAAATGCTGTGATCCCGAGAAACCTGGTAGGAAGAGCCAGACCTTTTAGTGCATTTGTTGACATCTGAATTTTTACCTTTTACCATGTGGCGTGTTTTGCTTTTAAAATCATGATGTGTGCACATGTGTGTGGTGAATGTGTGCACGTGTTCATGTGTGTGTTCATGTGTGTATGTTCACAAAGAAATGGTTACATACCTAATTCAGGATAGCACTTTTCTCTGTGAAGGACAAGACAGAAGGGGATTCACTGGGATCTACAACTATATCCGAAACGTTATTATATCTTTAAAAAATGTCTAAAGCAAACAGGAAGTGTTCAGATTTGAATCCACACCGGTATGAGTATGTCAGGAACATTATACTTCTTACACATGGTTATTTTGCAAAAAAAATTAATTCTAATTTTAATTTAAAAGAAAAAAAACACGAACACTGCCTTGAGGGCTGCATTGGTAGATAGAGCTGTCCAGGGGATTCTGGAGAGGGTATAGAGGAGCGGCTGTGGACCCAGATCCTGGGGCATCAAGTGATGGGACAGCAGGGGCAGGGGCAGATCATGTCTGTAGGCATCATCAGAGGTCATAACTAGAAACAGTGGAGAACTGGAGTTACCTGAGAGTGGCAAAGTGAAGCCAGTGGTTACAGGTCCCTAGAAGGAGAAAAGACCAGTGGCCATGGAGGCCATGGAGGCCATCCTGGGAGCTGCCTCACAACTATGCTACTGTGCCTGGTCAGAGGCCTGCCCCAGACCCCCTTGCTTCCCTCACATGCATTCCCAGGGGCACCTCCCAAGCCTGCATTTACACTGTGCCTGCCACTCCAGCGCATCTCCCACTCCTCAGCCACCAGCTGCCCTGTGGGAGGCCCTTCCTGAGGTAGAATCTTTTGTTCTGCTGTGACCCCAGTTCCTGTTCTGGCTTGGCATGCAGAAACAGTTGTTGAATAGAGGTGTGAAGAGCAGATGGAAAAGTGAGAGGCTGGAGGTTGTGAAGTGGCATGCAAGGATGAGGGCCAGGAAGGGACCAGGCCAGAGGGGAGCACACCAGGGACGCCAGGGCCAAGTTTACAAGCGTGTTTTCACCATTACTGCATTTTCCAGACATTTGATAGTGGGCATGGAGTGTGTTTATCACTTTTAAATGTTTTATTTATTTTTTTTACAAAAGAAGCTCTCCGTGGCACCCCTCGACTGTGGTGGTGGTGGGGTGTCCAAGAGTGAGGACCACCAGGGCTGGCATTCACAGATGTTGTACCCCCACAGCTCGCAAACAGGAGATTATCAAGATCACAGAGCAACTCATTGAGGCCGTCAACAATGGCGACTTTGAGGCCTATGCGTGAGTCCTGCTGGGAGGACAGGGTGGGTAGGGGCTGCTCTGCAGTGGCTCAGGCTCCTCAGGGCAAGGGGTGGGGCATTGAAGTGGGAGGAGCCTACCACAGAGAGGACCCCCCCCTCCTCACTGTATTTGCCCCCCAGGAAAATCTGTGACCCAGGCCTGACCTCCTTTGAGCCTGAAGCTCTGGGCAACCTGGTAGAGGGGATGGACTTCCACAGATTCTACTTTGAGAACTGTGAGTGATGGGGGAGGTGCTGCTGGGGGGAGCCTGAGGGAGACCTGACCTCTGGGGCCACGATATTGGTCTGCCCTACACCCCACCTCTCGGGGACCCTGGCCCTGGATCCTTCTCTCTAAGGCCAGGCCCCGCCCTGTGAAAGGGCAGGGAGGTGCCAAACCCTTGCTCCGCCCACCACGCAGTGCTCGCCAAGAACAGCAAGCCGATCCACACCACCATCCTGAACCCGCACGTGCACGTCATCGGTGAGGATGCAGCCTGCATTGCCTACATCCGCCTCACACAGTACATCGATGGGCAGGGGCGGCCCCGCACCAGCCAGTCAGAGGAGACCCGCGTGTGGCACCGCCGTGACGGCAAGTGGCAGAACGTGCACTTCCACTGCTCAGGCGCGCCCGTGGCCCCGCTGCAGTGAAGGTGAGGGCGACGGCATCCCAGGGTAGGCAGTCGGAAATGGGGAACTAAGGCAGAGCCACTCTCAGGGAGCCTCTGCTCGCTCCCACTGGTGACTGGAGAAAGTATTTCTGAGAGAAGCCAGAAAAATGAAATCATATGAGGGAGGATGGCAGGCTGCTCCTCCATTTTCTCATCCATGAGATGACCAGGCTGGGTGTGGCAGGAGATTCCCAAAGGTTTGGGACAGCTGATGAAGGACTCAGCTACCAATGCTGGCAAGAGGTAGAACTCACTGAACTTCCTGGTCACTTTAATGGGTGGAGAAAGATCCTGCAAGCGCAGCCAATGGGCACCACACTCCGTTGGTGGGTAAAGGGTATAGGCAGATGCCCCACTTCCTGGGGAACAGCAAAAACAAGACTGCATTGTTACAGTTCCATGAGACCATTTGCACAGGTGGTGGTCACAATGGCATCATAAAGGCAAATCTCAGTTACACAGGAATGGCAGGGTAATTGAGTAATGACATCTTTAACCCTTTTTCCTGAGCTGGGCCATTGTGTGTACACTGACTCTAAACTCTTTTCAAGGTGCCTGTTTTGCAGACCACAAAGTCTAGGATCAGAAAAGTAAAAATGCTTGCTTAGAAAACTGGTTCACGCATGCCCCTTCCCTGCCCCAGCCACCAAGCAGTGACGGGACTGCCCTGCCTGCCCTGTGTTTCAGAGCTGCCCACCAGTGGTCTCATCCTGATCAAGTTGGTGTTTGGAGCCAAGCAGCCCTTCGGGGTGCACGGCCTGCCTGTCGCATGTTCGTGTCTGCCTCATCCCCTCCCCTGGTGCCTGTGTCTGCAGAAAAACCAAGACCAGACGTGATTTCTTTTTACAAACTAAATGATGATGACAACCACAAAAGAAAAAAAAAATTGACATCAGAAGACGTGGAAAAAAACTAAACAAGGAAAAAAATCTGTAAAAATCACTGGTGTTTGTGGGGATTTGAAACCAACCAGCCACTCCCCCCACAGCTCCACATGTGTGTCCGTCCAGTGCCTCAGCCTCCAGTGACCAGGTGGGGCAGTGAAATTGTCCACAAGGCTCCACCCCCTCTGCTGACCCCCGTGTTGAATGGTGTTAGTTTGTTAGATAACACACACACACCCCCACAAACAAAGGCATCTGCATTCTCTCTGCCAATGCATGGGCCTCTGCAGTGGTGTGCTTGCAAGTGGCTGTCGTGAGCTGCCAGACATCTTTGGGGATGGGGCCGTGGATGTCCCTCTGGGCCTACCCGTCTTTTCCCGCTACTTGTGCCTGAGAGTTGCTGTTGTTCCTTTCTGCTTTCTTTTTTCTCTTCCCTTTTTGCCCGTTGTCCTTTTAGCCCTGTGGAGGGATAGGTGTGGGGCTCCCCTGTGCCCACATTCTCATTCCTAGCCAAGGATGATGTATGCCAGCCAAGGACCAGGCCAGCCCCTCAGCCCGTGGAGCTGGCATTCCTAGCTGGGCCTTGGATGCTGCCACCCTCTGGAAGGATGATGGAGACAGAGTGGAGGAAACCAGAAGCGACTGAAGACTCTGCGTTAGGCTTGACTCTGCCCTCAAGACCATCCCAGGAGACCCCAAGCAGCGCTGGTCTTTTCTTAGAGGCCAGTGAGGTGCATGTAGAGTGGGTGCACTTTAGTTTGACTTTATGTCTGGCTGAGGCAGGCCAAAAGGACATACCCCTGTGGGGCCTCTGCCTGGGGCTGGCCCCCTCCCTTCTCTGGCCAGGCCCTCCTGGTTAGCCCCATCACCACTTGGAAGCAGACACAAGAAAGAACAGCCTCATGCCCTGACTGAGCCATAAAGGGCTGCAGGCCTCCTGAGTTGGGTTGGGTGATAAAGGAAGTAGCACAGGGGGCAGAAAGCATGGAGACAGATGGCTGTGGGGCCATCTGGGCTGAGGCAGTGTCTAGACAGCTATTTTCTAAAGTAGGAGTGTTTGCACCACCTGGGCCTGGAAGCAGAGGGAAAAGGACCTGGAGCTGCTCAGAAGCCAAGGTTGGAGTCCCTGGAGCACAGCACAAGGGGTTCTCAGTGCAGGAATAGGTATGACCAAGGCCGGTATCAGGGGTGTTGCTTCCCTCCTCAAGCCAATAATGCCCATGCAGGGCCCTGGTGGAGTATGAGCCTGTAGGGAGGTGGAAGCCACCGCACCTTCCAGCTAAGCCCTGGAGGTTGCAGGGACACAGCAGTAGGCAGAAAGGCAGGCTGCGGGCAGGAGGAAGCATGTAGTCCGATGGCCTGGCCCCCATGAAGACCAAGGAAGGCCCAGCCCTGGATACCTGGGGTCAGGGCCCAGAAATGGGGACTTGAGGGAGGGATCCAGGGGGCATGGCTGTGCCCACCAGTTGCTGTCTGGCCTGTGAGGCAAGGTGACAGGAGAGTGGGGAGGAGCCTATGTCTCCATGGCTATATGTCTGCAGCCCCATGAGCACAACTGTGGACATCAGGTGCCTGGTGTAGGGGGTGGGCACCATGTGGTGCAGATAAAACATTTGCAGAGGAGAGCTCAAGGGGTTGGCCAGGTAAGGGGCTGGGGAGGAAGAGACCCCAGGGAGGACCCTGCCCAACACCAGGCACCTTCAATTCAGGTTGTGTTTTCAACAAGAACTTTTATCTTCCTGCCACGACTCAAGGTGAGAGAGGGACATGGAGTGGGGAGCAGACTCCGGATCCCACTCAGGGGGTTGCCCATGAGGGACACTCAAGAGTGGACACACCCATTATGCCATCCATACTCTGCTCAGGATGGCTGGTGCCCAGGCCCGCCCTCCCTCTGTGGACACAGGGTAAACATCTCCAGGCTCCATGAGCGTGAGGCCCTGGTCCAGGCACCTCCTCTGCCACTGCTCCTGTTACCGCAAAGCTGCCTGTCTGGGATCATTGGTTTGTTTTGTTTTCTTTTTCTGGGGACAGTTCTTTTGCATGACCCCTAAGGAGAACCACACCCTGCATTGCTACTAGGTGTCCGTGCGTGGCCCGTCCGGCTGCGGGGCGTGCGGAGGCTCGCCGGCCGCCCCCATGCCGGTGGACCTTCCTCCCTCCTCTTTTTGCTGAGTTTTATTGTCTTTTCTTTCTGAGCCTTGTAAGTGTACAAAAATTCTTATTTTGTTCTGTCTCGGGAAACTGCAAATAAAAACAGGACAAACGGCTTCACATGTAGCTGGGTGGTTTGTGACAGCACCTGGTGACCCCACCTCACCTCAGACCCAGAACTCCTGTCATGTGGCCCCAGGCCAGGCCTAGTCAGAGTCCACCCAGACAAAGGGCAAAGAGGGAGGGTTAGGTAGTTGTTTTCAGCCTCAGGCCACCCCTAGGGTTGTACAGTCATACCATGGATTGGCCAGCTGTCCCTCTTCAGTTCCTCCAAGTCCTTGAACCTGAGCCATCCACCCTGCACTCAGGGACTGAAAGCTGTCACAACCTCAAGTCCCCTTTGTCTGCAGTCACCAAATGGAAAGCTCTAAGAGGAGCCCTGGCCCCTGACTAGGCCCCAGCTGTTCTGTCGAGTCTCTCATCTCAGCCACTCATCTGCCGTCTATGCATGAATCATGAAGGCCAGATACAGTCGACACACCCACAAGGGCCTGTGCCTCACACCAACACCCTGGGCTGCAGGGATGATGCCCCACATTGCCCGCAGAGGAGTCAGAAACGGCAGAGGGAACTGCACTACAGCAGTGGCAGGAAGTAGACAGGCGGAGGGCAGCCTGAGGCCAAGACGGGAGAGAGGAGGGGCTGACGGCATCACGGCAGTCCTAAAGGCCAGTCCACTCAGGAGTAGACAACCATCTGCTGCCCAGGCTCAGTCCACTGCCTGTGTTCTGTTGCCCCAGAAGGGCTACATTATCCAGCTATGCCCGACAACTGGAGGACTTCGGGAGTATCCTATACACCCTGTGGTGGCTCCAGCCTGATGCCTGCTCTGTCATCCAAATGTCACCTAGGCCCCAGGCCAGAAGGGCAGACCCTGCCAGCTGTCTGTTCCACCTCACACCTGACTGCTTTCTTAGGACAGAAACGTGGGCATCAAAACCAGACCTGCCCTGCCCCTCTTGGTCCAGCAGTGCCTTGGGCCCCTTGGCCCTGGCCTGTCCCACATCGCACAGTGGCTCAACACCAAGTAGAGGTAGTGGCTTGAAGGTCCCAGAAGTGGCAAAGTACCAGCACCCTCTACTGTTTCAGACACTTGGTCTGAAACCTACGTGTCTATAGGGGTGCTACAGCAAGTGCCCCTTGCAAGTGTCCTGGTGGTAGACCTTGCAAGGCAGGGAATCTAGGACAGCCTGTGGAGACAGCGGCATGTCCTGCTGTCCCAGACACAGAGCTGTATCTAGGGCTTGACTCACCTATCAGCTGTAATCAGATGAGGCCCAGGCAGCTTTTCCAGGCCAGACTCTGGAAGGGGGGAGGAAGGGGTAGGCAAGGCAAGGAGAACTACAGAGGCCACAGTCCCTGTTCAGTCCCCATGGCTGGAGGTCCCAAGCACTGGAGTATGGCCATCCCTTGTACACATGCCATTTCTGAGGTCTTTCTACAGACTACAGACAGGATTGGCACTGTGCTTCCACACTCTTAGGCCCAGCACTCCACAACCAAGTGTTACCCAGCCAGCCTCCCACAAGGGGAAGGCCCAGTTTGAGATATTTCACCAAATAAATACCCCTGTGGGAACCCTGGCAGGCTCTTCTGTTTTCAGCCCCTGGAGTCCATGCTGGAAAAGGCCCTTGGTCCACTTGTCCAGAGCTGAGAGCAAACAGAGGCCTGGCCTCTAACTGATCAAGCAAGGGACACAAAGGAGTCAGGATTGGCTTTGACCCCCCAATCATGGGGCAGCCAGCTCAGCTCTGTCCTAAATGCCAAAAGCAGGTTCTAGGCCGCAGTTTTACCTGGATGGACTGCTCCTCCTGTGCCAATCCACAGGGCCCAGCCCTGACCTTGCCTGTGAGGAAGTCTGGTGGGTTCTACACAGTGGAGCTCATGCATCCAGGCCTCAGATTGCAGGTCTCCCTGGACTGAGTGTCCTGATTACAGCATCTACCAGGGAACAGAAATGAGTGGCAAAGCAGTTTCCCTTTCTACTCTGGGGCTCCCTCGCCTGGTGAGCAGCAGAAAGAGACAAAGGTTCCCACCAGACATCCAGTAAAACTGTCCTGGTAGCTGTCTCTCCTGCCTCTCTCCCCTGCCCACCCCCAAGACTATCTGCTGGCCACTTACAGCCAGCAGTTAGGCTATGGATGGCAGAGGGGAGCTCCCTTTTACAAAGCTCAACAATAAAACCACAGCACCATATTAGAATTTTGATACACATTTTTATCCAACAGGAACCTCTCCTCTCAAAACAAAACCAAGTTAGGCAGCATTTCATACTTCTTGTCAAATAATTAGCATACAAGAGAGACCAGCCACACAGCAGAGCCCTGTCACACTGTCAAGCCCCTCCCAGAGAAGCCCCCATCCTCAATGACCAACAGGACACTCAACTTGGTGCAGGGCAGACAGCAGACATGGGTGACAATCTCATCTCTGTCCCTTGCATTCCCACTTACGGGAGAGGAAACTGTTCCTTTCTCCCCATGGATGCCGACCAGGGTAAGGACTGAAATTTGACAAAACCCACAGAGGGCTAAAGGCAAGGTCAGTGCCCATGTTCAGGCATCAGCACTCCAGTGGGCAGGGCTGGGCATGCCACATCCCAGGGCTGGAGACAGCAGTGCCTAGCTCTGGGCTGAGGGGCCTCATGGCAGTATGAGGTCAGCAAAGGCCTTCAGCCAGCACAGTACCCATGGGGCAGATGGCATGTAAGCTATCAGGAGATGGGGTTGGGCCAGTCCAGGTCCCTCCCCAGCCCACTCAGTGAAGGCAGGCTGTCTGGCACTTTTGTGTGGTAGAATGGGACCTCTTGGGTGACCAAGAGCCAGTGTGGCAAGGGAGACAAGCTCAAGGGAAGGCTTCACAAGGATGAGACCATGCTGGTTCAGAATCTGGTGAGATGGCACCATCCAGCAGGGACTTCATGAGGACAGGATCCCAAAGGTGCAACTTGAGCTTATGTCCTCGAGAGCACAAAATGGGTGGTCTGGAACACGGCACCACAGCCCACACTGGACGAGAATCCCCTGCTGACAGATCTCTCTCAGGAGCCTGCCTCTAGCACTGGGCAGGCCTCCTGTGGGACAAGAGGGACTTCTAAATCCCTGGAGGCCAGACTGCTCCTCAACCTCCACCCTTCACAGGTGCTTCCGGCCAGGACAGGCCCAGAGCAAGCCCTCAGGCACGATTCCTCAGGCCAGGCAGCCCTTCTTGGGAGCCAGGAGCAGGGCACAGAGGAAAAGCTGGAGACACGTCCCACTTGGGAAAATGCCCAGGCCCAGGCGGCTGCTGAGACAGTCCAGCAGCCAGAAAGACAAATGAAAACTGGTTTAGAGAGACTACAAGATACAATGCTTTGATTCAGATATTCAAAGTAAAATTACTATAACTTAGGGAAGAGATCACCCACACAGCCCCATGAACTCTGGGTTGGGTTGGGCCTGAAGATGACTTCCAGCTGACCAGTGAAAAAATCCCCATTTCTTGGCCCTACTGGCTGGAAGGGCCACTACCCACATACTCCCAGGAGCATCTCTGCTACTCTAAATACCTCTACTTAAGTCATCTTTGTTGTACCAAACGAGAACAATGCTTGGGGCAGCCCAGTCCTCCAAAGAAGCCTATCTTTACAAAAATGGGAACAGAATGGCTGTCTCAGCAACTTGCACTGCCCAGCAGCTGCCTCCTAAGGGTACCTGCACCAGTCACCCAGCCACTGACTGGCCTTCACAGAATGCACACTGGTGCTGGCCCGCTGCCCTGGTCCAGCCACTGTGGACTGGAGAGGCTGTTCCAAGAGAATATGATCTTCAAGATGGCTCCAACCCAGCCCGGTGGCCCCACTACAATGAGGGAACATCATCCTGCTTGCTGGAGTCACTTTCTTCTAACATTAATACAATTAATACACAAAAAGGTCAAGAAAGAACTGGTTCTGAGCTTCCTGTGTTGAAGTCAGGGGCCGATCAAACTCTTCCTGAGGGCAAGAGGAGGTCTGAGAACCCAGTGCTTCAGCATCTACAGGAGTCACTGCGAGCTGATGGTTTCATTTGGCTCAAAAATATGCCTTTGGGGACCTCAAATTATCTTTCCAGAAATTACAACTCCACACAGAAATTTGAACATTTCCCCCGCAACCTCCCGAGATCCGTTTCACTACCCTCCCCAGTTCTTCCCAGGAAACTCCCAAAGTAAAAAATGAAGATGTGTCCCCAACTCTGAGTCCTGTTCTATGACAAGTTCTTCTTTTCCAGGTGCTTTACAGTTCTCGTTGTGATTGACGGTGCCATTTCCAGTGCAGGGGTCTCTGCTGCCTGGCATCACATGATTGCACAGCATGAGTTTTGTTTCCGTGCCTTATGAGAAACAAAGAGTTGAAAAAGGAGGATTCAGCAGGGTGGGGTGGCCCAGTACACTTCCCCAACACCCTTCCCAACTTGCACACTACACAGCAAGCTCTGCAGTACAAGGGGAGGACTAGAGGCTACAGGCTACCTGCAGGGTCTCTGCAGCCTGGCAGTGTGTTCCCTATCACTGAGGAAGAAACCAGAACAAAGAGAACAATACCACCTTCCATACACACCTCCAGGAAAACACCTCCACAGCTCACTTCATCAAGAAGGTAAGCTCAGGTTTTCAACGTCAAATCTTCAAGCCTGATTCTTCCCCAGCCCCATCCACTAATACAAACTATAAGTGAGTAAAACTCCTGCTGTTAAGCCAGGGATGGAGTTCTGGTGGCACAGTGGTAAATCTACCACTTGCTCCCTGACAACTCTGTGCAGTGGTTCAACTCTGTCCTACAGGGTCATGGTAAGTCAGAAATAACTCGACACCAGCAGGGCTTTTTAAGCTGAGTACAACCTAAGAAATGACGGTATGCACTGAATTGGGCTGACTCCTGTCTTTCACCAGCACACCCTGCACACTCCTGCCCTGTTCTGTGGAAGCACTCAGACAGCTGTGCTAACATAAGGACAGATGTGGTGCCCACTTGGGTCCATAAGGAACTGCTCTCACTACCTTCTCATGTCCCCTGGCTGCAGCTACACCCCAGCCCTGCTTGGCCATCGCCCTCCAAAACAAATGTGTGTGGATGATAAAGTAAAGCCATCCCTACTACTTACTGGTCAAGCAATGGGTCAACAGTCACTCTCAGAAAGGCCTCAGTACTGACCTGAGAGAAATCATCAGTACAAATAATCCTTGCCAATACCACTGCCAAGTGGGGATTAACAAGGTGCCTGAAACACCTTTTAGGGAGCCTAAATTACTGGCATTACTGAACTCCAGTAATCAAAAGTTGACCCAGCTTCGACTTCCTGGGAGGAGTTCATGTTCTGAAATCCACACCAGGAGCACAATGACGGCAGGTGGGAACAGCCCCTGAGCACTCCTGCTGCCACTCTGCTTTCCTGGGGCCTGGCACTAACCATTCTGGGCCTGGACACCACACAAGGGGCAAACACAGTCGACTGGTGTGAAATGTTCTGAGCCTTTTCCTTATGGAGCGTGCCTAGAGAGGTGAGAACACTGCCATGTTCTGTGGAGAGATGCCCAGTGGAAGCCCAGGCTGACACTCACAGTTTTATAGAAGGCTTTAGACTGCGTTCCCAGCACTTCCGACTTGGATACCAAGTCATCTAGCTTCTCGCCTCGCTCTAACAAAGACTCCATGGTGTTGTGCTAGACAAAAGAAGACAGAAAAGAACTCTGTCCAACAAGCAAACACTGACATTAGCCTCTCGTGGTCAGCTACCCAGAGCCTGGAAGGCTTGGGTGTGGAGCATCTTCTAAAAGCCCGGCAGGAAGGACACCAGAGGGGATGGGATCAGACCTTAACAGTGCAGCTCAGTCAACAGCTGCTAAAGGATTTCTTTTCCTCCCCCCAGCATCTATTACACTCTGGTGTCATAGTGGTTAAGAGCTGTGGCTGCAAATTAAGAAGTTAGCAGTTCAAATCCATCAGGTACTCCTTGGAAACCCTGTGGGGCAGTTCTACTATGAGTTGGAATCTACTCAGTGCCCATGGGTATTACATTCTGACTTTGTTTTGCTTTTTCCCTTTAGAAAAAAATTTACTGTGGTACAATATAATAAAGATTTTACCATTTTAACCATATTTAAGTGTATGATTCAGTGTCATTAGTTACTCCCACTCTGTTGTGCAACCATCTGTTCACAGAAGTTTTCCATCAACTCAAACACACTGAAGGATTTAAAGCAAAAGACAAGTTAATGGGTACTGTCTTGGGGGTACAGGGTGGAAGTAGGTGGGACTAGAAACAAGGGGAACATTCAAAGGATTCTGATGAAAGCTCAGGCAAAGACCACAGGGGCCTAAACCCATGGAGAAAAGTGAACAGCTGCCCGTGTACCACATATGGTGAGAGTTAAACACAACAACAAAGCAGAAACAGCTACTAGTAAGGAAATTTCAGGTCAAAATGCTGGGTCCAGCTTTTCATCTACAACTGGCACACCAGATGACTCTGGCTGTGTCACCAGAGGCACAGCTGCCTCATATCAGTGCACATATACTCTGAGGGACCTCTGCGGCACCTGCCTGATCTCTGTAGGTATCTGAGCTTGTGACCCAAAGTAAACGAACACACTATCAGTGACAGTGAAATGTTCACAGCCTGGTCCAGACATAAGGTAGGTGCTGTTGACCAAGACAAGCAACAGGGGAGGAGAAGCAACCCAGGGCCACCTGAGCAGGTCTGGGTTTGAGGGCTCTGGCACTCAGGAGAGAAGGGCAATACCACTTTGTGAAAAGTGTTTTTATTACTAATAATACAAATCTCAACTCTCCATGCTTGATCTATGGCGAGTCCTCAGTTTTTCAAGTTTGCTCTATACCCTCTGTGCTTACCAGAATGATTTTGGTCTCATCTAGTTCAGCCTGCACTTTAGTCATGGGGTCGGCTTCTCGGGGGTTCTAGAAAGGAGCCAAAAATAAGAGCAAGTCAGGACTGGAGTGGTCACCTGGAAACAAAGCTCCCAATAGAGGGTGCAGGACACTGTGTGCCACTAAAGACTGCTACTATTTAAGAACACAGCAGAGACAGTGCCCACCCTGAACTGCAGGTCCCAGATCTCAGTGCAGTACCTCTGCATTTTTCATGCAGAAGGTTCAACAGAGAGCACCAGCAACATACGCTGTAAAGAAGTCACCAGAGCCAGAACTGTAAGGGCAGCTGACATTTCAAGAGTACACATTCCAGGCCACACAGTGTTTCTTGCAATCCTACCTGGTATTTACTAAGGTGATCATCCAGGGCTGTGTAGTGGATTGTAGCAGGGGATCCCACTGGCCAGTCTATCCTGTCAACTTGCTTGGAAAACTCATCTAGTACCTGCAAGACAAAGGACCCTCACCAGTAAGCCTGCCCACAACACAGGCTGGAATCACCCTGAAAGAGGTGCAGAGGCTTCCATAAGCCCAGGGAAGACACCTAATGGCAAGGGGGAAATCTAGACTAGAATTCCCCTTTCTAAAAGTTTTAATCACTAAAACATATGCTGAGTACTCTGGCGATTAAGAAGTATGCCCAGGCTAAGATGAACCTCACCTAGATGACAATAAAATTATTTCAAATTTAAACTACATTATTTCCAACCTGTGTATCCTATCAATTTTTAAGAAAAAATGGACACAAGTTTTACAAAGCAATTCTTCAAAAAAGGAATGAGGTCCTTTAAAATATAAGCAGCCACTGGATTTCATGTGGGGAGCAAGACAAGGTCTCGGTCTTCAAGGAGTCTGTGCTCAGCATAACACACAAAAAATATGTGTTTTATGTCGAGCTCTGTGGTGGTGACTGACATCAGGGAACAGAGCAATGGTAACTGTGAGGGCACCGTGGAGAAAGTGAGCTTGAGGGGGTCAGACAGACAGCAGTCAGGGAGGTAGACTGTGGAGCCCGGTGTGGTCTCTAGAAGGCACTGAAAGCCAGTGGTGACCCTTAGCTATGACTTGGGGGTCACACAGAGGGCACTCAGGCAGGCATATCATGGAGCCTGGTGTGGTCATCCACAACGCACTGAAGGCCAGTGGTGACCCTGAGCCATGACTAGAGGGTCTGACAGAGGGCACACAGGGAGACAATTGTGGAGCCTTGTGTGGTCTTCAGAAGGCACTGAAGGCCAGTAGGGGCCCTGAGCTATGACTGGGGAGGATTAGACAGAGGGCACTCAGGGAGACAGATTGTGGAGCCTGGTGTGGGTATCTAGAAGACATGCAAGCCACTGGGGGGCTCTGAGCTATAACTGGGAAGGTGAGAACAACAGGATCTTGTAAGTGGAGGCAGAAGAGCCAGGAGGCAGGATTCCAGGGATAAAGGAAAGACAACAGCATCAGCTAAGAAAAGGAACACATAGGTACAGGAAGGTGTTCTGGGGTTTCATTTCAAATGCAGAGATGCTGTGTGACTCAACGACACACAGAGATTAGAAGGGGGAAGGGAGCATCAGAAGTGGCTCTAAGGATCCTTGTCTGGACACAGTTTGAGGGGCAGAAGTTAAGACCAGGGAGAGGACTGGGAAGGGAATATTCAGTTGTTCTTCATTTAAAGCAGGGAGAAAAGTTAATTAATGTGTTGATATGGGACACAAAGTCTACAGCATATAGAATGTACTTCATCCCTTGGGACTCAGGCACCCTGACATCACAGTTACCCTGACATCAAGCCCACTAATGCTGCCCACTGGGCTTGTTAAAGGCCAACTCAGATGGACACAAACTCACCTTCTCTAGCAAGGTAAAAGCCACTCGGGAAGGATATTCACTGTCAGCAACAACCACACCTGCGAGGTTGTCATTTCGGACATAGACGTGGCACAGATATTCTAAAAGAGCAAGAGATCAGACATAGGAGGGTGACATGAGGGTTTCAGATTTTTTTAACCCACAAAAAAATCAGTCAAAGCATCACAGTCCTGACTCCTGCCTTTTGGACTGAATGCAATCATTTTTAGCTTTCAAGAGCTCAGGAAGGTTTGGGGATGAGGTTTTGGGATGACGTTTCAGGAGAGGCTTCAGAGCACAGTATGTGGAATACAGCACATAACCCACTGGAACACTGACATCAGCCTGGTTCCTTGCTAGTTCAGGATTAGTAAATGCTCAGGCCTGCATGCACAAAACCTGGGTCTAAAGGGCTGCCAGCAGTGCACAAAATAGACCAAGAGCATCATACCTGAGTAGACTTCCAAGTCACATCCTCAAGATCGGGCCTGACTGTGTCTCAGGGGACAAGAGCCCTCAGGGGCCCTCTTTCAATGCTGCTCCCAAATCCCAAGAGAAACTGGACCAAACAAGCAGCTTCCCCTTTCTTAAAAAAAACCCTCCCACAGTGACAGAAATTACTTTCCAGGGCTTCTAGCTTCCATACAATAGCAACCCTGCTCAGTCTGTTCCAAAGACAGATAAATAAAAACCCCTACTAGTGTGACTGTGCTGAAGTCATCATATGATTAAAAGGTACAGTTTGTTCAAGGGCTTCTACAAAATAATCACCATCAATGAACTGCTCATTTTCCTTACTCTGAAGGGATTCAGTTAACCATATCTCCAAACAAGGGTTATAACTTACTACTGTCTTGTCCTTAAAAATGTGATTCAAGGTTACAATTCTAAACAACAAGCTAACAAATAAATGAGAAGAGAGATTCTGAATCTCTTAAATCAGAAAAGGGCAGAGATCAGAACAGGATGAAGTGAAGTGGGGGAGAAAGGGGGAGGTTGGGAGATTATCACCAATGTTCTCCAGACCTGGTTTATATTCCAAATAAGACTCAGACACAGCAGTCACACAAATGCACACACTACACAGAAACTGGGAAGCTGATTCCAGTGTCTGAGTAAAGGTAAATTGGGAAGGGGAAGCACAGCCTGAGGGAGAACTGAGAGAATTATTTCACAGGATATGCATTTTCAATACTGCCTTGCCTTATAACTAACATATCAGTATAACTTCATATCACACTGTCTTATGGCCACTGCAGCCACGTGAGATCGTCTTTCTGTGTGATGAAGTTCACGTACACCTTTCCTCACCTATCTAGATGATCATGTCTCAAAATAAGCACAAAAAGTCTCTAGCATACCTGAATTATGAAGGGGAAAAATAGGTTTTCAAATTCACAGTCAAAAAACCTAAGGGGCATATGATGTAGGGTTACCTTGAAGACTCTACCTAAAAATGCTATTTTGAGGCATCTGCAACTCTGAATGGAAAAAAGAAAGAATATATGAAGGACATTTACCAATCCAAGAGAGTCAGACCCTCACTGTAAGGGAATCTAATGTCTGGGGGCATTGTCACCAAGGACGGCCTGACTGGGCACTGAACTATGCACAGGAAGCAGAAGGAGGAGGGGACAGAGGACAAGCTAGATGAGTGGGCTCCTGTTCTCCCATGAAATAGCCTCTCCTTTAAGAGACTGGAAACCCTGGTTGTGCAGCAGTTGAGTCCTATGGCTGCTAACCTAAAGGTTGGCAGTGCATATCCACCAGGTACTCCTTGGAAACTCTATGGAGCAGTTCTACTCTGATCCTCTAGCATCACTGCAGGTCAGGATCAACTCAATGACATAGGGTTCATTTTTTCTTTTTTTGGTTTCATGAGATGGTGCTGAGGGCTACATGTAGCCTGTAGCACAGCAGCCCTAGCTGGCTGGGCACAGAATATTGCTGCTCCTTACCTTGTTCTTTGACAGATGCTCTGCTGCCTTTTGCTGAGCGTTCCACAATCAGCTGACTTGTAAAGGTCATGAATTCCTGAACACTAAGAAACAGAGCACATATTACCTTCTTTCTGTCACCTTGTCAGTAACACAATGGAAAGTGACCTCTAGGTTTATGTAGTAAGGAGACATTGATTCTTGGTTTCATTCTTTTCTGTCTCAACAAATAATAAAAGCTCTATAAATGAACTCAAATACAGGTATTTACAAAGCAGTACCACTATTTAAACCACATGTGTTTGCTACCTAGCTCACCAAAACAACCCAACTCCAGACTTCTGGGATATTTTCTACAGGTTAAAGTCAAGATAATGTCCTGGTCAGAGCATTATTTGGGACACAGTACAGAAGGAAACAGTTTCTGCTCTCAATGCCCAGCTAACTGCCAAGAAGCAGGATAAGTAGAAATTCCACTAGAAAAACAAGTGGCAATAAACTGCCAAGTAGATGCACAGCCAGCTATGGCTGCAGCAACAGGAAGAACACTGGAAGGAATGGAGCGAAATGGCTTTGCTAAGACAAAGAAGTAGGAAATAGTCTATGGCAGCAGAAAAAGGTTCAGCATGGTCCAGTAGTGAGATCCATGTGAATCAGAGGAGTCACAGGTGAGAGTCCAGCTAGCAAAACAGAAGCTAACAGGTGCTGCTGATTGGGAAGGTGACAGAAGACAACTAGGGCCCATAAGAGCAGGGTTCTCAACTGGAGTCCATAGTAGGGCGTCAGCAGCTTTGTAAACTCTGAGACCGCACAGAGGACAGGGAGAATTATGAAGAACCCTAATTCTGGAGCAGACTGCCTAGCTTGGGATCCCAGCTCCACTGCTTAACTAGGTGGGTAACTTTAGGCAAGCTACTCATCACACTCTGCCTTATCACTTGTGAGAACCGAATGTAAAGTACTTAGCATGACACCTGGCACACAATTTAATAACTGCTATTACTCGGAGAAAGTGATATGATCAACGTAATCCCTTAGAGATGATGTCCCCAAATAAAGAAGTCTTTGCAGTAAAACTGAAAAGGGACAGGGTCTCAAGTACGACTGTAATCAGACAGACGAAGGGTTGCAATACATGCAACAGCTTACATATGAGGACCAGAAAGTTTGGAAGTGAGGAGGTCTTACAAGGAAAACAATGAGCTCAGCTGGAACACATGTTGTTTTAAGAGACGCTAGGTGAAATGTCCCCTTATTGTTGTAGCTGCGTTAACCATCTGAAGCTGGTGTGATATCACAAGACAGGGCGTTCAGCCCTACAACAAAATGTGTGAGAAACTACTGGTATTAACAGACAGGATAAAAAGACCCAAAATCAAACTTAGCCAAGACGACAACAAAAGTGTCATCAGAGAAAAACAAGAACACAGGACAGACAATAACTACAAAGGTAAAGAACGTGAAGTATCAAGAAGATGGTAACCCAAAAAGATCAGACAGTTTTAGCACAAAAGCAACACAAGATTTTTTCAGATCCTGCCAAAAGGCCACTGGTAAAGCCCTCTCATCAAGAAAAGCTTCACTGAAGCAGACAAAACCGAGTCCAAATAAATGTCACCAGGCTTTGATACAAGATAACTATAAATTGTAACCCTGTATGGGTTATTCCCCTACTGTGCCTGAGGCATCCCATCCCCTCCCACAGACGGGCTGGAAATGCCTGTGGTCTCTATAAAACACAGCTCCCTGTCATTAAAGTGCCGGGAAATACCATTTAAAGGTTTGGAGCCCTACAGATTCAGTGCTTCCTTCCAAATTGGCAATGCAGAATCACTTCGTAGTAAAAGTGGCCGGTATGCAACTGGGGTTTGAGTCCTGGTTGGTGGTGGCATAATCTCTTGGGACCCAGTGACTTCACACATAAAACGGAGATTACACCAATGCTTCCCACACTGAATTGTTGGGAAGCCCCACGAGACAACATAAATGTGGCGCTCAAAGAATGGCACCTGAACTACCCAGGTGAGAGTCACTGAGTAGAAGGTGTTGGTTTAAAACACAGATTTCTGGCCCTTGACCTACTTAACTAGTTCAGAACATCTGTGAATCTTGGAAATGTGCACAGTTCTGAAGTCCTCGTAATTTTTATACAACAGAAACCGCAAAAACACAGAGTGCGAGGCAGTGCTCTAGAACGGAATAAGCCTTCCTTCGGAGACCGGGAAAGTGGCCATGATGGAATTCACCGCGGGGAGCTGAGCCCACCACTCCGGGCCTCCCCCGACTGGCACTGACTTGTGCCTGCCAACAGGCCCGCTCACCTGGACCTCTGGAAGAAGCTGAAGGAGGACACGTCGTACGCGGCTTTCAGCAGCACCGCCTTGGGCTCGCCTTTGTAGAGGACGCTGAGACTGTACAGCTTCATGGCGCCGGCGCCCTCCGGCGGACCCGCAGCCCGCGGGATCTGCTCGCAGGGAGCAGCTCTGCCGCCGGCCCCGGCCTGCCAGGTATCGGCTGCTGACAGGGCCAACGCCGGTTTCCTCCTCCTGACTTGGGAGTCACTTCCGGTTCCGGTACTGCGGCCGCCGCCCGTCGCCTAACGAAAGATTGGTTTGTTTTCCGAGTCCTGAACGCAGGAATAAGCCGCCGGAACCACGCGGACGGGGCGGGGCGCCACGCCTGCGAGTTGCGCTTGCGCGCTGTCAAGGGCCAGCGAACCCGGCTGCCTCTTCCCACCCCGGGCCACGCGGGCGCTGGGAGATGAGCTCATCTTTGGCGCGTGACAGGCCTCGTCTGTAGGAGCTCCGGCACTCTCATATGAGGAATGAGAAGACCCTGTCCGTGCTTCATAGGCAGAGCAGACCCCAGAGCGACAAGTTGGGCCCTTGATTTGTGGGCGAGCTACCGTCATGGAAAGTTTTTGCCAACTGACTCCGCTTTTCAATGCAGGTCTTATTTGTGCTAGGGAATTCCTCAGAGAATCTGAAGACCTACCTTCATTTCCAGACGCCTGAGCATGAGTCTCACAGCGAGGGCAGCTAGGGCCTGTCCACACCTATAAAACGTGATAGCCGAGACAGCAACGATTTCCGAGGCTCTTTGCTGATCTCACTGAGCAGCGGACCTCCCCACCTCCGCAAAGGGCAGAAATGCAGTACCATACCACAAGGAGATGTTTGATGCACACTGACCTGGAAAATACCCGCTTTTTGCTCAAGATGGTGAAATAATGTTTTGTGGATGAAGGGATGTGAATGTGGCATAGTTCCCTAAGGTTACTAAATTTACTTCTTGCCCATTTCTCGCTTATTAAGTGACATAAGAAAGAAGCTTGCAAAACACATACAAGAATGTTGGTCTTTGAAAGCGTGACGATAAGGCTACTCAGTCACTATGCCATAGGGAATCCGGCCACCAGATCTAAAATGATGAGAAATGAATGTTATGTTTAGAAAGTCACTAGCATCACTAGTTAACTCAGGGTTTCTCCGCCTGCCGCTGACATTTTGGCCTAGTCCTCTGTTGCGGAGGTACCCAGTGCGATGTAGGCAGCATTTGCAGTCTTGTAACCACTAGATGTCAGCAGCTCCCATCTACCAGTCGTGGCTACCACAAAGGTCTCTAGACTTTGCTGGACGTCTCCTGGAAGCAGTGGTTGAAACGTTCTGTGGCTGAAGGTAGGTCCCACACCACTTGGCAGTTCTCTCAGCCCCTCCTTCACCAGTGCTCTACCCGGGGTATTTAGAAGTGTAGAGGTAGGAGGGCTTTTCCATACCCCCTACACTTTGCTACTGTTAAAATAAAAATCATCTTACAGCAATAACAGAAACTGAAATGTATCTGATGCACAATTTGCAAATCAGAGTTACACATTTTGACTAAACCAAAGCCAAACGCACTGCCGTCAAGTCGATTCCGATTCCTATTTTCCAAAGAAGAATGAACTGCCCAAAGATTCTCATAAAGCTAGAATAGGACTGATAAAAACAATTTGTGGTCATGAAGGATTCCATACAGTGTTGTCTTCAGGAACAATTAAAATAATTACTGATTGTGGGGTAGTGGACTAGAGAGTCTTTAAGAGATATGCCCCCTAGACTCCAGTTCGCCCAGTACGGAAACCATTCCAGAAGCCAACTCTTTGAAGAGTGAACTGGCCTATAAGATACAAAATGATACTGGTGAAGAGTTTGCTTCTTGGCTTAGTAGATACATGAGACTAACCGGACAGCTCCCGTCCAGAGGCAAGATGAGAGGGCGGAGGGGGACAGGAGCTGGTTGAATGGTCATGGGATATACAGGGTGGAAAGGTAAGAGTGTGCTGTCATAGGATAGGGAGACCAACTGGAGTTGCATAGTGTGTGTGTAAGTTTTTGTATCAAAAATTGACTTGGATTGTAAACTTTCACTTAAAGCACAATAAACATACTTACAGTAATAATTACTAATTTACCTTAAAGTCAGTTCCTGGTCTGACCCTTGGAGTTTTTGTTGAAATTACACATAGAGAATTATTTTATTGAAAGCACAATGTCTAAGGCAAAATGTACCTTACTAATCGGTTTGACTGAAAGGTAACTTTTAGGAGATTAATATTCTCGAGGCTCAAGGTTCAAAGATCACCTTATGGTGACAGCTTGTGTGGGTTCCTTCAACATTCATGGATTCAGAAATTCCATGACAACTGAAACTCTGTTCCTTACTTTCCTCTTTTGATCACGATTCTGCTGTAAAATCTTCGATGAAAAATATTCAATAATGACAGCCAGGCACCATCCAATTTCTTCCAGTCTTGTGGAAAGGCGTCTGGTTCTTCCATTGTCTAACTCTCTTTTTTCTGCTGCTCCGGAAAAGAGAAACTAGCTGTTGCACCTTGGATGGCTGCTTACAAGCTTCTAAGACTACAGAATGACCTAGGAGGTAGCAGAAACACCAAGAAAAATATTCGGCCAACTGACTGACATAACCCATAAAACCAAGAAGCAAATCCTATGAGGTGGTTGCTTGTACGTAAGCACCGTTGAAACTGCTTCTCATGATTGAAACTGCTTCTTGTGAACCTCAACAGCAACTGCATTCTGGAAAACCTGAGATGACTTATGTGGAATAACTTCTAAGAGTGGAAACAAAGTTAAAACAATGCTGTATTACTGGCATTGGGTAACACACAGTGTAAAACTGTGTGTTTCAAAAAAGATGGGGCAGTATTGGCATTTTTATAGTGAAAGGAACAAAGAAAGGGGAGTCTGGGTGGTTTCAGCCTTTCAGCTATTCATCAGAATGTCTTTGAAGTCCTCCTTTCTTCAAAATTGTGTTTAGCTAGCTAAGACAAATTACACAGGTTTTAAGTGTAAACCCTGGTGGCATAGTAATTACGTGCTACATCTGCTAACAGAAGATCAGCAGTGCAGATCCACCAGGCATTCCTTGGAAACTCTACGGGGCAGTTCTACTCTGTCCTATAGGGTCTCTTAGAGTCTGAGTCGACTTGATGGCTGTGGGTTTGATTTTTGGTTTTCAAGGGTCAGTGCTTACCAACACAGCTTCCTAAAAAGCTAGGCACCTGGTTGTCTGAAATGCAGGAACTAAAGACACATGGTTAGTTATGAATAAAGCTAATGAAAACACAAGCTAGTTACAGTTTCTAAGAGTTTAAGTCATTTGTCATCTTAAACTTTTGCCCTCTGTGAAATCAGGCTTTAGCTATGTTCTGTAGGCTTGTTGTGTCTCCGTGTCATCCTCCATCACCACATTTTGTCTTCAACCTCCATACATGTCATTAATATAGACACAGCAACAGTCATTTATTGGTTACTTTATTATGTATACATGAGAAAAGCATAACAAGAACTAGTCCATTCTACAGGTAAAACAAAACCCGTTAGTTGGATAGCTTAGGAGAAAACGGTTTCTTAGATCTAGAAAATAGGTCATCAAAACATCAGCATTATTTCCCACATAAAATCCATCATAATCTTTTAGCTTACTCAGTCCTATGTAATTAATTTCTATTCCACGTGATCCTGGATCAACAGTCTGTGAATCTGTGAGTTTCCACACAAGAGTTCTGGAAGTCTTGATTCAGTCTAGTAATATTCACATTGAAAATATCTATCATATGCCTTTTCATGAGTCTCTGATACAGTTAAATCCTATCAAGGACACAGAAAAGTAAAAACTATCTGCAGATGACAAAACTTAAAGTGGCCATGGTTAACTTTTTAGTAGTAATAAAAAACCTGATGGTAATTTATTACAAAAATAACGCAAAGCAAAATTCCCATTCCCACTGCTGTCATGTCGATTCTAACCCTATAGACAGAACAGCACTGCCCCATAGGGTTTCTAAGGAGCACCTGGCAGATTTGAATTGCAAACCCGGTTGGCAACCACAGCACTTAACCACTATACCATCAGGGTTTCCAAAGCAGAATAATCATGCCAAATAATACTAATATGTACCAAAATTATAAAGTCTCTAGACGTTCTATATTTATAAAACTCCATAAGTAAATGATGTGAATGCTCAGTAAAACCACTGGCCTTCATTCAAATTAGAGAAATAAAGCTATGACCAAGCTACCAATTTAAAATCTTGTTCTCTAGTATCAGGTAAAACATCACCGAAGAAATACCGACATTCATACAAATTTTTAACCCAAAGAAAATCGCATACTTCTCTTGATTTGTCCACACGTATTATGTAACTCACAACACGGCAAGTAAACTTAATAGCACCTTTTCTTTACAAAATGACAGTAAATCTTTTGTGACATTTTATGAAGTTCCAAAAGACAAGATTTTAGAAATAAAAAACGTCATTGTAAGATTAAAAAAATCCTCAGGAATTTCAGCATTTGATCACGGCGAAACGATATTGAATAGCTAAAAGAAAAACCCTTAACTTCTTCAAAAGTCCTAACACTTGGTTTTCAAGAATATGATAAATTCAGCTTGTTGTAATGAGATAGAATCATTGCCTTTTGGGAAGATTACACGGAAGTTCAGTAATGTAAGAAAATGTTGTCATTTTTAATACAGAAAACAAAATATTATATGTTCTTTGATACTAAAGCTCTTTAAAATATCACAAATTAACCCATTAAAATTCAGCCATGTTTAGCTTCCTACAGTCATGATTAAAAACTTATTAACCCATCAGGAGTCTCAGATGGAGGAATTCCAGACTCTCTTGACACAGTTAAACTTATTTTAAAATTACCCAAGGCCTCTTGTCAAAGGTTGTCCAACTCCCTTCACCTGATTTCCCTTGGTCCAGTCTGAGGAGAGTGTTCAAACAACACAAATGTAAACAAATAATGAAACTCAAGCACTAAATAGAGATTTCTCTAAATGGGAAAAAGACGAAGCAAATGGGAACCCATTTCCCCAAAGCAGCCACAAAATTCCAGGTACTTCTAGTATATTCGGTCTGTTTTTCAGAAGCAAAACAACTGTGTGATCTGTAGCATTTTTGAACATGACCTTCAAACCAGTATCTCAGCTAAAGAGGGAGCTTCAAACTCACTTTTCTTAGATACCAAAGATTCTGTTAGGTTAAAACTTGGGTGGCAGGTTTGATCAGTGTTTTGTTTTACAGTCTTCTTCAGTTGCATGAGGAACTGGTGGGCAGTGCAATGCTTCTGTGCCTGCCTCATGCCCAACTCATCCTTACACATCTTTCTGTTGGTGGCTAGCACCCTAGTAGAATTTTAAGTGCCCTACTCATGCCCACTGATTCTGATGGCTTAAAAAGACTGTGAGACTCCTCTGTCATAGCCACATCAGACTAATTTTTATGAACCTTGTTTACAGCTGCAGTTAAAGAGCCAAATTGTAACACTTAAGGTGGAGCTCAAGAGCCAAGAGATCTTTCTTTACTGAGAGACTGGGAAAAAAAACAGCAAATAAAAATAAATGCTCTGTGAGCAAGTCCCTGATTCTTTCGAAGGTACATGGACATGGGAAGATGGTGTCGAGATCTCATTTCTGCCACCATGTTTATCTGAAAACAAAAGTCATAGTAAGCCGATAATAGAAATTGATTAAAGTTTACCTAATGTACAGTTTGTAAATCAGGGCAACAGTTTGCTTAAGGAATCAAAAATGTCCTAGATAACTTCCAAAGTTTTTTTTATACCACATTTGATCAGCATTACCATGGAAAAGAAGAGCAGAATAGAACTGATACAGCAGTTTATTGTCATGAAGGAAATAATTACTGATTTACCCTAAAACATAGTTACTAGAGTCTGAGTTTTGGAGTTTCTATTAAAATTGCACTGTTATTTTTGAAGAAGCACAATGCCTAAGGCAAAATGTTCTTTACTAATTAGAGTACTGTTTTGACTTAAAGGTAACTTTTAGGAGAACAGTATTTTAGTCACCTAGTGCTGCTATAACAAAATACCACAAATGGATGGCTTTAACAAAGAGTTCAGTGTCTCTTTCTCGGCTCTGGAGGAAGCTTCTTGTTATTGTCTTCCCTTGGTCTGGAAGCTTCTCTGCTCAGGAACTCGAGGTCCAAAGAACAAGTTGTGCTCCTGGCACTTCCTTGTTTTTGGTGGTATGAGGTCCCCAACACTCTGCATGCTTCCTTTTCTTTTTATCTCTTCTAAGATAAAAGGCGGTGCAAGCCACACCACAAGGAAACTCTCTTTACATTGGATCAGGAATGTGACCTTAGTAAGGGTGTTAGGGGTCCCATCCTAATCCTCTTTAATGTAAGATTACAACCAGAAAATGGAGGACAACCACACTATACTGGAAATCATGGCCCACCCAAATTGATGCATGCATTTTGGGGGGAACATAATTCAATGCACAACAACCAGCGTTTTCAAGGCTCAAGATTCAAATATCTCAGGGCAGTAGCTTGGGTGGATTGCCTCAACTTCCATGGATCCAGAAATCTGGATTCCATGAGAGTTAAAACTGAACATCATGACATGACAATTTTCTGTCTTCCCTCTGAAGCTTGAGGATTTCTGATGCCATGCCATTTTTACATCATGCAACTGTTCTGTAAGTCCAAAATTATAAGGAAGAAGATTGTGGGGGAGGAGTGTCTATGGTCCAGTACACAGATCCACAGGAGTTGGAGTGTGCAGCTTTCTAGAGCCCAGGCTCATCCTGACTGCAGGTTCCTCTGCAGTCAGAAATGGAGCAACATGCCATGCCCTGGCCATGTTTAAATTCATCCCTGCTGGGCCACCAGGCAGACACCAAGTTTGTGGCCTCATCCAGCTCACAGGAGTGTTCTGGCCCTGGCCACACATCAGAACCTGGGAGATAGGTAGAAGCCAAATTAGGACATACCCCTGGGAGGCTCACCTGGGCGAAGAGCCACATGGTGGCCCCCTGCCCACTTGTCCAGTGAGCCAAGGCCAGAGCAGTAAGACTGGCTTCACTCTAAATGTGAGCTTCAGCATGTGGTCAGGCCTCCATGCCCTGATTCATTCACCAAGCTGAGAAGCTCACACTTGATGCCATCATCTGTGTCCATCAACACACCCACAGTCTCCAAGAACACTGCTAACTGCCACATTCCCTCCAGTGGGGCATCCCCACCTGCACTGGGTCCTCCATGCCACATGGGAGGCAAGTCCTAAATCTGGCCACCCTAAGCTTGTGAGCTTCGTTTTGCAGACTAAGGGAACAAAGAGGAATTTGGGGCAAGGGAAAGACAGGGACAAAGATCCCTACAAGGTTCACTGGGTGTAGTTAGTAGGAAGAGGTCACAATTTAGGAATACAAGAGGCAGATGCTGTGAAGCAGGCACCCCTTTTTTCTGAAAGTTGCCTCCCATGAAGGGGCTTCCCCAACAGCCATCTCTGCAGGATGAGCCCCTTTCCCAGCTTGGGGTTAGGGCTGAACCTGTAACGCATTGGGATGATGGGGGATAGGCAGAATTGGGACGTGGTCTTCTAGGCTCTAGCTATGCTACCACGATGGCAGTGGGGCTGCCGTGTCAGAAAACGGCAGTCTTTCAGGACAGGAAGGAGGTAGCAGGCAGGCAGGCGGAGAGAGATTGACCCGCTGTAGAGCCGCAAACCAGAACAGGTTCTACGATAGAGGTGACTGCAAGGCTCGGAGAGGTCCAGGTCAATCAGCGCAAGCCCATCCCCTATTGCCATAGCAGCGGATTGACGCACATTCCACGGACTCAGCCAATCAACGAAGTTCGTCACTTGTTTCTGGGCAAGCCATCCAATCTGAGAAGTGTCCAGGAGTCCACGTGTGACCCTTCCCTGCCGAGGAGAGCCGTTATAACAGTGTGACTAAGATATAGCAGTGTGACTGGTACCGGTTTTGGGAAGTTCTTCGACACAACGCTCTCTCAAATTCCGTCCACTAGAGCTCCACCGAAACACAAAGAATAGGAGGACTGTTAACAGGGGGAAAGGGGGTAGGCGACTGAGCGGATGGGAGATGAAGCTCTAGTCCAGAAAGGGCTGAAGAAGCTAACAGAGCCCCTAGGGTTCCGTAGTTACTTCCCTGAGGAATGTACCACCATCTGCCACAGCCCAGGGAGGAGGTGGAGGAGTTTCCTTTGGGGAACTTATATGGCACAGAGAAAAGACTGAACAGATATACCACTTTGAGGTCTCTAACAAGACCCCTTATTGTTTGAACTAGTCCTGTTGGGCAGATAGCCCCTCTCAAGTCTCAGTGACCTTATTTGGAGAGTGGGGATAGTAATAAATTACTTCCCCTACCGGCTACTGCAAGACTGTTCTGATAGAAAGACAGAGTGATGGCAAAAGTGTTTTGTGACTAATAAATAATCAATATTAGTTGTTGTGACAGTTACGCTTCCTAATAATATTTGCTTTTCCTTAGGAATAAATCTAACAGGAAATGTGTAAGATCTATGTGAGAAAAGTAATAAAACTTTCCTAAAAGACATATAAAAAGACATAAGTAAATGGAGCAGCATATAATATTTCTGGGGTAGAAGGTCTGATATTATAAAGCTGCCAGTCCTCTGAAATGAATCCTGATACCCGTAAATTCAGTGCATTTCCAATGAAAATAACAACAGTATTATCTTGTGAAATGGTATGAATAGACTCTAAAATTTATATGAAAGAGAAAAGACATGGTGAAGACACCTTTGTAGAAAAAAAAAAGAGTGGAATGCTTGCATCATCAAATGTGTTGCTGTTTTTCTTGTTGTTAGCTGCCATGGAATCAACTCCCAACACATGGCAACCCCATGCATAATGGAACAAAACCGCTGCCCATTCCTGCACAATCCCCATGATCTGTTTGGATAGAACCATTGTGATCCATAGGGTTTTCATTGGCTGATTTTTTCAGTACATCACCAAACCTTTTTTCCTAGTCTGTCTTAATCTAGAAGCTCCACTGAGACCTGTTCAGCATCAAGCAACAGGCAAACTTCCACTGACAAATAGGTGGTCACCACTAATGAGATGGATTGGCCAAGAGAGTTTGGGGCTCCTTCAGGGAAGGAAAAAATTCTACCACTGAACTACCATTGCCTTCCACAGAAATATACAAGTAGGGGGGCAAAGCCAAGATCACAGCTTGACCAACTTGGCTGGCAAAGATGCAATGAGCTACTTCTATGTTCAGACAGTTTACTACATACATAGATAACAAAAGGAAGAGTACCCAGAGGTATCAGATCCATGAGTACTCATCCCACATGACAGAAAAAGAAAAATAGCAAAATGAAAGGGAATGGATAACTGCAGATCAAGCTGCAGGATATCTCTTTGCTGAGGAGCCAATTCTGGAATATAGATAAATGGTTTTATAGTCTGCAACTCAACTCTGTGGGGTAGGACAGGAAGTCTGTATCTCTGTAGAACCTAAAGGACGTAAGGAAGTGTCCCCTGACAGTCTCTCAAAGAGGACAAGAGGAGTGGGAGAGGTCATGAGGTAGATCCTCAGAAGCCTCTCACTTTCTCGTGTTCCAGGAAGATCACAAAGTTTTGCCAAGACCTGGAATTATGCCACTTAGGTAAAATTTGGAACTGCAGCACTGTGGATGCCTGCAAGGTGACCAGAGCAAAAGTATCACCCTACCACTGAGAAATAAAACAGCAGAATAACAATTGGGGGTCTAAGTTAACACAGCTATGGGGAAAGGATAGCCCAGTCAATAAAGAGCTTTATTTGACTCCTACCTTGTATCATACGCTAAAATAAGTTCCAGAAGGATTAAAATGTTAAATGTAAGTTTTCTTTTTTTAATGGCAAAATTTTGGAAGGAAAGCTTAGCCAATAGTTTTATAATTTTGGGGTGGGAACTGCTTTACTTAAAACATGAAGCCCAAAACAAGAAAGGAAAGGTTTAAGGTCATAAAAAGTAAATATTTCCATATAAGAAAACACACTTTTAATAAAGTTGTAAGTTTAGCGATGTTGTTGGTGTTAGGTCCAGTCATTTCTGGCCAGCAACCCTGTGTACATCAACAGTGATATCCCTCATTCCACAACTTCTTCTGAATCCTGCTTAATTTCTGGCAGTTCCCTATCTGTTGCAGCTGCTCTTGAATGATTTTCAACAAAATTTTACTTGGCTTGTGATACTAACAATTTGTTCAATAATTTCTGCCTTTGGTTGGATCACCTTTCTTGGGAGTAGACATAAATATGGATCTCTCCCAGTCAGTTGGCTAGGTAACTGTTTTCTAAGTTTCTTGGCATAGACAAGTGAGTACTTGGAGTGCTGTATCCATTTGTTGAAACATCCCAATTGATATTCCGTCAGTTCCCAGAGTTTTGTTTTTCATCGATGCTTAGACCTCTTTCTTCAATATCATTGGTGCTTGATCACATGCTACTTTCCAAAATGGTTGACCATTGACTAATTCTTTTTGGTAAAGTGACTCTCTGTATTCCTTCCATCTTCTTTTGATACTTCACAAAAAGCCAACCAATTGCTGTCGAGTCAGGTCCATACATTGCTTAATATTTTTCCTGTTTAATCCAATATTGCAACTCAAGGGTTGAATTTTTTCTTCAGTTCTTTCACTTGAGAAATGCCAAATCATGTTCTTCCTTTAAGGTTTCTACCTCCAGGTCTCTGTATGTGACATTATAATATTTTACTTTGTCTTCCAAGCCACTCTGTGAAGTCTTCTATTCAGCTCTTCTTTTCATTTAGCTACTAGACATTTCAGAGGAAGAAGGGCCTAGCAATCTGCTTCTAAAAAGAATTAGCCTGTGAAAACCTTAGGAATAGCAGTGGAATATTGTCTGATACAGTGTCAGAAGATGAGCTCCTCAAGTTGGAAGTCGCCCACCCCCCCAACGCTTTTGTCGGTTTTTCTGCTGTCAGAGCTTACTTGTTGCTGTGATGCTGGAAGCTATGCCTCCAGTTTTCAAATACCAGCAGCACCTGTGGCAAACAGGTTTCAGCTGAGCCTCCAAACTAAGCCAGACTAAGACCACGCTAAGTTTAGCAATAAAGCGAAACAAAACAAAACAAAAACAAAAAACCAAACCTGCTGCCATCGAGTCAATTCAGTCTCATAGCAACTGTTATGGATTTCATTATGTCCCCCAAAAATGCGTGTGTCGATTTGGCTATGAATCTCCATGAGGTGTGATTTCTCTCCTGTGTTGTGAATGCTGCTTCTCTGATGGTAATAAAGTAGAGTGGGCTGCAGCAGTATTGATAAAGTGGGGCTCAATCTACAAGCTTGGATTTTATTGAGGTCATCTCTTGAGAGGTAAAGGGAAAGTGAAGTGAGCAGAGTGTTGGGAAATTAATACCATCAGGAGAACAGCAATGAGAGAAGAGTGTGTCCTTTGGACCTGAGGTTCCTGTGCCTGGATGCTGTCCTATGAATTTGGATTCTTAGCCTACCAGACTATGGTAATTTTTCATATGAGTGGATTTGTAGTTTACTGAATGGTGACAATAAAATTTCTCTTTCTGAAACTATCCACTTGTATTTTCTGTTAGAGCAGTACCAGATGACTAAGACCGTGACCCTATAGTCAGAATAGAATTTCCCCATAGAGTTTCCAAGGAGTGCCTGGTGGATTGCCATCCTAATGGTTAGCAGCCACAGCACTTAATCACTGTGCCACCAAGGTTTCCACTTTAGCAATATGTTGGGGGAAATATTGTAGCTTATTTAATAAACAACAGATATTCCAGATGGCATATAAAAACAGTTTCTATAAATACATAAATAAAAGATAATTCAGTAACAAAATAGTCAAAGAATATAAATTAGTTATCCTTAGAAGAAGAAATGCTAACCAAATAAACATATGAAAAGTCCCTGATTTTGCAATTCAAACTACAAGGAGATGGAAGATCAGCAAAAGTTATAAAGATTTATGATCTTAAGGCTTGACCAGAATGTAGCCAAACTCCTATTGTTGGAGGAAGTATTAATACATTGGTAAAGTCATTCAAGCAGGCAGTATAGTGCTATTGACCAAAATGTAAGGTTTGTATTGTATTTGCACTAGTGATTCAACCTCTAGGAGCCATCCAAAAGAAGTATGTACATACACTTACTCAGGTGAAGTAAAAAGATCTCCACCACAGTCTTGTCAATAACAGTGGAAAATGGAAACACCCTAATTAGTGTGAGTTGTGAATTGATGAAAAAGTACTGCCATCCATCCATCTGGATATATCTCATTGTTGGTACATTTTGGATGTATCTCATTGTTGGCCTCTATGATCTAGGCCTACACTGCTCAATGTGGTCATCATCAGCCACAAACAACCTTGAAATGTGACCAGTGTAATCAAGAAGTGCTGAGGTGGAGTCAAGATGGCGGACTAAGCACATGTCTCCCTATGTCTCTCTGGAAACCAAGACCTGAATTGATGATCAAACGGAGCCTTCTAATCACGTAATCAACCCCAGGTCACGGCACGGGGCTATTAATTTGGAAAAACCTCCTCTCTTTCACTGACTCCCACTCCTGGCTAGCCCTGGCTCTCGTGGATTGAAGGTAAATGCACCATTTTGACTTTTTTTTCTTCTGTCTTGGCTGGCGGGTGGAGCTGGGTCTTGCCTAGCAGCTAGACTCAGATGTGCTGCTGGGGGGATAGGCAGGCAAAATTCCCATATTTTGAGAGCCAGGTTTAGTACTCTGTTAATCTAGCCATGTTGGGCCTATCGTTTTATCTCTGCCATAGTGGGGTTTGTACGGAATTTCACAGTCAGTGTGCAGGATGCCATGTTGGGTATGGAGATTTTAGCAGGACCTAATTCTTAGCCTGGGAGCCAGTGCCTGCAAACAGGACAGCACTTCTCCGACAGAAAAACATTAATTTACACAGTGCCATCTACGTTGGGGGCTCTGCAACAGAAGTAGAAGAATCACTACCTCTCGGCACCTGTAGCCCCTCTATCTGCCGCCTGTGTGGAGGACACCATCTTGGATATGGTGGCTGCAGCTGGACCTAATTCTTAGTTTGGGAGCCAGAACCTGCCCACAGGAGAGCGCTTTTCTACCAAAAAAGCAGTACTCTACACAATGTTGTCTAAGGCTGTACCCTGAGATCAGAAGCCAACAGGGCAGTAGCATTGCTGTATTCTGAACTAGATTGTATCATCTGGGGTTGGATATAGTGGTGCTTACTTTGCCAGTTGAGAAGAGAGACCTCTACACCTGAAAACCTAACTGACTTGGGAAGTGGTCAGATACCTTCTGTTTTCCATTTTAAGATAGCCTAGAGAAACATCTGCCTTCCATCCTGACAGTATCTCTTCCAGCCTCTACTTACTCACATGGGACCCAAAAAGCAACAGACACTTGTGGCATACAAGAAATCACCCATGGCTTCAGAAGGCTCCCAAACAAAGCAACCAAGGGGTTTTCCAGATGAAGAAACTTCTATGAAAGCATCAGAGGGTGAGTACAAAATGATTGCATACAGAGCCCTTCTAGACATTATACAAAATGCAGCAGAACAAGATGAAAAATTAAGCAAGCTGGTCAATCTGATGGAACACCAGTACTCTGAAATCCAACAGATCAAGAACAAAATCAAAGACATAGAAACTTCTATGCAAAGCCAAGAAAACAGAATGGAACAAATGGAAAAAAGAATTTCTGACTTGGAAGACAGAGCTACTGATGCCAGTGTCTATGAGCAGAAATCAGAAAAAAGAAACAAGAAAAATGAAGAAACATTAAGAAGCATGTGGGACTCTATTAAGAAGAACAACTTTCAATTAATTGGAGTCCCTGAACAGGGTGAGACATCTGAGAACACAGAGAGTATTGTTGCTGAGCTGTTGAAAGAAAACTTCCCAGAAATCATGAAGGAAGAGGATATGGACATCTCACACGCATATAGTACGCCACCCAATATAGATCTCATAAGAAAGACTCCAAGACATATTATAATCAAGCTTAACAAAATGAAACATAAGCAGTAACTCTTAAAGGCAGCAAGACTCAAATCTAACCTAACATTCAGAGGGAAACCCTGTAGGCTCTCTTCAGATTTCTCAGCAGAAACCATGCTGGTAGGGAGACAGTGGCACAACACATTCAAAGCATGAAAGGAGAAGAACTTCCAACCAAGAATTATATATCCTGCAAAACTAACTTTGAAATATGAAAATGAAATTAAGACATTCCCAGATAAACAGAAACTCAGAGACTTTGTAAAAACCAAACCAAAACTACAAGATATACTGAAAGAAGTTCTTGGCTTTGGCTTGGAAGAGCGAAACCACTAACTTTATATTTTAGAATGACACACTACTCAAAACTCTACTCAGGGAAGGCTCCAGAGTCAATCACAGCGTTAATACAGAAAGAAGCAATCCAGTGATCATCATGAAAACTATGGTGCCATCATATTAAAAAGAGGGATGTACTACAGTCGTAACAGACCTTCTAGATGGAGAGGAAGAGGACAAGACTGATAGTAATTAAAGTTGGGTTTATATATAGTTTATTGGGGGGATCATAGGGGCAACTGTAAAGCACAACAAAGATATATCATACCATTTCAAGAAATGTAACACAGGAGTTCAACAACTACAAAACCAGCTCTGAAAAAGGTGAAAAATCAACTTCAGAAAAGGATGTCCCAGAACAGACTAATAAGAACAACAGAGAAAACAACACAATAGCAGCAGTGAACCCATACCTATCAATAATTACATTGAATGTGAATGGACTGAATGCTCCAGTAAAGAGACACCAAGTGACATCTTGGATCAAAAGACATGATCCATCCATATGTTGTCTACAAGAAACTCACTTGAGACCTAAAGATAGGAACAAACTGAAAATTAAAGGATGGAAGAATATATATCAAGCTAACAATGAACAAAGAAGAGCAGGGGTGGCAATTCTAATCTCAGACAAAATCAATTTTAATGTAAAATCCACCATCGTGGACAAAGATGGACACTATTTATTGCTGAAAGTTTCAGTAAACAAGCAAGACTTAACTATATTAAATATTTTTGCACCTAATATCTGAGCACCTAAATACATCAAAGAAACACTGAATACACTCAAAAGCAAGTTAGATGACTCCACTACACTCCACTCTCAATACTGGACAGATCATCTAGAAAAAGGCTCAGTAGAGATACAGAAGATCTCATTGCCACAATTAACCAACTAAACCTCACTGATATATACAGAACTTTCCACCCATCAGCAGATAACTACACCTTCTTCTCCAGTGCACATGGAACATTCTCCAGAATTGACCATGTGTTAGGACATAATGCAATGCTCAACAAAATACACACCATTGAATTACTACAAAGCATCTTCTCAGATCATAAAGCCATAAAAGTTGAAATCAATAGCAGAAAAAACAGAGATAGAAAGTGGAACTCTTGGAAACTGAACAACATCTTGCTCAAAAAAACATGGGTTATAGAGGAAATCAAGGATGAAATAAAGAAATTCATGGATTCCAATGAGAACGAAAACACTTCCTACCAGAACCTATGGGATACAGCCAAAGCAGTGCTCAGAGGTCTGTTTATCTCCATAAATGCATACATCTGGAAGGAAGAAAGTAACCAGATCAAGGAACTAACCCTACAGCTTGAACAAGTAGAAAGAGAACAACAGAGGAACCCCTCAGGCACCAGAAGAAATGAGATCATAAAGATTAGAGCAGAGCTAAATGAATTAGAGAACAGAAAAACAATTGAAAAAATTGAAAAGACCAAAAGCTGTTTTTTTGAGAAAATCAACAAAATTGACAAACCACGGGCTAAACTTACTAAAGAAAAGCAGGAAAGGAAACAAATAACCCAAATTAGAAATGAGAGGGGAGTTGTGACCACAGAGCCAACAGAAATCAAAATTATCATAACAGAATACTATGAAAGACTGTGCTCTAACAAATTTGAAAACCTAGAGGAAATGGACCAATTCCTTGACTCATACCACCTACCCAAATTATCACAATGTGAAGCAGAACAACTTAATAAACCCATTACAAAGGAAGAGATTGAAAATGGCATCAAAACACTGTCAACCAAAAAAAGTCTGGGCCCAGATGGCTTCACTGCAGAATTCTATGAAGCATTTAGAGAAGAGTTTTCTCCGATACTACTGAGACTATTCCACAGTAGGGAAAGGGATAGAGTACTCCCAAACTCATTCTATGAAGCCAGCATAACCCTGATACCAAAGCCAGGGAAAGACCCAGCAAAGAAAGAGTACTACAGACCGATACCACTCATGACTCTAGATGCAAAGATCTTCAACAAAATTCTTGCCAATAGAATACAACATATCAAGAAAATAATCCATCATGACCAAATGAGATTCATACCAGGGATGCAAGGCTGGTTCAACATCAGAAAAACAATTCATGTGACTAACCACATAAATAACACAAAAGACAAGAATCACCTGATTTTGTCCATTGATGCCAAAAGACATTTGATAAAGTCCAACACCCATTCATGATAAAATCTCTTAGCAAAATAGGCATAGATGGCAAATTCCTAACACAGTAAGGGCCATTTATACAAAGCCAATTGCCTACATCATCCTGAATGGGGAGAGACTGAAAGATTTTACCTTGAAAACAGGAACTAGACAAGGATGCCCACCCTTCCCTCTCTGATTCAACATTGTACTAGAAGTTCTAGCCAGAGCAATTAGATAAGACCAGGAAATAAAGGACATCTGCATCGGCAAAGAAGAAGTTCAAATCTCCCTGTTTGCAGATGATATGATTGTATATGCAGAGAATCCCGAGGAATCTATAAGTAAACCACTCGAACTGATAGAAGAGTTCAGCAAAGTCTCAGGATACAAGATAAACATAAGTAAATCAGTAGGATTCCTTTATACCAACAGCGAGACTGTTAAGGAAGAAATTATCAAATCAATACCATTTACTATAGCCCCTAAGAAAATAAAGTACCTAGGAATTAATCTAACCAGAAAAATAACAGACCTTTACAAAGAGAACTACAAGACCTTACTACAGGAAACTAAGAGAGACTTAGATAAATGGAAAAATCTACCCTGCTCATGGATAGGAAGACTTAACGTTGTGAAAATGTCTATTTTACACAAAGCAATCTACTTATATAATGCAATCCCAATACGAGTCCCAGTGTCATTTTTTAATGAGATGAAGAAACAAATCACCAATTTTGTTTGGAAAGGTAAGAAGCCCCGGATAAATAAGGTCCTACTAAAGAAGAAGAACACACTGGGAGTCCTCTCATTACCTGACCTTAGAACATACTACACTGCCACAGGGGTCAAAACAGCCTGGTACTGATATGAGAACAGACAGATCGATCAATGGAACAGAATTGAGACCCCAGAGATGACACCATCTGCCTATGAACAGCTGATACTCGACAAAGGCCCTAAGACATTAAACTGGGGTAAAAACAGTATCTTCAACAAATGGTGCTGGCGAAATTGGATAGCCATGTGCAATAAACTGAATCAAGATCCGTATCTTACACCTTATACAAAAACCAACTCCAACTGGATAAAAGACCTAAATATCAAACCTAAAATGATAAAGCTCATCCAAGAAAAGGCAAGAACAACAATGGAAGTTTTAATATACAATGTGGACAGACTCCAAAATATGTCAAACAAACCACAAGCAAGAGAAGAGAAAATAGATAAATGGGAACTATTAAGAATCCAACACTTTTGCTCATCCAAAGACTTTATTAATAGGATTAAAAGACCACCTACAGAATAGGAAAAGATATTTGGCAACTCTATGTCAGACTGACACCTGATCTCCATAATCTATAAGATACTACAAAATATCAATAAGAAGAAAATAAATCATCCAATTAAACGATGGGCAAAGGAGATGGACAGATATTTCACTGAAGAGAAGATCCAGGCAGCCAAAAAACACATGCGGACATGTTCATGATCTTTAGTTACTAAAGAAATTCAAATCAAGACGACAATGAGATACCATCTCACCCCAACAACATTGGCCATGATCCAAAAAACACAAAACAACAAATGCTGAAGAGGCTGTGGAGAAAGTGGAACCCTCCTACACTGTTGGTGGGGTTGCAGAATGGTCCAACTTCTTTGGAAAACAGTCTGGCGCTTCCTTAAAAAAATGGATATTGATATACCGTTTGACCCAGTAATTCCATTACATGAATATATCCTACAGAATCAAGGCCTTTCACACCAGCGGACACATGCACAAGAATGTTTATCGCAGCACAGTCCACGATAGCAAAAAGATGGAATCAACCCAGATGCCCAACAACAGAAGAATGGATAGGTAAACTATGGTACATATACTCAATGGAGCACTACGCAGTGATACAGAGTAACGATGATTTCAGGAAACACCTCATAACCTGGTTTCAACTGGAAGACATTATGTTGAGTGAAAGTAGTCAGTGACAAAAGGACAAATATTGTATGAGACCTCTACGATAAGATCTCAAAAACAGACTTGTGTATAGAAGAAAAGACTTTTTGACAGCCGCAAGGAAGGGGAGGGAGGGAGGACGAGGAGGGGAGGTTTAGATTAGATAGTTTCTAGAAATCTAGTTGGGAGAAAGCGGTGATAGCACACATTAAAAACAAGAACAACATTAAGTGGACTTCAGCATAACTTGAGTACTCCTTCCATCTCAACTCGATATTGCAAGGATAGAGTAGCTGGGGCAGGGGGCACGGGACCATGCTGTTAGGCGAACTCGAGGCCAATTGGCACAACTAGCGTTTTGCTAAGAGAGCTCTCTTCACCTCACATTGTTGAGTGGCGTCTGGGGTCTTAAAAGCTGCCAAGCTGCCATCCGAGGACACAGCAAATGGTCCCAACTCAGCAGGAACAGATGCTCGCCAAGGACCAAAATGACATGAGGTAAAGACAACCCAGAAGATAGAGCGACCCACATGAGTGGGTGCCTGCATCGACTTGGGATCGGAAGAACTGGATGGTGCCTGGCCAGCACCAGTGATAGCCACAATGGAGCTCACTAAGTTGAATCTCACGGCAACACAAGAATAAAAAGGGGTGCATCCTGAGATCTCCACTAAAAGACCTCAATTGATGGTCCAGCGGTTTCGGGGTTCCCCTGGGAGCATGGCCCCTGGCCCTGATGCTACCCTTGCCCATAAATCATAACGAAGATGCACTCTTTGGACACGAAGGGATTGGACTTGGCAATACAAAGTGACCATATATTGTATGGACTTTATGGTTCTATACGTCTATAGGATATCATCCTGTTGACCTCTGGCTGGAGGAAGGAGAGTGGTTGGAGAGGCGGGGAAAGGAGACTGTTGGGAGGATGAGACATGTATGGAGCAGAAAGGAATAGTGTGCTGTCACCGGACCGGGAGAGCAGTGGAACCTGCATATAGATGGGCATGTAAATTTATAGGGAATGTACATTTTCACTCAATCATATCAAATAAAAAAAAAAAAAGTGCTGTCACAAACCAATTTTCAAAGAGCTGTGAGGCAGAAATGCCTCCCAGCATCAGCTTTGGCTCAGTCAACCACAGAACTGGCATCAGTCAGCTGCAGAACTGCAGCCTCCCAGCTCCATCCACGTGGTCTTCCCAATGCACTGAGGCCACCCTGCTGCATTTGTGCTCAGAGGTGTGAGAGGGTATGCACAGGCAAAGGCAAATAGCTTCACCCGGGACTGGAGGCTGGTGCAAGGCCTTCACCTCAGGACCACAGGAGGAGGACCCAGTCTCTGCAGAATCTTTGTCTGGCAGCATGGACCTCAACTGGGCCTATGTTGGCTAGGGTCAAGCTTTCAGAGTCAGGTTTCAAGACGGTAGGCAGGGAAGGTGGGGACAAGTCTCTCTCATGGTCCTGAACACACTTGGCCACATCAGCTGTTTCCTCTAGAAAGGCCCCGGTTACATGAACCTTTACTCTGAGCATAAAGGTTTTGAAAGCCCTGTGACACTACCCTGGGAACTGAACAGGTGGCAGAGTCTAACAGGCTGGTGGTTGCTGTGGTGACAAGGTACTTGAGTGGTTGCCATGGGGATGGGAATAGAGGCCTGCCATCTACAGAGTTTTCTGCATGGCAGCTCTAATGACGAGACAGTAAGCACTGCTGAGGCCCACAGACTTGAATGAGGACGTCCACTCCTGGTCGCTGGAGCAACCACACCTTTTCCAGAGCACAGCAAGCCCAGCAGAATTCCCAGGAGAATTCCCAGGAGAATTCCCATTTCCACATCTGGTAGAAGCAGGAAGTATTGAGCCAGTTGTTGATTCAAAGGGAGTCAGGTTGGTGTGTGGAAGGAATGCAGTAAGCAGCAGCCTAATTACTTGAAAGCTGTCCCCACGCCACAGGAGGGAAGAGGATTGTTCCTGCTGAGTCTCTCCAGAGGATACCAAGCACGTACAGCCTCACACAGCTCAGAGAAAAAGCGGAATTGGCCTAAGGACTCTACTCTGGGTACCCACGGTCCTGCCAGAAGAACACGGGTCTGAGCAGGCTTTGGTGGAGACAGCTGGGCTGCTGTCCCAGAGGACACACTTCGGCAGTTTGCCAGGAGAACAATGAAAAGGAAGAAACTGTGACTAAACTTCAAACTGGGAACCAGCCAGAACGTGGACCATCTTCTCCCCAACACCTGGCAAGAGGCCTTGGGATATTTTTGCTCCACAGACGTGTTGGAGAGCACAGGGTCCCAGCTCACCAGGGCTGGCTGCTGTACAAATGCTGGATCACAGAGCCAGAATGGAGAACGCCAAGGAGAAGGTAGCTCATTACTTCCTGAGGTTTGCTGGAAGCATTTGTGTCACCCCAAGGTTTGATGGTTTATTTAGCACAGACAAGGGTCTACACCTCAGAATCTGATCTTATCCACAGGTCTTTTAGGAAAGACTGAGCTGGGGAGCATTCTGTGGGGCACTGCCTGTCTTGCGGGACAGACTGGGTCCTCTCTCACAGCTTTGGATTTGGCCCCACATGACCTGAAAGTTAGGTGGCAGGATTAGTCCGTGAGTAGACCTCTATTGATTGATTAGTGGTACTGGAGAATTTGAGACCCTAGCAGCATGGTCTTGTGGCTGTCTTTAGTGGGAAGAACTAACCGCCCAATATTTAAAACAACACTCAACAAATTTTACCAGGCCAGTTACCTGCACCTCCTTGCAGGGGACACTTTACACAGAGCCTGAGGGGCATTGTTCCCAGTGAGGAACAGAGGGTAATTACCTTTCCAGAATGAAGGAAATCCAAGCCTTCTCTGAACCAGCCCTGCACCTGAGCAGGGAGCTGGAAGACACATGAGGCAGCTGGGAAGCAGAGCAGAAGGACAGTCAGGGCTCACACCCATAACCTTTAGCTGGGGGACTACAGTAACCCCATTATGGGGCATACTTTCTCCCTCATATGCACAGAGCCTCCTGTTTATCTTCTGCTCTGTCTTGGGAAGTGATGAGATCAGCACAAACTGGGTTGGATCAGTTCCAGATAGAGCTAACACTGTCAGGAGAAAAACAACCACCCACAGCAGGGTGCACACAGCTGTAGGTGTGCACAGGGAAATGTGGCAGGAGCCTGGTTAGGCATATTGCCCAAAGGGGCCATGTGGAACAGCTGGGCAGAAGGAATACAGTGTCTTTGATAGCACAATCAGAGAGGTCACTTGGTGACTGAGAAGTGGGACACTTGCTATAAATGGGAAGAGACAGCATGGATGTTGGAGTGTGTGTCTGTCGGGGGGCGGGCATGTGCACACATGCATGCAGATCATCTTAATCGATGTCATATCAAAAGTGTCCCCAAGCTCCCTGAATCCCAGCAGTTCTGGTAGGACCTTACCTTCCTGGAGCTCTGGATCCATTCTCAGACCCAGGGCCACTCACATCCCTTCACATCCACATCACAAAATGTTTCTGTCACAGATGAAAAGGAAAGCCTCTGGGCACCAACCTCAGCACAGATATTTTGGGGCACTAAAACCTCAGTCATCAAGACAATATTTTATTGCAATGTTTTTAAAAATCAAAATTAATTTAAAAAGTCCCTGATGAACAAAATACCAAAGGTTAAAGACAGGGTCAACATTACCGATGTTTCCTTTCATTCCTTTAGTCTCAGGTTTGGCCTTAGGGTCAGGTAGCACAGACCCTTGCTGTGATGGAAACCTCTCGCATAGGTCCTCTCTGAGAAGATTTGCTGCTTATCTTAGGGTGCCCTAGGGTGGCATCCCCTAAGGATCTGCTACTCTCCCCTGGGAGCTGACTACCCAGTCCCTGGCACTTCTCTGCATCCCAAGGAAAGCCAGCTTCTGCCCCAGAGCAGTGAGCTGTGCCCTCTTCACGAGTTCAAAGTTGTCCCATTTGTGTGGCTCTGTTTAATACAGGTTCCCTTCCCTTTTGGGTGCTTTTGTTCATTTCATCTCTCCATTTCTTTTACTAGAAGTCATCAGGCCTGTGCTGACTGCTCTAATTGTACCTGTGGGCATTCCTTTACGACCTGCATGGAGCCTGTGGCCTCATTTCCCTATCTAGGCTTATCCGAATGGGTGACTGCTTGATAAAACAGTGTTTCCAGAGCTACATAGGGACAGGCCTTGTCCCTCTGACATGTCCCACCCCACAGATGCCTTTTCCCATGAGCTTACCTGACCTTCTCCTATCTCCCTCACCACCCCTCACCCTTTACCACTGCCATGCAGACTCATTCTTTGGCTGTGTGCTCTGTCCTGGGCCGGGCCACACTCCACCAGTGCACTGAGCACATGTCCCATGGGTTCTCTTGTAGTTCTGTGTCTCTGGTTGTTTCTGTGTCTCAAAAGGCACTCTGACCACTCCTGTTCATTGCTTGTCATGTTGCATTGCACACAGGAAGATCACTCTCCTGCTTCAGCTTTTTCAGAGTTTTAAAAAAGTTCTGGGCTCTCATGTGCATTTGTTCTTCAGATGAAGTTTAAAATTTTTAGCCAAATTCTAGGGAAGAAAGAAAGAGAGAGAGGAGGGAGGGAGTGAGGGAGGGAAGGAAGGAAGGAAGGAAGGAAAGGAAGAAAAGGAGGGAAAGGAAGGAAAAAGAAAGGGAGAAATGAATCTTCCCACCCAGGAATAGAAAATCTTTCCATTTATTGAGATCTTTGTCTTTTAACAAAGTATAAACATGTCATTTCTTTGCATCCTGGAGTCTCTTTTCCAAGAGAGTTGAGGTTGCAATACAGTATTTTCTGTGAACCCTGTAAGGAAGTGCCTCTTTTATGCCATCCAACAGTCCCTCATGCTAGATGACGCAACAACAGTTACTTATTTGCCTTTTTCGTCTATGATAGTAGTCATCCTTTCATACAACTAGATGGAAATTCCCTGAGCAGGGAGGGGCTGGCTTGTGTGTAAGGTATCTCTGCTCTGACCTCACACAGGCTTCCCTTGGTGGGCCCAGGACAAATAAGAGTGAATACCTCTCATGGGCAGGTACTGCGCTGGGTCCAGGTAGGTCATATCCACTGATCAACAGAATTATAGAGTTCTGTCTCTCCTCCTTTTCTTAAAAAATAATTCTATGGTGGTGAAATGTATATTTTTAAAAAATTACCAATTTAACAACTTTTAAGTGTACATTTAGGTGACATTAATTGCATCACCTCTATTTATTTCCAAATTTTTTCATCACCCGAAACACAGGCTCTGTAACTCTTAAGCGCTCCCTCTCCCTGTAACCTCAAATCTACTTCCATCTCTATGTATTTGCCTATTCTCAATGTTTTCTATAAACAGAATCATATCTGTCTTTTTGAGTGTGTCTCATTTCACTCAGCATAGTGTTTTCAAGGTTCATTTATATCATAACATGTCAGAATTTTATTTCTCTTTATAAGCAATATTCCACTGTTTGGATGTACTACATTTTGTTTATTTGTTAATCTTTTGATGAGCAGTCAGGACATTTACACTTTTCACTGTGCAAGTGTTTGTTGGAGTTCCTGTTTTCAGTTCTTTTGGGTTATATACCCAGCAGTGGAATTGCTGGTCACAGTGGTTACATTTCGGTGGTTCAAATGCACTAGCTGGTTGTTCAGAACCCTGTGAGGCAGTTCTACTCTATCCTATAGGGTTACTCTGAGTTGGAATTGACTTGATGGCAGTGGGTTTGTTTAGTCTATGTTTAACTTTTTGAGCAACTGCCAAACTGTTGTCTGCAGCAGCTGCTCCATTCTGTATTCTCCTCAGCAATACCTGAGGGTTCCAGTTTCTCCACATCCTTATCAACACTTGTTTATTTCATTTTTTCCCCTGATAATAGCCATCCTTTCATATAAGATTACAGCCTTGAAAACCCTATGGGACAATTTTACTCCATCCTCAGCAGTGGCTCTGAGTCAGAACTGACTGGATGGCAATTGGTTCGAGTTTGGGTTTAACGGGTGTGAAGTGGTATTTCATTGGGGTTTAATTTACATCACCCTATTTGGCATTGACTAATGTGAGCCAGTGATGGTGCAGTTGTAGAATTCTTGTTTCCGTATGGAGTGCACAGTTTCAATTCCTGGTCAATATACCTAATGGCAGCTACCACCAGGAGCTGATTAACCAGCAGACAAGGCACCTATGGGCTTAATTGTTCTCATTTACTAATTTGTAACACACAATTTTACAAACAATTTTAGTGCTTACGTGAGAGTGTACACTACAAATTAGTAAGTAGGCACACTGTACTTATTGGTAATCTGTCCCTGGCCATTACTTGTGTCATCAGAGACTTGCCAGTTGCTATAATGCTAACCTCGTTTCCATAGAGATTCCAAATTAAGGACTATTAAAAAGAAAAGTCTGATGATCTACCTCCAGAAATCAACCAGTGAAACCCTATGGATTGCAACAGTTCAATATACAACAAATGATGAGGATGTTTTATTTCATTGTGCATGGGGTTGCCATTATTTAGGTGCTTTTATAATGGAAGCTAACAACAAATGATAGTGAGATTCTTTTCATGTGATTATTGGTCATTCATGTATCTCCTTCGGAGAAATGTCTATTCAAGTCCTTTTCTTTTTTTAACTGTGTTTTTGGTGAAAGTTCACACAGGAAATAAGGTGGTCATCTAATAATTTCTATACGTATTGTTCAATGATGTTCATTACATTCTTCATAATATATCAGCATTCTCATTATTTCCATTTTGGTTGTTTTGTTTCCATTAATTTAGGTTCCCTGTACTCCTTTTTCTTCTCATTTTTGGTCCAGGGGAAATGTTAATCATTTGGTTTCATCTAGATGGTTACTTTGAGGAGCACAGTACTCATGGATGGTACAAGCACTGCCAATTAAGTTCACTGACTCATCCTAGAAAAAGTGCTACATACCTCACTGATGACTATCACAATGGGAGCTATGCACCATTGCCAGCACCTAGTTCACCTTTCAAAGCATTTTGGAACTTTCTCTGGAATGGCCATAAGAGCTGTCATCGTATTACCCTTGATGTTCTAAATGTAATCAAAATGTCTTCCTTTTAATATTTCTTTTATCTTTAGGTCAAGAGAAAAGTCACTGGGGCCAGATCAGGTGAGAAGGTAGGGTGTTCCAATACAGTTATTTGTTTACTGACTAAAAACTCCCTCGCAGACAAGAATACAGTTAAATTTGCGAACTTGCCACCATGCACAAAGGCCATTCCAGAAAGAGTTCCAAAATTGCTTTGATGAGTGGACTAGGCTCTGGCATCAGTGCATAGCTTCCCAAGGTGAATACTTCAAAAGTGACCATAGTGATATTCAGCAATGAGGTATGTAGCACTTAGAACAATTAAGTTTGCAGACTTATCAGGCCTCATATTGTTGATTTTATGAGCTGATCTGTCATTTTTCTGAAAGATGACCTCTGGGAGTAGTTCACGTTCCAAATTTAAAGAGTATCTCAGGGTGATAGTCTCAGAGGTTCATCTAGTCTCTACTAGTCTAGTAACTGACTTTTTTATGTAATTTGAGTTTTATTCTATGTTCTCCTATTGGTTCCACAGACTAACTTCTTTTTTGAGTCTTCAGTTTCTTTCCCTTTAGCTCCAGATAAATAAAGACCAATGGCTACTGACCAAACTAGGATGTATAACATTGTCTTTATGGACTATATTATGCCAACTGACTGAGTGGCCCCATGAGACTATGAGGTCTGACAATTAGGTTTGCAAACTTGCCACTATGGGCTTACACTGGCAGTACTGTACAAATGACTTGGTAAGGTTTCATAATCTTAATATATCAGTGTCTCACAGCTATGCTCATGTCGACATGTGCTAGTGTCTTCCAGAGTGGTGTTCATTATTGTTGTTGTGTGTTTTTGTATGCCACTGTGAGAAGGTCAGAGCTTGAATTAGAAAAACAAACATTTATTTTCTTGTTAAACTTGGCAACAGTGGAAGTGAAATCAGGGACATGTTAGTTCAAGTTCATGGGGTTAATGCTGTAAAGAAAATGACAGTATACAAATGGGTTAAACGTTTTCCTGAGGGGAGAAAAATTGTCACTGAGAAAGAGAGGTCAGGATGGCCGGTAATGAGCAGAACTGATGAAACCATTGCAAAAATTCATCAAATTGTGTGTCAAAATCATTGGCTGATTGTAAGAAGCATAGTAGACCTGATTCTCGATAGAGAATCAGGAAAGTCTTCATTGAAAATCTTGGCATGGAAAGGGTGTGTGCAAAAATAGTTCCAAAGGAGCTCACCAATGAACAATACCAAAGGAGAGAAGTTTGCAAAGACCTTTTCGAGAGGCAAGATGATGTTTTGGACTATGTTATCACTGGTGATGAATGCAGGTACTAGCATGACCCTGAAACAAAGTATCAAAGTGCACAATGGAAGTCACCTGCTTCTCCAGGACTCAAAAAGTTTCATCAGTCCAAATCAAGAGTCAAGATGGTGTTGCTAACTTTTTTTGATATCAGAGGGGTTGTTCATTATGAGTTTGTACCACCTGAGCAGTCAACCAAGTTTACTATGTGAAAGTACTAAAAAGTACTAAAAAGGCAGTGTGAAGAAAGTTAGATTAAAATGACCTGAACTTTTCGCCTGCAACTCACAGCGTTTGCAACATGACAATGCCCCAGCTTACCCTGCACTGTCTGTGAGAGAGTTTTTAGCCAGTAAACAAATAACTGCATTGTAACACCCTACCTACTCACCTGATCTGGCTCCCAGTGACTGTTTTTTTAAACCAAAGATAAAGGAAATATTGAAAGGAAGACATTTTGATGACATTTAGGACATCAAGAGTAAGATGACAATAGCTCTGATGGCCATTCCAAAAGAATTCCAAAATTGTTTTGAAAGGTAGATTAGGTACTGGCAATGGTGCATAGCTTCCCAAGAGGAGTGCTCTGAAGGTGAGTATAGTGGTACTCAGCAATGAGGTATATAGTACGTTTTCTAGGATTAGTCTGCAAACTTAATTGTCAGATCTCAAATGCCAGTGGTCGCATGCTCAATTTCCTCTGAGGCCCAATAGCAAGCCAAGAGCTGCCAGTCAAAGGATATGTGTCACATGACTGCCTTAGATAGTCTGTGTGTCCAAAATCCAAGATGCCAGAGCACCCACAGCAATCTCTTGCCACAAACTCCGGTCTGCATGGATAGGAGCCACTGAAACCTAGTTCCATAAGATTAGCAGCCTCCATTGGTCTCAGTGGCAGGGCCTCTGCCATGACATCACACAGTCTCCAGTACCTCCTGATGCTGAGGTCCTACTCAAAGGTGACCACTTTGCTGAAGAATGTCCAAATGTGGCACATGTGGTTCAGTAGCTGTTACCCTCTTTCTTATATTTGGGAACTGTGCAGGATAGGAATCTTTGTCCCCAGCAGGAATAATCCTCTGACTACCAGCTTAAGTGGCTCCCAGGAACTGCTCTTGTGAAGCAGGTCCCTTGACTTTATCAGGATAAATGGCATAACCTGCATTTGTCATAATATCTATGATATTATATAGGGCCTGTGGAAACAATGGTGGTGAAGTGGTTAAGTGCTACAGCTGCTAACCAAAAAGTTGGCAGTTTGAATCCCCCATGGGCACCTTGGAAACTCTATGGGGCAATTCTACTGTGTCCTGTAGAGTCACTGTGAGTCCAAAACAACTCAATGGCAATAGGTTTTTATTTTATTTTTTTAACATGGGGCCTGTTCAACCCTTAATTGGGCCTGCAGTAAGTATGTCATCAGTATAGTGGATGACAAGTACTTCTGGTGGTAGTTGAACTTGTTGCAAATTTAACTTCACCCACTGGTAACATATTATAGGGGAATCAAGGTATTCTAGAAGCCCTATAGTATAGGCCATTCCACATGAATGCAAATTGGTCCTGATCAGTTTCTCACAAAGGGATAGAGAGAAAAATGGATTAGCTAGATCAGTAACAGTGTACTAATCTCTTGTGTGGACTGCACCACCTTAGTGGTGGCAATAATTTTGGGCACCTTAGCATTCAATATATGGTAATGCCATGTCAGCCTTCAAGCTCCTCAAGTCTTTCTTACAGGCAAGACTGGGGTGTTAAACTGTGGTAAGTAGATAGACAACACCCAGCATGTAGTGAGCCCTGAATCAATAAAATAAAATCCTTCTCTCCACATAGAATATGATAATATTTTTACTGAATAACACAGTGGGGCTTGGGCAATTTGGGTAGTTGGCAGCAGTGTTGTATACCCCACTGTTGCATTCCTTGTCAAAAAGAACATCTTAAGATCTATCCTGAAGTACAATGCTGCCAGTAATAAGATCATATCTATACACCTACAAGGAAGATGAATAATTTTCTCCACGTCTGTGACCTGTCTTTTCATTCTCTTAGTAAGCCTCTCACAGAGCAGAAGTTTTCATTTTTAACAAAGTTTAACTTACAGTTTTTTCTTTTGCAGATTATGTTTCTATTGTATCTAAAAAGTCAGCATCAAACCCAAGGTCACCTATATTTTCTTCTGTAATCTTCTAGAAGTTGTGTAATTTTGTATCTTTCTGTCAAAGATGTAAGCTTTGTGTCTAGACTTATTTTTTTGCATGTGGATGTTCAATTTTTCTAGTACCAATTGTTTATAAGACTATGCCTTTTCTTCTTTGTGAAAGAGCAGTTGACTGAATTTGTGTAGATCTACTTCTGGGCTGTCTGTTCTGTTCCACTTTGTCTTTTTTATTTTTTTGCCAATACCACACTATCTTGTTCATGATAACTTTAGTGTGTCTTGAACTAGACTAGCATCAATTCTCTTTATTGGACTGTTTTAGAATACATTTATCAATATCCAGAAACTAATTTGCTTGGATTTTTTATCGGGTTTGCATCAAATCTATAGATCAAGTTGGGAAGAACTGACATCTTAGTAATATTAAGTCTTCCTATCCATGGACATGGAATATTTCTCCGTTTATTTAGATCTTCTTTTTATTTCTTTCATCAGAGTTGTGTAGCTTTCTTCATATAAACTAGCACGTATTTTGTTAGATTTACATGTTAAGTATTTAATTTCCTTTGGTGCTAATGTACATGGTGCTGTGTTCTGTATTTCAGTTTCCAATTCTTCATTTTGGTAATTGTCTTGGTCATCTAGTGCTGCTATAACAAAAATATCACAAATGTGTGGCTTTAACAAAGACAAATTTCTCCTTTCACAGTCTAGTAGAGTACATATCCAAATTGAAGGCACTGGCTCCAGGGCCAGGCTTTCTTTCTATGTCAGCTCTGGAGGAAGTTGTGTATCATCAGTACACAACTGAGTGGGAGCATCTCAGCCTAGGAAGCTTATGTCCAAAGGATGCCCTCTGCTGTTGGCACTGTTTTCTTGGTGGTATGAGGTCACCAGTTCTCTGCTTTCTTCCCTTTCCATTTATCTCTCATAAGATGAAATGTGGTGCAGGCCACACCCCAGGGAAACTGCTTGTATACTGGATCAGGGATGTGACTTTAGTAAAGGTGTTATAGTCCCACCCTAATCTTATTTAACGTAATCCAGTCTTGCCCATTAACCACAGGCAGAGTTTAGGATTTATAACATACAAAAAAATATACCGTTTTAGTCACCTAGGGCTGCTCTAGCAGAAATACCACAAAGTGGATGACTTTATTTATTCTTACATATGCCGGTAGGCTACAAATCCACATTCAGGGTGTCCGCTCTTCCAGAAGACAGTGCGATATTGCATCAGTCTTTGTCCAGGGAGCATCTTGGTGCAGGAACCTTGGGTCTGAAGGACGTGCCTTTCTCCCAGTGCTGCTTGCTTGATGGTATGAGGTTCCCAATTCTCAGCCTGCTTTCCTTTCCTTTCATCTCTTGCAGGGTGAAAGGATTAAAGGTGGGGCAAGCCACACTCCAGCAAAACTCCCTTTACAGTGGGACAGGGAGGTGATCTTCTGAAGGGATTTACAGCCCCACCCTAATCTTTTAACATACAGCCCAGGAAAACCACAAAAATGGAGGACAGTCACAAGATACTGGGAATCACGTCCCAGCCACATGGCTACACATATTTTGGGGGGAGGACACAATTCGATCCATGACATTTACCATCACAAAATAGAGAATAAGTATACAATACCAGAAATCATGGCCCAGCCAAATCACTACACACATTTTGGGGGGACATAATTCAATCTATGACAATAATTATTCCCACATTTATTCTGAAGTGCTTCTAAGTGCTGCCACCTGGTGCTTGCTATTCAGGGATCCATCATCCCCAGGGCTACTAGGGAGAGCAACTCCTGTCTACAGAGGACAGCCACTACTGAGCCTCTTGGCAGTGACACCATACCTCTCACCCACGTGCTCCTTGTAGCCTGGGTCTCACCAGAATGCTCCTTGTAGTCTTGGTAAACACAGCCTCCTCCAGGTTATCCCAAGGAATGGAGTCAGGTTGTGACTGTGTTCTTTTTTTTTTTTTTCCTAATTATAATCAATTGTTTTATGCCAGTTTCTTTTGTCTTTTTGATCTCTTCCTCCATGGTCTGTAGTACAGATCCAAGCATCTCTTTTTCACTGAATGTGTCTGTCACTCTTTCCAAGTTTCCAAGAGCCATCTCAGAGGTACTAGAACCATCTTTTGGAACCTTTACCAGTGTGTGAAATCCTGCACCATGTGAGAATGTCTGCATGTGAGCAAGTTCTCCCTTACCCTCTTTACATTCTACCCTTCTTGATCCAGCACCTTTAGGAGCTACTCCTAGTTCCTGTCAGTACGTGTTAGCCTGGGCTTGAAGATCCTTTGGTGTATCATTTGTTTCCCTTCTATGGCCATCACTTCCCCAGTTGGGTCATGCTGTGATTTGACCCTAGTATTGTGTCCAGGAAGGAGGAGCAGGAAGATCCTGAAGACTCTGAGACTTCTTCATAGTTCTCAAGGAAAGAAAAGTCTCCTTACAAGTCTGCTTTGGTAGGCCCAGTGGGCTCACAGGAATCTGGGAATTCAAATGCTGAAGTGCACCTATTCACACACTCAGAAAGCTAATTACATGAATCTCTTTCCAACTCCTCAATCAATGATGTCGTAGTGGTAGTTTGAAGTTGACCGTGGTGGGAGTATTTACACCATGGGGGAAGAAAGATACATTCCAGGCCATCTTTAGTCACCATATACACTCCCTCCTTAGGAGAGCCCGACTTGCCTAGGCTGAAGACCCAGCCCGCTCTGAAGTTCTGCTGGTGCTCTTGCAATTAAATCCTGGGCCTGGTCTTCAGCTCTCTGTGCCTCTGACTGCAGGAAATGAGGGCTTCTTTAAATACAGCAAAGTCCCTCTCATACTCTGCTCTAAACTGGTAAATCCCAGCCTACAATTTTCTCTTTTCAGTGCACCGTGGCACTTATCAACACTCATTCAATTCTGCAGTTCCTGGGGTTAATCTTCCCCTGTACTTCTCAGATGCCAGAGACATTGCACTAGGTGATACATCCCCTTCACCAGAAGCCTTTCCCAGCTCGAGGAGACCTTAATCTTAGCTCTCAAATGCTACTGCATGCCAGATACCCAGTGTTCCTCCCACCTCTCATGACAGGGTCTTCATTTCATCCAGCTGGCAATTGATTCAACTTCAGCACACTTTCCTTAGAGGCTTATTTCTAGAACCACCCCTAGTGCCAAATGTCTTTGGTCAGGTCCCTAGAGCAGAACCTGAGGTGAGAATTCTGGTGCCTGTAATGTAGGGAGAGAAGGTGGGGATAAGTAAGACAGGAGTAGAGGCAGACAAAGGCACAGGATCAGAAGTTAAGCCTTAATCTGATCTTACAGGGATCTTGGAGCATGAATGACATCACAGAGTTGTCACAAGTGGAGTAAAAAGAGCCAGCACTTGTGCTCCTGTATCAGCCAGTCCTTAAGTGGGGGCCACCCTTGTGTGTAGGGCTGCAGTGGCCAGATTAAGCCAATTAAAACTTTAGAACACCCAGTTAAATTTGCTTTTCAGATAAACAACAACAAATACTCTTGTAATATAAATATGTCCCAAATATTATATATCATGTTTTATTCCCCACCCCACCCCCCAGCAACCATGGAGAAGATATAAACTCCCTGATACATCCAAGTGAGGTAACTTTGTAGATGGAGGGCAAGTTTCGGGGGAAGGATCTATCTGGGATCTGTAGAGGGTGGGTGCACTGGCCCAATAAAAGGTATCTTGTGGGGCACCAAAAGCTCTATTATAGTATTTGAATGAACAAGACTACATGTTAACATGTAGTACATTAAGTTCCTTAAGGTTTAAATATTTACGTAGCTGGTGTTTAAAATGCTGTATATTATATAGAAATCTTTGATAGATTATTATTATAGAGGTTGTTTCTTACAAAAGTCATGTAAATTTTTATTTTGGTAAAATTTACATAACATAAAATTTACCATTTTAGCCATTTTTAAATGTACACATCATTGAGGATGCTCACAACATTGTACAACCATCACCACTATTTATTTCCAGAACATTTTCATTATCCCAAACAGAAATTGTATGCCCATTAAGCTATAATCCATTCCTCCATCATCCTAGCCTTTGGTAACCAATATTCTACTTCCTGTTGCTATAAATTCACCAATTCCAGGACCTCATGTAAGTGCAATATATGATACTTGTCCTTTTGTGGCTAACTTAATTCGCTTACATAATGTTTTCAAGGTTCATCCATGTAGGAACACATGTCAGAACTTTATTTGCTTTATAGCCAAATAATATTTCTATGTATAGATAGATAGGTCACAATTTGTTTATCCATTCACCTTTTCATGAATTGTGTTCTTTCCACCTTTTGTGAATAATGCTGTCATGAACATCACTGCAATAAACAATGGTGTACAAGTACCTGTTTGAGTATCTGCTTTCAAGTCTTTTGGGCAGGTACCTCGGAGTAGAATTGCTGGATCATATGGTACTTCTAGCTATCTATGGTACTTCTATCATATGGTACTAACTTTTTGAGGAACTGCTGAACTGTTGTCTACAGTGGCAGATACTGTTGTCTATAGTGACAGATTTGTTCATTCTTTTGGCAGTCTATGGTATGTTCGGTAGTCTTTGACAATGCCATAATTCAAAGACATCAATTCTTCTTCAGCCTTCCTTATTCCCACTAACAAAGTATGAGAGTTTCAATTTCTTCTCGTCCTCACCAACACTAATGTTTCGTTTTTCCAGTAATAACCATTGTAGTGAGTGCTGTCATTTGGTTTTTAATTGTTTCCTTAATGATTTGTGATGTTTAGCTCCTTTTGACATGCTTATTGATCATTCGTGCATCTACCTTGAAGAAATGTTTGTTCTGATCATTTCCCCATTGTTTTAGTTTCCTAGGGCTGCCATAACAAAAAATAAAAAAGTTGTTGTTAGATTCTGTTGACCCAGTTTCAACTCATAGCAACCCTATGTACAACATAATGAAACACTCCCTGGTCCTGTGCCATCCTCACAGTTATTGTTATTCTTGATCCCATTGTTACAGCCACTCGGTCAGTCCATCTTGTTGAGGGTCTTCCTCCTTTTCATTGACCCTCTTCTTTACCAAGCGTGATGTCCTACTTCACGCTCCATCCTGATGGCAAAGAAGTCTTGCCATCCTTGCTTCTAAGGAAAATTCTGGCTGTACTCCTTTCAAGACAAATGTGCTCATTCTTTTGGCAGTTCAGCTTTTGCATGCATATGAGGTGCTTGAAAACACCATGGCTTAAATTAGGCACACTTCAGTCTTCAAGGGGACATCTTTGCTTTTTGATTCTTTAAAGAAGTCTTTTGCAGCACATTTGTCTGGTGCAATGCATCTTTGAATTTCTTTGACTGTGGTTTCCATGGTTGCTGATTGTAGATCCAAGTAAAATGAAATCCTTGACAGCTTCACCATTTTCTCCATTTGTCATAATGTTGTTTATTGGTCCAGTTCTAAGGATTTTTTTTTTCCCTGTGTTGAGGGTATTCTATACTGAAGTCTGTAGTCTTTGATACTTACCAGCAAGTACTCTTCAATTTCAGCAAGCAAACTTGTGTCATCTATAAAATACAAGTTGTTCATGAGTCTTCCCCTACTTCTGATGCCCTGTTCTTAATACAGTCCAGTTTCTGGGATTGTTTGCTCAGCATACAGATTGAGTAAGTATGGTGAAAGGATACAACCCTGACCCACACCCTTGCTGGCTTTAAATCATGCAGTATCCACTCGTTCCATTTTAACAACTGCCTCTAGATCTGTTTTACAAATTCCTCATGTGCACAGTCAAGTGTTCTAGAATTCCTGTCCTCCACAATGTTATCCATAATTTCATCCACACAGTTGAAGGTATTTACATAGTCAATAAAACATAGGTAAATATTTTTCTGGTATTCTCTGCTCTCGGCCAGGAACCATGTGACATCAGCAATAGTATCTTTTGTTCCAAGTCCTCATCTGAATCCTGCTTGAATTTCTGGCAGTTCCCTGCCCATATGCTGCTGTAGCTGCTTCTGAATGACCTTCAACAAAACTTTACTTGCAAGTGGTAGTAATGATGTTGTTTGATAATTTCTCCATTCTGTTGGATCACCTTTCTTGGGAATAGGCATAAATATGGATCACTTCCAGTAGGTTGGCCAGTTAGCTGTCTTCTAAATTTATTAATATAGAGGAATGAGCACCTTCAGCACTGCATTCGTTTGTTGAAATGTGTCTGTTAGTATTCTGTCAATTCCTGGAATCTTATTTTTTACCAATACCTTCAATGCAGCATGGATGTCTTTCTTCAGTACCATTGGTTCCTGATCATATGCCACATTCTGAAATAGTTGAACATTCACCAGTTCTTTTCAGTATAGTGACTCTTTGTATTCCTTCCATCTTCTTTTGATGCTTACTGCATTGTTTAATAGTTTCCCAATAGAATCCTTAAAAATTGCAACTCTAAGCCTGAATTTTTTCTTCAGTTCTTTCAACTTGAGAAATGCTACGTGTGTTCTTCCCATTTGGTTTTCTACAACTAGGTCTTTGCACATGTCATTATGACCCTTTACTCTTCTTGAGATGCCGTTTGAAATCTTTTATTCGGCTCTTCTACTTTATCATATCTTCTGTTCGCTTTAGCTACTCAGTGTTCAAGAGAAAATTTCAGAGTCTCTTCTCACATCCATTTTGGACTTCAGTTTCTTTCCCGTGTTTTTGACCACCTTTGGCTTTCTTCGTATATGGTACCTTTGATATCATTTCACAAATCATCAGATTTTCAGTAATTAGTGTTCAATGCATCAAATCTACTCTTTAGGTGGTCTCGAAATTCAGGTGGAATATCCTCTAGTTTGCACATTGGCTCTCATGCACTAGCTCTAATTTTTTTCCGCTTCAGCTTGAACTTGTATATGAGCAATTGATGGCCTGTTCCACAGTAAACTCCTGGTCTCGTTCTGACTGGGTGATATAGAACTTTTCTATAGTCTCTTTCCACAGATACAGTTGATTTGATTTCTGTGTATTCCATCTGGCAAGGTCCATGTGTATAGTCACCATTTATATTGTTGAAAAAAGGTATTTGCAGTGATGAAGTCATTGGTCCTGCAAAATTCTATCATGAAATCTCTGACATTATTTGTATCACCAAGGACGTATTTTCCAATTACCAATCCTTATTCATTTCCAACTTCTGCATTTAACCACCAGTAATTATAAGTGCATCCTGCTCACATGCTTGATCAATTTCAGAATGGAGAATTTGGTAAACATCTTCAGTTTCTTCATCTTTGGCATTAGTAGTTGCTGTGTAAATTTGAGTAATTCCTGCATTAACTGGTCTTTCTCATAGGCATATGAATATAATCCTATCACTGGTAGCACTCTACTTCAGAACAGATCTGGAAATAGTCTTTTTAATGATGAATACAATGCCATTCCTCTTCAAGTAGTGTTCTCATCATAATAGACCATATGATTGTCCAATTCAAAATGGCCAGTGCAGTGCATTTCACCTAACTAATGCCTAAGATATTGATATTTATGTGTTCCATTTCAATTGATGTTTTCCAGCTTTCCTAGATTCATACTAGATGCCATGTTCCAATTATTAATGGATTTTTGCAGCTGTTTCTGCTTATTTGGAGTCATGCCACGTTAGCAAATGAAGGCACCAAAAGCTTGGCTGCATACATATCATTAAATTACTTTGAAGAGGCCATCCTTGTGTCATCTTTTGCATGCCTTCTAACCTGGGGGCTCAACTTCTGGTACTATATCAAACAGTGTTCTGCTGCTGTTTATGAGGTTTTCACTGGCTAATTCTTTTCAGAAGCAGATCACCAGGTTCTTCTTTCTACTCTGCTTTAGTCTAGAAACTAAGCTGAAACCTATGTTCCACGGTTACCCCTGCTGGGATTTGAATACTGGAGGCACTGCAACACGGAAGCCCCCACAGTGTGGCAAACTGACAGACACGTGGGGCCATTAAAGCATGCAGATCAAAACTACAGTGAGATAGCATCTCACTGCTGTAAACACAGTGCTTACTTAAAACAAGAAAACAATAAATGCTGCTGAGTCTGTGGAGTGACTGGACCCTTATGCATTGCTAGTGGAACTATAAAATGGTACAGTCACTATGGAAAATCATATGATTCTGTGTAGGAGAGCTAGAAATAGAACTACCTTAAAAAACCCAAACCAACCCCACTGCTGTTGAGTAGATTCTGACTCACAGTGACCCTATAGGATAGAGTCGAACTGCCCCACTGAGTTTCCAAGGAGTGCCTGGTGCATTTGAAATGCCAACCTTCTGGCTAACAGCTGTAGCATTTAATCACTATGCCGCAAGGGTTTCCACAACTATCTTATGGTCCAGCAGTCTCACTGCTTAGGTGTGTACCCTGGAGATCTAATACTAAAGACACAATCAGACACATGCACATCTTTGGTCATGGCAGTGCTATTCACAGTGGTAAAAAAGGAAACAACCTAAGTGCCCATCAACTTATAAGTGAATAACCAAAATGTGACACATACATACAGTAAAATACTACACAGTCATAAAGAATAGTGATGAGTTCTCAAAATACAAACTGGAAGATATTATGTTGAGTGAAATAAGTCAATCACAAAAGGTTAAATGTTGTATGATCTCTCTTTTATAAAAAGACAAGAATAGGTATATATACTAAAACCAGTGTTTATAGGGTTTGAGGGGAGATCACTCTTTAGATAGTGGGCATTTATTATTTTGGTGATAGGAAATGTAACATCAAATGTGGGTGAAGTGTGCACAGCTTGACCAAGGTAAATGATGACATTAAGAAGTATGCAAGAAAAAAGACTTTTTTTGTAAATGCCAGCATATATACAAGTGAGCAAAAACAATTAAATAATGGGAGTGTGGGCACCTGTGTGTGTATGTGTGCATACAAGTTTATATGTACATATGTGTCTATAGATGGGCATATATAGATGTATGTATATGAAGGTGTGTATATAAGTATATGCATCCATATAGTATGCATTCATATATACAATAAACACATGCTAAACCAAATACCAAATCCATTGCTGTTGAGTCAATTCTGACTCATAGCAACCATATAGGACAGAGTAGAACTCCCCCATAGAATTTCCAAGGTGCACCTGGAAGACTTGAACTGCCAACCTTTTGGTTAGCAGTGTAGCACTTAACTACTACACCACCAGGGTTTTGCATAGGGGGCACAAACCCAAGCCCAGTGCCATCGAGTTGGATCCCAAATGCTTATTTGAAATCTCATGAGACTTGTTTATGGGATTTGAAGGCTTAGCACCACAGTCTCATGGGACAACTTGATCAGTTGGCATAATGTAGTACATAGAGTTTATGCTGTACATCTTAATTTGATGAGTAACATCTGGGGGCTTAACAGCTAGCAAGCTGCCATCTGAGGAACATCATCTGGTCCCAACCCAGCTGGAACAGATAAACTGAGAACATCAAAGACACAAGGAAAAATGACCCTAGGAGACAGAAGGACACATATGATTGGGAGACTACATCAGCATGAGACCAGGAGAGCTAGATGCTGCCTTGCCACCACCAAAGACAGTCCTGATAGGGGACACAATGTGGAGTCCCTGATATAGCCTGAGAAAAAGAGGCGTACAGATCAAGAACTCTATTAAAAGACCAGAATTGATGATGGTCTGACAACCTGGAGGGTCCCCTGAGAGCATAGCCCCTGGATCTGCTGCTAGCCCAGAGCTGAACCTAGTACTAAAACCAACACTGCAAACACAGGATGGGCTGGACTTGGGGACACAGAGTGATGCATGAGTTGTCTACTTTATGGTTTAATGTATATGTGAGGCTGTCCTACTGGTTTCTTTTTAGAGGGGAGAGGAGAGGACAAGTATTGATTGAGTGGGTACTAGAAGTAAAGAGTGAAAAAGAAGAGTGTACTGTCACAGGGTAAGGAGAGCAGATAGAGTTGCAGAGAGGTAGGTACTTGGGGTTTTATATGGAAAACGGACATGAATTGTAAACTTTCATTTAATCACAACAAAAATTTATTAAAAAAAAAAAAGCCTGGTAGTGGCCATCTCACATAAAAACTGTTAGTCTCTGTGTGTCTGGAGTTAAAGAAAATGAAGGAAACCAAAGGCTTAGAGAAGAAACTAGTCCATAGGACTAATAGTCTGTACAGACCATGACCTTGTCTACCCCAACAGTAGAAGAACAAGATGGTGCCCTGCAACTACTGCCATCTAGTATAATTGGGGCCAACAATAAATGGATCCTGATAGAATGGGAGCAAAACATGGAACAGAATTCAACTTTTTAAAAAGTTCAGACTTACTGGACTAGTTGAGACTGGAGGACTCCCCAAGACTATTGCCCTGAGATACTCTTTAAACCTTGAACCAAAAATTTTTCATGAGGCCATCTTTTAGAAAAATAACAGATAGGCTAATGAAATAAAGAGTACCACCCATGAGTACTGTGCTCCTTTAAAAATATCATCTACGTAAGGTCAAAGAGTTAACCCTTACTCTAAATCAAAGACAATGAAGCAATGGGGCAAGGAAAGTAGATTACTAGAAAAGGAGTACCCAGAATGAAAATAATAAGAAAGGTGACACACTGCTAAAATGTAACTCATGTCACTAAACAAACTGTGTGGAAATTATTAAATAGGAGTTTAATTTGCTGTGATGGATTGAATTAGGTCCACCACAGTAATGTTGTAAATCCTAACTTCTGCCAGTGGATATAATCCCATTTGGGTATGGGTTGTTTTTGTTGTGTTAATGAGGCAGGCTTAGTGTAGGGTATATCCTGAATCAATTTCTTTTGAGATATAAAAAAGTGAGCAAAGAGGAGATAAGGTAAGATGGATCCAAGATATGTGAAGATCTCCAAGGAACTAGAAAACAGAAACTGAAGAGACAAGAACTTTCCCCTAGAGCAGACAGAGAGAAAGGCTTCCCCTCGAGCTGGCATTCCGAATTCGGACTTCTGGATTTCTAAACCATATGAAAATGAATTTCTTTTTGTGAAAACCAACCACCTGTGGAATTTCTATTACAGCAGACTAGATAACTAAGACAGAATTTGGTATGGAAAGAGAGGGATGGTGTTCTAAAACAAACCTAAAATGTGGAAGCAGTTTTGAAATTGCGTAATGAATAGAAGATAGAAGCATTTTAAGCACAGGGTTGCTATGAGTTGGAATCAACTTGACAGCAACAGGTTTGTCTGTGTGTGTGTTAATAGTAAAAGCCTAAATTGCCTCAGAAACACTGTTGGTAGAATTATGGATTTCAAAGGCAATTCTGATGAGAGCTCAGAAGGAAGTGAGGAAAACTACAAAGTCTCTGTCATTTTAGAGAATACTTATGGCACCAGCAATGGAACATTGCTGGAAGTATAGACATGAAACGTACTTCTGATGAGGCTTTAAAAAGAAAACTTTATGCATGTGATTGGACAATGGACTGGCAAAGGATTTATGTTCAAATACTTGGTATAAGGTAGTATTTGTAAGTGATGAATTTAGGTATCTGGCCGATGAGATTTCTAAGCAAGATGTTAAAGAGACTATGGTTTCTCCTTGCCACTTACAGTAAAACAAGGGAGCAACGAGATGGACTTAGAAATGAACCATGCAAAGTGAAAACAGAAATTAAAGATTTGAAAAAGTCTGCTATACAAAACTTAAGGACACATGTCCTAGAGTGTTCACCAAGGGCATGGCTACACAATCTTTTGTTAAAGAGGTTAAACCTGTGACTGATGGAGCCAACTAACTGCCACAGCAGAAAACTCAACTTAGAATGAAAGGGACAGAGAAAGAATGAAAGGAACAGACACTGTCCTGTCTCTTGGAATTCTGTAGGCGGGAAACAGGCCAAAGGAGCTACATCTGTTCTCCAAGAAAAGAAAAGGACCATCCCGGAAGCAGCTCAGAGATCTGAAGAATGGAAGGAGCATGAGAAGCAGAGCCTTCTAGGTTTTCATGGTGGGGTCATGGTCCCATGGATATGAGACGGTTGGGGCCACAGCTTCAAAGAGTCAGAATTCAGGCTTCTAGCCCCTAGACTGCAAGATAATAAAGTTATGTTTGTTAATACCATTCACTTGCGGTATTTCAGCTATAGCAGCACTAGATAACTAAGATGCCTTTTTACTCTCCCACTATTGACAAGCAGAGACCAATAGTTACATCTTATATGGTCACTTATTAGCTTTTAAGACTCTAGATGCTATTCACTTCACTAGGATGCAAAACATGAACTTTGTGAATACAGTTTGCCGACTGACTGAGTCCTAAGATTTCAAATCTAGAAAACCAGTGTTGAAAGGTGTTTGATTATTTTTAAGGAGTATCTGTGGTTGTGTCTCCAGCGAATATACACATGTATACACACATCTGTATTTACATGTAGATAATTCTGTCAACTCTCACACATGTATACACCTGTAACTATGCATATACCTATAAGCCTATACCAACTGTATGTGGTTATGCACTCCTTTTTCAGTCTTTATTGGAATTGTTGTCATACTGTATATATCATATGCTTTAGGATGCCATCTTTTTCTCTTGAGAGTTTCTCAGAGACATCGTTTGCTATGGCCATGCTGTGCTCCCTAAACCCACATTTGGTGCCTCTTATCCCATTACCAAAAATAACAAGTGTCTCTGATCTAAGCCATACTTCCCCCAACTGACCCCCCTATGTCTGTTTATGGTACTTTAGGAATGTGATTGTCTTTCAAGGAATTTGTCCATTTCACCTAGGTTTTCAGATTTGTAGGAGTACAATTTTACATAGTAACGTGTTGTGATCTTCTTTATCTCTGCCGAACCTGTTGTAATGTCTCCAGTTTTGTTTCTTAATTTGGTTATTTATCTCTCCCCCAACCCTCCTTTTTTTCCTTTGATGAGTCTAGCCAGTGATTTGTCTATTTTATTGATCCTTTCAAACAGCCTCCTTCTGGTTTTGCTGATTTGTTTGTTTTTCTGTTTCCTATTTATTTCTGCTGTAATCTTTTATTATTTCCTCTTTGTGGTGGCTTTGAATTTCTTTGGCTCTTATTTTTCTGTTTGTTCCAGTTGTTGATTTAAGATGCTGATTTTGGATCTGTCTTTTTTTTAATGTAGACATTTATTAATTTCATTCTGAGTACTGCTTTTGCTATGTTGCAAAGGTTTTGATATGTTGTGTTTTCATTTTTGCTTGATTGTAGGAATTGTTGAATTTCATTTTTAACTTTTTCTATAACCCAATAGTTTTTTTAGTAGTGTATTATTTGGTTTCCATGTATTTACTTTTTCTGCTTATCTTTTCTGTTGTTAATTTCTAGCTTCATGCCATTATGGTCAGAGAAGATGCTTTTTATGATTTCAATCTTTTCAAATTTGTTGCCATTTGTTTTGTGTCCTAGTATCTTAGGCTGCATTCTCTAGAGAAGCAAAACCAGTGAAATGTGTATATATGTGTAAGTATACGTATACACATACATACATGTATGTATGTGTATCTGTACACATGTGTGTATATAGATAGACACATGGAGAGAGGAAAATTTATCTCCAGGAAATGGCATAACTGTCAAACTACATCATTATATAACTGCCAAATCATTGAGAAGCATGGCCCAGCCAAGCTGGCACACAGCATACACCATCACATCTGCTGTATAGTCTGTGCTGGAAAATTATCCATGTGCACTGGAGAAAAATATCTATTGTTCTGATGAAGGTTAGTGATTTCTATAAAATGTCTATTAGATCAAATTGGCTTATGGTTTTATTTACGATCTCAAGGTCCTTAGTCATCTCATTTTTATATTTTCTGTCTAGAATTGAAAGCAGTGTGTTGAAATCCTCAACTGTTATTTTTTTGTTTTTTTATTTCTCCCTTTATATTAGTCAGTATTTGTTTCATTTATTTTGGAGCACTGGTGTTAGATGGCTGTGTATTTATAATGTTGTGTCTTCTTGCTGGATTAACCCTTTAATTATTATGTAATGTCCTTTTTCTATCTCTTGTAATAAATTTTAATGTAAAGTCTGATTTTATCTCATGTTAGCTTTTTTTTTGTTTACTGGCTGAATGAAATATTTTTTCTTACCCTTTTATTCTCAGTCTTATTGTAACCTGTGTCTAAGGTGTGTTTCTTCTAGACAGGGAAAGGATAGGTCATGTTTTTTATCCATTTTGCAACTCTCTATGTTTTGCATGCAGCGTTTAGACCATTTACATTTAAGTTTATTACTGAAAACAAAGAATCTATCTCATTCGTTTTACTGTTTGTTTTTTGAGTGTTTCATTCCTTTTTTTGTCTTTTCGTTCTCATTTTTCTGTTACTATTTGTGTTTAACTCCTTTCTTGTGATGAGCCTTTATAATTTCTTTCTTCTTTTCTTCTGTGTATTTGTTTCTAGTTAATTTCTTAGTAGTGACCACACGTATTACACAACTTGCAATTGCAACCTCATTTAACATGAGTAACAGGTAACACAGAGCATCAGTATGCTAAATCTATTCCTGATTTGCTCCTCCTCCCCATGTTCCTGCTGATGAGTCTCCATTAACATCATTATGTAACCTGTAGTCAATAGGTTTTCTTTGTGTTTCTTTCTTACAAACTTGTTGTTTTATCGCCTATGGGATTAAGTTGTTGAGTTTATTCCCTGAAAGTATCTCATATTCGGTACTTAAGACTGCGCATGTTGTTCCATGTTTTGGAGCTCTCTATCTCCCTCTCATTCCCCTCCTTACCACCTATGATCAACTTTCATTTGGAGAACTCCCGTAAGTAGTAGTTGCACAGATGGTCAGGTAGAGGAAAATTTCCTGAGCTTCTGTTTATTTAGGAATGTTTTGATTTCCCCCTCATTTTTGAGTTACAACTTTCCTGGGTAAAAAATTCTTGATTGGCAATTGTTTTTGTACGGTATTTTGTATGTCATCCATTGTCTTCTGGGCTCCAGTGTTTCTGGAAAAAAATCCACACTAATTCTTATGAAGGGCACTTGATACATTACTTTGTGTGTTTCTCTTGATACTTTCAGAATTCTCCATTGCCTTCGTTTTTCAGGAATTTTATTAAATGTGGTGTGGTTTGCATTTTTTGTATTTCTGTCCACTGGGGTTCATATAGCTTTCTGTATTTACTGGATTGGTTTTTTTGTGCAGATCTGGGAAAGCCTCTATGATTATCTGTCAGGATATTCCTTCTACGCCTGCATTATTGTCATGGTGCTCTGGAATTCCAGTAATTCTGATGTTAGAACTCTTTAACTAAATTTTATATTTCTATTTGGTTTTGTTTACTTTTCTTTGTCTTTTTCTCTTGTTTGTCTTGAGACGTGATAAATTCAGTTATTCTGTCTTCCACTTCACTTAGTCTGTCTTCTCTCTGTTTGACTCTATTGTTGAGTATTTCTCTTGCATTTCTAACTCGGTTACTTTATTCTTCAGTTCCAGTAATTCTCTTTGTTTTTGTTTTCTATTTCCTTGGTGACTTTCTCAATTCCTTACTCAGTTTCTTTCCTGATTGCCATTAATTTGTTTTCTGTGTGTTTTTTGCTGTCTGTAAACATGTTTAGCACCATCATATGGAAGCTTTATATTTTTTCCTCTTACCTGGTCTCCACAGGAGAAATTTCTTCTTCATGTTTTCTTTTTTATTAATGTGTTCTCTTGTAACTGTGCATTTTAATGTTTTTTGTTGAATGTGGGACATTTTGATATTCTTTTTAATATTTTAAAACTGTAAATTTTCTAATCTTCAAGTAATCACAATTGTTAGATTTAGTGCCTCTCTCTTCTTCTAAGAACCATTAGAAGGCACTATTATCCTTCTTTTACTTCAGGAGTTTTAGTTTTTTGGTGTGTGTGTGTGTGTGTGTGTATGTGTTTCCAGCTGAGTCAGGATTTTTGTCTGAGGTTTTGTCTGGGTTCTTACTCTGGCTGATCCTCCATGAGTTGGCTGATCTTGCTGGTATGTTAGGCTTCCTCTGTCCTCTGAGGCTTTGGCTGTAGCCCTGAATATATTCTTGGGATTGATTTCTTTTAACCCCCATGTGGAATTTAGGACGGCTCTGCCATTGCAGCTCAGTACACAAGTGTGGATTTTTTTTTCTTTCTTTTTTTTTTTTTTTTTACTGAGTTGGTTTTCCCAAGGCAGACTTAAGGAGGGCTTTATGTCCTTCCCTCACAGATGCACCAGTGTGGGCTTTACCATAGTGTCCTGCTGTAGACAGGGAGTCAGTTGTTTCCCCCTGTTTTGCCTGTCTGATATATTTTTCTCTTCCTGGCTGAAGACTAGGTCAGATGGCTTTTTACATGTCTAGGTCCTAAAGCCATCTGCCTTGGGTCTCAGCAAGATTCAACAGCACTCACCTGCCCACTCACCTGCAATGCCTTGGGCTCCCTTTGCATCCTCCTAAATATATGGTCTACAGACTTCCATAGCCCACTTCTGCTGTCTTAAAAAATCAGGCTACAACTTCCTGAGTTTAGTTCCTGTCTTGTGTGCTTTGGGATGTTACCCATCCCCATCCCAAAACGGATACAATGAGCTGTGTCCTCCAAGTGCCAGTGACTAGGGTTTCGCAGCTTCCATGCTGCCCCCGCTCCTCCTCTCCTGTTCCTGGACACTTCAGCTGTCTTGGGGAGCTCTGAGATCTTAGTCTATGCTTATTTGGTGGATTAGTCACTGGAGAATAAATGCGAGCAACTACTTACTCTGCCATCTGGCCCTACTCCTTCATAACACCAATTTTGATTGATTTTTGTTGTTGAGTTGTAGCAGTTATTCATATATTCTGACATTAATTTTTAGATATACAGTTTGCAAATATTTTCTTCAATTTTATGGGTTGTATTTTCACTTTCTGTCAGAAGACACTATCAAGTTTTGAATTTAAATACAGTTCAATTTGTCTATTTTTTTCTTTTGTTGCTTGTGTCAGAATCCACTGCAAAATCCAATATTGTGAAGATTTTCTCTATGTTTTATTCCAATATTTTTACAGTTTTAACTCTTAGGTTTAGGTCCTTGACCTCATTTGGAGTAGATTTATATAGTATAAGGTAAGGGTCCAACCTCATTCTTTTGCATGTGGATACCCAGTTTCCCGACCATCATTTGTTGAAAAGACTATCCTGTTCTGATTGGATAAACTTGGCATTCTTGTCAAAAATCAGTTAAGCATATGTGTGACTGTTTATTTATAGATTCTCTCTATTCCATTGGTCTGTCTATCCTTATGCTAGTGGTACACTTTTTTTTTAATTACTGTAGCTTTGCAATAAATTTTAAAGTCAAACAGTGTGAGTCTTCCAAATCTATTCTCCATTTACAGTATTATTTTGTCTCTTTAAGCTCCTTTGAAATTCTACATGAATTTTAGAATGGGTTTTTTATTTCTGGGGAAAAAAAAGGAATACCATTGGTATTTTGATAGAGATTGCATCGAATCTGTACATCTCTTTGGGTAGTACTGCCATCTTAACAATATTAAATCTCCCAATCCATGAATATGAAGTGTCCGTCCATTTATTTAAGTCTTTTTTAGTTTCTTTCAGCATTGCTTTATAATTGTCAGAGTGCAAATATTTTACTACCTTGGTTAAATTTATTCATAAGTATTCTTTTAGATGCTATTGTGAATGGAATTGTTTTTCTTACTTTCCTTTTTGGCGTGTTCATTGCTAGTATATAGAAATGAAACTGACAGGCATTTGTATCCTCTAACTTTGCAGAATTGATTTATTAGCTCCAGCTGTTTATTTTTTTTAAGTTTCTTTAGGGCTTTCTACATATAACATCACTAAAAAGGTTGATAAAGAGTTTTAATAATATTTGAAGAATTAGATGGAGTTCTGTCTCTTAAGTTTTGTCTTTTGTAAAATGTCACAAAAATGAAGTAAGTGAGAAGATAGTATTTTGTGCCTGCCTTCTTTCACTTAGAATAATGCTTTTGTCAATAATTCATTCCTTTCCACTGCTGAGTAGTGTTCCATTGTATGACTATACCACAGGCAGTTTATCCATTTAACCATTCACCAACTAGTGGATATCTGGATTGTTTCCAGTTCTTACATATTACAAATGAAGCTGCTATGAACATTCATGTATAGGTCTTGGTATGGACATACATTTCCATTTCTTTAGGGTAAATGCTCATGAATGGGACATATTGATAATACATGTTTGACCTTAGAAGAAACTGCCAAACTGTTTTCCAAAGTGGGCGATACCATTTTGAATTCCTACCAGAAATATCTGAGGGTTCCAGTTGCTCCGCATCCTCTTCAATAGCTGATGCTGTATATCTTTTATATTTTATCCATTTTGGTGGGTGTGTAATAATGATATGCCACTGTGGTTTTAATTTGCATTTCCCTTACGAATAATGATGACTTTTTTTCACGTGCTTACTGAGAATTCATTCATCTTCTTTGGTAAGGTTTGTCTTCCTATTATTGAGTTGTAACAGTTCTTTATAGATTTTTGGATAAAAGACATTTTATCAGATAAATGTTTGCTATCCTTTAGATAGTAACTCTACAGGAATTGTAATGAGTAATCTGAGCCTCAGCTCATGTTTGTTTCTATGATGTGAGTCTCATTCCTTTGTGAAGGGAGAAAGAATTTCGCGTCTTTCTTACACTTTTACTCACATTGTCAACACATTGGCAAGAACCCTCGCCTACCCTCCTGCCTTCCTGTAATGATGTCCCCCTTCCTCATAAATTCTTGAAGAATTTCCACAGCTTAAGCCCCCTGTACCTCCGGTTACTCTTCTTTGGAATGGGTACCTCCTTGGAAGGAGGCAAAGGAGAGACTGAATAGGATCAGGCAAGTTCAGTGCCTTCTCAACCTGAGGAGAAACAGGGATCTTGACCCATAATAATCTTAGTTTCATCACAAAAGGAAGAGAGATAGTCCCAAAGATACCCTAAGTTGTTCACTTACGTATTTAATCCAGAACCAAACCAACCAAATCTGATGCCATTTAGTTGATTCTGACTCATAGCAACCCTACAGTACAGAGTAGAACTGCCCCGTGTAAGTTTCCAAGGATTATCTGGTGGATTTGAACTGTTGGCTTTTTGATTAGTAGCTGTGGCTCTGGAAATCTCAGTGACACAGTGATTAAGTGCTATGGCTGCTAACCAAAAGGGCTGCAGCTCAAATCTGCCAGTTGCTCCTTAGAAACTCTATGGTACAGTTTTCCTCTGTCTGTAGGGTCCCTATGAGTCAGAATCGACTCAATAGCAGCAGTTTTTTGCCGTAGCTCTTAACCACTATGCCACCAGAGTTTCCAAAGGAAGCAAAAATTAGCCAACCTAGTTGTCGACTATCACCAAGACCTCTGCAATTCTTGGGCCCTCCCTGCGCCCATGCTTAACCTGCCTTGTACATTCCTTGCTGTGACTCTAACTCCCTGTATACTTGATACTCATCCCTTTCCAGAAGGGACCTTGTCCCTCTTCCCAGTTTAAAGAATGTTATTCCCTACCTGTCAAAATCTTTAGCCCTCAAGATATACCTCTCTCAATGCATCATGTCATGTTCAGTGAGACAAACATTTTCTTAAGTCCTGGACAGCAAAGACAAATCTAGTCTTTAAGACTTTGTTTCATCTCATAGTTCCTCTTCTCAGTTATTCAACATGCAGCTATTGAGTGTCTGTCAGGTGCCAAAGCCTATGAACATTTCACAGCCCTTGCCCTTATATGGCTTGATCGCTTCCAGGCTAGACAAAAATCGAGCATACATGTGAGCATAATGCACAGCTGAAAGCATTACGCTGTAATCCCTGCAGGATGGGCTGCCAAGTGATTCATAAAGGCACCAACACCCGGGGCTCAACATTTACACCTTCACTGCAGTAACATGTGTTAGCCTGTCCTACATACCTGGCAGCTGGCTGGTAGGAATGTAAAAGTGAATAAGGCAATGTCCCCAGCAAATCCCCCGTCTCTCACTACCTTTTTCAGCCTGCTCTTCCTTGCCCCACCACTGCACTATCTTTCCCTCCTTTGTCTCTTTGGGTCTGTTGTTTTCTTTCTCTGGATTCTTGTGCCCTATCCACTACATCAGTGGCCCCTCCACCCCTTACTGCCATCAGACAATAAGGGGACAGGGTAATACAGTGCTCTTATGGCATGTGCAAGGGAGCAGAGACTGGCTTCCTTTCCCACTCTGCATTCACGAAGACAGAAAGGGGCCATGGCTGTGGTCACTGTTCCTGTATAGAGAGGGGCAGGAAAATTTTGCTTCTTTGGCTGTATAGCCCTGATATATATGCACTGTGGAAATAATAAATTAAAGGGCAAGCAAGAAACCTCACTGGAACTGTGAGGTGGGCAAGACTATTTTCAGGAATTAAATCAGGTATAATGTCCACTTGCATGTTAGGTTCATTCATATACCAGCACTTGGGTGACTCTTGTCAGACAAACAGGAGCCAGATGCAGGATCAAGAACAAGCAAAAGCCCTGGCAAGGTGAGCATGAAGGAAAAAGGTGGAGTAGTGGAGGGGTGAACGCTGAGAGCGATGGTAAGTAGCCACAGGTTAAGTTGCCCTGCCCCTTCCATTACCACGGCAGATCCCATCACGGGGGTGCCCATGTATTGAATTTGAACAGGAAAGTGATCACAGCATTATGCAAAAACATTATGCCAAAACACTGAGAATCACGGCCCAAACAAGTTGACATAGAATCTTAACCATCACACATGTAGTGTGAAATGAAGTCACATTTATCAAATGGCCTCCTCTGATCTGAATTAGGGAAGGAAGCAGCCACAGGAGTCATCCAAGTGCTCTTTCCTGACCTGTTAACTTGGGAAGTTATAGCCTCTAAAAACCACATGGGCTGTTTCTTTAAAATCAATCTCTCTCTACACATATATGTATGTATACACACATATGTACATGTATAGACTTTACTGGTTTTGCTTCTCTAGAGAACTCAGCATAAGAACACGATATCACAATGACTTCAATGTGTAAAAAAAAAAACCTCAAGAAACCTAACTTCCTTTACTGACATAATGTGAGCATTCTTTACAAATAATGCCAATAACAATCAGGAAATAAAAAACAGTGAATTATTTAGCACTTCCTAAGTGCTTGCCAATAATAAAGATGGCACAGAACTGGGCAATATTCTGTTAGGCATAAATTCTCCACAAGTCAGAGCCAACTTGATGGCAACTAACTGTAACAAATGCTTCACATGTAAAAATCACTTAATCATCGTAACAATTGCATGAGGTAGGACGTATCATCATTCCATTTTACAGGAAAGGAAACTGAAGTGTGGGAAGGTTAGCTAACTGGCAGAACTAGTCAGGGCAGAGCCAGGCTTTAGACCCAGGCAGTCCAGCTATGCAGTCCACTTTCTTAATGACATATTACACTGCCTCCCCTTTACAATAAATGTCATTACAGGGTGGAGACAAAAAAAATTTCATCTCAAAATAAATGAGTATAAATATCTGCTGGTTCTATTTAGCATGCCAAATAAACTTGGTACAGACATTTTGGGGGAAAAGTTAAACTACCAACACAGAAGCGAGATGCTACATTCTATGAGGCTGTACAAGCTCATGTACTTAATGTCTTAGTCGTCTGGTACTGCTCTAATAGAATTACCATGAGTGGATAACTTTAACAAAGAAACGTTTATCATCACACAGTCCAGTAGACTAGAAGTTCGAATTCAGGGTGCCAACTGCAGGGGAATGCGCTCTGTCTATGTTAGCGCTGAAGGAAGGTCCTTGTGTTTTGTCAGTCTTTTTTGGTCTGAGAACCTCTTGGTACAGGAACCTCAGGTCTGAAGGACACACTCTGCTCTCTTTGCTGCTTTCTTGGTGGTATGAGATCCCCCCTCTTTGCTTGCTTTGCCTTCCTTTTATTTCCTGTAGGATGAAATGATAAAAGGTTGTACAAGCCACCCTCCAGGGAAACTCTCTTTACATTGGAGCAGGGAGGTGACCTTAGGAAGGGTGTTACAGTGTTACCATAACTGTCTTTAACATAATACAATCTATTAACCATAGGCAGAGATTAGGATTTACAGCATAGCAAAATCACAAAATGGAGGGCAATTGTACAGTACTGGGAACATGGCCCAGCCAAATTACAACACATATTTTCAGAGGGACACAATTCAATTCATGACACTTAACATTTCAGAATGTTGCGGTTTTCAACAGGTCCATTCAGTGCCAGCATCCCTCCTGTAGCCCGTTTTCTGTGGACACCTGGATTCTGCTTGAACGCTTCCCGTGATGAAGCAGCTCCTTCTGTGAACACATCCACTGCCCACAGCGGGAAGAACAAATGCAACATATGTTCTGAAACTCTCCTAACTTATGCCTATGGACCAAAACCCATTGCTGTCGAGTCAATTCTGACTCTTAACAACCCTACAGGACAGAGAAGAACTGCCCCATAGATTTTCCAAGGACAGCCTGATGGATTTGAACTGTCAACCTTTTGGTTAGCAACTGTAGCTCTTAATCACTATACCGCTAGAGTTTCCATGCCCATGGCAGACATCACTAATTCATCACAGCTCTCTTTCCACAGCCCTATGGCAGGCATTACTAATTCATCACAGCTCTCTTTCCACAGCCCTATGACAGACATCACTAATGATCATGATCCTCTTTCTTGTGGAACCCAGATGTAGCTTGACAATTATTTTTAAACAATGCACTGGGCAAACACTGTAGCTGGTAGTGATTAAAAATAATGCTCAAAATGAAACCCATTTGCTATCCTGGACTTACGGAATGCTTTGCCTCCAGTGCTTTCCATGATTTGACCCTGGCCACCCTTCATACTCTTCAGCTTCATTTTCTTTATTGAAAACAATATTGCTTTTATTTTTTTATTAATAAGTAATACATGAAATACTAAAAGCCTTTCGTTACCCACCCCATCTCAGAGGAAGTAACACCCTCCCTATTAGACACTCCTTTAAAAATTGGATTTGAGGTTTTTATTTTATTTACACATGTATGTATATACATGTGTGGAGTCTGGGTTCTTTTAACATAAATGGAGTTACATTAAGTAGTATTCCAAACTTACTCTTTCTCCATATTATAAAGACATAATATGTCAGGTCAATATATAGAGATAAATACAGGTCCGTATATAAAGATTCACAGCATTCTGCTTAGGTGTTGCATAGTATTCCTTAGAATCCCTTCTGTGCATTAGGTTGTTTCCAGTGTTTCCCAGTTACAGTGAAGCGTAGCTTTGTAGTCACGTGTGTGTGTGTTGGTAGAAGAGAGTGAGCAGTACTTCTGACTCTTCCTCTGTAACATTTTCTCTTGTTAGTGTTTAGTGGTAGTGAAGAAGTACTTGCTTTATGTCTGACTTGAGAAAGATTTTGCTATTTTACATGAAGACATTTAATTTAGCCTTCTGATATACCCTTTAATAAATTTTTCTTGATTTTTTCAATTGTTCTTCCATACTCTAATTCATTTAGTTCTGCTCTGATCTTTAGTATCTGTTGTCTTTTCATACCTGAGGGGTTTCTTTGTTGCTCTCTTTCTACTTGTTCAAGATGTAGGGTTAATTCTCTGGTTTGTGTCTTCTCTTCACTCCGGATTTGTGTATTTATATAGGTAAACTGACCTCTGAGCACTGCTTTTGCCATATCCCGTAGGTTCTGGTAGGATGTGTTTTCAGTATCACTTGATTCCATAAATTTATTTCATCCTCGATGTCTTCTATAACCCACGGATTTTTGAGCAAGATGTTGTTCCATTTCCATGGATTCAGATTGTTTCTACCTATGTTTTTTCTGCTATTGATTTCAACTTTCATGCCTTTATGGCCCAAGAAGATGCTTTGCAATAATTCAGTAGTTTAGATTTTGTTGAGACATGTTTTGGGTCCTAACACATGGTCTATTCTGGAAAATGTTTCCTGTGCACTGGAGAAGGTGTATCTGTTGATGGGTAAAAAGTTCTGTGTATGTCCATAAAGTCTAGTTGGTTAATTGTCACAATAAGATCTTCTGTATCTTTACTGAGCTTTTTTCTGGATGATCTGTCCACTATTGAAATTGGAGTGTTGAAGTCTCCCACTATTATTGTGGAGTGATCTATCTCATTTTTCATGTTGTCAATGTTTGTTTGATGTACTTAAATGCTCTGGTAATGGGTGTGTAAATATTTAACATTGTTGTGCCCTGCTTATACATTGAATCTTTCAGCAATAGTCACCATCCTTGTCAACGATGGTGGATTTTACATTAAAGTCTATTTTACCTGAGATTGGTATTGCCACTTCTGCTCTTCTTTGTATGTTGTTAGCTTGGCATATATTTTTCCATCCTTTGATTTTCAGTTTGTTCATATCTTTGAGTCTAAGATGTGTTTCTTGTAAGCAGTACAAAGATGAGTCATGTCTTTTGATCTAAGACGTCACTCTGTGTCTTTAGTGGAGCATTCAGTCTATTTACATTCAGTGTAATTATTGATAGGTGCGTGTTTAGTATTGTCATCTTGATGCTTTTATTTTTGTATTTTTTTATGTTTTCTGTGTTGCTCTTAATATTCTGTTCTGGGTCACTCTTCTTTATGGATTGGCTTTTCATCTTTTTCAGTGTTGGTTCTGTGTTTGTTGAGACTCCTGAATTATGTCTCTTGTATTGATATGTCACATTGTTATTTTGCTTTGCAGCTACCCCTGATCCATTTTAATATTCTAAGCTTCAACCAGACTTTAATTTCTATGTACCTTTTTAATTTCCTCTCCATCTGAAAGGGTTGTACCTAGTGTAATATATCCCTCTTTTTTAGTGTGATGATGTCACAGTTTTCATGATTCCCTTCTTTTAATACTGTAGCTTTGTTTGAGCTTTGTGTCTTCCAAGTGAATAGGATTGTGGGTGCTGTGTCCTGCATTGCCTCCTTAAATATACATTTGATGTTTTTGTTTTTCTAAGCCAAGAGTTTCTTTCACTATTTCTTGTAGTTTTGGTTTTGTTTTTCCAAAATCTCCAAGCTCTATTTATCTGTGAATGTCTTAATTTCACCTCCATATTTGAGAGACAACTTTGCAGGATATATAACTCTTGGTTGGAAGTTTTTCTCCTTCAAGACAGTGATTGTGTCATCCCACTGCCTTCTTGCCAATATTGTTTCTGGTGAGAAGTCTGAAGAAAGCCTACAGGGCTTCCCTCTGAATGTTAGCTTTGCTTTAAGCCTCGCTGCTTTTAAGAGCCTCTGTTTATGTTTCATTTTATTAAGCTTGATTATAATATGTCTTGGTGTCTTTCTTTTGGGGTCTAGTCTTTGTGGCATTTGATGTGCATCTTGGATGCCTGTGTTCTCTTTCATAATTTCAGGTAAGTTTTCTGTCAGCAACTTAACAACAATACTATCTGTATTTTCAGCTGTCCTTTCCTGTTTAGGAACTTCAATTATCCATAGATTATTCCTCTTAAAACAGTCTCACATGTTTCTTAATGCTTCTTCATTTTTCTTATTTCTTTTCTCTGATTTCTCCTCATAAATACTCGAGTCAGTTGCTATATCCTCAAGGTCACTAAGTTTGATTTCCATTTCCTCAGTGCTGCTGTTTTGGTTCTGTATTGAATTGTCTAATTCTGTAATTTTATTATTAATCTGCTGGATTTCAAATTGTTGATGTTCTATGAGTTCAAATAGCTTACTTTATTTTTCATTTTGTTCTGCTGCATTTTGTTTGATCACTAGGAGGGCTGTATACATAATTCTTTTGTACTTGATCTCTGATAATTTCAGAAAGGCTTCTTCATCTGTGAAGCTTTTTTGATTCTTTGGGAGTTTTCTGGAGACATGGTGGATGCTTCTTTAAGTGGTTAGCTATTGATTATTGTCTTCATGCCATCTAGAAGCTGTTTGGTTTCTCTGGTGTTACTTCAACAGGAGCTGAGGCATAGTTCTAAAAGAGGAGTTGGTTCACCAGCCACCTCTGTGTACTCTAGTGACTGGCCCCAGGTAGACTCTATGGAGTGTCAGGCTCTGCTTCCTAGCTGGCAAAGACAGCACCCTACTTATGGAGTCACTGGGGGCTATTAGCTGATACTATGACACGGATCAGGAAAGGGTGAAGGAGATGCTGCTGAGCTGCTCAGCAGTCAGTTCTCCAGGTGGTTGTATTTTAAAAAGGTACTTTATTGCTAAGCCAAGAGCTGTCCAACAGCTGTCTAAATTAGTCAGGCCCTCAGATGTGGCAGGCCCTGCCTTCCAGCTGACAATGAAAGCACCTCTTAGGCTGTCCCCAGGTGCTATGACATGGTTCAGAGAAGGGAGGGGCTAGGGCCTTGCTGCCTTCATCTGCCAGGACCTGCCTGTAGCTCAAGGCACCACCACCGTAAGCACAGCTTTTCTGCTGGAGAAACACTTATCAGACAAGGGCTACTGCTCAGTGTGAGAATTAGCACCAGCTAAGACTTCCAGGTAGGTGACTCTGCCTCCTGGCTGACCAAGATGGCATCCTACCCGAGCTGTCCTTCCTTCCTGTCATGAAACAACAGAATCTATGGCACAGCTCAGAAAAGAGAGGGTGGAGGGGCAGTGGTGCCCTCAGTCAGCGGTCAGGCTGTCAATATGTGGCCATCCCAAGCACAGTTTCTCTGCTGCACTATATGCTGTTTACTTAAGCACTGCAGTTCAGCATAAGCTGGCTCATGCCCAGTCCCCACCTCCCAGGTAACAAAGAAGGTGACAGTACCTGCAGTCCTCCCAAATGATGAGTCAGCAGAAGCAGGACTCAGTGTGCTGCTGCCTTGTCAAAGAGAGAGGTAGTTTTCCCCTTACTGGCCCCTAGTGCAATCTGACAACCTTATGCCAGATCCTAGGACTCATTGGATGTCCATGCTGCTCTGTTCAATTATCATTCCAGGCCTTAGTTCTCAGATGGAATTGAGGAGACATGTGTCTAGTCCTCCATCTTGGCCCCACTCCCTAATAAATTTTTATAATGCTGAGTTTTATTTTATTAAAGTGAAATTTGTGTAACAAAATTACACATTTAATCAAACAATTCAGTATTTTTAGTCACAATATTGTACAACCACCACCTCTATATAGGTCCAAAACATTTTTATCCACTCAAAAGGAAATGCCATACCCATCAAGCAGTCACTCCCCATTTTCTCTGTAGCTACATTAATAGTTTCTGTCTCTATGGATTTTCCTATTTTGAACATTTCATATAAATCATATCATGTAATGTGTAACTGACCACAAACAGGTGACTTCAACAAACAGTAGTTTATTTTCTCAGTTTAAGAGACTAGAATTCTGAATTCAGGCTGTTAGCTCTGGCAGAAGGCTTTCTCTCTCTGTAGGCTCTGGAGGACTGTACTTGTATCTTTTGATCTTCTGCTCCTGGGCAGTTTTGCTGTGGCTTGGCATCTGTCTTCCCTCATCTGGTTTGGGTTTAATCTCTTTAATGTCTCAAAAGTGATTGACTCAAAATGCACCCTGCAGTAATCCTGCCTGATTAACAACAAAGACAACGCATTCCCATATGAGAGCATAACCACAGACGTAGAGATTAGGATTTATAATATATATTTAAGGAGGAAAGAGCCCTGGTAGCACAGTGGTTAAAGTTCTTGGCTGCTAACTGAAAGGTCAGCAGTTTGAACCTCCCAGTCACTTTGCAGAAGAAAGATACAGCAGTCTGCTTCCTTTGAGATTACAGCCTTGGAAACCCTATGGAGCAGTTCTCTTTTGTCCTATGGGGTCACTGTGATTTGGAATCAACACCACATCAGTGGGTTTGTTTTCTGGGTTTTTTTGTTTGTTTGTTTGCCTGTTTGCTTATTTGTTTTTTTAGGGGAGAGACAGTTTAATCCATCACAGTGAACTTTTTTTGTGTGTGTTTTTTTCCCATAGCAAAACTTTCAAGTTTCATTCATGTTGTAGCATGTATGAGCACTTCATTCCTTTTTATGGCAAAATATATTCAATTGTATGAATATACAACAATTTGTTTATTCTTTTATTGGTTGAGGGACATTTGTGTTGTTTTCACTTTGTTATTGTGAATAATGCTGCTATGAACAGACATATGCATGTATTTCTTTCAGTCCCAGTTTTCTATTCTTTGGGTATATGCCTGGGAATTGTATTGCTAGGTCATAAGGTAATTCTGTTTAAGTTTTTGAGGAATTCCCAGTAGCTGAACTAACTTTCTTGACAGTAATGCACAAGGAGCCAGTAATTTTCCAGGTTTTTCTGATAACAGCCATCCTAATAAATGTCAAGAGGTAGCTCAGTGTGATTTTGATTTATGTTTCATTAATGACTGTTTTAGTCAGTTAGTACTGCTCTAACAGAGTTACCACAGAGTGGATCGCTTTAACAAAGGAAGGTTTATTTTTACACAGTTTGGTAGGCTACAAGTCCAAATTCAGGATGTCCATTCCAGGGGAAGGCTTTCCCCCTTGTGAGCTCTGGAGGAAAGTCCGGTATTGCATCAGTCTTTGTCAAGGGGTCATCTTGGCACAGGAACCTCAGGTCTGAAGAACTTTTCCTGGTGAAGTTCCCAATTCTCTGCTTGCTTCCCTTTCCTTTGTCTCTTGTAGGATGAAAGGATTAAGGGTGGTGCAAACCATACTCCAGGGAAACTCCCTTTACAGTGGAGCCAGGAGGCAATCCTATGAAGATATTTACAGTCCCACCCTAATCCTTTAGCATACAGCACAGGAAAATCACAAAATGGAGGACAATCACAGAAATCAGGGATTCATGGCCCAGCTACATGGCTTACACATATTTTCGGGGTGGGGGGATACAATTTAATCCATGACAATGACTAGTCAGGAAACTCTAATGACATAGTGGGTGTTTTAGGCATCTAGTGCTGCTCTAACAGAAATACCACAAGTGGCTTTAAAAATGAGGAATTTTATTTGTCACAGTCCAGTAGGTTAAAGTTCAAATTCAGGATGTCAGCTACAGGGGAACACTTTCTCCACTGGCTCTGGAGGAAGGTCTTTGTCTTCAGTCTTCCCCTGAACTGGAAGCTTCTGAAGCACAAAAACTCCAGTCCTTTCCTAGGGATTCACTAAGCTCCTGAGACTGCTTCTTGGTGTTATGAGCTCTCCAAATCTCTCTGCTAGCTTCTTTCCTTTATATTTCAAGAGACTACCTCAAAGCACAAAACAATCTTATACTCTGAGTCCTGACCCACCAACACAAATGCTGTGCATCGACCCTCATTAACATCATAGAGGCAGGATTACAACATGGAGGAACACTACACGATATCAGGAATCACGGCTATGCTAAATTGCCACACAGATTTTGGGGGAACATGGTTCAATCCACGACAGTGGTTAAATGCTACAGCTGCTAACCCAAAGGAGTTCAAATCCACCAGGCGCTCCTTGGAAACTCTGTGAGGCAGTTCTACTCTGTCTGTAGGGTTGCTATGAGTTGAATTTGACTCTTCAGCAGTGGGTTTGGGTTTAGTTTTTTGGGGGGGGAATGACTAATGAAGAGGCTCTGGAGGCACAGTGGTTAAGCACTAGACTGCTAATTGAAAGTCCAAGGTTTGAACCCACCAGATGTTCTCAGAAGAAAGAGGTGGCAGTCTGTTTTCATAAAGATTATAGCCTTGAAAAACCTATGCAGTACCACTGTGTACTTTAAAGTAACTGTGAGCCAGAATTGACTCAATAGCAACAGGTTAATGACTAATATGTTCAACATCTTTTGGTGTGTTTATTGGTTTGTTATTTTTCTTTGGAGAATTGTCTATTCAAATCCTTTACCCCTTTTTAAAAATATATTTTATTGTGTTTTTGTTGAAGGTTTGCACAGCAGTTTAAGTTCCTATTCAACAATTTCTATACAAGTTTTTCAGTGACATTGGTTATATTCCTTACAGTGTGTAAACATGTTCACTATTTGTGTCCTGGTTGTTCTGTTTCCATTAATCTGGTTTTTCTGCCTCCTTATAGTCTCATCATGGTTTTAAAGTAATTGTTGACTGTTTTTTCTCAGATAGGTGATCATTTAAAGGAACACAGTTCTCATGGGTGATGTTTTTTATTTCCTTAGCCAATTTGTTACTCAGCTATAGACAAAGGTTTAAAGAGTGTCTCAGAGCAATAGTCTCAAGGGAGTACTCCAATCTCAACCAGTTGAGAAGATCTGGCTTTTGTTTGCTTGCTTAGGAACTTGAGGTTCTATTCCACAGTTTTCTCCCATTCTATCAGGATCCATCTATTGTGGCCCTGATTTTAGAATGGTCAGTAATGGTAACCAGGCACTGGTTCTTCTGGTCTCACAGTAGGTGAGGCCATGGTTCATGTAGGTTTTTAGTCCTGTAGAGTAGCTTCCTCCTTGAGTCTTTGATTTCCTTTTTCTCTTTTATTCCAGGTGTATAGAGACCAATAGTTACATCCTAGATGGCTGCTCTCAAACTTTTAAGACCCCAACTAAGATATAGAATAACCTTTATGAACTATATTGTGTCAACTGATAGAGCTGTCCCATGAGACTATGGTCCTATTCTTTTAAACCCAAAAAGCCAATCCTGTGAGATTTTTGTTATGTCTAACAATTTTCCGTAACTGTACTCCTTATGTGCTTTATTATATATATGAATATATCTGTATACAACCACCTAGATGCAAACGTATGCATTCACCTGTGTGTACACACCTGTGACTGTTGAGTCAATTCAGAATCATAGTAACCATACAGGACACAGTAGAAGGTGTCCCATAGAGTTTCCAAGAAAGAGCTGGTGAATTCAAACTGCCAACCTTTTGGTTAGTAGCATAGTTCCTTACTACTACACCACCAGGGCTCCCTGTAGCTGAATAGCATGTTTCAGAATTAGGAAATCTACATCCTCCTACTGTGTCATTCTCTTTCTACATTGCTTTAGCTATTCAGGGCCCCTTGCCATTCCATATAAAGTTAAGGATTGGTTTTTCTATTTCTGTAAAGAAGGCTGTTGAAATTTCAAATGAGATTTCATTGACTCCATAGATCACTTTGGGTGATACTGGCACCTCAACAACATTAAGTCTTCCAGTCCATGAGTGTGGAATACCTTTTCATTTATTTGTCTTCTTTAATCTCTTTCATCAGTGTTTTATAGTTCTCATTGTATCAGTTCTTTACATTCCTGGTTAAATTTACTCCTAGGCATTTTATTCTCTTAGATGCTATTGTAAATGAAATTGTTTCCCTAACATCCCTTTCATATTTCTCATTGCTAGTGTATTTAAAGCCAGTTGCTTTTTGTGTGTCAACCCTGTATCATGCAACTCCACTAAATTAATCTATTAACTCTGGAAGTTTTCTTGTGAACTCTTTGGGTTTTTATTTTTTAGGGTTTTTTTTTTTTTTGTTTTTCATGATAAAGTCTTTTGATGCACAAAAGTTTTTAGTTTTGACAAAGTCCCGTCTATCTGTTTTTTCTTTTGTTGCTTATACTTTTGTTGTCTTATTTAAGAATCTATGGTCAAGACCAAGACTGTGAAGATTTATCCCTACATTTTTGTCTAAGAATTTTATGATTTTAGTCCTAAGATTTAGATCTTTGATCTATTTTAATTTTTCATATGGAGTATATAAAGTATATATGGTTTTGCTTGTGGAAATCCAGCTGTCACAGTACCACTTGTTGAATATATTTTTCTTTCCCCATTGAATAGACTTGGCACTGTTGTTAAAAATCAATTGACTATAGACATGTGGATTTATTTCTGAACTCTCAATTCTGTTGGTCTATGTGTATATCTCTATGCCAATACTACTCTGTTCTGATGACTACAGCTACATAGTTGTGGGTGCTCCACCTTCATTCTTTTTGAAGATTATTTTACCAATTGGGGCCTGTTGGCAGTTCCACAGGAATTTAAGCATGGCATTTTTCATTTGTGAAAAAAAAAGATTGTTCTACTTTTGACAGGGATTAGGTTGAATCTGTAGATTACTTTGAGTAGTATTGACATCTTAATAGTATTAAGTTTTCTATTCCATGAACATAGGATGTTTTTTCATTTATTTAGATTTTTTTAAATTTTACTAATGTCTCATGGTTTTCAGAGTATAAGTCTTTTGCCTCCCTGGTTAAACTTATTTTTAGCTATTTTATTCTGTTACTTATTGCAAATACATTTGTGTTTGTCATTTCCTTTGAGAATTGTTTATTGCATAGAAAATCAAGCAATGCAACTCATCACATGATAAAAAAGAGGAAAAGAAATACATGATCATTTCTTAATAAAAAAAAAGCAGTAAAGTCTAGTACCCTTTTCCAATATAAACTGTCAGCAAAATAAGGATAGAAAGTAAAATCCTGAATAACTTAAGGATATATATCCAAAGTCAACAGTCAGCATTATCCTCAGTGGAGAAAGGCTAAAAGTTTTCTCCTTAAGAATAAGAATGAGACAAAGATGGATATTATCACCACTTTTATTGAATATTGTACTGGAAGTGTTAGCCAGAGCAATAAGGCAATAAAGAGTAATAAAGGGTATTCAAATCAGAAAGGAAGAAGTAGAAATACCCCTGTTCACAGATGACATGGCCCTATACATAGAAAACCCCAAAGACTTCATAAGAAATCACCTGAATCAAATAGAAGAATTAAGAAACATTGTAGGGTGCAATTCAACACACAACATTCAGTTGGCTTCCTTTACATTAGTAGAGAATTCAGAAAAGGAAATCAAGAAATCAATACCATTTACAGTAACCCTCAAAATGACAAAATATCTAGGAATAAACCTAACTATGGGTTTTACAGATTTCACTGAGGATGAAAACTACAAAGTACTACTACAACAGACTGAAAGAGAACAACATAAATGGAAGGACATTCCATGCTCATTCACTGAAAGACTTAAATGGTGAAAGTGTCACTACTACTCAGTGTTCAGTAGATGCAATGTAACTCCAATCCAAACTATACTTACATTCTTTACTGAAATGGCAAAACTAATTACCAATTTTAAATGGAAAAGAAATAGGCCCTTAGTAGCCAAAACAAAATTAAAGAAGAACGAAGCAGGAAGCCTAACTCTCCCTGATGTCAAAACATACTGTACAGCTACAGAAATTGAAACAGCTTGGTACTGATTCAGTGACAGGCACGTAGACCAGTGGAGTAGAATTGAGAGCCCAGAAACAAATCTGTCCTATCTATGGACAGCTGATTTTTCACAAGGAATCAAAATCCATTCAGTGAGGAATAAACAGTCTTTTTGAGAAATAGTGTAGGTCAGCACACATTGACTAAACCCAAAGCTTCAAAGTGTGCTGAATGACACTAAACATTTCCAGAGACAGAGTATCAGAGTCAGGTGTCTGGGGACCATGCCCTCACGGGACATCTAGGTCAATTGGCGTAACAAAGGTTTTTAAGCAAATGTTCTGCATCTCACTTTGGTCAGTGGTGTCTGGGGACTTAAAAGCTAGCAAGTGGCCATCTAAGAAGCAATAATTGGTCTCAACCTACCTGGAGCAAAGGCGAAAGAAGAGCATCAACAACACAAGGGAAGTGCAAGCCCAAGAGACAGAAATGGCCACATATACCAGAGATGACATCAACCTGAGACCAGAAGAACTGAATGATTCCTGACGCCACCAAAAACTGCCCTTGTAGGGGATTCAACAAAGAGTTCCTTTTTACTCCGGTAAAAAGACCAGACTTGATGGTCTGACAGCCTGAAGGGCCTCTGGAAGACGTGGTTCTTGGACTCTGGTTAACCCAGAACATTCTGGAAGCCAGATCTTCAGACAAAGATTAAACTGATATATAAGATGTAAAATGATACTGGTGAAAATTGTGCTTCTTTGCTTTGGCATATACAGGAGACTAACTGGGCAGCTCCTGTTTGGATACAAGAGAGAATAACAGAGCTGGTTAAATGGACAAGATAAGTATGGATTGGCGGGGAGGAGTGAGCTGTCTAGTATGGGGAGAGTAGCTAGGGTCACATGACGAAGTGTGTGTAAGTTTTTGTATGAGAAACTGTAATTGTAAATTTTCGCTTGCGAAGACTGACAATTAAGTTTGCAAACTCATCCTGGAAAAAGTGCTACATACCTCATTGCAGAATATCAAACAATACACTCACCTTCAAAGGACACTCTTGGGAAGCTGTACATGAACACTAGCACCTAGTCCACTCTTCAGAGGGATTTTGGAACTCTTTCTGGAATGGCCGTCAGAGCTGTCATTGTATTACCCTTGATGTCTGCATGTCATCAGCATCTATTCTTTTCAATATTTCCTTTATCTTCAAGTGAAGAAAAACTCATTGGGGCCAGATCAGGTGAGTAGGGAGGGTGTTCCAACACAGTTGTTTGTTTACTCACTAAAAACTCCCTCACAGACACTTACACAGTTAAGTTCACAAACTTGCCACCACGTGCAATGGCCATTCCAGAAAGAGTTCCAAAATTGCTTTGAAGGGTAGACTAGGCACTGGTGTCGGTGCGTAGCTTTCCAAGGGGAGTACTTTGAAGATGACTGCAGTAATATTCAGCAGTGAGTTATGTAGTGTCTAGACCAAAAGTTCATGGACTTCATTGTCACACCTTGTAAAACACAATGAAAAATTTTTATTTTATTTATTTTTTCTTATTATGACTGAGTGAAAATGTACATTACCATATAAATTTACATGCCAACCTATATGCAGCTTCCACTGCTCTCCCTGCCTGGTGACAGCACACCATTCCTCTCTGCTCCATAACACACACACAGAAAAGAAATGATGTAGGCAAAACTCGATATCCACTTGCAGAAAAATGCAACAGGACCAGTGCCTCACACCATACATAAAAACTAACTCAAAGTGGATCAAACACCTAAATGTTAAAGCCAAAATCACAAAGTTCATGGATGAAAGCATAGGGACAAAAATGTGGAACCTAGTCTTTTTTAAAAATAATCAAACACAACTATAAATGCAAAAACAGCAAAAGACAAATGTGATATCTGGGATCTCATAAAAATTAAATATTATACTTATCCAAAGACTTTATCAAAAGATTGAAAAATCAACCTACAGACTGGGGAAAAAAAATCTTCTGGAATGGCTTACCTGATAAGCAAAATCTCTAACATGTGTAGAAAACTTCAACAACTCAGCAACAAAAAGATAACCTAATTTAAAAACGAGTAAAGGACATGAACATTTCACCAAATCAATAGTCACTTTTGTAAAAGGCCACAGATCCCTTTGGGGAAAACTAGGAGAAAGATTAACAGCATGAAATTTTGCAGCATATTGGAGTCCTTTCTCAAGGGGAGCTGGCCTCTCCATCATTCAAGGGGTTGTAGGTCTGTAAACTGGCTCACATGTGGGAATTGATTGAGAGGCTGTGAAACTAGCCATCATGTTTCCCCAGCCACTCCTGTCATTGCCCAACAGGCTCATGAACAAAGTGGCCATGGTGGCAGGGATGGAGGTTATGTTGAGTTCACCAGCATGAACTTCCACTCACTAAGGCTGACTGGGCTACAGCTGCTTCTGCCAGCAGTGGATCAAAACTGAGTACCTGGTATGGCTCCATTCCTCAGGGCCATCAACCAGCAATCGGGTGGTAGGTTGATTACATTGTTCCACTTCTGTCATAGAAAAGGCAGCATTTTGTTCTTACTGGAAAAGAACCTCTGGATTTGGATTTGCCTTCCTTGAACACAGTACTTCTGCCAAAGCTACCAGCATGGTGGACTCACAAATTGCCTTATCCACTGTCATGGTATCCCACTCAGCATTGCCTCAGATCAAGGGGTACACTTCACAGCAAATAAAGTGTGGCAGTAGGCCCATGCTCATGGAATTCATTGTTTTTACCAGGTTGCCCATCATCCTGCAGCAACAGGCTTGATAGAACAATGAAGTGGCTTTCTAATGAAATACTTACGGTACCAGCTAGGTAGCAACACCTTGCAGGGCTTGGGCAATGTTCTCCATGAGGCTATATGAGCTCTAAAATTGTGGTAAATGTGTGGTTCTGCTTCTCCCATAGCCAGGATTCATAGATCCAGGAATCAAGGAGCAGAAATGGGTGTGGCACCACTCACTGTTACCCCTAGTGACCCACGTGAAAAATTTTGCTTCCTGTCTCTGCAGCTGTATATCCTATGGGCTTAATGATCTTAGTTCCCAAAGGAGGAATGCTCCTAGCAGAACTCACAACATTAATTCCATTGTGCTGCAAGTTAGGAATGTCACCTGGCCACTTTGGGCTCCTCATGCCTCTGGATCAACACGCAAATAAGGGAGTTACCTTATTGGCTAGTGTATTGATCCTAGTTACCAAGGGGAAATCAGATTGATGTTACATAATAGATGTAAAGAAGAATATGTTTAAAATACAGGAAATTCCTTAGAGGGTCTCTTAGTATTGCCATGGCCTGTGATTAAAGTCAATGGAAAAAGTACAGCAAACTAATTCCAACATGAGTTGGAATGAAAAGTTTGGATTACTCCACCAGGCAAAGAACTAAGACCAGCTGAGGTGCTTGGTGAGAGCAAAGGGAACTATGATCACATGACCAGTTGCAGAAACAAGGAGTGTAACTCTTTTGAGTATTTCTTTCCTGTGTGTATATGTGCATGGCAAATACCTTTGTTTCTTCCTTTCCTTATTCCTTTCCTTATTGTAAAATGTAATGTATAAACAGAGCTGATGCATTTTCAGTTGTACACATGTTAGTTTTTTTTCATGTTAGATGTTAATTATGACTTTATACATGTCTTTATTTAGAAATAATTTGTGGTATGGAAAAGTGTACAGGTATCAAGGTAATAGATGGTGAACTCTGATGGCAAAGGTTATGTGTCAGCTTCTCCAGGCCATGTTTCTCAGTGGCTTGGCAGATATTATACGATTGCCCTTCCTTTGGTGAGGTGATAAGAGTATTGAATCAGTTGAAAGAAGAGTTTCCTTGGACATATGGCCTGCATCCAAAATAGACAGATGTTCTGGCAAAGCTCATCCTTTTTCAGTCTGCATGCAACATACCATCATCTGACCTCTGATTCTTGGGACATTAAACAGCAGCCTGCCATCTGACTTGCCAAATTTGAGTTCCTGAGTCCATGAAACCACATGAGTCAGGAGAAACCTGCAGCCTGATGTGTGACCTATGGATTTGGGACTTGTCACCTTCCACTACTGTGTGAAGTCATTTCTTTGAAATAAACCTTTCTTCCTCTCCATATATATATAACACATACATATGTACATACAATTATTATTATCTGTATGTATACATATATATGGAGTCCTGATGGCACAACAAGTGATATGGCTGCTAACCAAAAAGTTCACAGTTTAAATTCACCAGCCACTCCTTGGAAACCCTGTGGGGGCAGTTCTACTCTTTTCTGTAGTCACTATGGGTTGGAATCAACTGAAAGGCAATGGGTATCCATGTATGTATACTTCACTGGTTTTTCTCCTCTAGAGAACCAAGCCTAAAACATAATCTAAGTGCCCGTTAACAGATGAATGGATAAATAAAACATGGTACATACATACAATGGCATACTAACTACACAGCCATGCAGAATACTGATTAGTTCTCAAAACATATAATGTGGGTGAATCTGGAGGACATTATGGTGAGTGAATTCAGTCATTCACAAAGAACTAATATTGAATGGTCTCACTTTTATAAAAAGACAACAGTAGGTATACATACAGCAACCAGTATACATTGGTGGTTATGAGGCATGGAAGGCAGAAGGCTGGAGAATCACTCTCTAGATAGTAGGCATTTGTTATGTTTAATGATGGGAAAGGTAATGCCAAATGTTGGTGAAGTGTCCATAGCTTACCAAAGTAAATGATGTTACTAGTAAGTACACAAGAAAAAGGAATGTTTGGGGTAAATGTTATAGCATAAAATATGATAGCATCGAAAATAAACAGAATGAAAACAGTAGTAAAAAACTAAAAAACATAAATGTGTGGTTACATACGTAGTTACGTATGCATGTGTGTATATACATAAGGACTGCCAATTAAGTTTGCAAACTCATCCTAGAAAAAGAGCTACATACCTCATTGCTAAATATCACCATGGTCACCTTTGGAGTACTCCCTTTGGGAAACTATGGACTGACAGCAGTGCGTAGTCTACCCTTCAAAGCAATTTTGGAACTCTTTTTCTGGAAAGGCCATCAGAGCTGTCATCTTATTACCCTTGATGTCCTGAATGTCATCAAAATGTCTTCCTTCCAATATTTCTTTTATCTTTGGATAAAGAAAACAGTCATCAGGGGCCAGATGAGTTAAGTAGGGAGGGTATTGCAATACAGTTATTTGTTTACTGGCTAAAAACTCCTTCACAAACAACTATGCAATTAAGTGTGTGAACATGCCACCATGCACAATGGCCATTACAGAAAGAGTTCCAAAATTGCTTTGAAGGGTGCACTAGGCACTGATGTTAGTGCATAGCTCCCCAAGGGGAGTACTTCAAAGATGACTATATAATATCCAGCAAAGAGGTATGTAGCACTTAGAACAATTAAGTTGGCTGACTTAGTTGTCAAACCTTGTGTTTGCATGTGTAGATTTATCTTATGCGTATGTATATATATATTTGTGTGTGTGTGTGTGTGTGTGTGCATGCATGCATATTCATATATATATATGATAAACCACATGGGGGCACAGTTATGGATGCTTCTTAGACATAACCAAACACATTTTAGGAGTACTTTACTGGATTTGAAGTCTTAGGACCATAGTTTTGTGGGATATTTTGGTCAATTGGCATAAAGTCTATGTTCTACATCCTGGTTTAGTGAGTAGTATCAGGAGTCTTAAAAGCCTGTAAGCAGCCATCTCATATAAACGTATTGGTCTCTACACATCTGAACCAAAAGACAGAGAAAAAAACCAAAGACTCAGAGAAGAAACTAGTCTATAGAATTAATAGCCTACAAGGACCATGGCCTCATGCTCTCTGAGACCAGAAGAACTGGGTGGTGTCATGCTACCACTACTGACCATTCTCATCAGGACCACCATAGATGGATCCTGACAGAATGGGAGAAAAGCGTAGAATGGAACTCAAATTCTTAAAAGGTCTAGACTTACTGGACAGGTTGAGAATGGAGTATGTTCTGAGACTGTCACCCTGAAATACTCTTTAAACTTTGAACTGAAAATTCTCTGTGGTTACCTTTCAGTTAAATGGCAGATTGACTTATAAATTAAAGAATATCACCCATGAGTACTGTGCTCCTTTAGAAAATCTTCTGTATAAGATGAAACAGTCAACCTTTACTCTAAAACAAAGGTAGGATGGTAAGGAGGACAGGGAAAGTAGATTACTGGAAAAGAACAACTAGAATGAAAATGAAAATGTTAACACATTGTGGAAAATGTAACTAATGTGACTGAACAGTTTGTGTAGAAATTGTAAATAGGAGGCTAATTTCCTATTTAACCTTTCACTGAAAACACAGCAATATATTATTTTTAAAAAAGAAAAAAATGTTCATTGTTAGTGTATAGAAAAACAACTATTTCTGTGTGTGTGTGTGTTGATCTTGTATCCAGCTGCTTTGCCAATCTTGTTTTTAGTTCTGGCAGTTCTTTTGTGGATTCTTTGGGATTTTCTGTATATAGGATCATGTTGTCTGTGAATATAGCCAGTTGTACTTCTTTCTTTCTGATTTGATCACTTTTCTTTTTTCTTGATTAATTGCTGTGGCTAGAATTTCCATTACAATGTTGAATAGCAATGGTCAGAGTGGGAATTCTTGTCTTGCTTGTGATCGTAGTGTGGAAACTTCTGCCTTTCACTGTAGAATATAATGCTAGTTATGGGTTTTTCATAAATACCGTTTATCGTGTTGAGAAAATTCTTGTCTATTCCTAGTTTACTGTTTTGTAATAAAAGAGTGTTAGACATTTCTTAAATTTCTTTTCTGCATTAATTGAGATAATCATGTGTTTTTGTTGTTGTTTCTTTTTTCCTTGTTTCTTCATTCTATTAGTGTGTTGTATCACTTCTTGGCTCTTAAGGGAATTAGTGTTCGAAGTCATCTAGCTGCCTTGTGGGAGAAAGATCTGCCAGTCTGCTTTCGTGAAGAGTACAACCAAGAAATTCCTACAGGCAGTTCTACTCTGCCACATGGAGTTGCTATGAGTATGAATTCGCTCAGTAGTACCCAATAATAGCAACACTTCTTTGCCTTTTGATTTTACACCACATTGATCAGATGTATCAGTGTGGTAAAACACACTGACTTTTTTTATGTTGAACAGTTCAGCATTCCTGGGGTCAATCACATTTGACAATGATGTATAATCCTTTTAACATGCTGTTGGTGTTCACTGATGTCTCGTCTTTTTTTTTTATTAAATGCATTTAGAATGTAAATGTTCCTCTGAGTTCTGTCTTGGCTATTCACCATAATTTTATATTTGGTACACTTGTGGTCATTTATTTTTAAAGGATCTGTTACTCAATTCAGATTTTCTCTTTGACCTAAATGCCATTTAGAACAGTGCTTTTTCTTTTCCAAGTGGGATTTTTTAGTTGCCCTTACATTGTCCAACCTCAGCCTCATTTGCTTGGTGTACTTTCTGTGCATCTGAAGTCTGAGCCACTCTGAAATATTTGTATTTCTCCACACACTTGTGACATTATCCTTCTGACCTCTCTAGCTGGAATGTCCTTCCCTCAGTTCTCTATTTGACCAGTTCCCATTCACTCGTTAAAGGCTACAGGAAAGGCTTAAGAAACCCTGTTCTAGTGCCTCCAGAAAAACCTGTCTTTTTTATGCTCCCCAAAGACTGTAGAGCTTTTCCAGTACTGTTTCTTATCAGTAACTGTTTGTCTCTTATGCTAGATTGTGAGGTCCTTAACAACTATAGTCAATTTTGTACCCTCAGAACACAAATTAGGTACTCAACAAATGTAGGATGAATGAGAAATCCAGTATCTCCTTTCAGCCTTTGTATTTCTGGTCATTGATGCTATCATTCTGGGTATTATGTAAGTAAGGTATGTTTAAGTGTTGTAACCAATAGATCAAACATGCGATGGGTCTGTCTACACAATAGAATTGTATTTCTCACTCACGTAGTGGTCAAATGCCCATGTTAGTTGAATGGGAGGTTCTTCTGTCTATGGTAATTTAGGAAGCCAGGCTTTACTGTTTTCATAACTCCACCCACCCCCTAGAGCCTCATCATCTTCATCTTCATCTAGCCCTTGGAAAGGTGAAAAAGAACATACAGGAGCCACCCCTTTTGAAAAGCCTGGATCTAGAAATGGTACCTCTGCTCAAATTCCATGGATGCATCTAACTGCAAAGGAGACTGTGAGATATAGAACAGCTGGCCTGTCCTACACCTGGCATTTTTACTACAGTGTACAAAGAATAAGTTGAATTTTGGCTACAGTGAGCAATACATTATAAATTGAATAGTGTCCCCACAAAATACTCATCAACTTGGCAAGGCCGTGATTCCCTGTATTGAGTGATGGTCCTCCATTTTGTGATCTGCTGTAATTTTCCTATGTGTTGTAAATCCTTATCTCTGCCTGTGGTTAATGAGGCAAGATCAGGTTATGTTAAAAAGAACTAAGGTAGGATACAACACAGTTACATCACAGCACTGATGTAAGAAGAATTCCCTGGAGTGTGGCCTGCATCACCTTCTGTCTTATAAGAGATAAAAGGATAGAGAAGCAGCAGAGAGATAGGGACCTCATACCACCAAGAAAGAAGTGTCAGTAGTGGAGCATGTCTGTTGGACTCAGTGTCCCTGTGCTGAGAAGCTCCTAGACCAGGTGAATGACAAAGAATTTCCCCAGAACCGAAGGAGGGAGAAAGCCTTCCCGAGGAACTGGTGCTCTGAATTTGAACCTCTAGCTTCCTAGACTGTGAGAGAATAAACCTCTATTTGTTAAAGCTATCCACTCATGGTATTTCTGTTGTAGTAGCACTAGATGACCAAGGCACAATCTCTGCCACAGCCCTCCTCTGCCCACCAAATGTCCATGTATGTTTTTCTTCTTTCATATAAAATATATATTCATCTCTCCTCAAAAGAGATGGCCCAAGATCCCATTCAGTTATTGCCTCGAGGTCCAAATCCAGGATCCCTGGGTAAGGCCTCCCCATAAAGTTCAGGAAATGTTGCCTATGGTTCAGTGATCTATGAACTGAAAAGAGGACTTACCTGACCGTCCTTCCTTATCCATTATGGAAGAGAAGAGTATGGACAGGATAATCGTAAGAAAAATCGCCATTTGACAAATGGAAGAATGGGGGGGACGGGGAAGAAGTTCTGGACCATGTCAATGATGCAGTCCCACCAAGCTGGGATGGGAAAGACCTCCTTGACGTGGTGGTGGAAGTTCATTAATGTGATTCTTTTCCAGCCCTCTTTGGTAAACTCTATTATTCACTGTTCTCCACGGCCTCAGGCTACACCCTTTGGGAGCTTCTTTGTTGTCCATCAGTCTTCATGGCCACATCTGCAGCAGGTATTGTGAAATAAGCCCTTTTGCAGCCCGCTTCTTGCTGATGAAAGTCTGAGGGACCAAAAGGATTGTGGTCTTTAGCTTGAACAACCAAAATCTTTTCAAAGGCTTTTTCAGGTCACTTTTTTCCCCCCTTTTTTCATTGCATCTCATCTATTTGCTTGTAGGCAGCCAAACACATCAGTTAACAATGACCAAAATTCTTTCCTGGACATTGTCTTTGCATTAATTTTATTTCTTCTCAGCCTCTGCCTCAGTTCTGCAGCGTAGTCATAACAGAAATACCCCAAGTGAGTGGCTTAGACAACAAGAAATTTCATTTGTCAGAGCCCAGTGTTACAAGTACAAATTCAGAACATCAACACTAGGGCAAGTCTTTCTGTTGGCTGTGGAGGAAGGTCTTGCTGACAATCTTCCTTTGGACTGGGAGCTTCTGAGGTGCAGGGATCCTGAATCCAAAGAACATGTTCTGCTCCTGGCACTGCTTCTTTCCTGATGGTATGAGGTTCCAAGTCTCTGCTAGCTTCTTTCTTGTATAGCTCAAGAGGTTGCTTCAAGCGCAATACAGTCTTACACATTGATTCCAGTCCCACCAACACAACTGCTGTCCATCCTCCCTCATTAGCATCATGAAGGCAGGATTTATAGCATATAGGAACATCACAAAATAGCAGGAATCACCTCCTACCAAATTGTTACACACATTTTCGGGGGGAACACAATTCAATCCATGACATTCCCTATCTCCCTCTTGACTTAATGGCAGCCAACTTAAAGACAGGCCTGGGTAAGAAGGTAACACCACAAAGTTCATCTTTGCCACAGAGCTGAACCTGTTTGTTTAACTGAGATGTCTAAAGAGCCTTGCCAGCCAGAAGCTTCTTCAGTCTTATCCGCAGTTTAGGGGGAGTACAGAAGCAGTTAGTGTCTCTAGGCTTGTTAATAAGCCTTGTAATGGATATCCACAAAGTGTCTAGGATTTCACAAGGCATCTGCTGGTAAATATTGTTGAATGAATGAATGGATCCACAAGTGTGACTGAGTGGAGGTGCCATTTGTGGAAGTAAAAACTGCTTTTACTATGAAAATAGTCCAGCCTGTTAACCATTTTCTTTTCAGATAAGATGCACCGTTGATTTAGTGCAGGCATGGCATCAAAGAGACCATGATACCTGATCTGTGTTCTGATTTCACTCTGAAACAATCAATAGGCTGATTGTAGATGGGATCTTAGGCAATACTTAACCCCCAGAGGTTTCAGTTTCCCATACATAAAACAGGGCTCAGTATCACAGGTGAAGCATAACATTAGAAAATCACTACACACAAACTAGTGGTGGGTTTTGTGATCCCAGAGTGCCTCCTTCTGTCTCCTGGCTCATCTCTCCCCTGCCTTCTTTCAGTGACATCCTGGCTATTGGGGAGGCAGTGCTTGTCTTTCTACCCTGCTGTCTCAGCCAGCTCAGGCTTTCCTGACACACTCTTGGCCGTCACCCAGCAGGCCCTGGTCTTCTTACTTTTGGCTGTTACTTGATGGCCTATCAGTACAGGGCACAGACAATTTCTAGTCTCCCAGCTGTAAGCAAACAATTGCAACACCTTGCCAACATGCATGTTCCCATTGCATCAGCCTAGGGCATGAGGGGTGGGGCATGGCTGGTGCTGAGGGGCAGCTAGGGACAGGCCAGGGAGAAGGGGCAGTGTTTGCGGCTCACTCAGGCTACACATGGGAGCTCCCTGCCTCCACACTCCACTCTCTCTCCCTTGAGCACAGGGGATCTGGTCATTTGGCCCATTTAGTTATGAACCTGTATCTTTTAGAGTCTGGGACTCAGAGCCTCTGGGTAAAAATACCCTATCAGGCCTGACCTTTTTTATTTTTTTGTTTCATTTAAAAATACTACTCTATTAATGCACATTCATGAAAGAAAAACATAGGAAATACAGATAAGGAAAATTAGTTTAAACTGTCCCAATTGCCACCATCCAGATAATTATAGTTGCCAGTTTGTTGGATTTCCTCCCATATACATATGTATCATATATACATATATGTCACAAAAATTGATCCCAAAACCCTGGTGGTGTAGTGGTTAAGTGCTATGGCTACTAACCAAACCAGGTTTGCAGTCTGAATCTACCAGACATTCCTTGGAAACTCTGTGGTGCAGTCCTATTCCATATTATGGGTTCTCTCTGAGTCAGAATCAACTCAACGGCAATAGGTTTTATATTTTATAGCTGTTCTTCACAGTATTAGTCAGCTATTGCTGCATACCATGCTACCACAAACATACTGTGGTTTAAAGTAACAAATAGCCTTTATTATCTCCCAGAGAGTCTGTGGTTCAGGAACTCAGAAGCAGTTAGCTGGGTGGTTCTGGCTTGAGTCTCTCCTGAGGGTGCAGCTCAGCTGTCAATCCAGGGCTGCAGCATCCGAAGTCTTCCCTGGGGTTTCAGGATGGGCTTCTGAGGTGGCTGACTCACTCCTGGCCTGGCAAGTTGGAGCTGCCTGCTGGCAAGAGGCATCAGCTCCTCTCAGTGGATATCTCATGGCATGGTGATTGTTCCCCCAGAACAACAACCTAAGAGAAAGCAAGGCAGAAGCTGCGGCATCTTTTGTGGCCTCTGTCAGAAGTTACACTGTCTGGTTTCTGAAGTCTCCTATTGGTTAAACACATCAGCCCTGGTTGGTAGAGATCACACAGGCTGTGCAGTCCTTGAAGCTGGGCTCTTTGGAGGTCATCTTGGAAGCTGTCCACCGCATTCCCTTTAAACAGCATGACACCTTTCCCTTCCAATCAAGGCTGATCAATCCTATTATTTTTAATGACTGCATAGACTGCACCATGATTTATTTAACCAATCCCTTATGATCTGACACTGGGTTATATTCCTTTTTTTTTTTCTTTAATTCTAGGATGAGTAACCATGAACATGATTAAATGTGTCAGATTATCTCTTGAGGTAAATGAAAAAGAAACTCAAGCCATGCCTGTTGATCAGCTCCCCCCGGAGCAGCAAAGGGATGAGGGTACCAACGGTGGCACTATGCATGATTTCATTGTTGACAACTTTGTTTTCTTAGGAAGTTCTGAAGTGAGGCCATATTCACTCAACCAGCTCGAGACAGTCCTTGAGATAAAGTGGACTCAGCTATGCCCTGGGCACTCCTAGTTCCTTCATCCATCTTTGAGACCCTCCTCTTCCCAGCCCCTCTTCTCTGGACAGGCCCTGGTTCATCCATCAAAAATTCCTTGAGGGAACATTCTGTCATGTGCTATGCTGGCCTTCAACTCTAGCCTAGTGCTGGCATAGGGTATCACCTTTCCACTTACAGGGGAAATGCTGGGATAGGAGGACAAGGTGGGAAGGCACAGAAAGTGTGGTGTGAGGGTGAGATCTGACTACAGTGGAGGGTCACCTAGGGTAGGAACTGTTTTTTCAGACCCCTTCCTGTCTTCACAGGTGTCTGTGAACACAAGGGAGCCTCTGGCAAAGGACTCTGGGGCAGATGTATGCTTCTCAAAGTAGCAAGACAGAGGGGGTCTGCGGGTGAAGTTCTCTTGGCTGTTTTTTGGGAAAGGGACCAATCCTGTCAAAGTGTCCTCAGGGGCAACCCTACTGGCCATTAGCAGAAGAACCAATGAGCACTGGAAGTCTAGCCAAAACAAGAAGGGGCCCAGTTGCCTCTGCTCCAGCCTTTGTGTAATTCCTCCCTACCATCCTTGCAGAGAGTAGAGTAGAGGTGTACTTTCTGGAGACAGTCAGCTGGAGAATTTTGGTCCTCCTTACACCTGCTGTGTACTGGAACCAGGAGCTGTCCAGCATGTGCTAGGACCAGGAGAAGGGCAGAGCCTTCAGGACCTGCTTTCTGACCTTCCTGGCTGTCCTAGAAGAAGACCCAACTCCAAACCCTGGTACGAACCCTGCCAGTATGCAAATAATAGATCTGAGTCAGGATTGAGCAGTGGGTAGATCAATGACCTGTCTCAGCCGGTTTGGTGGAGCAATCTTTGCTCTATTTTTGGAAAATGGATCAATCGTGTCAAGGGCTTCCTCGGGCTAAAACTGCTGGCCACTGGTGGAAGAGCCTGGCATGTAGTCAAGCTGCCTCCTGTACTCTGGCCCAATGAGGTGCTCCAGCTAATTTTAGCAGGGCTTGGCGTGTACCCCCATGTCCTGGGCATGTCCAGGGTCACTGCTGGGCAAGTCCCAGGAAGAGGTGCTCTGAGACAGGGGCTAACTTCAGCCCTTCTCCTTCCCCTTCAATCAAGCCAAAGGGATAGGGGTGCAATTTACCTGAGTAACAAAAAGAGGGTTATTACAAAATACCTTCAACAGCTAATGACTGCCTTGAATCAATACCCCACCACCACCACCAATAAAGGACAAGCAGGGAGGCAATTCTGAGGGTGCTTGGAATCGGGGTGCTAACTACTGCCACACCTGGCCCACTCCCCACTCTAGGCCTCACCCCTACTCCACCTGGGCATCACTCCCATTGGCCCAGAGGTCGTACGCCCACCCCTGAGCCATGCACTAGGGTGGGTTCTGCAGCCTAATTAGCAGGAGAGACCTCTTATGGAACATTCGTTTTTCTTCTTCTTTTTCAAAAACTATTTTGTTGTGCTTTAAATGAAAGGAAACCCTGGTGGCGTAATGGTTACGTGCTATGGCTGCTAGCCAAAAGATTGGCAGTTCAGACCTTCCAGGTGCTCCTGGGAAAGTTTGTGGGGCAGTTCTCCTGTGAGTTAGCATCAACTCAACGGCAGTGGGGTTTTGGTTTAAGTGAAAGTTTATAATACAAGTCAATTTGTCATACAAAACCTTGCACACACACTGCTATGTAACTCTAGCTGCACTCCCCACCCTGTGACAGCAGACACCTCCTTCCTACTCTGCATTTCTCACGCCCCTTCAACCAAGTCCTGTCCCTCTTGACCCCCTCATCTCACCTCTAGATGGAAGCTGCCCAGTTAGCCTCATGTATATACGTAAGCCAAGAAGCACACTCCTGCCCAATGTCGTTTTGTGTGTTACGGTCCAGTCTAATCTTTGTCTGAAGAGTTGGCTTCAGGACTGGTTTCAGCTCTGGCATAACAGAGAATCTGAAGGCCACGTCTTCTGGGGACCCAACAGTCTGTCCTGTCAGGAAGTCTGGTCTTTTTAATAGTGTTCTAGTTCTAGACACCTATTTTCATTTGGCTATGTCAGAGACTCTACGTGGTATTTCCTGTCAGGGCAATCAATGGTGGTGGCTTGGCATGGTCTTGTTCTTCTGGTCTGGTGCTGATATATGAGGTCTGACAATTAAGTCTGCAAACTTAATTGTTCTAAGTGCTACATACCTCATTACTGAATACCACTATGGTCACCTTCAAAGTGCTCCCCTTGGGAAACTACACACTAATACCAGTGCCTGGTCCACCCTTCAAAGCAATTTTGAAGCTCTTTCTGGAATGGCTGTCATGCACAGTGGAAAGATGGCAAGTTCACTAACTTAATTGTATAGTTGTCTGTAAGGGAGTTCTTAGCCAGTAAACAAATAACTATACTGAAACACCATCTCTACTCATCTGGTCTGGCCCCCAATGACTTTTCTCTTTACCAGAAGATAAAGAAAATACTAAAGGGAAGACATTTTGATGACATTTAGGACATCAAGGGAAATACAATGACAGCTCTGATGGTCATTCCAGAAAAAGAGTTCCAAAATTGCTTTGAAGGGTGTGCTAGGCACTGGTATTGGTGCATAGCTTCCCAAGGGGAGTACTTCAAAGGTGAGTGTAGTGATATTCAGCAATGAGGTATGTAGCACTTTTTCTAGGATGAGTTTGCGAACTTAATTGGCAGTCCTCGTAGTCTCTGGATTGTATGGCCCCTTCTTGTCTCTTGGGCTCATATTTTCCTTATGCCTTTGATGTCTTTTGTTCTCCTCTGCTATAGGTGGGTTGGGACAAACTGATGCTATTTAGATGGCCACTCGCTAGCTTTTAATACTTCATGGGGAATTTCTAAGACCCAGAGACAGTAGGAGGTTCTGTATGGCTGGGCTGTGGCTATGGAGAATAGACAACCAGAGCACCCAGGAAAGGTTTAACCTCAAGTCCTGCTCATATGCAGGGCTGCCAGAGGGGAAGGCCTTCCTAGAAAGGCCAGTTCCCTGATGCAGTTGAGTCCCAAATACCTCTTGCACTTTTCTCCCTTCTGTACCTCCCCACTGACCCTTGCTTTGCCTTGGATCGGGTTATTGTTATTTTCTGCTTAGAATTCAGTAACAGCCACCCCCTTTCTTAATTATGCTGCCTAGAATATATTAAACACAAGCTCTTTCATGTTAAAATTCTCCTCTGATCAAGTCCAGACACTTCATCTTGGCACTGATAAGGCCTTCCAGCATCCATCCTGGCTCAGTTGTCACTGCTAATCCCCAATCCCAATTACCATGGACTCTGCATTTCAAACCCCTTTGTGTTCCTGAGCCTGGTGACTTTTGACCTTTGCAAGGGAAAAGGACTCTTGGGAAAGCATTAATTAAGAACCAGCCAAATAGTGGAGGGCAGTAGGTATCCCTCTGAGAACCTCTAAGCTCCCAGTGGTCAGAGGGCACAACCAGCTGGCAAGTAGCCCTGCCTCCTGAGCTGATGTGAGTGTGCACGTGCACTCCCTGCCCGGCCCTTGACCCAGGTAGCAGGCAGAGTATTTTAGCAGCCCATCCTGGCTTGCTGTCAGTGCAGAAGCCGTAGATGGCCTGCCACAGGTAGCTCTCAGCACAGCAGCCCTCAGCTGCACAAGTGGGTCTCTGGTGAGGAGGCCTAGCCAAATGCAGTGTAAAACAGGAGTGTCTCCACCTTTCAAAAACCTACCTCTTGGCCTTCCAAAGAGATGCCAGTGGGTGCCAAGATGAGCTGGGCCCAGACAGCCCTGGATCTGGTAAGCGTCACCCAAGGGCACCACCCTCCCCTTCCAAGAGATGCTGACGTGGGGGAGCAGCCCAGGCCACAGGGGTGGGAGGGCTTCCAGTGTGCAGGCTATGCCTTTGGTTTTGCAGATTACAGCATGCAGGAGCGGGGTGGAATGGTGGCTGGGTCCCTTGAAGGAGGCAAGCAAGGCTCTGGGGGTCCCCTTTCCCTACTACTTCCCCACTGCTGACTCCTGACAAAAGTCACCTGTGGACCATGTCATCTTGAAAACCCCTCTAGGAGCAGCTTGTCAGTTAGTGGGCTGGCAGCCACTCCCAAGATGCTGGCTCTGGTGCAGCTAGCCATCTTGCAGAAGACCTGGCTTGCTCAGCATTCTCCAGCTGTTTCAGGGCTTCTGCAACCTCATTCTTACTTGAGGCTTGATGCCATCTGGCAGTTCGATGGCCACTCACTGCTGTGTACACAGTCCTGAGGCCTGGGCAATGAGGGGTCCAAATTCCCTGTGCCCTCCAGGGATGAGAGGCAGACTCTGGAGGCCACACCCTGAAGCCCAAGCCTTGGCCGTGACCTGTGGAGCCCACAGCTATCTCTCCCAGCACCTCTGCAGCCTCTCCTTTGGGCTAGGGCTCGTGGAGGAGTGGCAGAGCATCAGTGCTCACTGCTTATGTTTACTGAGGACTTATTAAGACCAAGCTTCAAGAGCTTTCCACATACCATTCTTGCCATTCTACAGGTGAGGAAAGGAAGGCACAAACAGCTAGGAAGAGGCAGAGCTGGGATGAAACCCAGACACAGAAGCTCCAGAGCTGCACTGGTCACTAGAACCATGTGCTGCGTCGGGACACAGCTTAGCACCCCCCCCAAAGGCAGCCGCTGAAGGTTCAAATGTGTTCTCAGGGTCCCACAAACAGATGGGGAGAGGAAGAAAGCCCCGCCGCGGGCTGTGACTCCATCGCACGGCAACACCCCATGCTGTGCTTCCACCTCAGCACTGCTGGCCTGGGCAGAACCGTGGGCTTGAGGCTGGCAGTGGCCGTGCCAGGTCCTGTTTCTGCCCCTTGCTAGGCATAGCGTTGTCGTTTCTTAAGCTCCCCACCCTCAATCACCTCTTCCGTTTCCTAATTCTTGAATTCTGTGAGTCCTTGAAGGCTGTATTTCCAAAAAGGAGCATGGCATGATGGCTACCCAAGCAGAGGCTGCTTTCGGGTAGAGCTTGCCTATAACTCTGAAGCCAGTTCCTGTGCCTACATCTCTATAACAAACCCAGGTCGGGGGAGGTGGTTTGTAGCTGCAGACTGTGTCTGATTACATTTTGCAGCCCCCAGGGAAAGGTCTGTGTTGGCCATTCCACACCCATCCCGGACATCACAAAAGGCTTGCCCCTGCTATTTGAGGGTCCAAGTGCTCAAGGTTGGGCCAGAGTGACCAGCCAGGTGAGGGGAGGCTATCCCCCCCAGCAGCCTTCTCCCACCTCTTGGGTAGGTGCTGATGGGATCTGCAGCTGTGGGCACACATTCTTTTACTGGTTGGGCACAGGTGCTGTCACTTACGTGTCCCAGTCTCACCCTGGGAGGGCAGAGCAGGCAGGATGGCTGGAGTTTCAAACTCACTGTTTAGAATGTGTACTCTCTGGGCTGTCTTTGCTGTTTACATGAAACCCTCTGGAAGCCAGACTAGCTCACACCCAACCGGTTTCCTTTTAGCAAGGCTGAAGAAGTGGATGCAGGAACCAGAGTGAGTTAGGGGTGTCACGAGGGTGTGGCAGACACCCTGCACCCCAGAGGACCTAGTCTGAGGCCATCTCCATCCTCTCCACACAGATGACCCTGCCTAGCAAGAGTGGCTCAGTGCATGTGTGTTCACTGCTGGCTGGCTTCCTCTTAGTTTCCTGCTCTCTAAATGGAGTTACTAGAAAGGGTCTTGCTTCCTCAACTCAGTTCTGGGGAAGGTACAACAAGCTATAAGACGAGAGACTTCCTAGGGTGTTGTCTGTTTCTCAGCTACACTTGGCAGCCCCCAGCCCTTTGCAGCCCTGCCAACCAGCTCAGTCACCCCCTCCTACCTTGCTGATCTAGCCTCCACACATTGTGTGACCATGTAACCTTGCTCCATCTCTGGGCCTTGAGCACTGCCTCATTTCCATGGCTTCCAAAGTTAGGGCTCCAGGCCGTCTTTTCCCTGAGACTGAGCCTCCCCTTCACTAACAGACATTTTCAATGTGCCTAAAGAAAGTTTCTGATCCCCCAACCCCAGTCTGTGTCTCCCCATCTCTGTCAATGACATTATCTCCTTCAGGGTGCTCAGGTCAAACCGAGAGAGTCACCTGACTCTGATCTTTTCCTCCCCCATCCGCTTAGTCCATCAGCAAATGTCTTTAGCTATACCTTCTAGACGACACCCTGGTGGCATTGTGGGTTAAGTGCTATGTCTGCTAACCAAAAGGTCGGCAGTTCAAATCCACCAGATGCTCCTTGGAAACTCTAGGGGGCAGTTCTGCTCTGACCTCTAGAGTCCCTATGAGTTGAACCCGACTTGACAGCAGTGGGTTTAGCTTTGGTTCATACCTTCTAGAATCTTACTACTTGCCGCTACCTTCTTCCATGGGATCCATACCCGCATTCCTAGCCCCCAACTGTGGGGCCAGCCTGATGGCTCACAGCTTCCATCCTGTTCCTGTGGTTTGTTCTCCTCATGCAGCCAAGGTGGTCCTGTCCCTAGTCAAGTCAAAGCAAGTATGGATGCCACCTCCAGCAGCTTCTCCCTCAGGCCAGGCCAAAGCCCACCTCACTCCACTCCATGAGCAGCTCCCTCAGCTTGTCCCACCACCCAGTGCCATGTCACTCTGCCTTCCCCTTCCAAGTTGTCCCTCACTTCCCTGACTGCATCTGCCCCACCCATGCCTCCTCCTTGCTTTATTTTCTCAGCATCCAACATGCACCCAGTTGCTTGCTTGTTTGGTTATTACCAAGTTAGCATCAGTGGACAGAGGGGCTCAGAGCTATGCTCTCACACACCAGTGAGTGGCAACTGCCAGTTATCTGCGTTTGTTCTAGCTGTAGCTGTGAGCTCCAATTATAAGTCCTGGTTACTTCCTGGACAACATCAGCAAAAAGAGGGGGAAAAAAAAAAAAAAAAAAACTTTGGGCTGCCCAGGGCTTACTGCCCACAGCCCTGCTCTTTTCTGAGGCTAGTGTTTGGGAGAGGACAGACTCTGGCTGGGTTGTGTGTCCAACTGAAGACAGAGCTTGGAGGTAACATAGACCTGCGGAAGGGGATCTTAGAGTGACTGATCAGGACAGGCTGCCTTCTCCAGGCTCCTTCAGGCATCTCTGGGTTCCTCCAGGCTCCTTCAGGTTACTCTAGCCTCCTCCAAGCTCCCCCAGGCTTCTCAGGGTCCCTCCAAGCTTCTCCAGGGTCCTTCAAGATCTTCCAGGCTCCTCCAGGCTTCTCTGGATTCCTCTGAGTGGCTTCAGGCTTCTCTGGGTTCCTCTGAGCTCCTTCAGGCTTCTCTGAGCTCCTCAGACTTCTCTGAGCTCTTCCAGGCCCTACCATGGTTCCAGCAGGCTCCTCCTGGATCCTCCAAGGGCCTTACTTTTCCTAGGCTGCTCAGGCGAATCATTCAAATACCAGCTTTCCTGGATACCCAGCTCAGGCTTGTTAGAGAGACTTCCATCTCTAGATCTGGACTGCAGCAATTGCTCTGTTGCCTTGCACAGGAGACATACCATGGATGGGGTGTGGGGTGACAGGCTTACCAGGTTCCAGTCCCAGCTCTGTGCCACCTGCCTGTGAGCTCAGGATGCCCCAGGCTGCTCTATTTAATTTGCTCACATGTGAAAGGTGCAATAATATGGTGCCTGCAGCTCCTGCAGAGCACAGAGTGTGCTCATACATGATGAGTCTCTGTTTCTGGTCCCTAGCCCCCAGAGGGTCTCTGAGGTTCCACACCACCAGGCCAGCCAGCATGGTGAGCCGTTCCCACCCTGCCCCCTAACCATAGCCCTGACTTTTCATGACCTCAAAAGCGTAAGGACCTGCCTGAGTCTTGTGGGGTAGCTGTAGGCCACCAAGTGCTGAAGTGTGTCCTGCCTTGAGGAGGGTCTGTGCCCACAGAAGCCAGTGCAGGTATTTGTGTTTAAAGGACCCTTCCAGTGAAGGAAGTAAGCCCCAGGGATAAGGTCTGCTGGCGGCTACCTCGGTCATGGACCATGGAGCATCGCAGCTTCAAAAGCTTCCAGCACCCCTCCCAACCTGTGCCCACTGAATGGGCTGGGGATGGGCACAGTGGGGCCGACAGACTCTGTGGTGTGAACAGTGAGGGGCTTGGTGAACCCAAATTGGGTGGGTGCAGTGTGCTCAGAGCAGCCTCACTTGGAAGCCCCCCTGTTTGAAAGTATCCATCATCTAGTGTCAAAGAAGTGGTGGCATATCCCTACACCCCATCCCAGTGAGCACACATCTACCTTTACAGATCTTATGATCTGTCAGGAAAAGTCAGAAGTCCAGGTTCTATGTAAAAATGCCTTGAAGTGCTGGAAGCAAATTTCAGCCTTTGAAATTATCGTACAAGACAGGCCTGAGCCACAGGCTGGACAAAAGCTACTGTCTCACTTTGTTTCCAGAGTACCACTGATGCAGAGAATGTTGCCTTGGGGGACCCAGCATGAGTGACAGCAGCTCTGGCTGGTGGGCATGCAGTCCTGCCCAGGTCTTCGCCATCACAGCTTTCAGCCCGTGCCCCCACGTGCCCCCATTTAAGGACTTGTTGACTCTCTGTAGAATAGATTCTTAGGAATCACTAGATCACGATTGAATTCTGAAACACATTCCTCTGAATGGGCAGCATCGATCTGACATAGAGTGATCTAGGATGCCACAAGGGGACTTTCTGGTCTAGAACCCAACAATAGGATGGTGCACAGACCTGAACAAACCCTGAACAGCCCTGTCAGCCCTACTACAGACCTATGATAAAGAAACAACAGCTACCCTCTCTCCCTCCATGGAGCGGACCCTTGAACCCCCATGAACAGATTAGACTACCGTGGGAGAGAGGGTCACTGTCCTCATTGACTCCATACCGGCATCTTCTCTGTGACATCAGACAGTAAGGTCAGCTCCCCACATATGCTGCAGGGATGTGGCTGCAAGAGTGAATCTAAGAGAGGGCTTGACTGCTGGCAGGTGTCCTCGAACAGCCCGGTCTCAGAGAAATATCAAACAGCATCTGAGAGTAGGCTCGCAGCTCTGCACTTCATCAGCCTCTTCCTTGTCTAGAAAATGGTCATGCACTGCATGTCTTTCCACGTGGATAGGCTGGGAGGTGGCCCACCTAGGGTGCTGGCTTCTACCTACTGTGGAAGAACTCAGCAAATGTAGAGGTGTCTCAGTCACCTAGTGCTGCTATAACAGAAACACCACAAGTGGATGGCTTAAAAAGAAATTGTACTTTCTCACAGTCCAGTAGGCTGAAAATCCAAGTTCAGAGTATCAGCTGCAGGGGAAGGCTCTGGAAGAAGGTTCTTCTTGTCAATCTTCCCCTGAAATGAGGGCTTTTGAGACAAAGGGACCCAGTCTTCTCCAAAAGACATGCTCTGCTCCTGGCACTGCTTCCTGCTTCCTGGTGGTCTGCAGTCCACAGATCTCTTTGCTAGCTTCTTAACCTTTGTGTCTCAAGAGATTGCCTCGAGGCACAATATAGTCTTACATGTTAAGTCCTGCCCAACAACACAACTGCTGCCCATCCTCCCTAATTAACATCACAGAAACAGGGTTTATAGCAAGGAGGAATATCACACAATACTGGGAATCATGGCCTAACCAAATTTCTACACACACGTTTTGAGGGACACAACTGAATCCATGACAGGAGGTGTTATTGAAGGCAGAAGAGGATACAGTTTGGGCTGTGGGCCTTAAAGAGTAAAGTTGGCTGTTTCCAGAGTACCAAGGACATCACCAGGGGTGAGCCCATGGGGACAGCCACGGGGTAGGCTGCACCTTGACCCCTGTGCCCTGAGCTACAGATGGTGTGAGCTTTGCAAACACTGACCTTTGACCCTGTGTGTATCCTAGGCTTTTTAAATTTTCCCTTTCTGACCTCCCCTGAGTTGAAATGTGAAGTGTGGGGCCTAAGTTAAGGGAAGGTTGTTAACTAAGGATCTAGATCCTTTAGGAACTCTGTGGGCTGCAGGGAAGAGAGCCTGAATGACCGTGGCCTCCACAGGAACCACATGTGGAGTGGGGGTTCCAGGGGTGGGCACTTTACCGTGCCACCTCTCCTCTCTGCTATTCTCAGCAGGTGGTAATAACTTTACCCCTCAGATTTGTCTTTTCGTGATTACAAGATAGCTTCCTCCATGACTGAAGTTAGAAGGCACTTTCCAAAAGTCCCCACCATGATCTGCTTCCTTTTGCCTGCCATTGGCCAGAGCTGGGTCACTAGCCCGACTCTAAGCCAATCACAGTTGAAGGGAATGGGAGGTGTTGCTTGGCCTGGGTCAGTGGTCATCCCCTGGGGCCAAGTGCCCTCCTACTTGAATGTACTAGGCTGGAAAATCTAAGACAAAGAGGCAAAGGAGTGTACAGCCTCCTGGCTGAAATTCAGGTCACCTCCAAGCCTTGGGCCTTATGTGTAGAATTACACCATAGAGCAAGGATGTATCTATTTGGGAAGAGCAGAGCTGCTGTTTTCATCAGAGTATCTCTGCTTCTCCTTTTTAGTTCAAAATGAAAATACCTTTTTGAGTTTTTCCTTCCCACTGCCCACAGAGCCAGCATGTCCACTAGGCCTTTTTCTCTATGAACACATACATGTGCAGAGAAGTTGCACACAACCTCAGAAGGGTGTCCAGCTCCTTGGAACTCATGGCCAAGCCCCACGTCCACTATAGCAAGGCCAGCGAGTACACCACAGAAAGTCTGTAGCCACAACTCTGGTGACCATTTCATCTGGGCCTCGGTTGTCAGTGGCACCACGGAGTCCGCACTGCCAAAGGCCTTGTGACACCCGTAATGAGGACAGCCGTGCTGGGGTCAGCAGACTCCTCTGTGTTCACACTGCACACTGGCCCCTGGTCTCCCAGAAGTGAGCACTCAGGCTTGCAGACAACAGTGTAGTCACTGCCTGTCTCCCTAGAATGTTACCCTGCGGTTCCGACTCCTCTCAGCCCAGGGTCCAAGGGAGCAGCCAGAAACCCACACCTGCTGCCACTGAGTTGATTATAAGACAGAGTAGAACTGACCCATTGAGTTTCCAAGGAGCACCTGCTGGATTGGAACTGGGGACCTGTTTGGTTAGCAGCCATAGTTCTTAACCTGTGTTAAGAACTTGAAACAAAGGTTTCCAGGAGAAGGTGCTAGGAGAAACCATGCCCCAGGAACATTCTAGGGCCTGCTCTCTACTGCTTACTCTCCAATACAACCTGGGCTAAAATTATTTATTGTAATTATTTCCTAATTATTTAGGACTTTGATCTCCAAATTCTACCGTTTTAGTTTTTCAACTGGGTTTAGCTATGGTAAATAGTTTGAAATTATGTGTCCATTATGAAGGGTCTCCCCCAGGCCCACCCAGCCTGGCAGCTCCTCCTTAGCCAGCTGCTCCTGAGCCCCTCCCTTTGGCAGGCAGAGCAGATCTTGGCTGAGTTCCAGCTGCAGGAGGAGGACCTAAAGAAGGTGATGAGGCGGATGCAGAAGGAGATGGACCGTGGTCTGAGACTGGAGACCCATGAGGAGGCCAGCGTGAAGATGCTGCCCACCTACGTGCGCTCCACTCCAGAGGGCTCAGGTATCTCCTCCAGAACAGGGTGGAGGGACAGGAGTGCAGAGCCGGAGAACGGGGCTGGGAAGGAGGAACAGAAAGAGAGGGACACGGAGCAGGGATGGAGAGCAGGGAAGGGGGGACAGGGACACAGAGAAAGTAGGGGGCACGGAAACAGTGGCACAAAAGGGACAGGGTGCAGGAAAGGGAACACAGGGATGGAGACCAGGGACAGGAAGTAGGGATGGGCTGCAAGGACAGGGCTGATGGACCGTGGTAGAAGGATGGGGTGGAGGGACAAGGGTGGAGAGATGAAACACAGGAAAGGCAGACAGGGATGAGGGATGACGTATAAGGACAGGGATGTGGAGACAGGCACAGGATACGGGGCACAGGGACAGCTCCCTGACAGCTGTCTCAGTGAGACTCCAGCAGGCAGAAATGCCCTTCCATGGTAGCTCTGACTTGTCCCCAGCAAGAGCCTGTCACAGGCACACCATGGGCAAGTGATACAGTCTCTAACATGCTGGGTCCCAGACGCATGCACGTCCTCACCCTTGGCCATCTGGGCTGGTCCAAGTCTTTTAGGCTTATCATGAGCAATCATGTCTCCGTAAAATGGGCTTTTGTCATCTCACTTATGAGAGGCTGGGTGTCCCCCAGTCACTTAGCGTGGAGTTAGCTCAGGCTCTGAGGCCCACCTCATCCCTCTTTAGCCCATCCCTGAGTCCCTGTCACCTCACTAGGTCTCTAGGCTAATCAGGGCTTTTCACAGTTTGCTCATGGATCTGCCAGATTTCTGATCTCAGCAGGTCTCACCCAGCTCCTCTAGGCCTTTCCTGTGCCTCCCCTCTCTCTGGCCTTGGGGTTTGGTTGCCCAGGCACGCTACAGCTGACTGACAAGTCTCTTCCCGGGCTGCAGAAGTCGGGGACTTCCTCTCCCTGGACCTAGGTGGCACCAACTTCAGGGTGATGCTGGTGAAGGTGGGGGAAGGTGAGACAGGACAGTGGAGCATCAAGACGAAGCACCAGATGTACTCCATCCCCGAGGATGCCATGACAGGCACCGCAGAGATGGTGAGCAGGGTGTGCAACCAGGGGCGCAAGATTCTCTGGTTCCGTGGGCTGTGTGACAGGAGGAGAACCACCCCCAGCCTCAGAGGGACCCCAGAAGGCAGATGAGAGAGCTTAGATGTACTGCCACCAGACATAGCTGATTTGTTCCTGAGTCCACAGTCACCCTCTGGCTGTCATTAAGGAAGGTACCAGGTTGATGAGGGGGTTAGTGGCAAGAGGCACCCCACAAAGTCCAACCCCTATCCAGTTTCCCAGAAGAACAAATCAACACACAATGATTAAAAACATGATAGGACAGCGAAGCATAGACACCAGGGTGCTTCAGTCAGTGTCTCCCCAAGCAGCCAGGCCTGCTGACAGTGGGAGGCCCAAGAGAAGGGCAGAAGCAGAGTGAGCCCTGGGGAGAGCAGCTGTGGCAGGGTGAGAAGTCAGACCCTAGGCACCCCCCAGGTACACCACAGAGCCCAGTCTTCCTGAGGGCAGAGTTTCAAGGCAGGTGAAGAATCCATGCTAGCCCAGAGCTGTCCATACCATCTGTCTGCTCTCTGTCCAGGGGCCATAAGGAAATCAAAGTGGGAGTGTTGGTGTTGGCACTTCCCTAGGCTCTGGCACACAGCACGTGCTTTGATACATAAGCAGAACATTTAGGGGATGCCCAGTTCTGTGGGCAGGTCCACAGGGAGGAGGAGGAGAGTCTAGTCCTCGACAGTGCCAGGGTGAGATAGCTGGGACACCTGGAGGTATCAAAGGAGACTGGGTGCTGGGAACAAAAATTGTAGATAGAGCCCAACCTGAGGCTGAACCTCACTGGGCCCAGGTTAAAAGTGCTGAGCTGACAGCATTAGGACCCTGGCACAGAGGGGAGGCTCAGGGCCTAAATCTCTGCAAGCTGTAGTTGATCAGGGTAGAGAAATGCAGGAGAGGCCTGGCATTCAGGGGCACACACGGAAGCCAAGGCCTTCCTGTGACCTGACGGCTCAGCACTGACTGCGTTTCTCAGGCAACAGGCCCCAGTGGGGTCATGGCCTGCTGGTACAACCTCTCTAGTGAAAACAGGACTTTCCTGGAAGTCCATCTGGGTATGTGTCTTCCAGCTCTTTGACTATATCTCCGAGTGCATATCTGACTTCTTGGACAAGCACCAGATGAAGCACAAGAAGCTACCTTTGGGCTTCACCTTCTCCTTTCCCGTGAGGCATGAGGACATCGACAAGGTGGGTCATGCTGGAAGGGGGGCTAGAGAAGAGGCCAAGCCTACCGGGAACCTGAGGGTGGGTGGATGGGTGGATGCCTGCGTGGATGAATGGATCCAGGGAAAGGCACGTGATGTATAACTTGCCTCAGGGTAAATGGCAGCACCCGAACTCAGTCATCTGCGTCTGCCATCCACACATCTCACCACTGTGCTACACTGACCCGGCCCCCACCCCCACCCCCAAAAACTTCTCTGCTGGAGACTTATTTCCAACCCTGAACCTTATCTTTACTGTGAAATGCTGTCTCTAAGCTTTACTGTCCAAGAATGCCTCCTTATATAAACATTTTTTAATTGGCTGCAACCTAGCCATGCAGAAATATAAGATATTCATGGAGAAATCTCTCCCAACACTTCTGAAAGTTTTGTGACTACTCTGAGCCTCAGTTTCTCCAACTGCATAATAGGCTTCATGTCCCTTCACTCTCTGCCCTGAGACAGAGCTGGATGAAAGGCCCAGCTCCCTGCCTCCATGCCCCCAGCATTTGTCAGCAGCAGCCACCGAGGGCCTTTCTCTTTCTACAGGGCATCCTTCTCAACTGGACCAAGGGCTTCAAGGCCTCAGGAGCAGAAGGGAACAACATCGTGGGGCTTCTGAGAGATGCCATCAAACGGAGGGGGGTAAGAAGGCATCTTTGCCTGCCCCTGGGTGTCCTGGGCCTCCTATCCCCAGGCACTGCTGTCTCCCCCAGGCCCCACCCTCAGCTTTAGATCAGAATGCCAGGGAGCACTAGGCCTCCTTCACTTGGCTGGATGACACAGGGGAGGCCTAAGATGATGCTCCCTCTCACCGCTGCCTCTGTGCTCCTTGGCAGGACTTTGAGATGGATGTGGTTGCAATGGTGAATGACACAGTGGCCACCATGATCTCCTGTTACTATGAAGACCACCAGTGTGAGGTCGGCATGATTGTGGGTAAGACATCTTGCTCCTTCTGAGAGCCATGATCACATCTCACATCACAGAAGACTGTGCTGTAGCTGTGCGTGTGCGTGTGCGTGTGCGTGTGCGTGTGCGTGCGTGTGCGTGTGCGTGTGCGTGTGTGTGTGTGTGTGTAGCAGGCAGCACAGATCAGGGCTCCTAGGGCTCAGGCCTTTACCTTCCCCTGCCAAAGTCCCAGCAGTCAAAAGATTCAGTCATTGATGATTGGTGGAGCAGAGTCCTGTATCCTGGGCATAAACCCCAAAGGGGCTGGATCACAGGAGGACTTCAGGTGCAGCTTAGGGGATGTGTGAGTTCAGGATTTTTAACTGTTATCGAAGTATTTCCATCATGGGACAATTACTGCATCAAACTGACATGCCAGTTATTCATGCACCGGGCTTTATAAAACACTTTAACATTTTTATCTATCAAATCAATTAAACCACACAGATTTGTCCAGAATCACCTGGTCCAAGCAGAAGAGGGTTAATTTCAGAGTGATGGGATCCTCTCTGGGCTATTCCCCCAGTGCAGTCCAGTCTCCCTGCCCTGCTGCAGTAAAGACAGGTTCCAGCCTTTTCTGGAATTCCTGAGGGAGATAGTGCTCCCTGCTCACTGAGGAGCAGCCTGTGGTCCAGTGGGAGATTAGCTGTCTGTTGGCACACAGGCTGCCTGTGTTTTCCAGACTCTGAGTTCTGGTTACCCACAGTCAGTAATGAAGTTATTTGCTTCTGTGGGCCCTTTAGAGCCAACTCTGAAATGTTATAGATTTGTGTCCTTAAGAACCTATCCCTCCCACAAAAGTCATTATATATATATATATATCTATGTATGAAAAACCCATTGCCATTGAGTCAATTCTGACTCATAGTGACCCTGTAGGATACAGCAGAATGGACTCATAGGGTTTCTAAGGCTGTGATATTTACAGATGCAGATTGACACATCTTTCTCCCGAGGAGGGGCTAGTGTGTGTGAACCACCAACCTACTGCCTAGCAGCCAAGTCTGTAAACACTTTGACACCAGGGCTCCACAGATGTATACAGAGAGAAAGAGAGAGAAACTCATGAAAGCCAGACTCAACAGGATTGCCTTATTTTTCTGGGTCTTCCAAGTTTTCTACCTTTGACAGGGTGTATAGTCTTAACCACCTTTCTATCACTGGTTTTAGTTGAAAATGAGTTTTCCTTCTCTGACAGGTTTCTGCCTCGCACAGGTCTGGATCTTGTTGGTGTGTATAAGGTCTGACAACTAAGTCCGCAAACTTAATTGTCCCAAGTGTTACATACCTCGTTGCTGAATACCACTACTATGGTCACCTTTGAAGTACTCCCCTTGGGAAGCTATGACATCAAGGATAATATGATGACATCTCTGATGATCATTCCAGAAAAAGAGTTCCAAAACTGATTTGAAGGGTGGACTAGGTGCTGGCATCGGTGCATAGATACCATCGGTGCATAGATACATCGGTGCATAGCTTCCCAAGAGGAGTACTTCAAAGGTGACTGTAGTGAGATTCAGAAGTGAAGTATGTGGTACTTCTTCTAGGATGAATTTGCAAACTTTACTGGCAGTCCTCGCGTACACACACACACACACACACACACACACACACACACAAGGTCCAACAATTAAGTCCACGAACTTAATTGTTCTAAGTGATGCATACACATTGCTGAATATCACTGTGGTCACCTTCGAATCCATGTGCCGATGCCAGCACCTAGTCCATGCTTCAAAGCAATTTTGGAACTCTTTCTGGAATGGCCTTTGTGCATGGTGGTAAGTTTGCCAACTTAATTGTATAGTTGTCTGTAAGGGAGTTTTTAGCTAGTAAACAAATAACTGTATGGGAACACCCTCCTTACCTCATCGGGGCCCCATGAATTTTTCTTTACCCAAAGATAAAGGAAATATTGAAAGGAAAACATTTTGATGACATTCAGGACATCAAGGATAATACAACAACAGGTCTGATGGCCATTCCAGAAAAAGAGTACCAAAATTGCTTTGAAGGGTAGACTAGACACTGGCATCAGTGCATTGCTTCCTAAGGGGAGTGCTTCAAAGGAGACTGTAGTGACATTCAGCAGTGTCACTTGTTTGGAGCACTTGTTCTAGGATGATTTCAGGAATTTAACTGGCACTCCTCATGTGTGGGTGTGGGGGGGGTGTGGGTGTGGGTGTGGGTGTGGGTGTGGGTGTGGGTGGGTGTGGGTGTGGGTGGGTGTGGGTGTGTATGATTTAAACTCCAGCCTGGCATTGCTTTGTCTCCATCCTTGTTCATATGTGTTTTATTTTCCTTCTAACTTTGAGAGGGAAAGATGTCTTTAAGACTAACATATGAACAGCTGCTCCAGGAGTCCCCGGCTATGCCCCTCAGTCCTCCCACTAGGACTGCCTGAGGCACTCAAACAGGACCTGGTTCCCCAAGACCTTTGACATGAGCTTTTGCCAAGACAGGCTGTCTTTGCTGTGCCCAAGCAGACCCTCTAAAGCAGACATGGCAAAGGGGTGGCCTGTGGCTCACATCTGCCTCACAAATGAGCACACCCCACTTGCCAGCAGCCCTTCTGACCCTTGACTTGCTCATATAGCTGCCCAGGCTCCTGGAGGCACTTGAGTTTGCTGACTCTGATACGTCCTAGGTGTGCAGCCCACATAGCCCCACAGCACCCGTGCTTAAAAGGGTCCCGTGCGTAAAGGGGCTCTGTGCTTGGCTTAATGCTCTGCTGCGTCTGTTTCACAAGTCTTAATTTTTGAACAAGGCCCCACATTTTCCTTTTGTCCTGGACATGTGCTGCCAGCAGAAGCTGTTAGTGTTCCCTGAGGACCCATGTTGTGTCTTACTTGTGGGTGCCACCAAGCATAGGCCTGGGGCAGAGAAAGTCAGATGCATGTGTGGGCAGTGTTAGAGGCAGAGGCAGTACACAAAGGAGATATAACAATACTATTTCCACAGTGATTCTGATAGGCAAAGCACTTCGACATTGCTGTTTCTGTCAGTTTTCTCAACACCTCCGGTAATAGGTAGGGAAGAGGAAGCCTCCAGAAATGTCAAACAGGAGACCCAGGTCTTCTAGAACCTAGGGGAGCCATCTTTCCATTGTGCCAGGCAACATAGTAAGATGCTTCACACAGGCACGAGGGGTACAGAGTGGTGGGGCCGAGGGAGCAGGAGGACACCAAGCCAAAGGGGACTTTGGCAGGCCAGGACCAGGGCCTCCTGCCTGGGTAGGTACGATACAGGGTTCCAGGGAAGCACAGTCCTGCCTGCCCTACTCCTGGGAGCCCAGCAGGAGGGGCCTGATAAAACCTCCTGCCACAGGCACGGGCTGCAATGCCTGCTACATGGAGGAGATGCGGAGTGTGGAGCTGGTGGAGGGGAACGAGGGCCGCATGTGCGTCAACACTGAGTGGGGCGGCTTCGGGGACTCTGGCGAGCTGGATGAATTCCTGCTGGAGTACGACCGCGTGGTGGATGAGACCTCCATAAACCCCGGTCAGCAGCTGTAAGAACCAATCCCGCCCTACCCCTCTACCTTGGTGCCTGGGTCACTTGCAGTGGCAGGTGGGAGCCCTGACCTCTGCCAGATAATCAGCTTGTTTCTAAACAGCTTGGGGGAAAAGCAAATTGAAAGTCCTTGGGTGAGGTGGCTTAACATTTGTTTTGTTCAGCCTCAGGCACCAAATGTGGGAACTCCCATATTTCAGCAGAGTCCCACCAACCACTAGCATCATATAGTCTTTAAGAAGTCTGAAGCAAAGTGTAATTGTGTTTAACCCAGAGATCCCCAAAGTATATATTATCTGCAGTCATAGAATGAATATTAGTATTTTGTGGGGTGATATGGGTTCAAAGAACACAGCCACCTCAGGGCTTGTTATTAAAATTGCTGTAATTTATTAACTACCTACTACTGCCAGGCTGGAAATCCTGGTGTAGTGGTTAAGTACTATGGCTATTAACCAAAAGGTCAGCAATTCAAACCACCAGACCTACTTGGCAACTATGGGACAGTTCTACTCTGTCCTATGGGTCACTATGGGTTGGAATCAACTCAACGGCAGTGGGTTTGGTTTTTTGGTTTGTGTGTTCCAGACCACATAGGGTCCCTACGAGCTGGAATGGACTTGAAGGCAGTGAGTTGGGTTAAGTACCACGCATATGCTAATTACTTTATTAGCTTCATATCGCATGCTTATAAATTTCTATGAAGTCAGTAATATTAAATACATTCAAAGATTTAAAAAATGAGACTCACAGACCTTCAACAAAGTGGGGCCCAGATCTGTGCATTCCAAGAACTTAGTCTCAGGAGCCCTCGCAGTGTTGGGTATCTACCTGCACGTGCGGACTTGCCCACCTTCTCTGGCTTGTCTTGTTCCCACCCGTCTCCCTCGAGCTGTCTTGCAGGTGCTGGCGGTGGGCCAGTGCGGGATGACCGGGCTCCCCTCCTCTCCCCAGATACGAGAAGCTCATTGGTGGCAAGTACATGGGCGAGCTGGTGCGGTTGGTGCTGCTGAAGCTCGCTGATGAGAACCTGCTCTTCCACGGAAAGGCCTCGGAGCAGCTGCGCACGCGGGGGGCCTTCGAGACGCGCTTCGTCTCACAGGTAGAGAGGTGCGTGAAGCCAGGGCTGGGCCAAGCAGGCGGTCGGGGGGAGCAGGCCAGGGTAGGGGTGCAGGCGGTGTACAGTGACCGCGTTTCTTTGGGTGACTCACTACTCCTTTTATCCTCAAAGCAGATCCAAGGGGCAACATTGTTGTCACCCTGTTAGAGAGGGGACCCTGGGGCTTAGACTGGTACTGACTAAGATTATTGGCTGGTCCGTAGCAGGCTCAGGCTGCGTGCCCCTTCAAAGCCCATGCCCCGGTCACTTTGCGCGGTGATTATGTCGTCAGGAGTTGCCCCCACCTTCTCAAGCGAGAACCTCAGTCTTGTCAGCTTGAAGTGAACCCCATCAAGGCTCCGCCGGCTGGTTCCTGGCCCCGTAGCCTCAGCCACCTCTCACTGGGGGATTGTGGGTCTAGAGAAACCACAAGGAGTAGCCTCTTGCAAGTGGCCCATCTCGCTGTCACCTCTGCAGTGACTCAGGCGACCGCAAGCAGATCTACAATATCCTGAGCACGCTGGGGCTGAGAGCCTCGGCCACTGACTGCGACATTGTGCACCGAGTCTGCGAGAGCGTGTCCACGCGCGCTGCACAGATGTGCTCTGCCGGGCTAGCAGGCGTTATCAACCGCATGCGTGAAAGTCGCAGGGAGGAGGTGATGCGCATCACCGTGGGCGTGGACGGCTCCGTGTACAAGCTGCATCCCAGGTGAGCCCCACCGCAGGTGGGATGGTGTACCCCGGCCCTCTGCAGCTGGAACGTCAGGGCAACAGCTCGTCCACCTCCCTTGCTCACTCTGGGCCCACTCCCTGGCTGATTCATGTGTCCTGAGAGAGCTCTCTGCCTTACTCTCCCACCTGCAAAATGGAGGTTGCCGGGGGAGCTGTCCAAGGCCCCTTTCGGCTCACAGTTACAGGAACACTTTATCTTCCTCTGCCTTCCTCCTTGGCCCTCATGTGAGGAAAAGCTCCCTGTCCAAGACCTGCCTCTGATCCCTGGCTTTACTCCGTGCAGCTGAGTTCTGCGAGCTTGGATGGGAGGAGGTGGGGCCTGGGAGGCAAGGAAGCCGACAGTGGCCGGAACTAGTTCCCTCGTCCTCAGGTTCAAGGAACGCTTCCACGCCAGCGTGCGGAGACTCACACCCTGCTGCGAGATCACCTTCATTGAGTCGGAGGAGGGCAGTGGCCGTGGGGCAGCACTCATTTCTGCCGTGGCCTGTAAGAAGGCCTGCATGCTGGGCCAGTGAAAAGCAGCCTGGGCCGGGACAGGACCCCTCTCCTTGCAAGAAACCTGGAAGCCTCTGATAGTACAGACAGCCTTTGGGGTAAAGGGGGCTGGGATGCGCAGAAATGGAGATCCCTCACAGCCCCTCATCTTGTTTCAGTCCCACCATGTAGACCAGAGCCGGGCACTCAAGACTGTTTGACCTTCTCTTCCCTTTTGGAGCTGTTGGCTTGGCTTAGCCAGCCCCCGCCCCTGCTCCAAAAAGGCTGTTGCTCTGGACCTTGCTGGGGCCTTGCTTCCCTTGGAAGTCAGCCCACTTGGGGAAGTGTCACCATCAGCTCGGTCCCAATGGTGGCCGGAGGCTGCTGATCGCCAGGCCTGGTGGTTCTGTACCGCCGCCATCACTATCTTCCCTGTGGTTCAGGAGGCCCAGGAGAGTATTGGCAAGGAGATCCAGCTCCACTGTGGAGGCTTCCCGGCTGTGGTACCCCGAGAACCTTACATATATTAGCTTTGCCCCTCTGTGTCCCCATCCCTGAATGATTTGGCCTGGTTTGTGCACTTGGAATGGACCCTCAAGGAAGATCCCCAAAGCCCCTGCCCAAGGTGTGGTGGCGGCACTCTGGGTGTCCCCACTGAGAGGCCTGGGAGCAGCTTGAGAGTGGTGTCCTCAGCTCCCACAGCTTCCATAGCCAAGAGACAGCCAGGCCCTCTCCTCTCCTCAACAGACCTCCTGTGTGTCCTACCGCCCTCTTCATATCCCACCTGTGACTTTGTGGGTTTTTTAATTAAAAAATTTTAAAGCTTCAGGCATGCTCTTGTCAACCATTCTTTGGTCCCCATTCACAAAGAGACATCTTCACTTGCGCACAGCCACTTGCGCAGGCCTGGCTGTTTCCTGGAATTCGCCAACCCCTCTACCAGCTGTACTCTGGAGAGCGTCATTTGTGACAGAGCAGACAGGAAAAGGAATGGAGGTGGCGTTAGGGGTAGCAGTCGAAGACCTGAGACAGTCCCTACCTTTGCTGCCCCTGCCTGTCAGCTGTGGGATAAGGCCTGTGAGTTTCTTGGCCTTTCAGTGCTCAAGTCCTGAGTGTCCCACACTTCCAGGGCTGGCTGTGGCTCTGGACTGGGGGGGCCGCCCTAGGAGCTGTCCTTGCTGCTGTCTAGCCTCTCAGGACCAGTTATATCCCGTTGGGGCTATTTGGGTGTTCACAGGAATTGGGGTCCAGGGATACAAGATTTTAACATGATTTCTGAGGTCCCTTCTGATGTTTAGTAGGTGAAATGTCTCTAGAGTTTGTTGTTAGTTGTCATCTAGTCAGTTCCCACATGTGCATCAAATTTCATAGAGTTTTAAGGCTGTGACCTTTCAGATCACCAAACCCTTCTTCCCAGGCACCTGTGGGTAGGTTTGAACCCCAACCTTTCAGTAGCCAAGAGCTTAACCATTTGTGTCCCCAGGGACTGTATTACTTAGAGTTATCCAAGCCCAATTAATTAGTTAACCTAGGGCCATTTTCAAATAAACATAATTACATGTTGTGGGATAAAGAGGGAGCCCTGGTCACATGGTTAAGCACTGGGCTTCTAACTGAAAAGTCAGTGATTCAAACTTGCTAGCCACTCTGCGGGAGAAAAGACGTGACATTTGGCTTCCTTAAAGATTACTGCCTAGGAAACTCTGTGGAGCAGTTCTACTCTGTTCTGTGGGGTCTCTATGAGTTGGAATTAACCAAGTGGGAGTAAAGACTTACTTTGTGTAATTTAGCCTTCCTCAGAATTTCCGGGAAACTGAAGTGCTTTTGTTATCTGTGGAGCCGTAGTGGCTCAGTAGGTAAGAGCTTGGCTGTTAACCAAAAGGTCTGCAGTTCAAATCCACCAGCCGCACCTTGGAAACCCCATGGGACAGTTCTGCTCTGTTCTGTAGGGTCCCTGTGAGTTAGACTCAGTGGCGACAGGACTGGATTTTTCTTAAAAAATCCTTTATCTGTAATTCTGACATAGCACTTTTCATGAGTTGTTTCAGCAGATTATCACACCAGAGGGAGAGGTGGGAGCCAGCAGGTCAAAAGTTAGGGAGGTCTGGGAGCCCCTGAACATGGAGCTGGCATCCTGAATGGGTAGTAGAAAAGCCCCGATCTTGTAGCCAACAGGTCAAAACTAAGGGGAGCCCAGGGGATAGTCGAGCATGCAGCTCAAGCATGCAGATGGCATCTGGCCAATTTGGCAATGTGGAGAAATGTATCCTTTAACTTTTGAGGTCTGACCTAGCTCTGGGTGGTTAGGGTCCGAGGAAGAAGTGCTGCATGTGCAGCTGTTGTCAGAACAGATGGAAAGAAGTTTGATTTATGTTCATTTTCTCCTTGTATGTGTGAAGACCTATTTTTGTGTTTTAAATTTTAAAATATTTTATTGTGCTTTAAGTGGGAGTTTACAGTGCAAGTCGATATGTCATACAAAACCTTGCACACACTGCTGTGTAACTCTAGCCGCTCTACCCACTCTGTGACAGCACACTCGTTTCCACCCTGTATTTCCCAGTGGCTATTCAACCAACTCCAGTACCCCTCCACCCTCTCTTCTCGCCTCTGGAGGGGAGCTGTTCAATTAGCCTAATGTATATACTTAAGCCAAGAAGCTTTGCAACTATCATTTTATATCTTACACCCACCATTACCACCACCCACAGCTGTCAAATCAATTCTGACTGACAGCGACCCTACAGACAGAGTAGAACCTCCCCATAGAGTTTCAAAGGAGGGCCTGGCAGTTTCAAACCATCAACCTTTTGCTTAGCAGCCATAGCACTTAACCACTGCACCAACCTAGTCCAGTCTTTGTCTAAAGAGTTGGCTTCAGGACTTGTTCCATCTCTGAGCTAACAGAGAGTCCAAGGGCCATGTCTTCTGGGGACCCTCCAGTCTGTCAGACTAGCAAGTCTGGTCTTTTTTAAAAGAGTTCTAGTTCTGCCCACCCATTTTTTTTCTGCTGTCAGGGACTGTATATTTTATTCCTTGTCAGGGCAATCAATGGTGGTGGCTGCACATCATCTAGTTCTTCTGGTCTCATGCTGAGGCAGTCTTTGGATTATAGGCCCATTCTGTCTCTTGGTTTCATATTGTCCTTACATCCTTGGTGTCTTTTATTCTCTGCTCCCAGTGGTTTGAGACAAATTGATGCTACTTAGATGGCTGCTTTGCCAGCTTTTAAGTTCACAGGCAACGCTCAAGTGGGATGCAGAATATTTAATTAAAAGAACATTTGTTGTGGCAATTGACCGAGATGTCCCCCTGAAACCATGGTTCTGAGACCCCTGTCCCTGACAACTCTGTTCTTCAAAGTCTCAGGTTATGTTTAGGCAGTGTCTTAGCTCTTGCCCTGGATCAGCTGTGCTAACCTCCCTTCTACTGTGTGCTGTCACTCCCTTCACCTAACCCACTTCCTGTCTAATATCTGATCCATGAATACCCTGTCCTCTTCCTCCCCACCCTCGTAACCATCAAAGACTGTTTTTTTGCGTGTTTAAACACTTTCTTGAGTCTTTCTAACAGTGGTCTTATACAATATTTGTCCTTTTGCAGCTGACTAATTTCACTGTCAGCATATCTTCCAGGTTATTCCATGTTATGAGGTGATTCCTGAGATCATCAGTGTTCTTTATCATTGCTTAGGATTCAATTGTGTCAATATAACATAGTTTCTTTATCCATTCATCTGTTGATGGTCATCTAGGTTGATTTCCATCTTTTTGCTATTGTGGACAGTGCTGCAATAAACATTAGTGTGCATGTATCTATAGGTATAACAGCTTTATTTCCCTAGGATATATACCAAGAAAATGGGATTGCTGGATCATATGGTATTTCTATTTCTAGCTTTTTAAGAAAACACCAAATCAATTTCCAAAGTGGTTATACCATTTTACATTCCCACCAGCAGTGCAGAAGTGTTCTAGTTTGCCCACAACCTCTCCAACATTTATTATTTTGTGTTTTTTGGATTAATGCCATCCTTGTTGGGGTGATATGATATCTAATTGTGGTTTTGATTTGAATTTCTCTAATACTTAAGGGTAGTAAGTTTTTAGATATGTATCTGTTAGCTACTTAGATCTCTTCTTTGGCGAAGTGCCTGTACATATTCTTTGCCCATTTCTTAACTGGGTTGTTTGTCTTTTTCTTATTAATGTTTTGCAGTTTTGTTAGATCTTGGAGATGACATGCCGATTGGATTTGTGGTAGCCAAAATTTTTTCCAAGTCTATAGATTGTCTTTTTACTCTTTCAGTAAAGTCTTTGGATGAGCATAAGTGTTTGATTTTTAGGAGTTCCCAGTTACCTATTCTGTCTTCTGGTGTTTGTGCATTGTTAGTAATGTTTTGTAATCTGTTTATGCTGTGTGCTAGGGCTCCCAGTATTGTCCCTATGTTTTCTCCCATGATCCTTATTGTTTTAGATTGTATATTTAGGTCTTTGATCCATTTTTTTGTTTGTTTGTTTTTAGGTCTTTGATCCATTTTGTGTTTGTTTTTGTGCATGGTGTGAGATATAGGTCTTGTTTCATTTTTTTGCAGATGGATATACAGTTATGCCATACTGTTTCTTCTCCAGCTTACAGCCTTTGAGCCTTTGTCAAATATCAGCTGCTCATATGTGGATGATGTTATATCTTGATTCTCAGTTCTGTTCCATTGGTCTAAGTATCTGGTTTTGTACCAGTACCAGGTAGTTTTCACTACCGTGGCAGTGTAATAGGTTCCAAAGTCAGGTAGAGTGAGACATCCCACTTTGTTCTTCTTCAGCAATCCTTTACTTATCCAGGACTTCTTCCCGTTCCATAAAAAGTTGGTGATTTGTCTCTCCATCTCATTAAAAGATGTCATTGGAATTTGTATCGGGATTGCATTGTATCTATAGATCTCTTTGGGTAGAATAGATACTTTCACAATATCAAGTCTTCCTATCCATGAACAAGGTAGGTTTCTTCACTTATATAGATCTCTTTTGGCTTATTACAGTAGAGTCTTGTAATTTTCTTCGTATCAGTCTTTTACCTCTCTGGTTAGATTTGTTCCTAAGTATTTTATCTTCTTGGAGGCTACTGTAAATGATATTGATTTAGTGATTTCCTCTTTGATGTTCTCTTTGTTGGTGTAACTGATTACGGTATGTTTATCTTATATCCTTACACTTTACTGAACTCTTCTATTAGTTCCAGTAGGGTTCATTTTTTGTGTGGATTCTTGATGGTTTTCTGTGTATAAGATCACATCACCTGTAAATAGAGATACTTTTACTTCTTCCTTACTAATTTGGATATCCTTTATTTTCTATCTTGCCTAATTGCTCTGGCTAGACCCTCTGTTACAGTGCTGAATAAAAGTCGTGATAAAAGGCATCCTTGTCTGGTTCCCATTCTCCTGGAGAATGCTTTCAGACTCTGTCCATTTAGGATGATGTTGGCTGTTGGCTTTGTATAAATAGCCTTTATTGTGTTGAAGAATTTCCCTTCTGTTCCTATATTGCCAAGCGTTTTTTACATAAATGGGTGTTGGACTCTGTCAAATGCCTTTTCCCATCAATTGATAAAATCAAGTCATTCTTGTCTTTTGTTTTATTTGTGTGCTTGATTACTTTGATTTTTTCCTAACATTGAACCATTCCTGCATCCATGGTATGAATCCCACGTGGTCATGGTGAATCATTTTTTTTACATGTTCTTGAATTCTGTTGACTAGAATTTTGTTGAGGATTTTTGCATTTAAGTTCATGAGAGATTTTGGTGTCTAATTTTCTTTTGAGGGGGCTGTCTTTACCTGGTTTTAGTATCAGGGTTATGTTGGCCTCAGAGAATGAATTTGGGAGCATTCCATCCTTTTGTGTGTTCTGAAATACCTTTAATAATAGTGATGTTAACTCTAAAAGTTTAGTAGCATGCTCCAGTGAAGGCGTCAGGCCCAGGGCTTTTTTTTTTTTTTGGTTAGGAGTTTTTAAATTACTTTTTCAGTCTCTTCTGTTGTGATGGGTTTATTTAGTTATTCTGCTTCTGTTTGTGTTACTTTAGGTAGGTAGTGTGTTTCTAGAGATTTGTCCACTTCCTCTAGGTTTTCAAAGTTATTCAAGAACAATTTTTCATTGTATTATGATTTTTTTTTTATTATTTCAGTTGGGTCTGTTGTAATATCACTCATCTCATGTCTTATTCAGGTTATTTGCCTCCTCTCCTGTTTTTCTTTTGTCAGTTTGGCTAATGATATATTGATCTTGTTGATGTTTCAAAGAACCAGCTTTTGATCTTGTTAACTCTTTCCATTATTTTTCTATTCTCCAATTCATTTTGTTCTGCTCTGATTTTTATTATTTGCTCTTTTCTGGTGCCCAGTGGGTTCTTTTGCTGTGTTCTTTCTACCTGCTTGAGTAGTAGGGTTAATTCTTTGAGTTGGGCCCTTTCCTGTTTTTAGATGTGTGCATTTATTGAGATGAATTGACCTCCAAGTATTGCCTTTGCTGCATCCCAGCAGTTGTAGTAGGATGTGTTTTCATTCTCATTTGATTCTGTGAATTTCTTTATTCCATCCTTGATTTCTTCTATAACCCATAATTTTTGAGCAAGGTATTGTTCAGTTTCCATGTGTTTGATTTTTTAACTAGATTTTCCTGTTATCTATTTCTACTTTTATGCCTTTGTGGTCTGAAAAGCATGCTTTGTAAAATTTCAATACTTTGAATTTTGTTAAAGATTTCCTTGTGGCCTAATATGTGGTCGATTCTGGAGAATGTTCCATGTACATTGGAAAAGACAGTATACTTGGCTGCTGTTGGATGGAGTGTTCTGTATGTCTATGAGATCAATCTTTTGTGTCTTTGTTGAAGTTTACTCTGGATGTCCTGTCCTTCGCTAACAGTGGCATGTCAAAGTCTACTACTACCATTGTGGAGCTATTTCTGTCTTCAGTGTGGTTAGAATTTGTTTTATGTATTTTTTAGCCCTGTCATTGAGTGCTTAGATATTTAATGTGGTTGTGCCCTCTTGGATTATTGGCTCTTTAAGCATTATATAGTGCCTTTCCTTATCCATTGTGGTGGATTTTACTTTAAAGTCTATTTACCAGAGATTAATATTGCCCTTCCTGTTCTGTTTTGAATGTTGTTAGCTTGATGTATGTTTCTCCATCCTTTGGATGTTAGTGTGTTTGTGTCTTTAAGGTGTGACTCTTGTAGGCAGCATATAGGTGGGTCACGGTTTTTATCCAATCTACCATTCTCCATCTCTTTATTGGTGCATTTAATCCATTTACATTCAGCGTGATTATTAATAGGTACGAGTTTAGTGCTATCTTTTCAATTTTTTTGTGCATGTGCATTGTAAACAATGCCATTGTTTCGTTTACTTTTCTGTGCTGTGCCTTTTTTTCTTTATGTATTTTCATCTTTTTCAATGTTGGTGATTTTATTTGCTGAGACTTCATATTTGTTGTTGTTTTCTGTTTTGGTATGTGGGATTGATAATTTCCTTTGTGGTTACTTTAGTATTTACCCCTATTTTTCTAAATTTAAACCAGCCTTTCTTGACTTCCTCTCCATGTGAAAGATCTATGACTACATTTTCTTTCAAGTACCTCTTTTTTGTTATAATGTTTACATAATCACATCACTGTTTCTCTATTTTCTGTGTTTTGCCTTTGATTTATTTTTGTGATTGCCCTATTTGGGTTGATATCAAATGACTCTGTTCTGTGTTTTAGTCTTGGGGTGTTACCTCATGTTATTGCTTTTCTAATCAAAGGATTTGCTTTATTATAGTAATTTTGATTTGGCTTTTGCAAATTCCCTAAATTTATGTTCATTGGAAATGCCCTAATTTTGACATCCTGTTTGAGAGACAATTTTGCGGAACACATAATTCTTGGTTAGCTTTTCCTTCAAGGGTTTGTATATGTCATGCTATTCCCTTCTTGCATGTGTAGTTTCTGCTGAGTAGTCAAGCTTAGTCTGACTGATTCTCCTTTGTAGGTTATTTTTCATTTATCCTTAGCCACTTTTTAAAGTTCCTTATCTTTATTTTTTGCAAGTTTGATTATAACATGCCTTCATGTCTTTCTTTCGGAGTCTACTTTGTATGGAGTCAATAAGCATCTTGAATATGAGATTCGACAAGTTCATGAACTCATCCTACAAAAAGTGCAACCATACCTCAATGCTGAATATCATCATCATCATCAAAGTACTCCCCTTGGGAAACTATGCATTGACACCAGCATCTAGTCCACCAATCAAAGCAATTTTGGAACTCTTTCTGAAATGGCCATCAGAACTGTCATTGCATTGCCCTTGATGTCCTGAATGTAATCAAAATACCTTCCTTTCAATATTTCCTTTCTCTTCAGGTAAAGAAAAAATGTCATTGGGGGCCAGATTAGGTGAGTAGTGATGGTGTTCTAATACAGTTATTTGTTTACTGGCCAAAAACTCCCTCACAGAGAGTGCCATGTGAGCTGGTCCGGTGTCATGAAGCAAGAGCTGTGAGTTGCTGGCAAAAAGTTCAGGTCGTTTTCGTCTAACCTTTTTATGCAGCCTTTCAGAACTTCCAAATGGTAAATTTGATTAACTGTCCAGCTGGTACAAATACATAATGAAGAATCCCTCTGATATCAACAAAAGGTGAGCAACATCATTTTGACCCTTGATTTGGACTGATGGAATCTTTTTGGCCATGAAGAATTGACTGATTTCCATTGTGCACTTTGACACGTTGTTTCAGGGTTGTATTGGTACATCCATGCTTCATCAGCAGTGATAACACATGGTCCAAAACATCATCTTGCCTCTCCAAAAGGTCTTAGCAAACTTTGACTTCCCTTTGCTTTTGCTCATCAGTGAACTCCTTTGGGACCATTTTTGCACATACCTTTCTCAAGCCAAGGTTTTCAGTGAAGATTTGCTGCTTCTATATTGATGTTTACTTGGTCTGCTATGGTTTGCACAGTCTGCTGATGATTTTGAAACATAATTCGACCAATTTTTGCAATATTTTCATCAGTTCTGCTCGTTACTGGCCCCCCGACCTCTCTTCGTCAGTGACACTTTATCTCTCCCCCCAGAAAAATGTTTAATCTATTTGTAGACTGTCGTTTTCTTCAAGGCTTTATCCCCATAAACTTGCACTGACATGTTCCTGATTTCGCTTCCACTCTTGCCAAGTTTAACATGAAATTTCATCTTCATTCGTTGCTCAAATTAAAGCTTCGATATTCTTGCAATGGCACAACAAAAACACGCAACAATAACAAACACCACTCTGCAAGACACTGCCACATGTCAACACAAACACAGCTGTGATATGTGGATATACCAAGGTTATGAAACTGTTTGTACAGTGCTGCCAGAGTCTGCACATGGTGGCAAGCTTGTGAACTTAATTATCAGAACTTGCATGTATCTTTTCATCTTTCATGAAATCAAGGAAGTTTTCTGTCAACAAATCTACAATTCTTTCTATATTTTCTGTTATTTACCCTTATTCTGATACTCTAATCACTTATAGATTATTTCTCTCCACAGAGTGCCACACATTTCTTAGTGTTTCTTGATTATTTTAAAATTATTTTATCTGATTTTTCCTCTTATATGTTGGTGTCATATGCTTTATCTTCAGTCTCCCTAATCTAGCCTTCTATTGCCTAAATTTGACTCCTTTAACTTTCTATTGAGTTGTCTAATTCTGTAATTTTATTATTAACTTTCTGAATTTCTAATTCTTACTGCTCTGTGCTTTCTTGCAGACTGTTCAATTTGTCATTATGCTCTGCTGCATTTTGCCTCATCTCCTTCATTATCTTGTGAAGAATTCTAAATATTAATATTTTGTATTCTACTTCTACTAATTCCAGGAAGTTCTCCTCATCTGGAAAATTTCTTCATTCTTTGTTTTGGGAGCTTTCTAAAGCAATCATGGTCTATCTCTTTAAGTGATTTGATATGAAATGTTGTCTCCAAGCCATCAGTAAGTTGTTGAGTTTATTCATTTCATGTTTGCTTACTGTGTTCCAGCTTCTTGTTTTGGTTTGCTTTGAAATGTCCAAATAGGCTGGTGTGTGCTAGTTTGATTATTGGTGCCTTTGAAGCTCTAACATCCCATCACCAGGTGGCTAGAGCTGTTACTAAACAAGTGAGCTCAGGAGTCCATTTACTTTTCTTGTATGAATTCAGCTTAGGTATCTGGGTAGTCAGTGACCAAGTGTGTGGTGCAGGCCCTCCCCTACTGTGTTAGATGTACAGAGGTTACTGGTGTAGGCACGTGTCTCTGGCTGCAGGCACTGAAAAACACAAGGGGTTAACAGCTGCCCGTGAGTACCTCTGAGAATGGTATGTCTCCTTATGTCTGATTCTAGGTGAAGGTACTGTTTCTGCCCTGAATTTCTGGCTCAGGTGAGTCAGCAGACTTTTACCCCACTTTCCCCAGTGTCTTAAATTGTTCCCTCTCTGAGTCTAGTAGAATGGCTCAAGGTGCCCTTAAAGAGTCCTACTTTCAGCTCAGTTAATGATATCAGACTCTAGAGTCAGGCACTCTGTGGAGAGGGGAAGGGGAAGCACTGGGATAAAGGAGAGAGGTTTATCCCAAAGGAAAGATTTAGATTCTTGAGTGATAGGTAGATGCCAGCCACTTAGCTTTTGATGGTCAAGTGCCACTTCTCACTGGCTCTGGAGTCTTGAGTGTACTTTCTGCTGCTCTTTGCCACTGAGGAGGACACCTTCCAAATACCACCACCAGCCCAGCCAATTCCCTGCGGGTCAGGTCTGGCCAGTCTGGTCTGATACTTCTGGATCTACCCTCCTTTCCCCATTGTTCACACCAATTTCTCAGCTTTCCTTTTGATGTTCAGGGCAGCTAGGCAATTGATTCATTTTTTTCTTTTGGGTCTTTGTTGTTAAAGGGATTACAGGAAGCATCTGACTTCACCACCATCTTGGCCTTGCCTCTCTACCTTCATTTTTCAATGAAAGCAACTACTTAGTCATTTAAGAAATGACTGTACTTTGGTTCATTCAGAAATAAACCAAAAATCAGTACTCTGAAAGCAGAAAGAGCCGCTTCTCTGTGATATGCACACTCATTGCCTGGGACTTCTTACATGGAATTGCTTTTAATCTTAGTTCTCTTAAATCCAAGTTCACTGTACATTAGTGAAAACATCTAATTACTTCCTTACATTTTCTAATGTATGCAAACAATCATTTACATATGAAACACATTTTATTATAAATTCCTTTTCATCCATTTCTCCATTATGTTACAGCTTAAGGCCTGGTATTGATTTTACCTTTAATTCTCTGTGTAGCTTCTATAGTCTATGAATTTTATGCAGGTTAGTAGAAAGAATGAACCAGTAGCTGTCAAGTCAGTTCTGACTCATGGTGACCCTCTTGTGTGGTCAGGGTAAAACTGATCTATAATGTTTTTGATGGCTAAAGTTTTGGAAGAAGATTGCAGGTTTTTCTTCTGAGGTGCTTCTGGGTGGACTCCAGCCTCTAAACTTTTGCTTAGCAGCCAAGTGAATTACCTGTTTATACCACCAAAGGCTGCCCAGGATAGTAAGGAAGCTGTTATTATTTTTTATACAAAAGGAGGCATTGGATCTGGTAAGATGAAACACTCATGTCTAAAACCAGTCTCTCCCTGCATTTCTCCCCACCCCTCACTCTGAAGGCCAGGCTAAAGGAAGGTTCCTGATAAATATAGTCCATGTGCCAGTGGAGGGGGCAAAGGTGGTACCTTGCAACTGAGCCTACATGGCCAACCTCTGGAAGTTTCTCCACATCCCTGGCACGTGCTCTGTGCCCTCGACAAAGAAGGAGCTGGTGGACAACTGCATTCTGGCCCAATAGACAGCCACCTCCCACTCCCCGCCCCATACCCAGGCAAGGAGCTCCACTGACCCACTGACCCCTGAAGCTCAGGCAGACAGCAGCCACAGAGGGAGTCTGGCAAAGGCCTCATTGCCCTGAGTTCATGATTCATTTCATAGGGTCCACAAGGATGCCCAGAGTCTATGCAGTTTGCTCTATGACCACCACAGCGGTCCCATAAACATCATATAATACAGTGTCACATGCAAGTGTACCTATCAGCAAATGCTGACCCCTCTGAGAACACAGATAGCAACACTTCTGGGAACCCTGGAAGAGCAGAGCTAGAAGCCAAGGGGCTACAGACATCACAGTCACCAGGCCATAGAAACAGTGCCATGCAAAGAGAGAGACCTCCAAGAGCTTCCTGAGGGAGGTGAAGTTTGACAGGGAGTTTGAGGAATGACAAGATCTCTAAAAGCAAAGATGACAGTATCTACAGGGAGGTGTTACAGGCAGAGTGACAGGCAGTGAAGGCCAGGAGGTAAGGAAACAATGAAACTCAACAGATTCCCCTTCACCCCAAAAGTGCCCCAAAGCCAAGCTGAGTCCTATTTGGGGTCACTATTCACCTGAAGGAGGGTGTTGGCTGCAACCTTGCAGGACCAATCCTCAGAACCACCCACTACCCTCCTAAGCCAGACGGGGACCAGGCTAGCCTTCCAGTGTCAGCTGTCTTCTCCAGTTCAGCAGATTCTGAGCTGGACCTGCAGAAGGGATGGTCCCAGTCCTCTGTGAAGGGGAAGACACTGAGGCCAAATTTAGGGGGTCTGGTGACCCCGGATGGGAGATCCTTCTTGCAGCATCAGAACAGGAGGCTTGGAGCCTCCTCTGCTGTCAGCTGGATATTGCATCAGCCTGATCAATCCTGGGGTGGGTGACATGCTGTGTCAAAGGAGGCTGTGAAGGAATCCTGATGGAAATGCAGATCACAGGAATGTGGCTGGAATCCGTGGGGGGGTTTCATCTGCCCCTGCCCAGGCAGGGACTGCCAAGTTTGGGCCTGCCTTTGGTTGCTCTCCTTATTTGGCCCGCCAGGTGATAAGGCTGACACATAAAACAGGGTGTGGGTCCCATGGGCAGCCACCAAGCCACAGCAGAGACAGAGAGACCAGCCCAAGAAGATGGTAAGTGCCAGGTTGGGCAATGAGGCTAGCAGACTCTGCAGCACCTGGGTCAAGAAGGTAGAACCAGCACCCCGGAGGCAGGCTGCCAAGGATGAGAGAGGTAGGCTGGGAGCTCCAGTTACTGAAGGCGCTCATTGCCAGCCCTGGGCCTACTTGGGGTCCCACAGGCAGTCCTAGGGATAAGAAGGAGGATCTCCCCAGTGGTATGTGGGTGGATTGCAGGGAGAGGGAGAGGACCCCTCCCACCCACAGTGTTGCAGGCCAGCAGGAAGGCAGGCACCCGGGGCAAGACTGCAGCCAAGCAGGCCCAACGCGGCTCTTCCAACGTGTTTTCCATGTTCGAACAAGCCCAGATCCAGGAGTTCAAGGAAGTGAGTATCTGACCCCAAAGCAGCCCTGCCCCACAATCATCCCTTTCTCTGTAGGTCAGTAGCCTCAGGGCCACTAAGAGCCTCCCCAGGCCTCCCCTGGCTCCTGCTTCTAATGCCACCCAGGGCTCTCCTAGTCTTGTCTTCCAAGGGAGTGGGGAGCTGGCTCCCACCAGGAGACTCTGCCCTCCGCCTCATAGGCCTTCAGCTGCATCGACCAGAACCGTGATGGTATCATCTGCAAGTCCGACCTGAGGGAGACCTACTCCCAGCTTGGTCCGTGAGCCCTTCTCTCACCTTGCCCCAGCCCTGTGCTGGCCCCTGCTAAACACCAGCCCCACCCCTCCCGAGGGTATCTTCTGTCCTCTCCACCCACCGCGCCCAACCTCTTCAAACCTCCCTCTCTCCCCTCTTTCCACACTTTTCTTCCCTTAAACTCGTATCCCTTTTTCCCTACCCTGAGTTGGGGCTAGAAGGGAAGGAAAACAGCCCACAGTCCCTGTGGACACTCCTGTCCCTGCCTCCAGGGAAGGTGAACGTCCCAGATGAGGAGCTGGATGCCATGCTTCAGGAGGGAAAAGGCCCCATCAACTTCACTGTCTTTCTCACACTCTTTGGAGAGAAGCTCAATGGTGAGCTGGGAGGTTGGGGGCCTCCAGCCTGAATGCCCTGGCCTCCTCCTGGCTCTCTGCCTGCCCACGGTCCACCTCCAGGGGCCACAAAGGCCCCAGAATACATCCCGGCCTGAGAATGTATCCCCACTGCACATATCTGCCTGATGTCACGCAGGCACTGCCAGCAAAGTCTCAGCTGTGGAGTGAGCAACCCCAATTCCAACCTCCTCCTTGACCCACGAGACGCAGTATCAGTGGGCCATGGAGGGCTCTGTGTGTACTGTGGGGCTCTTCCTGCGGGGGGAGGGGGGCAGTCGGCTGAAAGACGGGTGCTTGCCCTGCTTTCTCCACCCAGGGACAGACCCTGAGGAGGCCATCCTGAGCGCCTTCCGCATGTTTGACCCCAGTGGCCAGGGCGTGGTGAACAAGGATGAGTATGTGTGAACATCCTGGTATGGGGTCTCTGCTGGGTCTCCACCCTAGCCTCTTGTGAGGGTGCCTGCCGTAGTTTTGGGGGCCTTCCCATCCTTCTTGAGTGGGCAGTGGGAGCTACCACCTACTCCCCATGCAGCTGACCCCTCTGGGGCCCTCTACCTTCTCCAGATTCAAGCAGCTTCTCCTGACCCAGGCAGACAAATTCTCTCCCGCTGAGGTGAGACAGCTTGGCTCGTTCAGCCCCTTTTTTCTGACTTCTGCTCTGAGCCCTGGCTGGGCAATCCCCTGGTGAGCAGTACAAGCCCAGCCCCTGCCCTCAAGGGTCTCAGAGCCAGTGGGAAGAAGCTGGACCCAGTGCAGTGATCACTCTGAGGGTGGCATTAGAAGACAAAAAGGGGGTGTACCTGCGAGAGAGGGTTGTGCAAGCCTGTGGGCAGAGGCCCAGATGCTCAAGCAGGTGAGTGGGAGCATGCTGGAGCAACCAGAAGGGTGCCCTACACCTAAGGGGCAGAAGGGTGCTGAGAATCGAGGGGAGGCATCTCCATGTGACGGGTCTGAGTAAACGACCATATCAGACAGCAGTAAGGCTACAAGGGGTGAGGAGGGGAAGGGTCCCATGTCTCCCTCAGGTCTCTCCAGGACCCCTCTTGCCCTCAGACCCCCCATGCATCTCTTCTGGGCTGTGCCAGAAACCAAGGCTTCCCCTCACTGGTGCATCTTCCAGGTTGAGCAGATGTTTGCCCTGACACCCATGGACCTGGCAGGGAACATCGACTACAAATCCCTGTGCTACATCATCACCCACGGAGATGAGAAAGAGGAGTGAGGGGAGGAGTGCCGCCGGAGGGCCACTGGGCTGGCTCAGGCCTGTGGGATCCTCAATAAACACTGTTGCCATATCAGACCTGCAGTGGTGGTTTGTCTGAGATGGATGGGTGGGGATCAGCCCAGGGGATTTAGGTAAACACTGCTATAACAGAAATACCACAAGTGGTTGGCTTTAACAAAGAGAATGTATTCTCTCATAGTCCTGGAAGCCAGAAGCCTGAATTCAGGGTACCAGCTCCCAGGGAAGGCTGTCCCTCTCTGTCAGTTCTGGGTGGTGATCTTTGTCATCAGTCTCCCCCGGTCTTGAACCTTCTCAGAACAGGGGCTAGGGGTACAGAATGTTCTCCCAGCATTTCTTTCTTGGTAGCATGAGGACCAAAAACTGACTCTGCTCAGTTCTCTCTTTTAGATTACAAAAGAGATTGACTCAAGATACAGCCTAATCTTATAAGTTGAATACTGCCTTATTAGCATAACTGCCTCTAATCTGGCTTCATCAGCATTATAGACATTAGGATTTATAACACATAAGAGAATCACGTCAGATCCCAAAATAGGAAACCACCACACAACACTGGGAATCCTGGCCTAGCTAAGCTGACATGCATTTGGGGGGGGGGTCATAATTCAATCTACAATGGGGATCTAGGGGCCTGAGAGGGCCTGGGCCCAGTGCAGTGACTGCAGTGATGACACGCACCCCTACTATGTGGGTGTGCTAGGAGCCAGAGACTTTGTACCTCTCTATTCTCCCTCACAACCGTAAAGTGTAGGTAGTTTGCAGATGAGTACACTGGGGGAGGCACAGACAGGCTGTATCTCCAGGAAGAGAAACAGGTGAGTGCACACTCCTTTTCCATCAGGCCCAGGGATGAGCCACTAGTGGGGCTTTGCCAGTTCCCTGAGGATGTAGAGAGGAGGAGGCTGTTGACCAGGCACTCACAAACTCTGCTCAGCAGCCTAACTGATGGACAGGGCCTGGGGCCCGGACTGCTCAGGACTGCCGACCACAAGGCCTCCTCTGCCCTCTGCCCTCTCCCTGTCTCAGCACAGTGGACTTAGATGGGCCTCCCTGCACACCTGCATCGGGCTTACTAGGTCCTGTGTGAAAGATGCAGAGGAACACCTTTGAAAACACAGCCAACTTCACACTGGAAACATGACCACGGAGAAACGATGGGAAATAGAGGCCAAAGGAGGGGCCAGAATGCACACAAATCTTCAAAGAGAGTTCCCAAGAACAAGCACTGTGCCTTGGTGCCAGTCAGGCACTGTGCGAGTTAGATGTTGGTGAAATTGTTAGTGTCCCCGTGGTCCCCACGTTCCCCTCCTCATCTGCAGAGGCCAGGGGCTAGAGGAGAGGCTGCTGTGAGAGGGATAGCACACACCTCCCACAGCCGGGGAGCCGCAGGGTCAGCTGGGGAGCTTCCAAGGAAGCTATATAGAAGATACGTCTATCCTTGCCTAAACTCAAGAGGGTGCAAAGCCAGCCTCCAGCTGGACAGCCATGTAAGCACTCTCAACTTGCCTTCCCTTTCCTCCTGTCCAGCTGGCTACGGTAACATCAGCTGGGGAGGCAGGGGAAGAGGTGGGCAGGCAAAAGGATGGCAGTGTTTCCTTTCCAAGGGCAGACAAGAGGAAGGTGTTCTATCCCAGAGAGGTACGCAGTTTTGCTTTTTAACTAGGACTTGAAATTTTTAATTATTAAATTGACAGTGCAATTTAAATTGATCATTGCATGTCCTATTGCTTAAAAGCATTGAAAACTTAAATGTGCAGAGGAATGCCAGAAATTAGTGTAACAGAATATATATTTATTGTGAGTAGATATGACTCAGACCACAAGTACCTGGAAGGTGCTTTGAAGAGAGGACAGTTAAAACAGGTTATGTAGGTGGGGTCTGGGCAGGGTGCAAGCTCTGGTGGCCAAGTGGTTAACACAAGCTTGGCTGCTAACCAGAATGTCCACAGTTCAAATCCACCAGCTGCTCCTTGGAGATCCTGACAGGCAGTTTTATTCCGTCTTATAGGGTCTGGCTGGCTTGGCCATAGGGTCAGTGTACCAACTCAACAGGCAATGGGTGTGGGTTTTTGTTTTTGTTTCTAAAGAGACAGTCAGAATACATGCTGGGTTTGGGGGTCAGTTAGTTGTAAAAACAGTCATTAAGGATGTGGTATATATCCTAAGGAGCCCAGCTGGCACAGTGACCAAGAGCTCAGCTATTAACTCAGAAGGTCAGCTATTTGAATATACAGACACTTTGTGGAAACCCTATGGGGTAGCTTCTACTGTGTACTATAGGATTCCAAATCAACTGGTTATTTTAGTTATACATCCTAAAACACAGCTTCCAGTCAGACCTTGGAGTTCTGGTTTCTGGAAACTGACTACACAGACATAGATAACCTTCAAAGCTGCTCATACCTGAGACCACCTGTCTCCACTAAGCTGCTCACCAGGCTGTTGTCACCAGGCTGTTGTTTGACCTGAAGGTGACAGGTGGCTTCAGGAAAACCAGCTCCTTAAAGGCTCTAGGTTCAAAACGACATCTAAAGGCAAATGGCCCACATGGACTGCCCCAACTCCATGGGCCCCAGAAACCTGGATTCCAGGAGAATTAAAACACTTTCTCAACTGCCAGAGTTGTCTTCCAGAGAGCAGGCCACTAGCTAGCCCACTCCTGCTGAGTATGCCTAAATGCATTTTGATAAACCAAGTTGCTGTTACGATTATATTACAGGAATTGTGCTTGTTCAAGCTAAAAACTAAAGGATACCATTAAAATCCAACCCTCTATAAAGAAAAAATGTGAAGGATTCTGAAAATTATCCAAAAGATCAAATCTGTTGCTGTCAAGCCAATTATGATTCCCAAAATAGAATTGTCTCACAAGATTTCCAAGGAATGGCTGATGGATTCACATTGTTGACTTTTTTGGTTAGCAGCCAAGATCCTAACCACTGAGCCACCAGGATTTCCCTACAAAGATTACAGCGTTAGAAAACCCTATGGGACACTTCTACTCTGTCATGTGGGATCACCATGAATAGAAATTGACTGGATAGCACCTAACAGCAACAGTATGACGAAAATGTGGAAGAGCTTTAAAAATGTTTATGCTGATGACACGTTGACAGGATGTCATTTTGGGCTCATCCATCAACCAAAAGGTCAAGGCTTCAAGACCCAGAGGAAAGATGGCTACAGTGGGCACTGGTTGGCTCTAAGTGTTGCAGCTGCACAGGCAGGAAAGAGGTAGCACAGACCATACAATTTCATTTGTAGAAATGAGATTTCTTTTTCCTCAAGAGAGGCCCAAGGTTTCCCTTCTGTGAAAACAGCTGCCTAGTGTCCTGGTTTGTACCAGGTGTTTGAGAGAAGCGGTGAGCAGCCTGGGTGAGGCCGAGGGAGCCCTGGAGAAGCTCTGAAGCCTACACCCGGGGAGACAGATCCTGGCCTCCTCTGGCCCCGGAGCACTGTCCGGATGAGACACAGTAGTTTGCCAGGCAGTGGGTCCTTATCTGCCTCTTGTCCCCCAGCAGCCAACCAACCCAGCTCTCAAAAACCTGGTCTAGCCCTCACATGAGGGATCCCCAAGGTGTGAGGCCCACCCAGTCCCTCGTAGCCCAAGGCTGCAGTTTACAGGGAGACCGGAGACCCTGCAGGGATGCAGATGCTGCTCCCCCAAAATGCCTCCTCTACCACCCCCACCCCCACCTCCTGCCACCTGTGCACTTTGAAGGGCCTAAGAGCAAATGCAAATCAAAAATCAGAATACCTTAATTAGAAGATAATGTTTTGGGGGGCAGAGATTCACCCCATTCATCGTGCAGGCCCTGGTAACCCCTGCTCCCCATCACATGAGCTCCAAGCTGCAAAGCCATCTCCTGTTAAAAAGATAAAGATCATTGTGTCATCAAGTGAATGCCAACTCACAGCAAGCCTACAGGACACAGAGTTTGCCAGGCTGTGATTTTTACGGAAGCTAACTGCCATGTCTTTCTCCCACAGAGCCACCCACAGACCTTGTGGTTAGCAACAGATTGCTTAACCACCGTGTCACCAGGGCTCCTTGTCATAAAGGGAAGACAACTGCACTTATCCTTTGAATAGAGACATTTAGCTGATACAGGTGTCATCGCATGACCGACTGAATGCAGGAGAGCCTCTGTGTGACAAACGGTGTCCTGAGCCCTCCTTCCTAAGAGCAGGTGTCATTCATCCGGGGAGCATATATGTAATGGGTCCATCTGGGACCATATAAAGCAGGAAATGGTTTTCTGGCTTTGCAGTCTCTTTAGCTGACTGTAATGCATCACATTCTGGTTTAATACTTCCTCCATTATAACACTGTTTTCTTTCCCCCCTCCTCAAGTGAAGAGCTTGTCTGGGTGGCAGAGGAGTTTGTTATTAATTGTTGCGCCCCCACCATGGGCAGAGCTGCTGCCCCTTCCTCCCTCCATGAGAGCCCAGGCTCCTGTTCATTGTCTTTTCTGAGTCCATTCCTGTGCCCCAGCCCCCAGCCCTGCCCTCCCCACCCTGCTGGTGCCTCACTGAAAAGTGTGCTACATTCTTTCTGTAGACATGTTAATGTCCCTGATAAGGTTAAAGACCAGGCTCTTAAACTTTCTGCCTCTGGCATGAGAAAAATGTGGTCTCTAAGGAAGCTCAGGAAACAGTGGTGGCCTGGTGCTACAGCTGCTAACCAGAAGGTCGGCAGTTCCAGTGGCCTGGCGGAAGGAAGCTGGCGCTGACTTGGGCCCTTTGTGCTGCTTTCAGGTTTAATTGTCAGGGTTTGACGAGTTCCTCCTGAAGTCCTGGCGTGCAGTGGTTACAGTGACTGACTCCTAACTGCGATTTGAAACCACCAGCCCTCTGCTGGAGAAAGATGTGACAGACTACTGCCACAGAGATTTAAACACAGCCTCAGAAACCGTGCAGGGTCACTGTGAGTCAGAACAGACTCGATAGCAATGGGTTTGGTCTTTGACTTTCTGGTCACCACGGCCACCTCACCCACCTTCCAGCCCAGACCCTTTTCCACAAAGGGAGAGTCTGAGGCATCCCAGCCCTGGTACTTCATCCTAATTTTACGGCAGTAAACAGGCAAGACTTGGAGAATCCAGCTGTGTCTGGTTTAGCTGGAGAGACCAGTAACTGGTCCAAACCCAGCTGCCTCCTACTGTAAGTCAGTTCTCTAGACCAGAAAGCTCCAGGATGACAAAATGCAGACAGAAGTGCAGTGTGGGATGCACTGGTCAAGGTCAGGAAAGACCATGTTGTGAGGCTGGGCGCCAGGGTCCTTGTCCTGCCCCGTCACTATGTATGTGAGTGAACTTGGGTGACCCCCGGCCCCTCTGTAGGACTCAGTTGCTTGCCTGTAAAGGAGGGTTGAACTAGACAGTCACAGTCTCTAACATTCATTGAACGCTTGTCTATGCCAGGCTAAGTGCTGGGCATGATCCTCCCAACGCCCTGAGATACTTGTGGTGTCTGCTCGTCCACCAGGCCTCTGCCTCCCAAGAAATTCTCATGCTCCACAGTATTTAGATTTGCAGTCATACCCCTGGCCTCCCTTTCTGGTAGGTGTAACCATGGGACCCCAGGTAGGACGTGCCCTCCTTTGCTTCTTTGTCCTTCTCTCCATTCCAAGGCCAGGAACCTGGCCCAAACAAACCACCTTGGACTGTGAAGATGAGGGTCACAGCAGAAGGATGGTGACATGTGAGCTGGACTGAGCCTGGATCACCGACACTGCAAACACCGCCCGAGACTGAGACCTCCCACCTGCATTTCACATGAAATCACTTCTGCCCGAGGGAAGCCACTGTTACCTGGAGTTTTTCAATACTGAAAACCGAGCCTAACTCTTACCAATACAGTGTAACAGTTAACTCCATTTTACAGACAGGGAAACTAAAGCCCCACGTGGGACAAGTTAACAGATTGTCTGAGGTCACACTCAGTCCAGAGGTGACAGTGCCAGGATTCAAACCCAGGCCATTGGGCTCCAGAGTTCGTGCTACTAATCTTTGGACAGAACAGAGCACAGAGCATGAAGTCTATGATTTAGGGTAAGCACTCTCTGAAGAGGCAGCCAGCCCACATATATTCCCGAGAGCCTCAGAACAGTGCTGAGTCCTTGCACCTAGGCGTCTTTATTATCTTAAGCATACCTAAAAGCTGAAAATGAGGACACCTGGACTATATAAGGAGGCCTGGTTGTACAGTGGTTAAGAGCTCTACACCAACGAAAAGGTCAATAGTTTGACTCCACCAGTTGCCCCTTGCAAACTCTATGGGGCAGGTCTAGCCTCTCCTATGGGGTTGTTAGAAGTCAACAGCAACAGGTTAAACTATATAACCTCTCAATGCCACTACTTGCACCCTGCCAACCTACACTATTGTCAAAGCTGACTACCAAGAGCCTCCTTCCTCTGAGTGACTGCCCCTCACTCCATTTTGGTCATCTAATACTGCTCTAACAGAAATAATGCAAGTGAATGGCTTTCTCAAAGAGAAATTTATTCTCTCATCATCTAGCAGGCTATAAGTCTAAATTCAGGGTATCAACTCTAGGGGAAGGCTTTCTCTCTGCTGGCTCTGGAGGAAGGTCCTTGTCCTCAGTCTTCTTCCAGTCAAGAAGCTTCTCAGGTACAGGGACCCCAGGTCCAAAGGTCACACTCTGCTCCAGGTGCTGCTTTCTTAGTGATATGATGTCCCTTTGTCTCTGTTCACTTCTCTCTCATATCTCAAGAGATTGGCTTAAAACACTATCTAATCTTGTAGATCTCATCAACATAACTGCCACTTACCCATCTCATTAACATCATAGTGACAGGATATACAATACAGGGAAATCACCTCAGATGACAATCTTACAGTACTGTGAATTGTGACCTAGCCAAGTTGACAAATATGCTGGTGGGACAGAGTCCAATCCATGACACCCCACCCCCAACCCCATGACATGAGCATAACAAGAGCTCAGGATCTTCTGGCCCCTTCATGTTAGGGAACGTGTCTTATCTCTGTCCCTAGCACTATGCCTGGAAGACAGCAGTGCTCAGGAAATGTCTAGTGGCTGGTTAAGTGATGTGAGAACATCCCAGGCTTTCTGGGGCATGTAAAAGAAGGGCCTGGCTGAGGGCCAGCAAGCTCTGCAGGCTAGTCATTAAGGCCCTTGAGATTTCTCTGTAGCAGAGTTGCGTCTCTCACCTGAAGGGTTGTCTGAGGGGACAGGCTGACTTGCTCCTGAGGAGGAGTGGAGGAGAAGAAGGTGGTCCCAGCACAGGCTGCATGGGTTAGGAAGGCCCCTCTCCTGCAGGGCTGGGAGGAGAGCCTCTGCAGCTGGCTTCTCCCTCCTCTGTTCTGGTTCCCTCCACTCACTCCCTCAGGGCCTCAGTGGCCTGCCCCCAGGCATCTGGAACAGTTTCTAGGCAGTCCCATCAGCCCCTGGCTCCTGCTTGGCTGTCTGTGGAGCATCTCCACAAGGATGTGTCACTGACACTTAGAGACAGATGGATCCAAAATAGAACCTTATCACCCTCCCCTGCCATCAGCAACATCACACCAGCCTTCTCCCTGAGCCATCTTCACAGGCTTGTGACCTTCTCTCTCTGACTGGCCCTCTTCCTCTGACTAATCTGAGTCACCTGACAGCCCCCCTTTGCTGTGGCCCAACTCCTTATGACACCCACAGGAGCAGACAGTGGCAGCCATATTGATGGCATAGTCCCAGCCTTAGGCCACAGAGGGCTGGCTGGCCTCTCCAGTGATGCCCACGCTGGACTAAAGTGAGAAGCACTGGGAACAGGGGGTGGCCACATTTCCCCCAGGAACTGGAGCAGCGGCCTGGCCCGGGGCAGGCCCCCAGGAAGCCCGTGCCCTTGCAGTGAAGGCCTCTCTTTGCTCATATTGGCTCTCACTGCTTTCTGTGCCTTGTATTCAAGACCTCCATCCCCACATCATGCCCAGCTCTGGGGCAGCGAGAGCATTGAGCCCCACCTTCTACCTGGACTGCCCTACTTCAGTCACCTGCCTGGGGACCCTGCCTTATATCTGGGGGCCCTGTCCAGCTTATATCTGTGCTTCTCCCACGGCCTGCCCTTGGTTGAAGTTCCAAGGCTCGGGCTCTCTATGGCATGAACCAGCTGCCAGCCTGGCCTGCCCTGGACTCTTCCCACTGCCCACTTTAGATCCATTTCTCCCTTAACAGGTGCCACTGCCGTCTGTTTCCATCCCTCCCAATGGTGCTGGCTCCCTATACTGTACCTGGACTGCTGGTGGTATTGTTGGGAGGCGATTCTTGGTAATCAGCCCCATATACACATCTGGGAGGTCACAGATTCAGCAAAAAGGTAGTAGGTACTGGGGATGAGTCCAGTCAGCCGGACCACTCTCCAGTGGACATTGGAGGGCTTTCATCCAGAGGCTAGCATCGTCATCAGGGAATTCAACATGTGAGATGACATCTATGCTTCCAGCTTCCTGGCCCTCTAGAGTACCCGTCATTCTCATCTGTTCTCAAATCTGGTCCTCCACCCTCCCATCAATTCTGGGGGTCCCTGATACCTAGCATTGATTAAACCAAAACCCACTTGTCATTTAAGTTGGCCACAATCAAAAACCAAAGGGCCTTCGCTTCATCTGCTAATGACCTGCAGCTGGGTCTGCTGTACTTCAGGGCCCCAGTGCCATTCTGAGTCTCAGTCTGAGCCAGGCTACCTGGTGCTGCAGTTACCTGTCACTGAACCAAGATTCCTAATGCTTTGGGAGAGGGAAGGACCATCTAATGTGCCTCTCTGGGTATCTAGTTCTAGGCCTACTTCACACCGTAAATGGGCAATAAATGTGTTGACATGATGGATATTGATAACTTTCCTATATCTCACACTTATTGATGAATTTGTCATTATGAATTTATTCATGTATTTATCTTGTATCTCACACTTCTTTATGAATTTATCAGTATGCATGGAGCAACTTTCAGAAACTCAAGTATCATTGTAAGAAACCTAATCTTTCACCCAGACCTCATAAGAAATCGAAATTTTATATAGTGCACAAATATTCGTTGTTTTGCTTATTCCATTGGTTAACATCTGTTAATATCAGTAGGATGTGAGCAAGGCACAGAAAAAAGGACTCAATCTAAATTAGGGAAAAAAGAGATTCATTGAAGGACATCAGGTGTTATAGATTTAATTGTGTCCTCTAAAAATATGAGCTGAATTCTGGCCCTTGTATTTGTAGATGTGATCCTGTTTGGAAACAGTGTTTTCTTTTGTTATGTTAATGAGTTCATACTGGTGTAAATGGATCCTAAACCTAATCATTTCTGAGTTCTAAAAAGACCTGAATAGACGTAGAAACACTCAGGGGAAGATAGACACCACGTGAGGACATCTAAAGACAAGGAATGCCTACGGCTAGGAATCAACATAGCCAAGACCATAATTTGGACTTTCAGCCGCCAGAATTGTAGCAAGATAATTTTCTCTTCTATAAACCCAGTCACTGGTGGTATTTGTGTTATGGCAGCAATAGGAAACTAAGACATCAGGAAACTCAGAAATGATCTGGGATGCTGGAATACTGGGCCTGGGTTCTATACAGCAGGAACAACACAGCCAGGAGAGACACCTGAGAGTCCTGTGGATATCCTCCCAAAATACCAGTAGCTCTGGCTGCTGAAACTCACAGTGCTAGATGCTGGGGCTCCTTCATAGCTGCTCCAGTAGACAGACATTTGAGCTCCTGCCTCTGAGCTTGCCACAAGTCTCCTCTTCCCTCACAACACACAGCAACCACCACATTTTGCTTATGTCCACATCTAAATCTTACATGGATGCAATTGTTTGGAAGGACCTGAGTGTTGGTGGGGAGGAGGACAGGAAGAAATGATAGTGAGCCCTGATGTGTACTGTTTGTGGATTTCTATGGCATAAATACTCCCTTTTATGGCCAATTTGGAAACCCCGGTGGCAAAGCGGTTAAGTGCTACGGCTGATAACCAAAAGGTCAGCAGTTCAAATCTGCCAGGTTCTCCTTAGAAACTCTAAGGAGCAGTTCTGCTCTGCCCTGTAGGGTAGCTATGAATTGGAATGGACTCTACAGTGATGGGTTTGATTTGTGGCCTAGAGTTGAAAAGAGATGCTAGCAACCAGAGTGTGAGCTAACACACACCAAGTTCAGCACACCTCTGTTCCAGCCTACAGGCAGAAAGCAGTGCCTCTTGAGGGAAAATTCCCAATCCACTCTATGAGGCCTGTATTAGCCTGATACCAAAACCACACAAAGGTATCACAAGAAAACTACAGATCAGTATCCCTCCTGAAGAGTGATGTAGAAAACTCTTAACAAAATCAACAACAATACACATACAAATAATGATAATAACATATCATGATTAAGTAAGGTTTGTTCCAAGAATTCAAGGTTAGTTTAACTTCAGGAAATCAATCAGTGTAATTCATTATATTAATATGCTACACAAAGGGAAAACCATACAATTACCTTAATAGAAGCAGAAAAAGCATTTGACAAACCTCAACATCCATTTCTGATGAAAACTGCTACCAACTTAGGAACAGAAGAGAACTTCCTCAACCTAGTAAAGTGAATCCACAAAAAACCTACGGCTAGATGGAGAGGAGGGAGCACTAGTGGTACAGTGGTTAAGCACTCAGCTGCTAACCAAAAGTGGGTTTGAACCCACTGTAGGAGAAAGATAAGGTAATCTAGTCTCATAAAGACAAAAAAAAAAAAAACCAAATCCATTGCCATTCAGTCAATCCCGACTGATAGCAACCCTATAGACAGAGCAGAACTGCCCCCATAGAGTCTCCAAGGAATGCCTGGTGGATCTGTACTGCTGACTTTTCAGCTAGCAGCCATAGCACTTAACCACTATACCACCAGGGTTTCTCCCATAAAGACTACAGCCTTGTAAATCGTATGGGCAGTTCTACTGTATCCTATAGGTCCCTATGAGTAAGAATCAATTCATAGCATTTAAATGGAGAGGATTCTGGGAACATGGCAAGAAACACGCCATCATTCTGACCCACATCTTCAAACACACACAAATACAAGGACATGGTGCTCAGCCTTGAGTGACGCTGAATTGGCAAGCAGAAGACAGTAGCAAGAAACTGCAGACAAGAATCAGTGCATCACTGAACTGCATACTGTAGAAAAATCACTTCTCCCACTGCCTGTGCCCCTTCCCTGAGCCACATTGGCTACTGGCTGCTGTGAACTGGGGAACCAGCTTCAACAAAGAGCCTACTTCCCTAATCACTACACCCCCTGCCTGTACAAAGAGGCAGGACTCTAAGCTTCTGCTCTAAAAGCAACAAGACCAACCTTTCCAAGAGTCTGTTTGGAGCACACAAACACCTCCCCAGCCAGAACACTGTCAGGTACAAGGCTGCTGCAAATTGCTACAGAAGGCCCCAGCCGTGGAGTCTGCTCCTCTAGTTAACACTCTGCCTGCCTCCCTGCATATGTATGATGGTGACAGTTGTGTGTTACCTTGGCTGGACTTGTAGGACTCTCAGTGGTTTGTCAGTTAAGATGTGGTTTGGCAGCTATGGAATGATGTCACCACCCCCATAACAAGATCCGATTTAATACAGTCAGCTTCATGATGAAATCTGACAAATCAATACCCAATCAACTGAAAGGGAATTCCCCTGGAAGTGTGGCCTGCATCCAGTATATGTCAACTTCCCAGCAAAGCCTGCTGGCTTTTTCTCACTCTGTGTCCTGCATCTGGGCTCTTGTTCATCTTACCTCCACTTCCTGGTACTTAAGCTAGAGCTCACCTACGGATCTTGGAATCCGTCAGCCCCACAGCCTGTGAGCCAGTAACCTTCCATCCTACCTGCTAACCCTGTGATTCATCAGCCTCTGCAAGCTATAATCCAGAGGTCTGCTGTCTGCCTTATTAATCTCAGGTTCACCAGCCCCGACAGCTATGTGAGTCAGAAGAAGCCCCCGGTAGGACTCAAGACTTGAGATTTTCCAGCCTCTGACTCCATGTGAGTCATTGACTTGATACAAATCTCCACCTCTCTCTGTCTCTGTCTCTCACACAAACATACATATGTACATATATGTGTGTATATATACACACATATTATATATACACATATGTATACATATAATATATATATATACTTCACAGGTTTTGTGTCACTAGACAAGCAGACTAAGACATTTGGTACCAAGTGTGGTTCTAGAAAAATAAAACCATAAGGACAAGTTTCCAAATTTGGTTCTAAAGTCTGTTGTTAGGTGCCATCAAGTTGGTTCCAACTCAGTGACCCTACGCACAAAAGAACAAAACACTGCCCAGTCCTGAGTCATCCTCACGGTTGTTGCCACGCTTGAGCCGCTTGTTGCAGCCACTGTGTCAATCCATCTCACTGAAGGTCTTCCACTTTCTCACTGACTTTCTGCTTTATCAAACATGATGTCCTTCTCCAGGAATTAAACTCTCCTGATAACATGTCCAAGGTACGTAAAACATAGTCACACCATCCTCGCTTCTAAGGAACATTCTGGTTGTAGTTCTTCTAAGACATTTGTTTATCTCTTGGCAGTCCATGGTATATTCAATACTCTGTGCCAACACCATAAGTCAAAAACACTGGTTTTTCTTCAGTCTTCCTTATTCATTGTACAGCTTTTGCATGCATATGAGCTGATTAAAACATCATGGCTTGGGTCAGATGCATCTTAGCCTGATAAAAGTGACATCTTTGCTTTTTAACACTTTAAAGATCTCTTACAGCCGATTTGCCCAATGTAATGTGTTTTTTGATTTTCTGACTGCTGCTTCCATGGGTGTTGATTACAGATCCAACTAAAATGAAATCCTTGGCAATCTCAATCTTTTCTCTGTTTATCATTATACTGTTGACTGGTCCAGTTGTGAAGATTTTTGTTTTCTTTATTGTGGGAAATATACTAATACTCTTGACATGACCATGGCTATCTTGAGCCACCATAGTGTTGCTTATCACAACTCTGCCTAACCTTTTGTATATGATATTAACATCTTGAGTCCTTTAACCTAGAAGTGACCTAATAGAATATCCAGATCAAGGAGATAAGCCACGGGGAAAACCATGAGAAAACAAAGAGCCGGGGAAACTGCTCCCATTAAGATAGGGAACTAGACAGATCTGGATGTCTTCAATTCTTTAACTTTAAACAGCTTGACCTCCTCTAGTAAACACTATAAATACTTCAATAAAACTCCGTTCTGGGCTCTCAGCAGCGATGGCCGTTAGCCCCCTGATCCCACATTAGCTTGTCTTGTTTCTTTCTTATCCTCGGCATCTCTCCTACCTTCAATCCCGTTCACTGGAGAAATTCTCCAACACTTTATGCTGAAGTATAACCCATACTGAAGGCTGTGGTCTTTGATCTTTATCAGTAAAAGCTTCAAGTCCTCTTCACTTTCAGCCAGCAAGACGGGGTCATCTGCATAACGGGTGGTGTAAGTGAGTCTTCCTCCAATCCCGATGCCCCATTCTTTATATGTTCAGCTTCTCAGATTATTTGCTCAGCATACGGACTACATAGGTATGGCAAAAGGATACAATCCTAATCTGCAAGTGTCCCCTTGTTCTGCTTGAATGACTCCCTATTGATCCATGTACAGATTTCTCATGAGCGCAATTAAGTGTTAAGAATTCCCATCCTTTACAATGTTCCCCTAAATTTGTTATTATCAAAACAGTAGAATGTCTTTGCACAGACAAAACATGGGTAAACATCTTTCTGGTATTCTCTGTTTTGAGCCAGGATCCACTGACATCAGCAATGATATTCCTGGTTCTACGTCCTCTTTGAAATCCTGCTTGGGTTTCTGGCAGTTTCCTGTCAATATAGCGCTACAGCCACTTTTGAATGATTTCCAGTAAATTTTGTTTGCATGTGTTGTTAATAATATTGTTCAATGATTTCTTCATTCAGTCAGGTTGCTTTTCTTGGGAACAGGCATAAATATGGATCTCTTTCCAGTATGTTTACCAGGCAGCTATCTTCCAAATTTCTTGGCATAGATGAATGAACACTTCCGATGCTGCATCTGTTTGCTGAAACATCTCAGTTGGTATTTTAGTCAATTCCAGGGTCTTATTTTTCACCAATGCCTTCAGTGTAGCTTGGACTTCTTCCTTCAATACCGTCTGTTCTTGACCATATGCTATCTCCCAAAATGGTTGAACATCGACCACTTTTTTTTGCTACAGTGACTCTATATATTCCTTTCATCTTCTTTCGATGCCTCCCACATCATTCAATATTTTCCCCACTGAATCCTTAAAATTACAACTAGATGCTTGAATTGTTTTCCTTTATTCTTTCAGTTTGAAAAATGCTGAGCATGTTCTTCCTTTTTGATTTTTTAACTCCAGGTCACCGCACCAAAAAACAAAAAATCAAACCCGTTGCTGTTGAGTCAGTTCCAACTCATGGCAACCCTATAGGACAGACAGAACTGGCCCATAATATTTCCAAGAGGCACCTGGTAGATTTGAACTGCTGAACATTCCGGTTATCAGCTAAACTTTTAATCACCATGCTACCAAGTTTTCATTATAATCTTTACTTTGTCTTCTCAAACTGCCTTCACCAAATAATAGTTTAGCTTAACTAGTAAAGATTGTCTGCCTGAGCATGTGCTCTTTTAAGATCTGTAGATGTGGTATTACACTGACAATAGCAACTGAAAAGATTAGTTAGGATATTCACAGGGCAGTGATTTTATGCTAATTGGGGAAGAACAACTCACAAAGGAGGGAAAGAGTGGTTGCACAACAGAAGAATGTAACCAGCGTCACGAAAACAAATGTGTAGAAACTGTTGAATTGGTGTATGTTTTGCTGTATATATTCTCAACAACAACAAAAAATAAAGTATTTCTTAAATGAGATACATCCACTAAGCTGACTAAAATACCAACTACTGGTGAAGACTCTAAGCAACTGTAATTGTCATATACTGTTGGTGGGACTGCACACAAAGGTGTAGTCACTTTGGAAATGTTTAAGTTACTTATCAAGTTGAACACATACATACCTGAACACCCAGTAATTGCACTTGTAAGTGTGTATCAAAGAGAAATAAAACATACATCCATATAAATACCTACATGCAAAGGTTCACAGGTTTATTCATAATTGTGACAACCTACAATCCAATAACTGAAAAACATATTTTAAAGCTGTCTCTTTTGAACAACAATGGAAATTTTAATACACAATATAGACAGACTCCAAAATCTGTCAAACAAACCACAATTATCAGAAGAGAAAATAGATAAATTGGATCTATTAAGAATTAAACACTTTTGCTCATCTGAAGACTTTATTAACAGAATTAAAAGAACACCTACAGAATCAGAAAAAAATATTTGGAAACTCTATGTCAGACCGATGCCTGATTTCCATAATCTATAAGATACTACAAATATCAACAAGAAGAAGATAAACCATCCAATTAAGCAATGGGCAAAGGAGATGGACAGACATTTCACTAAAGAAGAGATCCAGGCAGCCAAAAAACACATGCGGACATGTTCATGATCTTTAGTTATTAAAGAAATTCAAATCAAGACGACAATGAGATACCATCTCATCCCAACAAGGTTGGCCATGATCCAAAAAACACAAAACAACAAATGCTGGAGAGGCTGTGGAGAAAGTGGAACCCTCCTACACTGTTGGTGGGGTTGCAAAATGGTCCAGCCTCTTTGGAAAACAATCTGGCGCTTCCTTAAAAAAATGGATATTGATATACCATTTGACCCAGTAATTCCACTACTTGGAATATATCCTACAGAATCAAGGCCTTTCACACCAATGGACACATGCACCAGAATGTTTATCGCAGCACAGTCCACGATAGCAAAAAGATGGAATCAACCCAGATGCCCTACAACAGAAGAATGGATAGGTAAACTATGGTATATATACTCAATGGAGCACTACACAATGATAAAGAACAACGATGACTTCAGGAAATATCTCATGACCTGGTTTCAACTGGAAGACATTATGTTGAGTGAAAGTAGTCAGCAACAAAAGGACAAATATTGTATGAGACCTCTACGATAAGATCTCAAAAACAGACTTGTATATAGAAGAAAAGACTCTTTGACAGCTGCAAGGGAAGGGAGGAAGCGAGGGAGGGGGGAAGTTTAGATTAGATAGTTGCTAGGTATCTGGTTGGGTGAAATCGGCAACAGCAAACATTAGAAACAAGAACAATATTAAGTGGACTTAAACATAACATGAGTACTCCTTCCATCTTAACCCAATATTTCAAGGATAGAGTAGCTGGGGCAGGGGGCAGGGGACCATGCTCTTAGGCAAATGCGAGGCCAGTTGGCACAACTAGCGTTTTGCTAAGAGGGCTCTCTGCACCCCACATTGGTGAGTGGCGTCTGGGGTCTTAAAAGCTGCCAAGCTGCCATCCGAGGGCACAGCAAATGGTCTCAATTCAGCAGGAACGGATGCTCACCGAGGACCAAAATGACATGGGGGAAAGACAACCCAGAAGACAAAGAGACCCACATCAGTGGGTGCCTACATTGACTTGGGACCGGAAGGACTGAATGGTGCCTGGCCACCACCAGTGATAGCTGCGATGGAGCTCACTAAGTTGAGTCTCACTAGCAACACAAGAATAAAAAGGGGTGCACCCTGAGACCCCCCACTAAAAGACCTCAATTGATGGTCCAGTGGTTTCAGGGTTCCCCTGGGAGCATGGCCGCTCACCCTGATGCTGCCCTTGACCATAAATCATAACAAAGGTCCACGCTTTGGACAGCAATGGATTGGACTTGGTGATGCAGTGACCATATATTGGATGTACTTTATGATTCTATACATCTATAAGATGTCATCCTGCTGACCTCTGGCTGGAGGAAGGAGAGTGGGTGGAGACGAGGGAAAAAAGAGACTGTTGGGAGAACGAGACATGTATGGAGCAGAGAGGAATAGTGTGCTGTCACCAGACAGGGAGAGCAGTGGAAGCTGCATTATAGGTGGGTATGTAAATTTATACGGGAATGTACATTTTCACTCAGTTATATTAAATAAAAAGAAAAAGAGAAAAAGAAAAAAAAAAGCTGTGTCTTTTTCAAATAGAACTTATTCCCCTGAAATGGAATACTACTCAGCAATAAAAAGAAACTACTGATAGATGTAGCCAAAAGATTTATGTATGTTAAAAGAAAGAATCAAAACAAATATACCAGACACTGCATAATTCCACTTAACTGATATCCTGGAAAAGCCCAATGCTAAAATGACAAAAATCAAATCCAAGGTGTAAGTATGGGGAACAAGAATGACTGTAAAGAAGGAAGAATCTTTTTGAGATGATGAGGTGATGGTAGTTACATAATCTAGGTGTATATCAAAATCCATCAAACTGTGCACTTTAAAAGCACAAATTTTACTGAGTGTAAACTATGCCTCAATATATCCTTAAAACGAAAAGAAAACAAACAAAAAGGACTGCCCCTACAAAGTGTTGGTATGGATGTGGAGGAATTGGGACGCTCCCATTCACTGCTAGTGAATAAAATGCTACAACTACTTTGAAAAAATGCTTGGCAGTATTCTTTGCCATGATATCAGAAAAACTGGATGGTGCCCAGCAACCATTACTGACCATTTTGATCAAAGATTCCATGGAAGAATCCTGATTAAAGGGATAAAATACAGAACAGAATCTCAAGTTCTCATGAGCTCTATACTTTTTGGAGCCACAGAGGGTGGATGAAACCCTGAAACTATTGACCTGAGATCATTTTTAAACCTTAAACCCACAATATCCCCTGAAGTCTTTTTAAAATCAAATAATAGCTCAGTTTCATTAGTAAAAAAAAAAAAATGTCTACCTTGAGCATTATGCTCTTTTAAGAACTATTTATGTGGGATCAAACTGACAATAAAAGGCAGTGACTTTATGTTATTGAGAACAATGAAGAAAAGGAGGGTGAGAATGGCTACACAACTCAAAAACTGTAATCAATGTCATTTAACATGCAAAAATATTAGCATTCACCTACTGTATGATCTAGCCATTCTACTCCTTAGATATTTCAAAAAAAAAGAAAGAAAGAAAAACAAACCAACCCACTTCTGTTGAGTCAATTCTCACTCATAGTGACCCTATAGGACAGAGCAGAACTGCCCCATAGAATTTCCAAAGAGTGCCCGTTGGATTTGAACTGCAGAGCTTTTTGTTTGTAGCCATAGCACTTAACCACTACACCACCAGAGTTTCCTCCTCAGATATTTACTGCCCTGCAAAAAGACCTATACAGTAATGCTCATGCTCATAGCAGTTCTTATTTTTTAATAGCCCAATACTATAAACAACCTTCTTAGTTTCCCAGTGCTGCTGTAGCATAAACAACACAAGTTATGGCTTTAGAGAACACAAATTTATTTTCTCACGGTTCTAGGGTTAAAAGTTCAAATCAGAGTCTTGGCTAATTCCTTCCTTATCAGCAGCCCCTGAGCACTGCTGAATTCTTAGTGATTGTCACACGGCATCTGCCTTCCCCAGTATGTGCTTGCTTCTGTGTTTACTGTGCTCTTTTAATAACTCAGAAGATACTAGGTTTAGGACACATCCTACACTGAAATGGCCAAATTAACAAAGAAAACCTCATTTCCAAATAGCATATCATCCTGCTGACCTCTGGCTGGAGGAAAGAGAGTGGGCAGAGAGGAGGGGAAAGGAGACTTGGGAGGATGAGACAAGTATGGAGCAGAGCGGAATAGTGTGCTGTCACCGGACAGCAGTGGGCATGTAAATTTATACGGGAATGTACATTTTCACTCAGTCATATTAAATAAAAATAAAAATTAAAAAATCAAATAGGATTACATCCACAGATCACAGATACACAGCTTAGGATTCTAATTGATATTCTGGAGGTGATACAATTCAACCCATAACACGTAACACATCCCAAATGGCCATCAGCATGCCAATGGATAAACAAACTGTGATATAGCCACGCAATGGAACACTACTCAACAATAAAATTAATATAGGCAACATAGATAGATCTCAAAATAACTATGCTAAATGAAATATACCAGATAACATAAAGTACATATTATATTACTCCACATATAAGTTATAGAAAATGAAGATTAATTTATAGTTACACAAAGCAGATCAGTGGTTTTCTGAGGAAGGTCAGGGTTTTGGAACAGGGCAGAGGGATTACAAAGGGACACAAGAAAAATGATGGGAAATGGGGGAAATTCTGGTGTTCATGATGTTCACTGTGGTGATGGTATGATGGATATATATATTTATATGTACCAGGCCTGACAATTAAGTCTGCAAACATAATTGTTCTGAGTGCTATATACCTCAGTGCTAAATATCACTACAGTCACCTTTGAAGTACTCCCCTTGTGAAGATATGCACCCATGCTAGTGCCTAGCTTACCCTCCAAAGCAATTTTGGAACTCTTTCTGGAATGGCCATTGCACATGGTGGCACGGTGGCAAGTTTGTAAACTTAATTGTATAGTCGTCTGGGAGGGAATTTTTAGCCAGTAAAGAAATAACTGCATTAGAACACACTACCTGCTCACCTGATCTGGCTCCCAGTGACCTTTTTCTTTACCCAAAGATAAAGGAAATATTGAAAAGGAAGACATTTGGATGACATCTAGGACATCAAGGGTAATATGATAACAGCTCTGATGGCCATTCCAGAAAAAGATTTCCAAAATTGCTTTGAAGGGTGGACTAGGTATGGCATCAGTGCATGGTTTCCCAAGGAGAGTATCTTCAAGGTGAGCATAGTGTTATTGAGCAATGAAGTATATAACACTTTTTCTAGGATGAGTTCACAAACTTAACTGGCAGTCCTCATACAAAAAATAAAAGGAAGAGAAGCAAGCAGACAGTTGGGAACCTCATACCATCAAGAATCAGTACTGGGAGAAGAGTGAGTCCTTTAGACCTGGGGTTGCTGTGCCAAGATGCTCCCAGACCAAAGACTGATGCAACATAAGGACTTTCATCCAGAACCAATACAGAGGGAAAGCCTTCCCCTGGAACAGACACCCTGAATTTGACTTGTAGTCTCCTGGACTGTGTAAACATAAACTTTTCTTTCCTGATGCCATCCACAGGTAGTATTCCTGTTGGAGCAGCACTAGCTGAGTAAAACACATACAATGGAATATTACCCAGCCAGCATGAGAAATGAAGTCTTGATACAGGCTACAGTAGGGATGGAAATGGAAGACATTATGCTGAGCAAGATAAGCCAATCACAAAAGGACAAATATTGTATGACCTTACTTCTATAAAAAGACAAGAAAAGGTAAATGTACAGAGACTCAAGTTTATTAGTGGTTATTCGGAATGAGGAGGAGTGGGGAAAGAGTGATTAACAGGGATTAAAGAAAAATCACATTGATTAAGGGTAGATGTCATGGTATCAGTTGTATCTCCCCAAAATGTCTGTCAACTTGGCTGAGTCGTGATTCCAGTATTGCATGACTGATTTTCCTTTGTGTTGTAAAACCTATCACGATGATTAATGAGATGAATTAGTGGCAGTCATATGATGAAGTCTATGGAATTAGATAGGCCTTGAGCCCATCTCTTTTGAAATATAAAAGGCAGAAGCAAGAAGAGAGACATGGGGACCTCAAACTACCAAGGAAGCAGTGGTGGAAGCAGAGCATGTACTTTGGACCTGAGGTTCCTGCACTGAGATGCTCCCAGACCAGCAGAAGACTGATGCATCACAAGGACCTTCCTCCAGAGGTATGAAGGGTAGATGAACCTTTGAAACTACTGCAGTGAGATAATGTTTAAACCTTGAGTTACCCACTGAAGTCATCTTAAAATCACTAGCATCTCCAAATCAAACAATAGCTTAGCTTAACTAGTAAAGAACATCTGCATTGAACATTATGCTTTTTTAAGAACTATCTATATGTGATCCAATTGACAATAGCAATTCAAAAGATTATATAAGAATGAGACAATCAGTTTATGTTAATCAGGGAGGAAAACCTCAGAAAAGGAGGTGAGAAGGTTACACAACTGGAAGAATGTAATCAATGTCACTAAACTGTACACATAGAAACTACTGAATTGGTATGTTTGCTGTGTAAATTCTCAACAACAACAAAATAAACAAAATTCAGGGAAAAAATAGGGAAACCTACTATCCTAAGAAAAAGTTAGAAAAAGAACAAAAAAGTACTAATCCACTCATTCATTCAATAAACACAGGTGCTATAATGTGCCAGGTACTGTGGTGAACGAATTTAGTTCTTACATATCTTCTGAAGGTAGACTTACCCAATTCAGTCTGTATGTAACACTGAGGTATGTAACACTTTTTATAGGATGAGTTCACAAACTTAATTGGCAGTCCTCATACAAAAAATAAAAGGAAGAGAAGCAAGCAGACAGTTGGGAACCTCATACCATCAAGAAGCAGTACTGGGAGTAGAGTCAGTCCCAGTAGATGTTTGATAAATGCTTAATTAAATGGCAGAGGTGAGGAAGTGGGCAATTAGTTGACTACCTCAGCTGATCTTGTGTGTGTGTGTGTGTGTTGTGTGCGCGCGTGCGTGTACTTTAAGTGAAAGTTTACCATTCAAGTCAGTTTGTCACATAAAAACTTACACATACATTGTAATGAGGCCCTAGTAGCTATCCCAACACTATGACAGCACACTTCGCCTCTCCACCCTGTATTTCCTATGTCCATTCAACCAGTTCCTGACCCTCTCAGCCCTCTCATCTTGCCTCTGGACAGGAGCTACCTAGTCAGTCCTATGTATCTACCAAGCCAAGAAACACACTCTTTGCTACTATCATTTTATGTTTTACAGTCCAGTCCGGTCTTTTTCTGAACAGCTAGCTTCAGGAATACTTTCATTTTTTTGGCTAACAGAGAATCCAGGGGGCATGCCTTTCAGGGGCCCTCTAGTCTGTCAGACCATTAAGTCTATTTTTTTTACTAGAGTTCTAGTTCTGTACCTCAATTGTCTCCCACTACATCAGGGATTCTTTGTTGTGTTCCCTGTCTGGGCAGTCATTGGTGGTAGCTGAGCACCTTCTAGTTCTTCTGGTCTCATGCTGATGTACTCTCTGGTTTATGCGGCCCCTTCTTTCTCTTGGGCTCATATTTTCTTATGTCTTTGATGTTCTTCATTCTGCTTTGCTCCAAGTGGGTTGGGACCAACTGATACTTTTTAGTGCCAGTTGTTAGCTTTTAAGACCACAGATACCACTCACCAAAGTGGGATGCAGACATTTTCTTAATATATTTGGGAGATTCCAGCCTCTATAATTATATGAGCCATTTCCCTGATATAAATCTCTCTCTCTCTTTCTCTCTCTCTCTTCATATATATATCTATAAATACTCTTTGCTGGTTTTGCTTCTTTAGAGAATCCAACCTAAGACAATCACAAAAAAAGCATAGTAAAATTAGACCAATAAATTCATAACTGTCAGTAATTACACTGAATGTAAATGGCCTAAAAGCATCAGTAGAGATGGAGAGTACTGTAACAGATAAAAACACAACCCACTGGTATGCTGTCTGGAAGACACATACCTTGGACAAAAAAAGACAAAAATAAACTAAAACTTAAAGGATGGAAAAAGATATATTAAGCAAACACTAACCAAAAAACAGCAGGAGTGGCAATATTAGTATCTGATAAAACAGATGTTAGGGGAAAATCCACTGTAAAACTCAAGGGTGCAGATGCAGATCCAAATGCAGACAGACAAAGCCTCACCAGGACACATGCATGTATCTTAGATACAGTCCACACCACAGGGAAAGGCTTAACTTTAATAAGACAGGGACTTGAGTCACAACCCCCTGCAAGGCTGTGATCCAAGACACACCCTACAGCAATCCGACCTCATTAACACACAGACGTCAGGATCCACAAAACATAAAATAGAAGACAACCATGCAATATTGGGAATCATGGCCTATGAGGTATATGGTACTTGTAATAGTTGGCATATAACCCCAACCATCACAGACTGGTACCACATACCTTATTTTCATAGTTCTACTCACTGTGTGTGAGTCACAAAGACCACAGCTAGAAGGGCCATATTAAACAATTCATTGCACTGCATACAATAATACTAGGAGATTTTAACATACCACTCTTGGTGAAGAAAAGAACAACTAGGACAAAACTCAACAAAACAGAGATAATCTAAATACCACAGTCAACCAACTTCACCTGATAGACATATACAGAACATTTCAGTGGCAAAGTACACATTCTCCTCCCAAGGTCCTACGTCATTCACCCAGAACAGATCATATTTTAGGCTACAAAACAAACCTCAAGGAACTCAAAAACATCAAAATAATACAAAGCATTTTCTCTGAGCACAATGCTATAAAAGTACAAATCATTAACAAAAAGAGCAAGGGGAAAATTCCAATTCATGGAAACTAAGTAACACTCTTCTTAAAAACTACTGGGTAATAGAAGAAATCAAAGATGGAATTAAAAAATTCCTAGAATCATATAAGAATGAAAAATAAGCATACTAAAACCTTTGGTACACAACAGAAGTGGCACTCAGAGGTAAATTTATAGCAATAAATGCTTCAAAAAAAGAAGACAAAAATCAAAACATTAACTCTACAACATGAAAAATTAGATAGAGAACAGTAAAAGACACCCACAATCACCAAAAGAAATAGAATAATAAAAATCAGAGCAGAAATAAATGAAACAACAACAAAAAGAATTGAAATTTATAGCCATTTAAAATAGAAAATGAATTCTGAACCAAATTATGTGTTCCTGGAAAACTAAAAGGAACATAACCGAAAGGCATTGAAACTAAATCACTTCATGAGTCATAATGAACTTAGATTTTTAAATAATTACGTAAATAAATGAAACAGAAAGCAATAGAAAAATCAACAATACTAAAAGCATATTCATTGGAAAGATCGATAAAATCGACAAACTACTGGCCAAAATGACCAAAACCAAGATGCAAATAACCTGAATAGGAAGTGAAATGGGTGACATTACAACAGAACTGAAATAAAAAGGACCATAACAGAATATTACAAAAAATTGTACAATAAATTTAAAAACATAGATGAAATGGACAAATTTCTAGAAACACACTATCTACTTAAACTAACACAAACTGAGATGAAAATTTGAACAGATTCATAATAAAATAAGAAATTGAGGTGCCATTACAAATAAACAGGGGGCAGAGTCAAGGTGGCAAACTAAACACATATCTCTGTAATTCCCTCTGGAAACCAAGGCCTGAATTGATAACTAAATGGAGGCTTCTGGACACCTAGTGAGCCCTGGAACACAGCATAGGGCTGTCAATTTGGACTACATACCACTGAACGGGAAATTTCTCTTTTGCCCACCTCCACCCTTGTTGAGTGCCAGCTCTCGCGATCTGAAGCCTTTACTGACTCACATCATAGGGTCAGCTGACAGCCTCCCAGTGACTTTATAAGTAGAGTCATGTCTTTGCCAATCAGGAGGTGGCACCTGCTACCCCAGAGATTCCAGTGGACCCAGTCACTGGAGTACATCGAGGTGACTTATGATCAACTTCCTTTTCAGACTGAGCTTTAGATCCCATTAATGCAACACTGGAGAACCAAAATAACCTCCAGGTGCCCAAAAAGCAACAAACTATGGACAGAAATGTAAAGAAAAATTCACCTATGGCTCCAGAAGACCCCCAAAAGAAAGAACCAAATAACTTCCCAAATGAAGAAACTATTTTGAAGCTATCGGAGGGTGAGTGCGAAATGATTATATAGAGAACCCTCCTAGACATTATACAAAATGCAGCAGAACAAAATGAAAAACTAAGCAAGTTGTTTGATCTGATGGAACACTAGTAATATAAAATCAGACAGATCAATAACAAAATCAAAGAGACAAACAATTCAATTCAAAGTCAAGAGAACAGAATGGAACAAATGGAAAATAGACTTTTTGACTTGGAAGACAGAGCTACTGATCCCAGCATCTATGAGGAGAAATCAGAAAAAAAGAAACAAGACAAATGAAGAAGCATTAAGAAGCATGTGGGACTCTATTAAAAGGAACAATCTATGGTTAATTGGAGTTCCTGAACAGTGAGGGATGCCTGAATTGTTGCTGAACTGATGACAGAAAACTTCCCCGAAATTATGACAGAAGAGAACATAGATATCCTAAATATGTATTGAAAGCCACTCAATATAGATCCCAAAAGAAAGACACCAAGACGTATTATAATCAAGCTTAACAAAATGAAACATAAGCAGAAACTCTTAAAGGCAGCAAGACTCAAAGCAAAGCTAACATTCAGAGGGAAGCCCTGTAGGCTTTCATCTGACTTCTCAGCAGAAACAATGCTGGCATGGAGGCAATGGGATGACACATTCAAAGCCTTGAAGGAGAAAAACTTCCAACTAAGAATTATATATCCTTCAAAACTATCTTTCAAATATGAAAATGAAATTAAGACACTTGCAGATAAACCGAAACTAAGAGACTTTGTAAAAATCAAACCAAAACTGAAAGAAATACTGAAAGAAACTCTTGGCTTAGAAGAACAAAAACATTAACTCTATATTTTAGGAGGAAATACAGGACACATCATCCAGAAACCTACTCAGTTAGGAAAGACTCCAAACTCAAACTGTAATATTAAAAGAAGTGACCCAGTGATCATATCACGAAAACTATGATATCATCATATTAAAAAGAGGGATGTATTACAGTCATTATAGTCTTTCCAGATGGAGAGGAAGTTCATAAGACTTGTAGTAGTTATAATTGACTTTAAACATAGATTATTAAAGGGGATCACACCAGTAGCCACAAAGCACAATAAAGATGCAACACATCAAATCAAGAAATGTAATACAGGAGTCTCAACAACCACAAAACCAACACTGAAAAAGGTGAAATATCAACTCATAAAGAAGAATGTCCCAGAATGGAAGAGTAACAATGACAGAAAAAATATCAACAGAAATATAAATACATCACAATTACTGCACTAAACACATACCTATCAATAATTATGCTGATTGTGAATGGACTGAACGCTCCAGTAAACAGACAATGAGTGACATCTTGGACCAAAAGACACAACCTGTCTATATGTTGTTTACAAGAAACTCACCTGAGACTTAAAGACATGAACTGAAAATTAAAGGATGGAAGAATATATACCAAGCTAACAATACACAAAGAAGAGCAGGTCTGGCAATACTAATCTCAGATAAAATAGATTTTAATATAAAATCCACCATCATGGACAAGGATGGACACTATTGCTGAAAGGTTCAATACATAAGCAGGACTTAACAATATTATATATTTATGCACCCAATACTAGAGCATCTAAATACATCAAAGTAACACTGACTATACTCAAAAATGAGATAGATGAGATAGATCACTCCACAACAACAGTGGGAGACTTCAATACTCCACTCTCAATATTGGACAGATTTTCTAGAAAAAAAGCTCAACAAAGACACAGAAGATCTTATTACTGCAATTAGCCAACTAGAACTCAACATATATAGAACTTTCTATCCATCAGTAGACAACTACACCTTCTTCTCCAGTGCACACTGAACATTTTCCAGAATAGAACATGTGTTAGGACATAAAGCAAATCTCAACAAAATCCATACCATTGAAATATTGCAAAGCATCTTCTTGAACCATAAAGCCATAAAGGTAAAAATCAACAGCAGAAAAAACATATAAATTGGAACTCATGGAAACTGAACAACATCTCACTCAAAAAGCCATGGGTTATAGAAGAAATATATATATATACATATATATATATGTATATATAGGGAAAGACCCAACAAAAAGGGAGAACTACAGACTAATATCATTCATGAACCTAGACGTAAAAATTATCAACAAAATACTTGCCAATAGAATACAACAACACATCAAAAAAATAATTCATCACGACCAAGCTGGATTCATACCAGGGATGAAAGGCTGGTTCAACATCAGAAAAACAATTAATGTGATCAACCACATAAATAATACAAAAGACAAGAATCACTTGATTTTGTCAATTGATGCAGAAAGGCACTTGATAAGGTCCAACACCCATTCATGCTAAAAACTCTCAGCAAAATAGAAATAGATGGCAAATTCCTCAATGTGATAGGGGCCATTTATACAAAGCCAACTGTTTATATCATCCTGAATGGAGAGACTGAAAGAATTCTCCTTGAGAATGGGAACTAGACAAGGATGCCCATTCTCACCTCTCCTATTCAACATCATACTAGAAGTTCTAGCCAGGTTCTAGCAATTAAATAAGTTAGCAATTAAACAAGAAGTTCTAGCAATTAAACAAGATCAAGAAATAAAGGGCATCTGCACTGGGAAAGAGGAAGTAAAAATCTCCCTATTCGCAGATGATATGATTGTATACACAGAGAATCCTAAAGAATCCAGAAGTAAACTACTCAAACTGATAGAAGAGTTCAGCAAAGCGTCAGGATACAAGATAAACATAAGTAAATCAGTAGGATTCCTTTACACCAATGATGAAATTATTAAAGAAGAAATCACTAAATCAATACCATTTATTATAGCCCCCAAGAAGATAATATCTAGGAATAACTCTAACCAGAGAAATATCAGACCTTTACAAAGAGAACTACAAGACCTTACTACAAGAAACTAACAGAGACTTACATAAACAGAGAAACCTACCCTGCTTATGGATAGGAAGACTAAACATTGTGAAAATGTCTGTTTTACCCAAAGCAATCTACTTATATAATGCAATCCCAATACAAGTTCCTGTGGCATTTTTTAATGAGATGGAAAAACAAATCACCCACTTTGTTTGGAAAGGGTAGAAGTCCCAGATGAGTAAAGCACTACTGAAGAAGAAGAACACACTGGGAGGCCTTTCAATACCCAACTTTAGAACATATTACACTGCTACAGTTGTCAAAACATCCTGGTACTGGTACAAAAAGAGAAAAAGAGATCAATGGAACAAAGCTAAGATACCAGAGATGCCACTATGCTCGTATGAACAGTTGATATTCAACAAAGGCCCTAAAATGTTAAACTGGGGTAAAAGCAATCTCTTAAACAAACGGTGCTGGCAAAATTGGATATCTATCTACAAAAATTGAAATAAGACCCATATCTCACAGCTTATACAAAAACCAACTCAAACTGCATAAAAGGCCTATGTATCAAATCTGAAACAATAAAGTTCATCCAAGAAAAAATAGGATCAACAATAGAAGTTTCAATACACAATACAGACAGACTTCAACATCTCTCAAAGCACAATCAACAGAAGAGAAAATAGACAAATGGGAACTACTAAGAATCAAACACTTCTGCTCATTCAAAGACTTTATCAAAACAATTAAAAGACCACCTACAGAACAGGAAAAAATATTTGGCAACTATATATCAGACCAACATCTGATCTCCATAATCTATAAGGTACTACAAAATATGAATCAGAAAAGGCTAAATCATCCAATCAAGTGATGGGCAAAGGAGATGAACAGACACTTCTCTAAAGAGGAGATCCAGGAAGCCGAAAAACACATGCGAAAATGCTCAAGATCACTAGCTGTTAAAGAACTTCAAATAAAAACTACGATGAGATACGATTTCACCCCAACAAGCCTGGCCATGATCCAGAAAATGCAAAACAATAAATGCTGGAGAGGCTGTGGAGAAATCAGAACTTTCTTACACTGTGGGTGGGATTGCAAAATGGTGCAACCTCTCTGGAAAGCAACCTGGCGCTTCCTTAAAAAGCTCAAAATAGATATACCATTTGACCCAGTAATTCCACTGCTTGGAATATATCCTGCAGAATCAAAGCCATTCACACCAACTGATACATGCACGTGAATGTTTACTGCAGCATAGTCCACAACAGCAAAAGGATGGAATCAATCCAGATGCCCAACAACAGAAGAATGGATAGGCAAACTATGGTATATATACTGAATGGAACACTATGCAATGATAAAGAACAATGATGACTTTAGGAAACATCCCATAACTGTTTTCTATTGGAGGACATTAAGTTGAGTGAAAGTAGTCAGTGGCAAAGAGACAAATACTGTATGAGACTCCTACAATAAGAACTTAAAAACAAACTCATGGCATACAAGAAAGGACTCTTTGATGGCTGCAAGGGTGGGGATGGAGGGTGGGTAAGGGTGGGATATATATTAGATAGTTGATAGAAATTTGGTTGGGTGAAATCAGTGACAGCACATATTAGAAAGAAGATCAATTGTAACTGGACTTGAACATAACATCTTAACCCAATATTGCAAGGACAGAGTAGCTGGGGTGGGGGTCCAGAAACCATGCTCTCAGGGGACATCAAGCCCAATTGGCATAACTAGTGTTTTGCTAAGAGAGTCTTCTGCACCCCACATTAGTTGAGTGGTGTCTGGGGTCTTAAAAGCTGCTATCTGGGGGTATACCGAATGGTCCAACTCAGCAGGAACAGATGATCACCAAGGACTAAAGTGACATGGGGGAAAGGGAACCCAGAAGACAGAGACCCATGTGAGTGGGTGATTACATCGACAATGTGACCAGAAAAACCAAATGGTGCCCAGCCACCATCAGCGATAGCCATGCTGGCGCTCACAAAGTTGAGTCTCACTGGCAACACAAGAATAAAAAGGGGTGCACCCTGAGATATCCACTAAAAGACCACAATTGATGGTCCAGGGGCCTCGGGGTTCCCTTGGGAGCATGGCCTCTGGCCCTGAATCATAAATCATTATGGAATGGATTGGACAGGAATGGACTGGACTAGGTGACACAGAGTGACCATTTTGTCTGTGCACTTTATGGTTTCATGCATCTATAGGATGTCATCTTGCTGATCTCTTACTGGAGGTAGGGGAGAAGGTGGAGAGGAGGGGATAGGAGATTGTCAGGAGGATATGACATGTATAGAAGGGACAGGAGGAGTGTGCTGTCACTGGGAAGGGAGAGCAGAGGGAGTTGCGCATAGGCGGGCATGCAAATTTATACAGGATTGTATATTTTCATTCAAGCATAATATAAATAAACAAACAAAAAACAGCCTAGACAGCTTTACTGGAGAATTCTACCAAATATTCAGGGATTAGTTGACACCAATTTTACTCATATTATTCCAGAAAGCACAAAGGAAAGTTGTTGCTGCTGTTGTTAGATGCCGTCGAGTCGGTTCTTACTTACAGTGATCCTATGTACAATAGTACAGAACACTGCCCGGTCTTGTGCCATGTCCGCAATTGTTTTTATGCTTATGTCCATTGTTGCAGCCACTGTGTCAATCCATCTTGTGGTGGGTCTTCCTCTTTTTTGCTGACCATCCACTCTACCAAGCATGATGTCCTTCTCCAGGGACTGATCCTTCCTGACAACATATCCAAAGTATGTAAGACTCAGTCTTACCATCTTTGCTTCCAAGGAGGACTCTGGCTGTATTTCTTCCAGAAAGGATCTGTTGGTTCTTTTGGTGGTCCACGATACATTCAACATTCTTCTCCAACACCACAATTCAAAGGCATCAATTCTTCTGCCTTCTTTGTCCAGTGTCCAGCTTTCACATGCATATGATGCAATTGAAATACCATAGCTTGGGTCAAGTGCACTTCATTCTTCAAGGTGACATCTTCACTTTTCAATACTTCAAAGAGATCCTTTGCAGCCAATTTTCCCAGTGCAATGCATCACCGGATTTCTTGACTGCTGCTTCCATGGGCATTGATTGTGGACCCAAGTAAAATGAAATCCTCGACAATCTCAATCCTTTCTCCATTTATGACAATGTTGCTTACTGGTCCAGTTGTGAGGATTTTTGTTTTTTTGATGGTGAGTGAAGTGCAATCCATACTGAAGGCTGTGGTCCTTGATTTTCATCAGTGTTTCCAATCTTCTTCATTTCCAGCAAATAAGGTGGTATCGACTGTGTAATGAAGGTTGTTAATGAGCTGTCCTCCAAATCTGATACCTCGTTCTTCTTTGTATAACCCAGCTTCTTGGATTATTTGCTCGGCATACATTTTGAAAAGGTACAGTGAAAGGATACAATGTGATGCACACCTTTCCTGACTTTAGACCATGCAGTGTCCCTTTGTTCTGTTTGTGTGACTACCGCTTGATCCATATACAGATTCCTTAAGTGTTCTGGAATTCCCATTTTATGCAATGTTAGTCATAACGTATTACAATTCACATAGTCGAACGCTTTTTCATAGTCAATGAAACACAATCAGTGAAAAGGATGGAGTACTTCCAAATTCTCTCAATGAAGCAAATAAAATCCCAATTCCTAAAGAGGGCAAAAATATCACTGAGAAAGAAAACAGGGATCAATGTCCCTCATGAATACAGGGGCAAAATTCAGCCAAATTCTAACCAGTAGAATTCAACAGCATATCAAAAAAATAGTACATCACAACCAAGTGGGACTTTTATCAGGCATGCATGGATAGTTCAACATTAGATAATGAATCAACATAATCCACCAAATAAATACAACAAAGGAAAAAACCACATGATCTCCTCAAGCAACACAGAAAAGGCATTTGACAAAGTCCAACACCATTCCTGATAAAAATTCTCAGCAGATGATATGATCCTTTACATAGAAAATCCTAAAGATTCCACAAGCAAATTACTAGAACTAATAAAAGGTTTCAGCAAGATAGAAGATAAACATACAAAAATCAGTTGGATTCTACTACATCAACAAAAAGAACTTTGAAAAGGAAACCAGGAAAACAATACCATTTACAATAGCCCACAAAAAGATTTAAAAAAAAATAAAAAACTTAGAAATAAATCTAACCAGGGATGTAGAAAACTTATACAAAGAAGACTATAAAACACTACTGCAAGAAACCAAAAGAGACCATGAATGGAAAAACACACTATGCTTTTGGTTAGGAAGACATTGTGAAAAAGTTATTATTACCTAAAGCAACATGTATCTATAATAATGCAATCCTGATCCAAATCCCAATGTCATTCTTCAATGTCAGGGAAAAACTAATTACTAGCTTTATATGAAAAATAGAGGCCCAAGTAAGTAAAGCATTAATAAAGAACAAAAACAAACTCTAAGACCTCCTATTACCTGATCTCAGAACCTACTCCACAGCTTCTATGAACTCATTGCCTTCTAGTTGCTTCTGATTCATAGCGACCCTTAAGGACACTGTAGAATTGCCCCATAGGGTTTCTAAGGAGTGCCTGGTGGATTCCATATGACATAAACAGAGTACCCAAAATAATTAATAATGCACACACAGCACAAGATAAACTAGATAAATGGGACCTCCTAAAATTAAACACTTATGCTCAACAAGAGATTGTTCCAAAAGAGTAAAAAAAGAATCTACAGAGTGGGGAAAAAAAATGTCTATGACATATCCTTCAGTGGTCTAATCTTGAAAACCACCCACCCCTAAAAAGAAGGATAAGCATTTCAATTTAAAAAATGAGCAAAGCGTATTAACAGACACTTTACCAAAGAAGGTATTCAAGCTGCTAACACATGTACAAAGAAACACTGTTGATCATTAGCTACTTATATTACCTGTTACTGTTAAGTCAATTCCAAGTCATAGGTACCCCCTATTATAGAGCAGAACTGTCCCATCAGGTTTTCGAAGAGTTACTGGTGAAATCAAACCACCAACTTCTTAGTTAGCAGTCAAACTCTTAACCACTGTGCCACCAAGGCTTCCATTAGCAATTAAGGAACAGTAAGAACAAACAAACAAAAAAAGCTAACCATTGCTTCAATTTCAACTCATAGCAACCCTATAGGACAGAGCAAAGCTGCAGACAGTAGCATTTAACCACTTTAACACTTTGTTACCAGGGTGTCCATTAGCAATTAGAGAGATGCAAATCAAAACTACAGTGAGATACAATCTCACTCCAATGCCACAGGCACTAATCAAAGAATAACAAATGTTGGTGAGGTTGTGAGGAGATTGGAACTCTTATACACTGCTGGTGGGAATGTAAAATGGTACAACCACTATGCTGCTTTCACCAAAGGCTAGAAACAGAAATATCACATAATCCAGAAATCCCATTCCTAGGTAAACACCTTAAAGAAATAAGAGCCATAATATGGATAGATATATACACCTATGTTTACTGCAGCATTATTCACAATAGCAAAAACAGTAGAAACAACCTAAGTGTCTGTCAAAAGAGAAACAATTAACAAACTGTGGTGCATTTACAATGAAATATTGTGCAATGATAAAGAATAACGACAAATCTGTGGAACATCTCATAACATGGATAGATTTGGAGGAATTATACTGACTGAAATAAATCAATCACAAAAGGTAAAATATTGTATGAGACTGCTGTTTTAAACAACAAAAGGTTTACACACCACAAAAAAATAAGAAATAAGAAGTATTTGATGGTTACCAAAGATGGGAGGGGAAAAGAAGGAAAATTATCCAACAGCAAACAGGTATTACCATCAATACACAATACAGGAGAAGTCAGCACTAGGTGACCACGGCAAGAGTGAAAACTGGGAGGGACAGAGGCATGAAGGGCAACTGTGGCCGTTACGGCAACTGGCATGGCAACTACCACAACACAGAAAATGCTGTAAGAGTAGTACTAACAAATAATTTAGGAATGGATGCAGAGATATTCCGAGAGCTGTGGGAGGCTGCAAGGGAGCACACTCACCAGCAGATACTAAACACATAACTGTAAGTGCTCCTCATGTATTAATAGAGACAACAGAGCACACAAGTGGCACAGTCAGGGAAACCTCTTAGACACAACCAGACACCACATGGGATGAAGTTCCTAGACTTGGGGGACTTCTACACTAACTGGTACAATGTAGTTCATAAGGATAACAGTCTACATCCTACTTTGGCGACTAGCATATGGGGTCTTGAAAGCTTATGAACAGCCATCCAAGATATGACTATTGGTCTCTTCTAATCCACAGCAAAGGAAAGTGAAAAAAATCAAACACTCGAAGGAACAATGAGTCTGAAGGACTAATAGATCACAGGAACCACAGAGACCAAAGAATTAGACGGTGCCCATCCACCAGCATGGAACACTATGACTGGGATCACAACAGGAGATCCTGGACAGAGCAGAAGAAAAACGTAGAATGAAAAATCAAATTCACAAAAAAGATTTGATGTACTGGCCAGATAAGGACTGGAGAAACCCCTGAGTCTATGGCCCCAAGAAACCCTTCTGACCTGGAATTGAAGCCATTTCCAGAGACCACCTTCCAGCCAAACAACAAACAAACCCATAAAATAAACAATAACATCTTACAGGAACGTGTTCCTTAGAACAATTATATGAGATCAAAAGTGCAATACTTGCCCAAAAGCAAACATAAGAAGGCAGGAAGGGGCAGAAAATCAGGACAAAAGAAAGGGGATCCCAGGACATGAATGCAGATTATGCTAACACATTGTTGGGAATAAAGACAAGGTCCTGAAACACTTTGTCCACAAACTATCAAACAGGAATCTAATTTGTTCTGTAAACCTTCATCTAATGCACAATAAAAAAATTAAATACACACACGCATGCACGCACACAGGGACTGCCAATTAAGTTTGCGAACTCATCCCAGAAAAAGAGCTATATACCTCATGGCTGAATATCAATATGGTCACCTTTGAAATACTCCCCTTGGGAAGTTATGTACCAACACCAGCACCTAGTCCACCCTTCAAAGCAATTTTGGAAACCTTTTTCTGGAATGGTGATCCAGAGTTGTCATTTTATCACCCTTGATGTCCTGGATGTCATCCAAATGTCTTCCTTTCAATATTTCCTTTATCTTCAGGTAAAGAAAGAAGCCACTGGGGCCCAGACCAGGTGAGTAGGAAAGGTGTTCCAATACAGTTATTCACTGGCTAAAAACTCCCTCACAGACAACTATAGAATTAAGTTCGTGAACTTGCCACCGTGCCACCGTGCACAATGGCCGTTTCAGAAAGAGTTCCGAAATTGCTTTGAAGGGTGGACTAGGAACTGGTGTTGGTGCATAGCTTCCCACGGAAAGTACTTCAAAGGTGACCATAGTGATATTCAGCAATGAGATATGTAACACTTAGAACAACAGTTTACAGACTTAATTGTCAGACCCTGTATTTACTCAACACAAGTAAGTTACTTAAAGATTTTGGATATTCAAGCTTATATACCACAAAACATAATTATTGCTGAAATAACGTGTCCTAAACTTTTCCTTGAGTAGTACCAAATCAACAAATGAAGGTCTTGAAGGCTTTACTCCACCCACAGATTGAATTGTGTCCCCCCCAAAATATGTATAGAAATTTGGTTAGATTGTGACTACCAGTATTGTAGTGATTAACCTCTATTTTGTGATTTTCCTATGCTGTATGTTAAAGAGGATTAGGGTGGAACTGTAAATCCCTTCCTAAGGTACCCCCTTCCTGCTCCATTGTACGGGGAGTTTCCCTGGAGTGTGGCTTGTACCACATTTTATCCTACAAGGGATGAAAGGAAAGGGAACCAAGCAGAGAGTTAGGAACCTCATACCATCAGGAAAACAGCACTGGGAATAGACCTGAGGTTCCTGTGCCAAGATACTCCTTGAACAAACACTAACGAAACACAAGGACTTTCCTCTGGAGCTGACAAGGGTGAAAGCCTTCCCTGGGATGGACATCCTGAATTTGGACTTGTAGCCCACCGGACTGTGTCAAAATTAACTTTCTTGTTAAAGCCATCCACTCTGTAGTATTTCTGTTAGAGCGGTACCAACTGACTAAGACAGACTTCCAGGAACCAAGGGGTAGAAACAGGAGTGGCACAACTCACTATTACCCCTAGTGACCCACTTGGAAGATTTTCACTTCCTGTCCCCAGGACCTTATGCACTGCAAGTCTAAACATCTTAATTCCAAAGGGAAGAATGCTGCCACCTGGAGACACATCAATCATTCCATTGAACCGGAAGTTAAAATTGACACCAGACTCTTTGGGGCTCCTTGTGCCTCTGGCTCAACAAAGCAGGGAATTACCATATTGGCTGGTGTGACTGATCCTGACTATCAAGGTGAAACTGGATTGACATTATATAATGGAGGCAGAGTGTGTCTGGAATGCAGGAGATCCCTTAGGATGCCTCTTAGTACTACCATGTCCTGTGATTAAAGTCAGTGAAAAACTACAGCAACTCAATTCCAAAATGACTGCTAATAGCCCAGAACCTTCAGGAACGAAGGTTTGTGTCACCTTCCCAGGCAAGGAACCACGGCCAGTTAAGGTGCTTGCTGAAGGCAAAGGGAGTACAAAATGGGTTGTGGAAGACAGCTCTATATACGAGTTACAGCCATCTGGCCAGTTGCAGAAATGATAGTAATTGTTATGAGTATTTCTGCTTTGTATGTGTGTGTCAGGTATTCTTGTTCACTTATAAAATATAACATGTAAATGGGGCTAATGCATTTTCAGATGTACATGTGCTAGCTATACCAAGTTAGACATAAGTTTGATTTTGTAATTGTATTCCTTCAGAGACTGTAGATGGTAAGGGGAGATGTGTGCAGACTGAACATTGACAAAGGGTGGACTGTGGTGGTTAACATTCTGTGTCAGCTTGGCTGGACAACGATTTCCATGTTTGGCCCTGTATCAAGCAGCAGCGGTGAGACCTGTGGTGGCTTACTGCCCCTCAGCTCTCATCTTCTGTCTTCCACTGTTTTACTTCCTGTCTTCTCATATTACCAGCAGTTTCTGCCCTCTTTTGTTTCTGCCTCTGGTTCCTGGGACTTGAACTAGCAGCTGTTGGATTCATCAACACTTACAGCCAGTGAGTAAGAGTCCTGTTCCCTGACTTGCCAGTTCTGGGTTCGCCAGCCCCTGCAGGCTTGGGATCCACTGACCTACACAGCTTGTGATCTAGAACTCTAATCTCTGACCAGCAAACCTTGGGTTCACCAGCTCCCGTGGCCACTACATCTGTGGAAAAAGACATTGAAAAGCTCAATATCAGCAGTCAAAACAAGACCTGGTGCTGACTATGACACAGACCATCAACTGCTCATATACAAGTTCAAATTAAAACTCAAGAAAATCAGAACAAGTCCAAGAGAGCCAAAGTATGACCTTGAGTATATCCCACCTGAGTTTAGAGACCATCTCAAGAATGGATTTTGTGTGTTGAATACTAACAAAGACCAGGTGAATTATGGAATGACATCGAAGACATCATCCTTGAAGAGAGCAAGAGGTCATTAAAAAGACAGGAAAGAAAAAAAAGACCAAATTGGATGTCAGAAGAGACTCTGAAACATGCTCTTAAATGTCGAGCACCTAAAGCAAAAGGAAAGAATGATGAAGTAAAAAAGCTGAACAGAAGATTTCAAAGAGCAGCTTGAAAGGACAAAATAAAGTATTATCATGATATGTGCAAAGAGCTGGAAATAGACAATCAAAAGGGAAGAACACACTTTGCATTTCTCAAGCTGAAAGAACTGAAGAAAAAAGTCAAGCCTTGAGTTGCAATAGTGAAGGATTCTACAGGGAAAATATTAAACAACTCAGGGAACATCAAAAGAAGATGGAAAGAATACACAGTCATTATACCAGAAAGCACTGGTCAACGTTCAACCATTTCAAGAGGTAGCGTATCACCAGGAATGGCTGGTACTAAAGGAAGAAGTCTAAACTGCTTTGAAGGCACTAACGAAAAACAAGACTCCAGGAATTGATGGAATATCAATTCAGGTATTTCAACAAACAGATGCAGCACTAGAATTGTTCACTTGTCTATGCCAAACAATTTTGAGGACAGCTGCCTGACCAACTGACTGGAAGAGATCCTTATTTATGCCCATTCTCAAGAAGGTGATCCAACCAAATGCAGAAATTACCAAACAATATTATTAATATAACATACAAGTAAAATTTTGTTAAAAATCATTCAAAAGAGACTGCAGCAGAATATTGACAGTAAACTGCTAGCAATTCAAGCCAGACTCAGAAGAGGGTGTGGAACCAGGGATATACCACTGCTGTTGTCAGGTAGCTCTTGGCTGAAAGCAGAGAATATCAAAAAGATGTTGACTTGTGTTTTATTGACTCTGCAAAGGCATTCGACTGTGTGGATCATAACAAATTATAGGTAATCTTGCAGAGAACAGAAATTCCAGACCACTTAATTGTGCTCGTGAGGAATCTATATGTGGATCAAGAGGCAGTCGTGTGAACAGAACAAGGGGACACTGTGTGATTTAAAGTCATGAAAGGTGTGCATCAGGGTTGTATCCTGTCACCATATCTTTTCAATGCCAAGCAAATAATCCAAGAAGCTGGACTATATGAAGAAGAATGAGGCATCAGGTTTGGAGGAAGACTCATTACCAACCTGCATTATGCAGGTAACACAACTATGCTTGCTGAAAGTGAAAAGGATTTGAACCACGTACTGATGAAGATGAAAGACCACAGCCTTCAGTAAGGATTACACCTCAACATCAAGAAAACAGAAATTCTCACAACTGAACCAGTAAGCAACATCTTGATAAATGGAGAAAGGATTGAGGTTGTCAAGGATTTCATTTTACTTGGGCCCACTATCAATGCCAATGCCAGTAGCAGCCAAGAAATCAAAAGGTGCATGGCACTGGGAAAATCAGCTACAAAGGACTTCTTTAAAGTGTTAAAAAGTAAAGATGTCACCTGAAGACTAAGGTGCTCCTGACCCAAGCCATTGTATTTTCAATCACATCATATGCATGTAAAAGCTGAGCAGTGAATAAGGAAGACCGAAGAAGAATTGATGCCTTTAATTGCAGTGTTGGAGAATACTGAATGTACCATGGACTGCCAAAAGAACAAACAGGTCTGTTCTGGAAGAAGTACATCCAGAGTGCTCCTTGGAAGCAAAGATGGCAACATTGCATCTTACACACTTTGAACATGTTGTCAGGAAGGATTAACCCCTGGGGAAGGACATCATGGTTGGCAGAGGGCAGGGTCAGTGATAAAGAGGAAGACTCCAACAAGACGGTTCGACACAGTGGCTGCAACAATGGGCTTAAGCATAAAAAGAATTGTGGACATTGCACAAGACCAGGCAGTGTTTTGGTCTGTTGTGCACTGGATCACTATGAGTCAGAACCTTCTCAATGGTAACTAACAACATCAAACTTTTCCTTTATCTTACCCCATACTTTTTAAATCTCACCTTAGCCATTGTTCCCTTACTCAAACACATCTTGCATATTCAATCTAGCACAAGCCACTTAAAAAGATCATGGAAACTGCTGTTACACGGACATACTACAAGAATCAGCTCTCAAAGAAGCTATCTCAAAGGTGAGGCGCATTAACCAGAGTTTTTATGCACTCAAAAGGGGAAGTTACACTTATTCATGTAAGACAAAGTCTTAAGGACATACAAAATTGAATTTGGGCTGGGGTGATGCTGATCTTCAGTAAATATTTTGTGTGCACAGTACCAGCTGATCCAAGAGGAAGGACTGTTCAATACTGCCACCTAAGGTGGGTCATATAATGATCAAATGTCTCTCTTTGGAGCAGGATTAAAAACCAAAAAACCAGTGCTGTGGAGTCTGTTCCGACTCACAGTGACCATATTTAAAACAGAGAACTGCCCCATAGAGTTTCCAAAGAGCACCTGGAGGATTTGAACTGCTGATCTTTTGGTTAGCAGACATAGCACTTAACCACTTTGCCACCAGTTTCCTTGAGCAGGCTTACCTGTTGCCCTCGAGTCGGATCCGACTCATAGTGACCCTAGAGGTCAGACTAGAATTGCCGCCATAGTTTCCAAGTAGTGCCTGTCACATTTGAACTGTGTACCTTCTGGCTAGCCGACTTAGCATTTAACCCAATAAGCCACCAGGGTTTCCTTGAGCAGGCTTACTCCCTGAAAAATAACTAGTGGCTGAAGTTGTTTCAAACCCATATACAACAGCCAATTACAAGTTGACTGAGACTCTGAAAAAGAAACTGTAGCAAAGATTACTGTTACATCCACCTCATGCTGTTCCCAACACTAAATCACAAGTTGTCGTTGTTACGTTTTTTGCCAGTGAATAGAGTTGCGGGGGAGGGGGGGCGGTGTCGCTTCCTCATAGCGCCTAAGGCAAAATATTCTTTACTAGTTAATCCAGGCCATCGTTTGACTTAAAACTGACTTTAGGAAAACAGTATTCTAAGCCTCAAGGTTCAAAGACCAACTCAGGATGACAGCTTTGAAGAGTGGTCACCTCAACTTCCACAGAATCCAGAAATCTGGATTCCGTCAGAATTAAAAGTCCGTTTCTCAGCAGGGATTTACGAGGCTTTACTAAAGGGCCCGGCTCACCCTGAGGCCAGCGAGTGGGGCGCTAACTATTCTGACAGTATGGTGATCACACGCAGGAACCTTTGCGCAAGCCAAGCCAAGCCGGCGAAGCAAAGCTACATGCACCGCACGCCTCCGCAGACATGTGGGTGTTAAGTCCACGACAGCCGTATCCACGCATGCGCCCCGTCCTTTCGGCACTGGCCCCGCCCCTCTTTTACCGGCAAACGCGGTGGTGCGTACGGCGAGGAGATGGGCAGCGCGCGGCGAGGGGCGGGGCGGCGAGCGTCAATTGGTGGGACGCGGGGAAGAGGGGGCGGGGCGCAGCAAGGGGCGGGGCGGCGCGCGGCGGTTGGCGGGACGGTGCTCAGCGAGGGGCGGGACGGTGCGCGGCGAGGTGGGTGCGCTTCCTGCGGGTCAGCGGAGCGCGGGAAGTAGCCGAGAGTTGGTATTTCGTGTATCGTGTCTGCCGTTTAGCTCTGCGAACCCTCATAGGGGCAGTACCTCCAGGCCGCACGGCTGGAACCGAGGTGGGCCTGGCAGTCACTCGGGGATCTCTTGGAGGCTCCGGGTTCGAGTCCCCACCTTGGAACTTGGTGCCTGGGTAGTAGCTGGCTTTCAGGAAGCAGCTTTTGTTTCAACTGGAGTTTGAAGGACCTAGTTTGTTATCTGGCTTCTCGGCAGTCGTTGGCAGCCCCGTTCTAAGAGGCTCTGCTAAAAGCTGCCAGGTATGTGGGGCTGGGGTGGGAGGTATGAGGTGGAACCAATAACTGGGCGGGGGGTGGGGAGCAGGGAGCGTGGGGAGCAGGGAGCGTGGGGAGCAGGGAGGGCGGGGAGCAGGGAGGGCGGGGAGCAGGGAAGGCTGGGGCACAAGACAGTGAGGGCTGAGGGGCCGAGGGGTGGGGAGTTGGACGACCTTGGAAGACCCTATTGCTCCTCCTCCCAGGCTGTTCATACTGCCGCTTTTCTCCTAAAGCATCTCCAGAAGTACAGGTAGGTTTTTTGGTTGTGGCGGCTTAAACTTTGCATTCCACTACGTATTTACTGTAAAATATTGTAAATTACCTACTGTGAGGGAAAAAAGTGTAGCAAGCGTATTCTGTGATACAGCTTCATGTGCCCCCCCCCCCTCCCCCCCACAGCACAAACAGACAGCTGGAGAAAGGTGATCGTAACTGTCGTTGTATGTTACGGGTACACCTTGTGTGTTAGGCAACAACGACACTCCAGCCAGTGAGCCCACCATACCAGGCCTGCTTTCCATCTGGTTTGTGTTCTTGACTAGATGTGGTCTTGGCTGCTGACTCCATTGTGTTCATTTGACTTAGGGTTAATGCAGGTGTGTTCATTTTTTCAGCAAATGCTGACAGCCTAGGGTCTAGACCAGAGCTGTCAAACAAATAGAATCGAAACCACTTAAATAATTTATAGTCCTTGAATAGCAGTATTAAAGCAAAAAGAAGCCGAAGTGAGTTTTAATTATTTTTAATTTAATCCAATGTCACCAAACTATCATGATTTCAACATTTATGAAAATAAAATACTGAGATACTCTTTGCACTGAGTCTTTGAAATCCACTATGTTTTCACTTCATGATTGCCCCATTTCGAGTGCCCAGCAGTTAGGCCTATGTGCCCAGTGACCACTGCGTTGAACAGTGCACTTCTAGGTGCTGATAGTACCTCCAGGGATTAAACACACAAAAGCTTCTGGCCTTGTGCGGCTTATGTGGAGACAAACATTAAATAAGTGTAAGTGTGTAGCTTTTCAGATGGCAGATGCTATGGAAAAAAAAAAAATTGGAGAGGCAGAAGTGTTACAGGGGGAGGGTGGCGGTTGTAAATCAGATGGTCAAGGGAGGCCTCACGGAGGTGATGTGGGAGCTGAGTTGGAAAAGGAACAAAGAAATAATGTTCTGTGGGAGAAGAGCCGTCTAGACAGCAGGAATGGAAGTGCACGGGCCTGGGGCTGCGCATCCTGGAGCGTCCAGGGTATACCAACAAGGCCAGTAAGGTAGAGCAAGTGAGCAGGGGCCGAGTGGTAGGAGATGAAGCAGGACAAGTGGGAAGTAGGGTAGCTGCCACAGGCCATGGAAGGACTGCGGTTTCTTCTGTGAAAGGGAGAACCTTTGGGGAGTTTTGAGCAGAGAAATAACTGATACGTGTTTTGTGTTGCACAATTTAAAAACAGGCTTGTAAGTGCTATGATTTTATTTCAAATAGGCTTATTTAATAAAAAGCTGGCCTCTTTCCCTGAGCTGTGGTGGACTTTGGGGAGTGGGGAAAGCAGACCATCAGTTCCTCCAGGGGTCCTGGTGCAGACGTGGAGCAATTCCAAGTCTGGCGTTTGGGAAGAAACACTGCTAGCTTTCCTTTTGACCTTCTTGGATGAGGGTTTCAGGGCCAGAGACAGATACCTAGACACAGTAAATTTCTCGATGCTGACCACAGCTGGTTTCCTTTACTGGTACCCTTTGGCCACAGTGAAGTCAACCAGGTTGAGACACACCAGGGACACTGCTGCTCTGGAGAAACGATGGGATTACAAGAATCCACTTGTGTCCTCACAGGACAACCTTCTCAGCTTGGGAGCGGCAGCCTGGGTCAGACGAGGCAGAAGCATGACCATGTTCTCAGACCAGGCTGCACAGCGGGCCCCCACCCTGCTGTCTCCACTGTCAGCCAACACCCCTACCTTTGCCCGGGTGCCCGTGGTGGCCTACACCAACTCTTCACAGCCCTTCCGGCTTGGGGAGCGCAGCTTTAACCGGCAGTATGCCCACATTTATGCCACTCGCCTCATCCAAATGAGACCTTTCTTGGTGAACCGGGCCCAGCAAAACTGGGGTAAGTGACAAGTTTGCTAGATGTTCCCTCCACTACCACTCAGAAAGTACCTGGGGATTCTGGAAATATTATGCAAGAGAACTGGCAGAACTAGAATATTAATTTATCTCACGTAACCTTAGGAAGGGAAGCCTGGTGGTTCCGTAGTTAAGCACTTGTCTTCTAACCAAAAGGTCAGCAGTTCAAACCTGTTGGCCACTCTGAGACAAAGATGTGGCAGCCTGCTTCCATAAAGATGACTACAGCCGTGAAACCCTATGGGGCAGTTCTGTTCTGTCTTACAGGGTCACTGTGAGTCGGAATTGATTCGGCAGCAGTGGGTAATCTTAGGAAGGTTTCTTAACCTCTTAATGCCTCAGTTTCTTTATTAGGTAATTAGGATTAAATCAGTAATCTTTGGGTTTGCAAGTTAAGGTGGAGTTCAGAGGTTGGTGAAGCCGGGGTTTAGTTCAGTGGGAGGATGGTTATCTCCTCAGCATAGGGTAATGCTCCTAACTTTCATTTGCTGGTGTGATGTTGAGCCTGTCTAGTATGGTATGGTGTGTGGTAGACCACGCTATAGTGAAAAAGAGGAAGAAGCAGCCTACCTGTTATCAAAGAGATTGCCTCTTCCCCAGAGACCTGTTTTTACTTACGTCCTCTGTGTACTTCTGTCTCCCACATTTGGGTGTAGGGCTCTCCAGTCCCTTGGCACTGCTCTTCCATCTTTCCTGACAAGCTGGCCTGAGTGACATGAATCTTCTCTTTTCTCCATTTCTTCCTTGGCAATGCCTCCTGCAGTTGGATTATTCTTGGTGGTAAAGCAGGAACCCTGTCTTCCACTTTTATTTTTTGGTGACGTGCATGAGGGTAACTTTCCATGTAGTTGTCACATTTGTCTCCTGCTATGTTTTTAACAGATTTTTGTAGGCTGAGCCCATGTCTGATTCATTTTTATTATCCCTAGTGCCAAGCTTGGTGGATGATCTCAACTAACACCAAGTTATCAAACTTGTACTTTATTACAGCAGTTGGAAGAAGCCATGTGGCACTGTCATCATTTGGCCCAGAAATTGCCTAGCCAGATCATCACATTCTTTGGGAACATTTTCTGGTTTCTACCTTACTGCAGCAAAAGTGCTGTTATGCTTTCCCCCTGCCTAATAAAGCCCTCCTTTCTTCCACTTACAGTGTCATTTTCCTTACTTTTCTGTAAGCCTGTGAGGATTCCATCTTTGAGGCCCTTCCAGGTGCCTTCTGGTGCCAAGTTTCTCTTCCAGAAACTGGGTGCATAACAAATGACCCAAAGCCTAGTGGCAGTAGACAGCCATTTGGTTCTGCTCACAGGTTCTGTGGGTCAGGAATTAGAGTCAGTCATGGCAAGGACAGCCATCCACTCCGTGAGGAATGCAGCTCTGGTTGGGAGACGCCATGGCAGGTAGATGACAGTGCAGCGTGTCCTGCATTCAGGGGTCACCAGCTGGTGCAGCATCCATCACCCCAGTACGTGATGTCTGGCTTCCTTATAGGCATAGCCCACCCTGGAACACATTGCTCCTGCCTGCCGTGCTCCTCCACCCTCACTCCTGCGCTCCGTGCTCCTCCACCCTCACTCCTGCGCGCCGTGCTCCTCCACCCTCACTCCTGCGCGCCGTGCTCCTCCACCCTGACTCCTGCACTCCGTGCTCCTCCACCCTCACTCCTGCGCGCCGTGCTCCTCCACCCTCACTCCTGCGCGCCGTGCTCCTCCACCCTGACTCCTGCGCGCCGTGCTCCTCCACCCTGACTCCTGCACTCCGTGCTCCTCCACCCTGACTGCTGCGCGCCGTGCTCCTCCACCCTGACTGCTGCGCGCCGTGCTCCTCCACCCTGACTCCTGCGCTCCGTGCTCCTCCACCCTGACTCCTGCGCGCCGTGCTCCTCCACCCTGACTCCTGCGCGCCGTGCTCCTCCACCCTGACTCCTGCGCGCCGTGCTCCTCCACCCTGACTCCTGCGCGCCGTGCTCCTCCACCCTCACTCCTGCGCGCCGTGCTCCTCCACCCTCACTCCTGCGCGCCGTGCTCCTCCACCCTCACTCCTGCGCGCCGTGCTCCTCCACCCTGACTCCTGCACTCCGTGCTCCTCCACCCTCACTCCTGCTGCTCCTCCACCCTGACTCCTGCACTCCGTGCTCCTCCACCCTGACTCCTGCGCGCCGTGCTCCTCCACCCTGACTCCTGCGCGCCGTGCTCCTCCACCCTGACTCCTGCGCGCCGTGCTCCTCCACCCTGACTCCTGCGCGCCGTGCTCCTCCACCCTGACTCCTGCACTCCGTGCTCCTCCACCCTCACTCCTGCGCGCCGTGCTCCTCCCCCTCACTCCTGCGCGCCATGCTCCTCCACCCTCATTCTTGCACACCACACTCTTCCATGCCTTTCAGACCTGTTGAGTCTTCCTATTGTCATGTCCCCCAGAGATCTCACTCAGGACGGTGCTAAGGGTGCTTTGCCCACATCATAAATAAGGGATGAGGAATTTACTAACCTGATGGGTCTCCACATCAAAAGGGGATATGAAGTTTTAGTTTTGAAATATCTCCTACCTCATAGAACAAGGCATTGGTTGGTAAAAGAAACCAGACTTCTAAAAGGAAAATGTGGTGTCTTCAGAGCGGGGCTCTGCTAAGAACTGGCGGCACACCTGTTTCTAAGAAGCCGTGTTAAAATTTTGGGCTAAGTCAAGTAGCACCATGTGTTAGTTTCCAGTCTGCGGCTGCTGTAATAACCGAAAGTGACTGGTGGAAAAACAGTTTCACCCTGCATTTCTGGAGGCCCAGAATCCCTCGAAGGGCTCTAGGTGAGAATTCTCCTTCACGTCTTCCCACTCTGCCTAGCGGGCCTGAGTTTGTGGCAGCCTCACTCCAAGCTCTGTTCCATGGTCTGGTGGCCTCTACTCTGCTTGTATCTCCTCCCACATCACCCTCAGCAGGGCCCAGCACTTCCTGAGCACCTCTATCCCTTGTGCTGTCACCTGTAGTTGCAGGGAGGAAGCTCTTGTTCTCTTGCCCTTTGTCTTCTTCTCCCTGAGTGAAGGACAAGGTCCCTAGGCTGAAGTGCAGGGGTGGGGTCCCCTGGCGCCATCAGGGCAGAGTTGGGCTGCTCTCTGAGGCGCTGTCCCTGTGCCCAGGCAGTGGAGTCAGGGTGAGGAAGCTGTGTGAGCTGCAGCCTGCCGAGGAGTGCTGTGTGGTGGGGACCCTCTTCAAGGCCATGCAGCTTCAGCCCTCTATCCTGCGGGAAGTCAGCGAGGAGGTGAGGCTCAGAGTCAGCGATAAAGGGGGAATGGGGACTCACCTCATTAGAGAAAGTCCCTGTGGGCCACTTATGTGTCCTCAGTTCCTCAGATCGAGTGTCACCTCAGACCTGGGGTTGAACTGGCCTTGGGAGGGAGGTCCAGAGAAGGTGGGTGCCACGGGTATTGGCTGCAGTGCCATCACACTCGTGGTAGAGGTGCCTGATGGGCTGTGGCCCAACACTCGTCTTACCTCCACATTCCAGCACAACCTGGTCCCTCAGCCGCCTCGGAGCAAGTACATCCACCCAGATGATGAGCTGGTCTTGGAAGATGAATTACAGCGAATCAGACTGGAAGGCAGAATTGAGGTGCAGAAACTGGTCACAGGTGAGGGCAAGCCAGCGTGAATGGGAGGTGCCTCTTCTCCAGTCATACCAGGGGCCGGGTGGAGGGCCCTTGGTTTACCTGTTAGAGCAACCTGCTAGGTTCAGGCAGGAGAAGGCCTAGGTGAGAGGCCCACATCTAGGTGCAGTTTATGGCATTTTGAGTAGTGAGTCCATCAGCACGGCAGGATAACTGGCTGCTTCTGCCCGTCTGGGTGAATGGAAGGGGAGGCATTGCCTCCTGGCCTCTCCTCAGGACTTAACACATTTGCTCTTCAGGCACGGTTCTGGCTGTATTTGGCTCCGTGAGAGATGATGGGAAGTTTCTGGTGCAGGATTATTGCTTTGCTGACCTTGCTCCTCAGAAGGTGGTGGCCCCCCTAGACACAGACAGGTGAGAAGCGGTTATTCGGGGGGTCCTGAAGCACAGACCCCATCAGTAGCTGTGCTGCCTTGTGCTGCAGTCCAGGGGAGCCCCACCCCCTTTTCTTGATGACTGCCCTGCAGTGGAACCAGGTGCAAGCTGTCTATTCCCCCATGAAGGAGCTTTGCCAGTGGCTCACACATCCCCCAGTCTGGAGTGTAGCCCCCTTCCTTTGTGCGCCTTACACAGCTTTTCTTACAGGTTCGTGCTGCTGGTGTCTGGTCTGGGTCTCGGTGGAGGAGGTGGTGAGAGCCTGCTGGGCACCCAACTGCTGGTAGATGTGGTGACAGGCCAGCTTGGGGATGAAGGGGAGCAGTGCAGTGCCGCTCACATTTCCCGGGTCATCCTGGCTGGGAACCTCCTCAGCCAGAACACCCAGAGCAGAGACTCCATCAATAAGGTGCTCAGCCCAGCCTGAGGAATACCAAGGGAACACTCAGCATCAGGGACCTTGGGTGGTGTAGGCCTAGGGCATAACTCCTGTAGTTACACTGAGGTCCCTGGGGCTACTGGCTGGGAGGGATTGAAGGGTGCATGTGCCCTGTGACCCCCTCACCTCAGCCTCACTTGAGGCCCCACCGTGCCTCCTCTGCTTCTCCCCACAGGCCAAGTACCTCACCAAGAAAACTCAAGCAGCCAGTGTGGAGGCTGTCAAGATGCTGGATGAGATTCTCCTACAACTGAGTGTAAGTGAACTTAGGGTAGCAGGAGTGAGGCAGGGTAGAGAGTGGTCATTCTGAGCCTGGGGCAGGCAAGGCAGGCAGTCTGAGCCTGGGGCAGGGACAACAGTTAGTCTGAAGCTAGAGCCGACACAGCAGTCAGTCTGAGCCTTGCGCATGGACGGCAGTCCGCCTGAGCCTGGGGTAGGGGTGGCGGTCAGTGACAGCTTAGCACGGGGGATGGCAGTTAGTCTGAGAATTTGGGATGAGGACAGGGGTCAGTCTGTGAGGCGGCAGTTAGACACATGAGGCAGGGAAAGGGAGACTTGAGTCACCCGTGCATGACAAGTAGTTTTCTGCTGGGCAACCCTACGATTTCTGTCCCGCTAGGCCTCGGTGCCCGTAGACGTGATGCCTGGTGAATTCGACCCGACCAATTACACACTGCCCCAGCAGCCCCTGCACCCATGCATGTTCCCACTGGCCACTGCCTACTCCACTCTCCAACTGGTCACCAACCCCTACCAAGCCGCCATCGATGGAGTCAGGTACCGGAGCAGCTGCAGTCTAAACCTCTGCCCTTGAGCTTCATTTGGAGCGGTGAAGGGCAGCAGTGTGGCAGGTGGAAGTGGTGGGTAGTGGGGCTAGCCTGGGGTCCCACCAGGCATGGGTCCCCATGAGCCCCTAAGATGGCCAGGTCCTCAGTAGAACCCTGTGATGCTAGACATGGACAGTAGCAGCTACGTCCCCAGGCTGAGGCTCACTGAGCCTAGCCTTGCCTTGCAGATTCCTGGGGACGTCAGGACAGAATGTGAGTGACATCTTCCGGTACAGCAGCATGGAAAGTCACCTGGAGATCCTGGAGTGGACCCTGCGTGTTCGTCACATCAGCCCCACAGCCCCTGACACCCTAGGTAATGGGACTTGCCACAGTGGGAGCAGAAGTCCAGCGGGACTGGGAGAAGGCCTAGAAGCTCTAGACTGCTTCCTGGCCCCAATCTTCAGCCACTAGCCTTGTAGTGCCCTGTCTAAAGAGATGGTTAGAACCTTGCTGCTTGTTCTGGAAACCAGCCTAGACTCTTCACTGTGGCAAAGCCCTGCTTATGGCTGAAGGCCTTGGGAACAAGCTAGAAGCTGTCAGAGCCACTTCCACAGTTGGGGCTGTCAGAATACAGCCCTTCACCCAGTGCCCATCCCTAGGGGTGAAGGCAGCTGGAGTTCATTGACCAGCCTTGACTCCCCATTTAATGGTTCCAAAGGGTCATGTAATAGTGTCTAGGGACGTTCTTGTTGTCATCATTTGGGGTGCTGTGGCATTTAACAGGTAGAGGCCTGGAGTACTGTCATCAAATGTACCACATGACTCTCGAGGCCCAAATGCAATGTTGAGGACACCCTTCTCTTACTCCAGGCTGCTACCCCTTCTACAAAACAGACCCCTTCATCATCACTGAGTGTCCTCACGTCTATTTTTGTGGCAACACCCCCAGCTTCGGCTCCAAAGTCATCCAAGGTAAATGCCTGCAACTTAGAAGACCTGCCCTGGGGGACCCTTGGCCAGCCTGTGGCGTGAACACTAGGGTGTCCAGAGTGGCTGTTGGTTGCCTGCAGGGCTGCAGTGTAATTGCAGAGAGCTCAGGCACAGGCAGCTAGCTATGCCCAGAGCAGGACTGGAGTTGCTTATGGCCTGTGTGGTGGTCAGGCAGCTCTCTGGCCTCTGGTGCCATCAGCCTTGGGCCTTTATCCTGTTCCATGCCCTTTCCATTTCTGTCCAGAGAGCTTCCATATCCCCAGTAGCTGGCCCCATTTTGCCCCACTGTGTCCCTGTGTACCCTCAGTGACTTCTCTGGAGAAAGATGCACCTAAGGTGAGCTCCCACGTGGCTTCCTCCTTAGGCCCTGAGGACCAGACCGTGCTGCTGGTGGCTGTCCCTGACTTCAGTGCCACACAGACTGCCTGCCTGGTGAACCTGTGCAGCCTGACCTGCCAGCCCATTAGCTTCTCAGGCTTTGGGGCAGAGGACAAAGAGGACTTGGGGGGCCCAGATCTGCGGCCTTGACCTACCAGGGCAGCCATGACAAGAGACCAGAGCCATACCGGTCTTTGCTTTGTAAATAAATCCTGAACACTGCTTCCTGTGCCTCAGGTTCCTGGACTGACTCAGAACATGCAGAGTGGGCTCTCTCTGGCCAGGGGAACTGCCCAGGAGAGAACCCACAAAGTGAACAAGCCTCTGCCCCTCCCAGGAAGCCCCCTCTTCCCAGTACCTCCTCAGCTGGTCACTGAAGGAACCGTCTGCTGTGGGAGTGTGTTTTTATTGGAAGGGCCAGGCTGGGGGACTAAGTCTGCTGTTCACTCCTTCCACCCACTTGACCCATGCCCACCGTAACCCACAGCACCTTGCTGTCTGGGCTGGGGCAGACCCAGAGATGCCTGGCAGCCTGTGTACAGACTGACTCTTAAGTCTTGGTCTCATTCTTTCCCCCTTAAAGAGGCAGGACAGTCCCCCACAGGAGACTGGGTGACTGCCAGCCAGGCCCACACCAGGCTGGGCCTCCATGTGCTGGAGGCTGGTGACAATGGGCTCAGGCAGTGCTGGTAGTGCCATGTCCTCAGAAGTCCCCAAAGTTCACAGTATAGGTCTCAGCTGTTGTGAAGGGGAACTCTGGGCCTGTGACCAGCTCTTCCTCAAGTGTGAGCTCAGTTGCAAGTTCTGTTACAACCTCTGTGTAGGTCTCAGTTTCCAGCTCCTCCCAGCTGGCAGTGGTTGGGGACGAGGTGTTCCAGGGCCCCAGAGTAGAACTGGGGGGCAGGGTAGTAGGGGGCGCTGGGCTTGCTGTGGTTGTCGCATTGAGGCGGCGCAGTCGCATCTGCTCACGCATTCGCAGGCGGTACTGCAGGCGGCGACGCTGCATCAGCCGTTGCTGGGGCGTCATGGGGCGTGAGGGGTCGATGCGGGGGATGGGCCGGTTCCCGTTCATAGCCATGATCTCCCGGATGCGCTTCCAGTTGGAGCGTGCAAGGACAAAGTTGCACTGGGTAGCCCCAATGTCATAGTCTACATTGCAGGTCTTGGCACTTGGGGTGTAGCCTTCTGCATGGGCTGTCACACGGTACTCGCCTGGGTTCAGGATGCGCCAGTAATCGCCCTCTTGTGCTGTAGAGCAAGGACCAGTGTGCTGCCCAGAGCTCCTGAGGCCTGCCCATCCTCCCCACCCCCATACAACAAGTCCTCTTCCAGGCCTGCTCTGCCAAGAGCACACAGGAAAAGGTGGGGTACAGGGTGTGCACATGCAGTACCTGTCTTCACGCCATGGTTGATGCCACTGACAGAGATGGTGGCATTGGCGATAGGGATGCCCTGCTCATCTGTCACCACCCCTTTAATGCCACGGTGAACCTACAAGGGTGGGGCCAGCAGAGCTGCTACTTACACTGTGAGTCCTCTGTAGGAGTCCCACACAGAACCACCCAGGTGCTAGCCTCCCCATGGCCTGCTCCTTCCCATGGCACCCACCTGCTCCATGAAAGTGAGGAGGGCCTCTTTGTTGTTTTCCCATTCCCGGGGTAGCTCGCTCTCGTGTGGGAACTTGTCACAGCCCAGATAGATGGAAAGCTCCAGGCAGTTGGTGTGCAGGTAACTGAAATCATTGAATGCTGGGGCAGGGACAGATGGCCAGTCACCACCCCGTCTACACCCATCTCCCCTCACACCCCCAAGGTCTTACTCACTCCCTGATCTAGGATTCCACTTGGCCCCATTGACAATCCCCCTGCCGTTGGTGTAGTCCTGGGCCTGGCACCCGCTCCGGTAGGGCTCAGTCATGGTCAGGTGAGTAGAGGCATAGGAAATGGCCAGCCAGCGGAAGATGGCATGGTCAGGAGTCTCCTGGGCCTCAGAGACTTCATCCTCATCTTCTCCCCGGGCAGCCGCCATGGCTGCAGCCAGCAGCTGCTCCTGGCTTGGTGGTCTGGCCATGTCATAGGGGTAGGACACAAGCCTCTCGCCTCCATTCAGGTTCGCCCCCAGCACAAAGGGATTCTTCTCCATCCAGGCGATGATGGCCCGGACCTCTGTGGACACCTGGGGGCCATCAGAGGGAACACGTGAGGCCAGGGTCGTAGCTGCGGTCTACTGGGCACCTGCCTCCATGCCCCCCTGCAGTGGTCAGACAGCAGACAGCTGGAGTTCATCCCCAGCTCTCTGAGCCTGTGCCCCTTTAGTTCAGCCACCCACCAGGTGACCCAAATTCAGTCCAGAGCTCTGAGCCTGGCCAGGACCCCAGCGCTCTGCGGCAGCCTCACCGTGGCATCTGGGGAGAGGTAGCGCTCAGGAATGGGCAAGTTGTTGTTGGGGACACGGTAGGGGACCCATTTCCTCTCCTCAGCACCCCACAGCACAGAATTGAGATCCGGGAAGTCCTCAAAGATGTCGAAGCCCTCCTCAGTCCAGAGCCCCAGTGCCCAGTTTCCAAATTCTGAACCCTGCGGGGAACCAGCTGGTCAAGGCCTGCTGCCTACCCACAACCCTGCCTTTGCTGCCCAAACTGCCTACCCACCATCTGTGCAGCGACCTCGTAGCCATCAGGGTTCAGCGAGGGTACCAAGTGGATGCGTGTGTCGTGCACCAGGCTGCGCACCCGCGGGTTCCCATCACGGTACTCGCGGCACAGGTACTGCATGAGCAGCAGCAGCAGCTCCCGGCCCAACACCTCGTTGCCATGTATCCCTGCTGTGTATCGGAACTCAGGCTCCCCTGCAAGGGTAGGCGCCTCAGTAAGCATTGTGCCACAGAGGCTGCTGGTCTGAGAAGGGAGGCTTGCAGAGCCCATCAAGAAGACAGCCGAGCGCAGGTTGGAAGGCACGCCATGTCCTGCCTGGCTCTGCCACCAGGGGGAGCAGATGCAAGAGGGCTTTGTTGGTGCTTGAGTCAGCCTCGGGGGGCTCCCTGAGGGCCAGGGGTGGTACGTGCCCCGCCCCCAGCTTCCGGTTGCCTCCTGCTCACCCAGCTCATGGTCGCCAGGGTTGTCTGAGATTTCCATGGCATAGATCTTCAGCCCACGTGAGCTCTTGCCTAGGCTGTACGTGCGGGTGATGGTGGGGCACTCCTCATTCACTACCTTCATCAGCTGAGGGGAGTGGGCAGAGAATCAGAGCTCACTACTCCTCCCTACCCACGCTTACTATCCTGCAGAAAGAACACCCAGAGGAAGCGGCAGGAGGCACCCTGTAGAGTGACCCCAGCCCCTCTCTTAGCTCCCCTGTGCTAGCACTATGTGGAGAAGACTCTGGGAGCCCCAGGCTGGCTCCTCAGTCCTCAGATGAGGGACTGGCAGCTTCCCTCTCAGGGACAAGCAGGCAACAAGGCTTGACCCTAGCGATGAGTGTAGTGATCACTGAGTTCTCAGCAGAAGTACCACCCCCACGCCCAGAAACCACCGGAGAACAGACCACACTCCCAGCCCAGAGGAAGGGTCCCTCCCACCTGGCGCATGTCCTTGTAGTTGTGGTGGCGGAAGTCCAAGTCGTCCGTGGTTACCACCTCGTTCTCGGCATAGTAGCTGTAGACAGCTGCAGAGGGGCCAGGGGCGGGGGGTAGACCCTGAGCAGCCAGCTGCCTCCTGATCCCCCTCCCCAACTGTTCTTTCCTCCTCTGAGCCCCTCCCACTGTCATCCAGCACTCACGGGCCAGCGGGCAGCCCAGCACCTCCAAGCGCATGCAGAGGCTGCCATTCCAGGTGAGTGGGTAGATGCGGATAAAGCGGGCCACCACTGGCTCTGGGAACTCGCTCAGCACTGGTGTATCCTTGTCCACATTCCCATGGAAGGTCTGCGGACAGGCAGAGCCTCAGAGGACAGCCACCCACTTGGCAGCAGACCATGGGTCAGAGCTGGGCTCCGGGAGGAGGCGCCCACCATTTCCTCATAACCGTTGCTGTACATCATCCACGTCTGGCTGTCATTGCTGAACCCCACAAAGAAAGTGGTCACAAAGTCGTCACTGTGGGCAGAGCGGATGTGCCAGTCAGAGCAAAGCCATTCTCCTTCACCCAGGCCTCAGAGAGCCCATGCCCCTTCTCTTCTCGAGCTAGAAAGGGTCTTGAAGTGTGAGGAGTGGCCACCAGGAAACCTGGGCAGGCCACTTGCTCTCTCTGACCTTGTTTGCTCATCTGCAGACAGTTTCAACGTGACAGGGCTGGGGAACAGTGGTGCAGTACCAACCCCTGACTTTATCTCTAGGGGCCTTCCCCGGCTAGGCTCAGCCCAATGGAATATTCCAAATGGGATACATGTGGGGCCTGGAGGGCCCCCCTCCCCCTCAGCGGCGTACTGGATGCTGGAATCCCGGCCTTGGGTGATGACGCCGGTGAACCTGGTGGTCCTTCTGGTGTCCACCTCAATCCACTGTGTCTGCCCATCATCCTCAGCACACCAAGCCCCATCGTAGTAGTCATCTTCATTGGGTCCTGCCTGCAGAGAGCAGGTGGGGGGCCTGAGTAGGGGCGGGGGAACCCTGGCCCAGGCTGGGAGAAGTTATCTGGATGCCCACCTGCATGTTGAGCCGGCCACGCTGAGCCCCTAGACCGTGCCGCAGCATGGACGAGGCACGGATCTGGTTGTCTTCAATGCGGTGTGACTCCATTCCAATGGGGGGGCATTCTGGCGACATAGTACCCCAGGCTGCATGCCTTGTGATTCCACCCCTCCCTCCACTACACACAGAATCCAGGATCTGCAGGGTCTTCTGAGCCAATCCCCATACCAACAGGGTCCGTGCCTGCTGCATCAAGCAGGAGGAAGCAGACCTCAGCTGGACAGTGCCCACTGAAGGAGAGGGTGGTGGAGCCACTAGCCCCCTGAAGCCCGGCTAGCCTAACCTACTCCAGATGTGACTTAAACCTAGGTCAGGAGCTGCTCTTATTTCCCAGGCTGTCCGTCCCTTCACTTCCCAGGCCTCAGCCTCCTCATCTGGAGAATGGACTGACAATGCCAGGCCTTGAAGGGGCGTGAGGCTCACATGAAACTGCTAGGAGGTTACCCCCAAAGAACATGCTTAGGTAGAGGTCACAGGTCTCATCCTCAGGGACTTGAGTCTCTCCCCACAGCTCTAAGGCCCCGACTTCCCTTCACACCCTACCAATGCTGGAGGTCTCCAGGGTGTTCTGTATTGCCATGGCAGGCCAGCTTCAGAGCCCCCTCCCCAGGCCTGGAGTGGAGGTGTCTGAACAAGTGAGGCTTCTCCCAGGCCCCAGGAACTTAGGAGCAGGCAAGGGTTTGGGGGTGCACAAGAGGCCACCAGAGAATTTGGACCTGGGCTGCGGGACTTTGGCCTTGGGCAGGTCACTGGCTCCCAATACCCCACCCAGGAAAAGGGACTCACTGATTTTCTCCACTGGAGCCCACTCCTCCTCCTCGCCCTTCCAGGGCCCTGTGAGACAACACAGAGAAGGTGGTGCTGAAGGTCCCGGGACACCCAGGAGTCAAAACACTCCCCACCAACCTCGGTCCCACAGGGACCCCTCAAGCCCCAGCCCTGCCCCATACCTGTGTGGTCCTTGCCCTTCTCCACAGCCCACTTGTCATCTGTCTCCTCCTCCTTGGGGCTGCTGCCCTCTTTTTTTGGTTTCTCTGAGGGTGAAATGGAAAGGGGCCTGCTAGACTACCCTTGAGACTGGGGGTGTCGGGGCAGGGAACAGGAGCTTGGTCCCACTCACTCAGTGTCTCCTTCTCTTCATCTGTCTCCAGCTCAGCATCTGGCTTCTGAGGTGGAAGAGGCCGGAAGTAGTAGTCCACTGTGGGAGGGAGAGGCCTACTGAGAGTGGCCCTGGATGCCCACTCCTTGGCCTCAGCCTGGGGCAATGCAAGGGACCCCAGGTCCTAGGCTTACCCGGCCACACCTCGTGCCAGGTTCCTGGTCTCACAGGACCCAGAATGAGCAGAACATGAAGAAGAGTAACAGGGCCAGGGCAGACGACAGCCTTGACATAGGCAATAACGAGCAGGCCCCAAATAAGGTGGGCAGCCCGGCCCCAGAGGTGTTTGGCCCAGGGAACGTGAGAGATCAAAGCTGGAAAGAGCTGGGCATTAGGGTATAGGCAAGCCTGGAGCAGCAGGCTTCACTGGGCAGAGGGGACGATGGGAGTGTTCTGACCAGGAGCCACACACGGAGGTGTCAGCCAGACCACTACGGAGAGCCTGGGGCAGGGAAACTAATGAGAACCTGCTAAGGCCTGTAGGCCCTGCGAAGGGAGACACAGCAGAAGGAGCCACCTACAGCGGAACCTGAGGGAGCAGAAGGTATCAGAACCCCAGGGCAGTGTGCTAGGAGAGCAGGCACAAGAAGCAGGTTCTTCTGCAGACCCAGGACACCCCCAATGGGGGCAAAAGCAAAGGCAGGGGCCAGAGCAGAGAAGGATCAACCTGAGTGGGAAGAGAGCAGGTGATGGGTAGAGGCTGCGAGGCATGCCATGTGGCAGGGGGCAGGCAGCACAGCTCACAGCCAGTCGGGCACCAGGATGCCTCCCAGGCCTGTGTCGTCGAACTAGCAGGCAGGTCCTGGGTACTCACTGTCATCATAGTCAGGGATCCCATAGCTGTCACCATAATCAGGGCCAGGTGGGGGCTGTGGGGGCTCCAGAGGCCTCTCTGTGGGTACACGGGGCAGAGTGGGCTCCGAGTCCTCAGGCACCCTACTCCTGGCCCAGTCCCCCAGACCCAGTCCCCCCTGCCCACAGCTTCCTGCCCTCCTCCCCGCTGGTCTCCCCTGGCTTGCTGCTCTAGGCCCCAGGGAAGAGATAACTGCCTTACCGGCGCCCTCTTCTGGGCCCTCGACCACTAGCAGGGGTGACTCTGGCTTTTCCTCTGGGATCGTGGGCCTCTCGGTTCTCTTTCTGCTTGGTGGGGGCCTGGGCTTCCTCTGACGCCGGATATACTCAACTGAGGAGGAAAGGACACTGAGGCAGGCCACCCATGATCCCAGGCCAGAGGTCCCACTGCAGACACAGGCGGGGCCCACCCAGTGGTGGTGTCCTACTCACAGTCCTCGTAGTCCTCACGCTCTATCTGGTCGTTATAGTCCAGTGTGGGCACCTCCTCCTCCAGCTCTAGGGGAAAAGCTCACAGCTGCCTCGCTGAAGACATGCTGACCACCCCACCCCCACCCCACACACCCAAGGAGCCTGGGCAGCCACCCACCCCGGACATATGTGGAAGCCCAGGATACTGATTACTCCTAAGTGTAACTGTAGCCCCAGTGGGCTGAAAATCTCCAGGTTTGGGACTGAAAGTCCCAAGTCCTGGGAAACCTCTCAGTCCCAGAAACACTGGGACTGAGGCACTCTCTATGCTGAGGCCAGGGTGGCTACTCACCAGGCTGGTGCTCCCGTGATGTCTGGCTGGTCTCCTCTCCTTCTGGACCCTGCCAGGGGTTTGGGAAGGCCCCACCTGCAACACAGAAACCCCTGGAGCAAGTAGACAGGAGGCCTTTCTAGATCACCTTTAGGGACCCTCTGGAAGGCAGGAGGAAGCCCTCAGACCCCAGAGACATATGATCAGGATGGCTCTAGGTGGGGCCTGGGGACAGAGACTCCAGGACAGTGAAGAATAAACCCCATCCACAAGCCCACCAAGGCCTCTTCTTACCAAGCAGAGTCCTCAAAACTGAGGGAACTCACTCATTAGATTGCCAGAGTTCATCAAAACAAGGCCCCAGAGCCACCCACCATCAGTGAGTCTTGAGGGTCTGCAAGAATCAGTGTCCCAGGGGCCCATCTTACCCCCACCCTGCCCACACCCCAGCAGTAGGTCAAAGTCCAGAGTCCCTGCTAGCAGGAAGAGCCGCAGTACATACCTCCCTCCGGGGGTAGCTCCCTGGGGCCAGGGCTGGAGGGCAGGGGTGGTGGCCACTCCAGGATCTCTGAGGGGGTAGGGGTGGGGGATGTCTTCCCAGCTATGGGCCTCTTGGTGGCCTTGGGTGGCTTCTCCTTAGGCTTCTTGGTGGCCTTGGGTGGCTTCTCCTTGGGTTTCTTGGTAGTCTTAAGTGGCTTCTCCTTGGGCTTCTTGGTAGCCTTGAGTGGCTTCTCCTTGGGCTTCTTAGGTGGCTTGGGGGATCCATCTGAGGGCAGCTTGGTTGGCTTGGGGCCTTTGTCCTTCTTCCCTTTCTTTCCTTTGTCTTTAGGCTTTTCCAGAGACACTGTTGGAAATTCAGATTTAAGTCATAGGGACAGACAGCCCCTCTGCCTCAAAAGCCTGGACACCGGACTTTCATCAGTTCTTCATACAGACCAGGTGCTGAGGCTGAGGCACTTGACCAAGAGGCAGCACTGCCTCTGAACCTGAGCTTTCTGTATATGCATGTCTAGGACTCACTACCACATCATGGCCACTGTGGGGACAGAGGACAGGACACTCAATTTCCAAGACTGCCCTGGCTCTCCAACTGCTGAAACCTCAGCATGGGACCCTCAGAGCCTGCTCCTCATTGCGTGTCCACTTGCCAGCCTGGGAGGGGCCCAAGGGGACGAGATGGCCAGCTCTGGAGGCCAGCAGCCCCAGGGCAAGGGGGCTGTACCATTCCTCGCTAACTCAGAAAGGTAATGGACCCAAGGCCCTTCCTGAAGCCTCCCTGCAGGGACAAGAACAGCTTCAAACAAAAAGGAGCACTGAGTGGGTCTTGAAGTCCAAAGAAGAACTAATCCTTGGCAAGAAGCAAAGGGAACGCAGCGAGTAGAATCCAGACGGGGGGTCCAGGGGTCTCACAGAGGACAGAAGGACAGCAGGTGGGGGTTTGGGGCTGCTCGCAATCTCTGCTGCCCTGGTGTCATCCAGAGTCCTGGGGTAGGAGTAAGGTCCTGGAGTGGTGCCTTCCAGTGGGAATCCTCCCAGGATACGGAGCAGTGACCTTGAGCAGGACAGGGATGTTGGAATGGGACCAGGGTGGGTAGGATAGCTCTAGAAAAGCTATGTGGGTTCCAGGACCCACCCCTGAGAGGTAAGGGGTAAAACCAGAATGATCTAGAGCTGAGACTGCAGGGAAGCCCCCTCCAGCTGGCCTACAGGAATCAAGGATAGTGACTTGGAGTCTCCCGGAAGAGACAGATAAACAGATCCTTAGAACAGCTAAGATTTACTGACTACTGATTATGTAACAGGCCTTGAGTTAAATGCTTTTGTGATGTATCACCTCATCTAATCCTGATAACCCAAGACTGCCTATCTATTATGCCTTGGAGCCTGGGGAGTGGGGAGTAGTCTTCTGCAATGCCCTCTCCTGCCTCTGTTCTATTGGAGTAGGAAACCAAGGGATGAGGATACTCCTGGGTCCCCTGCCAAGGATGGCCTCACTGGCCCTATTAGGTCAGCAGGGCTAAGACATAAGAGACCTGAGTGGCAGGGAGCAGCATTCCCATTCAACTCAATCCGAGTCCCTGTGTGGGGCTGGGACTATCTCTGCCACTGACTCTCCAGAGGCTGTCTGCCCCTGTGCTGAATGTGACTCCAGACCCAGGGGGTTATTAAGCAACCTGGATGGAACCCCCTCTTATCCACCTCCCCCGACCCCCGGCCTGTATTCTGTGAAATAGGGGGCTCAGCAGAGGCTGGCGCATTAAAGAGTTCTCACCGCAGGGCAGATTGGTGGTGGTGTCCAGACCCTGCCTGAGCCACTCCATTCTTACTTGCGGTCCAGGGTGCCCCAAGCGTCACCCCCGGCGGACCTCCCCAACCCTGACTCTTACCCTCTCCTGCTGCTCCTGGCTGCGCTACCTTCTTGCTCCCTGCCTGGGCTTTGCGGACACGCGGGGTGGGTTCAGGGGGCGGTGGAGGCTCCATGTCCTCCTCTTGCGGCTGGGGCTCCAGCTCGGAAAGGAAGCCCTCGAGGAATTCCTCAATCTCATCGTCAGTCAGCACCGTCTGCAGGAGACCCCCGGGACACAGCGCCAGCAGGGCCAGGAGGCAGCCGAGTAGGGACGCCCCTCTCACGGCCGCCATAGGGCCGCGCTCTTGGGGGCTCGGGGCTTGGGTCCGACGAGGTGCCCCGAGGGGCTGACGACTGCAGGCACTCCCTGCCCCGCGCAGCGCACTCTGTTCGCCCCCGCGCACCGTGCCTAGCGGCCCAGCCTCTCCAAAACTCGAGCAGCGGCCAGAGCAGGGGCCAGGGCTTCCGGAGCCCGGGCGGCGGGGGGAGTAGGCAGGAATGGGGGCGTGGGGGAAAATGGGGGCGTGGGGAGGAGCCGGCGCGGACTGTTGGGACTCAGGAGCAGGGAGGGCAGTCTGGGCGCCAGCCGCGTACTTGGCAGCTCCCGAGTCAAGAGTTGCCGGGAGTGGCCGGGCGGAGGGTCGGCGCTTAGGCGCCCAGGACCGAGGACCTAGGGGCCGGGGGCCCGGCGAAATTTGCCGCCTTTGTTCAGCTCTCGGCCCCCCGCCTCCCGTTAGCCGGCACCCAGAAGCTAGATGCCCCGGCCCAGCCTTCTGGAGGTGACTTGGAAGACCAGGGGAGGAGAGCTTCTCGGGCACTCTCCATCTCAGAGAGCTGCCAAGAGACACGAGGGGTTCTGGAGCGTGGTCCTGCCCGTTCCATGTTTCTGGAGCTTTGACTGGGCCGGCTGGGCTCCACCAAGAGTTACCAGCCCCAGTCGAGTGACAGTGGGCCTCACTCTTATAGCAAACAGAAGCGCTATGCTTTACAAGAGAGGGACAGAGGGTGGTTAGAGCAATGGTTCTACCACTTTAGGAATTCATTTTCTGTACCCAGGCACACGCAAAGCTGCCCTGGGGGATGGGAATCTTAGGGGCCGGCCAAAGAAGGGCAAGACATTGCCCTCCTGCATACAGGGTCAAGAGTTTCTTGCCCACTCTTGCACTCCCAATGATTTAAGGAGGGGCACCTGAATCCTAGGGTGGAGAGAAGCTTGGAGGTCTCTGTTTATCGGACCTCTCCCCAGAACAGAGGGAGCAGCCCCTGGTGCAGCGAAGTCAGACTCAGGGGACAGGGTTCAACTGGCAGCATCTAAGAGCCCAGCTCCATCCTGGTGATGCAGTGGGTGCAAAGGCACAGAGAGCACATTGCTGAGGACCTTGAGCAGCCAGGAGAGGACATGTGCACTGCAGAGCTGAGATGAAATGAAGCTATGTGTTCCCCGAGTGCCGTGCCGCAACAATGATCCTGATCCCTTGCCCCCCGGTATGAAGCCATGATGCCCCTGAGTTCCCTTGACTCATCACTTCCCTGACAGCTTCTAGCACTGTTTCTTATAATTCACATCGCCTATCCTGAAGGGTAAATGCTTTCCCTTTAGTGAGATCCCGACACGGACAAAGCAGCCCTTCTCTCCCTCCCTGACCAAAACTAATTTTTTAAAAATGTTGTTTACAATAGCTGCTGTTGTGGTGTAGACCCAGGAGCACCTGGATTGGATGGTCAGATAATATCAGAATCGATTCATAATGTGTGTCACAGGTTCAGTATAGACAGGATGTGTGTGCCTCGTATCTGACATACATCTTCTTGATAGCAAATGCTGGCTGCCCCAAGTGAGCATTGTCGAGGTAAGGCCAGAGCTCAAAAAACACACCTTTCCCCTTGAAGGAGTGAAGATGCAAGTGAAAACACAAATGGAGCCTGCTGGTCAATTTCAGGGATAATCACAGCCCTGACAAGGTCATCTGTGTGGGTCTAGGCCCAATGAAGCAGTCGAGTGGTACAACCTGGAAGCCCTTGGTATAATTCATAAGTACAGTTTGGTCCTTGGGGCAAAGGGCGAGGAAAAGGAGGCCAGGAAGCCCCTGAATCCACAGGACACAGCCGTGAGTAGCCTGCATAGCAGTGCTGCTGCCCAGCAGGCCACTGTGGGGTTGTGCTGAGACTAGACAGGAGGAGTGTACCCAGGGTCCTCTGGACCCCCTTCCTTCTTGTCCTTGAAAGGACACTGTGGTACTGTAGTCAAGAGCCAGTCTCTGGAGTCCATTCTAACTCTGCCCTTCTCCATCTGTGCTTCAAGTCCACTCCCATTTGGTAAGGGGGACGCTGACAGCGCCTGTGTCAGGGCCACAGGAATGAGGGTCAGCCTGCTAAAGCTGCAATACACACACACATGCCCACACACACACACACATACACACACACACACACACCCACCCTTCAGTGGTTACAGCAGGGGTGTCTTCAGAAAACAAGTCTACCCAGACAGACTTTCTTGTCCTGCCACGTGGCCCCAGGCTGGTCCCGTGGTAGAGAGAGTGAAGCAAGCTCTTACCCATCACTGCCCCTGTCAGCCTCTGAGTCATTTTTCTGGAAACTTTATCTTGGAATGCGCTCAGTTGCACGAGTTGAGTGTGTCCAGCAGAGAGATCTGGGTTGGGTGAGGGGCCTGTGGAATGTCCTTCCCTCAGAACAGCTCCTGGGCTCTGCTGGCTTCCCACGTGGATAGGATTTGGCTAACATCCTGCAAAGGGGAAAACAGATTTTAGAAACATGAAAGTGAAATGGGGCCTTTTCCTCAGCCCTAGTGATTTACCAGCTGAACATGAGCAAAAGCCCTCATGGGAAGTTTAGCTCCCAGGGAGAGGGGAAGGCCTGGGCAGTAGGAGAGGGCAGGTGACTAGTCCCTCTAGGACCAGTGATCTCTCTAGGTGGGAACAGTTGGGATCCACCTTGGCCATAAATCCCACCCAAGAAGTCCTTTAGACCTGGACCTGAGGCTCTGCCTAAGGCAGGGAGGTGGCCCACAGGTCTGTAAGGATCAATCAAGGCCTGAGGCAAGTAGTGGGAGCAGGAGTCACACAGCTCATGCTCCCAGGTCCTGAGTTAGCCAAGAGCCTCTGTGGCTGTGCTTACCCTCCCAATGCCCAGGGTGTTAGTTGCACGAGTACACACACACAGAGAGAGGCGCTCCTGGCAGTTTTTGTCTGCCAGGTCTGCTAATCATCTTGGATTCTCTCTCATATCCCGTCACCTAATTCCCACTTCCTGAGAGAGGTACTTGTGAATTGTAGCCTTGTGTCTCTCCTGCAGTGAGGGTCTGCCCAGGGAGAAGGACTGGTCGTTGCAGGGGTTCTCCAGGATGAGGCTGGGGAGGATGCAGGCAAAGCTGTCAAGTGGGGCACTCCAGTAGCCAGATGACTAGGGCTTCAGGAAAGCATGCACCCTGCCTGGGAGTGCTAGGAACTCTCACAGTAGGCAGACAGGTGGAACAAAAGTAGGAAGGAACAGGCCTGCAAATTGTGAGGTTAGTCCCTGATGTAGAGGTTCAGGGTAGGGAAGGAGATACTTGGAATTATGAATGAGAAATGGAAGCTTTGGTTTAGACTGGGCTTGATGTTTTCATGCATTGACATAAGATAGCTTACACCCAGCAAGTGTGAAGAAAGCTTTGGGATCACTTAGAAGGGTCAGAGAACCCTTGGGGAAAAGTTAAGACATTTTCTGATATATCCTCCGAGATTAGCCCATTCAGTAAGAGTGTCATGTGAAGTTGGGGCTTGGTGGGTGCCCAGGGAGGCTCGTGACAATGAAGGGCCATCTGACAGGGAGGGTCTGCTCATCAGTGTGTTAGTCAAATGAACCTCATGTTACCATCCACCTGGTGGCATCTGCAAAATAATGAGCTCAGTAGCATGAGCTGTGCTGGGACCTGGGAGACTTGAGGTCCGGACACTGTCCTGGCACCGCCTCACCACATGAGCTCAGCCCCATCACTTCCCTCTCTGTACCTCAAGATCCCTGCCTTATAAGTGTGGGTGACCACAGAGCTTCTTTCCCACATTCACCCTCATGGTTCCACTTCCAGGATTCTTAAACCACTGATAACTCGACACATCCAGGGAATGAAGTCGTAACCTCGAGGAGGGAGAGAGCCTAAAACCTCAGGTCGTGGGTGCCTGTGATGTTTAAGATTGTGTGTCAAAGTGGCTGGGCCATGATTCTCTGTTTTGGCAATCCTATAGTTGTTGTGATCACTTCCCTGTTGAGATTTGATATATGATCACCCCCATCATGGGATCTGCTGTGAGTAGCCAATCAGGGGAAAGGGAGTTTCCTTGGGCGTGTGTCCTGCATTGAATATAAGTGTGGACCTTCTGGCAAAGCTAGTGAGTTTCACTTGTTCTAGATCTGCAGCTGGCTCCTGTTTGTCTGACCTCTGGTTCTTGGGACTTGAGCTGGGAGTTTACCCATTGTCCTGCATGCTGGTGTTGGGATTCATTGATTTTCACAGCCTGTAAGCAAGAGTCCTGCTTTCCAGACCTGCTGATCTTGGGTACACCAGCCTCTGTGGCTTTGTGAATCAGGAAGAGCCTCTACTCTGACTCATGGACTTGGGATGTTCCAGTCTCTCCAGCTGTGTGAGCCACTTCCTTGATATAAATCTTTATATATATATATGTATACATATACGTGTATATATATGTTTTACTGGTTTTGTTTCTCTAGAGAACCAGCCTAAGAAAGTGCCTTTTTCCTGAAGGCAGCTTTCCAGCCCCTTGACAGAAGAGACTCCTGTTTCAAGTGTACTCTGCCCCCAGAGACATTGCATCTCCTCAGCTTCCTGACTATGGGGAAAGATACTCCTGAGCCATCTTGCCAGAACTTACAAGCCCGTGTCTGCAGGAAGCTGCCTCACGCAGTGTCCTGTGACCAGAAAACCTACTCAGGCCTTTGGGGCAGGTAGAGCAGAGCATTACCCCTCACCCACTGATTCCCCAACCTGACCCGCTCAGAGAGCTAACCTGCCTCCCCTCTCCGGGGCTGACTGTGGGTCATGGGTTCCTTCAGCAAGTATGTATGGAGTGACCTGAGAGCATGGCTCAGACACACCACAGTCAAAGCCTTCCTCTTAAGTTTAATCCAGTAGGGATGGACATCAGCAATGACCCCTTCAGGCAGAAGTGCTTATCGACCAGACCACATGCCACCTGCAGGGAGAATGGAGAGGACCCCAGCAGAGGTGAAGGTCTGTCCCCAGGATGGAGCCTCACGGCCAGACTTAATCTTACTCATTTTGCATGTCAGGCCCTGGCACAATAAGTGTCATTGGATCAATGCTTATTAAGTACGTTTCTAAGCGAGGAAACTGAAGTCAATGGAGCTTGGGCCAGACTCCCTTGCTGTGGCCTAAGGGTCCAGAGTTCTGGTGTAGCCAGAGTTCTAGCCATGGTATGGCTGTAGAACAGAGGGCAAACAAGTTTGGGAAAGGGTCCCAGGGAAGGGGCTGGACCTAGAAGGGCTGGACAGGATTTGCAGACTCTGAGGCTGGAAGGGACCCACCCAGTATGCACAGACCCACCTGCACCAAGAAAGAGGGAAAGCACACTTCTCCCAGAAGTGGCTGCACAAGTCCCCAGCTGTGGTAGGCTGAGAAGTGGGAGTATCACACCAGGACTCTCCAAGCTCCACAAGAAAGAAACCAGGCTAATCTTGTCCGATGCCTGGAGAAATGCTTCTTCCCTGCAGCTGGAGCACTGGGGCAAGCACCTATGGGGTTGACCTGCAAGGAGGGGTGGCTTCCAAAGCCAGGGGAGAGAGACAGTGTCTAGCCCTCCACATGACTGGGAGAATAATTCTGTTGTTTTCCTCCAACTGGAAAATCACATGTGGATTTTCCACACTCCCTGGCCCCCAGCTCCCTAGGTCCAGGCTGCTGAGTGAGCAGGGTTCATGCTAAATTCCTTCCACTCACCGCAGGGCAGCCGGCAGCCGGATGAGCAGCCTCCAGGGGAGCAGGGTGGGAGGCGGGGTGGTTTCCAGGATGACTGAGCTGAGTGAGTAATCCTGCGGTTCCCACAGCTGGCAAAGGGGACAAATGACCATATAGTATAACAATTAGCCCAGTGTTAAATCAGAGAAAGGAGAAGTTATTCAAAACATGGTCTAATGGAAAAATAACAATAATCCCCTGCTTGACATCTACATCAAAATTAATTCCAGATGGATTAAAGATGTAAATATTAAAAAAGAAGCCATGAAAGTGTTCAAAGAAAATACAAAGGTCTATGTGCATCTTCATGGAAGCAGAAGGTTGCTAAGAAGGGACTGCTAAAGGAAGGATAGAGAACTTTGCATAAAAGTTTTACCTTCTGTATATCAAAACACACTGAAATGAAATTAAAGCAAAGAAAAAGCTAGAAAGAATTAGCAGCTCCTGTGTCAGAGCTGGGATATCAGAGACAGAAACCCTGGTGGTATAGTGGTTAAGTGTTATGGCTGTTAACCAGAAAGTCAGCAGTTCAAATTTCTAGATGCTCCTTGGATACTCTATGGAGCCGTTCTACTCTGTACAATAGGGTCAATATGAGTTGGGTTTTTTTGTTGTTGTTGTTTATGTCAGAGAGTGATTATCCTTGTCTTCCATGGTTCAAAGAGCAACCATGGCTTCTGACCAGTCAGAGGTCCCTAGCTCCCAGCTCATTGTACCTTCTCTCTGAGCCTTGGTTTCTCTCATCTGTACAATGGGAAGATAGCAGTACTACCCCTACCTCACTTAGACAATGTGTGGAAAACTAAGCCTGAAAAATAGCAGGTCTTCTGCTAAACATTTTCTTTTACAATTTTAAAGATAAATGGACACTGTCCTGCTTCTAAAAGTGAGTGAAGAGACACACAGGCAGTTCACATAAGACAAAACATTAAGTAGCCAATAAAACATGCAAAAATGTTTAACATCACTAAAAATTATAAAAATGCAAATTAAAGTACCCTGAAGTTTTCTGTATCAAACTGTCAGGAATTAGAAATCCCTAGTGTTGGTAAGGAAACCCTGGTGGCACAGGGGTTAAGCACTATAGTTGCTAACCAAAAGATTGGCAACTTGTGCCTACGAGATACATCTTGCAAAATCTATGGGGTGAGTTGGTGTTGGCAGTGGCACAGTGGTTAGGAGCTTAGGCTGCTAACCGAAAGGTGGGCAGTTTGAGTCCACCTTAAAAACCCTATGGGGCCGTTCTAGTCTGTCTTGTAGGTTGCTATGATTCATAATTGACACTAAAGAGCTTGGTTTGGGTTTGATTTTGGCAGTGTATTTATTGGGTGCTGAAAAATGGGCACGTAAGTACCGCTGAGGAGGTAAACTCCACACCCCTGGGAGGCCAGCTCACTGGGGTGGTTTGGCTGCAAAGAACAGCCAAACCATTATCACCCAGCAGGTGAACCACAACAGGCCTCCCCACAGGCACCATCAGACATCAAGACACCAGCTCTCTGCCACAGTCCCCAAGGTCTCCACACCCCATCAGGGCTTTAGCACCCCCTGGCACCTCAGAGTTCTCGCTTCCCACCAGTTTCCACTTCACGGTGAAATCTTCTCAATGTCTCTGGACCCTAGTAGCAGTCCAGGCCACATCTTATTCCAATCACCTGCAGCTAGAAGGGCAGGTCATATGTACAAGCATGGCTGCATTAGTCTACCTCCGACAGAGGCCAAAAGGATACATGGGCTCAGTAGGCGCCCCAGGCTTGCCTTCTACAGTAGAAAACTAGGTCCAAAGCCTTTGTAAAGTAGCATATGTTCCTGTCACAGGCTCAAGGGAGGATAGACTTTACTACCCTTAATGGAAGACTAGCACTGTGACACATGACACATCATGTTTGTGTGGGAAACACATGTGGGCAGTGTGTGACAATAGCTCCCTTCCCACAGTGGGAACTGGGGAAGAACGTATTACTTAAAAGTAGTGTACCCTAGGATGTTGTCCCTACTGTGTGTTCTGGGAGAAAGATATTGTCAACATCTGTGTTGGAATTGTTCCTTAGCAGCTTCTGTCCTACCCAGAGTAACACATGCTTCCATTTTTGGTAGGAGAAAGTTTTGCACATGTGATAAGCACATTCCTGTCTTGGTGCCTGTGTCCTCACTGCTCCTTATGCCTGGATTTCCTTTCCTCAGCTATCCACTGACCTACAGGCCTTTGCTCAAAATCTCCATGCATAGGATTTCTCCTAATCTCCCCTTCCCCTAACTGCCTATATTATCCGTCCTACCCCACTATTTGGTTTTTTTCGTGTGTGGACTCATAGGGGGCATTGAGAGCGTGCCTGACCCCTCCCCCTCCAGGGGCCCACCCACTCTGGCTCAGCCTGGCCGTGTGACCTGATTTGGCCACTGAAATAAAGCAAAACCTTGTCTTACTGGAAGGTCTTGAAAAAGCACTTGGAGTTCTCACCCTTCTTCATTCCCTCTCCTCTTCCCCCCTTTCCCTCCTCTCCCAATCCCTAGCACACAGAAGAATTCCAAATAAATATATGTTAAATCAATAAGTAAAGGAATACTATATGAACAAGAACTCATGGGGAAGAAAACAGCCCTGCAAGTATCTGAAATGGTACTAAGAACAGGAGGGCTGGTGACAAGTCCACAGTGGGTTAGCCCAAGTGTCACGTAATTGATACAAGTCCATCCCTGAGCTTCAGTTGAAGACCAGCCCCAAGTCCCACCCTCAGCTCCCAGAAAGTAAGACCTCTGCCTTATAATAAACCTTGACTAAGTATAACAAGGAAACCCTGAAGTGTAGTGGTTAAGTGCTGTGGCTGCTAACCAAAATGTCAGCAGTTCAAATCCACCAGGTGCTCCTTGGAAACTCTATGGGGCAGTTCTACTCTGCACCACAGGGTCACTATGAGTCAGGATAGACTGGACAGCACTGGGTTTGGTTTGGGCTTCTGTTCATAACACCTACACCACTAGACCAGGCTAACTCCATCATGGAAAGGACATGCATAAGGTACCATGGCAATCATTTCTAGAACAGACACAATGACATAAAATGTACTTGAAAGAGAGGTCTTACGAGCTTCATAACCTGCTGTTTTAGTTATTTAGGGCCACTATAACAGAAATGCCACAACTGAGTGACTTTCCCCAAAAAACTCACTTCTGTCAAATCAATTCAGACTCATAGCGACCCTATAGGACAGAGTAGGACTGCTCCACAAAGTTTCCAAGAAGCATCTGGCTGATTCAAACTGCTGACCTTTTGGTTAGCAGACGTAACACTTAACCACTATGCCACCAGGGTTTCCTGAGTGACTTTACAGACAAAAATTTATCGTCTCACAGTTTATAAAGCTGGAAGCCTGAAATAGGGCACCAGGTCCCTGGAGGGATGTCTTTGTCTCTGAGTTTCTGCTGCTGGCTTGGCATCTCTCTTCTCCCACCTCTGCTTGATTTTCAGTTAATTTCTTTTATATCTCAAACAGATTGATTTTAAAATAGACCTATCTTGCCTCATTAACATAACAAAGACGATGTATTTCCCAAATGGGCTTATAACCACAGGTATGGAGTTCAGGATTTACAACACATATTTTGGGGGGACAGGATTCAATCCATAATTCCTAGCAAGTAAGCTCTGGAATAGAAACAAACTCAGTCTACTACCTAGAGACTTATCGTGGTTCACCTTAGACAGCTATCAGGGCCCTGTGTTGCAGCTAAGGGACGATTGTCTGATACCCCAAACCTACAGCCTTCACTTGTCTGAAATGATTTATCAGTTAGAATTACAGTTAGCTGTGAGTGATGGAAACCCCACTATAACAATGGCATAAATAAAACAGAAATTTATTTTTCCTTCGTGTAAATAAAACCAAGAGGTAAATAGTCCAGAGTCAGTATGGTAACCTAACAACTATCAGAGATTCTGGCTCCTGTCTTATTGCTTTCTCATTCTCCACCTACGGCTTCCGTCTCATGGTACAGAGCAACTGCTTGAGATCCAGCCATCATTCCATCATTCCAGCCTTCAAGAAATAGGAAGAGGATGAGGAGTGTACCATCTGTTCCTTTAGGGACACTCTCTAAAAAAGTACACACAGAGCTTCATGTATGTTCCGCTGGCCTTGGCCAAAACTCATTCACAGGCCACACTCAGCTACAAGGACGGCTGGATAATGTGGTCTTAAAGTTGAGAGTTCTGTTACTAAAGAAGAAGAAACTAATACAGTAAAACCTGATGGATGACCTTGTTTTTCTAGGTCTCATAAGTTTTCCACCTCTGACAAGGTGCAGTCTTACCACTTTTCTATCACTAATTTTATTAGAAAACATGTGATTTGAGTTTGCTTCTCTAACAGGTTTCCATCTTACACAGGTTCCAGCTTTCAAAGATTTTTACTGCAGAGACTGAGGAGTAATTGATAGTCTTTGCCACAGGTGATATTCTTTTTGCTTTTGTTTCTGGTGAGATTACTAAAAACTTGTTGCTGTGGTTATATGCTGTTGAGTTGGCTCCGACTCATAGCAACCCTATAGGACACAGTAGAACTGCCCTATAGGGTTTCCAAGGAGTGATTGGTGTATTTGAACTGCTGACCTTTCAGTTAGCAGCCATAGCAATTTTGTGGCCAGTGTGCATGTGAGGTGCGTGGAAAGGCATTCCTTTTCTTGCCTGATGCCTTGTCCCTTCTATTCACAGGCCAGTGAAAACAGACAAGCAGTGAGCGGCCAAGAGAAAGGCAGATTTGCAGGTTGTGGAGCAGGTACACAACACCTACTTCCATAGCACCTGGGGCCTAGGCTCAGCCTGCCATCAGAGCCAGGTGCCAGGTATCCCCAAGACCACTGTGACCCTGGGACTTTCAAGGCCAAAACCTGTAGCTGCCACTCCTCCTTAAAAGCCAGATTTCTCCTGAAGTTGTTTACATGCAAAATGTTACTTCCTCAGTCCCAGACAACTGCTCCCACACCTGGCCCTCCACTGAGACACTTTCCAGGCCCCAGGGAGCACCAGACCAAGTCCACTGCCCTGCCAGACCCATGTGACCTCCTCCTGGACACTCTTGTCCTGGACCTCAGAGACCCAGCTCTGACTAACCCACCTTCCTCCCAGATTCTCCCTCTCCAGTCTGCAGGCTGGCTCTTGCTCCTGTCCCACCTTCAGTTATGGAGTTCCAGGGATTCCATCAGGCCCTCTTGTCTTGTGCTGCCTCGTCTCCCTGGGAAGCCTCATGCCAACCTGTTACAGCAGCCCTGACATGACTCTGACAGCTCACCTGACTCCATCTCCAGCCTGTAGCTTTGCATTAAAATCCTGGTGACTCTCCTTGGCACACCCCTGTGGCTTTTCATTAGCATCCTGGTTCCCCGTTCCCCAGTTGCTGCCCAGTACTAGAGGAAAGTGGTGGAAATCAGTTTAGGTGCCATGTTGACACTCTGAATAACCTTTTAGGTCATTGAGTGGCTCATACATAGTACTTCCCCATCTCTGGGTAGAGTTTAACTGCCATTTTCCAAACATACAATGTGTGAAGTTATGTATAAACTGCAATACTGATGTAACTTGTATGTACTTTCTGCTTATAAATCTCGTAAAAGTAACCTCCCTCTCATCCTTGCTGGGCAGACTGGGCAGGAACATTTCCTTGCGCAATGAAATAAAGGCACCTTTCTTCTTTCCCACTTCAGTCTGTCATTCATTGCCTGAGACAAGTCGCAAAGAGCAGACCCTGGAGTTTCTTCCTAGCAATGCTCTGAACTTCAGGCCCAGGCCCTGGGCCCTCCAGGTTGGAGGATCTCCCTGAGCGTCTGCTCAGCCTTTCCTCCCTCTGGCACCAAGTCCTGATGCTGCTTCGTTTATCTCCGGTCCTCTGGTGCACTCCACTGCTGTGGTGCCAGAAGCTCTCCTCTGGTCCATGCCTCTTGCTTCCGCTGGGCACCTCTTCAGCCTCTATATACTCCAGGACTCTGCACCCACCTTGGTTCTCCAGCCCCTTTCTCTCATGTCCTGCTGTCTAGGCACACCCAAGGACCCTGGTGGTCTTGTACTTTTTCTTTGCAGCAGCAGTTTTCCATGGCCAGGTCCTCACCCACTGCAGGCCCCTTATAATCACTCACCCATAGGCCTCATGGGTCAACACCTTCCTTGGTTTTTGTTTTGCCAGCCAGCTTGGAGGCTAGTGTCTAGAGCCTGAAAGTAAGTGAGGAGCTCTCGGAGGCTATCCACCTCAAGTTTGCAGTCAGCCCTCAAAGTGAGATTAGGATGTGCGTTTCAGCTCAGAAGGTACTGCTCCTAGCTGGGCCCATCAGCACTATCACACACTGGTAGGAGGAAGAAGCTGGGCCCCCTTGCAGGAAGGAATGTCCTGAGGCAGTAAGGGTGGGTCTCACCCTGCCCAGGGAAGCTCTCTCCAGTAGGGTATTGCAGATCCATGTTGGGTAAGGGCTAAGAGCGGTGGGTCAAGGCACTGGCACAGACTTCCTGGCCACATGGAGGTAAAGGAGGGTACCCCAAGCAGAAGGACTAGCAGGCACCAAGGCTGGGACAAGAAAGAATCTGCCATAGAGGAAGAGCTGAAAGGGGTTCAGACTGGGGCTTATTGCGGAGATAAGGTGGGAGAGAAGGTAAGGACCTGTGACCAGCAGGGCGTGAGAAGCCAGATTTGAGCTCTATCCTGTGCAGGATGGGGAGGATGGGTGGTGGTGGGTGAAGATGCAGAGGCCCTGGTCTGTCAGAAGTGGGGAGCCCATAACACCTGGGCCCATTCAACACGGGAGAGCAGGGAATGTGCCCTGAGACCTGTAGGACTGGTCACACACTCCTGAAGCAGGGACACTATGGGAAAGCCATGTGAACTTGGTAAGGGCAGGGGCTGCAGCACTCAGGGAGATGTAGGAGACAGTGACCCTCACCATATCTAGGAGGGATGAAGAGGGCTGTGTGTAAAGATGTGTGAAGATCAATGCTGAGTCCCAGTGGCAACATGAGAAAAAAAGGGGTGCACCCTGAGAACTCCACTAAAAGACTGCAGCTGATGGTCTGAAGGCCTTGGGTTTCCCCTGGGAGCATGGTCCCTAGACCTGATGCTGCCTCTGATCATGAATCATTACTGACGTCAACTCCTCAGACAGGAGTAGACTGACTTGGTGACACAGAGTGACCATGTCATATGTGCACTTTATGGTTCAATACATCTATAAGATGCTGTCCTACTGGCCTCTCACTAGAAGGGAGTGGAGAAGGTGGAATGGAGGGGACAGGAGATTGTTAAGAGGATATGACATGTATAGAATGCAAAGGAGGAGTGTGCTGTCACGGGGCAAGAAGAGCAGAAGGAACTGCAGATAGACTGCAGATAGGACACGTAAATTTAAACTGGATTGTACACTTTCACTCAATCACAATTAAAAAAAAAAAGATGTGTGAAGATACTCCACAGAGGGACACAGTAGTGGCCCTATTGCCCTGCCCTCTCAGGTGCCTGTGCTCATGAGGATCACAGGCCCAAGGTGCCTGGCCCAGGGATTTTCCTTTGTGCCCACCAAGAAGCTTTGTAACTCGCTGCCTGTCTGAGTCCTACCACTGGTTGTTGGTGGGGCACTGTGCTGTCAGAGAAGGGCTCAGGCCACAGAAAACAGTTTTTCCTTGAAAGGAAATCTTAGAGTAACTGCCCCAGGGGCCAGCTGGCAGGGGATAGTCCTGGGAGCAGAGCCTGGTCAGGAGCCTTGGGTTGGGAGTAGTCCACCTCAGCCCATGTGGCACCCCTCCCCTCACCACAGCAGGCACCTCCCTTCCCCTACCCCATTCCCTCTGCTTAACTGCTGCTGCAACTCTTCACAGGCTGGTTGGGTAGCCTGTCAATACGCTTCCGTTTTCACATTTCTTTATTACATAAGTAATGTGTGTTTGTTGCAGAAAATCAGAAAACACAAATAGGCAAAATGACAAAACTCATATGTTAAGTTTTATGCAGTTTCAGACAATTTCATCTCCCATAGAGAACAATTAACAGTTTGTTATATACTCTTTCAGGTTTATTTGGTAGGCAAATGCAGACTTGGAGGACTAATGTAAGGAGCCAGGGTCCCTGGGTTCAAATCCCAATGTGGTTGCTGCTGTGCTGACTCCATTAAAATGAGGACACTGCTGCCACCCACGCAACTGGAATGGTCTGGGATTAATGAGTTCATACATGTAATATACTTAGAACAGTGTCTGGCAGGAAGCACTGGGTCAGGGCTTGATCTTGTGATGAATATGTGCATGTCCTTAAAACTTTATAAGGGAAATTTTCAAATACAGGCAAGAGTAGAGAGATGATATTCTGAATCCCCATATCCCCGTCACTCAGCTTTTACGGTGATCACTTCATGCTCCATTTTGTTCCATCTGTACCCCCACCTTTCCCTCCACCCCAAGATGATTTTGAAGCAAATTCAAGACACCATGTGATTTCACCAAGAAATATTTTATTATGTATTTCTAAAAAAAGGACTCATAACATAACCTATCATCACTCTTGAAAATCTAAACTAATTCCTCACTACCAAATAATGTTCACATTTCCCCTGTTGTCTCACACATTTTGTTTTTTACAGGTTATTTGTTTGAATCAAGATCCAGATAAGGTCCATGTGCTGTCATCGATTGATCTGTCTCTTCAAATCTGTTTTAATCTACAGGAACCGCTCTGTCTCACTCTTTTGTTCTTGTGATTTATTTTTGGAAGTAACTAGGTTGTGTGTTCTTTAGCATTGCCTATGGTCTGAATTTTACTGAGGATGTTCTGTGGTAAATGTTTTAAATTTAAATTTAAACCTATCATATTTGGTGTGGGTGTGAATTCAGTGCAAAAATTAAGAATACAAGGTCAACTTTGTCTTTAAGTCAATTTCATTTCTATTTTGAGTCCTGGTTCCCCAGCAGTCATGGGAGTTTTCTTCCTCCCTGTCCCCAGATTCATCGCTGAGCCTGTGGCCTCCCAGAACACAGGCATCAGAATTGGGGCTTGAGCATCCAGTGCTTGAGGCCACCTGCAGACATAGCCTGGCCAGCACCTACCATGTTTGACTGTGGAGCCTGGGCTCTGAGCTGCTATGAATCACCATATAATCAAAAAATGCCTGGGCGGTTGAAGACATTCTGCTTGGTGAGTCTGGGAGCCTCTGCGCTGTCTTTTTTCACATTTAATGTACATGTCAGCTCTGGGCAGGAGGGCCTCATATGATTCCCCTTTTTTGGCTTTACTAATGTGGGAACCAAAACTCATATTGCCTAACTGAGTTCAGTAACTGGTGACAGAAGCCAAGCAGCATCTTCAAGATAATGAAAAATGAATGGCCATACCCCACAGGGAGGCAGGATGTCCCTCTGAGCCTCTCCAACCCTCTCCACCAGAACTGCTTGTGTCCAGCCCCAGTGACCTCCATGTTGCTGAAACCAATGACCACTTCCAAGTTCCCATTGCCTGTGGTCCACTTGGTTGCTAGGATACCATCCTTGTCCAGCTTCTCCTGGTCCCTGGCCCTCTTTCTGTCACCATCCTCTAAATTTTGGGGATTGTTTAGGGTTTAGTCCTTGGGCATCTTCTGTATCTCCACTCCTTCTTTTGGTTATCTCAATCAGATAGGCATGCTACTAATTTGTGTTTCCAGACCAAACCACCCCCAGGACGTCACTTAGTCTGTCAGGTGATACAGAGCCACCCTCACGTTTCCCCATACCTGCCCCCACCGGCTTTCCCATCCCAGGGCACTGGTATGGTTTCCTTTCTAGCGACTGGGACAGATCCTTGGCTGCTGTCTCTCATAGCCACATCCCATCCTCCAGCAAAACCATGGTGATTCAACAGTCAGCCCTCTGTGTTTGAGGGTTCTGCATCCTTGGATCCAACCAACAGAGAATCGACAATATTCAGGGGGAGGGGATGGATTTTTTCTTTGTCATTATTCCCTAAGTGATACAGTCTAACAACTGTTTACATAGTATTTACATTGTGTTGGGTATTGTAAGTGGTCTAGAGATGATTTAAAGTATACAGGAGGATGTACATAGGTTATATGCAAATACTATGCCATTTTATATAAGGAACTTGAACATCTGACGATTTGGGTATCTGAAGGGAGTCTTGGAACCAGTTCATTTCAGATACTGAGGGAGGATGTACTTCCAAAATATGTATCAGAAGCCAACCACCTGTCACTCTGCTCCCAGGCACTGCCTCCTCACTTGCCTAGGTTAATGCAGTAGCTTCCTAAATAGGCTTCTCACCCCTCCAGTGTTTTCTCAAGACAGTAGCTGGAGGGAGCTTTTTAAAATTGTACCTCCTTTACCCAAAACCTCCCTGTCGCCACAAGTAAAAGTGAAAGTCCTCTCTGGGTCTTCAGGACCCCTCACAGTCTGTCCCCTGTGCCTCTCTGGCCCACTTTCTGTCCTCCCCAGGTCACTCTATCCAGGCCATAGTGGCTCTTGCTGCTCCCTGTTGCCTCTGCCAGGAACACACTTCACTCCCGCCTCTTCCTCACCGCTACAAAGCCCGTGCTCAAATGCCGTCTTCTCTGTGAATTGCAGTCATACCTTCCCTTCCCACCCCTAAGCACATACACACTATGCCCTGGGCACTGCCTCTCCCTCGCTGACTGTGCTTCTATCCCTGGTGCACGGCATTTAATACAAACTATGCCAGTTGCCCACTGCTTTATAACAAACTGCCCCTGAACCAGATGGCTTAAGACAATAATGACAGAGTATTTCTCAAAGTTCTTTGAGTTGGCTGTTCCACATGGTGGCAGCTGGAGTCACCTGCATGGAAGCTTGCCTGGGACTAGAGCACCCGACGTGGTCCCCTCTGGTCTGGAGCCATCATGCTGATTGTCATCAGGGGTGCCTTGTGCTCCTCCAGGTGGCCTCTCTTGTCCTCTTATCACGCAATTGCCCAGAGGAGCTTCTTCACATGGTAGCTGGCTTCTAGGAGGGCAAGAATGGACACTATGAACCCCAAGTTTGAGCCCAAAGGCCCACAACACCACTTCCGCAGCACTCTTGTTGTCAAAGTAAGTCCAGGGCTGGGCCAAAATCAAGGGTGGGGAATGGACCCCATATTTTGCTGGGAGAACATTAAAGTCCTGCTGGGATTGGTCTCAATCCACCTGGAGCGAAAGAGAAAGAAAAGTACCAACAACGTGAGAAAAGTGCAAGCCCCACAGACAGAAAGGGCCACATACACCAGAGACGACATCAACATGAGACCAGAACGACTAGATGATACCCAGCCGCCACCAGAGACTGCCTTTAAAGGGAACTCATCAAAGAGTCCCTGATGGAGCAGGAAAAATGTGGGATGCAGCACTCAAACTCTAGTAAAAAGACCAGACTTGATGGCCTGTCAGACTAGAGGGTCCCCAGAAGACAAGGCCCCCAGACTCTCTGTTAACCCAGAACTGAAACCATTCTGGAAGCCAACTCATCAGACAAAGACTGAACTGGTTATAAGACATAAAGCCATACGGGTGAAGAGTGTGCTTCTTGGCTTGGGCACGTAAAGGAGACTAACCAGCAAAAGACAGAGGGGGTACAGGAGGTGGTTAAACGGAATGAGAAATACGGGTTGGAGGGGAGGAGTGTGCTGTCACACTGTGGGGAGAGTAGCTAGGGTCACATGGCTAAGTGTGTGTAAGTTTTTGTATGAGAAACTGACTGTAATCATAAGCTTTCACTTAAAACACAGTGAACAAAGTTTATGAAAGAAGGATTTGTGTGGCCATTTTTGCTATAACCAATGACCCATTCAAGGCAGTGTCTTTTCTCCATATTTAATGGCTTATTTTCTGTCTTGCTGTCAGTAGAATACAATGGGGGAAGGATTATTTTTGGTAGTACAAATATACACAATAAACATTCTGCAATTCAAAAGTTCTTACATGTAGTACAATTCAATACATTGACTACATTTTTCATGTTGTTTAACACTTATCCTATATTTTTGCCAGTTATTCCACTATCATTAAGGCAAACTTAGTGAACTCTAAGCAAAAGCTCTCCCTTACCCTCTCCCTTTCACCCCTGGCTTTAATTTCTATATATTTGCTTGTGTCATATAAATAAGGTATCATAGATTGAACTGGGTCCCCCCAAAATACCTGTCAATTTTTCTAGGCCATGATCCCCAATATTATGCAATTCTCCACCATTTTATGATTTTCCTGTGTGTTGTAGATCCCATCACTATGATGTTTCTCAGATGGATTCTTGTTGTTGTTGTTAGATGCTGTCGAGTCACTTCTGACTCATAGCGACCCTATGAACAACAGATCGAAACACTGCCCTGTCTTGCGCCATGTCCACAATTGTTTTAATGCTTAAGCCCATTGTTGCGGCCACTGTGTCGATCCATCTTGTCGAGGGTCTTCCTCTTTTTCGCTGACCCTCCACTCTACCAAGCATGATGTCCTTCTCCAGGGACTGATCTTTCCTGACAACATGTCCAAAGTATGTAAAACACGGTCTTCCTATCTTTGCTCCCAAGGAGCACTCTGGTGTACTTTTTCCAGAACAGATCTGTTGTGTTTTTTTGGTGTTCCACGGTACATTCAATGTTTTTCTCCAACACCACAATTCAAAGGCATCAATCCTTCTTCTGTCTTCTTTATTCATAGTCCAGCTTTTGCATGCATATGATACAATTGAAAATACTGTGGCTTGGGTCAGGCGTGCTTTAGTCTTCAAGGTGACATCCCTACTTTTGAATACTTTGAAGAGGTCCTTTGCAGCAGATTTTCCCAGTGCAATGTGTCTTCTGATTTCTTGACTGCTGCTTCCAAGGGCATTGATTGTGGATGCAAGCTAAATGAAATCTTTGACAACTCAATCCTTTCTCCATTTATGACAATGTTGCTTACTGGTCCAGTTGTGATGATTTTTGTTTTCCTGATGTTGAGGTGGAATCCATACTGACGGCTGTAGTCTTTGATCTTCATCGGCAGGTGTCTCAAATCTTGTTCATTTCCAGCAAGTAAGGTGGTGTCCTCTGCATTATATAGGTTGTTAACGACTCATCCTCCAACCCTGATGCCTCGTTCTTCTTCTTCGTGTAATCCAACTTCTCAATTATTTGCTTGGCATACAGATTAAAAAGGTGTGATGAAAGGATACAACCCTGATGCATGCGTTTCCTAACTTTAAACCGTGCAGTGTCCCCTTGTTCTGTTCACACGACTACCTCTTGATCCATATACAGATTCCTTAAGAGCACAGTTAGGTGTTCTGGAATTCCCATTCTCTGCAATGTTAGTATGATCCACACAGTCAAGTGCTTTTGCGTAGTCAATGAAACACAAGTAAACATCTTATTGGTATTGTTTGCTTTCAGCCATGATCCATCTGACATCAGCAATGATATCCCTGGTTCCGCATCTTCTTCTGAAATTGCATTTCTAGCAATTCTTTGTCAATATAGTGTTGTAGTCCCTTTTGAATGATCTTGAGCAGAAATTTACTTGCATGTGATATCAACGATAATGTTTAGTAATTTCCACATTTGGTTGGATAATCTTTCTTTGGAATGGGCATAAATATGGATCTCTTCCAGTCAGTTGACCAGGTAGCTGTCCTCTAAATTTATTGCCATAGATGAGTAAGTACTTCTGGTGCTGCATCTGTCTGTTGAAATATCTCAACTGATATTCCATCAATTCCTGGAGCCTTGTTTTCTGCCAGTGCCTTCAATGCAGCTTCAACTTCTTCCTTCAGTACCATTGGTTCCTGACCTTATGCTGCCTCTTCAGATGGCTGAACATCTACCAGTTCTGTCTGGTACAATGACTCTGTGTATTCCTTCTATCTTTTTTTATTTTTTTGATGCTCTCTGAGTCGTTTAATAGTTTCCCTGTAGAATCCTTCACTATTGCAACTCGAGGCTTGAATTTTTTCTTCAGTTCTTTCAGCTTGAGAAATGCAAAACGTGTTCTTCCCTTCTGGCTCTCCATTTCTGGCTCTATCACTGTGATGTTTCTGAGATGGATTAGCAGCAGTTATGTTGATGAGATTTACAAGACTGGATTGTATCTCAAGCCCAATCTCTTTTGAGATATAAAAGAGAGGAGTAAGCAGAGAGACAGCGGGACCTTATACCACCAAGAAAGCAGTGCCAGGAACAAAGTGTGTCCTTTGGACTTGAGGTTCTTGCACAGAGAAGTTCCTAGACCAAAGGAAGAATCATAATAAAGACCTTCCTCCACCTGGCGCTGACACCCTGAATTTGGACTTGTAGCCTACTGGACTGTGAAAGAATAACTTTCTCTTTGTGGAAGCCATTCACTTGTGGTACTTCTGTTACAGCAGAACTAGATGACCAGGCCATGAGAGGTGATCAAGTATTTGCCTCTTGGTGATTGATCTCACTCAGCATCATGTTTTCAAGATTCATCTATGTTGTGCCAGGCATCAGGACTTCACTTCTCTTTATGGCTGAGTAATATTCCATAATTTGGGGTACACCCAAAATGCATGTACTACATTTCATTTATCCCTTCATGTTACATACATATGCAATTTCTGTAGCCCTCTGAAACTACATGTATACAAGACAATGTTATGTATATTTCTGTACTATGTATAAGGCATTGTTGTGTTCTATAAATGCTCTTAAACCACAGATTCACAAGTCATTTATAATGTGATTTAACAATAGATAACTGGTAATTAAGAATACAAAAATAGCACCATGCGAAGAGTGCAGTAAACAACCTTTAAATCATACTGTGGTAGGAGAAAATATAAGATACAGTTGGTCTTTGTAAACCAACCTTGAGACATCTGTACATTGTAAATGACCTCCCTAATCTCTAACCCTGAAAAAAAGGCATGACATTTGACTAATCTCTAACCTTGAAGAGAAGAAACAACATACCAGTCCTTGACATTACTCTGACTTTTATTGTGTGAGACCTGATTTAAGAAATAATATTGCAATCATTATTCTTTGTCAAACAGAACACAAAAAATTTTCCACTCTTATGTTTTTCTATTAACACTTACTAAAAAGAAAATTTGTTGGACCAGTGAAGACTTTCCTGATTGTCATTAATGAAATCCGTATGATTCAAAGTGTAAGCTTACATTTTCTAGCCAGCCTGTGAGAAGGTGAAGCTTTTGACGGTTTTGCACAGTTGTAGCATTGTTGTATACTGATAGTTCTGTAACATTCCTTGGACTCAGCAGGCCTGATTGTGGCAGCATGCTTGTCCATGTTCCCATCCTTGTTTATTCTGCAATCCTTGGATTCTGGCAGACGTTAGCTCTGGCAGCATGCTTGTCTGCTTCCCATTGTCTTTTTGAATATATGCCGAATAAAACTTTCTTTTTATTTTACTGAACTTTGTGATGTTTATTCCCCTATGGCTTGCCAAAGAGAAAATCATACATAAACCCAAAGACTTCAGTTCATTCTCTGAGACATTTGCAGAGGCAAAGAAATATCTCTCTAGTCTCACTCTCTCTGAACACCGAGAGTCTGCTGAGATTCTGCCTGCTGCTGCCGACCTACTTCCCTGCAGTGATCAAGCCCTCCTCTCAAGACCACTTGTTAAAAGTGAACATCTGAAGGCTAAAGATTTACTCTCACCGTTGAACTAACCATGATAATTGTAATTGTTAATTCTGATTCTCTGGTTCTACATGAACATCTTCGGGTCTCAGCAGTGTGCCTTGTCATTTCTACCTTGTAATAAACTAACAAGTTGATGCATGACAAAACCTGAGTATTTGTGAGTTTATTTTAAAATAAAATTCTACAGGATAATATATCTGTTGATGAATATTTAAGTGACTTCTGCCTTTTGCCTATTGTGAAAAATAGTGCAATGAAAATTTGTGTTCAGACTTCTGTTTGTGTTAGTGCTTCCACTTCTTTGGGCTACATACCAGGGAATGGGATTGCTGGATCATAAGGTCATTCCATGTTCAATTTGTTTTTTTGTGGTAAGTATATACATACATACACATGCTTATTTATATATATGTATGACGACTGACAATTATGTTCATAAACTCACCCTAGAAAAACTGCTACATACCTCACTGCTGAATATCACTATAGGTACCTTAGAAGTGCTCCCCTTAGGAAGCTATGCGCTAACACCAGTACCCAGTCCACCCTTCAGAGCAATTCTGGAACTCTTTTTCTGGAATGGCCATCAGAGCTGCCATCATATTACCTTTGATGTCCTGAATGTCATCATAATGTCTTCCTTTCAATATCTCCTTTATCCTTGAGCAAAGAAGAAAGTCATTGGGGGCCAGATCAGGTGACTAGGTAGAGTGTTCCATAACAGTTACCTGCTTACTGGCTAAAAACTCCCTCACAGACAACTATATAGTTAAGTTTGCAAACTTGCCACCATGTGCAATGGCCATTTAAAGAGTTCCAAAATTGCTTTGAAGGGTGAACTAGGCATTGGCATCACTGCGTAGCTTCCCAAGGGGAATATTTCAGAGGTGACCATAGTGCTATTCAGCAGTGAGGTATGTAGCACTTAGGACAAATTAAGTTCACAGACTTAATAGTTGGATCTCATATATATAAATGGTTCTCATAAGCATACGTGTATATATGTATACATATATGTATATATATACTTATCACACTGAAATATTTGTATTTCATAGATTTAACTGTGTATGACCAAAAATGTGTGTAGTAATTTGGCTAAGCTCTGATACCTGGGATTAAGGGATGTTCCTGTATGTTGTAAATGCTGCGTTTATGATGTTAATAAGAAAAGATGGGCAGCAGTTGTGTTTGTGGGCAGGACTCAATATATAAGATTGTATTGTGCCTTGAGGCAGTCTCTTGAAGTATAAAAGAAAGAAGCTAGCAGAGAGATTTGGGGACCTCAAACTCTCAGGAAAGAAGCAGTGCCTGCAGCAGAGTCCTTTGGACTCAGGGTCCATGTGCCTCAGAAGCTCCTGGTTCAGGGAAAGACCAACAGGTACTTTCTCCAGAGCTAACAGAGACAGCCTTCCCCTGGAGCTGAACCCCTGAATTTGAACTTGTAGCCTACCAGACTGTGACAGGATAAAATTTTTCTTTTTAAAGCCATCCATTTGTGGTATTTCTGTTACAGCAGCATTAAATGACTAAGACAATAGGTAGCATAATGTTTGCCATTTCCACAGTCTTCACACGTATAGTTTAGTGCATGTTCAACCTTTCAGCTATACTATTTTGCATTCCCATCAGCAATGGATGGTGGTTCCAATTTATCCACATCCTCTTGTTTTCCTTTTTTTTTTAATCCTTCTCATAAAAATGGACTGTTATTGATTTTGATTTGCATTTCTCTGGTAGCATAGTGGTTAACAGCTATGTCTACTACCCAAAAGGTCTGCAGTTTGAATCCACCAGACTCTCCTGGGAAACACTATAGGACAGTTCTACCTTGTTATACAGGGTCACTATGAGTCAGAGTCAACTTGATGGCAGTGGGGTTTTTAATGGCTTGACACTGGGTATCTTTTCAAGTACTCATTGGTCGTTTGAATATCCCTTTTGGGGAGCTGTTTGTTCAAGTCCTTTGCCCATTTTTTTGATTGGGTTGTTTGTTTTCTTGTCGTTGAATTATATGAGTTTTACAAAATATATTTGGGATATTAGACCCTTATCAAATAAATGGTTCCCCTAAATTTTCTCCCAATCTGTATGTTACCTTTTCAGTTTTTTGACAAAGTCCTTTGACAAGCAAAAGTATTTAATATCTATGAGGTCCTTTTGTCTTTTGCAGGAAACCCTGGTAGCATAGCGGTTAAGTGCTACAACTGCTAACCAAAAGGCTAGTGGTTCATATCTGCCAGGCACTCCTTGGAAACTCTATGGAGCACTTCTACTCTGTTCTATAGAGTCACGATGAGTCAGAATTAACTCAATGGCAGTGGTGGGTTTGTCTTTCACTACTTGTGCTTTTATTGTCATATCTGACAATACATTGTTAAATATTAGGTTTCACAGCACTATCCCTATATTTTCTTCTAAGGCTGTTACAGTTTTGGTTTTTACATTTAGATCTTGAATCCATTTTAAATTGGTTTTTGTGTATGGTTTGGGGTATGGATCCTGTTTTATTCTTCTGCATGTGGAAATCCAGTTTTCCCAGTACCATTTATTGAAGAGACTCTTCCCATTAAATAAATTTAGCACCCCTATTGAGAATCAGTTCACCACAGATGTATAGAATTATTCCTGGGCTCTCAATTGATTCCTTTGGTTTCCATGTCTATTATTATAACAGTATCAGGCTATTTTAATTACTGTAGCTTTGTGGTGTGTTTTGAAGTCAGGAAGTATCAGTCTATCTACTTTATTCTTTTCAAGATATCTTTAGCTATTTGGGGCCCTGTGCCTTTCCATAGAAATTGGAAGATTGGCTTTTTCGTTTTGCAAAGAAAGCTGTTGAAATTTTGATGGAGGTTGAATTGATTTATAGATTGCTTTTGGCAATATCAACATCTTAACTACATTGAACCTTCCAGTCCATGAACACAGAATATACTTCCATTTATCCAGTCTTACTTCATTTCTTTCAGTAACATATTGTAGGTTTTTGCGTACAAGTCTTTCACCTTCCTGGTTAAGTTTATTCCTAGATACTTTATTCTTTTAAACGTGGGGCAGGGTTTTGTTTTTGTTTTTTATGTCCTATTCTCTACTATCTCTATACTCCTGCACTTAAAACAGAACCTGCACACAACACAGTTTTGTTAAATGTATGGTTAGAAGGATAGCTCTGAAGACAAACAGCCAGAGTTTAAGTCATAGTTGTGCCTCTTCTGGGCTCTGGGAACATTACTTTAGCTTTATATCTGAATTTTCATACCTGTAAAAAGGGAAAAATGACTATAGTACCAAGTTTGTAAGTCATTGAGAGAATAAAATTATGAGAAATAACTAGCAGAGTGCTTGACATAAACCAATCTCTCAATAAATGTTAGCAACTGTTATCTACTATGATTCATTAAAGAGCCCTGGTGGTTTAATGGTTAAGTGCTTGACTGCTAGTGAAAATGTCAGTGGTTTGAACTCATCAACCGTTCTGCTGGGAAAAGACCAAGTGATTTGCTCCCAGAAATACTATAGCCTGGTAAACCCTATGGGGCAGTTCTAACGTCTGTAGTGTCACTATGAGTTAGAAGTGATTTGATGGTACAAAACAACAGCAGAATATTAAGACCCACGTCTCCAACTACACTCAGCTTCCTATCCCTTGTATCTGCATGTGTCCCTGAACTTCCCATCTGGGCTCCATTCATAATTCTATATTCCCTGGACACACCTATGTTCCTCTGAGCCCTTGCTCACTCCCTTGCCCACTCAACTTCTACCTATGACAGGAGGTGCTCATGCCCACCCAGTAATGGGAGTGGGCTTGCAACCTCTATTGTTCAACTCCAAGGCCTAGATTCTTTTGCCTTATCAGAATGCTTCACACTCCACCTGGTGGACCATTCTTGTCTGCAACAACCTTGTCATGTTCTGCAGAACACTCCATCCCAAGACTTCTTCTTAGGGCCAATAAACTATGACTTTCTGTGGTCTTATCTGTTCTATTTTCATGACAATAGTAGTATATTTCCATGGTAATAGTAGTAAATACCTAAGCAAACAGCATTGGGTCTCTTTATTCAAGAATAACATTATATTCTGTCTTAGTATATTCAACGGCACTTGACTGGCTAGTATAAATTGAATAATCTGTGGTGGAAACATTACACAACTGTATCAACCTGCAGTGGAGTTTGGGTTAACAAGCCTCCATCTCTCATGAGCCTTCTTTGGCCCCTTATACTCTTCTCCCATTGCCAATCATGCTTTAACTGTTCATTGAACCATAGCAGGTTGGACAAAGTAACCCAGAAATTCTTCATTTTAATTGCCTTATCTCAGCTGGAAATAAGCTCTGACAGCAGCCCCTTTGCTAATCACATTTCAAAATTTGCCCAGAGACAGAGGCCTCATCCTGGTCTTTGTGCAGACTGGACTCATGAAGACAGAGGGATTTCAAGAACAGCCTTGGGAACCAAAGAGAGAGAATACGAGAGACCATGGTGAGCTGGGATAATGGTCTAGACGAGAGATGCCCAGAGGCGGTGGGGGCTGAAGGAGACTGATGGAGGTACAGATGGAGGTGGGATTGGATGTTAGAAAGACCACGGTCTTGTTTGTTGACTGAATACCTCTCAGAATGTCCTAGGGACGGAGGGTGGTCAGTGCTAGACCATGGACTGAGTAAGAAGAGCCTGTCCTGCTGCTGGCTATGCAACACTGGGCTGGTGGGTGAGCTGTGTCCCTGCCCCACTCCATCCCTGGTGCGCATGACCTCTGAGAGGATGTTTGGAAGCTGTGCACCTGCAGGTGCTCTGCACATGATGATGGCCTCTCAGGATATGATGGTGAAAATATCAAGAACTGCAGCTAGAGTCCCCCAGATAAAGAGAAGAGACACCTCACTTTAGGGGAAGGGACAGTGGTGAAAGAGGCTCTAGGCAACGAGTGGTAAAGACAAAAGATGGTAGACTGCAGAAATGGCCTATTCTTTGCAGCTCCTCCTACCATGAGGTGGGTTCTGTCTCCCCACCCTCACTTTCAGCTGACCTCAGATCCACAGAAAGTTCTGTCCCAATAGAATCAATGGAGATGCTGCTGTGTTAAAGCTGAGCTGAGGCTTCCGTGGCCTGGATCTTCTGCTCCTACTCCATGCTACAAGTCTTTCCATCACATGTGGGAGATGAATAATCACATGAAGATGGGCCCAGATTCTCTAAGCAGTTTGAAAGCACTGGGCTTTGGGGTGCTTTGCTACACAAGAAAAGCCAACTAATACAGGGTGAAAGAAGCCAGCAACTCCAAGATGCATCTCTCCCAGGCATACTCACAGTTTCTGTCCCTCACAGCCCACACACAGATTGCAGATACCCTAGGGTTTCCCCAAGATTATCTGCCTTCCTCTGTGAGCCACAGAGAACTAGAGTGGACACCTGCTGGTTCTGGTAACGTGGCTTCTGCTATGGGATTTGTCCCGTGCCCCACCACACAGCATCTTACCAGTGCTGCCAGTTACTGCGCTCACTCTCCATTGGTAAGGGTTGGCACGTGACCAAGCTTGCCCATTACATACCATCTCCCTGGAATCTGAATGTTAGTGAAAAAGTGGCTGAAGGCAAATCCCTGACCAAATTGTCAGTCTTGGTCTTGATTTTATCCTTCTTGTAAACTAACAGTTTAAGACCGTTTCATGGATTATGCAGTAAACACAAAACTTCTGGTTCAGGAACAACAGGCTTTGTCACTCAGGGCACAGCAAGAAGCATGAGTACTGGCAGATCTGCAATAGTTCTCTTTGCTGTGCTCGTCCCACAGGGGCGATGCAGGAGCCCAGATAGATATAGTGCATACTGTGGGCTTACCTCACGACAGAGGAGCATTGAGCTTGGGGAGCTCACCACTTTGCAGCAAAGCAGTAGGCAATCCTGCTCTTCATAGCAGAGGGAGACAGTATTTCAGTTTTCAAAGTTAATCACCACAACCCTGAGGGATAGTCCAGCTATGGTGTGGTCAGGACAGCACATTCTCAGCATACCCAGAAAGGCTGGTCAGGAGATCAGGGCTGTTGGGACAAAGTACCACAAACGGGGTAGCTTAAAACAACAGAAATTCATCCTGTCATGGCTCTGGAGGCTGAAAGTTCAAAATCAGAATGTCATCAGTGTCGGTTCCTTGTGGAGACTCTGAGGGAGAATGTGTCCTATGTCTGTCTCCTCATTTCTTCTGCTGGCTGCTGGCAATCCTTGGTTTGTAGGCACGACACTCTACCTCTGCTGTCACATGAGCAGCCTTCCTCTGTTTGTCTGTGTGCCTCAAATATCCCTCTGCTCACTGAATTCATGGCCCACTGGAGAACTCAGGATGATCTCATCTTGAGAGCCTTAACTCAGTTACACCACAAAGATACTTTTCCCAAATAAGGTCACTGACAGGTTCTAAGGGTTAGGATTTGGACATGTCTCCCTAGGGGCCACTATTCAACCCACTGGAACCCTGGTGGCACAGTAGTTAAGAGCTCAGCGGCTAACCAAAAGGTCAGCAGTTTAAATCCACTAGCCACTCCTTGGAAACTCTGTGGGGAAGTTCTACTCTGTCCTATAGAGTCACTATAAGTCTGAATTGACTTGATAGCAGTGGGTTTCAGTTTATTCAACCCATTATACTTTCTCAACAGCATCTAACAACACCTTCCAAAACAGTCATTGTTTCATCTTAATTTAACCAAAGTTAGTCCTGTTGTCCATCTCATAGGAACCCAAATTTTAAGAGTTGTCTGGAGATATTTTAGGGGAAAGTGCATCCCAAACTGCAGAGCACATAGTTTATAAATCCTGTTGGCACATCGCCATGGTTTTCTAGCCAAATCCCCATGGGGTGGGAGTGGAAAATTCTTCCCCGCTCCTCCTTCCCATCCCACCTAGTCTTCCCACTTCAAATCCTCCCCTGGGCCTCAAATTCACTTATTCCTTTCTCATATTGAAAACTGGTGGCATAGTGGTTAAGAATTTGGCTGTGAACCAGAAGGTTGGCAGTTTGAATCCATTAAGCACTCACTGGAAACAACATAGGGCAGTTCTACTCTGTCCTGTAGGGTTGCGATAAGTCAGAATCAACAGTAACATGTTTGGTTTTGGTTTGATTTTCTATACAGAGTACATACAATCAGCAAAGGACCTTTCACGGGCCTTAAAAGGCAGTAATAAACAACAACAACAACAACAAAAATCCAAACCCAGTGCTGTCCGGTCGATTATCATTCACAGTGACCCTACAGGGCCATGTTTAAATGCCCCATAGAGTTTCCAAGGAGCACCTGGCAGATTCAGATGGCTGACCTTTTGATTAGCAGATGTAGCACTTAACCACTACGCCACTAGGGTTGTAATAGGTCCTCAAAAATAAAGCATCTCTTTTTGTTATATAATATGCCAGACTTGTGCAAATGACAGTCCCATGTACTAGCCCAAATTAATCCAGTGGCTGTGATGAATCTATCCAGATAAGGAAACGAAGGGTCAGAGGGATTGGGTTGCACACTCTGGCTCACAGCAGAGTCCAGAGTCCCGTACTGAGCTGAGTCAAAGCTGTGAGCCCAGTGGTAGCGGGCTGCATAGTGGCCTCCAAAGATATGTCTACCCAGCATCTCAGAAAGTGACCATATTTGAAACAAGGGTCTCTGCAGATATAACAAGGATCTCAAGAAGAAATGGACTTAGGGTGGGCCCGATTTCAGTGATAGCTGTTCTTATAAGAAGGGGAAAGACCTGGAAGGAAGAAAACAATGTGACAACAGAGGCAGAGAACTGGAATGACAGAGCCATATGCTCAGGAACGCCAAGGATTGCCAAGGGCCATCAGAGGCTGGGAGAGACAAGGAAGGACTTTTCTGTGCAGCTCCCAGAGGGAGCATGATTGTGTCACCATCTTGATTCCCAAGTTCTAGCCTCCAGGGTTATGAAGAAATAAATTTTGGTTGTTTTAAACCATCCAGCTTGTGCACTTGTTACGGCAGCTACAAGAAATGAATATACCAGCTAACCCAAACTCACAGTAGTAGGGTGAAATAGCTCTGAGAACTAGGGCAACACTAGCAGGGGCCAAGACATCGCAGGTCAGCAGCTCTCAAGAGCTCAGGCCCAACAGCACACAGAATGGGGACCGTGGCTTAGCTACTCTTTACCACCAGTTTGCACGCATAAACGCCAAAGTACTGCTGGACTAGAACCAAAAAAATAGGAGAGGTGGGCTCCAGAGGCAAGGTGAGGGTTCTGGGCCTGCACACCTTCGAGAAAGGCGAGAGGACAGTTGCAGAAAACATTGAAGTGAACTTCTAAGAAGGTTCCCCACAGGGAGCTTTTGTGAAGGCCCTGAGGACTGAGAAACCATCTCTCAATGACCTCTCAGAGCTGGAAATGTGAACAGGAAATCAGTTGAAGAGATTCATCTTGGAAAAATGCAAGCTCATACATCTGGGCAAAAATAATCCAAAACACAAGTATGAAGTGGGTGGGAATAAACACAAAGAAGAGAACAGGGTGGCCTACATCCTCAGGGCAGCTGAGAGGCCCAGAGAGTACCTGTGGGTCCAGTAAGGCCTAGGAAGGGTCCAGCCAGGAGGCTGTCTGTGCAGCCTTGTAGACTGTTGTGGGAGTAGTTTCAGTGTGGGGGTTAGGGAGCTAGATGTTTAGGGGCCTGGGAACCCCTGGGGCCAGGCTTATTGGAAAGCATGGGCTGAGGTTTCTGCTTCCTGGGAGGTCAGACCACTGATGGGGAAGGCCCAGGAAGGAGGGGAGAGCTCCTGCCCACCAACTGGCTGGGAGTCCTGCCCGTCCACTCCAGCTACTCAGAGTTAAGAGAGCTACTGGACCTCTCAGAAGTTGATCTGGACTGAGAATCCCCTCCCCTGTCTCACAAAGCCTCCCTGACCACAAGGAAGGGCTTCCGATTCCTGGGATGGCTTAAGGAAATGGAGCAGCCAGAACAGGCATCTTGGACATCTCCAAAGAGAGCTACTAGAGTCAGAACCTGTGTTCTGAGCCCTTCTGGCCTTGCCACTCACTTGCTGAGGCATTTGGGCAGCTCCTTTGGCCTCTCTGAGCCAAAGGCTCCTCATCTATAAAAATGAGAGTGAAATTATTTCCTTCTTTCCCTTCTGTTTTTTCTAAGTAAGCTATATCCATAAAATAAATTTTAGAAAATACAAACAGAAGTGAAAAATTAAAAATCACTCACCATCTAACAACTAAAAATACTTTCTTAGCCACCTTGCCACTATGTTTCTTATGTATGTGACATACACAAACATTTTTTTTTTAATAAAAATAGCCTCATGTTGTACACACAGTTATCTGATTTTATCAAGTAATTGTATCAGGCATCTCAAGGGCATCTTTTTGTGCCATTGAATATAACTATACATCAGTCTTCTAAAGCCAGGGGTACTGAGGTATTATTGCCACACAGTGAAACTCACCCTTTTCAATGTATAGTTCTATGAGTTTCACAGACATAGTCCTGTAAATGCCACCACAATCAAGACAGGGAACAGTTCCATTGTTCCGTCCCCTGCTCCAAAATTCCCTGGTACCCTTTGTAGTGAATCTTGCTCCCACCTGTAGCCCCCAGCAAGGACTGGCAAGTTTACTGTCCTATAGCTTTGCCTTATCCTGAATGTCATTGTTATGGATTGAATTGCATCCCCCCAAGATGTGTGTCAACTTGGCTAGACCATGGTTCCCACTATTGTGTGACTGACTACTATTTTGTCATCTGATGTGATTTTTCTATGTGTTGTAAACCCTACCTCTATGATGTTAAAAAGGCGGGATTAGAGGTAGTTATGTTAATGATGTAGAACTCGGTCTATAAGATTAGGTTGTATCTTGAGTCAATCTCTTTTGGGATATAAAAGAGAGAAGCAAGCAGAGAGCCAGGAGGACCTACTACCACCAAGAATGCAGAATCAGGAGTGGAGCACATCATTCGAAACCAGGGTCTCTGCCCTGAGAAACTTCTAGGCTGGGGAAGGACTGATGACAAAGACCTTCCCTAGAATTGATAAGAGAAAGGAAGCCTTCCCTAAAATGTGAGTAACAGAATTCAGAATTCAGACTTGTAACTTCCTAGACTGCGAGAAAGTAAATTGCTGCTTGTTAAAGCCATTCACTTGGGTTATTTCTGTTACACCAGCACTAGATACCTAAGATAGTCATATAAATGGCTTCTTTCCCTTGGTATACGGCATTTGAGATTATTCTAGGGTAAAGACATCACAAAGTTTGGTAAAGCGAAACAAAATGTTTTATTCAGTAAATGGTTAGAGACAAAAGTAGGAAGTGGACAAGTATGCTGCCAGAGTCATTCCTGCCTGAATCCAAGGACTATTACAGAGCAAGTCAAAGTGCGAAAGTGCAGAGGCGTGCTGCTGTTCAAGTCCAAAGAATATTACACAATAGGCAAGAGTGGCAAGATGGACAAGCATGCTGCCACAGCCACATCTGTCCCAGTCCAAGGAACATTACAGAGTCATCACTACATACTAATGTTACAAAACTGGCAAAGCCACTGAAAGTTTCCTCTTTTCTCAGATTGGCTAAAACTGCTAAATACCTCTGTGATTTTACATTTCGAATGATCTTTCTTAACAACGATTGATACAAGTTTCAGTTAGGACAGTCAAGAGGTTCCCCACTCATTCAACAAATCTCACTATTCACTAAGTGCTAACAAAAAAGATAAGAGTGGAAAGTATGTGAGTCTGTTAAAGCCAATGGTCTTTCTTGGTGGAGGAGGGACAGCCAGCAAAGTTTCTTCTAAGGTCAATTGGGTGAAATTCCTTCACACATTTTTCACAGTTGCCTGGGGTTCATTGAAAGCTGCCTCTTCCTCCCTGCCTCATGTGTTGCTTACGATCCTGAAAGCTATGTCAGTGGTATTTCAAATACCAGCAGAGTCAGCCATGGTGGACAGGTTTCAGTATAGCCTCCAGAATAAGATAAACTAGGAAGAAAGGCCTGGCAATCTGCTTCCAAAAATTAGCCAGTGAAAACCCTACAGACCACAACAGAATATTACTTGATATAGTGTTGGAAGATGAGGCCTCTCAAGTTGGAAGACACTCAAGATACAACCTGGGAAGAGCTGTCTCCTCAAAATAGGATCATCCTGAGTGACACAGATGGAGAAGTCTTGGACACCTTCATCTGCTGATATGGCACAACTCAAAATGAGAAGTAACAAACATTTATTAGTAATCAGAACATGGATGCAATGCTTGGTAAAACCAAGGGTCAGTGAAAATGATGGGACACCCTCATTCAGAGGGGCTGACCCAATAGTGGCCACAATGATCTTAAACATAACAATGATCATGAAAATGGCATAGACTGGGTAATATTTCGTTCTATTACACATGATTGCTGAATAACAGAGCTGATTCAATGGCCTCTAACAACTGCCTCCTCAGCCTAGGGTTCCTGGCAGCCTAAGACATTAAGAGAAAAAGAGATGGTTTCAGAGAGGATGGACGTTCTGCTGGCAGGTGGCCAGGACAAGGTTATCCTGAGGAATGGCAGCCTCCCATTCTCTGCCTGTAGGAAGAGAAAGAGGGCCAGCAGTTAGAAGCCTACAACCAGAGCCTCACTGCTGTGGTTTGTAAGTTCTAGAAGTTTATTTGAGAGGCTTGGGGGTGCTGTGGGAGGCCAAGACAGTACCTAGGCTGAAGCACCTCCTTCCATCAGCTCAGCACCCTGAGATCCCAGGGCTGGGGAGAGCCAGCCCACTGATGGAAAAGAGCTGGAGGACAAGAGAGAATGGTAGGCAACTGGCGCAATGTTGGGTGAGTTGGGGACTGGAAATTGAGGAAGGAAAACAGTAGCAGAGAAGAGAGATGTGGGGAAAGGTTGCCAGCGCTGGCCTAATCCCATGAGGAGGCTGTACAGAGGGGAAGCCTGCCTAGCAAAGCGTGGCTTAAGGTCTCTGTATACCAGCTCCCGGTCATACGTCGCCCGTCCCTATTAGTCTGATTATGGGTTAAACTGTAGAAACAAAGAGATTCTAGAATAGTTGTCTTAGTTATCTAGCGTTGATTTAACAGAAATACCATAAGTGAATTGAATTTACAAAGAGAAATTTGTTTCCTGACAGTACAATAAGCTAAAAGTGCAAATTCAGGCATCAGCTCTAGGGGAAGGCTGTCTATGCTGGCTTTGGAGGAAAGTTGTCATTTATCTTATCCTGGACTAGGAGCTTCTCTCTGAAGGAACTCTGTGTCCAAAGAACACACTCTGCTTCCGGCACTGCTTGCTTGGTGGTTGAGGTTCGCGTGTCTCTCTGCTCACGCCTTCCTTTATATCTCAAAAGTGATTGGCTAAAGACACTATCTAATCTTGCAGATCTCATCGATATAACTGCCATTAATCCATTAACATAATAATGATAGGATTTATAACACATACAGAAATCACATGAGATGACAAAATGGGAAACAATCATACAATACTGGGAATCACAACCCAGCCAAGTTGGCAGATAACTGGGGGGAACACAATTCAATCCACGACAGTAATAGATCAAAATGACACAGATGCTGTTTCCTTCACACAGAGTAGTCTAGATTGGCTGGATCCACTTGCTACCTGTTTTTGTAAATGAAGTCTAATTGGAGCACAACCTTGCCCACCATTTATGTATTGTCTGTGGCTGCTTTTGCACTACAATTGCAGAGTTGAGTAGTTGCGACAGAGACTGTATGGCTCGCGAAGACTAAAATATTTACTCCTTGGCCCTCTACAGAAGAATCTGTCAATCCATGGTCTATAAGTAGGCAAGCGGCTTTGCTCCCCCAAATTGCCCAGGTTCCTTCTCTTCTGGGAGATCCCCCAGGGAGTATTGTTCACATAGAAGGACACTGCAAGCCAAGGGAAGTGTTAATGCCCACAGATTTCAAGGCTGCGGTTTCTCCTCAGATTCACCAAGAGGACTCAGTCTTGCCTCCAAGTTTCACTGTAAAGGAGGTGGCGCCAGAGAAAGCTCCAAGGTTTTGTTACTAAAAGGAAGGTAAAGAGAACAGCTGTCAGGGAACCTCCATGACAGGGTTAAACTCTTGATTGAAAGGGATTTCACTTGTTGCCATCCAGTCGCTTCTAACTCACGGAAATCCCATGTGCTAGAGTAGAACTGCTCATAAGCTTTCCCTGGCTATAGTCTTTGCAGACACTATCACAGGACTTTCTACTAGGGTGCCTCTGGGTGGGCTCAAACCACCAAACTTTAGATTAATAGGTAGACTGGAAGCTATTTGTGCCACCAAACCAAACCAAACCAAATCAAAAACCCCAAACTCACTGCTGTTGTGTCGATGTCAACTTAGATAGAGACCCTATACCTGAAAATGACTAAAACCCTCCCTCGAGGAAAAGAGGTGTGTGGAGTAAGCACACTGTAGTGTCTTGTGTGTGTTAAACCAAAGAAAAGCTATCAAAAGCTGAATGCCTCAGTCCTTCTGTCTCCCTACTTCTTGGAAGAATTCTTGCTGGCTAGGTCTGCATCCCAGTCATGGGAGCAGGGATTTTGAAAGAGACTGGAATAGCTCCGAGCTGTGGGAGGGGAGAATTTCTACAGAGCTTGGAGACAGAGGAATGGAGAGTCTGATGTGGGTATCAGCACTGAGGAGTATCAGGAGTGCCAAAGATGATAAAAATCAAAAGGTGGAAACAGCCTAAATGTCTATCGACAGATGAATGGATAAATAAAATGTGGGATATATATGCAACAGACTGTGACTCAGCAATTAAGAGAAATGAAGTTCTGATACATGCCACACTATGGATGAACTTTGAAAACATTATGCTGAGTGAAATAAGCCAGACACAAAAGGACAAATATTGTATGATGCCACTTGTATGCAACAGGCAAATGCAGTGAGATCAAAGTCTATTAGTAGTTACCAGAAGTGGGACGGGGGGAAGGCGAAGTTATTGCTCAGGAGCACGGAGCTTCTGTTAATGGTGGTTGAATAATGCGGAAATGAAACGTGATGATGGCAGCACAACCTGATGAATGTAATTAATACCACTAACTGGGCATGTGAGAAATGTTGAAATGGCAACTGTGTGGTAAACATATACTTACCACACATACTAAAAAAGAGCATCAGTGATGGATCAAGGGTATTCTGAAGTCTGTAACCCGTATTATGAACACTCCCCATGTTTGGCAATGTCACAAGAAACAGTGCTAGATGAATGGCTGTCTGTATTTTGTTTCCTGGTCAGGTTGACAGACTACTCCACCTGGACCTCCTGGTAGTTAGCAGAGAAAGGCTGAGGAGCCCAGACTCAAGTGTGGCCAGGCCCAGGCTCCGTTCCAGCCAGCCCACGTAATGCCATCCTGCTCCTCTGCCCTATTTTTCTCCATTGTTCTGAAGTTTCCTTCACAGGGCAACAGGATCACACTTTTCCCACCAAACTGCCCTTTGTGCTTGCACACTTGACCCCTGCCGGACCAGGGCTCTTGTCAGCCTCTTAGGTGTCCCCAAATTGGGAGACAGAGCTCTGACTGTGGCCTCCCTCCAGCCTCCCCTTGGCCCCAGCTGTGGAAAATCTGCTGGGCTGACGGGGCACCACGCTCATGGACTGTCCCCACCCCCACCAGGACACATGCCAGGGTTTTGTGGGGTGGGGGTGGGCAGCCTGTAGTCTCCACTTCTGCCAGGAATTGCCAGTCTGTGGTCCTGGAGGTTCCATGGGTGAAGCCGAAAGAGAAGAGAGCCAAGGATCATGCAGGCCCGAGTGCTGTGGGGAGGGGAGAAGAAGCTGTAGATGCTCCCCTACCCAGTCCTTTTCCTCAACCTGACCACAAAACCTATTGGCCCAGCCCCTAGAGAATCTGCAGATCCACATGCCCCTCAAGGAGATTCCTGAAGGCTGTCAAAAAATCACTGGCATCAAAAGGACATGGTTCACACTGAAGTGACTTTCTTCCTCCTCAGGTGTGAGAATTTGAGTTTTAGCCACATGCACAACTGTTCAGATGTTCCTGGGATGAGCCTAAGTCCTTCTTGTTTAACTCCTGCTGCAGAAACTCTGGTAGCAAAGTGGTTAAATGCTACAGCTGCTAAACAAAAGGCTAGTGGATTCACACCAGGCATTCCCTGGAAACTATGGGGACAGTCCTACTCTATCCTTTATGGTCACTATGGGTCAGAATTGTCTTGATGGCAGTGGGCTTGGCTTGGGTATGAAAACCCTGGTGGTATAGTAAAATGCTATATCAGCTGACCCTTTGGTCAACAGTTCAAATTCACCAGGTACTCCTTGGAAACTTTATAGGGAAGTTCTACTCTGTCCTATAGGGTCCCCATGAGTCAGAATCAACTCCGTGACAATGGGTTTGGGTTCAGTGGGGGTCTTTCTGTCCTAATACAGCAATCTGGAATGTTTCAGCACAGAAGGGGGCTCAATAAACTGTGACTGACCTCCACCTCTTGCCCACAACACTGGCTTCCCTCTTTCACCTCAAGGGTTCTCCACCTCAGCATCCCAGATGGGCAGAGCTCTGGGTTCCATTAGGCAGCCCTAGCTGCAGTGGGCTGGGGACAAAGACCATGTCCAGTGCTGAGGAGAGGGTCTAGGAGACCTAGGGTGGACAAGGGCAAGGCCCACCTCAAAGTGGCCTACCTTCCCTCTACTGAGGAGTGGACAAGTTTGGAGGTAAGGAGCCACTGCTAAGGGTATCCTTCTAGGGACAAACTTGTATTAGCTGGCCTGATCCCCTCAAGTCTGACCCTGCTGTTGGGAGACCTGCTCACCCTCAACTTGTGGCCAATCTGCTGGACACCAGCAGTACTCTTGTCGGTCCCTCACACCCAGCCTGCCCCCTTCCTCCAGACCTCTCCCCATTCCTTGTCCCCATTCTCAGCAGGTAGCTAATCTCACTTCACAGTGACAATCTAAGTAGTTTTCAAATGTTCTGGAGCACCAGAACCAGGGACCTTGTTAAACAGAATCCAGGATCCCAACCCAGATCTCTGACTGCAGGTCTGAAGTAAGCCTGAGAGTTTACAGTTCTAATAGGTTCCCATGTGATGCGGATGCTGCTAGTGGTGACCACGGTATAAGAAGCCAGGCCTGGGGGCCCTACATACAGTCCTTCCTCTTCCTCTCATGCTGTGTCTGGGCTGTGCCCTACCTAACCCTCCAGCCTGCAGGGGCTCTGAGGAGCTGCATGGGAGTCACCTCTACATGAGTCGGCCTGTGTCACTGTCATCTTATTCCTGGACATTCATTAGTGCCTCTGTGAGAGCAGTCTCATCCCCAGTCCTTCCCAAAGCCCCAGCAAGCAGAGTGGCCTTGGTCGGGTGCAGTCGCCATTAAACCTCTCCTTCCAGGTACAGCAGTTGGAGGACAGCAAGTGGACTCACTGAATGCAGCACTGTGCTCCCAGAATTGACTTGAGGCAGCTAACGGGGTTTGCTGATGACCTTAGCTTTCCTATCACTTTGTGTACCCACACAGCTATCCCGGGGGAGGAGTAGATCTGGCACACGTGGATTGCGTGTGTGTATGCACGTGTGTACATGTGTGTAATAGTCCTCACCCTTTATGAATGCTGTGAAGTTTAGCTTTTCAAATCTGTTGGTATTTTACAAAAGCAATACCTGCACATTATTAAAAATTCAGGCATTACTGAATTATAAATGCATAAAGCAGATTCTTTATACTGTCCTCACCTCAATAATCTTTTTAAGCATTTGAAAAATATCTTTTCCCTGGTTTCCATACGTATCATATAAAAATATACATACATTTTATATAATTATAATACACACATACTCACAAACCTGATCAGAACCTATACTCTTTTAGCAACTTGACTTTTTTCCCTTAATTGGGTATATTTTTTATGTTAGAACTGTCAAAGAAAAAATTGCACCTGACAACATTAAAGGAGGCAGGCCTGGTTTATTACAAAAAAGATCATTGTGAAAAGGGAAAGAAAGACTGTCACCATGGGGAGAAGGATGAGGTCTGATCTAAATTCCCCAGAGACAGAAAGTGGGGTGGTCTTAAAGACTGGAATGGGCTAGTGGAAAAGCACTGCAACACTGAGGGTCCCTAGGGACCAAGCAATGGCACACGTCACACAGGGAGTATCTTCTGGGTTTACCAGGAAGGGGAGATGGAACAAATTCCATCTGGATTCCATTAGGGCCTGGGAGACAGAGCTCAGGAAGAAGTATGCAAGGTCTGACAACTAATTCCACAAACTTAATTTTTCTAAGTGCTACATATGTCATTGCTAAATATCACTATGGCCACTTTCAAAGCACCCCCTTTAGCTATGCACCGATGCCAGCGCCTAGTCCACCCTTCAAAGCAATTTTGGAACTCTTTCTGGAATGGCCATTGCCCATGGTGGCCTGGTGGCAAGTTTGCAAACTTAACCATAAGGTTGTCTGTGAGGAAATTTTTAGCTAGTAAACAACCATATTGGACCACCCTACCTACTCACCTCATCTGGCCCCAGTGACTTTTTTCTTTGCTCCAAGATAAAGGAAACACTGAAAGGAAGACTCCTGATGACATTCTAATATGATGACAGCTCTGAAGGCCATTCCAGAAAAAGATTTCCAAAATTGCTTTGAAGGGTAGACTAGGTGCTGGTGTCAGTGCATAGCTTCCCAAGGGGAGTACTTCAAAGATGACTGTAGTGATATTCAGCAATGAGGTATGTAGTACTTTTTCTAGGAAGAGTTCATGAACTGAATTGTCAGACCTCATATATACCACGGCTTTGAACTAGTTCATTCTCAAACTCTCTGAGAATTTGCATTTCCACCCTAGGTATACTGAATCAGCATCTACAGTTTAACAAGATCCCCAGGTGATTCCTACATATATAAATTTTGAGAAACACCGATCTACTAATAATGTGTCTCAGAATTGGTTCCCAACCAGTAGTATTAGCGTCACCTGGGAATTTGTTAGCAATGCAAACTCTGAGCAGAAGTTCAAAGCTGAACAAACCAGTTGGAAACCCTAATATATACTAGCAGTTTTTTTTTGTTTTTTTTTTTTTAATTTTATTGTGATCAAGTGAAAGTTTATGTCTTAGTCACCTGGTATTTTCCACAGAAAATACCATGGGTGGAAGGCTTCGTAGAGAGAAATTTTTATTGTCACAGTCCAGTAAGCTGTAAATCCATTTACAAATTTTAAGTCCATTCAGTAAGAGACTTTATCACAGTCTGGTAGACTGAGTCCAAATCCAGTGAAAGCATCTCAGCACAGGAACCTTGGGTCCAAAGGTCATGTCTGCTCTCAGTGCTGCTTTCTTGGTGGTGTGAGGTTCCCATGCCAAGTAGAATATCAGAACACATTACATTAGCCTTCACAGCTTCAAAAACAATACTCCAAACTCTGAGACATTTCATAATCCTTTGCTTCAGACTCTAGGTATTGGCCACAGTCTCCAGATTCTGAGTGGAAGCACCTGGACTTCAGCTCAGCCTTCCAGGCCTATTTGGAAGCAACTCTGCCCCCTCGGCTTTAGGTACACCCTAAGCCTGACTGAGTGGCATTTCCACTCCCACAAACACAGAAAGCCCTGGCTCCACCCTTTCACAGCCACACCTTCTGAGATTGGAGAACGGACAACAGCTGTATTAGTGAGGCAGGACTCAAGCTACAAGCTTGTGGGATATAACGGAGAGAAGTGAACAGAGGAAGCTGGGAACCTCACACCACCAAGAAAGCAGCACCAAGACCAGAGCATGTCCTTTGGACTCAAGTTTCCTGTGCTGAGATGCTCTCCTTGAATTTGGACTCTTGGCTTACTGGACTGTGATGATTTCTCATACTGAACGGACTTGTAATTTATGAACCAATTTGTGGCTTACTGAACTGTGACAATAAAAATTTCTCACCATGAAGTCTTCCACTAGTGGTATTTTTCTGTTGGAGAAGCACCAGGTGACTGACAGTTCATAATCCAAGTCAATTTGTCATCTAGAACCTCAAGACACACCTCTATGCAACATCTGCTCTCCTCACCCTGTGACAGCACAATCCTCCTTCCTACTCTGTACTTCTAGTATTCATTCAACTCACATTTGTTCCCTCTTCTCCACCCCTATCCCTGCCATGTTTAGAGAGGAACTAGACAGCCGCACATATGTATCTAAGCCAAGAAGTACACACACAACCTACATCATTCTGCATCTTGTAGCTCAGTCTTATTTTTGTCTGAAGAGTTGGCTTCAGTACTGATTTCAGCCCTGGGCTAGCAGTAAGTCCAGGGGCTACATTCTCAGGGGACTCTCCAGGATGTTGAACCATCTTAACAGAGTTTTGGATCTGCACTCCCCTTTTTGTCATGCTGCATCAGGGACTCTACATTGTGTTTCCTGTCAAGGCTCTGTCTGGTGGGGCTGGGCACTATCTAGCTCTTCTGGCCTCATGCTGATGTATTCTCCCAATTATACGGATCCTTCCGTCTCCTGGGTTCATATTTTCCTCCGTCTTTGATATTCTTGGTTTTCATCTGCTCCAAGTGGGTTGGGACCAAGAGATGTTCCCTAGATGGCAGCTTGCTGCTTTTAAGACTCTAGGTACCACTCACCACTATGGGATGCAGAACGTTTTCTTAGAAAAAAACTGGGTATGCCAATTGACCTCAATGTCCCCTGAAACGATGGCCCCCAGATCCTTGTCCCTGATACTCTGTCCTTTAAAATGTTGAGTTGCATTTAGAAAGCCTTTTGGCTTATGGTGTAGCCCAGATAAGCCGACCTCCCTTATACTGTGTGCTGCCACTCCATTTACCTAATTGAGTTCCTATCAACTATCTAATCTAATATCCCTCTTCCCCTCTCCCCATCCTTGTAACTATCAAAGATTACTTTCTTGTATCCAGCAATTCTTTTTGAAAAAATTACACAGCAATACATAACTTCTTCCTCTTGTAAACATTTCAAACAACACAGATGTGTACGAGTGTACACAGCTCTGTCAAAAACCTAAATTGCTTAAAAATACAATAAAAAGTAGTGTAATAGAATGCATTTATTGTAAGTAGATACAATTCAAATGGGGCCCGGGAAGATGGTCTTAAGACGGGACAGTGAAAGTGGTTATACAGGTCATTGTTACGTTAATTTCTCAGAAGAGAACTTGTAAGCATGAGCTGGCTACAAGGGTGCTAAGTTACAAGCCTGGAGATAAGAAACCAACAGGAAAGAACAGCTGGGCATTTTTTGAGCGGAAAGAACTGAAGAAAAAATTCAAGCTTCCAGTTGTAATACTGGAGGATTATACAGGGAAAATATTTAATGAGGCAGGAAGCATCAAAAGCAGATAGAAAGAATACAGAGAGCTGCAGTACCAAAGAGACTGGTGAGCATTCAGCCATTTCAGTTCAGCGTATGACCAAGAACTGATGGTATTTAAGGAAGTGGTCCAAGCTATAGAATTGTCAGGAGTTTATTATGGGTCAATGAGAAACAATACTTAAGTTATTTAACCAAAAATCTTAAAAGTCAAAACCTTTCCTTGGTTTTCTTTTTTTTTTTTTTTTAAGCCATGCAACTCGGTTTTGACTCAGAAATTTTATTCTAATGAGAGGCCAAATCTTTGCCTTCAGGGTAGATTACATAGAGAATAAATTAACCCTTCAAACCTGTAATCAAAGAAAACGTTGTTACTTTCACAGGCAGAAATCCAATTCTTTGTTTTCCACACTATTTAACATTAAAACTCCTAAAAATCTCAAAACTTAAACCACTAAATTTTAGCCAGATAGATAAAACTTTTGACCATATCAATTTTTTAATAAATCCTCTAAACATTGTCTTTGTCGTGTTTGCCTTATATCCCTTTAAATGGCAAAAATGAACACACTCATTGGGAGACTTGTTCTTATCCAGTCAATTCTAACTCAACAGCAATCCTATAGGACAGAACAGAATTGCCCCATAGGCTTTCCAAGGAGCAGCACAGGGATCTGAATTGCTGACCTTCCGGTTAGCAGCTAAACTCTTAACCACTGCACTATGAGTGCTCCAAATACATACATACATATATATTCTTTATCTGTGCCATAATAAGCAGAAGTATATAAACCGAAATTATCACAAATATCTATTAACTCTATTTACTATAGTAAGTTACCTAAAAGATCTTGGAAACTATTTTAAGCCTGTATACCACAAAACAAAATTGCTGTTGAAATAGTCTGTTTATTTAAATATTGTAAGTTTTCATTCAATTTATCCTATTTCCTGTATTCTTTCCAATCTAATTATATCCCTTAAATATTTCATCAATTGTTTTGGGAAATCACAAAGTATCTGCTCAGCAGACTACCTCATTGATATGGATATAACTTTAAGTCTCTGGCTCAGGTAGAAACATCTTTCCAGGCCATTTCAGGTGTGTCTCATTATGAATTCTAATTTTTGGTTTCTTAAGAGTTCCCCAACATCAGAGGGAACTTGTTTACATTTCTTTTAGGATTCAGAGTTACCTAATTTCTGACAAACTATAGTATGACAGCACTTTTCATTCTACCTTTTGTCTAGAAAGCTGTCCACCTACTTGGAAAGGATCTTTAAAAGCTTCGTGGAGCTGTGTGATCTCAGAAGCTGGGGCCATGACACCTGATCCTGTTCCATCCTCTTTATTCATTTATTTAATGCTGGCTTAGGTATTTTAATAGGTAAAAGATCACTAATTTCTTTCCTTTTTCCCATTCTCTTGGTAAGCAGATTTGCTTTCTCTTTATCACAACCTTTTATTTATCCAGTGTGATCACTGAGTGCCAATTTGGCTGGGCCATAGTACTCTGTGGTTTGCCAGTTATGACACAGTCTGACAGCTGTATGATGATGTGATGGATTCCATGATATATTTGATGTAGTCACTCCATTAAGGGATCTGCTGTGAGTAGTTAATAGGTTGGAAAGGAGTTTCCCTGGCAGTGTGGCCTGCATTGAGTATGTGGACTTCCTAGCAGAGCTTCTTGGTTTTTTCTTCCTCTGGATCCTGCAGCTGGTTCCTGTTCATCTGAGCACCAGTTCTTGGGACCTGAACTAGCAGCTTACGTGTCTTGCCTGCTAATTTTTGGGTTCGTCCATATTCACAGTCTATGAGCAAGAGCCTGCTCTCTGACTTGTGAAAGGAAAAGCCTCCAACCTGGCCTACGGATTTGAGACATCCCAGAATCTGCAAGCCAGTGAGCCACTTCTTTGATATAACTGTCTTTAGATATTTATTTCTTCCATCTTCTTTTGACATTTCCTGTATCATTTAATATTTTCAGTGTAGAATCCTTCAATGTTGCAACTCAAGGCTTGAATTTTTCCTTCAGTTCTTTCAGTTTGAGAAATGCCAAGCTTGTTTTCATTGCAAGATAGAAGGAATACAGAGAGTCATTATAACAAAAAGAACTTGTCAGTATTTGACCATTTCAAGAGATACTATATGGTCAGGAACAAATGGTACTAAAGGAAGGGATCCAGGCTCCCCTGAAGGCATCGCTGAACAGGCTCCAGGAACTGACGGACTACCAATTGAGATGTGCGTTAGTTATCTAGTACTGTTTTAATAGAAACATCACAACTGAGTGGCTTTAACAAAGAGAAGTTTATTCTCTCACAGTCCAGTAGGCTAGAAGTCCAAATTCAGGGTGTCAGCTCCATGAGAAGACTTTCTCTCTCTCTCAGCCCTCATCGATCTTCTCCTAGACGAGGAGCTCCTACTCAGGGACCCCAGGTCCAAAGAATGCACTCTGCTACTGGCACTGCTTTCTTGGCGGTATGAGGTCCTCCAACTGTCTGCTGGCTTCTCTTCTGTTTTTATCTCTTGAGAGAGAAAAGTTGGTACAGGTCACACTCCAGAGAAACTGTGTTTACACTGGATCAGTGACATGACTCTAGTACTGATGTTACAGTCCTACCCTAATCCTCTTTAACATAATCCAATCTTGCCCTACTAACTACAGGCGGGGATTAGGATTTATAACATATACGAAAATTACAATCACAAAATAGAGGACAATCACACAACACTGAGAATCACGGCCCAGCCAAATTGCTACATACCTTTTGTGGGGGATATAATTCAATCCATGACAAGGAGTTTCAACAAACAGATGCAGCACTGAAAGAGCTCACTCATACATGCCAAGAAATTTGGAAAACAGCTACCTGGCCAACCAATTAGAAGCGATCCATTTTCATCTTATTTCAAAGAAAAGTGATCCAACCAAATGCAGAAATTATAGAACAGTACATTAATATCACACCCAAATAAAATCTGGCTGAAGATCATTCAAAAAAATGGCTGTGGCAATACATCAATAGCAAACTGCCAGAAATTCAAGCTGGATTCAGAAAAGGACATGGAATAAGAGATATCATTGCTGATGTCACACGGACAATGGTCAAAGCCACAGAACACCAGAAAGATGTTTACCTGTGTTTTATTGTGTCAGGGGTTGAATTGTGTCCCCCCCAAAATATGTGCAGCTGTGTGGCTGGGACATGATTCCCAGTATCTTGGGATTGTCCTCCATTGTGTGGTTTCTTTACAGTTTCGCTAAACTGTATGCTAAAGGAGCTATAAATTCCTGCATAGGATTACTTCCTTGCTCTGCTGTCGGGGGAGTTTCCCTGGAGTATGGCTTGCCCCACCCTTAAGCTTTTCAGCCTGCAAGAGATAAAAGGAAACAGAAACAAAGAGAATTGGGAGCCTCACACCATCAAGAAATGTGCACCGGGAGAAGAGGGCGTCCTTGAGACCTGAGGTTCCTGCGCCAAGACGCTCTCTGGACAAAGACTGATGCAATACCGGACTTTCCTCTAGAGCCGACAAGGGGAAAGCCTTCCCCTGGAGCGGACACCCTGAATATGGACTTGCAACCTACTGGACTGTGTAAGAATAAACCTTCCTTTGCTGAAGCCATCCACTCTGTGGTATTTCTGTTAGAGCGGCACTAGCTAACTAAAACATATCGACTATGTAAAGACATCCAACTGTATGAATCGTAACAAATTATGGATGACACTGCAAAGAATGGGCATTCCAGAACACTTAACTGTGCTCATAAGGAATCTGTATATGGATCAAGAGGCAGTTGTTCAAACAGATCAAGGCAATATTACATGGTTAAAGTCAGGAAAGGTGTGTCAGGGTTATATCCTCCCACCATAGTTATTCAATCTTTACGCTAAGCAAATAATCTGAGAAAGTAAACTAAATGAAGAAGAGGGCATCAGAATTGGAGACAGACTCATTAACAATCTGCATTATGCCTACAACATAACCTTGCTTACTGAAAGTGAAAACCACTTGAAGAACTTGCTGATGAAGATCAAAGACCACAGCCTTCAATATGGATTACACTTCAGTATAAAGAAAACTAAAACCTTCACAGCTGGACTAATAACCAACCTCATGACAAACAGAGAAAAGACTGAAGTTGTCTAGGATTTCATTTTACTTGGATCTACAAACAATGCCCATGGAGGCAGCAGTCAAGAAATCAAATGACATAGTGCACTGGGCCAATCTGCCGCGAAAGATCTCTGTAAAGCATTAAAAAGCAAAGATAGTACCTTGAAGACTACAGTGCACCTAGCCCAAGCCATGGTGTTTTCAACTGCCCCATATGCATGTGAAAACTGGAAAACGAGTAAGATTGAAAAAAAATCTGATGTCTTTGAATTTTGGTGTTGGCAAAAATATTGAATATACTATGGACCGCCAAAAGAACAAACAAGTCTATCTTAGAACAAGTATAACCAGAATGCTCCTTAGAAGCAATAGCCATACTACATCTAACATACTTTGGACATGTTATCAGGGAGGGTTCAGTCCCTGGAGAAGATCATTATGCTTAGCAGAGGGTCAGAGAAAGAGAGGAAGATCCTCAATCAGATGCACTGAGACAATGGCTGCAACCATGGGCTCAAGCATAACAACCAAACTGAGGACGGTGCAGGAATGGGCTGTGTTTCATTCTGTTGTACACAGTGCATGAGTCAGAATAGACTTGGTGGCGCCTAACATAGATTATTTATATGCTTTACTAGTTTTGCCTCTCCAGAAAAACCAAAACCAAATCCACTACCATTGAGATGATGACAATTCATAGTGACCATATGAGACAGAGTAGAACTGCCCCATAGAGTTTGTAAAGAGCACCTGGTGGATTTGAGCTGCCGATCTTTTTGTTAACAGACGTAGCACTTAACCACTACACCACTAGGGTTTCTGGAAGCCAGTAAATACCAAAGCTCTTCAGCAACTGTGTAAAAGAATCTGTCAATTCTTGCCTAGCTTCACCCCCTCTCTCTTTTTCTTTAGGCTTCTCCTGTGCATCCCTTTTCCCATTCTGGAAATGCTGGTTTTATTTTAAGACATTTCCTGTTTCCTTAAATAAAACATATTTGTCGTGGATTGAATTGTGTCCCCCCCAAAAATATCTGTCAACTTAGCTAGGCCATGATTCCCAATATTGTGTGACTATCCACTATCTTGTAATCTGATGTGAGTTTCCTATGTGTTGTAAATCCTATGTCTATGGTATCAACGAGCAGGATTAGAAGCAGCTATGTAAATGAAGGAGGATTCAGTCTACAAGATTAGGTTCTGTCAGTCTTTTGGGAGACATAAAAGACACAATTGAGCAGAGAGATAAGAGGTCCTCATACACCAAGAAAGCAGCACCAGGGGCAGAGCTCACCCTTTGTATTTGAAGTTGTTGCATGTGGGAAGCAACTAGTCCATGGAAAGCCTGATGACAAGTAACATCTCCCAGAGCCAACAGAGGGAGAAGCCTCCCCCTGGAGCTGATGCCCTGAATTCGGACTCCTAGCCTACTAGACTGTGATAGAATAAAATCCCATTTGTTGAAGTCACCCACTCATGGAACTTATATTATAGCAACGTTAGATAACTAAGGTAACATTTCTTATAATATCTAGCTTAAGTTGCCTAGAAACATTTTGCTTTTAAGGTCAACATAAACATCCCTTTTTAGTATCTTGTTATACCAGGCAAAATAAACAACCTATCCTCCTTTTAGTACACCTTTTAAAAAGATCAATTTATATCAAAATGTCTCCAAGTAGCTACTAAAAGTTCCAATCATAAGACAGACACAAGAATATGGTTTTTCTTGGATGAGGAAAGAACTGAGGCTTTAAAGCAGCTTTTAAAAAAACAGCTACTATCTAACCTGATATAAGATATAAACTCAGACCCAACACTCTAGCCCAGAAGAAAGCTCTCAGGACAAAACAAGGCAGAAAGGCCACACAAACCCACCAGACAATACCACACAAAACAAGGATAGGGAGAACCTAGTTTCTCAAGCCATATACAGCAACTTTTGGTAAAAGACTCAATTCAGTGGAAAAAAGAAGCTCTAAATAAAACATTAACTTGTTAGAGCCTCAGATGGAGAAATATTAGACCTTATGAGAAAACCAGAGCATTAAGCAAAGTTCCCTGAAGAGGAAAGAAAGGACAAAAAAGGCAGGGGTGGGGAGGGTTCTCAAAAGGGAAAGAAAGAAAACAAAACAAACAAAATAGAGCAGACTAGAACTCATTTTCCCAAAAGTAATCAATGAAATTCCAAATTACTTCTGGTATATTCACTTGCAGTGTTTTTAAATATGAACCCCAAACCAGTGTCCTGGCAAGGTAGAAAGAAATCTAAGCTCATTTATCAAAGATGTTAAGTTCTATGGCTCAAGCTTTTGGTTTCTTTCATTTTTAACTTAATTCACTCTGCTATCTAGAAAGCTAGTCTCTTATTTTAGGCCTTAAATATACTAGCTCCTCTAACTGGAAAGTACTCTAAAGTCACTACTCATGATTTTAACATTATGATTTTTTGTTGAAAAGCTGTCTCATAAAACATATTCAGCGCTACCACCTCCCCCTGTGAATTTCATAAAACAGATCTGGAGCTGGCACCTCTCCTTGCAAGTTTCATAAAACAGGTCAACACAGAAAGACAACCAGAAACAAAATTAAACATAGAAGGCCAGCAACAACAACAAAACCCTGAAGAGCTAAAAAGGCATTTCAGCAGGCATGTAAGAAGAACATTTGCTACCGGTTTCAATTTATTTTAGATCCATTTGCTTCTAATTTACATCTTAAAAAGACTAATCTGGTCAGTTCAAAAGTCCCCCAATTAGGCCACTGTAACAAATCTTTCTCTTTTATTAAATTATGCCAGTTTTCTAAATACCAAGCTGAATTAGACCCCTAAAATCTTTACCATACAGGCAGCAGGTATGCCAGATGGTGGACCTTCTTTTTTTTCTTTTTTCTCTTGGTTATTTCCCATTTTACATCTGGAAGGGGGAAAAGAAAGAGAATTCAAAACAGAGCACTATTTTCCAGATTTTCTCTGACTCACAAAAAGAAATCTAACAGGGAATACTACCACATGTGGCCAGCGTTTTGCTCGGACCAATGTGTACCTTTGTTCCACAAGGGTTTGCTTACAGGTGGCCGGTGATCTTGGGACCACCTTATCCTGGCATGGGAGTCTTTAAGGCTCACGATAACTGCCAGTGAATGCCCTAATGACTTTTACTGGTCAACATGTGCCCATGGGGGGGGGCTGTTATATTGACTCAGAGCTCTTTGAAAATCAAATTACCTCTTTAATATCTCAAATGCCCAAATCCAGACACCAAACTGCAGTTCACCAAATAGTTATTAGACATTGCTCCTAGACAAAGGATCAAGCAGAAATCTAAGATTCGCCTTAATCTAGCAAGTGATTTTCAAACAATATGCCAAACAAAACTTAAGAAAATGTAAGAGAGCAAAAAAGAATAGGCAAAGGCTCATTTTTTGGACATAGAGTACAAATGTGTCAGGTTCAGAAAGGAAAACCTCTCTTTGCTAGCTTGTGGTGTGAAGTCCAGGTCTCCTACAGTTGACTGGACTCAGGGCTTCAGAAAATTCTGCCAGACTAAGGTCATGGAAGCTCCAGATACACACCCAAACTCCCCAAAGAATCAAACTACTGGTTGGGGGGAACACTTAGCTCAGGTGGCATAATACAGTTTATTAAAAAAATTCTACATTCTACTTTGGTGAATAGTTATCTGGGGTCTTAAAAGTTTGTTAGGGACCATTTAAGATACTTTACCAGGACCATTTAAGATACTTTACCGGTCTCAAGCTGTAGAGAATGAAGAAAACAAAGGACAAAAGGGGAAGATTTGTCCAAAGGACTGAGGGACCACAGCTACCACAGCCACCAGTCTGAGTCCAGCACAACTAGACGGTGCCTGGCTACCACCATCGACTGCTCAGACAAGGATCATAGCAGAAGGCCCTGGACACAGCTGTATAAAAATGTAGAACAAAATTCTAACTCACACATACACAAAAAAAGACCAGATTTACTGGTCTGACAGACAGGAGAAACCCTAAGAACATGGCCCAGAGACACCCTCATACCTCAATCACTTCTGAAGTTCACTCTTAGGCTAAAGATCACATAGGTCCATAAATCAAAATGAGACTAAGTGGGCACACCAGTCCAGAGGCAAGGACAAGAAGGCAGGAGAGGACGGAAAGGTGGAAATAGGGAGTCGAAGGTTGAGAAGGGGAAAGTGTTGACATATCATGAGGTTGACTAACAATGCCACAAAACAGTAGGTATGTTAATTATTTAATGAGTGAGTAATTTGCTCTGTAAACCTTCGTCTAAAATACAGTGGAAAAAACAAGAAGAAAGAAAATCCTGCCAGACTATGCCATTAATTGTCCTAGGGCAAAATCACCACCAAAGCTATAGTAAAGCAAAAAGGAAGATGTTATTCAGCATATGTTGCAAAGGGCATGCTTCCAGAGCCAAGTCTGCCTGAATCCAAGGAATGTGACAGAAACATCACTATATACTAACATTACAAGGGGGTGAAATCATTAAAAATTTTACCTTTTCACAGATTGGCTAAAAACTGCTAAATCACATGATTCTACACTTTGGATTGTCTTATTGAATTATGATGTACAAATTTCAGAAACAACAGTCAGGAGGATTTTATTAATTCTCCAGCAAATCTATTTACTAAATGTTAATCAAAAAAAAAGAGTGGAAAATATGTGGGTCTTTGTGCTTTAAGTAGTTATTAAAAACCAAAACCCGAACTCACTGTCTTTGAGTCAATTCCAACTCATAGCAAACCTACAGAACCAAGTAGAACTGTTGCACCGAGTTTCCAAGGAGTGCCTAGCAGATTCGTACGGCCAACCTTTGAGTTAGCAGACATAGCTCTTAACCACTGCACCACCAGGGTTTCCATTTATGCTACAGTTTCCCTGAAAGATGTTTTCAAGGTTGTCTCAGCTATTACTTTTAGACCTCAAGACCCAACTGATACATTCTTGTGAGTCCTTGTGAGCCCAGCTCCAGCTGGATCACATTATTTATATTTAAGGACAGGGAATAATCGCTCCAATTTTATCTCACAAGTCAGAAAACAAACCAAACCCACTGCTGCTGAGCCAATTCCAACTCATAGCTACTCTGCAGGACAGAGTAGAACTGTTCCACCAAGTTTCCAAGGCATGCCTGGCAGATTCAGACTGCTGACCTCAACGGTTAGCAGGTGTAGCTCTTAACCACTAGCCACCGGGGTTTCTGTCAGTCAGAAGGAAGTAGTAAACAACGCAAAAGGAGAAAAATCAAAACAAGCTTCTGCTCAGTTACTAATGTTGTAACTGTTAATATAAACTGATGTAGATTTTATAAAACAATTTTGTTAGTATTTACATTATCTTTAAAAAATTACATTTAAACAATTCATCACATATTATTCTGTGATTAAAATCGATTAAAACAACATTACTAAGGATTCTGTATGGTCTGGTATCAAAGGAGATCCATGGGGTGGGGAATGACACCCCAGTGACACCACTGGGAATTAGTCTTAACTTCAAAGTATGTCACAGACACTGGTTTGTTCTTTTTTAATTTTTTAAGAGTGTGGAATCAAATTTATACTAAAAATATTTTCCTTTTAATTTCAAGAGAGCTTTTCTTACCCAGGAACTTAAAAATTCTTGACCCCAGGTTAATCTGATAGTGGTCCTTTTTCTCCCTTACGCAAAGTGGCTAATCTAACTATCCTTTCCCTGTTCCAAAGAGCAGACCATAACAAAACTATTAATCTATGATTAAACGAGAACGACTGACTTCATTAAATTTTTAGTATCAAGCCTACAAATGGAGGGAGGGAGGCAAGCTCCCCCTCCTCCACCCACCCCAATTACCTTTTTGAAGTTAACTCAGTAGCCATTGAGTACTTCATCACACTGGAAACCTCCGTTTTTAAGTAAAAGTTATTTAAGTAAGTGTCTGTAAAGTTAATCAAGTCTCTGAATTCCCCATTCTCTAGGATTCCCTTCCCATGAGGAAACGCTTCTCCTATTTGAAAATTGTTTATTAAGTCATACAGCAACCAAATATAGTTTGAATATATGATTGTATGTTAACCAAAAACCCAAACACTGCTGTCAAGTCGATTCCAACTCATAGCGACACTACAGGTCAGAGCAGAACTGCCCCATAGTTTCCAAGGAGAGGCTGGCGGATTTGAATTGCCAACCTTTTGGTTAGCAGAAGTAGCAATCAACCCACTATGCCACCAGGGTACATTTTAAATTTCAGTATAGTCAAATTTATGTTCCTTTTTCTTCAGCGTTTCCAAGCATATTGCCTACTTACAAAAACATTCCTTGACAATTTCCAGCACATTTTTGGGTTTCTTTTTCAGATTTAAATCTCTGACCCATCTGGAATTTATTTTGGAGTTAACGAGGGAAGGAGACAGCCAGTATCTATCTTTCCAGATGGCCGGCTGTTGTCCCAGCGTCACATTACCGAAACCCTGCGTGGGTTCGGAGAAGCAGCCCCTTATCGGCTCCAGCCCGCCAGACCATTTCCTGGCTCGGTCAGGCTCCGCCCCCGCCTGCTGCGGGCTCCACCTGCCAAGCGTCCACAGGCCCGCGCAGCCGTGGTCCGCCGCCCCGCGGGGGCCTCCTGCGGGGGCCCCGTCCGCTCTCTGGCGGCGCTCCTCCTCAGCCCTAGCCCTAACCCTAGCCCAGGATGGTCACCCCAACCCCATTCCCTTGCAGCGTTCCCTCCCTCCTTCTACGGCCCTGCCCTCTTCCTTCATCGTCCCCTTTCACCTCTCCTCACCCTCGCCCTCCCTTCTGCGTCCCTCGCTTCATCCCTCCGTTTGTTCCCCCTCTTCACCAGCCCCCCTCCCACGACGCAGCCCTTCCTGCGCCCCGAACCCATTTTCCCCCACCCGCACCCTTTACTCTTCTGGTCCCCGAGGCGGGGCCTCTCCTTCACATCTGTCCAGGGTGGGGCTTTCCGCTAGATAATTTGAATAAAAGGCGAGTTCTCTGTTATTTGCATAGAAGTGGGCGAGTCCCTCTGAGCGGCCTTATTTGTGTGGTGGGGCAGGACTCTGCTCCGCCCTATTTGTGTGTAACCGGGTGTCACTTGCTCTTGGGGCCGATTTCCCTCTGCCTTCCTTCTGCCTTCCTTCCGTCTTTCTTCCGGTCCGGTGCCACGGCTTTCACCCGCCGCTATGGTTCCGGTGCTTCCGAAGCGGCGGCGAGTCCAGGATGGAACCCCTGCCGGAGCCACTGCCTCCTCCACGCAGCCCTCCACGCGCTTCCCCGGCTTAGCCATCTACCTGGCTGAGCCTCGCATGGGCCGCAGCCGCCGGGCTTTCCTCACTCGTCTGGCGCGCTCCAAAGGCTTCCGCGTCCTGGACGAGTACAGGTGCGCGCGGTCTGAGTCCCGCGTGGCGTCTTGCGCTGCAACCCGAGCTGCGCCAGGGACCTCTGGTACAGAGGGCTGCCACCTCCGGCGCCAGAGTGGTGTTCTGCGAGGGTACTGCGGCTCCTCACGGGTGCTTGCCGGGTCCTCCAAGGGCCAGGGTGGTGATGCTAAGGGATTTTGTACCGACGAGTGCACCTCAGTGTGGGGGACACTAGCTCCTGAGTTGGGGTAACAGAGAGACAGTTGTATCCTTGTAATATTGCTGTAGCACCCGGTGGAGCCAGAGGTGGTGGTAATGCAATATGGATAAAATATGCATACGGAATTCTGGAGCAGAGCAGCCACTTCCCCATAAGGTGGTTTCTATGAGGCCTTTTCACAGCTGAGGATATTGAGAATCAGAGATGTGGAATGATTAATGCGCAGCTGATGGAGGTGGAGGGGCACCTGATGTGTTTGATTGCAAGTTAGTCCTAGTACTTAATCATCACACCCTCAGTTTCCTCTTCTGTAAAAGGGTGCTATTACCAGTTAGGAAGTTCTTCAGGATCCTTTTCAGAATTGAAAGGAGAAAACTGATGTCAAAGGCTTCCTAAAGGACCACGTGGGTGTAAGGAGTAATTATTAATAAACAGGGATTGTAGTTTATTTTCTTTTATGCAGGTAGCAGTCCTTCTGCCTTAGGTGAGTCCCATCTTGCCCTGTGGCCAGACTGACTTCTCTGGAGACTGAGTCTGCAGTCTCCTCTCTGGCCAGGACTAACACAGTGATTTAAGTGAAGACTTCCTATTAGAAGGTTACCATCATCAGTTGCTAGGAATGGTGTCTGCAGAGCACCAGAGCCGGGAGTATCCACCAGTTTAAAGCTGGGACAGCCATCGAACCAGAACCTGGCCCCTTTGCACCATTTCTCTGATTTTGTTATTGAATATTCCCAGGAGCCACTCCTGTGCCAGACCTACTCAGAGAGATGATGGTAACAGCTAACATGAGATAGCAGCTTACCGTGTCCCAGGCACTAAGCCCTTTTGCTTAACTCATTTAAACTGTTACAACAGCCCAATAAGGAAGATCTGTTATTACCTCTCCTTTACTGAGGAGAAAATTGAACTACAGGAAAGTGAGTGACATGTCCAAGCAAGTATGTGGCAGATCTTGGATCCAGACCGCAGTAGTCTGGCTCCAGGATTTGTGCTCATACCCTACCAGTTCGATGAAGACCTGGTCCTCAAGGGGCTCTTTCCCTGGGGTGCAGGGGAAGGGAGCCAGACAAGTTCTCAGAGTCAGGCTGGATTTGTGAGCCTAGCAGAAGTAGAGGCCATAGTTCAGTGGTTGCCAGAGTGGTGGAGGTGTATGTCTGCCAGAAGAAGGTGGCAGTCGAAGAATAAATATGTTCTCACCAGCTAGAAAGGACAGCAAAAGCAAAGACTCAGAGGTGCCGAGTGAAGTAGGAGGTATGGCGGGGCCTGGAGAAAGGCTCTGGTCCTTACCTTCTTCCCCCGTCCTCTGGCCCAGTTCTGAGGTGACGCACGTGGTGATGGAGCAGACCTCGGCAGTGGAGGCTGTCTGCTGGCAGGAGCGCCAGGCGGTGGCTGTTCCTACAGATGGCACCCTGTCAAAACTGGTGAATGTGAGCTGGCTCACAGAGAGCCTGGCTGCTGGGCAGCCTGTACCCGTGGAGTGCCAGCACATCCTGGAGGTGAGCAGGGTATAGGATCAGAAGTGGGGCAACAGAGAGTCCCCTGATGCAGGCCGGCCATGGCTCAGCTGGGACTGGGAGATGTGACAGCAGCGCTTCAGTGTCCTGTAGACAAGGCAAACAGTAAGGACTCTGTCCCAGGCCCCTGGGGGGCCCTCAGAAACCAGTTGTGGGGCCACAAGAGAGGTGTCTGTTCTCAGTGCTGGTGTAGCCTCCTTGGGATTCTGTTTATTTTTAGCATCTTCAAGCCTTCTTCACCAAGTGGTTGAGATTGATCCCAAGGGAGATGACCCACAAGAATCAGCAGAAGTCCATCCCAGGAAACTCTGAGGTTCATAGCCTCTGTCCCACTTCAGCATTCCTGGGCATGGCTGGAGCTGCAGCCCCTTAGGAGCGAGGTGCCTGTATCCAAACCCTGGCTCTGCCTGTGAGGTGGAAGGCATGTCCCCTGATCTCTGCGGCCTCATTCCCCCTTCTGAGTGTCCACTCCATGTGACTGGGAGGACGTGGGGAGATGGGGCACTTGCGGGAGGGGGAAGAGTGCCCTGTTAATGTTGTGGTCATTGTCACTACTGCTCCTGATAGTCTGGGAAGGTCTGCAGGACTGCACAGCCCTCTGCCCCAGACGTTGGACCTTTTTCACCCTCTCAGAGTCTCTGCACTCTGTCCTGCAAGCCCAAGAGCCCGAGGAAGGCTGCCCCAGGACAGGCAAGGCTCTTGGGTGCTGCCTGACTCCTTTGCCAGCGTGTACATCATTCCCTGCATCCAACTCTGGGCACTGCTGGGCCTGTGACCTAGTGGTAACCCATGGATTGCCCACCCCCAGGTGGCCAAGCCCAGAGAAGGTACTCCCAGCCCAGCATGGATGCCACCCTATGCCTGCCAGCGTCTCACACCTCTCAAACACCATAACACCAGCCTGTCGGTGAGCCATGGGTCCCCAGCCTCCCTGAGATGGAGTTTCTGCCCCATTCCAGCCCCAGAGGCAGCCTGCCCATCCCACTCCTGACCACAGGTTCTACCCTACAGGAGGCTCTGGAAACATTGGCAGAAGCACTGAGCTTTGAAGGCAGCGAGGGCCACCACCTCTCATTCCGCAAGGCAGCCTCTGTACTCAGGGCCTTGCCCTTCCCAGTCGTATCCCTGAGGCAGTTGCAGGGGCTCCCCTACTTTGGAGAGCACTCCTCCAATGTTGTGCAGGTCAGTGCTCAGGGGGTCCGGCTGTAAAAGGGCTTGCTGTGGATGCAAGGGATGGGGTGAGGATCACAGGCAGTCTCCCAGGAGGACTTGGAGACTGGTGTAAAAATGGCGTGGAGGCAGTGTCTGATTTTCTCCAACCCCAGAAGGGGAAAGGAGAACCAAAATCAACAGCACAAGGCTGATTCCCGTGAGGTGGAGGGCAGACAAGCCTCTTCTCTGCTCCATCTTTACCATTCTGATACCAACTGTCCTTCCCACAGCACTCCGCTTCTCTGATGGGTTCAGTAATTCATTTCAATAGCCACATGGAACTCACAGACCATACTTATAAGTATGAGGTTTATTAGGGAAGTATAGTTACAATGCAGGCTCAGAAACACTCAGAATGCAATTCTTCCATGTGGACAGCCTGTTCGCAACCATGTTCAAGGGCACAGCTCTCCCCAGCCCTGGGCTTCTCCATAAAGCCACTCAGCTTTCTGTCTCCATGGGCCAGGAAGCCCATCACACCATCTCCTGCTGTCAAGTTTCTCCTGCCACCACTTCTCACCGTCTTCAGGGTTACAGCTTGCTGTTTCTCGGTCTCTGCTTCCATGAGCTGCTCAGCACAGGGATCCAGGGTCCACAGGATGCACTCTCTGCCTCTGGTTGTTCTTTCTTGGCGGTGGTAGGATCTTCCTTTCTGCTCTAGAATTGGCTGTCTTTTAAGGCAAAACTAACCAATCCCCTTGGTGGGCAAAATTACCCTATTGTACAGGGTGGGAGTTATAAGACCATGGCTAGAAAGGCCACACAAAAGATAATCAGTTATGCTGCAACTGGTGACAAAGAGGAAGAGTGGGTTCGTGGTCAAGAGCCCAGCCATGGAGACAGACAGGGGTACAAATGGTAACGCTAAGACTTTGGATAAGACACTGAGCTCAGCTTCTTTCCTGATTGTACGCTGGGGAGACACCACTTACCTTAGGACAATGCTCTTATTAGCATCATTGTTGTCAATTCTGAACTGCCCAGAACTGTGGGAAGATAGCAGCCAAGTAGGAGCACCACTTTTTAAGATGCGAAGCATTTGAAGATCCAGCAACTTAAGTCATCCTCTTGTATACTTCCATTGCAAAGAGACATGGTGACAAAAAAGATATTCTTATATGCTTTTAAATGAAGTTGTATGGAGTTCATCATATACATTTGACAGATGGCTATGTGCTGCGGGACTTGTTATTTATCTGAGAAGTGATTTACTTGAGATGAACTCAGTTGGAATTCCAGGCCCCAGGGAATTTGAGACTTGCAGGCTGGAGCCCCTGTGCCCTCCAGCTGTGTGGGAGCAGTTTTGTTCATCCTCCTTGGCGTGGCCTGCTGCTTCCCACAGCTTCCATTTCAGGGCTCACTGGATCCATGGACCATGAAGTGCCTTCTATGCCGGGTGCTGGTGGCATAGACCCCAGTCCTTGGGCCCCAGCTCCACCCCGATGTCCTTTTCCTTCTCTTTCTCCCCTGTTAGGCTTCCATGGGACCAGATGTTTCCACTGGAATAAGTTTTATGTTGTTTCTCTTCTCACAGGAGATGCTGGAACATGGAGTGTCTGAAGAGGTAGAGCGAGTGCGGTGCTCAGAGAGATACCAGACCATGAAGGTGTGTGTCAGGCAGGACTGGAGTCCAGGGGCTGCTCCTGTGCCCACGGAGTCCCTCCAGGGCCCTTGCACTGGTAACCAGCTCCCAAGGACCACAGACAGCCCAGTTTTGCCTGAAGATGGTGGCATGGTCCATAAGCTCTGCAGAGAGCATGAACAGGCCTCTGGGCCAATTTTAGCATGTCCTCAGAAACAACTTCTGTCAGTTTATTTTGGGCCATACTTTTTATTTCTTTGTATGCTTTGTGAATTTTTTGTTGTTGAAATCTGGATCTTTGAATATTATGATGTGTTTGTTAACTCCAGAAGTCAGATTTTCATCTTTTCCCAGGGTTTCCTGTTCTTGATTGTTGAAGGCTACAGTTGTCTGTTTCATGACTTCTCCAAACTCTTTCTTGCAGACTTTGTTTTTTGTCATGTGTGATTGCTTAAGTCTCTGTTACTTTAGCTTTCTGCATTCCTCAGTAGGCATAGGCACTTGTAACTGTCTTCATTTTCCAAAGAAACTCACGGATTTTTCCCCCTGACTTTGGCTGATCTACTGTATGTCTCTCTGTCCTGTAGTGCCATTATAAGTCTAAATTGATGCTAAGGCAATTGGTTTTGGTTTTTACTGTATGTCTCAGTTATAATCTCTTCCCTGACTTTTGGTGCTCTGTTGATGTCTCAACTATATGCATTTTTTCTGTCATTTTGTTTTTTTGTGTCTTATACCTTCTTTGTCTCTCACTTCCTGCAATACTTTTGTATTTCCTTGATATTTGTAGTGAACCATTTTAATTCTCTTTGCCTTTTGTGTATGTGCTTTAGGTATTTTTTCTGTAGTTATCATGAGGATTATAACAACCTGGTTTAATTTGGTATCAAATTAACTTCACTGACATTCAAAAGCTAGACCTACACTATCCCTCTAAAGCCCCAGTGGTGTAAGGTCCAGAGCTATGGCTGCTAACCAAAAAAAACCTACACTGCCATCAAGTCAATTCCAACTCATAGCAACCCTATAGGACAGAGAAGAACGGCTCCATGAAATTTCCAAGGAGTGCCTGGTGCATGCAGGTGCCTACCTGAATGTACTTAACTACTGTCACCCAAGGGTTTCTGCTAATTAAAGGTCAACAGTTTGAATCCATCAGCTGCTCTTTGGAACACTATAGGGCAGTTCTGCTCTGTCCCGTAAGATTACTTTGAGTTGAATTCCACTTGATGACAACAGATTTTTAGCCTGGGTTATGCTGCCTTTGTGGAAGGAGTTTGGTAGTGTTCTTCCGCTTCTGTATTTTTGAAGAAATTGAGTAGGATTGGTGTCAACTCTTCTCATAATGTTTGGTAATGTTTCTCCAGTGCTACAGCCATCTAGTCCTTGGCTTTTTGTTGGTGGTGATGGTGGCAATTTTTGGTGCTTTTTATGTTTAAAATGTAATTGTTTTTATTATTGTACTTTAGATGAAGGTTTACATAACAAACTATTCTCATTAAACAATTAGTACACATATTGTTACCAACCCCATAACACGTCAGCACTCACTTCTCCTGACCTTCGGTTCCCTGTTACCAACTTTCGTGTCCCTTCCTGCCTTCTAGTCCTTTCCCTGGGCTTGTGTGCCCCTTTGGTCTCATTTTGTTTTATGGATCTGTCTGATCTTTGGTTGAAGGGTGACTCTCAGGAGTGACTTGCTTACTGAGGTGAAGGGGGTCCATGGGCCCTATTCTTTGTCTTCCTCCAGTCTCTGTCAGGCCACTAAGTCTGGTTTTTGTGTGTGTGTGAGTTGGAATTTTGTTTTACCTTTTTATCAAGCTCTATCTGAGACACTCTGTTGTCATCCCTGTCAGAGCAGTCAGTGGTAGTAGCCAAGTACCATTTAATTGGGCTGGACTCAGTCTGGTGGAGATTGTGGTAGTTTACCTTAACTTACCTCTTTTGGACTAATCTTTCACTTATGCCTTTGCTTTTCTTCATTCTCCCTTGCTTCTGACAGGTGAGTCCACAGAGTATCTCAGCCACTCACAAGCTTTTAAGACCCCAGATGTGTTGGTGGCAATTTTTTGTGCTGTCTTCAAGCTCTTCTTTTTTAATGGGTGTGTTTAAATTTTTTGTCTCTGTGTTAGTTTTGGGTAGGTAGTGTGTTACTAGTAATATCCATTTCATCTAGGTTTTCAAATTTGTTGGAATGTAATTTTCCATAGTAATCAGTTATGATCTTCCTTATCTCTCTTGAATCAACTGTAATATCAGTTCTGTTTCTTAATTTGGTTATTTGCCTCTTCTAGTCTTCTTTCTTTTGTCAGTCTAAGCAGTGGTTTGTCTATTTTATTGATCCTTTTGAAGAACCAACTTTTGGTTTTGTTGATGCTTTCAGTTTTGTTTATTTCTGTGATGATCTTTATGGTTTCCTTTTTTTTTGGTTGCTTTTGTCTTTGGCTGTTTTCCATATGTTCAAGTTATCAGTGTAAGTTAATAATTTGGGAATTTCTTTTTTAATGTAGGGACTTATTGTTATTAATCTACCTCTTAAAAAATAAAAACCTGTTGCTGTTGAGTGAATTCCAACTCATAGTGACCCTATAGGATAGAGTAGAACTGCCCCATAGGGTTTCTAAGGAGTGTCTGGTGAATTAAAATCACTAAACTTTCTGTTAGCAGCTACAGCTCTTAATCACTGTGTCACCAGGGTTTCCAGTTTCCCCCAAGTACTGTTCTTTCTGTGTCCCAAAGATTTTTGGTATGTCATGTTTTCATTTTAGTTTGATTCTCAGAATTGCTTAATTTTGCTTGTGATTTCGCCTATGACCCTACAGTTTTTTAGAGCATGTTATTTAGTTTCCATGTTCCTCCCTGCACCGCCCCGCTCATTTTTCTTGTTGTGATTTCTGGCTTAATTCTGTTATGGTCATAAAAGATGCCTTGTATCATTTCAGTCTTTATAAATTTGTTGAGACTTGTTTTGTGTCCTTGCATATCGTGTATTGTAGAAGATGATCCATGATCACTGGAGAAGAATGTGTTATTATTCTGATGCTGGGTGGAGTGTTCTGGGTTTGTCCATTATGTCCAGTTGGCCTAAGGTTTTATTTAAATTATTGTCAATATTCTTAGTGGTCTTCTTTTTAGATATTCTGTCTCTAATTGAAATTGGTGTGTGGAATTTTCCTACTATTGTTGTGGAATTATCTATTTTTCCTTCATATTAGTGTTTGTTTTATATATTTTGGTACATTGCTGTTAGATGCATATGTGTTCTTGCTGGATTGACTCCTTTATTTTTATGTGATATCTTTCTCTCCTGTAATAGATTTTGATTTAAAGTCTATTTTGTACAATATCAGTCTGGCTATCCCAGCTCTTTTTTGTTAACTGGTTGCATGACGTATTTTTCTCCATCCTTTTGTTTTCTACTGGTTTGTGTCCTTGTGTGTAAAGTGTATTTCCTATAGACAACACAAGGATGGATTTTGTTTTCTTTAATCCATTCTGCCACTCTCTACCTTTTGCAAGAGGCTTGTAGACCATTTACACTTAAGGTCATTACTGAAAATGAAGTAACTACCGTACTCATTTTACTATTTGTTTTTTGAAAGTTTCTTTTTTTTTTTTTAATTCTGACTATTGTTTTTGTTTGTAGTTGGGTGCTTTCTTGTGCAAAGCTATTTGTTTTCTTCTTGTGATTTCTTAGTGATTACTGCGTATATTACATTATGCAGTTTACATTTGTAACAATGCTTAACATATAAAAAACAGCTAACATACAATCTTAATGTAATCTATTTCTGATAGCTCCTTCCTTTCATTTCTGTAGCTGTTTCTCCATTAACATCAATAGATGACCTAGATTCAGTAAGTTTACTTGGTGCTTATTTGTTACAAATTTGGTATTGTACTATTTGTGAGATTTAATTATTGTATTCATATCTATTCCCTGAAAATACCATGTACTTGTTCCTTATGATTGCTGTGTTGTTGGTTTTTTTTGAGATCTCTCTACCTCTCTTACTGTTTTTTTTCCCCTATATACACCAAACCAAAACCGAAACCTACTGCTGTCAAGTCATTCCTGAGTCATAATGACCCTATAGACAGAGTAGAACTGCCACGTAAGAGTTTCCAAGGAGAAGCTGGTGGATTTGAACTGCTGACAGTTTGGTTAGCAGTCATAGCAGTCAACCACTACACCACCAGGGTTTCCTTCCTGTATATAGATAATGAGTATTTATTTAGTGCTCTTGTCTTTCCATTTGAAGTACTCCTTTGCTTATTACTTGCAGAGCTTTTCTGGTAGTGGCAAAGTCTCAGAGCTTCTGTTTGTTAGGGAACATCAAAATTTTACCCTTATTCTTGAATGACAACTTTACTTGAATTCTTAGTTGACAGTTGTTTTTGTTCAGTATTTTATAAATGTTACTCCATTGTTTTTTAGGCCCCTAAAGTTTCTCGGAAGAAATCTGCATTGATTCATGTTAAAGACCTTGAGTTTCTCTTGCTGCTTTCAGGATTCTCTCTTTGTCTTTGGTTTTAAAAATTTTGTTAGGCTGTGGTACAGAGTTCATTTTTTATGTCTCTTCTGATTAGGGTTCATGAAGCTTCCTGTGTTTCCTATATTTGCAGGCATTGTTCTCTGTTCAGGTCTAAGAAATTTTCACTGATTAACTCTTAGAAAATTGTTTCTATGCCTGTCTTAGTTACCTAGTACTCGTATAACAGAAATACCACAAGTGGATGGCTTTAACAGGCAGAAATTTATTCCCTCATAGTTTAGGATGCTAGAAGTCTAAATTCAGGGCTGTAGCTCCAGGAGAATGTTTTCTGTCTCTGTCAGCTCTGGGGAAAAGTCCTTATCATTCTTTGTGCTAGTCGAGCAGTCTCTCCAGTGCAGTGATACCAGGTCCAAAGGATGAATGCCAATCCTGGCTCTTCATTCCTGCTGGTGAGAGTTGTTACTCCGCTCTACTCAGTTTTCCTTTTTATATCTCAAAAGATACTAACTCAACATACAACGTAACCCTGTAGATTGTGTCCTGCCGCCTTAACTGACTGTACTCCATCCTCATTAATATCATAGAAGGTAGGATTTACAACACAAAATAATCATATCAGATCACAAAATGGTGGACAACCATACAGGGCTAGGAATCACAGCCTAGCCAAGTTGATACACAGATTTTAGGGACACGGTTCAATTCACAGCAATACCTTTGTTGTTGTCATAAAAAAAAAAAAAAAAATGCCAGTGCCATCAAGTTGGGTCCAACTCATAGTGACCCTATACGTCAGAGTAGAACTGCCCACAGGGTTTCCAAGGAGCACCTGGCTGATTTGAACTGCCAAACTTTTGGCTAGCAGACATAGCGCTTAACCCACTATGCCACCAGGGTTTCGTATTGTTGTCATGGTGTTCTGGAATTCCAGTAATTCTAATCTTAGATTTCTTAATTAAGCATCATATTTCCTTTTAAATTTGTTTGCTTTTCTTTGTTTTTTTGTTTTTCAGGACTTGATGAGGTCAGTTACTTTGTCTTCTAGTTCATTTATTGTATCTTCTGTCTGCTTGACTCTATCATGGACTGTTTCTCTTGCTTTTTCTAATTCTTTTGCTTTTTTCTTCAGTTCTGGTAACCCTAGTGGCATAATGGTTAAGTGCTATGGCTGCTAACCAAAAAGCTGGCAGTTTGAATTCACCAGGTGCTCCTTGGAAACTCTATGGGGGCAGTTCTACTCTGTCCTATAGGGTTGCTATAAGTTAGAATTGACTTGACAGCAATGAGTTTGGTTTTGGTTGATTATTCAGTTCCAGATCTTCTCTCTTTTTTTCTTCCCTCTGTGTTTTCAGTGTCCTTGTGGAGTCTCTTCATTTCATTCCTCTGTTTGGTTCTTGATGTCTGCTAGTTTGTTTTATGTGTAATTTTTGCTTTTTAAAATACATTTAGCACCATAGTCTGAAAATTTTCAATTCTTTGAGTTAGTTTGGGTTTTGATAGGAGAAATTTGCTGTTCATAGTTCACTTTTTTGTAATTGTGATTAAGTGAAAGTATGCAATCCAAATCAATTTTGCATGCCTGCCTATCTGCAACTACTTCTGCTTTCCTTGCCCTATGACAGCACACTCCTCCTTTTCATTCTATACTTGTCATATCCTCTTAACAACTCCTGTCCTCTCCTCTTCACACTCTTCTCTCCCACCTAGAAAGACACCAGTAGGACAGCAGCCTATAAATGCATAGAACTATGAAGTGCACACATCATATGGTCACACCATGTCCCCAAGTCTAAATCATTTTTGTCTGAAGAGTTAACCTCAGTAGTGTTTTCTAAACAGGGGCAGCAGCAGGTCTAGGGGCCATGCTCCCAGGGGATCCCCAAGCCATCAGACCATCAGCTGTGGTCTTTTTGTAGAGTTCCTCAGCTGCACCCCTCTTTTTCTTGTGTTGCCACAGGGACTCAATACTGTACACCCCATCATGACTGTCTTTGATGGTGGCTGCGCACCACATACATCTTTGTCTAGTTCAAATTTTCAAGGGGAATTCTATCAATCTCTCTCCATTCAGGATGATGTAGGTAATGGGCTTTGCATAGATGCCACTTATTGCATTGAGGAGCTTCTCTTTTCCTATTTTGCTGAGAGTTTTTAGCATGAATGGGTGTTGGACTTTACCAAATGTCTTTTCTGTATCAATTGATGCAGTCAGGTGATTCTTATTCTTTGTGCTATTTATGTGGTTGAGCATATTAATTGTTTTTCTGATGCTGAACCAGCATTGTATCTCTGGTATGAATCCAACTTTGTTGTGATGAATTATTTTTGTGATATGTTGTTGAATTCTTTTGGCTAGGTATTTTGTTGTAGATTTTTGCATCTAGGTGCATCTAGGTTCATGAGTGATACTGTTCTGTAACTTCTTTAGTGGGATCTTTCCCTGGCTTTAGTATCAGGGTTATGCTGGTGTCATAGAATAAATTTGGGAGTGTTCCATCCCTTTTTAAGCTGTGAAATAGCTTCAGTAGTATTGGAGTTACCTCTTCTCTAAAAGTTTGGTAGAACTCTCCAGTGAAGCCATCTCGGCCAGGACTTTTTTAGTCAGTAGTTTCTTGATTGTTTTTTTCAATGTCTTCCTTTGTGTTGGGTTTATTAAGTTGTTCTATCTCTCCTAGTGATAATTTGGTAGGTAATATGAATCTAGGAATTTATCTATTTCCTCTAAGTTTTCAAATCTGTTAGAGTAACAGTCTTTCATAGTATTCGCTTATACTTTTGATTTCAGTTGGGTCTGTTGTGACATCTTCCATCTCATTTCTTATTTGAGTTGTTTCCTGTTTTTCTTTTGTAAGTTTAGTCAATGGTTTATCAATTTTGTTGATCTTGTCAAAGAACTATCTTTTGGTTTTGTTAATTTTTTAAAATTGTTCTTCTGTTCTCTAATTCATTTAGTTGTGCTCTAATCTTTATTGTCTGTTTTTTTCTGGTGCCTGAGGGGTTGCTCTGTTGCACTGTTTCTACCTGTTCAAGCTGTAGGGCTAATTCTTTAGTTTGGGCCTTTTCTTCCTTCTGGATGTTTACATTTATAGATATCAGTTGACCTCTGAGCACTGCTTTTGCTGTATCCTATAGGTTCTGGTAGGATGTATTTTCATTCTCATTTGATTCCATAAATTTCTTTAATTTGTCCTTGATTTCTTCTATAGCCCATGGATTTTTGAGGTGTTCATTTTCTGTGAGTTCAGATTTCTAGCCATGTTTTCTCTGCTTTTGATTTCAACTTTTATGGCTTTATGGTCTGAGAAGATACTTTGCAATAATTCAGTGGTTTGGATTTTGTTTAGACTTGTTTTATGCCCTAACACATGGTCTATTCTGCAAAATGTTCTGTGTGCATTGGAAAAGAAGGTGTACTTATCTGTTAATGCCTAAAAAGTTTTGTATATGTCAGTAAGGTCTAGTTGGTTAATTGTCACAATAAGATCTTCTGTATTTTTACTGAGCTTTTTTCTGGATGATCTGTCCATTACTGAAAGTGGGATGTTGAAGTCTCTGTTACTGTTGAGTGTTCTATCTCATTTTTCAATGTTATCAATATTTGCTTAATGTATTTGGTATTGGGTGCATAAATATTTAATTTTGTTATGTCCTGTTTATGTATTGAAACTTTCAGCTATAAATATTGACCATCCTTGTCCATGATGGTGGATTTTACATTAAAGTCTATTTTATCTGAGATTAGTATTGCCACTCTTGCTCTTCTTTGTATATTGTTGGCTTGGTGTATATTTTTCCTTCCTTTGATTTTCAGTTTGTTCATATCTCTAAGCCTTAGGTGTGTTTCTTGTAAGTAATGAATAGATGGATTGTGTGTTTTTATCCACAGTGCCATTCTCTGTCTCTTTATTGGAGCACTCAGTCCATTTACATTCAGTGTAATTATTGATTGGTATGTATTTAGTGCTGTCATTTTGATGTGTTTATTTTTGTGTTGATGTTTTCTTTGTTCTTAATCTGTTCTGCATCATTCTTTATGAGTTGACTTTTCATCTTTTTCAGTGTTGGTTTTGTGTTTATTGAGATTGCTGTACTGTGCTTCTTGTTTTGATATGTCTCTTTGTTATTTTGCTTTGTGGCTACCCTTATAATCCTCCTTAATATTTCTAATTTTAAACCAGACTTTGACTTCTGCATACTTTATGATTTCCTCTCCATCTGAAAAGTTTGTAACTACTATACTATATCTCTCCTTTTAGTGTGATGATGTCATAGTTTTTGTGATATGGTCACTGGTTCTCTTCTTTTAATATTGTAGTTTTGATTGAGCTTTTTGACTTCCCTAAGTGAGTAGGATTCTGGATACTGTGTCCTGCATTGCTTCCTTAAGTATATACTTTATGTTTTTGTTTTTCTAAGCAAAAAGCTTCTTTCAATATTTCTTATAGTTTTGGTTTGGTTCTTACAAAGTCTCTAAGCTTCTGTTTATCTGTAAATATCTTAATTTCACCATCATATTTGAGAGACAGTTTTGCAGGTATGTAATTCTTGGTTGGAAGTTTGTCTCCTTCAGGGCTTTGAATGTGTGAACTCTAGTGATTGGCCCCAGGTGGACTCTATGAGGTGGCAGGCTCTGCCTCCCGGTTGGCAAAGGTGGTGACCTACTTGAGTCCCTGGGGGACGGTCAGCCAGTGAAGGGTGGAGGGGATGCCACCAGGCCTCTCAGTAGTCAGTTCTCCAGGTGGTCTTATTTTAAAAAGGTGCTTTACTGCTAAGTGAGGAGCTGTCCAGAAGGTGCCAACACCAGTCAGACCCTCAGGTGTGGCAGGCTCTGCCTTCTGGCTGACAACAGAAGCACTTCATAGGCTGTCCCCATATGCTATGAAGTAGGTCAGAGCACAGAGGGGTCAGGGCCTTTCTGCCATCCTCTACCAGGACCACCCGTAAGTCTAGACATGAATTGTCTGAAATGCAGCTTTTCTGCTGGAGAAGCACTTGCCAGACAGGGACTGCTGCTGCACTTGAGAATCAGCCCCAGGTAAGGCCCCCAGCTGGATGACTCTACCTCCCAGTCAACCAAGATGGCATCCTGGCTCAGCTGCCTTTCTGGCTATGAAATAGCAGAATCTGTGGTGCAGCTCAGGAAAGAGAGAGTGGAGAGGCAGTGGTACCCACAGTCAGCAGGGGTTCTCAGTATGCGGCTATCCCACACACAGTCTCTCTGCTGCTCTATACACTTTACTTAAGCACTGCAGTTCAGTGTATTAGCCTGCATATGCCCAGTCCCTGACTCCTGGATAACAAAGAAGGAGTCAGTACCTGCAGTCCCCCAAAACGGTGAGTCAGTGGAAGCAGGACTCAGTGGCTGCTGCCCCACCTTTGAGAGAGGTAATTACTCCATTACTGGTGCCTAGCCAAATCTGACAACTGTATGCTGGATCCTACAGCTGCCTGTATGTACATGCTGTTCCACTCACTTACCATTTCAGGCCCTACTTCTCAGAGGGAACTGTAGAGACGTGTGTCTAGTCCTCCGTATTGGCCCCATCCCCTTCATGATTTACTGTTGATTGGTCCTTCTTCCCTCTAACTTTGTGTGTTTTACTATTTGTTGTTGTTGTTGTTGCTGTTGAACTTGGGGTATTTTGTTCTCTTTTGTTTTTACTTTAAATTTTTCTGTTTTTTTTTGTGGGGAATTTTTCTTACTGGATGCCATGGTGGTACAGTGGCTACATGCCCAGCTGGTAACCAAAAGGCTAGGATTCACATCCACCAGCCACGACACAAGGGAAAGCTGTAACAGCCTACCTCAGCAAAGACAGCCCTGGGAACCCTACCGGGCAGCTCCACTGTGTACCCCTTCTTCCTACAGGGGTGTCTGCATGTCAGAATCGACATTGGGCTTGGTATGTTTTCCTGAGGACTACTAGAGAGCATGCATCCACAAGTTTTTTCAGTGTTGATTCAGGAGTTCTGGATGCTTGATCCCTGGAATTCAATGCATGGGAAGGAGGGGTTTTAGATGGTCACAGACACTGATGTAAGCGGTGGGGCTCAACCTTCTTGTTGCCCAGGCAGGGGGCTCTCTATTTCTTTCCCTTATGGGCAGCCACCCATTTTCCTAGGGTGTCCCACTGTGGGCAGGAGCCAGCCATTTCCCTCTTCATTGCTTGTCAGTCTGAAGTATTCCCCTTGCCCTGCTGCCCTTGTGCTTCCTCCCAGTAGTAGTGTCCATCCATCTCAGACTGCAGAGAGATTTGAGAGGACTCTTTCAGCGCTGCAGTCTCCTTCCGTCCCCTTCCATTTCCATGGTCTGTGAATTCCCTTGACCAACTTGTGCCCCTTTAAAAAAATCAGGCTGGAAGTTCCTCAGATTGAACTCCCTTTCTTTGTTTTCTGTTTACGGTGTTGCCCAGCCTAGCTCCAAAATGGCTATGATGAGTCTGTGCTCCTAATGCTAGACCTTCTCAGCTTCTGTGCCTTTCCCTCTTTTCTCCTCTATTTCTGGACATACCCGACTCTCCTACCATCACAGCTGCCGTGGAATTCTGAGATCTCAGTCTGTACTTGCTTTTATTCATGTTTCAGTGGGTTCATGGTGGGGGGAGTAAGTGGAAGCATCTGCTGACTTTGCCATCTTTCTTTGCCTTTGGCACTTAATCTTATTAGGGATACTTTGTATGTGACTATTTCTCTCTTACTGCTCTCTTGATTTTTTCCTTATCTTTAGTTTTTGAGAGCTTGTTTATAAAATTGTCTCAGTGTGGATCTCTTTGGGCTCACTTGATATTCACAGAGCTTCTTGAATATGTGAATTCATATTTTTTATCAGATTTGGGAAGTTTTCTGCCACTATGTCTTTAGATAGTCTATCTCTTTCTCTTGTCTGCTGGCATATTCATGAGGCATAAGTTGGTCATCTTCATGGTGTTTCACATTTTCATTAGACTTTACTCAGTCTGTTTTGTTGTTCCCCAGTTTCCACAATTTTGATTACCTTATCCTCTGGATTGTGATTATTTCTTCTGACAGCTCAAATCTGTTGCTAACTCATTCCAGTCAGTTTTTTATTTCAGTTGTGTTTTTCATTTCAAGTATTTCTCTTTGGTTTCTTTTTCTAATGTCTATCTCTTTATTTATACAAGATCTGTTAATTAACTTTACAAACTCATCCTAGAAAAAGTGCTGCATACTTCACTGCTGAATATCACTATAGGTACCTTCAAAGTAGTCACCTTGGAAAGCTATGCACAGACACCAGCACCTAATCCACCCTTCAAAGCAGTTTTGGAACTTTTTCTGGGATGACCATCAGAGCTGTCATCGTATTACCTTTAATGTCCTGAATGCCATCAAAATGTCTTCCTTTTAATATTTCTTTTCTCTTTGGGTAAAGAAAAAAGTTGGTGGCCAGGTGAGATGAGTAGTTAGGGTATTCTAATACAGTTATTTGTTTACTGGCTAAAAACTCCCTGACAGATAGTTCCTTGAGAGCTCATAACGTCGTGATGCAAGAGCCATGAGTTGTTGGCCAAGAGTTCAGGTCATTATGTCTAACTGTTTCTTTCAGCCTTTTCAGCACTTCCAAATAGTAAAGTTGGTTAACTGCTTGTCCGGTAGGTACAGATTCATAGTGGGCAATCCCTCTGATATCAAAAAGGTTAGCAACATTGTTTTGATCTTGGTTTGGACTGACAGAATGTTTTGGTCATGGAGAACTGGCTCACTTCCATCATGCACTTCAGTGCTTTGTTTCAGGGTTGTGTTGGTACACCCCTGTTTCATCACCAGTGATAACACAGCTCAAAACATTGTCTTGCCTCTCTAAAGGGTCTTGGCAAACTTCCACTCTTCTTCACTTTTATTCATCAGTGAGCACCTTTGGGACCATTTTTGCATACCCCTTTCTCATGCCAAGTTTTTCTGTTAAGATTTTCCTGTTTCTCTATCAATGTTTACTTGGTCTGTTATGCTCTTCACAGTCACCCTGTGAGTTTGACATACAATTCCACAAATTTTTGTAATGTTTTCATAAGTTCTGCTTGCTACTGGCTGCCCTGACCTCTGTTCATCAGTGACACTTTCCCCTCAGAAAAATTTTTAATCCATTTATACATTGCCATTTTCTTTATGATATTATCCCCGTAAACTTGGACTAACTTGTCCCTGATTTCACTTCTGTTCTTGCCAAGTTTAACAAGAAATTTAATGTTTGTTCGTTGCTCTGATTGAAGCTCCAACATTCTCCCAACGACACAGAAAAATGCACAACAATAATGAATGCCAGTCAGCAAAACAGTGCCACACATTGACACAAACACAAGTATGAGACACTGATATACTAAGATTATGAAACCTTACCAAATTGTCTGTACAGTGGTGGCAGGTTCCCAAACCTAATTTGCAGACCTTGTATACCATTTTGTTCATTATTTGCCTGATTTTGTTGTTGTTGCTTTTTTTTTCTTTAGTTTGTTGAGCTTGTTTACCATTGTTGTATTACTCAAATCTGTTCGTTGTAAGCTTTCATAAATATAATTTCTCTCTGTCTTGTTCTCTTGACTAGGCCATCATTCCTAGGTTTTTTTTTTGTGTATGTATGCTCTATGATTTTCGTTGTTGTTGAGGCCAGAATATTAGAATTTTACAAGATACCAGCTTTCACAGTGTCCCAGAATATACAGTGCTTCTGACAGTACCATTTTCTGCAAAAAACCCTTAGGTCAGCACAGTCTTCGGAATATGCATACTATTCCCTCTCCTTCCCTGTGGTATCTCTGGCTCAGAAATCAGACCAGGATTTCAGTACGTCAGTGGATCCCAAACAGAAAACACACCCAAATCAATTCATTCTCGGGGGAGCATAAGCCTTAAGTATTTGGCGACCACTCTCTACCCTGCTCTGTGAGGGCTCTGATGTCAACCATGCTAATGTATGAGTCCTTTAGTGGTTCCTAGAGTGAACAGAAAGCGCACACTGATTAACCTACCCTCAGGCAGGTGTAAGCCTCAACCCTTGGTCACTGCACCATCCCCTGCTTTATGAGGGCTTGAATTCTGGCCAGACCAGGATTTCAGTCTTCCTGTCTGCCTCTAGACTGGTCAGAATATACACCCTAAACAGTTTTCTAGCAAGATCTGTCATATGTATTTCAGAGCCAAAGAATTTTCTCTTGCAGGAGAGCCAGGCTTTGGCTAGTATGTGTCCACTGCAACCATGTCTGTCTGCCACACCAGGCGTGGAAGGGCGGAAACAGTGCAATGAATGCTGCCACTCAGTTTGTAACTCCTTGCTGCAGTCCTTTGCCCATGTTTCAGAGTTCTCAGATGACTGAGCACAGACTTCTAGCTGCTTTTTGTGTGGGGAAGATCAGGATCTCACACTACTGTTTTCCCAGAATTCTCAACCATAATCTTTTGCCCTAGGCAGCTGTGGGTTTTTCTGTTTGTCTTATGTTTTTGAGCGATGCCTGCTGCTTTTCTGTCCAGAATGTGTTTTGGGTTCGGCGAAGCAAAGAGGAGCACCTTGTGTCGATCCTTTAGATAGACCGCAGACAAGTGAGAGCCAACAGTTCTTTGTGAGTTAAGTCTGCTCTGCTCCTTCCACAACCAGGGACCGGTGTCTCAGACTGGGAATGTGCGTAGCCATCCTCAAGGCCACCTGAGGACTACCGCCAAGCTGAGAAAGGGATGGGGCAAGGGCCAGAAAGCATTGCCACAAAACTTCTCTACTATTTTTAAGATTTTTTTTTAGCATCCATTTGATTGCTGTAAACTTTTGAATGTTCTGGAATTCTGACAAACTTGTTTCTGACAGTTACTGCTGTTTTTCAGTGTTTCTTTAGGGCAGGACATTTGCAGCTGCCTTCTTTGCCATTTAGTTCACATTTCTGGAGTATTTCTCTCTCTTTTTAATTGAATGAAAGCAGACACACAAAAAACTGCCAACACTACCACTTCCACATTTACAACTTGGTGACATTGATTATTGCTGTCATCGTCCAAAATATTCCGCCATTAACATAAACTCGGTGGCCTTCAAACAAAAACTCTTGTTTCACCCTCCCTTCATCCAACCTATTACCATCAACTCAGTTCCAACTCACAGCGACCCTATAGGATGGGGTAGAACTGCCCCTTAGGATTCCCATGTAGCAACTGGTAGATTTAAATTGCCAACCTCTTGAGTAACAGCCGAGCTTTTACCCACTACACCACAGGACTCCTTCCTGCATCTGCTAATCGTTAATAATCTTTGGTTTCTACATATTTGCTGTTTCATGTAGTTGAGATCATACAGTATTGGCCCTCTTGTGACTGACTTATTTTGCTCAGGATAATGTTTTCAAGGTTCATATTGTGGCATGTATTAGAACTTTTTAACTGTATAATATTCACTTGTATGTACATACCACATTTTATTTATTCATTTGTTGATGGACATTTCAGTTGTTTCCACCTTTTGGTCTCTATGAAAAGTATGATAAACACTGTTGTATACGTTTTTGGCTTTTTGTTTGCATTCCTGCTTTCACTTCTTCTGGATATATATATACACACACATATGTATATGTATACTTATGTATATATGTACGTACATATATACATGTAGCATACATGTTTACATACATATGTACATACAGTGAAACCTGTGAGAGCCAAACTTAGTGGGACTGCATTGGTTTTCTTATGCCTTGAAACTTTTCTGCTGTTGACAGGATGCAGTCTACCACTTTTCCATTACTCTGTATTAGCTGAAAATACAGTAAACCAAATTCATTACCATTGAGTCAATGCCATTTTATAGCAACCCTGTAGGACAGAGTAAAACTACCCCACAGGGTTTCTGAGGCTATAATTGTTTTTTGTAATTTATATTTTATTATGCTTTAAGTGAAAGTTTATGATTCAAGTCAGTTTGTTAAATAAAAACTTACACACATTGTTATGTGACCCCACATACTCCTCATCTCTACCCTGTATTTCCTATGTCCATTGAGCCAGCTTCTATTCCCCTATGCTGTCTCATCTAGCTTCCAGACAGGAGCTGCCCAATTAGCCTCCTGTATCTACTGGAGCTAAGAGTCACTGTCTTCACAATTATCATTTTATGTCTCAGAGTCCAGTTCAATCTTTGTCTGAAGACTTGGCTTCGGGAATGGTTTCAGTTCTGTTAAAGAATCCAGGGTTTGTGTCTTCTGGGAACCCTCTAGTCTATCAGACCATCAAATCTGGTCTTTAGAGTTCGAGTTCTGTACCCCACTTTTCTCCTACTACGTGAGACTCTTTGTTGTATTTCCTGTCAGAGACGGTCATTGGTGGTAACTGGACACCATCTAGTTCTTCTAGTCTCATGCTGACGTAATCTCTAGTTTATGTGGCCCCTTCTGTCGCTTGGGTTCATGTTTTGTGTCTTTGATGTTCTTCATTATCCTTTGCTCCGGGTGGATTAGGACCAGCAGAGGCTGTAAATTTTTACAGAAGCAGACTGCCACAACTTTCTGTCTCTGAACATTGGTGGGTTCAAACTGATGACCTTTTAGTTAGCAGCCTAGTGCTTAATCACTACTGCACCAGGGCCCAGGTACAAGCTCAAACCTGTGTAAGGCAGAAACCTTTCAGAGGAGGAAAGCGGAATTATTTTCCACTAAGAGTAATGGAAAAGTGGTAAATCTGCACCCTGTCAGAGAACGAAAACTTGGCAGACCTGGAAAACCAAGGCAAACTCTTTGAGTTCCACTTCTCACAGGTTTTACTGTATTTGAATTTTCCTTCTCTGACAGGTTTTTACCTTATACAGGTTGCAGCTTTCTTGGGTTTTACTTGGCTTGCTGGATTGTATGGTGATTCTATGTTCAGCTTTTTGAGGAACCTCCAAACTGTTCTACAGTGATGGCATCATTTTATATTGCTATCAGCAATGGATGAAAGTTCTAGTTTTCTCTATAACTTTGTCAGTACGTGTTTTCCACTTTTTGATTACTGCCATTCTTGATTTGTATCTCCCTGCTGGCTAACGATGTTGAATATCTTTTCATGTGTTTGTTGGCCATTTGAATATCGTTTAAGTCCTTAGCCCATTTTTTTGATTGGTCTGTCTTTTTTTGTTGTTGTTGTTAAATTGTAGAAGTTTTATGTATACTGTAGGTATGCGACCTTTATCTAATATAAAATTTCTGAAAATTTTCTCCCATTTGGCAAGTTATTTTTTCACTTTGCTGATAAAGCCCTTCAATGTACAAAAGTATTTAATTTTTATGAGGTCCCATTTATCTGTTTTGTCTTTTGCTACTTGGGCTTTTGTTATCATATCTGATAGTCTATAGCTGAACTCACTTCCAGACCCTTTTGATGGGATGTTCTTTGTCATGTCCAACATTCCAGTGGCCAGCATTGGGTAAAGTCCGAGGCTGCAGTGGACAGGTGAAAGGATGAGAAATCTCACTTATGCATGAAAACACGTCAATCACACAAGAACAAATAAACACATCACACAAGATAAAGTTGGGGCCAGGTAGGACTGTGGTCTCTGATGGAGAATCATGGACACCAGTCTGCTAACACAAGTGTTATTTATAGGCTTTACAGGTAGGAAGTCAACAGGGTACTACATAGCCCAAAATGGTCATGATCTTTGTTACAGAACAAAGGACAGGAACATGCAAATAGCTTTAACCTGAGCTATTATCCTGCAAACAGTTTCAAGGAAATAGCTTTAGCTTTGGGCCTATTATATTATAGATAGCTTAGTCTGGGCTAACAGCTTCAAGGAATAGTTCTTATTATTCTGTAAGTAGTTTCAAGGTGCCAAGCTGAGAGGTACAAAACATGGGGAGAGGGAGGAAGGGGCAAGTGGGCTAGGACACAGCAGCTCCCAACCCGCAGCAGTTCTTCAAATACCTTCAATGTTCCAACGTCTTAAACAGAACATCCTGAACAAAGTGTAACCTTTATTTGGTTGCCACAGAGACAGTTACGTGTGTACAGCTGTATATGTTGCACTGTATGTCTCTGTCCCCTCCTCCTTTACAGTCTTTGTGTATGGCATTCCTGGTACTGTCTTTCTGTCCCCACAGCACATCGTGTCTTTCTTACCTGGTATTGATTGGTCCATGCCACCTGGGCTCTCCTGCATACTGTGTGTGTCTGAGGCAGAACTGCCCCTGGTTTTGTAGCTGAAGGTTGTCAGATAAGTAACCTCAAAGCCAGTGAAAGGTAGCTTTCCTGGGAGGGTAAGGTCATGAGTGCTGTGGGAATTACACGGAAGTGCTCTTGGAATCAACAGGGAGTGCTTCAGCGAGGAGACTTGAGTGGTGTATGAAGGCAGAGATTGGGGAATGAGTTGGAGGCTGCAGACTAGATGAACAGAAGAGCTGTGAGGTGGGGCTAGAAGTCTGGGAAGGCAGAAAGATAGTGCTGTGGCCTAGGATAAATGAAACATCCATGGAATAGCATTTCCTGGGAGGTTCGCGTGTGGTTCTCGCTGTCAGCCCTGGCAAAGGAAGGAAATGTGTGGAGTGACATCAGACTCATGTCCCTTGGCCTTCTGCTGGGCACCCCAGAGTCCAGGAGGCATCCAGGTTGGGAAAAAATTGTATTAATGATTAAAAGCTTATTTTTATAAACAGTGTAATTTGGATTGTCTGATTAGAGTTTTCGTAGGATTCTGTTGACTGCAAGTGGCAGTGACTCAGTCAAGCTGCTAGAGAATTTAGAGAAAGAATGGACCAGAAAATTCAGAAAGGGTAGCTTTTCTGTTGGTCTCAGGAGCCTTGAGTGAGACATCTGCCTCTCTACGTGCTGGCCTCATCCTCCTGTCTTCTGCTGCACAGCGGAAGAGGCACCTCAGAGTTGTCGCTCATGGTACCAGTATCACACATCTTGTCCTCTATAGCTGCATTGGCTTGACTCTTGCCCCTTGGTTGTGGAAGGACTGAATGGCTGGCCTAGGGCAGATCTCCACTCTCGCCAACCAGCTGTAGTTGGGGGAGAAACGTAGATGTGGCTGGCCCAGCACAGGTGACTTGTGTGGGAAACTTGAGTGAGGGCAGCTGCCTTGCTGACCTGTGCTGCATCCACACCACAAACAGAGCTTTAGCCCAAGGGCCAGAAGGGTGACATTGTCTGTCCCAGGACTCAGAGTCTACTAATGCAACCCTCTAGTTTGCTAACTCTCTTTTTTGGTTCTTGTTTTGTTCAGAATATACATGACAATCCATGCACCAGTTCAGCAGTTTCTACATGTACAATTCAGGCACACCGAATACATTCTTCAGTTGTGTGACCATTCCCATCCTCCTTTTCTGAGGTGTTCCTCCCCCATTAACCTAAACTTACTGCCACCAAGTTTCCTAACTAATCTTTTAGGTTGCCGTTGTGGATTTGATCCCATATAGGTAGACCTTAAAAGAGCACCATGCTCAAGGCAGACCCCTTTTACTAGTTAACTATTGTTTGGTTTTAAGAATATAGGGGATGTTTTTGGTTTAAAGTTTAAAGATTACCTCAGGGCAGTGGAAACCCTGGTGGCACAATGGTTAAGAGCTATGGCTGCTAACCAGAAGGTTGGCAGTTAGAATCCACCAGATGACCCTATGAGGCATTTCTACTCTGCCCTGTAGGGTTGCTATGAGTCTGAACATACTCAGTGGTAATGGGTTTTTTTCGGGACAATAATTTCAGGGTTTATCCACAGCGTCCATGACTCCATAAAGTTTGGAGTCTGTGAAAATTTTAAATTCTGCTTTGCATTTATTGCCTTTTGATTATGATTCTGCTGTAGGATCCTTGATCAAAGTGTTTGTAGTGATAGCCAGACACCATCCAGTTCATCTGGTGTCATGGCACAGAAGACAGTTGTTCGTGGAGGTGATAACACATACATTCCATTGTCTCCTGTTCTTGATTCTCCTTCATCCTTTGTTGCTCCAGGAAAGTAGAGACCAATTACTCTACTTTGGATGGCCACTTGTAAGCCTTTAAGGCCCCAGGCACTATGCAGTGAACCAGCAGGTAGAACAGAAGCATTAAACACATACTAGGCCAATTAACTGAGATGTCTCTAAAACGTTAGACCAAGGAACCAAATCCCATGGGATGTGTGGTTGTACATAAGCAGGTTTAGCAATTGTTCTTCTTTTTTTTTTTTGGTCATTCTTGTAAATATGTCAGGAAACTTTAGCCTGTTAACTTTTTACAGGAGTACAGCTTACTGGCAGCACTTAAAATAATTGGCTGTGTAACTTTACCCTTAATACAGTTTTTCCATCACTGTAAACTGAAACTCAATACTCCATAAGTAATAACTCTCCCAGTCCTCCCCCTCCTGCCACAGTAACCACTAATAAACTTTACTTTCTATACATTTGCCTTCTAATTGTATATAGATGAGGTCCTACAATATTACTTCTTTCATGCAGCGTAATGTCTTAAGCTCCATCATACTGTAGCATCTATCAAGACATCATTTCTTCAGCTAACCAAATAGTATTCCATCATATGTATATAACACATTTTGTTTATCCATTCATCTGTTAATGGTCATTTAGGTCCTTTTCACATGGTTATTGTGAATAGTGCTGCCATGCGCATTGTTGTACAAATCTCTTTCAAGGCTTTTGGGTATATACCTATGACCAGGATTGCTGGGTCATATAATAATACTGTTTTTAGTTTTCTGAGAAGCTGGCATTCTATTTTCCACAATGGCTGTACCGTTTTGGTTTTCCACCAGCAATGCGTAAGGGTTCCAGTTTCCCTACATGCTTGCCAACATTGTTATTTTCAGGGTTTTTGTTTTTATCTTAGCCGTGTTAGCGGGGGGTGAAATGGTATCTTATATTTTGATTTACATATCTCTGATGGCTAATAAAAGTTAGTCTCTTATGTTTGGTGGCCATTTGAATGTCTTCTTTGTTGAAATGCCTGTTCAAGTTTTTTACCCATTTTATGACTGAGTTATTTGTCTTTTTGTTAACTTGTTGCAATTTTATATATTTTTTAGCTGCTAAATTCTTACTGGGTTTATGGTTTCCAGAAGTAATCTCCTAGCCTACAGTTTGTCTTTTCATTTTGGTAAAGCCTTTTGGGGAACAAAAGTTTTAATTTTTGTGAAGTCACATTTATTTTTGTCATTTATTGTTTGTGCTTTTGTTTTTATGTTAGATAATCCATTGTAGAAAGCTCAGCTTGGCAGCGTTGCTTCTGCTGGTCTTCTAAGGATTTTATAGTTTTAATTTATGTATTTAGGTCTTCAATCCACCTTGTATTTGCTTTTGTATGTAGTATGAGGCATGAATCCAGTTTCATTTTTCTGCATGTGGAAATCCAGTTTTCCCAGCACCATTTATTGAAGAGATTCTTCTTTCTCCATTGAGTGACTTAGCACCCTTGTCAAAAATCAGTTGTCTGTAGATGTATGGGCTTATTGCTGGACTACAAAGCGTATTCCGTTGTCTACTTGTCTGCTGTTATACCAGTACCAGACTGCTTTGATTATTGTAGTTGCATGTTTTAAAATCAAGAAGTGCGATTCCTCTTATTCTTCTCTTTTAAAATTGCTTTAGCTATTCAGAGCCTCTTGCCATTCCGTATCAAGTTGAAGAGTGTTTTTTTCTAAACTTCTGTACAGAAGGCTTATGGAATTTTGGTCAGGATTCATTAAATCTTTATATTGCTTTGGATAGTACTGACTTCATAATGATACTAAGCCTTCTTATCCATGAACATGAGACATCTTTTTATTTATATCTCCTTTAATCTTTCAGCAGTGCTTTATAATTTTCATTGTATGAGATCTTCGCATCCCTGGTTAGATTTATTCTTATGTATTTTATTGTTTTAAAAGCTGTTGTAAGTTGAATTGTTTCCCTAATTTCCCTTGCTGGTATATAGAAATCCGTCTGGTTATTATCTGTTGACGTTGTACCATGTAAACTTTGCCAAATCTATGAACTATAGAAGTTCTGTTGCAGGCTCTTTGGGCCCCCTGTCATTTTTTATTTTTTTATTTTTTATTTTTCCTTTTTATTTAACATGACTGAGTGAAAATGTACATTCTTGTATAAATTTACATGCCCACCTATATACAGCTTCCACTGCTTTCCCTGTCCAGTGACTGCACACTATTCCTCTCTGCTCCATACATGTCTCATTCTCCCAACAGCCTCCTTTCCCCTCCTCTCCACCCACTCTCCTTCCTCCAGCCAGAGGTCAGCAGGATGATATCCTATAGATGTATAGAACCATAATGTACAACCAGTATATGGTCACTCTGCATTGCCAAGTCCAATCCATTCCTGTCCAAAGAGTGGACCTTTGTTATAATTTATGGGTAAGGGCAGCAGCAGGGCCGGGGGCCATGCTCTCAGGGGAACCCTAAAACTGCTGGACCATCAATTGAGGTCTTTTAGTGGAGATCTCAAAATGCACCCCTTTTTATTCTTGTGTTGCCAGTGAGACTCAACCTAGTGAGGTCCATCATGGCTATCACTGGTGGTGGCTGGGCACCATCCGGTTCTTCTGATCCCAAGTCGATGAAGGCACCCACTCTTGCGGGTCTCTCTGTCTTCTAGGTTGTCTTTACCGCATGTCATTTTGGTCCTCGATGAGCATCCATTCCTGCTGAGTTGGGACCATTTGCTGTGTCCTCGGATGGCAGCTTGGAAGCTTTTAAGACCCCAGAAACCACTCACCAATGTAGGGTGCAGAGAGCTCTCTTAGCAAAACGCTAGTTGTGCCAGTTGGCCTCGATTTCGCCTAAGAGCATGGTCCCCTGCCCCCTGCTCCAGGTACTCTATCCTTGCAATATTAGGTTAAGATGGAAGGAGTACTCAAATTATGCTGAAGTCTCCACTTAATGTTGTTCTTGTTTCTAATGTGTGCTATCACTGCTTTCTCCCAACCAGATTTCTAGCAACTATCAAACTCAACCCTCCCCCACTCCTCCCTCCCTCCCTCCCCTCCCTTGCAGCTGTCAAAGAGTCTTTTCTTCTATACACAAGTCTGTTTTTGAGATCTTATCGTAGAGGTCTCATACAGTATTTGTCCCTTTGTCGGTGACTCCTTTCACTCAACATAATGTCTTCCAGTTGAAACCAGGTTAGGAGATGTTTCCTGGAATCATTGTTATTCTTTATCATTGCGTAGTGCTCCATTGAGTATATGTACCATAGATTACCTATCCATTCTTCTGTTGTTGGGCATCTGGGTTGATTCCATCTTTTTGCTATCGTGGACTGTGCTGCGATAAACATTCTGGTGCATGTGTCCGTTGGTGTGAAAGGCTTTGATTCTGTAGGATATATTCCAAGTAGTGGAATTACTGGGTCAAATGGTATATCGATATCCATTTCTTTAAGGAAGTGCCAGATTGCTATCCAAAGAGGCTGGACCATTTTGCAACCCCACCAACAGTGTAGGAGGGTTCCACTTTCTCCACAGCCTCTCCAGCATTTGTTGTTTTGTGTTTTCTGGATCATGGCCAATCTTGTTGGGGTGAGATGGTATCTCCTTGCCGTCCTGATTTGAATTTCTTTAATAACTAAAAATCGTGAACATGTCCGCATGTGTTTTTTGGCTGCCTGGATCTCCTCTTTAGTGAAGTGTCTGTCCATCTCCTTTGCCGATCGCTTAATTGGATGGTTTATCTTCTTCTTATTGATATTTTGTAGTATCTTATAGATTATGGAGATCAGGTGTCAGTCTGACATAGAGTTGCCAAGTATTTTTTCCCATTCTGTGGGTGTTCTTTTAATTCTATTAATAAAGTCTTTGGATGAGCAAAAGTGTTTGATTCTGAATAGTTCCCGTTTATCTATTTTCTCTTCTGTTGATTGTGGTGTCTTTGACAGATTTTGGAGTCTGTCCTCATTGTGTAGTAAAACTTCCATTGTTGTTCCTACCTTTTCTTGTATGAGCTTTATCATTTTAGGTTTGATATTTAGGTCTTATATCCAGTTGGAGTTGGTTTTTGTGTAAGGTGTAAGATATGGATCTTGATTCAGTTTATTACAGATGGATAACCAATTTTGCCAGCACCATTTGTTGAAGAGACTGTTTTTACCCCAGTTTAATGTCTTAGGGCCTTTGTCGAATATCAACTGTTCATAGGCAGATGGTGTCATTTCTGGGGTCTCAATTCTGTTCCATTGATCCATCTGTCCTTGTACCAGTACCAGGCTGTTTTGACCCCTGTGGCAGTGTAGTATGTTCTAAGGTCGGGTAATGAGAGGCCTCCCAGTGTGTTCTTCTTCTTTAGTAGTACCTTACTTATCTGGGGCTTCTTCCCTTTCCAAACAAAATGGGTGATTTGTTTCTCCATCTCATTAAAAAATGATGCTGGAACTTGTATTGGGATTGCATTATATAAATAAATTGCTTTGGGTAAAATAGACATTTTCACAATGTTAAGTCTTCCTATCCATGAGCAGGGTAGGTTTTTCTGTTTATCTAAGTCTCTCTTAGTTTCTTGTAGTAAGGGCTTGTAATTCTCTTTGTAAAGATCTGTTGTTTCTCTGGTTAGATTAGTTCCTAGGTACCTTATCTTCCTAGGGGCTATCGTAAATGGTACTGATTTGATAATTTCTTCCTTAACAGTCTCGTTGTTGGTATAAAGGAATCCTACTGATTTACTTATGTTTATCTTGTATCCTGAGACTTTGCTGAACTCTTCTATCAGTTTGAGTAGCTTACTTATAGATTCCTTGGGGTTCTCTGCATATACAGTCATATCATCTGCAAACAGGGAGATTTTAACTTCCTTTTTGCCAATGCAGATGCCCTTTATTTCTTGGTCTTGTCTAATTGCTCTGGCTAGAACTTCTAGCACAATGTTGAATAGGAGAGGTGAGAGTGGGCATCCTTGTCTAGTTCCTGATCTCAAGGGAAAGTCTTTCAGTCTCTCTCCATTCAGGATGATGTGGGCAATTGGCTTATTGTGTTGAGGAATTTGCCATCTATGCCCATTTTGCTAAGAGTTTTTAGCATGAATGGGTGTTGGACTTCATTGAATGCCTTTTCTGCATCAATGAACAAAATCAGGTGATCCTCATCTTTTGTGTTATTTATGTGGTTAATCACATTGATTGTTTTTCTGATGTTGAACCAGCCTTGCATCCCTGGTATGAATCCCACTTGATCATGATGGATTATTTTCTTGATATGTTGTTGTATTCTATTGGCAAGAATTTTGTTGAAGATTTTTGCATCTAGATTCATGAGTGATATCAGTGTATAGTTCTCTTTCTTTGTTGGGTCTTTCCTTGGCTTAGGTATCAGGGTTATACTGGCTTCATAGAATGAGTTTGGGAGTACTCCATCCCTTTCTATACTGTGAAATAGTCTCAGTAGTATTGGAGATAACTCTTCTCTAAATGCTTGGTAGAATTCTGCCATGAAGCCATCTGGGCCCAGACTTCTTTTGGTTGGCAGTGTTTTGATGACATTTTCAATTTCTTCCTTTGTGATGTGTTTATTAAGTTGTTCTGCTTCACGTTGTGATAATTTGGGTAGGTGGTATGAGTCAAGGAATTTGTCCATTTCCCCTAGGTTTTCAAATTTGTTAGAGTACAGTCTTTCATAGTATTCTGTTATGATATTTTTTATTTCTGTCGCATCTGTGGTGACAACTCCCCTCTCATTTCTAATTTGGGTTATTTGTTTCCTTTCCTGCTTTTCTTTAGTAAGTTTAGCCAGTGCTTTGTCAATTTTGTTGATCTTTTCAGAAAACCAGCTTTTGGTCTTTTCAATTTTTTCAATTGTTTTCTGTTCTCTAATTCATTTAACTCTGCTCTAATATTTATGATCTCCTTTCTTCTGGTGCCCGAGGGGGTTCCTCTGTTGTTCTCTTTCTACTTGTTCAAGCTATAGTTTCTTGATTTGGTTTCTTTCTTCCTTCCAGATGTGTGCATTTAGGGAAATAAACAGACCTCTGAGCACTGCTTTGGCTGTATGCCATAGGTTCTGGTAGGAAGTGTTTTAGTTCTCATTGGAAGCCATGAATTTCTTTATTTCATCCTTGATTTCCTCTATAACCCATGTTTTTTTGAGCAAGATGTTGTTCAGTTTCCAAGAGTTCCACTTTCTAACTGTGTGTTTTCTGCTATTGATTTCAACTTTTATGGCTTTATGATCTGAGAAGATGCTTTGCAGTAGTTTAATGGTATGGATTTTGTTGAGCATTGCATTATGGCCTATCACATGGTCAATTCTGGAGAATGTTCAATGTGCACTGGAGAAGAAGGTGTAGTTGTCTGCTGATGAGTGGAAAGTTCTGTATATATCAATGAGGTTTAGTTGTTTAATTGTGGCAATAAGGTCTTCTGTATCTTTACTGAGCTTTTTTCTAGATGATCTGTCTAGTAATGAGAGTGGAGTGTTAAAGTCTCCCACTATTATTGTGGAGTCATCTAACTCTCTTTTGAGCATAGTCAGTGTTTCTTCAGTGTATTTAGGTGCTCTGATATTAGGTGCATATATATTTAATATAGTTAAGTCTCGCTTGGGTACTGAACCTTTCAGCAATAAATAGTGTCCATCTTTGTCCACGATGGTGGATTTGACATTGAAATTGATTTTGTCTGAGATTAGAATTGCCACTCCTGCTCTTCTTTGTTCATTGTTAGCTTCATATATATTCTTCCATCCTTTAATTTTCAGTTTGTTCCTGTCTTTAGGTCTCAAGTGAGTTTCTTGTAGACAACATATGGATGGGTCATGTCTTTTGATCCAAGATGACACTCGGTGTCTCTTTACTGGAGCATTCAGTCCATTCACATTCAATGTAATTATTGATAGGCATGGGTTCACTGCTGCCATTGTGATATGTTTATTTTTATGTTGATGTTTTCTCTGTTGTTCTTATTAGTCTGTTCTGGGACACTCTTTTTTGTGTGTTGATTTTTCACCTTTTTCAGAGCTGGTTTTGTAGTTGTTGAGACTCGTGTGTTACATTTCTTGAAATGGTATTATACATCTTTGTTGTGCTTTATGGCTGCCCCAGTGCCCCCTTAATAAACTATATATAAACACCATTTTAATTACTAGCAGTCTTGTCATCTTCCTCTCCATCTGGAAGGACTGTAACAACTGTAGTACATCCCTCTTTTTATTATGATGACACCATAGTTTTCATGATGATCACTGGATTGCTTCTTTCCATATCAAAGTTGTGATTGACTTTGGAGCCTTCCCTAAAAGAGTAGAGTATTGAGTAGTGTGTCGTTTTAAAATATAAAGTTAGTGGTTTCGTTCTTCTAAGCCAAAGCCAATAACTTCTTTCAGTATTTCTTGTAGTTTGGGTTTGGTTTTTTCAAATCTCTGAGTTTCTGTTTATCTGGGAATGTCATAATTTCATTTTCGTATTTGAAAGATAGTTTTGCAGGATATATAATTCTCGGTTGCAAGTTCTTCTCCTTCAAGGCTTTGAATGTGTCATGCCACTGTCTCCGTGCCAGCATGGCTTCTGCTAAGAAATCTGAAGAGAGCCTACAGGGTTTCCCTCTGAGTGTTAGCTTTGCTTTGAGTCTTGCTGCCTTTAAGAGTTGCTACTTATGTTTCATTTTGTTAAGCTTGATTATAATATGTCTTGGAGTCTTTCTTTTGAGATCTATATTGGGTGGCGTACGATATGCATCTGAGATGTCTATATTCTCTTCCTTCATGATTTCTAGGAAATTTTCTTTCAGCAGCTCAGCAACAGTACTCTCTGTGTTCTCAGATGTCTCACCCTGTTCAGGGACTCCAATTAATCAAAGGTTGTTCCTCTTAATAGAGTCCCACATGCTTCTTAATGTTTCTTCATTTTCTTGTTTCTTTTTTCTGATTTCTGCTCACAGACGCTGGCATCAGTAGCTCTGTCTTCCAAGTCAGAAATTCTTTTTTCCATTTGTTCCATTCTGTTTTCTTGGCTTTACATGGAAGTTTCTATGTCTTTGATTTTGTTCTTGATCTGTTGGATTTCAGAGTACTTGTGTTCCATCAGATCGAACAGCTTGCTTAATTTTTCATTTTGTTCTGCTGCATTTTGTATAAGGTCTAGAAGGGCTCTATATATAATCATTTTGTATTCACTTCCTGATGCTTTCATAAAAGTTTCTTCATCTGGAAAACTCCTTGGTTGCTTTGTTTGGGAGCCTTCTGAAGCCATGGATGATTTCTTGTATGCCACAATTATCTGTTGCTTTTTGGGTCCCATGTGAGTATGTAGAGGCTGGAAGAGGTACTGTGAGGATGGATTGCAAATGTTTCTCTAGGCTGACTTAAAATGTAAAGCAAAAGGTATCTGACCATTTCACAAGTCAGTCAGGTTTTCAGGTGTAGAGGTCCCTCTTCTCAACTGACAAAGTAAGCACCACTATATCCAACCCTAAATGATAACAAACTAGTTCAGAATATAGCAATGCTACTGCCCTGTTGGCCTCTGCTGACAGGGCCTAGCCTTAGGCGACACTGCATCAAGTACTGCTTTCATGATAGAAACGCGCTCTCTTGTGGGCATGCTCCCAAGCTAAGAATTAGGTCCAGCTGCAGCTACCGTATCCAAGATGGCGTCCTCCACACAGACAGCAGACAGAGGGGCTAAAGGTGCCGAGAGGTAGTGATTCCTCTGCTTCTGTTGCAGGGCCTGCAACGTAGGTGGCACTGGGAAAATTACTGCTTTTCTGTTGGAAAAGCGCTGTCCTGTTTGCAGGTGCTGGCTCACAGGCTAAGAATTAGGTCCCGCTAAAATCTTGGTACCAACATGGTGTCCCGCACACTGACTGTGGAATTCCCTTCAAACCCCACTGACGCAGATATAAAACGAAAGGCTCAAAGTGGCTAGATTAACAGAGTTTTAAGCCTTGCTCTCAGCGGCGCATCTGAGTCTAGCCGGTAGGCAAGACCCAGCTCCATCCTCTGGCCAAGACAGAGAGAAAAAAAAAGTCAGAATGGTGCGTTTACCTTCCGTCCATGAGAGCCAGGGCTAGCCAGGAGCAGGAGTCAGCGACTGAGAGGAGGTTTTTTGCTCAGTGGTATAAAGTCCCAATTAACAGCCCTATGCCGTGTCCTGGGGCTGATTAGGTGATCAGAAGGCTCCGTTTGATTATCAATTCATGTCTTGGTTTTCAGAGGGACATAAGGAGACGTGTGCTTAATCCGCCATCTTGACTCCCCCTCCACCCCCCGGTCATTTTTGTTGGAAAGAACTATTGGGTTGCAGCTCCTACTGCACTAGAGAGATATCAGTGAACTAAGATCCTTTGTTCTCCTGACTTGCTGGGGAAACTGTTTTGCTTTTGTTAGAGTCACAGACTAGGACTATTAAATTTGGGGAAGAGATCATTTATACAGGAACAGATCAAGGCCCAGAGAGGCAGGTAGCTCTCCAAAGTCTTTCAACAAGTGGGAGGCAAAGCCCCCATGTCTGCACTATAACCCCTCTGAAGCTGCTGGAGAGAGGCTGAGGTTCATTTACTTCCTTGTAACACATGGATGCTTGTGGAAAGCACCTTATCTGGGCCAGGCTATTAGGTTTGTGCCTTCTGTTGTGTGACCTTGGGCAGGTTGCTTAAGTTCTCTGAGCTTATGTTTCTCCATCTGCAAGATGCAGACAATAGCAGTACCTGCCCTGTCATGCTGCTGTAATGACTCAGTACAGGAGGGCAGGTTTCAGACACCAGTAGGTGTGGGTATAGATGAAACACCTGCAGTTCAGTCAGCCATATGGCTGGCCCTTGACAAAGAGCAGGACCTTGTCTTCATCTTGCTCTTAGAGTTTCACTCCTGACCGCACTAATGGTGTTAATTCCCCCCCCACAGCTCTTCACCCAGATCTTTGGGGTTGGGGTGAAGACTGCTGACCGGTGGTACCAGGAAGGCCTACGGACTCTGGATGACCTCCTCAGGCAGCCCCAGAAACTGACCCAACAGCAGAAAGCAGGTGAATCTTTTGTGTAAGGGTGAGCCCTGGGCTCCCTCAAAAGCTACTTGGATTTTGAAAGCTTCCCATACAATAGAGCACTCTGCACTGGCACATAGCAGGCACTGATTACTTACCAGGGGCCAGGAGATGAGATGCTGGGGAGCAGGCAGCCCAGGGAAGGGGGTCCTAGGTGCCCACCCTATGGAGGTGGGCTACTCTCACCCTCAGTTCATGATGGTGATACTCTGGGAGCTCCTACTGGGTACAAGGATAGACTTCTTACTCCTGATTCCAGGGTCTTTGGGCACACACACACGGTGAGGAGGTACACCTGAGCAGCCTGAGCCTTGGGCATATCTCCTGTCCAGTGTGGTTTCTGGGTGCACATGGTTCTGACCAGTAGCTGCAGCCCCATGCCAATAGGGGGTTGAAGGGAGCCATGGAGGAGGCTAGGGGCGATTGTGGGGAGGTGGCACTATGCAGTGGAAGGAACATAAACTAGAGTTCTCAGGCTTCCCTGTTTCTGCCACCTATGCTGCACATGACCGTGGCCTTTCTGAGCCTCAATTACTTTCTCTTTGAAGGGAGAATAACCACAAGCACTGAAATTCTGTAGGCTACTCAGGAAATGCCTGGCCCATGGGTGGCCTACCTCTTACTCCCGGTGGGCCTTTTCTGGCTCCTTGGCTCACCCTGTGCTGGGGCCTATACTCTCAGAGTGGTCTGGACCCCTTCCATGCTGAGGAATCCTCCCTCTGTCAAGCAGGCACCACTGATTTATGGTCTCTTTGAACAGCTTCCCTTGAGCTAGGGAGGGCAGACAGTTATTATTTCAGAAGCCATTCTTAGAGGCTCTAGAAGGGGGAGGGGCCCTTAGGAGGGCCACCTGGTTTAGTCAATAGGAAGTGAGAGCTGTGCCTAACAGAGGGTTAAGTGTCTGCCATTCCCTTGGCTCCGGTCTGTCGTCTCTCCCCACCAGTAAAGATCACGTAGCCAGCAGCCATTTCTAGAGCATGCTCTGTGCTGAGCATTGTGATTCACCTGTTGAACCCCCTCACCTTGTTGGGCAGATACTAAGATTCCTATTGGACAAGTGAGGAGGCAAGAGATTTAGGTTCAAGTGATGTGTTCATAGGCCATAGAGCCACGTTCTTTGTTATGATGAATTTTATTGTGATTTAAGTACAAGTTTACAAGCTATATCAGTTTGCCATATAACACTTGAAACTTCCACTGTATATTCTACTCTAACTGCTCTCCCCTCCCTTCCCCTAGCCCCCATGACAAAACACTCTCCCCCTTTCGTCTGGAACTTCCCATGTCCATTTGACCACGATCTATCCCCCGTCACCCTGTCATCTCGCCTCCAGGGATGAGCTTCATGGCTGGCCGTGTGTACATATTTAAGTTCAAAAGTTTGTTCGTCACCTGCCTCGCCCCATGTTTCGAATAAGCCCCATGTCTGAAAAGCTGGCTTTGGTGCTGGATGTAGTTTAGGGTCAGAGATTCCAGGGGCCGTGCTCCCAGGGGATTCTATAGACTGATGGACCATCAAGTGTGATCATTTGGTGGCATTCTAGTTCTGCCCTCTAGTCCACCTCCTGCTGTATCAGGGACTTCATACAGTATACCCCATCTAGGCAGTCATTGGTGGTGGCCAGGCACCGTCTGATTCTTCTGGTCCTGTGCTGAAGCAGGCTCTGGCTCATATGGCCCTTCCATGTAGTGGGCGCATATTTTCCTCCTGTCTTTGATGTCCTAACCGTGTCTCTTTATACCTTCTCCATCCCATATTACAGATGGGAAAATTGAGTCATTAAAAGTGAGGCAGGACTCTCAGTTTCCTTCTTGAATGTTGATGTTGGGGTCCTGGCGTGATGTTGTACCACAGTTGTACCCCTGGGGAGCTGTTACTCTCTGCAAGTGCAGGTGAAGCAACAGTGGCCTCAAAACAAATTTGGTTTTAAAAGGGCGGGGAGGATGGTCCTGTGCTTAGAATGGGACCTCATTCTGGCCCCTGGCATTGCTTTTGCTCCCTTCTCAGGGGCTTCTCCTGGCTCCTTGGAGCCCCAGGGTGAGGGCTTATGCTTGGAGGGGACACAAGCTCTGGTGACTAAGCACGCCAGGACTCAGTAGAGGCGGGTGCCCACAGGGCTGCTACACCACCGAGACCTGAGCACCCCAGTGCAGCAGCAAGATGCAGAAGCTCTGCGGCAGCTGGTGGTGGCAACTGTGGAGCAGGCCCTGCCTGGGGCCACTGTCACGCTAACTGGTGGCTTCCGGAGGTAAGGGGGCCCCTGGATGGCAGAGGCCCAAATGTGCCCTTCCTGGCTCTGCTCCAGATCCCCCAGTGCAGGGAGCCAGGGGACACTGAGGCAGGACTCTCCTTCACTGAAAGGGGCCCAAGCTGGAGGGAAAGTGTATGTGGTGGAGTGTGTTCTCAGGTCAGGTCCACAGGGTCAGCCTTGTCCCCCTCAGGGGGAAGTTGCAGGGCCATGATGTGGACTTGCTCATCACTCACCCTCAGGAAGGCCAGGAGGTGGGGCTGCTGCCCAAAGTGGTGGACAGCCTGAAGAACCAGGTGAGTGACTGAGGGCCTAGGAGTAGCCAGTAGGAGATGCGGGGAAGGGCCTGCAGCAGGCCCGGGCTCCTCCATCTGCCAGCACTGCTGGATGGTACCCGCTGGCCCGCCTCTCTCCTGCAGGGCCTCATACTGTATCAGTTACACCACCGTAACCACTATGGGGACCCTGCCCATCCAGCATGGCAGAACCCCACCATAGACGCCTTTGAGAAGAGTTTCTGCATTTTCCGCCTCCCGCAACCGCCCAGAGCAACTGCTGAGGAGCCTCAGAGGCCCTGCCAGGCCTGGAAGGCTGTGAGGGTAGACCTGGTAATCACCCCGTTCAGCCAGTTCCCCTTTGCCCTGCTTGGCTGGACTGGCTCCAAGGTATAGCAGTGTGTCCTAGATTGGTGCTGCATAGAGGTGGTCTAGTGGGGAGTTGGGGTGGGCCCTGTGAGTGATAGTTTCTTATTGCCTTAGCATTTCGAACGGGAACTACGCTTGTTCAGCCGGAGGGAGAAGGGGCTGTGGCTGAATAGTCACGCACTCTTTGACCCAGAGCAGGTATGTTGTCGTGGCCTGGGAATCTGGGGACAGGAAATAGCCCTGATGGTCTGCTCCCTGGCCCACAGGGGGACAAATCTGAATCTAGGCCCCCAGGGTCCTCCATTCCTGATACTCACAGGGCCAGAATCCAGATCTCTGCATCCCTGATCCAGGCCTCTTTAGAATGCACTCACTTGGTGGGGCCTGCCCTCAGCACCTCACTCCACAGCCTCTCCATGAAAGCAGCCCTGAGGGCTCTGGGTGCCTGCCACAGTGGAGGGGCCCGGGACAGTCCTGTGCTGTGGGGCTGCCCAGAGCTTGGCTCCTGCCCACTCCTCCTCTGCTTCTGTTGCAGAACAAGTTTTTCCCTGCGACTTCAGAGGAGGACATCTTCAGACATCTGGGCCTGGGGTACATTCCCCCTGAGCAGAGGAACGCCTGACCTTGCCCACTGGCAGCTTCACTACTGCCACCAGCCGTCACCTTCATGAGGGGATCCCAGGAAGCCAGATCTCACGTGCCTCCTTGGAAGTAGAAGATATGCTGCTGTCCCTGTGTCTTAGTTCCCAGCTACCTGGACCAGCATGCCTCTTGTCTGACCCAGCCCAGAGCCTGAAGTTTGTGCTGTTTCTGTTGAGTGAAGTGAAAGCATGCACTGGTATTAAAGAGCCATGATTTCTGAACAAAGTGCTGTGCAGAGTGTGCTGGGGGCATGGGGTGGGGCTCTGCCTCACCAGTTCTTCTGGTGTACTGCCCTACCTGCCTGCTGTGCTTGGGCCATAGGATGGAGCTCTGTGCGTGTTCAGTGTCAGAACAGCATCACTGATGGGCGCCCCCTGGTGAGTGCTCAGCCCGTGTGCACACAGGCTCCCACGGCGGGCTCCTCACGGGGCTGTGAGCGGTGCCCACTTCTCAAAGTCAGTGAGCCAAAAGATGAATTGGGCAGCACGATGCCCGACCCAGTGGTCAGTTGTTGTTTTGGTTGCAGAACATGGGACCAGAGTATCAGGAGGAGAGCCGTGTGGCCCTTTGCTCAAGGAGCAGCTTTCAGCCCAGCAAGTTGGCCTTTAGGTGGAAACTGTCATTCTTGCCCTCTAGTGGTGTGCAATCGCAAGAGGACGATGCCCTGCAGAGATAGTTTGGAGGATGAGAACTTCTCCAGCTGTGGACCTCTGCTTCCTTCCTGCCTGTCTTTGAAGCCCAGCCTCCTAACTGTCTGCCTGTCTCAGCCTTTGGCCTTTGAGGTGTGTTCTCAGCACAGTCTTGTTTAAACACTCTGAGTCAAATCACTCTTTGCTGAAACCCTGTCTCACTCAGTAAAAGCCAAAGTCCTCAGCGTTGCCCTCAAGGCTGTGTCCTAGCTGACCGCCTCACTTCCTATACTCTACTCAGGTCTGGCTACAGTGGCCCTTTTTGTAGCCGTGTTAGCTCCATTACTGCCTGGTACCCTCTGTCCCAGACACCCACAGGTCAGCTCTCTCACCTTCTTTATGTCATTAATCAGTTATCTCAGTGAAGCAGAAGTGCCAGGGTGGGCTGGCCCCGGTTGCCTCTGTGTGCCTGTGATTCCCAGGCACACTCCTTCACCCTCGTGGTACATCCTGGAAAGCACTCACCATAAGGTATTTGTGGTGTTCCCTCTCCTGCTTCAGTCTGGACTCAGAAGTCACTTGTCAGGTGAGGTCTTCCCTGGCTCTTCACCATGTTAGAAACTGCTTTGTGAAATAACGTGGTGAGATTGCCTCTTGGTGTGCATTTTTATGAATTTTAGCTCATGCATAGATTGGTTCACTACCGCCACTACCAGGATACTAAACAGTCCCCTCACTTCAGGACCCCCTCATGCTATCCCTCTGTGGTCACAGGATCTCCCCAACCCTAACCTACTAACCTGTTTGTTTTTCTCCCCTGTAGTTTTGCATTTTCTGCAACGCATCAACGGAACTGTGCTTGACGTCCTTGACTTAGTCTTTGACAGCCTTGTTGTCCCATGTGTCAGTAGCTTGTTCCTCTTTACCACTGATCAGTGTTCCATGCTGTCGAAAACAACTGAGAACACCACCACGAGATTGCTCTGCAGGTTTAATAGGCAACTTAAAGTTGGGCAGCGCGTCAGTACCGAGTAAGTCAGTGCTCCAACTAATTTTTCTCTTTAAAGGGATAGATATACACAAAAATTATTCTGCTGTTGACATAAACTTATTGTGCTTTAGATGAAGGTTTACAGAGCAAATTAGTTTCTCTTTGAGCAACAACACATACTGTTTTGTGACACCGGTCACCAACCTTGCAGCATGTCAACACTCACCCATTCCCAGCCTTAGGTTCCCCATTCCCATTCGTCCAGCTTTCCTGTCCCCTCCTGCCTTCTTATCCCTGTCCCAAACTGATATGCCCACTTAATTCTGTATATGTGGTTGAGCTACATGTATTATTGTTTGCTTCATGAACCTGTCTAATCTCTGGTTGAAGGGTGACCCTCGAGAGATACCTCAGTACTGAGTTAAAAGAGTGTCAGGAAGCCGTATTCTTAGAGGCTATATATGCAATTTTATCAGGAAGTTTGAACACAAAATTTTTGATTAGTTGACAATTATGTCAGAATATGTAAACCTTGTAGAGCGGTATGTAGCCTTGCTAAGCCAACCCCAAAATCAGTGAGCCATGGTTACAATGCCCCTGGAATATTGAAAGAGGACATGTTCACTAATCTTCAGTTGTTTTCTGAAGGGATATGTTTCCAGTGTTTCAGTGAGCCAGATCACCAAAATACAGTTACATAGAACAAGACAAACCTACTGTGTTGGTCAATTCTGACTCATACAATCCTATAAGATGGAATAGAACTGCTCCATAGGGCTTCCAGGGAGCACCTGATGGATTTGAATTGTTGACCTTTTAGTTAGTGGCCAAGCTCTTAAGCACTTTGCTGCCGGAGCCCTGAAACAAGACAAGCTACTGCTAAAGCTAAGTTACAGTTTAAGGCATACTAAACTTTAAAAATTGTATGTATATATAACTATTATTATATGACATACAAGTTTACAAAATGACCTTCAGGGTCATGGGTAAGAGGGCTGTCTCTGTTTTTATAAAGTGAAACTCTTAAAATTTTACATCATGGTGCTGTGAATGTACCACAGTTTGCTTATTGAGGAACATGAGGGTTAATTCCAGGTTCTAGTGGTTATTAATAAACCTGTTCCTAACATGAGTACACAGTTTTTGTGTGAACATAAGTATTTGAGATAAAGAGCTAGGGGTGGAGTTGCTGAATCATATGATATGTGTATATTTCATTTTATTAAGAAAGTTCCAGATTGTTTTTCAGAGGCCCTGTAACATTTTGCAGTTCCACCAGCAGTGTATGACTGTTTCAGTTGCTCTGCATCCTTCCCAGTGCCTAGCATTTTCAGTATTTTTTATTTTAGCCATTCTAAAATATGTGCTGGAGCTCTAGTGACATGGTGCTTAACAGCTCAGCTGCTAACCAAAAAGTCAGCAGTTCAAATCCACCGGTTACTCCTTGGAAACCCTGTGGGGCAGTGCTCTTCTGTCTTGTAGAGTGGCTTTGAGTCGAAATTGACTCAGTGGCAACAGGTACTATGAAGTGTATATAGTAGTAGCTCACTGTGGTTGTTATTTGCGTTTCCCTATGGCTGACGATGTTGAACATCTTTTCAGCGCTTGTTTGCTAGCTGTATATCCTCTCCAGAAACCCTGGTAGCATAGTGGTTAAGAGCTGTGGCTGCTAACCAAAAGGTTGGCAGTTCATATCCACTGGGCACTCCTTGGGAACTCTAAGAGGGCAATTCTTCTCTGTCCTTAGGGGTTGCTATTAGTCAGAATCGAGTCAACATCAGCTAATTTGGTTTTGGGGTATATTCTCTGTGCTAAGTAAAGTGACTGTTCAAGTCTTTAGCCCATTTTTTAATTGGGTTGTTTTTCTTACTGTTGAGCTTTGACAATATGTAAGTCCATATAAAAGGCATTTTTCAGTTACATGATTTGCAAGTACTTTTCCCAGTCTGTAGATTGTCTTTTCATTATCTTAGCAGTGTATTTTGCCTGACACCATGGACTGAATCTTTGGCTAGCCATGATTCCCAATATTGTGTGATTGTCTACCATTTTGTCACCTGATACAATCTTCCTATATGTTGTCAATTCTACCTCTGTGACATTGATGAGATGGAATTAGCAGCACTTATAGTAATGAGGCAGGATTCACTCTACAAAATTAGTCTACAACGTAAGCCAGTCTCTTTTGTGATAGTAAAAGAGAGAAGCAAGCAGAGAGACAGGGGTTCCTCGAACCACCAAGAAACAAGAGCAAGGAGATTAGTGCATCTTTTGAAACTAGAGTCCCTGTGCTGAGAAGCTCCTTGACCAGGGAATGATTGATGGCAAGGACTTTACCTGAGAGCTGACAGAAAGTCTTCCCCCAGAGCTGATGGGCTGAATCTGGACTTCTAGCCTACTAGACTGTGACAGAAGAAGCTTTTGTCTGTTGGAGCCATCCACATGTAGTATTTCCGTTACGCTACCGCTAGATAACTAAGACACAGCAAAAGTTTTAAATTTTGATGAAGTTCAGTTTGTTGATTTTATTTTCTCCCCCTCGTATGGGATCATGCTTTTTGAGTAGTGTCTCCCACCACAAGTGATCACAAATGACAAATATTTTCTCCTGTTTTCTCTATAGTTTTACATTTTACATTCAGATCTATGATTCATTTTGAGTTAATTTTTGTATATAAAGTGTGAGGGTCAGATGAGGTCGATTTTTTTGTGTATGAGTATCTAATTGTTCTGGTACTATTGTTGAAAAGACTATGCTTTTTCTATTGAATTGTATTCGAACCTTTGTAAACAGTTACTTGGATATACCGTTGTTTATTGCAGCATGGTTCATAGTAGCCAAAAGATTAAAAATAACCTAAGTAATGTTTGGATAAACAAACTGTAGTATATACGTATGTTGTGGACCGAATTGTATCCACCAAAAATGTGTGTCAACTTGCCTAGACCACGTTCACAGTTTTGTGGGATTGTCCACTATTTTATCATCTGATACGATTTTCCTTTGTGTTGTAAATCCTATCTCTGCTGATGCTAGTGAGGGAGTGTGAGACGGAATTATGTTAATCAGGCAGGACTCAATCTACAAGATTAGATTGAATCTTGAGTCACTCTTTTTCAAGATATAAAAGAGAAAAGTGAGAGTAGAGAACAGAGGACCTCAACCACTGAGAAAGTAGTGTCAGGAGCAGGGTGTATCCTTTGGATCCAGGTTCTTTGTGCTGAGAAGCTCCTAGGCCAGGGTAAGATTGATGACAAGGACCTTCCCCAAGAGCTTCAACAGAGAGAGAGAAAGTCTCCCCATCAAGTTGGCACCCTGAATTCCTACAGCTAGCCTGCTGGACCAGGAGAGGACAAATTTCTCTTTGTTAATGCCTTCTACCTGTGGTATTTCTGTTCCAACAGCACTAAATAACTAAGACAACATGTGATGGGATATTACTCAACCAGAAAGAGAAATGCTTTTCTGATACATGCTACAACATCAATGAAATTTGAAAACAGTATGCTGAGTGGAATACAATACTATAGGATCTTACTTACATGAAATAGCCTACTGTATAAAGACCAAAGCTTGTTAGTGGTTACCAGGGTAGGAGAGGGGGGAAAGGGGAAGTCAGTGCTTAGGGGGCACTTACCTTCTTTTGGTAGTGTAATAACTGGGAAAGGGATAGTGATAAGGGTTGTACAAGAGTCTCTGGGTGGTACAAACAGTTAAGCACTAGCCTACTGGCTAAAATGGTGGTAATTTGAACCCTCGGGAAAAAGTCTGGCAGTTTGCTTCCGAAAGGTCACAGCCTTAAGAACGCAGTTCTACCCTGCAACACAGGGGATTACCATGAGTTGGAATCAACTCAACAGCAACTGGTTAATGGTTGTACAGCATGGTAAATATAATCAATGTCACTGAATTATGCATGTAAAAATTACTGAAGAGGCAAGTATTTGGGCATATTTTTGTTACACACAAAAAGATTGTGTATTGTGGTTTTCTTTGACAATTCTCTGTTCCTTGTATCTCTGTGTTTGTTCCTTCACAAATACATTAACTTAATTTCAGAGTAATGCTTAATACCAGGTAGTATGATTCTTCTGCCTTTGTTCCATTTCAAATTATTTCAAACAATCTTTCAATTGTTTTCCTGTGACTTTGTTTTAGGATCAGTTTGTCATCTGCAAAACGATTTTCCAGGATTTTGATTGAATTGCACTAAATCTGTGGAACAGTGTGTGGAAGTTAACTGTTAACTATATTGAACCATTCACCCTGTGAACACAGTAGATCTCTCCATTTATTTAGATTTTCTTTGATTTTTTTCCTTACTGTTGTGTAGTTTTTCAACATAAAAATCCTTTTCATGTTATGTTAGATTTATGCCTAAGTACTTTTTTTTAGAGCTGCTGTGAGGGATATTATGTTTGTTTCCAGTTGTTCGTTGTTGTTGTGTTGGTCCTGACTCATAGTGACCCTGTGTGCGACAGAAGGAAACCCTGCCTGCTCTTGCACCATGCCCTCAGTTGTTTTTACGTTTAACGCCATTGTTGCGGCCACTGCGTCAGTCCATCTTCTTGAGGGTCTTACTCTTTTTCAGTGACCCTGCACTCTGCCACGCATGATCTCCTTCTCCAGGGATCTATTCCTCCTTACAACTTGTCTAAAGTGTGTGAGTACTGTGGTTGAACTTCCTCCAGAACAGATCTGTTTGTTCTTTTTTCTCCAACATCACAATTCAAAGTCAGCAATTCTTCTTCCGTCTTCCTTATTCATTGCCCAGCTTTCACGTGCTAGCATATAGAAATATAATTGATTTGATCTGCTTGTGTAGGTCTGTATCTTGAAACTGTGTAACGCATTAATTGTTTTAGGATATTTTTGGTGGATTCCATGGGATTTTCCACATAAACAATCATGTCATCAGCGAACAGGAACAGTTTTACTTCTCCCTTTCTAATCTGCATGCCTTTTATTTCTTTTTCTTACATACAGTGCTGTCTAGGACTTCTAGTACAGTGTTGCATAGGAGTCATGAGAGTGGACATCTTTGTTAATGATCTTAGGTGGAAAGGATTCATTCTTTTCACTGGTAAACAGCATGTTAGCTGTAGGTTTTGTGAGGATATTAAGGAAGTTCCTTTCTCTTCCTAGTTTGCCTTGTGTTGTGTTACTATAAATATGTATTGAATTTTGTCAGGTGCATTTTCAGCATCGATTGATACGATCATATGGATTTTCTTTAGCGTAATACAGTAATTACACTGCTCAGTTTTGGAATGTTGAACCAGCTCTGCATTTCTACGCTAAATTCCACTGTAGTAGTCTTTTTTCTGCGTTTGGTTGGATAGTATTTTGTTTGAGAGTTTTTGTGTCCCTGTTCAGGAGAGATATTGGTCTGTAAGTTTCTAAGTTTCTTGTAGTGTCTTTGTCTGATTATCAGGGTATTACTGACTTCATAAACTATGAATTCAATTTCTTTCTATTGAAATTATTTCTCTTGGGTGAGTTTTGGTATTGTAAAGACATTCATAAAAGTTTTTGTTGTTGTTGTTGTTGTTGACCAAGACTAGAAGATTGGATTAAACCCGGTTTTTGCTGACTTAAACTGGTCTTTTTTCCTGCCTGCCCAGGGTTCCTTATTTACCTAACTGAGTCAACCCAGAGTGCTATTGTTACAGCCCTGTCAGTAAACTCTTTTGATTGCTTAACTACCACAGAAACATAGAGACTGTTTTCTCTGGGCCAAGGTTGAAATGTAGAAGCAAGCACTGTACTATGAAAACAGAACACTGACATAGCACGTGTGTCTAATAGGCGCAGCAACTATTTCTTTGTAACAAAGGTGTGATAACAGTGTTTTGAGGGGCCTTAAGGTTAGCCTTATCTGAAATTTCCAATCATAAATCTGGCCATAACCTCCCTTAGAGGTACTTCTCATTAAACTTAAAGCTTTACAAGGTGTCATCCCTATGACCATAATTTGTAATCGGTGTAATTTGTGTAATTTTGTAACTGAGTCTTAATCCCCTTACCTCACTAACCATCAGTCAAAATAGTACATGCACTATTTTTTATCTAAACTGTATAAAAGAATTTGTGTAATTATTGAGACTTGGACTCAGGATTTCATCCTCATGAGACATACTGCTTTTTAAAACCTTTATAAATTTCTCCGTCTTATTCTAAAGCAGCATGGGAGTTTCTGTACATCAATATTACATGATTTTCGAGGAATAGGTCCATTTCATCTCAACTGTCGAATTTATGTTTATAGAGTTTTCCGTAGCATTTCATGTCTGTGTCATTTGTAATAATATCTCTCCGTTCTTGGTATTGGTAATGCATGTCCCCTCTCTGGTCAGTCTGGCTGAGGCTTAACAATTATATTGATATTTTCTAGGAGCTGGCTTTTTGTTGCATTGATTCCCCTCCTACCCTTATTGTTAATTTCACTGATGTGTGTTTTTTGTCATTGTCTTCCCTCTGCTTCCTTTCTCCTTTTTGCAGTTTCTTATGGTGGAAATTTAGATCGTTGATTTGGGATTTGTCTTCTTTTCTAGTATGAGCATATAAAGGTCTAAATCTCCCTCTAAGCATTGCTTTAGCTCTATCTCACAATTTTAATATGTTGTATTTACATTTTCATTCAGTTAAAAATATTTTCGAATTCCCCTTAAGGCTTCCTCCTCTACTGATGGATTATTTAAGTGTTTAATTTCCAAGTGTTGAGTGATTTTCCTTTTATCTTGTTGTCATTGATTCCTCACTTAATTACATTGTGGTCACAGAACATATTTTGTATGATTTAAATTCTTTTCTCTTTGTGAAGGTCTCTTTTAGATGCAGTATATTGTCTGTCTTGGTTTCTTAGTCTAGGTTCTGTAGGGGAGCAAAACCAGTGAAATGCATTATGTAAATACACCTGCAGACAGAGATTTACTTCAGGGAAATGGCTCATGCAATCGTGGGGGCCGGCGAGTCCCAAATGCGGGGGTCCAGCTGCAGACTGGAGACCTCTGCTGGCTCATGGGGCTGTAGGGGTTAGCAAATTCAAGATCTGGAGGTCAAGTGGCAGGCTGGAAACTTTTGCAGATGTATGTCCCAAGAACTAGGAATTGGGTGATGAGAAGATTGCAGGGTGAGGAGAGAGACGGAATTTTTCTGGAGCATGCATTTATATAGTGGAAGCAGGACACATCCCCAAGGAAAGTACCTTTTTTAGTGATTGGCTGCTCACATCACATCACAAAATGGGGAGTGATTATATTGTATTCCCTGATTTAAGGGCACCTGGTCCAGTGTCTGTCAAACCACTGAGAATCATACCCTAGCCAAGTTGAAAGAGAACATAAACCATCATACTTGGTATGTATTTCATGTGCACTTTGGAAGAATGTGTATTCTGCTGTTGTTAGATGCAGTCTTCCAATGAGTGTCTGTATGTGTACCTTTTCTGATGCACTGACTAATTTTTTTCTGACACCAACTTTAAATGCAGTATTTCTAATCCTTAATACTAGAACTAGATCAGATCTCACAAGTTAAACGGCACTTCCAAAGCTACCCAAAACTTCAGTGCCAGTTACATGCTTGGGGTTCCCCATGATATCTTCACTTTTGACCTGCTGGTTGCAAATTCAAGGGTTCCCGCTACCTCCCTATGGCTGGATAATTCCCTAGAAGAACTCCCAGAACTCAGGACAATGTTATCCTTAGTGATTATAGTTTTACTATAGCAAAACCAAATACAAATGAAAAGACACATAAGGCAAGTTCTGGAAGGGCTCACACATGCAGTTTACGTGTCTCAAAACGAAGTTTATCGCTCTCTCATGTACCGATACCTTTCTCCAATCAATCATAAAGCTCATCAAGCTTTGATTGGGGTTCCATTTATGTAGGCACAATGGCTCCATTATGTAGAAGTAATTGTTCAAACCATATGTTAAACCCAGTGTTGGTTAGACTCAGTGGGTCAACATTGTTCTCCTGTTTTTCTGTCTGTTTGTTGTATCAGTTACCAACAGAGGAGGCTTGAAGTCCCAACTATAATTGTGGATTCATCCATTTCTCCTTTCAGTTATATCAGGCTGTTCTTCATGTATTGTCAAGCTCTGTTGTTACATTCCCACTCAGACTCATAGAGCCTATAGGACAGAGTAGAAGTACCTGGTATGTTTCCAAGGCTGTGCTGTTTTCGGAAGCCATTGCCGTGTCTTTGTCCCACAGAGTGGCTTAGTGGCTTAAGCTGCTGACCTGTTGGTTGGCTACTGAGCACTTAACCACTGTGCCACCAGGACTTCCTGCATCTTTATATGATATCTTTTCATTCCTGGTAATTTTTCTTTCTCTGATAAGTACTTTGTGTCTATTATTAATATAGCCATTCTGGTTTTATTTTGATTAGTTTTTGTACAGTGTATCCCCTTTCTTTTTAACCTATATATGTTATTTCACCTTTTTAACAACAGCTTATTGAGATATAATTCATATACCATACACAGAGTCCTACAGCCATCAGCACAATCATTTTGTAACATTTTTATTATCCTCCAAAGAATCTCCATACCCTTTAGCTGTCATCTCTTCGCCCTCCCTGCCATTACTCTCACCTTCAGCTCCAGGTAACTACTCATCTGCTTTCCCTCTCGATAGTTTGCTTATTGTGGACACTCCATATAAATAGTATCACGCGATGTGTAGCCTTTTGTATCTGACTTCTTGCACTTGGAACATTTTTCAAGGTTCGTCTATGTTCTGCCATCTATTACTATTTTCTTGCCTTTTATTGCCAAATATTCCATTTCTGAGTATACAATCCTCCATTTCTTTTTTGGCTAAATAATATGCCATTTCACTTTATTTATCCATTCATCAGTTGGTGGACATTTGGGTTGTTTCTACTTTTTTAAGAGTGATGCTGCTATGAATGAACAGTCACACACAAATTTTTGTGTGGACATATGTTTTTATTTCTTTTGGCTATATACCTAGGAGTGGAATTGCTGGGCCATATGGCGACACTATTTTAACTTTTTATAAAATTTTATTGTGGTAAAATACATGTTGCCAAAAGTGTGTCATTGTAACCATTTGTGTGTGTACGATCCCATGATGTTAATTACGTGAATGAGTTACATGCACTGTGTTGTGCTACCATTGCCTCTATCCATGTCCATAAATGTTTCATCTAATAGAAACTCAGTACTCCTTCAGCAGCAACTCCTTATTTCTTCCTCCCCTTAGCCCCTGGTAGCCTGTAATAAACTTTGGTCTCTGTACATTTGCCTGTTATAGATATTTCATAAAGGTGGGATCATTCAGTATTTGTTCTTTTGTGCCTGACTTATTTCATTCAGCATAATGTTTTCAAGGTTTATCCATGTCATGTTATGGTATGTATCAGAACTTCAGTTTTCTTTATGGTTAACTAAGACCCCATCATACATATATACTATATTTTGTTTATTTGTCTGTTGATTAATACTTGGATTGCTTCCACCTTTTGGCTGTTGTGAGTAATGCTGCAGTGAACACTTGTATATGCATATCTGCTTGTTTCCTGCTTTCTTGGGTTTGTTGGGTATATAGCTAAAGTGTAACTAGTGGGTCTCACAGTAGTTCTATGCTGAACTTTTTGAGGAACTACCAGGCTTTTCCAAAGCAGCTTCCTCTTTTTACATTCCCACCAGCAGTGTATGAGGGTTCTAATTTCTTCACAGCCTTATCAGTTGTTGTTATTGTCTGTCCTTTTGATTACAGCCGTCCTAGCACTGGCTTTGGCTTTTAGACTATACAAAGTGGTATCTCATTGTGGCTTTGATTTTCACTTTTCTAGTGATGTAGTGGTTAAGTGCCACATCTGCTAACCAAAAGGTCTGCAGTTCAAATCTTCCAGGACCTCTTTGGAAACTCTATGGAGCAGTTCTACTCCGCTGTACAAGGTCTGACAATTAAGTTTGCAAACTCATCACCATGCACTTATGTTAGCAGCACTGTCCAAACAATTTAGTACCAAGGTTTATTAACCTTGGTACGTCAGTGTCTCACAGCTGTGTTTGTGTCAACATGTAGTGATGTCTTGCTGAGTGGCATTCATTATTGTTGTTGCAAGTTATTGTGTGCTGTCAGAACTTGAATTAGAGCAATAAAAAACATTAAATTTCTCGTTAAACTTGGGAAGAGTGGAAGTGAAATCAGTGATATGGGGATAATGCCATGAGGAAAACGGTGGTGCACAAATGGATTAAATGTTTTTCTGAGGGGAGAGAAAGCATCACTGATGAAGAGAAGTGAGGGCGACCAGTAATGAGCAGAACTGAGGAAAACATTGCAAAAAGCCATTGAATTGTATGTTACAATCATTGACTGACTGTGAGAAGCATAGCAGACCAAGTAAACATCGACAGAGAAATAGGAAAATCTTAAATGAAAATCTTGGCATGAGAAAGGTGTGTGGAAAATAATCCTGAAGGAGCTCACCCATGAACAAAAGCAAAGGAGAGTTGAAGTTTACCAAGACCTTTTGGAAAGGCAAGGTGATGTTTTGGTCCATGTTATCACTGGTGATCAAACATGGGTGTGCCAATATGACCCGGAAACACAGCATCGAAGTGCACAATGGAAGTCAGTCAATTCTCCACAACCAAAAACGTTCTGTCAGTTGAAATCAAGAGTCAAAATGATGTTGCTAAACTTTTTTAACATCAGAGGGATTGTTCATTTTGAGTTTGTACCAACTGGATAAACAGGTAACCAAATTTACTGTTTGAAAGTGCTGAAAAAGCTGTGTGAAAAAGTTAGATGAGAACAACCTGAACTTGTCGCCAACAGCTCATGGCTATTGCATTACAACAAACAGTGCATCAGCTCACACGGCACTGTCTGTGAGGGAGTTTTTAGCCAGTAAACTCAATAACTATATTGGAAAACCCTCCCTACTCACCTGATCTGGCCCCAAATGACTACTTTTTCCTTACCTGAAAGTAAAGGAAATATTGAAAGAAAGACATTTTGATGACATTCAGGACCTAAACCTACTGCCATTGAGTTGGGTCCAACTTTCAGGACATCAAGGGTAATATGACTACAGCTCTGATGGCCATTCCAGAAAAAGAGTTCCAAAATTGCTTTGAAGGGTGAACGAGGCTCTGGTGTCGGTGCATAGCTTCCCAAGGGGAGTACCTAGAAGGTGACTGTAGTGATATTCGGCAAACTTAATTTTGTCAGACCTTGTGTAGGGTATCTATGGGCCAGAATTGACTCGATAGTACTGGATTTTTTTCTTTTTGGTTTAGTGACAAATGCATTCCCTAATGAGTAATGGTAGGCCCTAGGTGGTAAAAAATAGTTAATGTGATTGGCTACTCCCTGGAAGTTTAGAGGTTCAGGTCTACCCAGAGGCATCTCAGAAGAAAGGCCTGATGGTCATTACCAAAAAGTCAGCCATTGAAAACCCTCTGTAGCACAGTTTTACTCTGATGGACATGGGGTCACTGTGAGTCAGAATCGACTCAAGGGCCACTGATTTCAACGACTAATGATGCTGAGCATTTTTTTATGTGCTTAGTCACCATTTGTATATCTTCTTAGAAAATGTCTAATCCTTTGCTTGTATTTTGTTTTTGTTTTTTCCTGAATTGTTGAATTATTTTTCTTAATACAGTATAGGTACAAGTTCCTTATCATGGAACAAATGGTTTGTATATTCTCCCATCCTGTGGATTGTCTTTTCACTCACTAGATTTTGTCCTTTGATGTACAAAAGTTTTAATATTGATGCAGTCCAGTTTTTTTTTTTTTTTTATTTTGCTGTCTGTTCTTTGGTATCATATTGAAGGATTCACTGCCAATTCTGAAGTCATAAAGATTTCCCTCTGTGTTTTCTAAGAGCTTTATAGTTTTAGTGGTACCTTCAAGTCAGCTACTACTCATAGTGGCCCTATGAGCAAAAGAAGAAAACACTGCCTGGTCTTGTGCTGTGCTCACAATCATTTTTATGCTTAAGCCCATTTTTGCAGCCACTGTGTCAATCCACCGTGTTGAGGGTCTTCCTGTTTTTCTCTGACCCTCTACTTTACCAAGCATGATGTCCTTCTCCAGGGATTGATCCCTCCTGATATGTCCAAAGTATCTGAAATGCAGTTTCTGTATCTTTGCTTCCAGTGAGCACTGTGGTTGCACTTCTTCCAGAAGAGCTCTGTTCATTCTTTTAGCAGTCCGTAGTTTGTTCAATATGCTTCTCCAACACCACAATTCAAAGGCCTCAGTTCTTCTTCTTTATTCATTGACCAGCTTTCGCATGCATATGATGCAATTGAAAATACCATGGCTGGGGTCAGGCGCACCTTAGTCTTCAGGATGACATTTTTACTTTTCAACACTCTAAAGAGGTCTTTTCAGCAGATCTTTCCAATGCAATGAATGTTGATTTCTTGACAGCTGCTTCCATGGGCATTGATTGTGGAACCAAGTTAAATGAAATTATTGACCACTTCAAGTCTTTCTCCATTTATCATAATGTTGCTTACTGGTTCAGTTGTAGGATTTTTGTTTTCTTGGTGTTGAGGTGCAATTCATATTGAAAGCTGTGGCCTTTGATCTTCATCAGTAGGTATTTCAAATCCTCTTCACTTCTAGTAAGCAGGATTGTGTCATCTATGTAATGCAGGATGTTAATGCATTTTCCTCTAATCCTGCTGCCTTGCTTTTCTTCATATAGCCCGGCTTGTCAGATTATTTGCTTGGCATACAGATTGAAAAGGTATGGTGAATACACATATATTGAAACTCCCTTTAAACAATGCCATAATTTTAATTTTACCATCATATATTTTTGACAAACTCAGCTGGTAAAATTTAGTTTTTATATTTATTCAGACTTTCACCATTTGTTACTTTTCCTGCTTTTCTTACAGTCTAAATCTCCCTCTGATATCATTTCCTATCTGTCTGAAGAACTTTCTTTAGCATTTCCTTTAGAGCAGGTGTTCTGATTATTAATTCTCTTAGCTTATCTTCATTTGAGAATATATTTCACCCTCATTCATGCAAGATATTTTTCTGGATATAGAATCCTGGGGTGACAGTTATTTTATTTCAGCACTTTAAAAATGAAACATTTCTTTCTGGCTTCCAGTGTTCCTAATGAGAAATCAATAGCCTTTTGAAAAGTTATTCTGTGATAGAAATATACATTTTCCTCTGGCTGATTTTAGGATGTTTTTCTTGGTCTTTAGTTTTCACTGATTCGATTTTGATGTGTCTGAGTTTACATTTTTCTTTTGTTTTGCTTTTTTTTAATCCTGTTCAGGGATCACTGAACTGGTTGAATTTGTAAATTACTTTTGCCAAACTACCTTCAAGTTTATTGACTCTTTCATCTGTCATGTCCTTTGTCTTATCTCTCTTCTGTTACTGATCTGTCCAGTGAATTTTAAATTTTATGTATAGTATTTTTCAGTTCTAAAATTTTCATGTGATTCTCCTTTGTATTTTCTGTTTCTTGGCTGACAGTTTCTACATTTGCATTTATTTTAAGAATGTTCATACATATTTCCTGAAGCATGATTACAAACAGCTGCTTTAAAGTCTTTTGATCGTTCCAGTATTTGCATCATCTCAGTGTTGGCATCTGTTGATTGTTTTTTCTTGCATGCTGAGATTTATTTTGTCATATGCTGAGTGGTTTTGGATTATGTCCTGAAAATTTTGAGTATTATGTTGAGACTCTGGTCTTGTTTAAGTCTTAAGGAGAATGTTGATTATTTTGTTTCAGTGACTGTCCATATGAGTTAGGTTTAGTCCCCAAATTATGATCTGCCTTCTGTGAGCTATTTCTTGTGTCTGTTAATTTTTGAAGTATGTGCACTACAATTTGGGCAAGTCCTGTGCACACATCACTCAACAGTCTGAATGGGAACTGGGAATGGCAGCACAGTCCCTAATACCTGTGATGTGCTGTCCAGGGTGCATCCCTACACACACATCTCAGCAGTGAGCCCAAGAGTTCATATTTGTCAAGTCAAGGACAGTATACCTTACACACAAGTATTGGATGGAACAAAGCTTTATTCGAGTAGAGAAGAGATAGAGCAAGGTCAGCTTCAGTAATGGGCACCTGTACCTCAGGGATGGTGAGTCATTCCCCACAGCTTATATAGGGCTGGTATTCTGCATACATCCCTCTTTATGTTGCAAATGAAAGACACTGCTCCCTCTCCACTGGTTATAGATATAAAATGAGGCTGGACAGGTGCCATATGACGTGTGTGTAAGCAGAACAAAGAAATACTCATTAAATGTGTAACAGGAAGGAGTTACCCTAAAAAAGGAAGAAGAAACTGGGGCAAAGAGGTTAAGTTCCCACTATCCATTTTCAGGGAATATTCTAGGCTTAAAGCTCCTGTTTAGGTACTCAAGTGAGGTCAGGGGCTACAGCAGACTGTCCTTCCAACAGTCTATCCCCCAATTCTCACCAAGATACCAAAAAAAAAAAGTCATCATGAATTCTAGTATACTCATTGTCCATTCTGGATGTTTTGCTGCCTATCCATGGCATGGCACATGACTCTGATTTTATGCCTTTATGCCATTTGTATACTACCTTTAGGCAGCACTTAATGGAGATCACTAGGAAGGCTATCCCCTGCAGGGATGATCAGGTGTGCTTGGAGGAGAGATTACAACCAGCTACCTTAGTCATTGCCTAATCCAACCCAGCCGAATAGGTCAAAAGGAAAAAAACATTTTTCTCCAAGAATGGCACCTCCAAACTATGCCATTAGAATGTCCAGCACTGTGCAGTTTTGGAGGGTAGTAGTTGGCTGGCATGGTCTGTGGTGTTGACAGCTCAACTGGAATGATGTGGAAAAATAGCTTATAATCTTAGTTCAAAGGCTTACCAGAGTCAGCAGTTCGTCTGGTTGTTAGCTCTTGAAAAACCCTGTGTCATTGGGGCCCTTCAGTAAGGAACTTGTCCCATCTCTGTGAGGCAATCTATGGAGACAGGCAACATTAGCAATTCCCCTCCTCCTCTTACCCACCATTGGTTGAAATCCTGTTGCCCTGTGACTTGAGGTGAAAGTTGCCCAAGTGTTACCAGACAAAGCTTCCAAATTCTCACTACCTGCCCCCAAAGCCAGTCTCTGAGACAGGTGTTTGAGTGAGTGATCAAAGGCTTTATTATAATCATTATTATTATTAATTGTGTTTGCCAGCAAAAACACAAGGAACAAACAACATGTTTGTTTTGTTCTCCAGGCCTGTCCGAATTGATCAGGGGGAAATGAGGGTTTTATGTGAGAAGCTTCGTGCTGCCCAAGCACAGGTGGGTAGGGTTCCTAGACAATGGGGGCAGTTGGGAGGGGCCCCTGTCCAAGCAGCAGGCCTCAGGGGTTGGAGCAGACCTCAGGGGTCATACATGCACATCAAAAGCTTCTGTCCAGACACTTTTGGCTGCCTCTGGCACCTAGCTGGCTGGCGCTTTTGTTCAGCCTTCACTTGGTTTGCTGTGCCTAAAAAAGCTGTAAATGTGGCAAAGATTACCGTCTCAGTGCCTCCTGTCAGTTAATATGTGACTTCCTGGGCCAGGGCCTAGGTGAAAGAAGCCAGGAATTTTTAAGACAGGAGAAAAGATAAGTAAAAGGTCAATTTTGCAAAAAGCATTAAGTCCTGGCTGTCTAAATTTTCTTTTTAAAATCAGGGAGCCTGAATGCTCCCCCCTGTTTCATAGGCATAACGACACAGGCTGTCTTGAGTCTAAATGCAGTAACTTCCCCTGCTGTTTGACTTACACCTTTTGACACAGTCATCGAACTTAAGGGTGTTGGAGGAGTTGGAAGTTCTTGGCACAGCCAGAGGAACTGTAGTACCTCAGGATATTATTGTTCCTTTCCTCATTCCCATGGGATCCCACAGGAGTGTGAATCAGGAGGCTTTCTTGATGGCGTCACTGCATTTCCAACTACAAACCATCCCTAGAGTGCATTCCAGCAGGAAAAATGAAAAAGAACAGTTGGCTATCCTGAGCTTGGCATTTCACAGGTACAGCCTAATCAGACAACTGTGAGGTCCTCCACCCCAACTAAGCTCGGTGTTGCGCAATATGTGCTGCAGTGCTGTACTTCACTTTCACTGGAAGGTAGTCTTTAATGTCCAAATGCCCTTTCTGAGGCAGGGTTACCATCCAGAGAATTGTCCTTCTTGGTGTCCTTTATGTAGTTGTGTCCTGTGTTAGTCATCTAGTACTGCTGAGACAGGAAACTCAGAGGCTTCCATGAATTCCTTTTATATTAATACCTTTCAAGTAAAATCACACATAGGTGATAAGGAGACAGGGAACCTAGAGATCTCAGAAAGGTGGTAAACCAGAAAAGCAAACTACTCCCTTCAAGTCAGTGCTGACTCATAGTGACCTATAGGACAGAATAGAACAGCCCCATACAGTTTCCAAGGAGTGTTTCGTGGATTTGAACTCCTGACCTTTTGGTTAGCAGCCATAGCACTTAATCACTACGCCACCAGGGTTTCACATAAAGGTGGTAGAGGATGAAAAGACCCAAATTAATTACATCCGGGGACATTGAAATAAGTCATTCACAGAATTGTGTAAAATATCTCAGAGTTGTTTTTCAGAAGGAATCAGGTAAAACCAGTTCCAGTACTGGAAGTCCACATTGGCCAGAGGGCTATAGTCAGGACCAGGAAATGTAACCAAGAGACCGAGAAACTGCGTGGGAACAAAGCTGCATCATAAATCCTACTACAAGTACTAGAAGCCTTCACTGTGGAAGCCATCTTAAAACTATGCAGGCGCAACAGCAGGATCGTAAGTCGTACTGCAAGTCCCAGCAACCTTCACTGTGGAAACCGTATTGAAGTTCGCTGCCCTTTGTTTAGTGAGATACCCACCAGGAGCTCTCTGTCTCTACCTGCAGACCACTTTGCTCCTGTGGAAAGACTGCATCTTGAGCGCAAGAATCTAGGGTCTCAGGACCTGGTAACAGTGCTATAACAAAGATACCACAAGTGGGTGGCTTTTACAAAGACAAATTTTATTCTGTCACAGTCTAGTAGGCCAAAAGTCTAAATTGAGTACATCAGCTCCAGGTGAAGTTTTTCTCTGTTGCTTCTGGAGGAAGGTCTCTGTCATCAGTCTTCCCTTGGACTGGGAGCTTCTGAGGCACAGGAGTGACTTTTCCAAAGGTTACACTCTACTCCCAGCACTGCTTCTTGGTGGTATGAGGTCTCCCTAACTTTCTGCTTGTTTTCCTCTCCTTTATATCCCAAGAGATTGCCTCAGGCACAGTACAGTCTTACATTTTGAGTCCTGCCCTACCAACACAACTAATGTCCATCCTCCCTTATTAGCATCATAGAGGAAGGGTTTGCAGCATATAGGAACACCACACAATACCAGGAATCATGGCTTAGCAAAATTGCTACACACACATTTGTTCCATTCCTGTCCCTTCCTGTCCTCTCATCCTTCTTTTGGACAGCTCCCCAGTTGTCTCATATACTTAACTGAACTAGCATCAGGTAAGGCAAACAACAGCATCAGGTAAGGAGGGTAACACAACCAAGTAAGGAGAGAGTGAGAAGCCCCCACTTGTCTGTCAGTAGAGTCAGGGAGGGTAGCAGCATCAAGTGAGGAGGGTAACACCATCAGGCAAGGAGGGTAATAACATCAGGCAAGGAGGAGACCAGCATCAGGTAAGGCTGGTAATAGCATTAGGTAGGGAGGGTAACACCATCAGGTAAGAAGGAAGTGAGCAGCCCCCATTTGTCTGTCAGTGGAGGCTTGCTTATTACTGTGATGCAAGAAGTTATGGCACTGGTATTTGGGTACCAACAGGGTCACTCATGATAGACAAGTTTCAGCTGAGCTTCCAGAGTAAGACAGACTAGGAAAAAGGACCCAGCAGCCTATTTCTGAAAGGAATTAGTCAGGGAAAGCCTTATGAATAGCAGCTGAACATTGTCAGATATAATGCCAGAAAGTGAGCCCCCCAGGATGGAAGGCACTAGGAAGACAACAAAGGAAGAGCTGCCTCCTCAAAGTAGAGTCAACCTTAATACGTCGATGGAGTAAGGCCTCTGGGATCTTTGTACCCTGATGTGGCACAACTCAAAATGAGAAGAAACAGCTGCAAACATCCACTAATAATCAGGACATGGAATGTATGAAGTATGAATCTAAAAAAACTTGAAATTGTCAAAAATGAAATGGAATGCATAAGTATTGACATCCTAGGCATTAGTGAGCCGAAATGGACCCATTTTGGCTATTTTGAATCCAATAATCATAGTCTACTGTGCTGGGAATGAAAAGTTGAAGAGGAACAATGTTGCATTCATCACTAAGATCTGTCTTGAAGTACAGTGCTGTCAGTGATAGGATGATATCCATATGCCTACAAGGAAGGCTAGTTAATATGACTATTATTCAAATTTATGCACCAACCACTAAGGCCAAAGATGAGGAGGTTGAAGATTTTTACCAGCTTCTGCAGTCTGAAATTGATTGAACATGCAATCAGGATGCATTGATAATTACAGCTGACTGGAATGCAAAAGTTGGAAACAAAGGAGAAGGATCAGTAGCTGGAAAATACAGCACTGGTGACAGAAATAATGCTTGAGATCACATGATAGAATTTTGCAGGACCAACGACTTTTTCATTGTAAATGTCTTTTTTAACCAACACAAACAGCGACTGTACACATGGACCTCACCAGATGGAATACACAGGAACCAAATTGACTGTGTCTGTGGAAAAAGACAATGGAAAAGCTCTGTATCAGCAGTCTGAACAAGACTAGGTGCTGACTGTGACACAGATCATTAATTGCTCTTATTCAAACTCAAAGTAAAACTGAAAAAAATTAGAACAAGTCCATGAGAGCCCAAGTATGACCTTGAGTATATCCCTACTGAGTTTAAAGACCATCTCAAGAACAGATTTGATAAGTTGATTACTAATGAATTGTGGAATGACATCAAAGTCATCATCCATGAAGAGAGCCAGAGGTCATTAAAAAGAAAGGAAAGAAAGAAAAGACCAAATTCGATGTCAAAAGAGACTCTGAAACTTGCTGCTGAACGTCAAGCAGCTAAAGCAAAAGGAGTGGTGGCATAAAAGACCTAAACAGAAGATTTCAGAGAGCAGCTTGAGAAGACAAAAGAAGGTATTGTAATGACATGTGCAAAGAGCTGGAAATGGAAAACCAGAAGGGAAGAATGCATTCTGTATTTTTCAAGCTGAAAGAACTGAAGAAAAAATTCAAGCCTCAAGTTGCAGTAGTGAAAGATTCTACAGGGAAACTATTAAATGACTCAGAGAGCATCAAAAGAAGATGGAAGGAATACACGGAGTCTAAACCAGAAAGAACTGGTCAATATTCAGCGATTTGAAGAGGTAGCATATGATCAGGAACCAATGGTATGGAAGAAAGAAGTCGAAGTTGCATTAAAGGCAGTGATAAAAAAACGAGGCTTCCGGAGTTGATGGAATATCAACTGAGATATTTCAACAAACAGATGCAGTGCTGGAAGTGCTCACTCATCTCTGCCAAGAAGTTTGAAGGATAGCTACCTGGCCAGCTGACTAGAAGAGACCCATCTTTATGCCCATTCCAAAGAAGGGTTATCCACCCAAATGTGGAAATCACCAAACAGTATCGTTGATATCACACGCAAGTAAAATTCTGCTCAAGATCATTCAAAAGTAACTACAACACTATATTCACAAGGAACTGCCAGAAATTCAAGCTGGGTTCAGAAGAGGACGTGGAACCAGGCATATCACAGCTGATGTCAGATGGATCTTGGCTGAAAGCAAAGAATACCAGCAGGATGTTTACTTGTGTTTCATTGACTATGCAAAAGCATTCAACTGCTTTTGCAGTTGAATCTTACTAAATCATAGATCATACTAAATCATGGCTAATGTTGCAGAGAATGGGAGTTCCAGAACACCTAATTGTGCTCTTCAGGAATCTGTATATGGATCAAGAAGCAGTAGTGTGAACAGTACAGGGGGATCATGCATGGTTTAAAGTCAGGAGAGGCATGTGTCAGGGTTGTATCCTTTCATCATACCTTTTTAATCTGTATGCCGAGCAAATAATTCGGGAAACTGGATTATAGAACAAGGCATCAGAATTGGAGGACGATTCGTTAGCAACCTGCATTATGCAGACGACAGCACCTTACTTGCTGGAAACAAAGAAGATTTGAGACACCTGCTGATGAAGATCAAGGACCACAGCCTTCAGGATGGATTGCACCTCAACATCAGGAAAACAAAAGTCCTCACAACTGGACCAGTAAGCAACATTGTCATAAATGGAGGAAGGATTGAGGTTATCAAGGATTTCATTTTCCTTGTGTCCACAGTCAATGCCCTTGGAAGCAGCAGTCAAGAAATCAAAAGACCCATTGCACTGGGAAAATCTGCTGCAAAGGACCTCTTCAAAGTATTCAAAAGTAAGAATGTCACCTTGAAGACTAAAATGTGCCTGACCCAAGCCATGGTATTTTCACTTGCATCATATGCATGTGAAAGCTGGACTATGAACAAAGAAGACAGAAGAAGAATTGATGCCTTTGAACTGTGGTGTTGGAGAAAAACATTGAATGTACCGTGGAACACCAAAAGATCTAACAGATCTGTTCAGGAACAGCCAGAGTGCTCCTTGGAAGCAAAGATGGCAAGACTGCATCTTACATACTTTGGATGTGTTGTCAGGAAAGATCAGTCCCTCGAGAAGGACATCATGCTTGCTAGAGTGGAGGGTCAGTGGAAAAGAGGAAGACCCTTGACGAGATGGATTGACACAGTGGCCACAACAGTAGGTTTAAGCATGAAAACGATTGTGGACATGGCACAAGACCGGGCAGTGTTTCATTCTGTTGTTCATAGGGTTGCTATGAGTCAGAACCAACTCGACTGGCACCTAACAATAACACCTTAATTGAACTATGAAGCACTTTCCTCACATGTGTTATTTTTGTTTTATACTCCTCTCTAATCTTTGTCTGAAGAGTAGGCTTCAGGAATATTTTCAGTTCTGAGTTAACAGTGTGTCCAGAGGCCATCATTTTGGGTGGTTTCTCCAGTCTCATAGGTAAAATAATTGGAGCAGAGCTTACAAAATTTCAGATAGAGTGTATCAAACCATTACTCCAAACTTCCCCAGTATACCTTGAAGTCAAAAGCATAGGAAGGTATCAAATATACAGCTGAAGGTTTTATATCCAAAGGTGTAAAAAGTACACCCAGCACTAGATTTGTAACATTTCCATCCTGCCAGTAAACCAAATGGATAAGTATATTGATTTGATCAAGTCCACAGGGTCAACAAAATTGTCATTGCTTACTTCTTGGTAGTATCTAACCCAAATACCATCCTGTCATTAATTTCTCCTAAAGTCACTTGCTTCACTATACTGAATGTTTGCTCTGTCCTCAGTGTTCTTCTAAACCAGGAGAGACAATACCTTTTTGCCTTCATCTGGGGAGGACAATACACCAGGACAGTCATGCCTCAGGGGTTCACTGAAATCCTTTCCTACTTTCCCCAGGTTCTCAATCAAGTCTTAAAAGGTCATGGAATGGTGATGCACTTGGGAGGACTCCATGTCTCTGGGGACCTGGCATCTCTGGGGACAGGAATCACCTCTGACCTCACCTGTGCATCTTTTCTGTATATGTTATTTTTGTGTTTGTATCCTTCCCTTACTGAATTAAAGATAACCATCTTCCACGAGTTAATGAGTTGTTACAACAGATTATTGGATCTAAGGGAGTAATACAGCTGGTTGGTCTAAAGTAGGGCAAGTCATATGACTTGTGGCTGATCTGAGGTGGAGAGGAATCATATGAACTCTCTTGCCTGTGGTTGGCACCCACTGACCTATTCCCCAGTGATAGAAAGTGTTGTATGTTCACCTGGGGTCTGGACTGACCAGGAAAGAGAAGGTGAAATTTCTCTGGATTGGTTTGATACAACAAATTAGTGTCAACAGAAGTGAGATCCAATGTAACAGCTCTTGACTCGGGGAAGAGTAGGGTTTAGGAGGAGAAAAGATAAATGAGTGAGGGAATTCTGGATCGTTGTTTTGATCTTTAACTTCTGGATATTTACACTGGTTGATGTTATCTATAAGTGAAAGCAAACTGATTTCTGTAAGTAAAAAACAGTTTTCATTCACCACCATCAAAAAGACTTAAGAGATCTAAGTTTCTTGGGTGATTCTCTTCTCATACAATATGTAGATAATCTGCTACATTGTTCAGATAACAAGGAAGCCTATAAAAAAGGATTCTATTTACTTGCTCTCAGTTTTGGGAGGAAAGGGTCAAAAAGTTCCAAAAGACAAATTACAAAACTTAAGTAAGTAATTAACTATGTTTGGCCAGAATATAATTATTTAGAGCATGACCTACCTAAACAGGGAAGAATATGCCCTCCTGACAGACTAAAGGCTGTCCAAACTTATCCTAGACCCCTCACAAAATGATAATTGAGAGCATTTATAGGTTTAGCTGGATATGATAGATGCGTGTCTCTCTTTTTTTTTCTTTTGAATATTATAACACCTCTTTTAATGAATTGACTAAGTCCTTAGTAAGAGACCCTCTATTCTTGGAGCCCAAATATGAGCAGGCCTTTGTAACCTGAAGAACGATCTTCAAAAGTCTCATTCCTTAGGCCTCCTGAACAACAAAAAGCCATTATTTGTACATGGATTATGTGGACGACACCTTGAAGTTTTAATTTCTTGGGAAATATTAAATTCCATCACTTAACCATAGCCTCATGCTTGACCTAGTTGGAAAGGGTCATCCTCATTATCTTAGAGGAATATCTGCCACTGCAAAATTTTTTGGTGCTTCTGCTGAACTAGTTTTAGGCTCCCCACTTGACGTTATAGCTCCTCGCACAGTACTGACATTACTACTGACTGAGAACACGTGGCACTTTTCTGTCAACTGATTAACCTCTTGGAAACTGCTTCTCACATTGCTATTCACCGCTATATCAAGGGCAACCTCATCAATGTCTTAGTGAACTCTCTGTACCTCACTCAGAAATTTTAGAGACTCCCGTTGAGAACCCTGCTGTCGTGGATTGAATTGTGTTCCTCCAAAAATGTGTAATTTAGCTAGACCATGATTCCCAGTACTGTGTGATATTCCCATTTGCTGTAAATCCTGCCTTTATGATGTTGATAAGGGAGGGTGGGCGGCAGTTGTGTTGGTGGGGCAGAACTCAATGTGTAAGATAGTTTTGTGCCTTAAGGCAATCTCTTGAGATGTAAAGAAAAAGGAAACATACAGAGAGCTGGGGGACCACATACCACCAAGAAAGCAGTACCAGGAGAAGAGCACATCCTTTGGAAAGGACCTGGGGTCCCTGAGTCTCAGAGGCTCACGGTCCAGAGGGATGCCACCAACAAGGACCTTCCTCCACGGCCAACAGTGAAAGAATTCCCCTGGAGCTGATTCCCGTAATTTTCCCTTGTAGCCTAAATTTCTCTTTGTAAAAGCCATCCACTTGTGGTATTTCTGTTGTAGCAGTACTAGATGACTAACACCTGCTCTAATAGTATTTTTTTATTGTGGTAAAAATAGGTGTGTTTGTGTGTGTGACACATTTGCCAATTTAACACTTCTTACATGTACAATTCAGTGAGAATAATTAATCATGTGCAACCATCCCCAATATTCTAATATTATTTGTTGATGATTCATATCTCAGAACTCAAACTGCAGTTTTATCAAGAAAGATATGCTATTTTGAATGTAAGCATTCCTTTTAGAATATGGACCTCTACCTGAGGTAAAATCAACCCAGATGGGAGAATTTATTGCACTTACTAGAGCTTATTACTCAGCCAAAGGCCAGAGAGTACAAATATTGAGAGAGGGAGAAAAAGCTTTTCAGAAGATACCACTTGAATTCCAGAAGGCCTGGGTGCCAGGCTTGTAAGCCTGTGAATGAGTGAATATAAACAACCTAAAACGGCTGGAATGCCTGACATCAGATCCTGAAAAACAATGGGTCTGGCCCTCTGAATGTGACCCTTGTACCCACACCCAGGCCTACATGCTTTCCTCCTTGAGAGGTGAATTCACGTGAGGAAGTGGCCTTTGTTATGCTATTTAGATAAGAAGGCATCAGTTTGCTTTGTGAGGAACTTTCCAAATAGTGTTTGAATCAATGCCTGCTTTGCTACATGTATACCGTTCTGTTCACTAAATAAAAATGAGCTGCCCGATGTCTAAATAAGAGTTGAGGCATCAGAGATACCAGCTTCCTTCCTACCCCCTCATAGAAATCCTGAGATAAACTGAGTTTCTAAGAAGAAGGTAAAAATCCAGATGCCCCTCTCTGGCACCAGCCCAAGAACACTCCCTCCAACCACTATAGAAATCTTTGAGATAAGCCTAGTTTCTAAAAACAGGGTAGCTTCTTCTCATGTGACTTCATACTAATTGCTTATCTAGTGCCTTTTAAGTATACTGTACCAATGAAAATGCAATATGGAAATCTGTATACCTGTAGTTGCCAATTAGGGGATGTATGGAAATTCCCTTGTCTGCTTTCTTGGAGAAATGTATATTTAGATATGTCTGATAACAGAATGGGGTGTGTGGCTATTTTTCAGACTTGAGTCCATCCACCACACCACTAGCGAATAAATGTCAGGTGGGCTGGGCTGTACCTGGATATGCAACCAGGATGCAGGGTGAGCCCCTCACTTTCTGGAACATCCCCACCTCAGTTCCTGGAAGTCATCAGACCGTGACCAACCCCGCCCTTCCTGGAAATTCCCCAGTTGTTTTTCTCATATGCTAATCAGGTGGCTCGCTGTACCTAAATCCTATTGGCTCCCGCCTTTTACTCCATGTCCCCACTAAAGTCCGCAATAGGCGGAACTGTCCACCTCTATGTAAACACCCTTTCCCAACTGAAAGTGTGACTTCTCTGACTCCTACCTTGGAGCTCGTGGAGTTCGCCTGGGAGTGCACCAATAAATCCTGTCCTACTGCTGACTCTCACTCTCTTTCTCTCTTAACTGTTGCGGGTACATTTAGCCTACCTCGCCTTACAATAAACACTTCTTCTTCTACAAACAAAGTAGTGTTCAAGGTGCTTTCTGCTCTGCTGGCCAAACTTATCTTTTTCCTGCTACATTTTATGTAGATAGTAATATACTTTTGGAGTAGTACATGACATTGGCATGATTTGGAAACAGAGGATTACTTATGTCTGCTGGAACCCCCATCAAAAATGGATAACTAATTAAGAAGCTTTTAGATGAGTCCTACTTCCTAGAGAAGTGGCTATTATAAAGGTTAAGGCCCATGTGAAAAATGGGATATGAAACCTGAAGAAAATATTCTAGCACACCATTAGGTCAAATGAGCAGTTTTAAGCAAGGTTTATGATCCTATCTAAACCCTTAAAGAATACTGCTGGAAGCCAGCCTCAGCAGGGTCTGGGATCACGGAGAGATGGATGGCATCGGTGAACAAGAAATGATGAGACTGAGACAACCAGGAATCTGGGAACAGCAGCCTGCCTGGGCCTATCTTTCTTTATTTTTTATGTACGATCAGTGACATGATTTCACCCTGCCCTCTTGACCACACAAGCTGTTGGCTAACAAGGAAGTGATATCTTCTGGCCTTTTTTCATGTTGATTATTAGGGTTTTTTAGGTAATGCCCTGAGGCAAGTATATTGTGGTTATAATCAACAGTGAAAACAAAGTTATGCTTGAGCTCAATCAACTATCTATACCTCAAGGTTAAAAGGTACAGGAGGAGGGGTCTGGCTGTCTCTATTTATTCCTTCTTTGCTCTTTATCTCTTCTTGTGGGGACAGTAAACACCTACTGTCCCCCACCTGATGCCTTTCTTAAGCTGTTCTAAGAAGGGCATTTCTTTAGTATTTACTCATTTGCCATACCAAACATAATAGACTTGGGAGCCTATCCATCTTCCTGATGCAGGGAATGGGATGTCTATAACTAAGAGCTGTGCAGGGGATCGTCCCTGGGGAGCTTCCCAGGGCTTTCCTGCAATCTAGTTTTTCACATGTGGAGGGGGATGTGCAGTTGGGGGAAGCCAGTGAGGCTGGGTCAGCCTTGGCATTCCTGGGCTGAGTGTGCTGTGTCCTTGTGCCGGGAGATGAGAGGGTATTTTTGAGGAAGGTTTGATTAAGATGCAAAATATTATCAGGGAGAATACAGCCAGAAATATGTCACGGGTGAGATGCCTCCGCCAGCCATCACATAGGCGTATAGCTTTGCTCACAGAGGCCTTTGTGGGTGACGGGCCTCAGCAGAATACATCTCTGGAGAGGTTCAAAGGGGCCATTGTAAAAATATTCACATTTAGCCCCTTATTTTGAAAGGAAGAATGAAAAAATACTGGCTGTACTTTCACAGATATAATCTCTGAAAGAAACCCTGGTGGTATAGTGGGTTAAGTGCTATGTCTGCTAACAAAAATGTCAACAGTTCGAATCCGCCAGGCACTCTTTGGAAACTCTATGGGGGGAAGTCCTACTGTGACCTCTAGGATTGCAATGAGTCAGACACAACTGGACAACAGTGGGTTGGTTTTAATCTCTCAAAATGGCCATTTGGTAGCATCAGATGATTTCAAATGAATGTTAACTAAATCCATGAAACTATTCATCATGGTATGGAAAATTGGTTAATATCAACAGTGGTAGGGAAACTTTAAAAAGACAGCTGAGGTTATTTTGGGGTCATCTGTCACAGGTCAACAACATAAATCTGGAAGATCTACATTGGTGGAACATGGCCAGGAACCAAAGCCTCAAAGGCCCTTTGAACACCTTCATATGGACTTAATTAAGCTTCCAACCTCTGTGAGATTTGAATATTTTTTAGTTATAGTGTGTCTGTGTTCATAATGGGTTGAGGCATTTGCTTGCTGAGAAACTACAGTTCTTACAGTTGCTAAAAAGATGCTTGATTTCCATTTCCAACTTGGAGCATCTCAATTTTCATATCCAGCAATTTGAAGTGCACACTTTACAGACCATTATGAGAGAATTCTATAAGGTATTACCCCTTACTCAAAACTACACTATCCTTACTGTCATGAGTTGAATTGGTATTTCAGTTATAACTAAGAATTTGGTACTGAGACAGTATTGTGTTGCTCTTACAGCTACCTAAAATGTTGAAGCTGTTTTGAAACTGCAAATGGACAGAGGCTGAAAGAGTTCTAAAGTGCCTAGCAGTAAGAGCCTAGATTGTCTTGAAGAGACTATTAGTGGAATTATGGACAGCAAAGACAATTCTGGTGAGGGTTCAGAAGGAAGTGAGAATTGTCAACACCAGAGATGGTGCAGATGGTGAGAAGCAGCAGCAGAGAAATGGTGGCTGCAACATCAGGAAACCAGCATGAGATAGCTGACGCACAGAGCATGAGAACTGAGTGTCTTCATGCAGGAGGCTTCCTGGTAGAGTAGGATACCTATGAGCCCTTATCAGTAGAGCTACATTTGCTGACCCATGGAACAAGAGAGCTGAATGTCTTCTAGCCAGAGTTTGCTGATGGAATGGGGTGCCTCCAGGCTTATTGGCAGGGCTATAGAGCTTTGAAACACTTGCCCCAGCAGGGCAGAGGGAAACAATGAGGCTGGAGGTGTCATGAGGCCAAGGAACAAGTAAGTAAAAGCTAAAGAGACAAAGAACACAGAAAGTAAAGCTGCCTCAGTCTCAAAGTGTATGGCTGCAACCTCTGGAGTCTTAAAAAGTGAAGTTGCCACTCAGATGGACCAGGAGAATAGGGCCGCCCAAATGCAAGTGAGCAGTGTTGCCTTTCCAGTGGACCTGAAAAGCAGACTGAAGCCCAGAGCCAAGGGACTTCTACCTAATATCTGGAGACTGTGGCTAACACCCAGAACCTGGAGGCCATTGCCTAAATGTCTCAGAGAACCGAAGATTATTTTCAACCCTTGAGAGCTAATGTAATGTGCTTCGTTGACTTGTTTGGTGCCTGTTATTGCTTCTTTCCCTCCAATTTCTCCCATTTGTAATGGAAGTGTCTAGCTTGTGTCTGTTCTACCACTGTACTGTGGAGCAGATAACTTGTATTCTAGATTTCATAGATGATGAGAAATTTTGCTACAAGATGGCATGTGCACTTTGAGTTGACTGAAGACTTGCTATGATATGACAGGGTAAATGTATTTTACATCTGGCAATGGCATGCATTTTGGTGGGCCAAAGGGTCAAATGTCATGGATTGAATGGTGTTCCTCAAAATATCAACCAGTCTAGGCCATGATTCCCAGTACTGTGTGATCACCCACGATTTTGTTATCTGATGTGATTTTCCAGAGTGTTGTCAATCCTGACTCTATGGTGTTAAGGATGTTAAGGTGATCCAACCAAATGTGGACATTCTGAAACAATATCATTAACATCACACACAAGTAAAACTATACTGAAGATTATTCAAAAGCAGCTGCAGCACTGTATTGACAGGGGGCTGCCAGAAACTCCGGCCAGATTCTGAAGAGGATGTGGAACCAGGCATACCATTTCTGATGTCAGGTCTTGGATGAAAGCAGAGAATACCAGAAAGATGTTTACCTGTGTTTCATTAGACCGTACAAAGGCTGTGTGGATCATAACAAATTATGATAACATTGTGGAGAATAGGAACTATGCTCATGAGGAATGTGTACATGGATCAGAGGCAGTCTTTTGAACAGAACAAAGAACACTGAATGTTTTAAATCCAAGCAGGCTGTGCAGCAGGGCTGTATCCTTTCACCATACCTATTCACTCTATATGCCAAGCAAATAGAGTAGCTGTACTGTGTGAAGAAGAACGGGACATCAGGACTGGAGGAAGATTCATTGATAACACAACTTTGCATGCTGAAAGTGAAGTAGACCTGAAACACTGAAGAAGATCAAAGACCACAGCCTTCAGTATGGATTATATTTCAACATAAAGAAAACGGAAGTCCTCACAATTGGTCCAATAAGCAACATCATAATAAATGGAGAAAAGATTGAGATTGTCAAGGATTTCATTGTATTTGGATCTACAAGCAATGCCCATGGAAGCATCAGTCAAGAAGTCAAAAGACACATTGCAATGGGCATATCTTCTGCAACAGACCTTTTTAAAGTATTGAAAAGTAAATTGATATTTTCAGTTACATCACATGCATGTGAAAGCTGGACAATGAATAAGGAAGACTGAAGAATTGACACCTTTGAATTGTGGTGTTAGACAAGAATGTTGAATATACTGTGTACTGCCAAAGGAATGAACAGTTCTATTTTGGAAGAAATACAACCAGAGTACTCCTTAGAAGCAAGGATGGCAAGACTGCATCTTACATAGTTTGGACATGTTGTTGGAGGGACTAGTCCCTGGAGAAGGACATCATGCTTGGTAAAGTACAGGGTCAGTGAAAAAGAGGAAGACTCTCAAAAAGATGGATTGATACAGTGGTTGCAGCAATGTGATCTAGTGCAACAGTTGTGAGCATGCACAGGACTGGGTAGTGTTTCCTTCTGGTGTATATAGAGTCACTGTGAGTCTGAATGGACTTGACTACACCTAACAACAACATGATGTTAATGAGGCTAGATTAGAGGCAGCTATGTTAATGAAGTAGGATTTAATCTACAGGGCAAGACTGTATCTTGAATCAGTCTTTTTTGAGATATAAAAAAGAGAAATGAATGAAGAGACAGAAAAAAAAAATGTGCTTTGGACCTGTCATCCCTGTTCTGAGAAGCTCCTGGAACAGGGAAAGACTGATAACATGAACCTTCTTCCAGAAGCCTTCCTCTGGAGCTGGCACCCTGAATGTGGACTCCTAGCCTGCTAGACTATGGGAAAATAAATTTCTCTTAGTTGAAGTCATCTACATGTGGTATTTCTGGTACTAGATAACCAAGACACCTCCCACCCACAATCTTTTAGAAAGGTTGGAAGGACAAATGTCATCCTTGAATTTAAATTAGCAACACTTTCTGAAATACTTGCACTCCCTTGACCATAAGTATTCCACTAGCTCTTACAACCATATACTCAATTGTCTGTGAGCATATCAGTTATCTTCTTTGAATTGGTAACTGTAAGGCCCATGTTTTGGAGGATTTAACTTCCAATACTATACTCTGCAGACATGGCCAAACATTGCAAGAGATTCATGTATGCAGTCGTGTCACCATCAGCTTAAGGCCACCTTCCCACATCATCTTATGCTGTGTCCAGCACCCTGGTGACCAGCACTGGGAAAAACTCATGTCCAAGGGAGACAGGAAAGGGGATGGGAAATCTCATTCACACAAAAAACACATCACACAAGTTGGGGCCAGGTGGGACCAAGTTCTGTGATGGAGAACCATGGACCCCGATCCACTTTCACAAGCTTTATTTATAGGCTTAACAGGTAGGAAGTCAACAAGGTGGCACATAGCCAAAAATGGTCATAATCTTTGTGTTTTGATTGGTTACAGAGCACATGGAAGTTTTGTCTTCAAACAGAGGACAGGGACATGCAAATAGTTTAACCTGAGCTAATTATCCTGCAAACAGTTTCAAGGAAATAGTTTAGCCTGAGTTGCAAATGGTTTAGCCTGGACTTATTATTCTGCAAATAGTCTCAAGGAAATAGTTTAGCCTGAGTTGCAAATAGCTTAGCCTAGCTGCAAATAGTCTCAAAGCCCAAGCAAAGGGGTTCAAACATGGGGAAAGGGAGGAGGGCAAAGGGGCTAGGACACAGTAGCGCCCAGCCCACAGTAATCTTACACAGTCTCTTCGTGATCTTCAACCAGGAAACTTTTGTCTATTGAAAGAAGCAGCAGAGGAAAACAGCTCCTGAACCTTGGTTGGAAGGGACCTTATCAGGTACTATTCACAACAAATCAGCAGTAAAATTCAGGAAGTCAGTCCTTGAGTTCATGTTTCACTACTGAAGAAGTAATTCAGAATGCTACACAATCAAACACTACTCCAGTAGAACTCAAACTCAGAGTTCTCAGCAATCATCCGTAAGTAGCCAGTCTTCAGAAGCATAAAATGGAAGCAAGACCTTTGGAACAGCTGATGGTCACAGATAGTGGACAGCTCCTGTTCCAAATATCTAACCAAGATCCCTATCTAATTCCTGCTTTATCAACTTTCTAAAATGATTCTTCTGCTCATTTTCTACAGACACCTTCTTGTCATACACCATTAATGGCTTTTTCCCTTTACTCCCTATGATTGTCAGAACACACTATTTTAACATCATTCTTAGATTACCCCAAACAGTAGTCACTGCCCTCAGCCTTACAGACTGCTGGACATGTCATCCATCTCATACTGAGTCCTGGACTTGCCTTCCATCACCAGACTCCAATGATAAAAACCTATGGGCAATTCTAGTTCTATCCAATGAGACAACAGAGAATTAGAGCTGATGGCATTTCCACTTGTACCTACATGGACAAATGACCAAAACCCAAAAACAAACAAAAAAATCTGTGACTTTTTCAGTGTCCCTCTTTCACAGAAAAAGAATCATTTATTACAACCTGTAATCAGGCCCCAGTAATTCTAAGTTTGAATTCAACAACCGTTGTAGGGCAATAGCCAAATACTTGCCACCAGGACAAGACTAACAGAGATCCAAGTATGTAACCCAGCTAATGTAAAGGCTGTGATTTTAATCTTGTATCCTGAAAAACTTCTTCTTTCCTGGTTCTCCTGTGCCCCTACTAGGTACTTCTTCCTTTGTGACAAAAAGGCCTGGTCTTGTTTGTGTCACCTTTAAACTTCATGCATTTTAGGAATACCGTTCTGAGACTTTTTTGTACACAGAGATCTTAATTCTATAAATCACTAAGGATAAAAATTCTGATTCAGATGTGAGCCCCCAAATGAGATCACCCTTGATTAGTCAGGCATATTACCTGGGGGTGATTATTGACCCCTTTTTTCTCTGAACAATTAGAGCAGTATTTACTGTGGTGGAAATCATACAAATAGAAAAGACTTAAAAAACATTAACTCTAGCAGAAGCTACTAAGCATACCACCTCTGCCCTAGACGGAATATAGATCAGTCTCAACTCACTGACATGAGTGATGGTCAATTACATCACTCTAAATTTCTTGCTAGCTAGTCAGTATGGCACCTGTAGCATTGCTAGCATCTCTTGTACTTGAATCAAGGTACAGCAGGCTCTACATTACCTTAAAGAAAAAAGCTTCATTCTGATGATAAATGGCATTTGTTCACCTGACCTGGAGTACCTTGTTGATAGGTGCCATTGAGGTTTTTTTGACTTAACAGCGATCCTACGAACAACAGGGAAAACATTGCCTTGTCCTGTGCCGTCCTCACGAGTGTTGTTATTCTTGAGTCCATTGTTGAAGCCACTGTATAAATCCATCTCATTGAAAGTCTTCTGCTTTTTCACTGACTCCTTACTTTACTAAGTATGATGTCCTTCTCCAGGGACTGGTCCCTCCTGATAACATATCCAAAGTATGTGAGGCAAAGTCTCACCATCCTTGCTTCTAATGAGCATTCTGGTAGTACTTCTTTCAAGACAGATTTGTTCATTCTTCTGGCAATCCATGGGATATTCAATATTCCTTGCCAACACCATAATTCAAAGGCATCCATTCTTTGGTCTTCCTTATTCATTGCCCAGCTTTCGCATGCATATGAAACAACAGAAAACACCATGGCTTGGGTGGAGTATTCTTTAGTACTCAAGGTGACATCTCTGCTTTTTTTTTTTTCCTGTTATTACTATCATTTTATATGAGAGGAAACGGGCTCATAGAGGTTGCATAATGTGTTTGATCACAAAGCTAGTTAGCAGCAGATCTTTACAATCAAACTGAAAGCTAAAGGAGAGAATATACAATGTCCATTGCTTCTTTTTTATTCCTCTTAATGCTTAGCATGTTCTTGTGATTAGTTGCTGTGCAGTCACCTCTGACTCATGACCACCTTGTATATAACAGATGGACGCATTGCTCAGTCCTGTCCCATCATTATGATCTTTGGTATGTTTGAGTTCATTGTTGTGGTCATTGTGTCAATCCATCTCACTGAGGATTTCCCTCAGTTTTGCTGATTGTCTGGTTTGCCAAACCTGATGTCCTTTTCTAATGATTTATCTTTTTGTGGTGACACGTGCAAAGTAAGCCACCTCATTTCTAAGGAACATTCTGGTTGTATTTCTTCTAAGACTGATTTGTTCCTTTTTCTGGCAGTCAACTCTTCACTAACAACACAATTTGTAGAACTGTGAATACAGTAAGTTATTTCAAAGTAAGTGCTCAGGTTTCATTCATCCAAAAAATGTTCTCCAGGAAGTACCCTAGGGGCTAGAGAGACAGTGACAAGCAAACCGGACCCAAATCTTGACCTTAGAGTGATCTGGCACCATGAGTACATCAGTCTATTTTTTTAGTTGTTTTTTTTTTTTTTTTAATGATTGAATGAAAATGTACATTCCCATATAAATTGCATGCCCACCTATATGCAGCTCCCACTGCTCTCCCTGCCTGGTGACAGCACACTCTTCCTCTCTACTCCATACATATCTTATCCTCCCAACAATCTCCTATGCCCTCCTCTCTACCCACTCCCCTTCCTCCAGTAAGAGGAAAGCAGGACAACATCCTATAGATGCATAGAACCATAAAGTGCGCACATGATATGGTCACTATGTGTCACCAAGCCCAATCCATTCCTATCTGAGAGTTGCCCTCCATTATTGTTTACAGACAGGGGCAACATCAGGGCCAGGGGCCGTGCTCCCAGGGAACTTTGAGGCCCGTGGACCATCAACTGCAGTCTTTTAATGGAGCTCTCCGAGTGCATCCCTTTTTATTCTTGTGTTGCCAGTGAAACGCAACTTTGTGAGCTCCATCACAGCTATCACTGGTGGTGGCCGGGCACCATCTGGCTTTTCTGGTCACAAGTTGATGTAGTCACCCACTCACGTGGGTCTCTCTGTCTTATGGGTTCTTTTCCCCATGTCATTTTGGTCCTTGGTGATCATCCATTCCTGCTGAGTTGGACCATTCAGTATACCTTCAGATGGCAGCATGGCAGCTTTTAAGACCTGAGACACTCACCAAAGCCACTCACCAAAGTAGGGTACAGAGATCTCTCTTAGCAAAACACTAGTTGTGCCAATTGACTTCAGTTTCCCCTGACAGCATAGTCCCCAGACCCTGCCCCAGCTTCTCTGTCCTTGTAATATTGGATTAAGACAGGAGGAATACTTATGTTATGTTGAAGTCCACTTAATATTGATCTTCCCATATTTCACCCAAACATGTTTCTATCAACTATCTAAACTAAACCCTTCCCCCCTTACCCTCCTTCCCTCCCCACCCTTGAAGCCATCAAAGAGTCTTCTATGCATGAGTCTCTTTTTGAGTTCTTATCACAGGGGTCTCATACAATATTTGTCCTTTTGTCACTGACTGCTTTCACTCAACATGAAGTCCTCCAGTTGAAACCAGGTTATGAGATGTTTCCTAAAATCATCATTGTTCTTTATCATTGCATAGTGCTCCATTGAGTATATATACCATAGTTTACCTATCCATGCCTCTGTTGTTGGGCATCTGGGTTGATTCTGTCTTTTTGCTATTGTGGACTGCACTGCAATAAACATTCATGTGCATGTATCAGTTGGTGTGAATGGCCTTGATTCTGTAGGATATATTCCGAGCAGTGGAATTACTGAGTCAAATGGTATGTCTAGATCCAACTTTTTAAGGAAGGGCCAGATTGCTTTCCAAAAAGGTTGCACCATTTTGCAATCCTACCAACAGTGTAGGAGAGTTCCAATCTCTCCACAGCCTCTCCAGCATTTGTTGTTTTGTGTTTTTTGGATCATGGCCAACCTTGTTGGGGTGAGATCGTGTCTTCTTGTAGTTTTGATTTGAATTTCTTTACTAGTTAATGATAGTGAGGATGTCCGCATGTGTTTTTTGGCTACCTGCATCTGCTCTTTAGTGAAATGTCTGTCCATCTCCTTTGCCCACTGCTTAATTGGATGATTTATCTTTTCCTTGTTGATATTTTGTAGTACCTTATAGATTATGGAGATCAGGTATCGGTCGTGACATATAGTTGCCAAATATTTTTTCCCATTCTGTAGTGGCCTTTTAATTCTATTAATAAAGTCTTGGGATGAGCAAAAGTGTTTTATTCTTTATAGTTCCCATTTATTTAGATCTGTATTGAGTGGTGTTCATTACATATCTTGGATACCTATATTCTCTTCCTTCATGATTTCTGAGACATTTTCTTTCAGCATCTCAGCAACAATACTCTCTGTGTTCTCAGGTGTCTCACCCTGTTTAAGAACTCCAGTTACTCATAGATTGTTCCTCTTAATAGAGTCCCACATGCATCTCAATGCTTCCTCATTTTTCCTGTTTCTTTTTTCTGATTTCTCCTCGTAGATGCTGATGTCAGTATCTCTGTCTTCCAAATCAGAAAGTCTACTTTCCATTTGTTCCATTCTGTTTTCTTGGCTTTGAATTGAAGTTTCTATGTCTTTGATTTTGTTCTTGATCTGTTAGGTGTCCAATCAGATCAAACAGCTTGGTTAATTTTTCATTTTGCTCTGATGCATTTTGTATAAGGTCTAGGAGGGCTCCATATATAATCTTTTTGTATTCGCCTTCCAATAGTTTCAGAAAACTTCTTGATCTGGGAAGTTCTGAGGTGGTTTCTTTGGGGGCCCTTCTGATGCCATGGGTGATTTCTTGATCATGGCCTTCTCCAGAGTTTGTTGCTTTTTTGGCTTCATATGGGTCAATAAAGGCTGGGAGAGATGCTGTGAGGATGGACTGCAGTTGTTTCTCTAGGCTGTCTTAAAATTAGAAGTAAAAAGTATCTGAGAACTTCTAAAGTCAGTCAGGTTTTCAGGTGTATAGGTCCCTTTTCCTAGCTGGCAAAGTAAGCACCTCTGATGTTATAAACTAGCTCAGAATACAGAAAGGCTACTGCCCTGCTGAACTCTGCTGTTGAGCCCCAGCTGTAGGTGATACTATGTAGAATTTTGCTTTTCTGCCAGAAAAGCACTCTCTTCTGGGAAGGCACTACCTCTCAGTCCAGGAATTCTGTCCAGTTGAGGCTTCCATATGGGTATCCCTGCCTCCCAGCGTAAAAAGATAGCGTCCCACACAAGTTCGGCACCCGGTTGGGACCACGCTACTGGCAGAAAGAGAGGGCAAAAGTGCCGAGATGCCCAGAGTCCACAGCCTCTGTTGCCGGACCCTGGTCTCAGGCGACACTGCAAAACACCGCCTCTCTGCTGGAAAAACACTTTCCCCGTGGCAGGCACTGCCTCCCAGCCTAGGAACCAAGTCCAGCCGGGGCCTCCACCTTGACGTCTCCATCTTCCAATGGATCAAGATGGCATCACGCACAGGCTTTTCACCACATCTGTATGGCTACCACATGGCGGAGGTAGAAACATAGGCCAAAGGAGCCAAGATGCACAGAGTCCAATGCTAGGCTCTCAGAACATGGCAGTTGCGCTTGCCGATCCCACCAGCAGTGCATCCAAGACCAGTGGCTGGTCAAGTCCCAGCTCTGCCTGCTGGCCAATACAGAGAAAAAAAAAATCAAAATGGTGAGTTACCTTTGGTCTGTGTAAGCCCACGTTCACTCAGAGTGGGGTCAGTGAAAGAGAGGAGGTTTTGCATTCAGTGGTATGAAGTTCAAATTAACAGCCCTATGCTGCATCTTAGGGCTCACTAGGTGTCCAGAAGGCTCTGTTTAATTATCAATTCAGGTCTGGGTTTCCAGAATGACTTAGGGAGACGTGTGTTTAGTCTGCCATCTTGACTCCGCCCCCACATCTTTGCTTTTTAATATTACAAAGAGCTCTTTTGCAACAGATTTGCCTATTGCAGCGTGTGGCTTGATTTCTTGACTGCTGCTTCCATGGGCACTGATTGTGGATCAAAGTGAAGTGAAATCCTTAATAACTTCAGTCTTTTGTGTATTTATCATGATGTTGCTTATTGGACCAATTGTCAGAATTTTTGTTTTCCTTATGTTGAGGTATTTCTTAGTTATCTAGTGCTGCTATAACAGAAATACAGGTAGATGGCTTTAACAAACAGAAGTCTATTCTCTCAAGTCTAGGAGATTAAAAGTCCAAATTCACAGTAGCAGCTCCAGAAGAAGACTTTCTCTGTCAGCTCTAAAGGCAGTTTCTTGAAATCAGGCTTCTCCTGGACTAGCAGCTTCTTAGGTTTAGAATCTAAATGTCCAAAGCATGTGCTGTGTTCCTAATATTGCTTTCTTGGTTGTAGGAGGTCCTCATGTCTCCCTGCTGACTTCTCTCTTTGATATCTCAAAAGGCATTGGCTCAAGAGACAATCTAATCTTTAGATTGTCCTACCTCATTAACATAACTGCCTCTAATCGTGCCTCATTAACATCATTGTTTCTGTTACATGCCACTGAGTCTGACTCATAATGAACCTAAGCATAACCATGCCAAAAATTGTTTTTATGCCTTAGCTCATTGTTGTAACCACTGTGTCAATCCATCTTGTTAAGGGTCTTCCTCTTTTTTACTGACCCTGTACTTTACCAAGCCATTAAGATCATAGAGGTAGGAATTTACAACACATAAGAAAATCACATCTGATGACAAAATGGTGTAAAATCACACATACTGGGAATCATGGCTACCTAGCCAAATTGATACACATATTTTTGGAAGGTACAATTCAATCCATGACCAAGTGTGATCCACACTGAAGGCTATGATCTCTGATCCTCTTCAGTAAATGCTTCAAGTCCTCTTTGCTTTTAGCAAGCCAGGTTGTGTCATCTGCATACTACAGGATGTTAATGAGTCTTCCCCCAATCCTGATGTTAAGTTCTTCATGTAGTCTAGCTTCTCAGATTTGAATTAAGTATGGTGAAAGGATACAGCCCTGACACACACCTTTCTTGATTTTAATCCACATAGTATCTCCTTGTGCTATTCAAATGACTGTTTCTTTGTCTATGTACAGGTCCCTCATGAGTACAATTAAGTGTTTTGTAATCCCCACTCTTTGCAATGCTATCCATAATTTGTTATGATCCACACAGTTGAATGCCTTTGCACAATCAATAAAACACAGGTAAACATCTTTCTGTTAGTCTCTGCTTTCAGCCAGGATCTATGTGATATTAGCCTTGATATCCATTGTTCTATGACCTCTTCTGAATCCAGCTTGAATTTCTAGCAAATTCCTATCAAAGTACTGCGGCAACTATTTCTAAATCATCTTCAACAAATTTTTACTTGAGTGTGATATTAGTGATATTGTTAAAAAAATTCCACATTCTCTGGGATCACCTTTTGAATGGTTCAAATATGGATTTCTTCTAGTTGGTTGGCCAGACAGCTGTCTTCCAAACATCTCGGCATAGACGAGTGAGCGCTTCCAGTGCTGCATCCATTTGTTGAAACATCTCAGTTGGTATACTTTTTTTTTTTTTTTTTTGGTCAGTGCCTTCAGTGCAGCTTGAACTTCTCCCTTTTAGCAACATCAGTTTTTCATCACATGCTGTTTCCTAAAATATAGTAACTTTGTCTATTCTTTCCATCTTCTTTTGATGCTTCCAGAATTGTTCAGTATTTTCACTATAGAAGCCTTCAATACTGAACTGAAGTCTTGAATTTTTCCTTCAGTTCTTTCAGCTTGAGAAATGCCAAGTGTATTCTTCCCTTTTGGTTTTCTATCTCCAGGTCTTTGCATGTTTCATGATAATACTTTAGTCTTCCTGAGCGCTGCCCTTTGAAATCTTTTGTTCAGGCCTTTTTACTTCATCATTTCTTCCTTTGGCTTTACCTACTCTACATTTAAGAGCAACTTTCAGAGAATCTTCTTTACAGGGGACTATTAACTGTTTTTGTCACAGTGGTCACAATGCTGGCCTGTTGCATTCTATCCAGAATCTTACAAGCTGTGCCCTGTGGAATCATTACCTTTCATTGTGTATGGTCAATTTTGATTCTTGGTGACATTACAGGACAAAGTAGAACTCCCCCCAAAGGATTTCCTAGGCTGTAGATCTTTATAGGGAAAGATTAGCAGGCCAGATCTTTGCTCTTATGGAGCAATTGTTGGTGTGAATCCACAACGTTCCAGTTAGTCTCAACTGTGTACTTAACCAAAGCAATTTGGTCTTTGGTTCATGGTTTCTGAACCCTGTCCAGGTTGACCTTTACCCAGAGTGGCTAGACACCCTAGGGCAACCAACTTTTACCCAGATTGGCTGGGGAGACTTGTCCAGACTGACCTTTACAGGGATTGGCTGGGGAGGCCTACCTATGGTTAACCTTTACAAGGATTGACTGACCCTCTCCCCCAGGAGTTGACCTTGACATGGATTGGTGGGAGTGGGAGGCTTGCCTAGTGACTGGTAAAAACCCTAGAACATGGAGGCTCAGATGGGGTTTCCTGATTACTGAGAACTAGGAGAGAGGAGCATATCCTTTCAGGGCCCTGCACTAGAACCCTCCCAGACTGAGTAAATGTGTGACAGTGATGGAAGCAATGACTGCAGTGGTACTTGAAGAAGAAGAGACAATGAGGTACACCTAGACAGTGGTGTCCTTCAGAGTGTCAAGACCAAATTCCAGCCAATAGCTGAGAGAAGTGAATAGTAGCAGAGCTTGCAAAGTGACATCATTTAGTTTACTGTTTGAAAGTTTTCTGATGGGTGAGAATGAACATCTGCTCTCAGGAAGAGTAAGCTCATCCCCTTTGAGACATAAACAGGTCTTTTGCTTGTCTTCATCTCTGTTTATGTCCTTTTCTGTGTTTAAAGTTGTTATTGCTGTTCTGTTGTTTCCATGAGTTCTTTGTGACCATTCCAATGAACTATCAAGCCTGATACAGAGTGTCATGAAACAACAGTTAATATCAGAAACAGTGGAGAAGTTGGAAAACAAGGGTGTTTGAACTCTGCCTCATAGGAACTTGCTTAATGCTGATTCTTATGTTTAGAGTTATTGTTACAAATGCACAGTCATACTCTCACCAGATGATTGCCATAATGAAGCAAGAATAAAAAGGTCAAGAAAATCTTGCAATGATGACAACTGAATAATCTGAATGGTGAAAAATCTAAATCTCTAGTGCTCCTTAAATTGATCAATCTTTTGCAAGTGAAAGAATGACCAAAATAGGGACAGAGACACCGAAAGAACAATGGCCAGGCCATATCTAAAAATAGAACTCGTACTCCTGCAGTAACCAGCTAGAAAGATAACCATCCTGTATCAACAAGTTCAAACTAGCCAGGACTGATTTATAACTCCTGGCTTCCTTATGTTTTGCCCTCACTTTCAACTCAGGACCCACCAACGACACCCATTGCCATCTAGTTAATTCTGACTCATAGCCACCCTACAGGACAAAATAGAACTGTCTCATAGCATTTCCAACAAATGGCTGATGTATTCAAACTGCAGACCTTTTGGTTAGCAGCCAAGCTCTTAACCACTGTACCACCAGGGTTCCAGAAGGCCAACCAGAGGAAGTCAAATATGCTCCCCTAACCAGTCACATGTAAACCCTAGTAGCATAGTGGCTAAGAGCCACAGCTACTAAAAAGATTGGCAGTTTGAATCTATCAGGGACTCCTTGGTAACCCTCTGGGACAGTTCTGCTCTGTCTACAAAGTCACTATGAGTAACAAACAATTTGATGGCAATGAGTTTTTAACTAGCCATATACAATGTCCTACTTCTCGTTTACTTGCCTTCAGCTTCCCCACATCAACAGACTCCAGTCAGGGCAGACTGGAAGCCTTCCCTTTTCCCACTACAAAGCTTTTTCACTCTCTTGCCCTCCTCTGAGTCTCTGACATATGTGATGGTGGCTGAATGCCTTCCTACACCAAGCTCTGGATAAAAAGTCTTTGTCCTCATTTGAGTGCTCTGTTTCTTTCCACATATCCCTGTAAACCATTTTCCACAACCTATTTTCCACACAGCAGTGAGCAACTTAAAAATATAACCTTGTATGATCAGTTATCCTTGTTTCAAACTTCCCAGGGATGCTTACTTCTCAGGTTTTGCCTGACTTCACACCTCATCCTTGCACCTTGGCCTCCTTGGCCTGCTTGCTCTTTCCCAGGGATTTTCTCTTTGCTGGTTCCTCTGTGTGGATGCTCTTTCCTTAGAAATCTCCATCACTGAATCCTTCCCAATCAGAGGTTTCTGCTCAAATGTCACCTTACAGAAGCCGTCCCTGACCTCTGCCCCATCCCATGGTTTTGTTTTCTTCCTTATAGTTCATACAATGTTGAATGGGCTTGTTTGCTTGTTCTCTTTTGTCTCCCGAGAATGTAGATTTCACATCATTGCCACCTGCTTGAGCTTAGGTCATCTCCAAGTGCCTGGCAATGATGTTGAGTTTGTTTGGGCTAGTGGTCAAGGGGAAAAACAGGAGAGCATGAAGACAACAAATGGAGCTTCAATTAGGACGAGACAAGGCCAAGTGGCTAGGGTCAGTATGAGCTCTGGCGGATTTGTGGCACTACCCACTTGCCATCCTGGGGGTCTTCCCATCTGCCAGGACTCCTGTACTGAACTTCGCAGTGCAGAGCCTCCAGGCCCTGGGCCCAGAGTGGGGATGCTATCTACACCTGGAGGGAAGAGAATGGCTCTTGCTTTTCAGGCTGTGAGATGACTGGGAATGAGGGAGCCCAGGATGTCACTCAGGGGAGCCCAGCACCTATCATTTTGCATTCAGATCTCAGCAATGACCCCTTCTCACAGCACCTTCTCCAACACCCCAGCCCTATCTTCAGTCTTCCTGCTAACTAAGCAAACATTCAGTAGTCAATAATCCTCTATGTCCTCCCTGCCAGCTGGATGGGCCATTGATGCGTGGATGTCTAACTTCTTTTAAAGTGGAGAGAAACCACTTTAACATTTTGGTGCTAGGCAGGACACAGGGTTGGCCTTTTGGCTGGGCAGGGTGAGATTGCCTTAAGCAAGGTTAGTGGGGGAAACAAGTGTAGACAAGACAGAGAGACCCCAGGGGCGGTCAGAAGCCAACACCCAACTATACGATCACGACTGCCCCAGACCAGACCCCTGCCTGGTCCCCATCATGCCTAGAATATAGCAGGCTCAGCCTGCCCAGCTCCCTTCTCCACACTGCTGCCTTGGTACCCTCCACTGTGAACCCTGACCTTTCTTCCATGCCCAGTGCTGCACTCATCACCTGCTCTTTACTCTGCCTTCACCAGCTGTCATCCCTGAGGGTGCCATATTTCTCTAGCCCTTACCTCCCTCTGTTTCTTGGGGCTAATGGAGGTGACCTCTCAACCCTGGTCTACCTGTCAATGCCAGGCCAGGCAATAGGATGTGACAGGGAAGAGGTAGGAGCCCCCAGCACAAAGTGTAGCCCTTCCTGCTGAGTAGCGCAAAGTAAAGCCACTGGGTACAACCTGGCCAAGAAGCATGTCCTCCTGAAAGCCAAACACACATCATGCACACCCACACATGTATTCACATATATACACTAAGAACCCCTACTACACATTCCCATACTAGTACTCACATACCAGTACACCCTAATACATGTACTTATATACTAACATCCTCCATGCACACTCACATACTTACACACCAACACACCCCTGTGCACTTACCCCCACTCAGACATCACCCACCCCTGAAATCCACACCAACATATGCACAACCTTCCAACACATCCCAAAACCCATATCCACACACCCACTCACACACGTACAAACTTTCAGCTTCCCTTGACACAGGGCTATCGAGCTTCCTTCCTAAAACGCAGGCCTCCTGTACCCAGCTGACAGCACCTAACAGAAAGTGGGTGGATCCTCCATACCTCTGGATGGCTGATGGTCCTGTAAGTGAGCTGCACTCTAGCCCTGCCTCTGCCCTTTCAGGCGGAGTCTGTACTGTTGTGTAATTCATAAAGTGTATTGGGGGAACTTTCTTGTCTTTAGGTCTCGGCTGATATTAGACATGTAGCTGGGGGTGGGGAGACCTGGGGCTGGAGGGTCTATTTTAGGGCAAGCTCCTCCACCTGCTGCTGCCAGTCCTGGGCCTGGAATGCTGACTGGCAGTTGGTGGGGTGGGGGTGGGGCCAGGCTGTTATAAAGCATGGGGTGCTGGGAAGGCAGCTGTTTCCTGAGCCTAGAACCACAGTCTGCCACAGGCCTGCCCGTCCACCTAGGGTCCCAAACGCACCACTACCATGTCCACCCACCGCCTGGTGATTGTGCGTCATGGCGAGAGCACCTGGAACCAGGAGAACCGCTTCTGTGGTTGGTTTGATGCGGAGCTGAGTGAGAAGGGGGTTGAGGAGGCCAAGAGGGGGGCCCAGGCCATCAAGGATGCCAAGATGGAGTTTGACATATGCTACACGTCGGTGCTCAAGCGGGCCATCCGCACGCTCTGGACCATCCTGGATGGCACCGACCAGATGTGGTTGCCCGTGGTCCGTACCTGGCGCCTCAACGAGCGGCACTACGGAGGCCTCACAGGCCTCAACAAGGCGGAGACAGCAGCCAAGCATGGGGAGGAGCAGGTGAAGATCTGGAGACGCTCCTTCGACATCCCACCGCCCCCCATGGATGAGAAGCACCCCTACTACACCACCATCAGCAAGGTGGGCTGCACAGGCCGGGACTCTGGGTGAGGGCAAGGGGGGGATGGTTGTCTGGTGGTGGAAACGACGGCTTTGCCGTCCCCAGGAACGTCGGTACGCAGGCCTGAAAACAGGAGAGCTGCCCACCTGCGAGAGCCTAAAGGACACCATCGCCAGAGCCCTGCCCTTCTGGAATGAGGAGATCGTGCCCCAGATCAAGGCAGGCAAGAGGGTGCTCATCGCGGCTCACGGCAACAGCCTGCGGGGCATCGTGAAGCACCTGGAAGGTGAGACTGGTCCCCTACCCAAAAGGGCAGGCAGAGGTGGGAGACCACAGATACCCCTGCATGCCCCAAGGGTGGAGCTTTCAAGGTGTGGTATTCCCCCACTGTTGGGTTGAGAAATCAGTAGAAAAAGTTCTGTGAAACTTTTCATTTGTGTGTACTGGGCCTGCTTCCTTCTGAAGATTGTAGTAAAAATTCTGCACACCAGACTTAGGGCCAGTGCCGCCTGGTCCTGCTTTTAGTACAGTTGGATGGGCTGGGAAAGACCAGCAGGCAACTGCTTGCCCATGGACACCCAGCCAGGAAAAGGCCATACTGGACTTACATCCACATCTGTTTGCTGTGTGATCCTAACAAGTCACATCACTTGCTACGACCCAAACGTCTGGAGACACTGGGGTCTTGGGGCTTCTCCCCAGGAGCCACCTACCATGTGGGGTCAGTCTTACCTCCAGTGCAGCCCCAAACAGCTCCTACCCACCATCCCACTACCCAAACTCACTCCTGGCAAAAAGGATGGAGGCAGCACAGGGTAGCCACTTGCCCAGGACATAGCTCTGCTTCCCCTGTCCCCTAGTTCCAGCAGGGTGGGGCCCAAGTGGTGTCCATGAAACTCCCACAGGTAGGACAGCTCTCCTGGCTGACAGATGGAGGACAATGGTGGTGCAAGGAAAGATTGCTCCCAGAACAACTTCCTCCTTCAAATTCAAGTTTAAAAAGTTCTGTGGGCCTTTTGGATTTTCACTGTTGTTTTTAGATGCTGTCGTGTTGGTACCCACTCAGTGACCCTGTGTACCACAGAATGAAGCCCTGTCTGGTCCTACACTGTCCTTAGTCAATGCCATGCTAGGCTCAGACATAGGATTTTGAATTAGCATGGGTGGGGTCAAATGGCTTGCCTCTGGCCATCCTTCACTAGTGCCCAGCCTGCTGTCCCAGCATGAAAGCTCTTGTGCATCTCCTCATACTTGGCCATCAGACCTCAAATGTTAGTCACCTTCCATTCAGGACTTCACACAGCTCTACAGGCCTAGGTCTGCAGGTAATGCAGAGGTGTTAAGAGGGTTAGGGTGGGGGCGGGGAGGGAGAGAAAGAAGGGGCCTGGTTGGTGTCTGCATTGCTTACACCCTGGCGAAGATTCTTCTGGACCCTCCTGGCAGGGAGGAGTGTGGGGTGACCAATCACCAAAGGCCAACCTGCTATTCTTGGCGCCAAAATTGCCCACGCTGGGCAGGGCTGAGCTCCAGACACTACCCTTTCCAGGGGCCTCCCTCCTATCTGCTGTCTTCCACTCCTCTCCTCAGAATGTCTAGAAACTTACTGGCTAATGCCCTTCCTGGGCCTCAGCCCCAGCCTGGCCAGCAACCGCGTAGTAGTACTCCTAGGCTGCAGCCCTACTGGTGACAGTGCTATTTCTGTGGGTGGCTCTGTGCTGTTGACCTTCTTGAGGAGCATTCCTGGGTGGGGGAAGGGGGTGGTGTCAGACAGACTCTGCTACCATAAAGGTCAAGGAGCCTCTCTGCCTGACACAGCAGTGGAAGCAAGGGGGGCTAAGGCCACCTTTCCTTGGCCCCAGGAATGTCTGACCAGGCCATCATGGAGCTGAACCTGCCCACCGGGATCCCCATTGTGTACGAGCTGGACAACGCACTGAAGCCCACCAAGCCCATGCGGTTCCTGGGCGATGAGGAGACTGTCCGGAAGGCCATGGAAGCTGTGGCAGCACAGGGCAAGGCCAAATGAGGCGTGGGCTCCGGGCAATAAAGGCACCTACCCTCACACTTGGCTCTGCATCTACCCACCTCACCACCCCCATCAGAGGCTTGGGGATCCCACAACCCAGGAAGGCAGCAACCCTCAAGTCTGGTTCACTAGGCACACCCAGGGTGGCACACAGGCTGTGCACCCAGGAATCTGCATTTCTAACATCTCCTACAGTGACCTTTATGTACTCCAAAACTCTAAGATAGAGTGTGAGGTCACTTTTAGGTGAGAATCCAAGTCCTAGCCCTCTCCATGGCCAGCGAGGACCCAACAACCCTCTACTTGGGGGCTGCAATTCTGGGTCAGTTCTCTTCAGACAGCAGGTTTAAGGGAGCACTCAGGGTGGTCCAAGATAACACTGTGGGCAGGTGCAATGACAGAATCCTTCATCCTGGGTGGGACTTGTTGGACAAGGGCATGCCCAGATGCCCTTCAGGGGATCAGCCAGCGCATCAGGACTGGCACCATTTCAGATCCAGAGGCCTAGACTGGAGAGAACAGGAGATGGCAGGAAAGGGGACTGGTGCTTCTCTGGGGGCCTGTGTGCACAGGGAACAGGAAGGCAGGCTTCCACATCCCTGTTCAGTATGACCAGATGCTGAGCCAGTCCTCCGAGGTGAGGCGCATGGCCTCTCCCATAGGAGCAGGGCACGGGGCTCAATGTGCTGCCAATCAGCCTGAAGGGAAAGGATGGGCCTGAGCATATACGCACCCTTAACACAAAGCACACTGCAAGACCCAGGAAGGCGGGTGTGCCTCCTTATGGGCATGTTTGAGTGACAAGAGAGCAGATGACAGCTGGGGGCCTGTACAGACCACACTGGAACTCTCAGACCCAAAACAGTTTGTTCTCCAGAGACATGGATGGGCTGGGACAGAAAATAGGAGGCAGTAGCAGGTATGAGCCATTTTTTTGTTACTTTTCCTAAAACAAGAACTCTGAGGAAGAAGCTGGAGTTGGCAGGGAGAGCTGGTCTCACAGAGGGATTTGCTGTGGTTGTGACATTTTTATATCTCTCTTCACACCATTACTCTACACCCCCCAGGCTGAGGGCCACTGAGCCAGCTCCAGTGGGACCCTCTCTCTGCCCTCAAACTCACCAAGGTCCAGTATGACCTCTAAACTCATTGCACCTGAAGGGCACACTTGACAGCTGTAGCTACAACCCATCCCCTCCTGTCACTCTCCCCAAGCAAAGGTCACCAAGGGCTGGCCACAGGTATGGCTCAATGTCCAGCTGAAAGCATATGTGGGAATCACCAGGTTATTGCTGCGAGTAGGGGTCCCAAGACCTCATCCTCACCCAGAGGGTCTTATTCCCGGAAGAGTGGCATGTAGCTCTCATCCCACTTCTTCCAACAATGAGAAGGCTGTGTTCCGGTGAGGAGGGACTGGGGCCTCAGGTATGGCCTGTCCTGTCCTCACTCGATGAGCTCCACATAGTTAGCAGGAAACATGCCAAAGTGGCCATCTGGCCCATAGCCGCGCCACCAGCCCTCATCAATCACCTCGATGCCTGTGATGAGGTTCTCGGGGTCAAAGGAGATCTCTGTGTCATCAGCTGCAAAGAGATGGCAAGCACGCTGCGGCAGGTGCCCCAGCCCACCAGACCACTAATGCTGTGGCTCAGCTTGCACTCTGTTCTCCCTCTGCAGGATACCCCTAATGGCTTGAGTCCTTCTTGGAAGCCCCCCAATCCCCACTAGGATGTTTCTTCAGGTCCCCCACAAAAGCCTCAGGCCATCTTGCTCCCCAGGTCTCAGCCTCCTTCTGAGGCCTCCACTAGAGATGCCTAGAGAAGCAGCTTACAGGTGTGGCCACTCCTTTGGCCAGTTCTTGGGCTCTACAACAGGATAGCTGCTGGGGCTCAAGACAGTGGGCAATAAGTCACTGTGTGGCTCCTGTAGGGGCTGGGGCCAGGCAGGATGCGACTTCTCCCAAGTAGCACCCCAAGTATGGCTGGCTTCCTTCAACCCTCCATCCCTACTCCCTGGGTGCCATCCCCTGATGGAGCCCCAAGAACACTCTCACCTCCTGACCTCTTGCTGTCACCCTGAGGTCTAAGCAGGTGGGTATTGACACTGTACCTGCCTGGTAGTCATACAGGGCCCGGGCACAAAGTCCTTTCCCAACCAGCCCTGGTCCCTGCTCGTAGTAGGTGCTGTGCTCAGTCCCAGCATCTTCTTGCTGTACCTGTCCAGGGATGAGGAAGACAAGCAGGACTGTTACACTCTAAACCAAGCCCCTGGTCCATGCAGCGCAGGGCCTGGCTGAGGTAAAGGCAGGGAGGAAGGCAAAACGCCACAGCAGTGGCAACTGTGCAGGACTTGGGAACTGCTGTGGGCCCCACCCCACCCATGCAGCCCGAGAGGCCACCACAAGGCACAAGAGCCAAAGGACAACTTGGAAGGTCGCCATGGTTCCCTCCTCACTGTCTCCCACACAGTGGAGCACACCCAGACAACCCTATCACAGGACAGTTTCAGAAGATAAATGAGAATCCACACAAGTGCTGCACAAGTCAGGCAGGCATTCCCTGGTCAGTGTGGCCAAGAACCCTAGTCCCTTCTCCTCCAGGTAACCAACCAGTGGGGGCTCCTCGTAGAGATTCTCTGGCTCCAGGGGCTCCTTGTGGATGGCTTCTTCTTCCACCTGCACTGGAGACTGAGGGACAATGGGTACCGGTTCCTTGCAGAAATCTGAAGTAGAGAGCACAGCTTGCTCAGACTTGGCCCACTGTCCCCTCCAACTGGAGGCATTTGGAAGAGGTGTTCTTCACCACTACCCGCCTCAAGAATCCTGCAACGGCAAAGCCTTGCCTGTGCTTGGCCTCAAGGAGGCAGGAACAGGCTCCCTGGTGAGAGGGGTCTCTGGTTGGGTAAGCTGCTTCTGCAGGAAGGGGCTCCTCAGTTTGCCTACAAACCAGACAGAGAAACACAACATGGAGCCAGGCAGCTTGGAAGGGGAGGCGGGGAAAGAATCTTTGCCCCTTCTACACCTGACTGCCTGAAGAGCAATCTGTCATGGGACATGGTGGGTGCCACACAAGGAGCCAACTGCTGGACGTCTAGCATAGCAGTTTCATGAGCACTGTGTATACATGCTTGAAGCAAGCCCACAAGTCCAACTTTGGCTACCTCAGTGGGCCTACACTGCCCTCTGTCTAGGCCACAGGGACTAACGGGGCAGAGGCCCTGGGGCAGCATGGTCTGCTGGCCAGCAGCAACAGTCCTATGCCCTCTGGGGCCCCCCAGTGGTGACTGATATAGACCCTAGGACCCGGATGACCCATTCCCTCTGTGAGCTTAGCCAGGGATTTCAGGAGCTGAGATTGAAAAGTCTCTGCTCTAGTGATGGTGCATGGCCCTCCTCTCCTACCAGCTGTCCGACAGACGAGGGTGAGGGGAGGGCAGTGCAGTGCATAGTCTCTCCTGGTCTTCATATGCCCGGGCTTACCTCCTAGACCAGCCTCACCACAGACACTCTTCCCTCCTTGCCCTCCTCACTCCCCTAAGACACTCTGCCCCTCATCTGTGGGCTCAAAGTAGGTCTCCCGCACTGGGGTGGTGGTGTGCAGTCCCAACACTCCCACCCACCTTGTCCCTTGCTTAATGGCTAGGCTCGATGGCCTCACCTGGCTGGGGGCTGGGGATGGAGGTGGTGGACATGGCCCTCTCCTTCTGCTTGAAGATGTCCCGTGGGTGTGTGGGCTGCTAGGGAGGAACGTAAACCAACCAGGCAACATTCAGGGCCTGGGAAGCTTCCCACCCCCACAGCCCCACAAGCCCTCAGCTTGCCTGGCTCCCCTAGAGTGCTTCTTAGACCTGGCTGTGATCAACACTAAAGCACTGCTACCTCTCTGACCCCTTAAATGTATCTCAAGTTCAAATCTACCCAAGCTGGTTCTAGGATCCTAAATTTCCTTCCTCCTGGGATGCTCGGCTGAGAGGAAAAGCCTGTAGTTATAGCAACTCATCTAGGGCAGCCTCTGCCAGGTCTCAGGACAAGGCCTCTGCCTGAAGCCCAAGTTCTGTCACTGGGACCCAGGTTGGGGCGGGGGCTCAGCAGTCACAGGAGCATCCATGTCTTACCTGGTCCCCTCTTGTCCCCGAAACTACTTCTTGCTGCTGTTCAGGCTTCCTGTTGGCAAGGGCAGAGGAAGAGTTCATTCTTAACCTGCCTCCTCAACTGTGTGGGTACTCAGGGCAGGTGCTGGTAAGTGAGGAAGTGGGGTTCCCACCCCAGGTAGCACACAGGCTGAGGCCCACTGATGGGGGCAGGGTCATGGCCCAGACCAGCAGGGACTTCCTTCCCACCAGCAACCCATGACCCTCTGGAGTGCCAGGGCAGGGCTCACCTGTGGGCATTGAACTTGTGGTCCTGCTCCTGATAGCGTTGCTCACGGCGGGCAGCCTCACGCCGCTCCCGCTCCTGGCGTTCCTGCTCCAGGCGCTGACGCTCCTCCTCTGCCCGCTGCTTCTCCTCCAGCCTGCGGTTCTCCTCATCCTTCTGCAGGAACAGCCATGCCACCCACAACCAGCTCAGCCTTGGGTGTGACACCCCACCATGAGGCCAGGCAGCCACAGGCAGGCAAGTGCTGGATCCTGCTCCCCTGAATCCTGCAGAGGACCAGGTCCAGCAAGACATTCTTTCTGCAACCACATAATTCACTCCAGATTTTCTTGAAAGCCACCTTTAAAAGGCAGTGGTATATGCAGGGTGGGGATCTCGGGTAGTTCCAAGGCAGACATGTACCACTAGCTTTGTTAAACTACCTAAGCCTCAGTTTGTACATCTGTGAATACCAGCTAACAAAATCACTTGCTCCATGGGTTCATTTAGTAAAGCAAACAAACTGAAACACGGCAAGTCTAACATCTGTTCCCTGCCACGCACACAACAAACGCTTGGTAAATGCTGGCACTTCCGTGAGACTGCAGACAGGCTCACCTCTGCTTTGGCCCAGAAACTGTCTTTGCCAACCATCTTGATCTCGGACATGGCGTTGGTCTTTTGGTACACAGAGCCCTGCAGGAACAGAGTACCCTGTTAGAGATTCAGGTCCTGGTGGGCTGCTGGGGGCTGGACCCACAGACCCCAGGATCATGATCATGGCGAGGGCTGTGAAGATGAAGCCTGGTGGAAGACAGTAAGGAGGGTGACATTCTGGCAGAGGCCTGAAACCTGCCCCCCAGGTATGGTCAACAACACACAAGTCCTTGTTCGGGGGTTCTCAGACACAGCAGTAGCATCCACAGGAACTGCCAAGGATCCAAACTGCATCATACGGAGGGAAAGCCTGACTCCTGTTCGCTGTCCCTGCCTGGTGCCAGGGTGACACACCTGCGGGCTGTCCCTCCCACAGAGCGGCGGTGTGGCTCCTGCTGCTGCTTCAGGCTATGCCCTGACCACCTGCAGTTCAGCCACAGCAGCTTCCCTGAGGGCTGTATCCTAGTAGGGAGCTTCCAAACACCCAGAGCCGTGGTCAACCAATCAGGTAGGCCTCCACGCCACAGACCCCAGAGTCCACTTCCCTGGGAGGCTGGGTTTCTGATCTCCCCTATGTGTGGCACTGCCTCATGACCACACAGGGTGAGTAGTAGTTGGAAGGAGCAACGCCATGGCCTTCACCATGTGATGCTGGCCTTCACCATGTGATGCTGGCCTGCACCTGGATGCCAGGCAGGGTACAGGTCTGCAGACTCCCATCTGTCTCCTTGGGGCACACAGCAGTGGGGTTGCCGCTCACCACAGGGGCTTGAGGTCCTGTGTCCTGGAAGCGGCTGCTCTCCTTGTGGAAGCTGTAGTTGGCTCCAGAAGCCTTGGCCACCTTCTCCATGATGGACTCAGGCTCCACATCCTCTTCAGCCCGGGCATTGATGGTCACATGAGCTCCCTGCAGAAAGGCACCCGACCCAGACAGGAAGGTCCTTAGTGATGTCACACTGTTCAGTGTCCAGCAGACAGGAGTGTGCCTCCTCCACTCTGAACCCCCCCGACATACACACCAGTGGTCTGTCTCCCAGGAATGAGGTATTGGCTCTTCTCAGGAGCTCAGACATCCTGATTTGAGCAAATACCTTATCCCTCTCAAGCCATGGGTGGGGCCCATGCACATGGTGCTAGGTGTGCTGCAATGAGGCCACTAGCCCTACACTGATTATTTTCAGTGGCATCTGGGAACACATATGCTTCTACAACCAGCAAGCCTGTAATTGCATTCTGCTCCCTTACAGCTCACCGGGCCTGGGACCTGCCCCACATCCTAGACTGAGAGATAAGCACAGACCCAAAGCCAGGGCCTCCTCACCAGGAACCAATAAAGCAAATGCTCACCTGACCAGTGGACAACACATGCTTTTTTAAGTTAGAAAGAATAAGAAATGTGACTATATGACACAACTACAAGTAGGGATGAGCTGGAAGGGAACACATAAAATGGAACACGTGTGATATGGTGGTGGGCATGGGCAGCTTCCTCTTCCTCCAAATTCCTGATGCTACTGCTCAGCAGTTCTAGAGAAACTAGAGAACAGGTGCTCCTGGCAAGGGCCCCGTGAAGTCAGAAGGACCAGGGCGTGTCCCTGCTCCGGCCACACTCTGCTGGGATTCCACTCCCACCTGCCCACAGCCCATTTCACCTTCAGGAAACTGGCCATGGCGCTGACATGATTGGCACAGGCTCCCTTCCGTACGTCATTCACGCCTTCGCCTGTCTGCAACACAAGCACACCCACACAACCCTAAAGTTCCTGGCTGTGACCTGCACCTGTTGACCAAACCACCCTAGGGTTTCAGCTGCTCCCCCGTGTCCCAAATGAAAACTGCATCCACCAAAGCAGACAATACACTCCTGAAGATGCCAGGCAGACATGGCAGATCTTCAATCTCCTGGTATCATGGCTGGCTGCTGGGTTCCATTGTGGAGAGTTTCATCAGCACTGCTCTAGTCTCTAGTTTGGGGTTTCAGTCCTGTTACAAAGTACTGTCCTAATCCCACTGAACCTGTGGCCTGCAGAAGGTTCTCAGACATTCTTAGCACTTCTCTTGGGCCTTCTGTTCCCTCAGATGGGCTTTCTTAAAGGAGATGAGAGAATAATGTTCTGGGATTACTTCTGCCCCATTCACAGAAAGTAATTCTGGGCTAGGGGCATGAATTTTGTGTTACTAAGGCCACAGGTGTTTTTCAGGTAACAATGAACTGACTGTCCTGCTAGTTCACCAGCAATAGGCTGTCCTGTTGATCTGAGCCCTGCAGGAAAATGCTCTGCTCCTGAGGTCAAGCCCCTCTTGGCTGCAGCTAAGGAAGGCCAAGGAAGAAAAAGAAAGCGAGCTACTGGCACCTCATGTGGACCCCCAAGCCTTGCTACTTCTGGATAATACTCCCTTCTGGAACAAATGTAGCGCTTACTCTCTTCCCCTCAGTTCCACATACCCAGTTGATGAGGACAAACTTGGGCAGGCCGGAGTTGGGGTCCTTCACCCTACAGAAGGCGTACATCACCTTCCCGCTGTTGAGTTCCTCGACCAGCTCCTCCAGGCCCCCCTCTGCAGCAGAGGCACAAGGAGGGTCAGAGGCAATGCCTTCCCCCCAGCATCTAACCCACCAGAGCAGAATCCAAGGCCTAACTACGGCTTCTCACCTACCCTCTGCATCAGTGTCATTTGGGGGGACCTGTGGACCCCACCTCTACTAACTAGATTTATCAGAGCTGGGGTGGAACCCAGAAGTCCTCATTTATGACAAGCACCTCAGGTGATTTTTTTTTTTTCTATATGAGTTTAAAAATTACTCCATTATAACTCACAGGTAATGTACAAAATAAAAAATAAGTGTCCTTTCTGCTACAAAATAAGCCTCTGGACTTCCAAAAGGAGGGTCTCGAGCTCAAATCTACTGCTGTCACGATCCTTTGAGAGCCACAGAGCCTCTAGCACTGGCAGTAACCAGGGTATTGATTGGGGGTCAAGTTAACGGCCCTGGACTGATGTACTGTTTTCTCCCATCATCCTTTGCCCAGCCTTCTCCACGGCCGGCACCTAGCATCTATCCAGTGCTGGCTAAGAGACCATCAGATGCCAGTCATCTGCTGCTACTCTGAGCCATCAGCCCTTCAGTCTGCCTCCTGCCTCTTCAAACATTCCCAGACCTGGGCTGAAGCAGCAGCCCCTCCCTTGGTGCTGGGTACCCTCTCTTCCAGAAGGTCCTATCTGCTCCAGGTATGGTCTTGACCAACTAGACTGCCAGGTCCTTGAGGACAATGGCTTAGTTTCCACTTTTAGCACAATACCTGGTACACGCAAAGGCCTCAGTAAACATCTGCTGACAGAGGCAAGCCTGTTGGGAGGAAAGTCAGGCCCAACCAGGCAGAGCTAGCTGCCTGATTATGTTGGGCTTAAGGCAGAAGAGGCTGGAAGGGCAGACAGGGTTGGACACTCCTCCTGGAGGCCACTGTTTCCAAAGGCTCACTTAGAACCCCTTTCTCCCACAGGGTAAACCAGGGAGCTGCTCTGTTTCTGGGGTTAGGGGATCCTCCCTGCACCCTCTTCAGCCCAGGGCACTCATTCCAGGAAAGCAACATGAGACTCCAACTCCTGGAAAGGCATGCTGGCAACAGAAGGACAGAAACAGGAGCAGAACAACACGTGAGGAAGTGATATGAAGGCTGGGCGGGAAATGAGCCCAGGAGGCGCAGAGGCCACGGGCAGGTCCCCTCAACAGGTCATGGTGAATGGCAGGAGGAGCTGGTCCAGGATGACCACATCTCTGCTACCCACTTGTGACACACCCTCAATCAATGCTGTGAGGACAATGTCCAAAAAAGAACACTGCCTGGGCAAGGTAGCTCCCTCATTAACAGCGGAAAGAAAGGGTCTTTAGAGACCCATCGACAAGTTTTTACCCCAGCCTACAAGCTGTGTCTACCACCCTTCTGGGGAAGGGTGGGTCAGATGGCCCACAGGGATGCCCCCATGTGAACTGAGAAATAGCACAGGACTGTGACAGACTAGCTCTCCTTCAGGCTTGGGTAGACTGCACTCTTACTAGGCTCTGCTTCTTGGAACCTGTCTTAGCTATGGCAGAGAGCCTCAAATGCAAAAGCAGAGTGGGATGAACACCAGGGGATCCCACTGTGAAAATAGCTCAGCTCATTCCCACTACCCAGAAGGCAATGCCTGGGAACAGCCATACCCTTGCTCACAGGTGAAACTTGGGGTTGCTTCAGAGGAACGGGAGGTAGAAGGTAAGGACAGCAAAAGGGTGACAGTGGCAGAGCTAGTGTCTCACTATAATGTAGATTGTCTGAAAGGCAGCCTGCATGTCCCACAGCTCAGGGACCACAGGAGTAGCCAGAAGACAGTGTTGTTATCAGAATGGGAAGCAGGCTGACTTGGCATTCTGTTGCTACTCTGGGCCCCACACTAAAAACAAAGTGGACTCTGCTTCCCAGCCAGGCACAATCAGGTCCTCCACTGTTCCTGCCAATCCTGAGCCTTTACTCATGCTCTCAATGGAGGGAACAAACAGACAGGAGGCTCTGTTACATCCAGGGGCAGGGGCAGGACGTGGTGGCTTTCTACAGAACCCACTGACACCACTCAGGAAGGTCTACAGCCCAGATTATCACCATGCAGACACACATACCCCAAGAGGAGATGGTGGTCCTTAGCTTCTCACCACCCTTCCTGGTCTCAGAGGCCCCACTGGCTCTACTACATATGATATAAGCTCTTTGGTTACTTCTCAATCTTCCGATCTGAGATTCACTCCTTAGCCTCAACAATCTTGTAGAAAGACTATGCACAGCAAAGGAGAGTGGGAGCAGCCAGGAGGTGGTCTCAGGCTGGAGAGCCAAGGCCACCCCTAGGTATCCTTCTGAAGCTGCTCCCTCATGGACACATCTCTTCAAACCCAGTCTGTGCTCTGAGCACATGAGGACAAGAACAGAGGGGGAAGAGGCCCAGACTCAAAATTCCTGTCCTAACAGTTTTTAGTTGGCATTGGGGCACAATGAACAAAGTGTGACCTTCAGAATGAAGAAGGCTGGTTTGCCTAGCCTGTTCAGGGGCCACACATGCTCCTCATGGAGACATGCATGTTGAGATAGAAATGAGACAACGCCAGGAAAGGTCGCAGGAAAAGGGCTGGGCTACACACCCTGCTCCCAAACAATGCAGCTCAAAGTCCAACTTCATCAAGCCCCACTCTCAAGCTGCCTGCAGGATGAAAGAGCATGCCCCACATCTGGGCTGGCCTGAACCAATCCCACACTCAGCTCTCCTGAACCTGTGGCCGTCTGCAGGTACCACAGCCCTCATTGCCCCATGAGCAAACACGGAAGCCTCAGATGGGTGGACACCCTGCAACAGCCTGGTTCTGTGGGACTGGCGTCCTCATGGCCGCAGGTTAGGAATGCAGCATGCGTTTGGCCATGCGCTGCCTGAGAGGTGGAGAAGCTAGCCTAGTTCCCACCTCAGCTCTCCCAACCTGAAAAGATCAACACAGTGTGCAAAGCTAGGCTGAAAAAGGCAAGTACAAGTATTTTTACAGAGTGACATTCTCAAGCCCAAAGCCAGCCAAAGGTGACCAGGAGGCTGGAAGGCCTGGGCTTCACATAGCAATCAAAATGCCTGGAAGCTGTTACCCCAGGTCTGACTGGGTTTTCTGCAGCTGCCGTGGCTGGTTTCATGCCCACAGTGGGGGTCAACATATGAGTGACGGAGTGGGCATGGTGGGTGGGTGGCTATCCTGAATCGGCGAAGATGTCAGTACAGTCACATCATGTCCAGGTGACATCTTGGCCCTGTGTCCTCTTCCTCCCATGGCCATGGCTGAAATACCAGACGCAACAGGTAGCTGAAAGTACAGCTTCCTCTCCTTCAGAAAGGCCATCTCACACATCCTTTGCCCTCTGGTCCCACCTCCTGGTCCACCAGAGAGCACATTTGCTTCCTCCCTGGGTTATACTCACCCCCTGTGCCAGCCACACGAATGTCATTGCTGTTGCCTTCGTAAGTGAAGAGAGCCCTGGAACAGAACACGAACAGGCTCTATCACCAGTATCTTGGGCACCATCTGCCCTCACTGCATCTGCCATGCCTTCACACTGTACCCTGAGAACCCTGCCACAGCGGTGATGACATGGTGTCCTGTGCTCACATGCAGGTGCTGTGTCCTACCTGACCCACGAGGCCTTCCCACACATGAGGTAGTACAGGTCCAACCCACCACCTGAGCCCACTGAGAGGGATGTATCACAGAGTAAACCTATTCTGAAGAAAATACGCTGTGAAGTTTTATGGCAATTTTGAACACATTCATATATGAAACACTATTTAGAAGAAAACAAAAAAAAACTTCTGAAAATGCTCATCTGGCTACCAGGCATACAAATTTGAACATACAAAAGATACCTCCATAGTCTTAAACCCAAAATGCCAAGAGGAGGAGACTGATTAGGCTATGAGGCACCATAATACACATCTGCTCTACTGTTCTGCAAAACCAGAAGGGCTGGTGTGGCAGGTCCTTCTGGGCTAGGGCTCACCACCAGGCAAGCACAGACCTCTGTAGGTTCTATGTAGCCATAAAGCACAGGGCAGTGACTCCATGTGAGGTCACATGGTTAAATCATCATCCAGTCTTACCCCTTCCCAACACAAGTGCCAGCTCAGAGTTCACACAAGTTTGACATCCAGCAGAGCCTTAGCAGCCCTAATGACACTGAACCATGTCTTTCTCCTGTTCACAATTGTTTTAAAGATTATTTATTCTGAAGAATGTGAAAAAACATTCAGGCTTATTAACCTGAGATCCAGAGTGCCTGAGGGCACAAGGTGACTACTAAATATGGGCCACAGATGGTCCCCTGGCCAGAACAAAGGTCACTTAAAGAGAATAATTCTGCAAAAGTGGCCTCAAGGGTCAGCCATGATAGGTCACTGACAGCAGACCCAAAGCCCTCAGTATCAGCCCTCTGGCCTCAGTGTGACAGGCCACAGGGTATAAGCACTGGTGCCCACTGACAGTACAGCCAAAGCAACCCTGGCCCAGTACCTGCCACCACCTAGGCCAACAGAAGCGCCAACAGCAAATCAGCTTCTCACTGGCTTCACCATGGGCCTTGCCAGAGCTGCCTACACCTGGGAAGGATGAAAAAAACAGACCCAGTCCCAGCAGCCTGTGGACAAAAGACCACTGCTCACCAGGAGAGAAAGCAGAACACAAAGCAACTAAAGAGACTCTAGAGAAAGAATACAGTAGCTGGGGAATGTGGTGGGCGTACAGCTGGCCAGAGTCCAGAGCTGGGAGAAGGAATACACAGCTTTCCTCTATGCAGACAGAAACTCCTTCTTCCTGATGACCATAAGGCCCTAACTGCCAGAAGATGCACACACTAGCACAGGTAGCATGTGCCAGAAAGAAGATGCTAGCTCAAGTCAGTCTCACCAGAAGGAATCAAGCACTTAATAAGAACCAAGCTCTGAATCTCCAGTTACCCTTCAGCTTCATCCGCCACTGCCTGGGCACCAGTCCAAGCCACAACCGAGAAGAATGTTCCCAGACCAGAGGCTCATTCCCAGAGTCTATCAAGTTCCACCTCTCTATCAAAGCAACAGGAATAAAGTAGTGTGCTGGTCTGTGTACATGAAGGAATTGTGAGACCTCCCAAAAACACTCAGTGAGGGCCTGTCACTTACCAGTGAGGGTGACATTGCAGTGAACAGTTCCTTCTCCACTTACTTTCTAATGGGAGTGACACACAATAATACTGTACTGTGAGTAGTTGACAAGCAACCATGAGAAGATCTAGGGCAAGCTAGACAACACCAAGAGTAGACCTAGAATGAAGAATGAAGATTGAGGTTGTGTGCCTATCTCACTGGCCTCAAGCTCACCCCATCTGGCATGCAGGGCTGATTCCAGGGCCACATGCTGTGTGCAGAACACCCTTTATGTATCACCAAGGCTACAGACTACCTGTGCCTGCTCTGACATTCTCTAGCATCTTTCCTGTATCTCCCTCAGTCTACCTTTCATCTGAGTATGAACAGTCATGAACACTGGGAACAGAGGCAGGCCCATCCCACCTGCTCTAATGACAAGAACAGTGACAAGGGAAGAACTGAAGGTTCCCAGCACAGATATGCAATCTGAAGGAAGTGGTTAGGTGTCATGGAAGGCCTGTCTGAGAAAATAACCTGAGAAGAGAAGTGAAGCTTGAGGAGTCAGTTGCCTTGGGGGCAATGTGGAAGAAGGGTACTCCCAGTAGAGGAAACGGAAAGAGCGAGGGCTCTGAGGTGGAACAAGTTTGCAAGTCTAAGGAACAGAAAGGGGATAGTGTGGCCAGTGTGTATACAGAAGTGATCAGGAAGTGGGTTGCATAGGACCTGTCAGCCAGATGGGGAGCCTGCGCTTTATTCAATGTCGACAATAAGGCACCACAGTTTTAAGGACGGAAGTACCATGATCCAAATATATTTTCAGCTAGTGAGTAGGAACCTCTGACAAGCTATTTGCTGATATTTTGATAGGTTTCACAGTGGTCTAGAAGATGTGAGGCCTGGCTGACTTATACGACTGAGGTACAATCAGAAGTAGTGTAGCTGGGTCACAGTTAATCTAGAAAGGGGGAGTCTTGTGAGATGGACAGTCTTTGGTGGGGTGAAAGGGCAGAGGAGGCTCAGCAACCTAATGAGAGAAGGAGAGGAAATGGGGGTGGTGAGCTCCAGAGCAGGCTGTGGAAGATAGCTCTAATAAGTCCAAGGAAAGGCAGCATTATGGACTGAATTGTGTCCTCCCCAAAATGTGTGTTGACTTGGCTAGGTCATGATTTCCAGTATTGTGTGACTATCCTCCATTTTGTGATCTGATGTTATTACACCACATATTATAAATACTACCCTGTATGATGTTAATGAGGCAGGATTAGAGGCAGAACACAATCCACAGGATTAGGGTGTATCTTGAGTAAATCTCTTTCGAGATATAAAACACAAGAACAAGCAGTGAGACCTTATATCACCAAGAGAGAAGTAAATAAGAGCAGAGTGTGTCCTTCGAACTGAGGCTCCCTGAGCTGAGAACCTTCTCAACCAGGGGAAGACTGCTGACCAGGACCTTGCCACGGAGGTGATAGAGACAGAGCTTTCCCCTAGATCTGGCACCCTGAATTTGGACTTCTAGTCTCCTAAACTGTGAAGAAAATAAATTTTTGTTCAAGTCATCCATTGTAGTATTGCTGTTACAGAAGCACTAGATAACTAAGACAGGCAGGAAACATGACAGGCCTTGACGAGAGAAGCATGATCCCCAAACCAGTGAGACTTCCTGAGAAAGGGACAGTCTTCCTAGGAGACTCCAAGTCTATGCTGGGACAATCAACACTATCTAAAGAAGCAATACTCATCAATGGGCAGAACTAAAGAGGGGCAACTGTGCCCTCGTATACAAAGCCAGATGACCCTTGTGTGGATGTCGGAATGGGGCACTGGGTGTCAAGATACTTTTGATGGGAGTTTAGAGTCCCAAGAGGATGCTAACAGCCCTCTGAAATTCACACACAAGGAGCAGGAGAGAGGCCAGGCCAGGCGAGTGGACAGCCAGAGACTCTCCTGAGAGAACTAAGAGTAAATGATAGGTGGGAACATTTCCTAGAAGGGACTATGAAGACAAAGAACTCAAACAATGTAATTATAAGTTATCTTTCCCTAATCATAATAGAAGATGCCTTCCAAACACAGGATGCACTTTTAGCTACCTGACAGTTTTGAAAAAGTGCTGTCCAGCGTGCTCATGGAGACTAAGGGTCTCAGACTTGAGGAGATTCAGCAGGGACTCTGCAGCCACTTTAGGCAGCTGATGCTCTGAAGCTCTTCCCCAGGTGGCCCGGACTACAGGAAGGCCTTTGACTTCCTGGTGACACAACAGTGCTGCACTTCGCAAAACCACTAGGTGTTGGGCAATAGGAAAACAAAAGAAACGAAAAGCAAAAGCACAGAGAGATGAGTCCTACCATAGCAACAGAGTTGCATCCCAGAGGATTTGGCCCTAGGCTACATGTGAAGAGGCTCCACAAAGACCCTAGCACAAAATGCAAACTAAATTAGACCTCACCACGAGACTAGGGTGGCCCCCATCACAAACTGGTTTCTAAGGCCCAGTTTCCACTCCCCAAGGCTGGTCACCTTGGCCTACCACACCGGTATTTCTCAGAACAGGAGGTGCTCCAAACAAGCCAGTGAAAAAAAATTGAGAACAGGAAAAATGGCAGAGAACTACAATATATAGCTATGAGCGTACACACACCTGAATTTCATTCCAGGCTTCCAATACTGCAAAGCCCTACCAACTGCAAGAAAGCCCAGCAAACGATGTCATGAAGGAGATGGGGAAAACATGAGACCTTTTCTCAAACAGATAGCCAGCATCGTCTTTCCAGTCATCTCCTCGTGGGTCAAGCACAGAAAGACCTAGACCTCCTCCTTTGGAGCATCGAGGGAAAGCCTCCCCCATCAGGCTGCCAGTTCGCTTCCCAAGGCCCAACCCTGAGCAGAAACCGGAGGCGGCTTCCGCTTGCCCAGGGAGGGGTGTGTGGAAGGCTCATTCGTCGAGGAAGTTCTCAGGCTGGAAGAAGAACCAAGAACAGCCAGACCAAGAATCCAACATGGAAAGTCCAGGAACCGAGAGCCAGTGGGGAGCGAGCAGGAGGGGAGCGCCCAAGGGTTCTCCAAGCTAGGGTTCAACCTGTGCACACGCAGCCAGGAAAGGAGTAAAGAACATGAGACAGGACCTGAATTAGGACGCAGGGACAGGCTGCATCCCGAGCCACCTGCTGCAGCGGCGCTCCTGTCTCCCTCCCTTGCGCCCCCACCCCACTGGCTGGTCCCGGGGCAGCTTCGGCCTCTCCCCGCCTCGCCCATCAGGTACTCCCATCCCAGCGCCCACCAGTCGGTCGGGGACTTCTCAGTGACCACCCGCACGTAGGCCTCCTGGAGCGCCGGCCCGTTCCGACTGAGGTTCACCGCCATGGTAAAGTCGGCGCCCGTCAGGGTCCCGGAAGTCCCCGCGCCGCCGCGTTGCCGTGCTGCAGCACTTCCAGATCGGGCCCGCCCCCAGAGACCGGAAGTCCCGCTCCTGCCAGCCGAGATCCCCGCCCCTTCCGGTGGGGAGTGTAGCTGGGCGGAATCACTAGGTGAATAGGCTCTTCGAGTTCCGCATCCGGGAAGCTGGGTACTGTGAATGCTTACTGGAGGACTGAGGCAGGCGAAGGGTTACTGTCCGCTGTCAGGCCAGTACTGGACCGCGGAGAGAGCGTGCTGTAGTCCCGCCCGTACAGCAACTGGCCTTGAATGGCCTGACCGGGTCCTAACCTGTGCTGTGCTCACTGATGCTTCCACTGGACTCATACCCAGCTGACGTTCAAGGTGCTGTTGTCAGTTTGATCTCGTATAGTTTTGTAAAAAGCACAATGCTTAAGGCCAACATTCTTTACTAATTAAGCTAAATTATTGTTTGGTTTAAAGAAGACTTCTGGAGAAAATATGAAAATATAAAATTATTTTGTTGTTGAGTATGTTGTTTGGTGCGGTGGAACTGGTCACCTCTTATAGACACCATAACTACTACAGATTGAAACTGATCAGCCGTCCTCACAATTGTTGCTATGTTTGAGCCTATTTTCGCAGCCACTGTGTCAGTCCATCTCTCTAAGGGTCTTCCTCTTTTTTGCTGAGCCCCTGCTTTCCCTAGCATAATTCCTGTCTCCAGGGACTAGTCCCTCCTGATAACCTGTCCAAAGTATGTAAGACAAAGTCTTGACATTCTTGCTTCTAAGGAGTGGACTGGTTTTACTTCTTCTGAGACAGATTTGTTCTCCTGGCAGTTCCTAGTATATTCAGTGTTCTTCACCAACACTGTTGTTGGTTGAATTGTGTAACCCAAAACCTTTGTGCAGCAATTTGGTTGTCCACGATTCCTGGCACTCTGTGACATTCCCGTTTGTGGTAAATCCTGCCTCTATGATGTTAATGAGGGAGGATGAGCAGTGTTGAGTTAGTGAGGCAGGACTACTAGGAACCAGTACATTGTGCCTTGAGGCAATCTCTTGAGATGTAAGGAAAAGGAAGCTATCTGATAGCTGGGGGCCCCTATTGCAAGCAAAGAAGGAGTGCCAATGGCAGAGCACATCCGTAGGACCCAAGTCCCCATGCACTTCAGAAACTCCCAGTCCAAGAGAAGATTGACAACAAAGGTCTTCCTCCAGAGACAACAGGGCTGATGGCTTTAGCCCACTTTTCTGTGAGAAAATAAATTTCTGTTTATTAAAGCCATCCATTTGTGGTATTGGTATTATAGCAGCACTAGATGTGTTCCAATCTTTGTACTATTGCAAATTCAAAGGCATCAATTCCTCTTAGGTCTTCCTTATTTATGGTACAGTTTTCACATGCATATGTTATTATTGTTAGGTACCATTCAGTTGGTTCTGACTCTTAATAACCCTACACACAACAGAAAGAAACACTACCTGGTCCTGTGCCATGCTTAGAATTGTCTTTATGCTTAAGCCCATTGTTGAAGTCACTGTGTCAATCCATCTTCCTCTTTTTTACTGATCCTCTACCTTTAACAAGCATGATATACTTCTCTATGGACTGATCCCTCCTGACAACATGTCCAGAGTATGTGAGACAGTCTTGCCTTTCTTGTTTTCAAGGAGCACTCTAGTTGTACTTCTTCCAGAACAGATCTGTCTGTTCTTTTGGCAGTCCATGGTATATACAGTATTCTTCTCTAACACTATAATTCAAAGGAATAAATTCTTCTGTCTTCCTTATTCATAGTCCAACTTCACATGCATATGATGCAATTAAAAATACTATGGTTGGGGTCCTTATTCTGTCTAGCCTTGGCATGCATGTGATGTGACTGAAAATATCATGGCCTGGGTCATGTGCACCTTAGTCTTCAAGCTGACATCTTTACTTTTCAACACTTTAAAGTGTTTTTTGGGGGGGGGCAGCAGATTTTCCTAATACAATGTATCTTTTGATTTCTTGACTGCTGCTTCCATAGGCATTGATTGTGGATCCAAGTAAAATGAAATCCTTAACAGCCTCAATCCATTCTCTGTTTGTCATGATGTTGCTTACTGGTCCAGTTGTGAGAATTTCTGTTTTCTTGATGTGGAGGTGCAATCCATACTGAAGACTGTAGTCTTTGATCTACATCAGTGAGTGTTTCAAACCCTCTTGACTTTCAGCAAACAGAGTTGTGTTGAGAGAGGAATGCCTGAAGAATTGTAGCCTTTCCTAAAATACCAGAAGCCTGAGGACTTCAAACCTGAAGAGTTGTAGCCTTATTAAAAGCACCAGGAGCCTGGAAGCCTGGGACAAGAGAAACCCCCACACTAGTGCTTCCTGTGAGCAGTTCGACCCCAGAGAAAGGAGAGGCCCTCCTCTCAACTTAAGAATTTGCTTATCTTTATCTTTTTAACCATGTTAACACCAGTTAGAAGGCGAAATGATAATTTGTGAAATTGCTATGCTGATGAAATTGCAATATGAAAATCTGAAAACCTGTAGTTGCCAATTGGAAAAATATATGAAAATTCCTTTGTTTGCTTCTTTGAGAAAACGTATAAATAGGTATGTTTGATAACGGAATGGAGTGCGCAGCTATTTTTTGGACTTGAGTCTGACCACCAAACCACTGATAATAAATCCTCTTCCCCTTAAAAGACAAAATAGTGTTTAAGGTGTTTTCTGCTCTGTGGTCCAAACTTGTCCTTTTTCCTGCAACAGTGTCATCTACGTAATGCAGGTTTTAAGGAGTTTTCCTCCAATCCTGATGCCTCATTCTTCATATAGTCTAGCTTCTTGGGTTGTTTGCTCAGTGTCATGAATGGAATTGTATCCCCCTAAAAATGTATGTAGCAGTTTTGTTACAGGGTGGCCGGCACCACAGACTCTAGGTTTGGGCTTGCACCTTTAAGAATGGTGCAGAAAATCTTTCCCCTTGAGCAAGAGCTTATCAGAGACAAAGGTCTACAGATGGAGCTGGAGGGGGTTAACTTCCAAGTCACTGAACAAAAGCCAGTCCCCAGTATTTAAGATGTCTGAGGGAGAAAGGGAACAATGATCTACAGGACATGAGGTGCCCCTGTAGATAAGTACAGGGGTGCAAGGCAGTGGGATTCCTAGTTTGCCTTTGATTCTCCAGTCCTGGCTGTTGTCCTCCGGCCGCATCTGGTCGTCTTGCAGTTACCCTAGAACGGGGTTTCCTGAAAAACTACCCTTGAGGAATTTCACATTATTGTTTGATGACTTATCTCAGTGTCCCAGGATACCTAAAACCTTTTTGTCTGCCACTATCTGCTGGTATTTCTGAGGTCTGGTTCCAGGGATCTGCTTTTCTTGCAAGGAGATGGAAAAGAAATGCTGAAAGAGGCCTGTCAGGTTCCCTGGTGTGCACTTCACTACCCCCGAGACATTTCATACTCCTAATTCTTTATGGGATGGAAGTCTCATCTTCTGTAACTTCTTCATGCTGAATTGGGGCATTGTTCCTGACTCAAACAAACTCACTGCCATCGAGTTGGGTCCCACTCATAGTGACCCTATAGGTCAGAGTAGAACTTCCCTATGGAGTTTCCCAGAAGCACCTGGTAGTTTTGAATTGCTAACCTTTTGGTTAGAAGATGTGGCACTTAACCCACTATACCACCAGAGTTTTCTGTTCCTGCCTGGTTGAGTAGAAATCTCTTGCTATCTGTTCCAATGATTTGTTTGTTTCTGAGGTCTTACTCTGAAGGATATCTTACAAAATCTAGGTTTAATCTGAAATTGTTGTAACCTGGAGGAAACAAACTTATTAAGGAGGTTAAAGGGATGAAATTGAAAGATAAGCTACAAAAGATAGGTCTTTATATATATGTATGTATATATATATATATGGAAGGAGGGAGAGAGATTCTATTCTAGTCTAGGAATATTCTATTCTAAGAATATTTCATTTCTTGCTTAACCTGTGAGTTCTTTAGCAAAGTGTTCTTTTTATTCTAAAACATACAGATGTTTAATTTATCTCTTTGTAACTGACTTGTAACTTAGTTATGTTTTGGTGTGAGATTTTCTTCTGTATCATACGTTCTTCTAGAAAGTTGGTAAGGATTTCTTTATGGCCAGTACACAAATGTATTTGTAAACTTTCGCTGAATGCTTGAGAAAATTCTATAGTTTCATTTGCACTGTGCAGAATTGTATGCATCTACATGGAAAAGCCAGTTTAATGTGTTCCAACCTTTATAGTATTGCTAATTTTTTTTTCTGCTTCACCTGTTAATCACTGGAAATATTTGTTAATGTCTCCCAGCATAATGTTGGATTCATCTGGTTCTTCTGTAATTTTATCACTTTTTACCTTCATAGAGAGTGAAGGTATTTTACTTATTGCACTCATGATCAAAACTGATGCATGTTGTTGGCAAATTGAACTTTTTCTTTGTCGTTCTGGATGTTTCCCCTGACTCCTTTAGAGCCATCCCCATCCCTCCCTGCTCAGAGCTCCAAAAGAGTGGCCTTCAGGGCTTGTGTCAGTGAGCTGCCTGCCCTATTTCTTCTGGCTTGGTTGGCTCATGGGAATCACCAGCAGGATTTGGGAAGCTGGGAGGACAGAGGACACCTGATTCCCCTCTGTAAGGCTTGGGTTGTTGTTTGTCTGTAAACCTAGGTATTTAGATGGACATTTTTGGTGAGGACATCTTCAAATTGTATCTGTAGGTTTCTCCTAGTCTGTATGAAGGTATACAGACCTTGCTAGGGAGCCACAGGAGAAACATTGCTGAGTGATTCCAGCATCCCATAACTGTTGAAGGTCTTACTGTTTCTAACTTAGGTCTCCCCTTCATACCCCACTACTAAGTGTCTGGAGTCCTAATGTCACAGTCTCTCTGGCTCAGTATCCACAAGAATGCATTCTCTTTTCCTGTGGAGTAGAGAAAGCCAGCTGTCTGGCTGTGAGCTTCAGTTCCGTGTCATACAACCAGGCTCTGAGGTAGCCCCCAAGTTTCATCACCAATTTCATCCCACTCTCACCCCTGTATGATGCCGCTGCCAACCCTGTGCCCAGGACCCGTCCTCTTCTACATTCTTGGGAGAAGATGGTCCATTGCACTCAACATTCCTCACCAGTGGACTTCAGGGAGAGCTTCCTCTGATCTGCAGGGTATGACCATCTCCCAGCAATGCACAGCCAACTCCCTCTGCTAGCTTCTGCTTTCTGGTTCTCCATGTGTCTGTGGCTTTGACTCACTGCTATTCCTTTGTTGTCATTTCAGTGTGTTTTTGAAGGCTGCATACAAACACATGTGCTATGTCACCCATGAATGACTTGAAGTTGTTGCCTCTGCATCTCTGAGGTACATTTTCCAAAATGTCATCCAGGTGTCCTCCCACAAACCTCTGTGCCCACGATTACCACTTTACCTGCTGTGCTCTAGCCTTTTTTGTTTTCAAGACAAATTTCTACTTTATTTCCCCCTTTGCCGGGAGCCAGCCCCAACACTTTTCAGGGTCTCGCACGGAGGGAGGGAAGGCGCGGCAGGAAATGAACAAAGGAGACAGGAAAGACTTCTCTGGTTTAAGGCAGCCTGACCCAGAGAGCAAGAGATCTGTGTGTCAAGAGCTGTCCGTCTTTATTCTTTATAGGTGAGGTGATTTTCTTCATCATATAGACTATTTGTTAACAAGAAACTAACCTAACATTGTTGGCTAACAAGAAAGTGACCCTTCATGGTCTTCTACTTCTAATTAATTGTCAAGGCCCTTTTAGGATAAAAGTCTGAACCAGGTGTCCATGGTGGTAAATGTCAGTGGACACAGTTAGTGGTTTTATTCGTACCTCAAAGTGGAAGGCACAGAGGGGTAAACTCCTCAAGGCCTAACCATTTGGCTGTCTCCATTTGTTTCTCTAAGTTCTTATTTATATCTTCCTGTGTAGATAGTAAGTGTCTGCCATCCCCCAATCAGGCCCAGCTGCCCTAAGAAAGATGTTTCTTTAGTGTTATCAGTTTGCCATACCAACTATAAAGAAGCTAAAAGTTTATTTATTCTTTCTGTTGCAGGGAGTAAGATGCTTGTGTAGTTTTAATAGCTATGTGGAGAATTGTCCTTGAGAGCTTTTCAAGGGTTAGCTTGTAAACCTGTGTATGTGAAGAAAAGGGAGGGGGGAATGCAATTAGGGGAAGCCAGTGAAGCTGGGCAGGCCTCAGTGCTATTAGGCATGCTGCATTGAAATCCATTCCTCTGATCTCTTTTCCCCAGAATTTCCTGGTCAGATTGCCCCAATATAATCTCATAAACCGAGGGGTTGTGAAGCCTCTCTCAGAAGGCACCTCCTTGATCCTCATGTCAGGAGGGGATATCTTTTTAGGAGAATTTAATTAAGAAGCAAAATATTATCAGGGGTAATAGGCTAAAAAACATGTCACAGGTGAGATGCTTTGGCCTGCCATTTACAGAAGTTTGTGACTTTGTCTACAAGGGACTTTGCGGATGGTGGGCCGTTACATCCTTTCTTTCAGTCATTTTTAGATTAGTTTGTTAATACCTTGGCTCCCTGTTGCTTCTGGAGTCCCATTATGCTCCTCTGTTTATTTTCTTCTGCACCGCCCTGCCTTTCCCAGATTCTTACTCCCATTGCTTCCATCTGGAGGCAGACATCCTATGACCATTTATGTACTTCAAAGAGTCATGTAGTGGTGATCCATTGCCTCTCTTAGCTTGTGAGTCACCCAACTAACTGCCCATCAGGAGTTCTGTCCCACCTCAGCACCACTCCCTTCTTCATGGTGATCACAGAGGTCACTCTTTTCTCCTGAAGTGCACTATTCTGACTATCTCCTTCTCCAGGGGGGTCCCCTTGGCTTTCTCTTCTTCAGGGAGTCCTCATGGTTTCTGCTACTAAAAAGCGTGCATTTTTTTTCCTATGATGTTATATCATTGCTCCTTTATGTATTTTTCTCTATCCTGACTATGATAATTTTTAGTGTGAGGAAAGGAGGACTATAATTTAAGATGGAGCTATCATTTTGATTTAGACATGTTATGGAAACTTTTTTCTTGTAGGTCTGTAAAAACTTGCAAGAAAACATTTTATACATTCTAGACTCTGCTTCCTGCCAAGTCAGCACCCCAAATGAAAAAGAGAACACCCCTGGGCCCCAGTAGGTCTGGACAGAATCTGTGATCACTGCCTCTACCTAGTAGCTGGTGTTCATTGGGCAATAACGTCTCCATTGGAGGTACCACAGTACTTTCAGGACAAGGAATAAAACACCTTGTACATGACATATGAGTTTTAAAAAACTTGGGTTGCTTGGTACCCAAACCACAACACCAATAACTAAGACAAGTGGGGAGAAGGCACCAGGCAGCCAGTGGCCTTCCACATGACTCAAACTTCCCCTATTATTGAGGCTGAAACACAGGGAGTTCTCCTTGTCTACCATACCATACTGTACTCATTAGGCAAAGCAGAGTATAACTCCACCCTGATGCACATGCAGAAGAAAATGCCAGTGTTCTATGATCAACTTCCACTAAGTTCAGTATCCATTTCCAAAGGGAGTTGTGTTGCAGAATATACTGGTTTAGAAGAAGGATGCCACATGCTGCAGGTTCCTCAGCTGAGTCTGACAGCAACTGGATGACCTTGGGCACAACCTTGAAGCAGCACTTGGAGGTCACAATGAAGAATCCATCCATTGCTGAAGTCCTGTACACAGATTCGCAAGGGCTTAATCAAGGCTGCTGTGGGTCCCTGGAAGATGAGTATGCCAGCAAGCAGCTAAGCTAAACTCTGACCCCACTGCAATTCCTGCGATATGTCTGGAATTAGATAATGGAAACATTAGGATTGAGCAACACAAGAGCATCACAGTGATAGTACTCAAAATGGGCTGTGGACAACCCGTATCAGTTCTCCAGCCTATCAGAAGGACTCAAGCATATGATGTTTAGGATCCTAGAGAACTACTCAAGCTCCTGTTATTAGGCTGTTCACTTAACCTGCATTTGGGCATTTTTCTACTTATTTTAGAGTGAGCTTCTTTTTGGCACTCGATAGGTTAACCTATCCAAATATAGATAAGAAGCATCATGTTTTGAATCCAGATTACTTTGTATATAGCATTTTTATTGTATTGAATAAATTTGTAGATACAAGGAAAATGTTAATTTATTATTATTGATCTCTGAACAGACATTTTTTAATTGTAGGCCAGTCGTCTTTAGTCTCACATTTAAATCTGTGCTGAGATTATTTTCTGATTCCCTAGTGATCTAGGGCTGAAACCAAATAACAAAAAAGGGGAACACAGACGACTTAGCATGGCTTTTGATTCAAAGGCCCTGACACTGCCTGTTCTAACTGTCTGCTGACACACGTGGTGAGGTACATACGATGCAGAGAACGGTGGCTATGGGAATGTTGTCAGGTGCACCGAATCAGTTCTGACTCGCAGTGACCCTGTGGACAACAGAACAAAGCACTGCCCTGTCCTGTACCCTCCTCACAACTGCTGTCGTGTTTGAGCCCACTGCTGTAGCCGCTGTGTCAGTTCTCGTTGAAGGTTGTTTGTCCTCTTTTTCAATGACTGTCTACTTTACCAACCATAATCTCCTTCTCAAGACACTGGTCCCTCCTTATAGTATAAGCCAAGTAACAGAGATGAAATTTTGTCATCTCTGTTGCCAAGGAGCATTCTGGCTGTACTTCTTCAGTGCAAAAAACAGACAGGCACATGGGAACTGTGTGATAAATGTTCAACTACTCCTAGAATCAAGGAGAAATTTCAGTCTGTATTTGGAAATCCTGTTAGTGTAGTGGTTAAGTGCTACATCTGTTACCCACAAGGTCACCAGTTCAAATCTGCCAGGTGCTGTTTGAAAACTCTGTTGAGAAGTTCTACTCTGACTTGTACAGGGTTGCTGTGAGTCAGAATTGATACATAGACCCAAGGAATTGCATTACACAAGCACAATTACATATAAATGTATGAAGATGCAAACATAAACAAGTGCATGCACAAATGTACATGTACATACACACTCAGTTGGTAAACCATCTAGGCATGTACTGCTATTTACACAGGGTGGATCTGACCACAAGGACCTATCACTCTCCGCATGACAGCTCCCAGCTGATGAACAGACAACAGGATTGTGCTTGAAAATGGGATCTCAGTCCTCTCCCTAAGCTGTCTGTGTTCTGAGGCAAAGCAAGCCCCCCCTCATAGCCCCCCCAACTTAGAGCCTTCTTCTCAGTCTTTCAGAGAAGGTACCTCCCTGAAGCCAGCTGGATGGGAAGAAGGTAAGGTACTCTGCATACCAAGAGGCATCAACCCCATAGGAACACCCTACTGTGGAGGAGAAAATCAATGCCCTGGTAAGCTCAGGTTTCCTGCACCCTGTGCAATTCCCCTAGAAGGTGGGTGTTGCAGAGCTCAGCCCAGGTGAAGTCTGCCTCCCAGCACCCCATTGTGAGTATTTGGGAAGTTGTGAGGAGTACCTGCAAAGGGCTTGTAGGGTGGGATGTGATGTGTGTCTGCGCAAATGCTGCCGACCTGGGTGGAGAGCATCACTGTGCAAGCTCAGAAAAGGAGCAGGCCTGTGAGAACTTTCCCCAGGTGAACAGTGAGACACATAACACAGTGTCCACAAGAAACCAGAACCCAAATCTTTGTGTATCCAGGTGGAAATCTGTGTGTGTGATTCTAGCGTATGTGCATATACTTGTGACAGCCACGACAGTCATCACAGGGCTCTTCCTGTTCCCCTTTTATTGGCACAGAACCTCCCTTGACATGCCTCACTAACCCTCTGTCCAACAACTTTTTTGTGTGTCCATGAGGGAACGTGTAAGGGTGACTTAGGAGAAATTTTACAGTGCACATTAGTTTCTGGTTCAAAAATTGACACACATTGTTTTAGTGGCATTGGTTATGATTTCTGCAATGTATCAGCACCCTTCCACTTTCTGTTTCTGCCCCATTTGCTGTGTAATGACCGGGTTCCTGTCCCTTCCTCCCTTCTGTTCTTTGCTTTAGAGTAGATGTTGCCCATTCGGTCTTACATACTTCATTCAACTAAAAAGCACCATCCTCAGGGTGTTATAGTTTGTTTCATAAGCCTATCTAATCTTTGGTTGGAAGGTAAACTTTAGGTGTGGCTGCACTTCTCAGTTAGCAGGGTGTCCTGGGATTAGAGTCCCGGGGGATCCTACGGTCTCTGTCTGACATGTAAGTCTGGTGTTTTTTTGTGTGTGTGCGTGTGTGAATTTGAGTTTTATTTTACCTTTTTCTCCTACTCTCCTCTGGGACTCTGTTGTGATCCCTTTCAAAGCTATTGGCAGTGGTAGCAAGGGACCACGCGGTTCTTCAAGGCTCAGGCTAGTGGAGGCTGTGGTTCATGTGGTCCATTTGTCCCATAGACTAATGTTGTCCTTGGGTCCTTGTTTTTTCCATTCTCCTTTGCTCAAGTCAAAATGGGAACAATAGATGCATCTTAGCCACTGGCAAGATTATAAAATCCCAGAGGCAACTCATCAAAGTAGGATATAGAACCTTCTTTTTTTTTTTTTAAATGAACTATGGTATGCCAGTTGAGCTAGATATCCCTTGCCAGTAACTCAGTCCTTCAGGTGTTTGGTTGTGTCTAAGAAAACCCACTGCCATCGAGTAGATTCCGACTCATAGCAACCCTACAGGACAGAGTAGAACTGCCCCATAGAGTTTTCAAGGAGCATCTGGAGGATTTGAACTGCCAGTCTTCATGTGAGCAGTCATAGCACTTAACCACTACTCCACTAGGGTTTCCAGCTAAGGATTGTCTAAGTTATTTAGTGCTGCTATAACAGACCTACCACAAGTGAATGGCTTTGAGAAGAATTTACTCTCGCAGTCTAGGAAGCAAGAATATTAAATTCAGGCTGCCAACTCCACAAAAAGGCTTTCTCTTTTTGTTGGCTCTGTGTTAGTGGGCTGCACACTGATGTGTGTACTTTTGCAGAATCCAGAGTGGTTATCAGTCCACACAGGCCACCTGAATTCATTGTAAACTTTAGTAAAAATGGAAAGTGGTCTCTTAAATGCCCTTTTCATAGCTTAAAATCACATAAACCGAGTAGGAGAGACTCAGATCTGGTGAACTTTGCAGTGTGGGCAGATGTCCTCTCCATGGTCCCTTCACTGAGTCCCTGAGATACCTCCTCGGAAGACAGAGGGGAAGAGGGTGGCAGAGAGGAATAGTGAGGAGGGAGAAGGAGTGAGCCAGTTTCAAGGAGTTAAACCCTGACAGCTCTTCAGTGGCAGCCACACGCCAAGGACTGGGAGGGCCTGTGGTGGCAGCCTGTGGCTACTGTACAATATCCCTGCCTCCTCCATGTCTAAGGACAGGCCCTGGTTCCTCAGAAGAGAGAGTAGTGGAGAATGCAGAATGGAGCAGGTAGAAGGTACAGGCAGGTAATTGTTTGAATTCCCTAGCCCTGGAAGAGGTTTAAGATGACTACCTCATGGGGAATATTTGCAGGTCACGAGAGATCGCCTTGCTGTACCTTCCCCCTGGACCTCCTCAGCTCTCTCCTGGACCTCCTGTTCAGCAAGGCTGATAAGGCTGGGAAGACAAAAAGCGTTGGGACAGAAGATTCATTTCCCCAATCTGGAAGCAGTCTCTTCTTAGACTCAGTGCCACCACTGATTGCATTCGTACATTCTTCAGGGGATATTGATTGCAATGGTACCTTCTCTAGGGGATGCATGTTCAGTTCTGCAGACCCCCCTGAGACCCCTCTCAGCAGTCATGTATCATACCCTTTTCTCTTCCACCTAGAGTCCAAAGGACTCCAGAATCTTCTCCAAATATGGAGAACATACAGGGTCCCTGCCTCAAGGGTCCTGTCCCATCTCCTGAGATGGAAAGGGCTACTGAAGAAGTAGGATGGGGCAATGGTAAGCTCCATTTGACAAGGTCCAAGTGAGGGGCCTTTATTACATGAAGAGGACTCAGGTAAATCACTTTGTGTGCATCTGTGTCAGAGGAGCGGTCAGGGCTATAGAAGACGATGTCTTGGTCATGGGTGTCTCAGTGGGCAGAACCCACCACAGATGACAGGGCCAGAGGTAAAGAGTCAGAGATGGCAAAGAGGGAAGGGCCAGAACACACCTGAGGCGTCACCTCCCTAGGCGAGAAAGAGGAGGCAGAAGGAGAAGCTGTGAGAAGGGATGAGGATTCTTCCCACCCCAGGCCTCAGGACAGCATGCAGGGAGGGCATGCAGAGTGTAGTCCTGCCAAACCACAAAAGCTAAATTAGAGCTGCTGGGGGAAGGTATCAGGGGTAAAGCTGAAGGAATAGATAGCTGAAGACAAATGCCCCTGGGGCACCTGGGGAAAGGAAGACCTCTGAGTAGAGAGAAAAGGCAGGAGTTTGGCTACAAACAAGGTAGAGAATGGGGAAAGCTATAGGGTTGGTGGACACAGGATCTGGTGTTGGGGGAGGGAGAGGAATCTAGGGGCAGAATCCATAAAGAGCTGGACATGGAGAGTCAGAGCTTGTGTGCAGAATGGCTGCCTCACATGCCAGGCCTGGGAGGGCCTGACAGATCCCAGTGGGGAATAAGGTGGTGCTGAGTGCCTTGTGTCTGGGCCCTTTCGTCTCTGGACAGCAAATCCCATCGGGTCTGAAGAGAAACACAGGAAATAACTCAGAGGCTGTCAGGGTCCTGTGGGATGGGGTCTCAGAACATGTGGTCTTTGTACAGAGAGTGCTTGAGGATGGCATTAAGGGGAAGAAGCCTGGTCTGGACTAAAAGGACAGAGGACAGGGAGCACAGGGAAAGCCAGCTGTATGCAGAGCCTCAGTCAGTACAGGACAAGGCATCTAGAGAGCTGGGGGTTCAGTGACAGAGTCTAGAATTCCTGTGGTCAGGTCCCAATTGGGGGTGGGCTCCTTGCTGGTAAAGACTACAAGGAATAAGCAAAGCATTCCACAGCCAACAGAGTTAATGACAGGTTACAACCTTTTCACTGGTGAGGTTCCCTCTGGTCACCTGTTTTTTAGTGTGGTGAAGGGGTGCAGGGGTTGTCCCTGAGCTGGTACCAGGATCATGTTCCCCAGTCCTGAGCTGTATGACCGTAGCTATCCCTCCTAGGCCAGACCACTTTCCCAGCCACTGCTGTGTAAGTCTGTGTGAGTAGAGTTAAACCGCAGGTGTGAATGCCCAATTGTCCTTTGCCAGGGACAGCCTCATCAACATTCCCTTCTCTGTGCAGCTCCTGGGGTTGGGTCCTGGTAGGAATGATACATCTTCACATGAAGGAACTGTTCCTCACCTGCCATCACCAGATCCCTCACCTTGGGTGACAGGGGAGGGGACATGATGTAAGTGAGGGAAGGGGAAAGGGACTGGACTAGGGGAAAGGAGCCCAAAGACCGGGAGGAGACAGACAGTTTTCTGCAGTGGATGGGACCCTGAGGGCACATTTCTATTGGTGAGAAGGACTTTTCCAGTCTCTGAAGACTTCACATCCCAAGCTAAGGTCCCCACTAGCTCTAGTGTCTTTATTACATGTTTCACAGCACCCTTGTGGCCACATGGGATGTCTTTCCCTGTCAGTTCTCCCATTCTGTATGCTAAACTCAAATGTGGTCTCATTGGAATGACAGTGTCATGTCTTCAGAGAACTGCAACCTAGCTGGACAGGAAGGTATGTGTCTTAGTCATCTGGTACTGCTTTGACAGAGTTGACAGCTTCAGAAAGAAATTTTATTGGCACAGTCCAGTAAGCTACAAATCCAATTCAATATGAGACATTATCACAGCCTGGTAGGCTGAGTCCAACCTCAATATGAGAGCATCCTGGTGCAGGAACCTCAGGTCCAAAGGAGGCGTGCTCTGCTTTCGGTGCTGTTTCTAGGTAGTATGAGGTTCCCAACACTCTACTCAGTTCCCTTTTCCTTGACCTCTCAAGAGATGACCTCAACACAATCCAAGCTTGTAGACTGTGTCTCACCTTATCAACACAGCTGCTGCCCATTCCCCTCATTAACATCGTAGAAGCAGCATTCGCAACAAATGGAAGAAATCACACCATTCTGGGACTCATGACTGAGCTAAACTGAAGCACACATTTCTAGGGGGACACAATATAATCTATGACAGTGAATCCTAGAGGGGAATGAAGGTTCCACTTCTCTGACCTCTCAGTGCTACCAGGGGATAGGGCTCCCCATTTGCCGGGAGCCAGCCTCGGCAGGGCCTGGGATCATGAAGGGATGAGTGGCATCGGCAAAGAAGAAATGATGAGACTGAGACAACCAGGAATCTGGAGATCAGTAGTCTGTCAGGGTCTGCCTTTCTTTATTTTTTATATAATCAGTGACATGATTTCACTCTGCCCTTTTGACCACATAAGCTGTTGGTTAGTAAGGAATTGATACCTCGTGGTCTTTTTTCATGTTAATCATTAGGGTCTTTTAGGTAATGGCCTGAGACAAATATATTGTGATTATAATCAACAGTGAAAATAAAGCTATACCTTGAGCTCAATCAGCTCTATCTATGTCTCGAGGTCAAAGGTGCAGGAAGAAGGGATAGACTCATCTTAAAAGTTAATCTAGCTGTCTCTATTTGCTTGGCTTGCTCTTTTTTATCTCTTCCTGTGGGGACAGTAAGCGTCCACCGTACCCCCACTCTAAGCCTCTCTTAAGCTGTTCTAAGAAGGGTATTTCTTTAGTATTTGTCTATTTGCCATACCAAATATAATGAACTTGGAAGTCTATCTGTCTTCCTGATGTAGGGAGTGGAATGTCTATCTCTAAGGGCTGTGTAGGGGGTCATCCCTGGGGAGCTTCCCAGGGCCTTCCTGCAATCTTATATTTCACATGTAGAGGGGGAAGTGCAGTTGGGGGAAGCCAGTGGAGCCAGGCCAGCCTCAGTATTCCTGGGCTGGGCGTGCTGTGTTGGAATTCATTAAGCCGAGGGGGTTGTAAAACCCTTCTTAGAAGGCGTCTTCTTTGATCCTTGTGCCGGGAGATAAGGGGGTATCTTTGAGGAAAGTTTAATTAGGTTGCAAAATATCATCAGGGACAGCAAGGCCAAAAAAATATGCCAAGGGTGAAATGTGTCCGCCCGCTATCACATAGGCATGAGACTTTGCTTACAGAGGCTTCTGTGGGTGATAGGCCTCAGCACCCATTCATCCAAATATCCTTGGGTGCCAACTGCAAGTTGCTGAAACTGTGCTGGTATGACTTTTGGGTGTGGGGTCAGCTAAGGAACTCAGTCATGGCAGTTCTACATGGTTTGCTTATCCAGCCTAGCCTAGAAGCGACCCAGGCTTTGTTGGGTGACCTCCCCTAGGCCCCAAACTGAGGCTCTGTGTCTCAAGATGCAACATCATAGGTCTTTAGAGCAAGGGATGAGTTGGTCAGTCTCCTTGTGGTCCCAGGGAACCAAATGTGGAAGCCCTGAAATCTAGGAGAAGACAGTATTGCTACAAATCCTAGAAGCAAAGGGATCAGGCAGCTTCCCATCATTGGCCTTCAGCTTCCCCGAGAGGAGGACCCCTGACCCCCTAGGCACCCTGCCATACTCTACCCATCTACCCAGTAGGGCCACCCCTTGCTCCCTAGGAACTCCACTTCCTTCCCCTGTTCCACCCTCTTCACCTTCCTCTCAATCTCACCCACTATTCAACTCTTACCCTGCCAACTCTACCTCTGATGCAGTAGAAGGAGCCACAGTTGTCTTCTTGCCCACACATCTCACCTAGTCCCTGTGTCTTGAGCTGTCTCCCGTTGTTCTGCCACTCTGAGTACACTCCCGCTGTCCCTGATGACCTACACAGAGGATCTGCAGGGATCCCAGAGACCAAGAGTGCAGTTTCCATCACAATCACATGACTGCCTGGACTGTGGTGACATGTGAGCAGTGAAAGGGTCTGCAACGACCCACAACAGAGAACAGTCAGGCCCTGGAGGCCCAAGGACAAAGTCAACAGGAGACACTGGGATTCCTTGTCAAAGCTTCCCCTTCCTGTCTTCCTGGAGAGCTCTGTGGAGAGCTCCACATCACAGTCAGTCATTCTGCCCTGGACTGACCATGTTAGCATGCTATGGCCAGTTTCCTCCACAGGAACAGCAGAGGAAGATGTAAGGTGGGTATGGGGTCTGACTTGGGCCAAGGGAGGGCAACATAAAAAATGTTAGCAATGGGAGAGTTTCTGGTCGGTATGTCTTCACCAGCAAGGTCATCCAAGGACACTTGAAGGAGCTTCCCAGAGAAAAATTTCCTCAGGGAAATGGTTTACTGTGTAGACATAAAGAGACTCAAGATACTGAGTCCTGTGAATTCCACGACCACCACTCACTGTGTAATTCCATTTCTCAGCCTTGGTAACTCTGGGCCAACCCACACAGGCTTCCCCAGATCTTAAAGCTTGTTGTCCTAGACAGTCTTGTTGCAATGAGACTTTCAACTCTTTATTTATTCATTCATGCATGCATGCATACACACATTTTCTTTTTGAAATGATTCACTCCCTAACGTGCCCCTACATCAGGCCACTTCTGGGAAGACATCCAAACAGCATGGGGTAATGTGGACCTGCCTCTGGGTCAACGTGGTCTATTCTTGGTGTAACTACAGCAGTCTAGACCTTTATCTGAACAGCCTGTCACTGTCCACAGTTGGTCATTTTGCTTTAGAGCACCATTGCTCAACAGACCACTATGCCTTGAGTTCTAGAAGGAATTGCCTCTCAGCTAGGCCTTGCCTTCTGTCTGAGTCTTGGGAATGAAGCCTGTGTTTCTGAGGAGAGAGTTTGTCACCCTTAGCCAAGTGGGGAGTCAACTGGTCGTGAGGATTCATGACTACAGAAAGGGGAAAGGAAGGCTATCATTAGTCTCCACCATCATCACAGTGTTCACATGGTGCTGAGCATGGAGGAAGCGCTGCTGTGGCCTGGACGGACAAGAGACCCCAGCACTGTCTGTCACAACAGACCTGGCCTGTCAAGTCCAGGCTAACCACAGCCAAAGGCCAAGTTTCCTTGACACACCTGCAACTGCCTGGTGGGTTCTGCCTGTTCCACATGAATGTTCTTGTAGAAGCTATTACTATGGGTCCACTGGAAATGAATCTTCCCGTCAAGGAATCTTCAAGCAGTCCAAGCTCTCACACTTCTCTGAGAACTACTACTGCCAGCTGTGCAGGGTCAGATTGTGACCAAACCTTGGCTGTTCTGTGATGTACTGTTTCTGTCCAGTGCTTTGTAGACCATCCAGTGCTGTGGTCCAGGGAGACTAGGGATGACACTGCCAGGCACAGACACTAAGTTGACTTTTTAAAGACATTCAGATTTGTCTTACTTACTTAGTGTCCTCACTACCCTCATTTTACAGATGCAGAAGGTGAGGCTCAGAGAGGCTGAGGGCAGGTGTCTAAGGGCCATACATTTTTTTCATGCAGCTCAGATGAGGCATTTCCACTTGAATGAGGAACAGCAGCCTTCACACAGTGGTCTCTACCTCAGTGTGTTCCTGTGTAAGACAGGAGCCTCTGTCCCTCCCAGAGCCCAGAGGGAAGGAGCAGGCTGTCCTCCCTGGGTTTCTGGAACAATCTTGTGCCCCTCATGGAGAGGAGGTAGAAGGAACCATGAAATGTGGCCTGCTGCGATCTGAGGTCTCAAAACACTGTGGGAGTCTATAGGGGTGAGCGTGCTGGGATCAAAATGACTGATTTCAAGTGAAGGGGACTCATGAAGGGGTCTGAGCCCAATGTTCAGACCCTGGAAGAACCAGGCAGTCTCACTTCCACTGGAGATGCTGTGTTGCCCAGAGGCCTCAGGTCTAGGCTGGATTTGGGTGAGTGGGGAGGATTATCAGGAATTTAGGGTGGCCCCCATTCCCTCTAAGCACCTGTGGTTACTTTTGACCATACCTGTCCCTCAAGTGTAAGTGACAGAGACTCCTCTCAAACTGTGAGAGATTCAAACACTTCAGGACCTGCAACAAGCACACAGCAGGTTTCTACAATGACTGAAGTGACTCGACAAAGTCATGGGAAGCAGGCACTATTAGTGAGCCTGGCCATTGGCTAGTGGGCAGGTGCTCGAGGGCCCCGCTCCCCACATGGTAGGAGCTCAGATCTGCACACAGTGGCCTCCTCTGAGGGTTCCAAAAACTGTCCGGGCGGATGTCATTCTTGGACATGCTCAGCTAGCTTCTTAGAACTAGTAGCATTTGTGTTCAGACCACAGGAGCACAGGAACTCCCTTCCCTCCTGCCTGGAAACGCCTGTTAGGGGTCCTCTCTACAGGGGACACGGAAAGGAGAGGAGCTGAGGGGTGCTGAACTCACTGCTATAGTGTATTTTCTTCTGTCCAGTGAGGCTGGGAGCCCCCTAAAGCAGTAGTTAAACAGTTAAATGGTTAACCACTTAAAGGCAGCTACATAACACAGGCCATGCAGAGAAAGTGGTCAGTCATTGCCTAGGCTGTGAAGAGAAGAGAAATTCAGCCTATGGGCTGGAGGAAATTCTTCTCTAAGGAGGATGCCTGACTCTTGGTCTAAAGGACTCCCATATCTGGGCTCAGTGAATCCCCTCTGGGCATCAAAGAAGAGCTGTACAGCTCTCTAACAGTCAACCGCTTTCTCTGTTCCCCTTGCCCGTACTGTGGATATAAGACCATACCTAGCTTGGGGTTGGTTCAAGGACTCCTAAAGACCACATATCACAAAATGTTCCATGGAGACCTGATTCTGTTTCAGCAATTTGAATTTGGTGGGTCTAACAGCTCTCATCTCTGGTCCTCTCAGGTGGTTTTTCACACCTGTGGTCCCGGCTGAGGCATGCCTCTCCCGCCTGATGACCATCTTCGTATGCATTATGGTGCAGTCCTGGTCTACCAGGAAGTGCTCCACACAATGCCCCGTGCTGAGAGTCTGTGGTGGCCCTGTTGTTGTGTTACTTCAGCTTGGGGTAACTCATGGTTTAGAGCTGGCCTCTTAGCCCTACCTCGCAATCCCTATTCCAGACTAAACGCTTTTAGTATGGGAGCCAGGCATGGCCTGAGCAGCAAGATGGCCTGGCAATCCTCGTCCATGTTCCTGGCAGGTTTCAACCTGAGCTAGGGGCAGCAGTCAGCACCCAGACTTCATCCCAAAGCTCATCAAATGTCCATGGGCTGGATGGGGGTCATCCTGGTCAGGGTGTGTCAGTATTAGGAAGTGGGTTCACTCTCCAAGTCTACTGCCCTCCACTCACTCCCCACTCTCCACTCCACACCTGCATTCTACTTCCATTACCCCATACTCCACTGTAATCTGTCTCCAGTCCCATCCACTACCTGTCTACTCCTGGTTCACCTCCATCCATCAGTCATCAACCCCTGTTCTCCCCTGTGCATCCTCAGCCACTCCCCATTCACACCTCATCCTCTTCATGGACACTGCCTGTCCACTTACCTATACTCTCATCTGCTCTCCAGTCTCCTCCTTATCTATTCCTTATCTGTCAGGTTCATTATCATTCAACCTGCCCACACCCTTGAATTCCCCGTCTACTTCCATCTGCCTCCATCCGCCCCAGCCCACCCACATACTGAGCCAGCGAGGTCTCCCTCTTGTCTCTGAGAGGTCATGGATGAGGACACCTGGCTGCTCTTCCTCCCCTTCTTTGCTATAAGGATGAAAGCACCTGTGCTCCTGACCATCAGGCAGCGGTGCTGGTGCGGGTTGTCTGAGGTCTCCTTGCGCTTGGATACCTCCTGGCTTTCCATGTTTACTTTCGTGGATACCAACATCCCACTCCAAGCCGGGTGGGGCCTGTGCTCCTCCTGTCCGTGTACGACCCGTAGATGACGATTCATAGATGGCCTCCTCTCCCAGAATCATGTGACAGGGAACTGTTTAGAGCCTCATGACCCAGATGGCAGTGGCCATGATAATTGCTGTGTCCACACCCTCTCAGCTTTGGGGAACCATGACTGAAGACCATTGTTTTAGGAAGTGAGTTAGGGCAGAAAGTGCCAGGATTCAGCTCCTATCCCCAAGTACAGCATTTTCCTGCAGAATCCTTGGTTGAAGTCTGCTCAAACTGTCCTTTATGCACTGGGCCTGGCTTAATTCATTTCTGAAACACAGAGGGAACAGCAGGTGAACAGACAGGACATTGCACGAGCCACAGGAGCAACATGTGAACTGTGGATACATTCAGCAAACTCCTCAGAGTAGGCTTGTTTGGATTTTGAGCTTGTGCATGCAGCCACGGGGCCTTTCTCCCAGTTGTTCCTCAATCCTCATTTGATACCTTCTCGGAACATTTCTGAAGGGTTCTCCTAGGCAGACCCAGGGTAGAGTTTGAGGGCTTAGCAGGAGGTGACCATGGACAGGTGTCTCTTTTCACATCCCCCTGCAAACATTGACTTAATGTGCTGTTTGGGGGGGCAATAGAGCACACATATGCCCCCAAGTAGTGATTCCGTCCACTGCCACTGAGACTGGCTGCTAGGTCAGGTAACAAGGCTAGACTGTATCACTGTTCCAAGGCCAGGAGGCACTTGCCACTCCCAGTCCCATCTGGCTTCGTGCTCCCGTGAAATCGGCAGAGTAGGCTGTGTCCCCACTGTGTGAAGCAGAAAGAACAGGCTGTTAGTGTATGTGACAAAGCACACAGGGGCCACAGTGCATCTCCCTGCAGGAGAGTTTGGAGCTGGGCCAGCAGGTAGACAGGTAAGAACAGATGATCTCAAAGGCCAGGTGGGCACTGGGGTGGCCAAGGGGTCACCGCAATCCCAGGCATGTAGCAGTTCAGCAGGACCACAGTGTTTCAGTTACAATTCTAGTCCCGAGGCACTGGGGGACAGTCTGGTTGCACTGAGCATCCTCAGCCACACTGCATTCACATCCTATCCTCTTCATAGACACTCCCTGTCCAGACTAGACATTTTTAGTGTGGGAGCCAGACAAGGCCTGAACTGAAAGTGCAGAGAAACTGCAGCACCTAAGAAAGAACCATTAGTCCAAATGGAAGAAGGATGTGCACAGGTATCCAATCCTCCTGTGGTCACCTTTGAGGTCCATTGTAGCTTTGGACTCTGCCCAGAGCAGACATATACCTGGAATCTCCTACCCTAAGTCTGTTGACTACACAGCTGCAAGGACTATTGTAAGTGTGCAGCTGTGAGGGTATGTGAGCACGTTAGTGTATGGAGTTGTCTGTGAGTGTGCATGTGTTAGTGTGCCGTGTGGTTTCTATGTCCAATCCTCACACAATCAAGCCAGAAGGGCTACTCCTTTGGGGTACATTTTATCTTCTGCAGTCATTACAAATGACTGTTCCAGGGTCTACGGTTGTCATTTTGAGCAGGCTTTTTTTTTTCACTTTACCAGTTTCTGAAGGTTATAAGCAACTCCACCTTCTCTGTGACAGGGACTTCATCTTACTGTAAGCCCTGTGAGAATCAGAGAGAGAGAGAAAATTACTTGTAATCACTTACAGATAGAGAGGGAATTGACACTACCTTTGGGTGACAGTGACATTGTAAGCAACATCTTTTCCCCAATTGCGACACATTTAGTGGCAACTGTGTCATAATCTTACCTTGCCACTACCTATACCCAGGCACTAAAACTTCTGTCAACCCAAGCCATAAGCAAGAGACCATAGTTATTCCCTGATTCCTACATAGTCAGGGAGACCCCATGTTTCTTTTTGTCTGGAATTGTTCCAGTCAACACTGACTGTGTGGGTGTGATTATTATGTGTCCCTGTCCCCTTGACTCTCAATGTATGTTGGCCTGGGTGATGAATTACATAGTTACTTTAGTTTTCACTAGCCACAATTTCCAGTCTGAAATGAGATTCCTACCACACCGAGCTCCCAGCCAGAATTGTCATGGGATCTAGGAAGACATCATGGAAAAGACACTTAGTTTAAGATTTATGGCTTTCAAAGAAATCTGTCTGAAAATAATGGGACTTTGCTGAGTAAAGCATCTGCTAGCAGAGAGCACCAGCATTGTCTCTGCAAATCTCAGAAGCAGTTGTCTTTACTCTTAAGACACCCTCTTTATACAGAAAGCTGTGTTCAAAGTAAGTCATCATGGAAGTTCTTAGTGGTCCAGTTAAAATTTATTTGAGCAGGAAAAGAAGCTTTCTCAAAGTGCATGATGAGTTTTCTTAATGCTGAACTGTTAACTGAACTCCTGAGAAGGGGGTGGGAACTGGCTATTGTCAGGGGAAGAATCCTTGTCTCCTTGCTGTCAGTGAAATCACTTCATCATCAGCAAGGGTCATAAACACAGCCCTACTGCGCAGGTTGTCTGTACAGAAATGTGCATGAACCTGAGGGCACCTGGCTACATCCAAACCAGGATACTGTCCGTCAGGTCTCTTTGTGACCTTTGTGGCCTCAGCACAACTTTATGACTGCAGTGGAAAGGGTTCTGTGAGACTCTCTCAGGTCAGGAGGGACAGGACCCTATATCTGAAAGGAACACGCCTGGACACTGGCGTCACCTCCTGAGTCATCCAATGCTAACACCAGTGTAAGAGGTCCTTGCTAGAGATACTAGGTGTGCCTGAATCTGTCACAGCCTAAGTCCACAGCCAGCCTGACCCTACCTCCTGCAATCTGAACCCAGGGTGCCTCTGTATGGGGTGTCCCTTACTTCCATGAATGGAGCTGAGCTCAGAAGAAGCTCACAAGAAGGACTAGGACACCATTTCATGCCAGCTCCAGCATCCAGTAGTGCCCTGTTTCGCTGACCTTTCACCTCAGTAAGGCTGAACGACAGGGTTTTCAGAGGAACAGGAGGGGCGTCTTTGAAAAAGCAAGTGATAGTCAGGGTCCTGCTGATTCTGCTCTCTGCTGAGCTATAAAGGTACACTCAGGGGAAACACGGCAAAGCACCCTTTTCCACACTGAAAATGACAGCACACAGTCTATGAGGTGTCACAGAAGTAACTCACAAACACCTTTTCACAGCCTGCCTCAGGGACACCTCTGACAGCCCTTTGCCAGACAGTTGTCATTGGTCATCACGTTTATCTTGTTCGGGATTCCCCAAGACTGGGTTTCCCTGCTCCCATTTTAGCTAGATCACAGGGCATGCTCAGCACCTTAGGGCTGCTGAGGACCTACACCTACACACCCCACCCTCAGAAGGACAGTTTCTTCTCTGTGTTCAAGAAAGCCAAGCCAAGCCAAGTGCCGTCGAGTCGGATGTGTCCAAGAAAGTAAAATATAAAATACACTTGACTGCATGATGTAAAATATTAGTATTATGGTATTTGTCATCTGAAATGTTTCTACACTTCATTCTCACTCTTCCAAGGCAGAATGATGTTTTCTTAGTAAAGGAAAGGAATTACTTCCTGCTTAATTGATGTTACTTCCTTCAGAAATTTAGACTCTGACATACAGACCTAGACATACCTTTCCCCGACACTGTCTAGATGTCCTTCACAGCAGACCTCTATCCCCACCTTTACCACCTCAGTTCACGTTCACTCTCCTGTTCACCTCAGCACTGCTCCTCCGTCATGTTTGTTCCTGTGCTCTTGCCCATCTCCTACAGCGCCCTCTATTGACCATGTGCTCCTGCACCTCCACTGGCTGCCATTTAATTGCTCTCTCCAAGGTGCAGACATACACATGTAGAAATTCTTAAGTGAAATACAGATGAGAGAAATCAGTCAAGGCAATGGTCATATGGGTGGGAATGGGCAAGACTGTGAAACACTCAAATGAGGCAGCAGGGAGAAAATCTTGGGAGCACAGCAAGAGGAGCTTGATGCTGCAGAGGAATAACTCAGTTCATGGAGCACAAACTTGAGAAGATGCAGGTGGAGCTTACAGGGCGGCACGCTGCACATGCTCCCCTGCCCTCTCTGTGCCCAGCAGGGAGGTGGTGAAGGCAGTAAGGCTACAGAGATAATTAGAAGCTACCAACAAAACATCACCAATTACACAAAAAAGTAACAGAATTTAACAAAAGCAGACACAGAGATTTCAGACACTCAATTTAACAGGAAAAAAGTAGAATAACAATGACTATTTCATTTAGAGATATAGAAGACAAAGTTGAAAACACCTGAAAGGAACAGGAAAGTGTATATATGTAGATATTTGAAAAAAATATTAGGATAATAAAAACCACCACTGACATTAAAAAAATGAAACAGCCCTAATCTGATGGATTTAACAACATATTAGAGTTGAGAAGTGAAGCAAAATAGAAATTTAACATGAAGAAATTACTTAATTAGATACAGAGAAAGAAATGCACAATGTGAGGGGATGTAATTAGGAATAGAATTTCACATCTGTAAGAAATCTAATCTGGTCCCAGGAAGAAAGAAGAGACAGAGCTGGGAAATGGCAATATTTGAAATCCTGTCAGCTGAGAATTTACTAGCACATCTGGAAGGCACAATTCATAAATAATACATCACAGCGAATCTAAGGAGAGTAACTAAAATTCTAGACACATTATAATTAAACTACTCAACATGTGAGCCATTTTTTCCTACTATTCAGTGGTGACAGATTTCCTTGTAAGCATTTATTGATTAGTCAACTTCATACTAATGAAAGGCAGAATAGTGTATAACCCTATTTGCCATGGATTGAATTGTGTCCTCCCAAAAATGTTTGTAACAGTTTGGCCAAGCCATGATTTCTGGTATTCTGTGATGTTCCCATATGTTGTAAATCCTGCCCCTATGAGATTAATGAGGGAGGATGGGCAGCAGGTGTGTTGATGGGGCAGGACTCAATGTGTAAGATTGTATTGTGCCTTGAGGCAATCTCTTGGAATGTAAAAGAAACAAACTTGCAGAAAGATTTGGGGACCTCACACCACTGGGAAAGAAGCAGTGCTGGGAGTAGAGCCTGTCCCTTGACCTCAGGTACTTGTGCCTCAGAAGCTCCCAGTCAAGGGGAAGATTGACAAAGACCTTCCTTCCGAGCCAATAGAGAAAGACTTGCCCTAGAGCTGATGTCCTGAATTTGAACTTGTAGCTTACTGGACTGTGACAGTGAACCCTGATCACATAGTTGTTAAGTGCTGTAGATGCTAAGCAGTCAGCAGTTGAAATCTGCCAGGCACTCCTTGGAAACTATTGGGCAGTTCTACTCTGTCTATAGGCTGCTATGAGTTGGAATTGACTCAATGGCAGTGGGTGGTTTGGACTGTGGCAGAATAAAATTTCTTTTAAAGGCTGTCTACTTGTGGCATTTCTGTTATAGCAGCACTGGATGACTAAGACAATATCTTTAACATGCTGGGGGAATCTATATAGCCTCCCCTGCACCCCACCATCACTCAGTACTTTCTCAGTCTCTCAGAGAAGAAACCTCCTCAAAACCAGCTGAATGTGAATAAGCTAGGGTGCTGTCTATCCTGAGAGTTCCCAAGCCCACAACAAAAGCCCTATGTGTATGGGAGAAAATCAGTAATACCCTGGGTAATTGCCTCAGCAGGTGGGATTCACATACCTAGGCTCAGGTATATGCCTCCTCCCAGCATCTCAGAGTATCTGGGAAGTTTTCAGCAGTACCTGGGAGGAATGAGTGTGCAGGGTGGGGACATGTCTGTGCAGAGGCTGCAGAACTGTGCAGGGATGTGAAAGCTCAGGAGTGGAGGAAAAAAAGCCACTGCCATTGAGTTGATTCTGACTCATAGTGGCCCTACAGGACAGAGTAGAACTGCTCTATAGAGTTTCCAAGGAGTGACTGGTGGATTTGAACTGCTGACCTTTTGGTTAGCAGCAGTAGTGCTTAACTACTGTGCAACCAAGATTTCCAGAAGAGGAGCAGGATTATGAAAATGTCTCCCAGGATAAGATCATTTGAGACACCTAACACAAGGCCTAGGATGAATTGGAACCAAAATTCCTAAGTGGAAAATGGACAAGATGAAAACAGAAACCACTCAAGACTATGGAGACATGTGTGAGATGTGGAAGAACTGTAAGACACAGCACTTGGGGAGGACAGTAGGAGGAGATTAATTCTGCAGAGGAACATCTCAGTTTAAGGAGGACAAGCTTGAGAAGCTGCGACTTGAGCTCACAGTAACATCTGCAGCCTGCACTAGGGTCCCATCGTGCTCTGCTGCCCTCTCTGTGTGCAACAGTGAAGTGGTGAACACCAGTGTGCACCGGGAGCGCTGGCTGAGGCACTGACTGGGAACATCTGCAGACAGCACTGTGTTGGCCCCTCTCGTATCAGTATGGTCACTGCACCGTGAATCCTTCTGTGAGAGAAGGCGGGCAACTCAGTAATGAACAAAGTCAGTGAAGCAGAAAATGCAACGTATTCTGCGGAGGCTCAGACTCAGCTCGCCTCATCCTGCCCTCTGAAAGTTACAGGTAACTCAGGTAGCTATCATCATTGTTTGCATATCCTGATCTTCTCGGAGCGCTCTCAAACAGGTTTAGCCTCGTTTTTAAAATATTCAACACTCAGGTGTTGGGGGTCTTAAAGCTAGCAAGCTGCCATCTGAGGTCCACCGAATGGTCCTAATCCATTTGGAATAGATGATGACTGAGACTAACAAAGACATGGGGGAAAAAGATCCCAGGAGATGGAAGGACCCATATGAATGGGAGACTAGCAACATGAGACCAGGAGAATCTGATAGTGCCCAGTTACCACGGAAGGCCGACAGGAAGGGGCTCACAATGTAGAGTCCCCGAGGCAAAACAAGAAAAAGAGGAGTGCCTTTCAAGAGCTTTACTAAAAGAGTAGAACTGAAGGTCTGACAGCCAGGAGGGCCCCCTGGGGACATGGCACCTAGACACGCTGTTCGCCCTGACCTGAAACCCAGTACTGAGGTCAACTATTCAGGCAAGAATGGACTGGACCCAAGGACACAGTGTGAGCATATGGTGTGTACACTTAATGCGTTTATACATTTATAGGAGTCTGTCCTACTGGTTTCTTCCTAGATGGGAGAGAAGAGAGGAGACAGGAGAGGAAATGTGCTTGTAAAGAGGATACTATAAGTATAGAGCGAAAAGGAGAAGCGGGCTGTCACTGGGTGAGGAGAGCAGATGGAGCTGCAGAGAGGTGGGCATGCAAAATCGATTTAGATTGTATACTTTCACTTAATCACAAGAAAAATAAAAAATAATTTAACACTCAGCTTTGAAACAACAAATATTTAACTATGCTTGCCTTTAGAGCACACCACGCACTTCTTGGGTATTAGCTTAATCTTCTCAACATACCATAGTGGGGCAATTAACAACTCCCAGCTTCTAGACTAGATGGTCCAACTTCTCAAAGACTGTGATGTTGGATTTTCACATAATTTGGGAACATATTGAGGTGAAATTTAAGGATCATAAAATGCAAATGTATAGCATAACGGATAAAATGGGGGGGGAGTGCAAGATGAAACCTAGAGTCCACAGGTAGCAGCCATGTCCCAGACGTATTACTAGGATTGACCATGACTCTGAAAACAAATTATCATCATGTGGTTCTTACCTGCGTGTATGCACGCACGCATACATGTTCGTGTGTCAGTGTTTGCATTTAAGTATTCTTAAAAGTCTCTGTGGTTTGTCAAGACAGTGACGGAATCTTGGGCCAAAGACTGGTGCAAAGAGAAAATCCAGACAGAAACCCACTGGCCACGACTGTTGGCTGTTGGCCAGCGTCAGTTTCCCAACGTGGTTAATTGAACTTGTCTTTCCACAGCTTCACAGGAATCAGAAAGAGAAGACAAAGCTCAGACCTCATCTAAAACGGGTTGGTCCTTCCTTCATCAACCCGGAACATGCAAATAGTTCCACCTTGATTAGACTGTTGAAATAGGTGTAGCTCGTATCTCCACCCTAAGAAGACTCAGAAATAAGCAGCTGTCTGTAGCCTCTGAGCTGAAAGGAGTAAAGAAATCACTGCTGAGTGTTTGGAACGGCCGGCTGACCCTAATTTTGGTTTAGGGAGATGATTCGAATATCCTCAAGCTGACAACTAAAGGTAGATTGATTCTGGACTGGTCATGTCCACATACCAGGCAAAATTCTCCCCAGAGTAACTGATTTACATCCTAGGCCTTAGAGATTTCCTCACAAACAAAACAAAGAAAATGAGCAGCTCCAAAGAGACAGGCTACGTACCAAAACACAGCAGTTTCCAGGTCATGAAGCCCAACTTACGTACAACCGCAGTTATGAACAACCCCCCTTAAGACCTTTCAGGAAAAAAACTGACTAGTTGTTTAAGCCCTTGGACTCCTGGGCCACTACCTGGGCAGGTGATTCAGTGGGTCTTTGGAGGGCTGCAGGCAGCACGCAGGCTCCTGTCAAATTCTGTACCCAGGTTTGGCCCACAGCAGCAAGTAGAGAGCCCGTAAGTACCTCTTTTCCTTGGTGCTGTGGAAGGGTCAGCCCTACGAACTGTGTGCCAAGCCCTCCTGTGCTGCTCGGTGTGGCAGGGCTGCAGATGGTGGCAGGAACTGGGCATCATGCTCTTCATGTTCTCTAGCACAACCAGTCACTGCACTGTGCTGGGCACAGAGCTGGGCCTCCTCGCACATCCCTTACTCGGCTGTCCTCACTCTATTCACCCAACCTCTATCATGCTGAGCGGCTCTGGGCCATTGCAGGACCTCCCTGGGTTCTGTTTTCCCTACCTTACACATGTGGGGTTTCACTATTGAAGCAGCTCTTGGCCTTTTGGTGTCTGGAAGTGGGAAGGGGAGATATTCTTAGATTTTGATCTTAGTGTATCTGTATGGTTTCTATCCATCCACGGGGAACTTTGAGGCTTCCTTGAGTCCCTTCTTCCCAAAATTTGGGCTCAGGGCTCCCATTACTGTGTATCCACAATGACTAGTGCTTGAATAGTAGAAGAAATCAAGTCTTGATACATGTTACAAAGTGAATGGAGAAGGAGATACTACACTGAATGAAGTAACACACACTGCAGCACTTTGGCAAGGATGTGGGAAACTGGAACCCCTGTCCACTGCTGCCAAGGAATGCAAAACGATACAGTCACTGCAGAAAACAGTATGGCAGTTCCTAAAGGAATTCAAAAGGGCAAATATTGCATGATCTTACTTACACACAAAAAAGCTGAGTGTATAGAGACCAGACACCAGAGTTTATGACTGGTAACCTGGGGTAGAAGAAAGAAGGAGAGGGGGGATTATCACTTGTGGAATACTAAGTTTCAATTTATGGTGATAGGAATACCATATTGATTAAGGGAAGGATCTCACGGCTGGTTACGATAACTGCTTTAGTAAGTTGTACACCTATAAAAAGTTGAATTGGCAGAAGTTGTGTTTAGAAAACAATGACTGAAAGACAGAGAGAGAGAGAAAGGAGTAGCTGCTGAAGCAGCTTTGTATAACTAAACTCGTTTGGTTCTTCGATTCGGAGGTGTGAAATCTTGGTTTTATGGGCTATCCCAGTTGATTAACCTAATAACGTGTCTACTGCTTTTGTTCTTCCTCCTAGTTTCTTGCTAGTGCCTGGGATCTTCAAAGCTTGTAAGCTGCCTTCCAAGGTACAATTGGCCTCTATTTGCTCAAAGCAGCAGAGGAAGAAGGAGAGTCAGGAACAGGAGAAAGATATAGAATGTGTGGCTGACTGTCTCCGTGAACAACTGTTTCCTTGGCCAAAGGGCCAAAAAATGGTTCCCAGCTACCACTGCTGAACACTGTGATCAAACACCCTATAGAAGAATCTTTGACTGAAAGGAGCAAAATGCAGAGCGAATTTCATATTGCCATGGGCTCCAGACTTTTGGAGGTATGCCGGGTGGATGAACCCCTGAAACTATTGCCTTGAGATAATCTTGAAAACTGAAACTGAAAATTTTTCCCTGCGGTTTTCTTTAAACCAAACAATAATTTAACTGGTAATAAATAACTGAATAGATGAGTGAAAGCATGAATGAATGAATAATAAATGAATGAATGGACAGACAGACAGATAGATAAAGAAGCCCAAGAGACAGAAAGAGCCACATAAATCAGAGGTGACATCAACATGAGACTGAAAGAAACAGATGGAGCTGGGCCACCACCAATGACTGCTCTGGCTGGAAAAACAACAAGAAGTCCCTCACATAGCAGGAGAAAAGTGAGCTACAGAATTCATAAAAAGACTAGAGTTGATGGTCTAACAGACTAAATAGTCCACAGAAGACGTGGAGTCCAGATTCATTGTTAGCCTTAACTGAAATAAGTCATTCCTGAAGCCAGCTCTTCAAAAATTGGGGTGTACTGTAAGACATAAAGTGATAAAGAGTGCGCTTCTTGGCTTAAACAGATTCATGAGACCAGCTGGGCACCTCCTGTCCAGAGGTGAGATGAGAAGGCAGAGAGGGGCAGGAGCTGGCTGAATAAACACTAGAAATACAAGGTGGAGACGGGTATTTTGCCACTGTGTCGGGGGAGCTCCTAGGGTGATATAATACTGTGTGTGTGTCAGTTCTTATATGAGAAATTTTTTTTGTACCATAAACTTTCACTTAAAAGACAACAAAATAGAAATAAATAAGTTTGCCTTTGAGCATTACACTCTTGGAAAAGCCATCTGCATGGAATCAAACTGACAACAGCAACTTGAAGGATCAGAAAAGAACCTTAAGGGGCAGTGGGTCATTGTCAGTGGAGGAGGGACAACTAAGAAAAGGCGGATGAGAATAGCTGCACAACTCAAAGAATGTAATCAGTCACTGGATTATACATACAGAAATTTTTGAATTGTTGTATGTTTTGCTGTGTATGTTCTCAGGAATGGTAAAATTAATAACCATTTTTTAAAAGCTTTGAAAAGTATTTCCTATGCAGAATCCAGCAGAACTGATAAGGATCAAGCTCCCAGTAAGTTTTTCTTTGTTACTCTTAATCGTGAAGTGAGCAGTCACCTACAGAGAGCAGCACAGGCTCTTTGGGAGTAAGGAATGAAGATACTTGGCATCCAATTTTATTTTTTTGAAATGTCATTAATTATTACAAAAATGAATTGCTATAAAATCTTCTAGGAATGGAAGCTAAAAGAATTCATCTTCATTTTTTTAAAAAAAGATCCTGCCGAAAGACCTGGACCAGAGAGCCTTGAGTCCTGCCTTCACTCCATTGCTGCACCCTCCAGAGTCTTCTCCAGAGGAGCCAGAATCCCCAGCTGCATATCCCCCACCATCATGGTCAGCAGTCAGTTGGAGGAGGAGTAGCCATCCCAAAGGTTGGACCTCTCCCCTAAAACCAGTTGCCAGAAGATACCACAGAGGAGACTCTGTGTGGGGTCACCTGTAGAGCCTAGTGGCCACAGGTACCCTGACCTCAGGGGGAGACAAGCTCCCCTTCTCCCCTTGAAACCTGCCTGTCCATCAGGAGTGGCCCTTGAGCCAGAGACAAGTGCACTACAGCAGCTTCAGTCATTCTCAGTGACAACACCATGGTGGTGACAGTCCTGACATGGGGACTGTGAGTCATACTTTGGGGGACACTGTTAGCCTTCTCTAAGAAGATGAGCAGCCAAGCATTGGGCAGGGCCTGTACCCAGGTACAGATGTCAGAGATATCTGCCGGAGGCCAGGGCACAGCTAGTGATGGGCAGGGGACAGCGGGCAGCTCAGCTGAGCTGTCCTCTTCTCTTTGGTTCCATAGGGATCCTATGTGGTCCCAGGAGAGAGGGAGGCAGGAGGCCAGGATCCTAAGGATGGACTTTCACCTCTGAGCCCTGAGGCAGAGGGAGCATGTCCCTCCTCCTTTCTCTTACGGGCCACGGCTCTCCCTTTGCTCTGTCTTGTAGCCCCAGGTCAACAGGCAGGAATGATCCTGAGGGTCCCAAATAAGGAACAGCCTTCCTTTGATCCCGAGGAGTGCCAACTCCAAAGAGGGCCCAGCCCCAGTGCCCTACTGTCATAGATTGAACTGTGTCCCCCCCCAAAATGTGTGTAGCCATTTGACTCGGCTGTGATTCCTGGTACTGTGAGGTGTTCCTCTGTGTTGTAAATCCTGCCTCTGAGACGTTAATGAGGGAGGATGGGTGGCAATCTTGCTGGTGAGCCAGGACTCAGTGTGTAACACTGTATTCTATCTGCAGGCAACCTCTTGAAATATGAAAGAAAGAAGCTGGCTGAAAGATTTGGGGACCTCACAGCGTCAGGAAAGAAGCAGTGCTGGGAGCTGAACATGTCCCTTGGAAAGGATCTGGGGTTCCTAAGCATCAGAAGTTTCCAGTCCAGGGAAAGACTGACAAAAAGGACCTTCCTCCAGTGCCAGCAAAGAAAGACTTCCCCTGGAGCTGACTCTCTGAATCTGGACTTTTAGCTTACTGGACTGTGAGAAAATAAAATTTCTCTTTCTAAAGCCATCCACTTGCAGTGCTTCTGTTAAACCAGCACTAAATGGCTAAGACATCTACCCTGTTATCTACTTCCCGAGGTCCTGGGAGGACAGTGACTGTCGAAGCTAGGGTAGGGGCTTCATACTGGGCCCTTTCTGTGCCATCTCCCTGTATGGTTATGAGTCCGTAGGGGTCGAAATGGCCAGTATCATGTACGCCTGCCCCATCTAGGGTATTCTGGACATGGAGCCCTAACTGGGCTTGACCAGCCTCTGCCCCTGTGCAACTCACGATCCAGAGGAGGGGACTTAAGGGCCAGAGTGCAGCCATGGAAAGGTGGGAAGTGTAATGGGTTCAGGGTCATGAAGAGTCTCAGCTATCCCCACTGGAGTGTGGATAGAACACACACTCCGAAAGTAGCTACTCAGGGAAAGAGCTCTCCCGGGAAAGAGCCTGAAGTCCAGATTCAGAGAATACACAGCAGAGGAGTTGGGAATACCAAGACCACTGCTCACCCTGTAGACATCCCACATCTGAACTGTGGTCACAGCAGGCAACTCACACCAGTGTTCTCCGGTCCTAAAAAGTTTCATTGTGATGAGTTTCAATCCTATATACATTCATTTATTCATGCATACATACATTCATTTCTTTTTCTTGAAGTAATTCTCTCCCTATCCCACCTCTGCGTCAGGCCCTGCCTGTGGAAAGTCATTCAACAAAACAGCTGATGTGGACATTCCTCTGAGTCACTGTGGCCCTGTTCCCAGTGTCAATAATGCAGGAGTTTAGACTTTCATCTGAATAGCCTGTCACTGTCCATAGTCAGTGATTTCAGTTTAGAGCACCATTGCTCAGCAAACCCGTCTGTCTTGCATGAAGAAAGAATCTCCTGCTGGCCAGGTAGGCGTGAAGGTTGAGGCTGTTGCTTCTGTCTGAGTCCAGAGGATGGAGCCTGTGTGTGGATGGGCAGTCTGCCACTTCAGACCAAGTGGAAAATCATCAGGTCACGAGGATTCATGACCACAGAAAGGGGAAAAGAGGGCAGTCACTAGTCCCCACCATCACCACAGGGCTCACAGGAGGCTGAGCATGCTCTCTGATCTGCAGCCTGGACAGATAGACTGGCCACAGCACTGCCCACTACCTCTAACCTGGCTTCTCGTGTCTGAGCTTCCTTGACTTACCTGCAGATGATCGGTGGGCTCTTCCTGTTCGATCTAGTAGTTCTTGTCTCTACCATTACCATCCATCTAGCAAAACTGAAAGATTAGTTCAAGAGCTACAGCAGACCCATGTCCGTCTCCAAATAGTCCAAACTCTCACATGTCTTCAAAGCCACTACTGCCGTACTTTTGAGAGACTAACTGCCCCCCATGTAATGGATATCACCATTGTCCCCATATTATGGGTGCAGAAACTGAGGTTCAGAGACCTTCAGGGCTGGTCAGTGAGGCTTTAACAATTGTTCACACAACTCAAAAGAGGTGTTTCCTCTCAAATGTGGACCAGGGACCCTTAGGCAGTTTTACCCTGTCTCAGTGTACTCTTGTGCCACGTGGGTTCCTCTCTCCAACCTATAGCCTAGGGAGAAGAGTGACCTGTCTTCTTTGAGTTTCTAGAATGATTCCCAGCCCCCATGGAGACATGGTAGAGGGAACCATGAACCTCTCAGCTGGCTAGGAAGGGGTTGTTCAGTCTACCTGGGGGTCTCAGAGTAGCTGGAGTTCCATAGGCCTACAAGGATATGAGAATCAAGGGTGAGCTTTGAATTCAAACTCAAGCTCTGGAAACAAATGGCAGCTTCACCTTCAATGCCAGAGGCAGCTGTCTACCCTGGTTCCTGAGTGTGCAAGGCTGGAGATTCATGGAAGCCACACAGCCATTCAGGGCAACCCAGGATCCTGTTGCCCAGAGCTATCCTGGAATCTTCACCTGGGTCTTTACCTCTGCCTTCCCTGGGCCTGGTCCCAGGGGCAGGCATCAGGGAGGAAGAGGGCCAGGATTGGGGCATCCCCTCCTCACCTGTAGGAGCTCTGCTTGTGGGATCCTAGTGGACCTCATTTGGCCCTGAAGTGCAGGGCCAAATTCAGGTGCTCCTCCTGAATCCTTTCTTTCAAACACTGTGTGCAAGATCCAAACTCTGTAACAACTGCAACAAATTCACGACGGGTTTCTACTACCACTTCAAGTGGCTCAATAACTTCACAGGCAGCAGGAATCACTGCTGAGTGTGTCCACAGACAAGTGGGCAGGGGCTGAAGGGCCCATCCACCACATGGCAGGCACTCAGTTCCACACACAGCAAGCTCCTCTGGAGGTCCTGAAACCTGTCCTGGTGGAATCATTCTTGGACATGCTCAGTCACCTCCTTGGTATCATCAGGATTTGCATTCAGACTGCGGGAGCACAGCAACTTCCCTGATCCTGGCCTAGAAATCCCTGTTAGGGGCCTCTCTGCAGAGGACACAGAAAAGACATGAGCTGAGGGGCTGCTGAGCTCACTGTCCTAAGGTGTCTGCTTCTGTCTAACAAGGCTGTGAGACCCTAGAGCAACAGTTAAACAGTTAAAGAAGGCAGTTATGGAACACATACCAGGTAGAGAATGTGGCCTTGAAGCAGAGAGACCTGGCCTATCACTGACTGTTGCCCTGGCTCGGTGCAGATGAGGAATTCAGCCTGTGGGTGGGAGGCAGTTCCTCTCTGAGGAGGTGGCAGAATTGTGGGTCCCCAGGATCCTGATAATCTAGGTCCAGGTGGTGAGTCTCTTCTCTCTGCTAACACACCCTGTGTCCAACATAGAGCAGAATGCAGTTGGGGCTGAGGGAGTGTCAGCCTCTAGGTTGCCCTGTAGTTGCAGAGTGCCAGGCCTAACAATGTTCTCTTGAGAGGTGATTCTGCCGTCTGTAGCAGGTGTGCACTCAGAGTCAAAGGCACACAGACACCCACATGCAGTGACAATTATAAATATACATGTGTAATTGTAAAGCCATGAGATTTGGATGGGCTGTTTGTTAGCACAGCTCAGCTAACTCACGCATTGTCTTTCCCAAAACACAGTTATAGCAGCACCATTTGTTAAAGACAGTCTTTTGTGCAACTAATGGATGTTGAGCCTTTTTCAAATATCAGCTGCTCATAGGTGGATGGATTTACGTATGGATTTTCAACTCTATTCCACTGATCCATGTGCCTGTTGTTGTACCAGTATCAAGCCATTTTGACTGGCATGGTAGAATAATAGTTTCTAAATTCAGAAAGTGTGAGACTTCCCACTTTCCTCTTCTCCAGTAATGCTTCCATCATCCTGGGCCTGTTCCCTTTCTGTATGAAGTCAGTGATTTTCTTCTCTACCTGGTTAAAAATGCTGCTTGAATTTAAGTCAGGATTGCACTGTATATGTAGATCACTTTTGGTGGAAATGATACTTTCAAAATGTTGATTCTTTGTAGGAAATCCTGGTAGTCTAGTGGTGAAGTGCTGTGTCTCTTAACCAAAAGGTTCGTAGTTCAAATCCTCTAGGTGCTCTTTGGAAACTCTATGGGGCAGTTCTACTCTATGAGTTGGAATCGACGCCATGGATTCTTCCAATCCATGAACGTGGTGTGTTTTTCCACTCATGTAGGTCTTGTTTGGTTTCTTGCGTGTTTTGTAGTTTTCTTGTATAGGTCTTTTACATCTCTGGTTAGATTTATTTCTAAAGATTTTATCTTCTTGGGGGCTATTATAAATGCTATTGATTTGGTAGTTTCCTTTTGGAAGTTATCTTTGTTGATATAGAGGCTTTCAAATGGTACATTTATGTTCTTTCCTTATAGTTTGCTGAAGTCTTCTATGAGTTCCAGCAGTTTCCTTGTAGATTCTTTGGCTGTTTTTGTGTATATGATCATATCATCTGTGAATAGGGATAATTTTTGCTTCTTTTTTACCAATTTGGATGTCCTTTATTTCTTTTTCTTGCCTTAATGATTCTTCTAGAACTGCCAGCACAATATTAATTAAGACTGGTAATAAAAGACATTCTTGCTCATCCCATTCTCAAGGGAAATGCTTTCAGACTCTTGAGAGGAGTTTGTGCGGGATATATTGTTTTTGGTTGGCAGTATTATTTTTCTCAACATTTTGTGTATATCACATCACTGTTTTCCTGCTTGTGGAGTATCTAACAAGTTAGCAGAGCTTAGTCAGATTGTTTTCCCTTTGTAAATGAGTTATTGTTTTTCTTGAGTGGTTCTCAAGGTTCTTGTCTTTAGTTTTGTCAAGTGTGATTATGATGTGCCTTGGTGACTTTCTTTTAGAGTCTATCCTATATGTATTTTGTTAAGCTGTTGAAAGTCATTTTTTAGGCTATTTGGGAAAGCTTCCATATTTTAGGATATTTGGAGAAGCTTCAGCCAGCAACTCTTCAGCAGTCTTCTTTGTATTTTCCATTTTCTTCCTGTTTTAAATGCTAATAATGCACAGATTTTTACTCTCGATCGTATCTCACATAATTGTTAGGTTTTCTTTGTTCTTTTCTCTGAGTGTTTGACAAAGTGACAACCATGGATTTGTCTTAAACCTCTCTGACACTGTCATTTATTGCTTCAATTTTTCTCCTAAAACTTTCAATTGAACTGCCAATTTCTGAGATTTGGGGATCTTTTGGATTTCTAGTTGCTGTTTTTTTTATCATGTATAATTGTTTATTTATTCTGACATTTTGTTTTTGTATTTTTTTTCACTCATCTGTCTGTTAATTTGTCATACTGTGAGGGCTTGAGTGTTGCTGTGATTCTGGAAGCTATGCCATCAGTATTCAAATACTAGCAGTGTTACCCATGGTGGACAGATTTCAGCTGAGCTTCCAGACTAAGACAAACTAGGAAAAAGAACTTGACAGTCTACTTCTGAAAAGAATTATCTGGGGAAAACCTTGTGAATAGCAGCAGAATATTGACAGATGCAGTGTTGGAAAATGAGCCCCTGAGGTTGGAAGGCACTCAAAAGACAAGTGGGGAAGAGCTGCTACGTCAAAGTAGAAGTGATCTTTATGAAGCAGATGAAGTAAAGCTTTTGGAACTTCCATTTGCTGATGTGGTACAGTCAAATGAGAAGAAACAGCTACAGATACCCATTAATAATTGGAATGTGAAATGTATGAAGCATGATAGGAAAACTGGAAATTGCTGAAAATGAAATGAAACACATAAATATTGATATCCTAGGTATTAGTAAACTGAAATGGACTGATATTGGCCATTTTTGTTGTTTTATTGTGAGTAAGCAAAAGTTCACAATCCAAGTCAATTTTCCACAGAAAATCCTGAGTGTTCACCTCCCTGCAACTCTATCTGCTCTCCCCACCCTGTGACAGAACACTCTACTTTTTTACTGTTTGCTTCCAGTACTCACTCAACCAACACTTGTCCCCTCCTCTCTTCCCTCTACTCTCCTCTCTAAAAAGAAACCAGTAGGACAGCCTCATACATATATTAAACCATAAAGTACGTACACCACCTGCATCACTCTATGTCCCCAGGTCCAGTCCATTTTTTGTCTGAGTGGTACTGATTTCAGCTCTGGGCTAGCAGCAAGTCTAGGGACCATGTTCTCACAGGACCCTCCAGGTTGTCAGACCATCAATTCTGGCTTTTTATAGAATTTGTGATCCGCACACCTCTTTATCTCATGTTACATCATGGACTCTACATTGTATACCCTATCAAGGGTTGTCTTTGGTGGGAGCAGGCACCAATGAGTTCTTCTGGTCTCATGCTGATATAGTCTCCTAATCACATGAGTCCTTCTGTCTCCTGTGCTCGTCTTTCCTTGTGTGTTTGATTTTCTTGCTTGTCATCTTTTGCAGGTGGGTTGGGACTGACTGATAGTCCTCAGATGTCAGCTTGTTTGCTTTTAAGACCCCAGAATCCACTCACCAATATGGAGTGCTGAAGACTCTCATAGGAAAAGACAAGTTATGCCAATTGATCTCAATGTCCCATGAAAACATGCCCCCCCCAAGACTCCTATTCTTGCTACTCTGTCCTTTGAAATGTAGGGTTGAATTTAGAAAAAATTTTACCTATGGTGTAACGATATTGGCCATTTTGAGTCAGATAGTTACATGGTCTACTATGCCAGGAATGACAACTTGAAGAGGAATGATGTTGCATTAATCATCAAAGAGGACATTTCAAGATCTTTTCTGAAGTATAATGCTGTCAGTGATAGGATAACATGCTGGGAGCCAGCCCCAGCAGGGTTTCGGGACCACGAAGGGGTGGGTGGCGTTGGCAGAGAAGGAAAATGATGAGACTGAGACAACCAGGAATCTGGAGATCAACAGCCTGTCAGGGTCTGTGTTTCTTTATTTTTATAATCAATGAGGTAACTGCTCTTTGACCACACAAGCTATTGGCTAGTAAGAAGTTGGTACCTTGTGGTCTCTTTTCATGTTAATTATTAGGGTCCTCTCTGTTAGCTAGTAAAGAACTAATACATTGTGGTCTTTTTTCATCACTACGGCCCTCTAAATAATGGTCTGAGACAAGTATATTTGTGATTATAATCAACAGTTGGAACAAGGCTAATCCTTGAGCTCAGTTAACTCTATCTATACCTTGAGGTCAAAGGTACAGGAAGAGGGAACAGACTCATCTTAAAAGTTAATCTGACTGTCTCTATTTATTCCTTCTCTGCTCTTTTTATCTCTTCCTGTGAGGACAATAAGTGTCCACCGCCCCCCACTCTAAGCCTCTCTTAAACTGTTCTAAGAAGGGTATTTCTTTAGTATTTGTCTATTTGCCATACCAAACACAATAAACTTGGAAGCCTATCTGTCTTCCTGATGTAGGGAGTGGAATATCTATATTCTAAGGGCTGTGCGAGGGATCGTTCCTGGGGAGCTTCCCAGAGCCTTTCTGCAATCTTGTTTTACTGTGAAGGGGGATGTACAGTTGGGGGAAGCCAGCTGGGCTTGGCCAGCCTCGGTGCTCTCACGCTGGGTGTGCTGCATTGGAATTCATTAAGCCAAGGGGGTTGTAAAACCCTTCTTTTTTGATACTTGTGCTGGGAGATAAGGAGGTATTTTTGAGGAAGGTTTGATAAGGTTGCAAAATATTATCAAGGAGAGTATGGCCAAAAATATGTCACCGGTGAGATGTCTCTGCCCGTCATCACATAAGCTTGTGACTTTGTTCACAGGGGCTTTTGTGCGTGACAGGCCTCAGCAATAATATCCATATACCTGCAAGGAAGGCCAGTTAATATGACTTATTCAAACTTACGCATCAACCACTAAGGCCAGTGATGAAGAACTGATGATTTTTACCAGCTTCTGAAGTCTGAAATTGATCAAACTTGCATTCAGGATGCATTGATAATTACTGGTGATTGAAACTGGAAAGCTGGAAACAAAGAAGAAGGATTCGTAGTTTGAAAATATGGCCTGGGTGACAGAAATGATGCTGGAGATCACATGACAGAATTTTGCAAGACCAATGACTTCACTGCAAACACCTTTTTTCACCAACATAAACTGTGACCACGCACGTGAACCTCACCAAATGGAATATGCAGGAATCAAATGGACTACATCTATGGTATGGAAAAGCCCGGTATCATCAGTCAGAACAAGGCAAGGTGCTGACTGAGGCATGGACTATCAGTTGCTCCTACCCAAATTCAAATTGAAACAGAAAGAAATTAGAACAAGTCTATGAAAGTCAAAGTACAACCTTGAGTTTATCCCACCTGAGTTCAGAGATCATCTCAAGAACAATTTTGTTGCATTGAATACTGATGACCAAAGACCAGATGCATTGTAGAATGACATTAAAAATATCACATATGAAGAAAGCAAGAGGTCATTAAAAAGACAGGGGACAAAAGATCAAATTCAATATCAGAGTAGACCCTGAAACTTGCTCTTGGATATAAGCAGCTAAAGCAAAAGAAATGAAAAGGTAAAAGAACTGAACAGAAGATTTCAAAGGACAGTTTGAGAAGACAAAGTAATATAATGACATATGCAAAGAGCTGGAGATAGAAAATCAAAAGGGAAGAACATGCTCTGCATTTGTCAAGCCAAAGGAACTGAAGAAAAAAACTGAAGCTTCAAGTCGCAAAAGTGAAGGATTCTGCAGGGAAAACATTAAATGACACAGAAAGCATCAAAAGAAGGTTGGAGGGACCCACAGAATCATCGTATCAGAAAGAACTGGTTGACATTCATCCATTTCAAGAGGTTGCATATGATCAGGAACCAACAGTACTGAAGGAAGAAGTTGAAGCTACGTTGAAGACACTGGAGAAAATCAAGACTCTAGGAACTGAGGGAATGACAACTGAGATGTTTCAACAAGTGGATGCAGTGCTGAAAGTGCTCAATCATTTATGCCAGGAATTTTGGAAGACAGCTACCTGGCCAACCGACTGGAAGAGACCCATATTTATGCTTATTCCCAAGAAAAGTGATACAACCAAATGTGGAAATTCTCAAACAATATCACTGATACCACAAGTAAATAAACTTCTCTGGTAGGCTGCTTCAGTGTCCTTGCAACGTGGCTAACCCTTTTCTTTAGGATCAAGTGATCCAAGAAGCCAAATGAAGGTAACAGTGTCTCTTATGACCTTGCTTTGAGAAGCCTACACAAGCTGCCTTTCTCCCCATTCTCTTTATCAGAAGTAAGTCACACATTCAGTGGGAGGTGAGTTAGGCTCTACCTTTTGAGGGGACAAGATCAAAGAAATGATGGACATATTTTAAAATCACCACACCTGTTAACTTGATTCTCCTCTGCTAACCAAATCTCTGGCTTAGGACACAGTTCTCCAGGGCCTCTTCCACAACTGCTTTACCTGATAGTCTCAGAAATGTTTCCCTATTCTGAATGCAGAACTCAGAAAAAGTATCATGATTTCATACTGCTCCTACTGCTTGTGCTGTGTAGCCTTGATTGATTACTGCACTTGTGTCTGTGTTTCCTCTCAGTTTCAACCTGCTTGAAAGCAAGCATCACGTTAAGCCTCTTTATACCCCCAGAGTTCTGAGAATAGTGCCATGTTTTCCAGGATTTTCCATAAAGACTCTTAGAATGGATGTACAGATGGATAAATGAATGGACAATTGAATGGATGGAAGGTTGGATGGAATAATGGACAAACAGGTGGATAGATGAAAAGAGTAATGAATAATGGATGAATAAGGGGGTACATGGATGGCTGGATAGGTAAAGGAGCAGAGGAAGGGAGGAATGGATGAAGAGATAAATGAAAGAATACATGGATAGGTTAATCACTAGGTGACACATGATGGATAGATGGATGGTTGAGTGTATGTTTGAACGAATGGCTGGAAGCGTGGATGAATGCCAAGATCGGTGGTTCAGTACATAGATTGATGATGACTGACTAAGAAAATCACTGAAGTAGAAAATCTTCTTGTGATTAGCATCTAAAAATCTGTTGCTATGGAGGTTTCCACTCATGGTGACCACGTGCATTACAGACTAGAACTGACTTCCATAAGATTTTCATGGCTGTAAATTTTCAGATGTAGATTACCAGGCCTTTCTTCTACACTACTGTTGAGTGGATACAAACCACTATCTTTCAGGTTAGGAGAAGGGCATAAATCATTTTTGCCACCCAGAAACCTATAACAAAAACATAAACTGTTATTAATATGGTGAAAAGTCATGTGCACTCTTCAGGAGTTATAGTTTTAATGATTTTTACTTGTAGAAAGAACATCAAAAAAGAAAACTCTGTTTCACGTTTATCTTTAGTCACTTTAACCACTGCATTCTCTGCATCAGTTTTGCTCTCATGCCAGAACAGGATACCTGTTTCCGTGATGACCCAGCCCCAACCTTGGAAATGCTGAGAACCCAGTCTGTGCACAACTTGGAGTGATGAGCATGATCTTCCAATGCTTTCCAAGGCCTGCAGGCTTATTTGCATGTGAGCAGAGCCTTGAGGCACATCCCTTTCTGGGTCAGCTCCTTGACTGCTCCTCTACCTGGGTCATCCCTCAACCATGTCTGGGGGCCAGGAAACTGACTGCAGCCCAAGTCAAAGGCTCAGGGACCTGAGGTTTTCATTGGCATTAGGGAGATCATGATGAGCAAGGGAAAGACCCCACACATTCTCCCACTTGGTGTTATCTTCCCTGAACCCCAGTGAGAAAGGGTATCACTGGTGTATTGCAGTGAACGGTAGCTCCCCCAAACACATGTCCCATTGGAACATGTGAATGTGCCCTTATTTGAAAACAATGTCTTTACAGATATAATTGGGGTAGGGGTCTGAAATGAGGAGATCATCTTGAATTATCCTTGTGGGCTGTAAAGCCAATGAAAAGTCTTCTTAGAAGAAAACAGAATGGAGGAGACACAGAGGAAAAGGTGATGTAAAGAGAAAGGTAGAGATGGGAGTGATGCAGCCACAAGCCAAGGATCGCCAGAGTCCACCAAAAGCTGGAAGAGGCAAGGAAGGGTCTTCCTTAGAGACTCTGGAGGTTATACAACCCTGGTGACTCCTGGATGTTGGACACCTCGTCTCCAGAATGTGAGAGAATACATTGCTATTGGATTAAGCGCATAAGCTTGAGGGCAGGAAACTAATACATTTGGGAACTGATGAAGTAGGAAGACAGAGGAGGGCCCCCACTGAGACTCATACAGGGTCTTGTGCAGGCAAAATTTCAAGTGGGGTACAGACCAGGAGATGTGGCCATGGCAGGTGTTAGGAAGTGCATAGTCAGTCTACCTGCAGATGTCTAGCGGACTGTCCTGGGCCTAGGACAGCACTGCAGACGCAGAGAGCTTGTTAGGCTCCATGACTCACTGAGTCAATCATTCGGCAGTGGAGATGGAGCTACAGAAGGACAGGACTCACTAGTCAAGGTGGGATGAGTGAGTCATCAGGAAACAATGGAAGGCGTTTTCCTTTTCCTCCATTTCTGAAAGGGTAGCCAGGCCTTTGTGATTCCAGACTCGTGACCCTCCTGCCTATCGGGCCTTTGAGTGTGTTCTAAACCAGTGTCTCATCTCAGGTGATTTGGAAAGTAGCCTGCTGGGAGAACCACTGAGCTGGGGGCTACTTTCTCGTTAAATGTCTGAGGAACATCACACTAAGTGTTTAAAATCACATGTATATTATTGCAAGTAGATGCTCAACAGGTTTCAGAAGAGCTTTGAGGCTAAGATGGACTAGAAAGAAGGATGGTGACCTTATTCAGAAAGTCAGCCAATAAAAACCCTATGGACCACAGCGATCAAATCTATAGCAGGCCATGGTAATTACACGAGACTGGGCAATGTTTCTTCTCCTTGTGCCTTGACTTGCCAAGACAGCTAGCAACAGGAAAAATGAATCAGAAATATTACCTATCCCACAGCAGTCCAGAACATCCTTGATATGGGGTTATCCTAGAGAACAGCCAATGCCATGAATCTCTCAGTGGGTGAGTGATAGGCAGGGTACCCACAGCTCAGTGAGAAACATGAAAATAAAATACTTGGAACAACAATCATTTCTTTAACTTTTAATATTAAAAGAATTCAAAACTCACAGGAAACTGAACAATGATTATAGAGAGAATTCATGTCCCTTCACTCAGTTTCCCCAAAGATCCCATCTTGTAAAACTACAGAGCCATGACACAAGCAGGACACTGAGTTTCTGGGATCAACAGGGCTCCTGCAGATTCCACCAGTTTTACTCGCACACTCATGAGTGTCTGCAACTATATGCAAGTGTGCGTATGATGAATATTTGTGAACACGCATGCACATTTGCATGTGGATGTGCATAGACGTGACTCCATGAAGGTGCATGCACACACACGTGTGCATCAGTGTGCATGATTCTAGCCATTATGTAGATGTTCCTAACAGCAGCCAAAGACATGAAAGGGACCCTCCTGTTCTTTTCTAGGCACACCCTTCCCCCCGACCATCCCAACCTAACCCTCTGCCCAAGAACCTCTCCGTGTGTGCGTGTGTTTTCATGTGTTTTAGGTGAAGGTTTACAGTGCAATTCAGCTTCTCATTCAAACAATTATGCACAAATTGTTCTGTGACATTGGTTTCAGTCTCTCAGTGTATCAGCGTTCTTCCTCCTCTCACGCTGCTCTGCGTTCTCTTGTCTACTCAGCTACATTCACAGGCCCTTTCCTTCAGGGCACAAGTTGCTCATTTGGTCTTCTGTAATTGATTTAACTGAGAATCATATTCCTCGATGTGTCACTGTTTGTTATTTTTAATTTTTGTTATTTATTAATTATAGTAAATGAGTAAAATTTCTAACATCTATCAGTTATCTCATCTATGATAAACCCTTACCGCCCCTCACTTTGTAGCCAACAGAGTTATTTCCTTCTGTAGATAATTCTATTTTTAAGTTCTTGTAACAGGGGTCTCGTACAATATTTGTCATTTTGACATTGACTGATTTCACTCAGTTGAGTGTCTTCCAATTGAAACCATGTTATGAGATGTTTTCTAGCATCTACATTATTTTTTATCATAGCATAGCATTCCATTGAGTAGATGTACCATAGTTTGTTTATCCATTCATCCATTGATGGGCATCCAGGTTGATTCCATCTCTTTGCTATTGTGGACTATCCTGCAATAAACATTCGTATACATGTGTCTGTTCATGTAACAACCTTTGTTTCTGAAGGATAAATTCAAAACAGTGGAATTACAGGGTCAAATGATGTATCTATTTTCAGCTTTTTAAGGAAGCACCAGATTGCTTTTCAAAGAGGTTGTACCAACTTGCAATCCCACCAGCAACATAGGAGAGTTCCCATCTCTCCACAGCCTCTCCAGCATTTGTTGTTTTGTGTATTTTGGATCATGGCCAACCTTGTTGGAGACGATTTATCTCATTGTAGCTTTGATTTGGATTTCTCTGATAGCTAATGATCATGAGCATATTCTTGTACGTTTTTTGGCTGCCTGGGTGTCCTCTTTAGTGAAGTGTCTGCCCATCTCCTTTGCCCATCGCTTAACTGGCTTATTTACCTTTCTCCTGTTGATATTTTACAGAATCTTATAGATTATGGAGACCAGATGATGGTCTGACATGTAGCTCCCAAATATTTTTTCCCATTCTGTAGGTGGTCTTTTAACTCTTTTGATGAAGTCTTTGGATGAACAGAAGTGTTTGATTCTTAATAGCTCCCAATTATCTATTTTCTCTTCTGTTAATCATGCTTCGGGAGATTTTGAAGTCTATCTAAGCTGTGTATTGGAGCATTCATCACTGATCCTATTTTTTTCTTGCATGATTTTTGTCATTTTAGGTTTGATATTTAGGTGTTTGATCAATTTGGAGTTAGCTTTTGTGTGAGGTGTGCAATATGTGTCTTGTTTCAGTTTTTTGCAGATAGATATCCAATTCTGCCAGCACCATTTGATAAAGAGAAGTTTTTACCCCAGTTTACAATCCTAGGGCTTATGTCAAGTATCAACTGTTCATAAGACGATGGTGGCATTTCTGGGGTCTCCACTCTATTTCATTCGTCTGTATGTCTCTTCCTGTACCAGTACCAGGGTGTTGTGACTAGTGGCAGTGTAATAGTTTCTGAGGTCAGGTAGTGTGAAGTGTCCCATTGTGTTCCTCTTCTTCAGCAATGCTTTACTGAGCCAGGGTTTCTTCCCTTTCCAAACAAAGTTGGTGATATGTTTCTCTATCTCATTTAAAAATGACACTGGAATTTGTATTGAGATTGCATTGTATAAGTAGATCACTTTAGGTAAAATAGACATCTTCACAATGTTAAGTCTTCCTGTCCATGAGCAGTGTAGATTTTTTCCAATTCTGTAATTCTTTTTTGGTTTCTTGTAGTAAAGCCTTGTGTGTCTCTCTGTATAGGTCTCTTATTTCTCTAGTTAGATTTATTCCTAGGTATTTTATCTGCTTGGGGACTGTAGTAAGTGGTATTGATTTGGTGATTTCTTCTTTGATGAACTCTTTGTTGGTATAAAGGAATTCTGCTGATTTACTTACGTTTCTCTTGTATCTCAATACTCTACTGAACTCCTGTATTAGTTCCAGTAGTTTACTTATGGATTCCTTTGAATTCCATGTGTATACAATCATATCATCTGTGAATAGGGAGATTGTTACTTCTTCACTGCTGATATGAATGCCCTTTAGTTCTTTGTCTTACCTAATTGTTCTGGCTAGAACTTCTAGCACAATGTTGAATATAAGTGATGGGAGTGGGCATTCTTGTCTAGGTATCATTCTCGGGGGAATGCTTTCAGTCTTTCACAACTCAGGATGACGAAGGCAATTGGCTTTACATAGATGCCACTGACTGTGTTGAGGAATTTCTCCTCTATTCCTATTTTTCTGAGAGTTTTTAGCACGTATCAGTGTTGGACTTTGTCAAATGTCTTTTCTGCATCAATTGACAATATCAGTTGATTCTTACATTTTGTGTTATTTATGTGGTTGATTGCATTAATTGTTTTTCTGATGTTGAACCAGGCTTGCATCCCTGGGATGAAACCAACTTGATCATAATGAATTATTTTTTTTATATGCTGTTGAATTCTATTGGCTATGATTTCATTGAAGATTTTTGCATCTAGGTTCATGATTGATATTGGTCTATGATTTTTTTTGTGGGATCTTTCCTTGGCTTTGGTATCAGGGTTACGCTGGCTTCACAGAAGCCTATAGTGTGAAATAGCCTCAAGAATACTGGAGTTAACTCTCCTCTAAAAGCTTGGTAGAATTCTCCGATGAAGCCATCTGGGCCAGGACTTTTTTGGTTGGTAGATTTTTGAAGACTTTTTCAATCTCTTCCTTTGTGATAGATTTATTAGGTTGATCGACTTCTCCTTGTGACAATCTTGGTGGGTGATTTGAATCAAGAAATTTGTCCATTTCCTCTAGTTTTTCATAGTATTCTGTTATGATATTTTTTATCTCAGCTGGATTTGTTGTAACATCTCCTGTCTCATTTCTTAGTGGGGTTATTTGTATCTTCTGCTGTTTTTATTTTGTAAGTTTCTTTTGTTTATATTCCTGTTTGTTTTATGAGCCTGTTTAATGTTTGGCTGAACAGCAGACTTCAGGAGCAGTTTCAGTTCTGAGTTAGCAGGAAATCTAGGGGTCACAGACCCACGGGTTCCTCCCGTCTTTGTCAGATCAGCAAGTCTGGTCTATTTTGTGAACTGGTATTTTACTGTACAATTTCTTCCCCTCTGTCTAGGACCCTCGATCATGATCCCTATCAGAGTGGTCTGTGGTGACAGCCAGATGTCATCTAGTTTTTCTGGGCATAGGTTGGTGGAAACTGGTTCATGAGGCCTGCTAGTCCTTTGGACTAATATTTTATCAGTGTCTTTGCTTTTCTTCACTCCCCTTGGCTGCAAATGAGACAGGACCAATAAAAGCATTTTAGATGTCCCCTCAAAAGCTTTTAAGACCCCAGATGCCATTCACCAAAGTAGAATGCATTTTCTTTACGAACTATGTTATGTCAATTGGCCTGCATGTTCCCTGAGATCATGAATCCCATCCCTCAAGCCCAGAAGACTCAGTCCCTCAACGTATTTGTATGAGTCTAGAAAGCTTGCATGACTTTTCCTTAGTTAAGTTGTCCTGACTGTCCCTAAAATATGTGCTGTCTTTCCCTTCACCATGGTTAGTATTACTCAGTTATCTACTTAGTGATTGCTTTAGTTAACTAGCATTGCTATCACAGACAAACCACAAGCGGGTGGCTTTAACAAACTGAAATTTATTCTCTTACAGTTTAGTTGGCCATAAGACCAAAATCAGGGCACCACCTCCAGGAGAAAGCTTTCTCTCTCTGTGGGCTCCAGGAGAAGTTCCTTGTCATCAGTCTTCTCTGATCTAGAAGCTTCTCAGCACAAGGACCTTGGCTCCAGGGGATGTGCTGCACACTTGGTTCTTCATTTATGGTGGCATAAGTTCCCTCTGTTTCTCTGCTCTCTTTTGTGTCTTAAAAGAGTTTGAATCAAGACAAAAACCCTATAGATTGAACCCTGCTTCATTATCAAAATGCCCTGTAATCCTGCCTCATTAACTTCATAGAAGTCAGGATTTAAAACACATAAGATAATCACATCAGATGATAAAATGGTGGAAAATGACAAAATACTGCAAATTATGGCCTAGCCAATTTGATACACACTTTGGGGGGCACAGTTCAATCCATATCTGTAATTTCGTCTTCTTGCACTTCTTATCTCTCCTAACCATCAAAGACTGTTTTTTTCCTGTGTGTTAATATTTTCTTGTGTTTTTCTAATAGCAACCTCACACAGTATTTGTCATTTTGTGATTAATTATTTCACTTAGTATAATAACCTCCAGATTAATCCATATTGTGAGATATTTTGTGGATTCATAGTATTCTTTATTGTCACCTGGTATTTCATTGAGTGTATATACCATAATTTGTTTATACATTCATCTGCCGATGGGGTCCTAAGTTGTTGCCATTTTCTTGCTACTTTGAATAATCCTGCAATGAACATGTGTGTGCATATGTTTATTCCTGTGACAGCTCTCACTTCTCAAGAATGTAACACTAGTATTGAGATTGCTGGATTCTATGCTGTTCCTATCACTAGTTTTTTGAGGAGGAGCAATATTGTGTGTATTCCATAGCGTATTCCATAGCAGTTGTACCATTTTGCATTCCCACCAGTAGTGCATAAGAGTTCCAGTCTCCCCACAATCTGTTTGATATGTGCTATTGCCCACCTTTTTTTTTAAACTAGTGCAAGTAATTTTGGAATGAGATAATATCCACTGTAATTTTGATTTGCAGTTTTCTAATGATTAATACCCTTCTTCCCCCATGTCTCTCAATTAGTCATTCTGTGGGGACTGGGGAGTTGCTGTGATGCTGGATGCTATGCTACCAGTATTCAAACATCAAAAGGGACAGGTCCCCCCCCATGAGGGACAGGTATCAGCTGAGCTTCCAGACTGAGACAGATTAGGAAGAAGGACTCTGTAGCTAACTTTTGAGAAGAATTCGTCAATGCAAACCTTATGAGTAGCAGCTGAATGTTGTTTGATACATTGCCCAAAGATGAGCCCCTCAGGGTAGAAGGCACTCAAAATACAGCAGGGGAAGAACAGTGTCCTCAAGTGGAGTCAACTTTAATGATAGAGTGGATGGAGACAAGCTTGCAGGATTTACTTTTGGTGATGTGGCAAGATGCAAAATGAGAAGAGACAGCTGTAAACATTCATTGTTAATGGGAGTGTGGAATGTATGAAGTATGAATCCAGGAAAATTAGAAATCATGAAAAATGAAAAGCAACACATAAGCATTGGCATCCAGGATATTAATAAGCTGAAATGAACTGGTAATGGAAGTTTTTAATCCCACAACCATATGGTCTAGTATGTCAGGAAGGACAAGTTAAAGAGGAATGGTATTGCACTTATCATCAAAAAGAACATTTGAAAACTGATTCTGAAGTACAATGGTGTCAGTGACAGGATAGCATCCATATGCCTACCAGGAAGACAGCTAATATGATGATTATTGAAATTTATGCATCAACCACTGTAGCCAAAGATGAAGAAATTGAAGTAAGGAGCAAAACTGCCAAAACATTGCAAAAATTCATCCAATTGTGTGTCAAAATCATCAGCTGACTTTGAGAAGCATAGCAGACCAAGTAAACATTGATTGAGAAACAGGAAAGTCTTAACTGAAAATCTTGTCATGAGAAAGGTGTATGCAACAATGGTCCTGAAGGAGCTCACAGATGAACAACAGCAAAGGAGAGCTAAAGTCTGCTAAGATCTTTTGGGAAGGCAAGATGATGTTTTGGGCCATCTTATCACTGGTGATGAAACATGGATGTATCCATACAATCCTGAAACAATGTGTCCAAGTGCACAGTGGAAGTCAATTTTCCATGACCAAAAATAGTTCCACCAGTCCCAATCAAGAGTCAAAACAGTGTTGCTAACTTTTTTTTATATATCAGAGGAATTGTTCATTATCAATTTGTACCAAATGGACAAACAGTTAACCAAGTTTACTATTTGGAAGTGTTGAAAAGACTGCATCAAAAACTAGGATGAAAACAACCTAAACTTTTTGCCACCAACTCGTCGATTTTGCATCACGACAGTGCATCAACTCACAGGGCAATCTGTGAGAGAGTTTTTAGCCAGTAAACAAATAACTGTATTGGAACATCCTCCCTACTTAGCTGATCAGGCCCCTAATGATTTTTCTCTTTACCCGAAGATGAGGGAAATACTGAAAGAAAGAGATTTCAATGACATTTAGGACATCAAAGATAATGCAACTACAGCTCTGAAAAAGTGTTCCCAAATTGCTTTGAAGGATAGACTTGGCACTGGCATTGGTTTATAGGTTTCCAAAGGGCAGTACTTAGAAGGTGACCGTAGTGATATTAAACAGTGATGTATCTAGTCCTTTTTCTAGGAAGAGTTGGTGAGCTTAACTGTGAGACATCGTAATTAATAAGACTCAGGTAAACATCCTTATGGTATTCTCTGCTTTTGGCCATGGTCTGTCTGACATCAGCAATGATATCCCTCATTTTGCATCTTCTTCTGAAACCATTTTGAATTTCTGGCAGTTCTCTGTCAATATATGAGTTCTAACAGTTAAGCTCATGATCTCATCCTAGAAAAAATGCTATATACCTCATTGCTGAATATCACACAGTTACCTTTGAAGTCCCCTTGGGAAACTATATACCAATGTCAGCACCTAGTCTACCCCTCAAAGCAATTTGGGAACTTTTTTTCTGGAATGGCCATCAGAGCTGTCATCACATTGCCCTTGATGTCCTGAAAGCCATCAGACTGTCTTCCTTTCAATATTTCATTTATCTTCAGGTAAAAAAAAAGTCACTCAGGACCAGATCAGGTGAGTTGGGAGGGTGTTCCAATACCGTTATTTGTTTACTGGCTAAAGTACAATTACTTTTGTAAATTTGCCACTGTGCCCAATGGCCATTCCAGGAACAGTTCCACAATTGTTTTGAAGGGTGGACTAGGCGCTGGCATCAGTGCATAGCTCCCCAAGGGGAGTACTTCAAAGGTGACTGTAGTGCTATTCAGCAATGAGGTATGTAGCTCTTAGAAAAATTAAGTTCATGGACTTAGTTATCAAACCTAGTATTCAAGGGCATTTGACTACATGGATCATAACAAATTATGGATAATATTGGGAAGAATGGGAATTCCAAATTAACTGTATTCATAAGAAACCTGTACAAAGATTAAGAGGCAGTGACTGGAACAGAATAATGCAACATTGTGTGGTTTAAAGTCAAGAAAGATGTGTGTCATAGTTGTGTCTTTTCACCATACTTTTTCAGTCTGTATGCTGAGGACATAATTGAAGAAGCTAGACTATATGAAGATGAGAATTGGGCATTAGGATTGAAGGAAGACTCATTAACAACCTGTGTTATACATAGGATACTACTATGCTCACTGAAAGCAAAGAGGACTTAAAACACTTACTGCTGAAGAGCACATATGTAACCCTAATACCTTGCAGTATTTTTTCTCCCTTTCAAAATGAGTAACTGGGAGCTTCACATAATTAATGATATAACATTACTCTAAATAATCTGTAAATGTTTTTTACTGCACCAGCTATTCTGGCCTCTGTACTGACCTCTTACCTAGGGGCACAGAGCCCCTTCAGACCCTGTGACCTTGGTCTCCCTCTCCTTCTTTGCTCTCCTGAGAAATGGCCTTCAGCCTGGGAAACAACAGCTAGGAAGGCTGCCTGGCATTTTGCGTATCCACAGTTTTCTTTCTTGCTCATATCTCAGAGTGAATTTCACAGGTTAGTGTCAGTAGGTGAGGAATTTTTGTGTAAGTTTTGTCTTTGCCTGTTACAAACATGCTGATTATAGTCCAGGTGTTTGACATACATATGCACAATTTAATAAAGAGTTTCTAGTGATTATTTTGTGATGTATACAGTTATCTGTGGGCTACATGCTTAAAAACACGAAGTATTCCTTGCTGAAATGATATATAAACTCTGATATAAAAATTGTCTTTTAAGACTCCATGTGAGAACAGCCTGCTTTGCTGTTGAATCTCCAGTGGTATCATACCTCCTAAAGAACCTTATTCCTGTTTCTAACTGGGAGTATGTTTCATCGGTTTGGCTGTTTCTAGGCACAGACACAAATTGAGTAACAAGAAACACTAGCCTTCAGCATGGATGACAACTCAACACGAAGGAAATGAAATTCTCACAAATTGACAAATAAGCAACATTAAGATAAACAAAGAAAAGACTGACATTGTCGAGGATTTCCTTTTACTTAGATCTAAAATCAAATCCATGAAAGCCATAGTCCAAAAGTTGAACTATACATTACATTGGGCAATCTGCTGCAAAAGACATCTTGAAGGTGTTGAAAAGCAAAGATGTCATGCACCTTGAAGACTAAGATGTGAGTGACTCAAGCCACGGTGGTTTCAATTGCATCATATGTACACAAAAGCTAGATGGTAAATAACATAGACCCAAGAAGAACTGATGCCTTAGCATTGTAGTGTTGGCTAAGAATATTGAATATACCATGGACTGCTGAAAGAATGAACAAATCTGTCTCAGTAGAAGTATAACCAGAATGTTCCTTGTTAGCAAGGGTAGTGAGACTACATCTCATATACTTTATACATGTTATCAGGAGAGATAAGTCCCTTAATAAGGGACTTACCGATAGTTCAGAGACAATACTCAATGTCAAGTCACTTCAAGAGGCAGACACAATGACTTCAGAAGTCTTCCAAAACAAAGAATTGATAAATTTTCCAGATGAAAAGAACTTCTTGGAATTATCAGAGGTAGAATACAAAAGATTTGCATGTAGAACTCCTCGAGAGATCAGGAAGGAGATTATGCAAAATACAGCAGAGCATAATGACAAATTTGAACAGGCTGCAAGAAATCTTTGAGAGGCAACAATCAGAAATTCAGATGAACAATAAAATAACAGACTTAGACAACTCAATAGAAAGTCAAAGGAGCAGAATTCAGGCAATGGAAGGCTAAATTAATGAGGCTGAAATAAAGCACATGATACCAACATACTTTAGGAAAAATCAGATAAAATAATTTTTAAAAAGTCAAGAAACACTAAGAATTATGTGGGACTCTCTTAAGAGAAATAACCTATTAGTGACTAGAATGCTAGAATGGGGAGGGGGAAAAGCAGAAAAAAATACAGAGAGAAATGTCAAAGATTTGTCAACAGAAAACTTCCTTCATGTCAAGAAAGATAAACAGATACCTATCCAAGATGAATGCCACACAAAGTAGATCCCAAAAGAAAGATTCTGAGACATGTGATAATTGAACTTGCCAAAACTAAAGACAAGCAGCCAATCCTAAACTTGGCTAGGGATAAATGAAAAATAATACACAAAGGACACTTAATAAGACTCAACTCATACTATTCAGCAGAAACCATACAGGCAAGAAGACAGTCACCTATTCAAAGCATATTCAAGGCGTAATATATTCAAAGCACTGAAGGAAAATGACTACCAGCCAAGAATTGTATATCCAGGAGAACTGTCTCTCACACATTGTTGTAAAATCAGAACATATCTAAATAAACAGAAATTGAAGGAACTTGGGATGGGGAAGCCAAACTAAAATTACAAGAAATATCAAATAGCAAATCAATAACATCTGCAATTCCACTGCTTGGAATATATCACAGAGAAATTAGAGCTGTCACAAGAATAGACATATGCACAGTCATATTTATCACAGCACTGTTCACAATAGCAAAAAGATGGTATCAATTCAGGGGCTCATCAATGGAAGAATGAGTAAACATGTTATGATATATTCACTCAATGGAATTTTTATGCAATGACAAAAAACAACAAAGAATCTGGGAAGTATCACACAACATGGAAGAATCTGAAAAGGATTCTAAGTGAAATTAGCCAACTGCAAGACAAATATTGTATGAGAACACCATTATAAAGACTCGGGAACTGGTTTAAATACAGAAGAAAACATTGATGGTTACAACGAGGAAGGTTGGAAAGCGGGGGGTATTTACTAGGATAACAGAAAAGAATTATTTTAGCTGAAAGGAGAGATGACACACAGTAGAGAAGAAATCAGCACAAATGGACTAAATTCAAAGCTTAGAAATATTCTAAACACAATCAAACACTTTAAAGCACAGAGTAGCAGGGTCAGGGGTCTAGGGACTATGGTTTAAGGTGACAGCTAGGTCTATTGGCATAACAGACTTCATTAAAATGTTCTGCATGCCACTTTGGTGAGTGGTGTCTGGGGTCTTAAAAGCTAGCAAGTGGCCGTCTAAGAAACATCAAATGGACTCAACCTACCTGGTCCAAAGGAAAGTAGGAGCACAAGAGACAGAAAGGGTCAGATATACCAGAGACTACATCAACTTGAGACCAGAAGAGCTAGATGGTGCCTAGTCATCACTGAAGACTACAGGGAATGCAACAAACAGTTCTTGATGGAGTGGGAGAAATGTAGAGTGCAGAACCGACTCTTGAGTAAAAAGATGAGGCTTGACAGTCTGACAGACCGGACGGCCTCCAGAAGGCATGGTCTGTGGACTCTGTTATCCCAGAAATTAAAGCATTCCAAAAGCTGAGTAGTCAATGACTGAATGGAATATAAGACATAAAATTGTACTGGTGAGGACTGTGCTTCTTGGCTTGGGTAGATACAGGAGGTTAAGTGGGCAGCTCCTATCTGGAGGAGAGCTGAGAAGACAGAGGGGGACAGGAGCAGGTTACATGGATAGTGGAATTATGTAGTAGAGGGAAGGTATGCTCTGTCAATGTAGGTAGAGCAGCTAAGACCACGTGCAAGCCATGTGTAAGATTTTGTACGAGAAACCAACTCAAATTTGCAAACTTTCATTTAAGACACCTTGGAAAAAAATTAAAACGTAAAAAACAAAAAAAAGATCAGAGGCAGGCAGTCCAGGAAAGTTGTGTCAGGGGACCATGTGCCTTCAGTCTTTCCGCTCTGTCCTCCTTTCTGTACCCCTGCACCTTCAAGGTCAACACCTAGTGCCAAAATGGCTACGGAAGCTCCCGCTGTCTTTATCCTAAGCATACCATGAAGCCAGGTGAAAAGGATCAAGCCATCCATGAAGCAGCACCTACCTTTTTTGCTGAGCCATTCCCTTCACAGAGCTTGCCAGATTTCTTACCCAGTGACACCTGCTCATGTCTATGGCCATCTTGCTTTCAGGTGGGAATAACACCTTTGCAAATAACACTCAGATTGTTTTCTAAGAAAGAAGTGGATGTGTGCTAGACATCTCTGCCCTGTCGCAGGATGCGTTCTTCAGCCAGGATCAGCTGCTCAGGGAGGTGAAAGCATCAGAGGGGGTATCCTGACTGGGCCGGGACTTGGCCAGGTGAGCTCACTGCAGGGATAAGGTCGGTGGTAGGAGGTGTTCTTTTCCCTCACCCGTCTGACATCTCCCCTTCTTTCCTCTTCCCCTTCCCTCCCTTCTGTGTTCCACTCTCTTTTCCCATTTCTTTCACCCATCTCTCTCCTTTTCTTTCCACCCACCCTCTAATTTCCTCTATTTCTTTCTCTTTCCTTTAACCTCCACTTCCCAAGGTTTTCCTTTCCTCACTCACCCCGCCCCCCATTGTCGCATATTTCAGGCCTCTTTGAAGCTGCAACAACGGGGTTCCTGTGGCTGGAGCTTCCTCTGTGAGGCGGCTTGCTGTTCCACGGCTGCCATGTCAACCAGGGAGGGCTCACTTTTGTGTCTGGCCTGGAATGCAGGGGAAGGTTTTTACTCTACTCTGACTGTCCAGATTTGTATAGGAAGGATTATTTCTGCTTTCACTGTGTGGACCTGTGTGGGAAGGGCCATACCATTGTTTGACCTTCTTGATCTGTGTGAGAAGGGTCGCTCCCTGCTCTATCCGACTGGACCTCTGTGGGAAGGGTTACTCACTGCTCTGACCATCTGGATCACTTCAACAACGGTAACTCCCAGCCCGGATCTTCTGAACCTCTGTGGGAAGGACAATTCCATCTCTCACCTCTGGAGCTGCATGGGAAGGGCCATTCCATCTCTGATCTTGACCTCGGTGGAAATTGTCACTCCCTGCTCTGGTCATCTGGACTTTTTGGGAGGTAAGGATGCCATGGCAGAGTCTAGTGATGAATGAGACCGTGCTGAATGTCTTACTTCTGACCTGTGTCCCAGTTCCTTTAATCTCTGAATTTCCTAAAGCCCATCGAGTACCAAACACACACATAGGAAATAACAACTCGAAAGCCATCTGAGTTTCCGTGGGATGGGGGTTCAGAATGTGTGGATTGCTGTAGAGAGAGCTCACGACAGTGTCACAAGGGGAAGAAGCCTGAACATTGCCTAGGAAACTTGGACTGGGCTGACAGGACAGAGGAGAGGGAGCACAGAGAAAGCCAACTGCTCATAGGACTTTTGCCAATACAGGACAGGGTGTCCAGAGAGCTGGGGGTTCAGTGCCAGAGGAGTGCAGAATCCCATTGTCAGGTCCCAGGTTGAGGTGGGTTCCTCATTGGAAAAGGCTGAGGTTTCTAAGCAAAGGCTCCCACAGCTAACATGGGAACACTTTTCTTCGTATCTGTCAGTCTGACAGGCAGCAAGTCCTATCTGACTGGTTCCTCAGTTTGCATTTACTTGTGAGTGACAGTACATTTTTCATACCTTTGGTTGTCTGTAATATCCCTTTATTGAATGACAATTTGTAGTCCTTTTGTTTATCTTCCTGATGACAGCGAGGATGCTGAGCCAGCCAGCCCAAGTCCAAACTAGGTTGGGAGGAGCCAGGATTTGGTTAGGAGTATTGGAGGTGGGGCAGCTCTGGGGATAAGTGCGGAGTCTCCATGCCGACTGAATGGCAAGTGGACACCCCTTTAGTGTGGTTCTGTAGGTGGAGACAACCTGAAGGCCTAAGGCTATAGGTGAGACTCCCTTCAGGTCTGGTAGCTATGGGACAACACCCTCTGGGAGGTGAGCGGCTACAGGTAAGAACTGCATGGGAGTATTGGGGTCTGAGGCTCAAATGGGGATGGACACCTAGGACTGTAGGCAAGCTCAAGGTGCTCCGCCTGCCCTGTCTTGTAGATGGACCTCTGCAGCTGCATGGGTCGACGGGTCACCCTGAAAGATAAAGCCAGCAGAGTGAAGCCCAGAATTCTACTGTCTCGGCCCAGAGTGAATGGCTGGTCTTGGCCTTTCCACAGTGCACAGGTGGTAGTCTGGGCCATTTTCCTGGTCTTGGCCTTCCCCAGCTTTGGTATCTTCATCCCCCTGCTGCCCCACAGCCTGAAGTTGCTTGCATACAGTGTATCCTTTTCACCAGTGAGGCTCACCTTGGCCTCACGTATTCAACGTGTGGGGGAGGGGTACTGAGGGTGCCAGTAATCAGGGCTGCTCTCAGGACAACCTTCTCAGGCCTCCAGCTGTGCGCCCCTAGTTATCATTCCTAGGTCAGCTTATCTTCCCAGCTGTTGCAGGGCCCTGTATCGTTCTCTGTGTGTGGAGTCAACCAGCAGGTGTGATTCCACCTGCCCTCTGACCTCAGTGCCCCAATTGTCCCTTACCCAAGACACACTATCAGCATTCCTTTCTCTTTGCACTTTTAGGCTAGGGTGCTGGTAGAAATGACACTTTCACGTGAAAGGGCCATTCATTGTTCCCCAGGAACTCTGCTTCTACTCGCAAAACCCCCGGCCCCGTCCTTTCCCACCATCTCATACAAGAAACCATTGACATCCCTGACCAAACAACCTTGTCCCCATCTGCTCCACTGAAGGAAGAGGCACACTGGGACCAACAGTGGACTTCTTACCCACCCATTCAATCCAGTCCCTCTGTCCTGGGCTCTCATTCATTGTCCTGCAACTCTGGACACGCTAGCACTGTCCTGTGACCACACACACATGGTCCAGCATGCAGATTCCATCTTGGTCACATGACTGTCTCAAACAGTGCTGTATAAGCAGTGGAAAGGTCTGCCTCGCTCCTCAACCCTGGGTAACCAGGACCCCAAGGCCCAAGAGAAAGTCCACAGGAAACATGAAGTTTTCTGTCAAAGATCCCCTTGCTCTCTTCCAGTCAAGTTCTCTGAGGAGTACCCACCTGAAAGCCGGCCACTGTGCCCTAAACTGACCATGGTGGGACACTGTGGCCAGAATCTCACACTGGGGTCAGCAGAGGACAAGGTGATATACATAGGCCTGGGGGGTGGGTGCTGGGGTACGATTGTTATCGAGGCAAGGTGGTACAGAAAAGTCAGGGGTGCCTATGTTCACTGTGTTCCCACCAAGGTCATCCAGCCTCACTTGGAGGAGCTCCCCAGGGAATCAGCTTTCCATCCAGACTCATCAAAACACATGGAATGGTCAGTGCTGGGAGTCCCAGAACCATCAACCACCATGTTAATCCATTTCTCATCTTTGCTCACTCCTTGGTCATGCTAAGCCAACCCACTTAGGTGTCCCCAGGTCCCGAAACTTGTTGTCCTAAAAATCTTCATTGCATTGAGTGTTTCCCCTCTTTATTTATTTGTTCATTCACGTAAGCATGCAGACATTCATACCTTCTTGAAATCATTCTCTCTTCAATATAGGCCTGCATGAGGCTCTCTCTGTAGAAAGACACTCCACCCTACCAGTGTGAGGTGACTGGACACAGCTCTGGATCCTGTGGCCCATCCCTGGTATTACTAATGAAGGTGGACTCTAGACCTTCATCTGGGCTGAACAGCCTGTCACTGGCCCGTCTTTTCATCTTAGGGCAGCTGTACTCAACAGACTACTGTCTTGCATCCTTAAAGAAATTGCCTACTGGAGAGGTAGGGGTGGAGGTTGAGGCCTGTGCTTCTCTCTGACCCTTGAAGACAGATCCTGTGTCTGGGTGGACGGTTTGTCAGTCCAAGCTAAGTGGGATTCAGCAGGTTGAGGATTGTTGACCACAGGCAGGGGAAAGGAGGGCCACCAATAGACCAGACATCACTGAGGAGCTCACCAAACATCGAGGGAGCTCTGATCTGCAGTGCGGACAGCTAGGCCCCAGCACTGCCTGCCACCTCAGACTTGGCCCATAGCATCCAGCCTAACATGAAGTCAGGGACCAAGTTTCCTTGACACAGCTGCAGGTGACGGGTGGGCTCCTGCTGTTACATCTAGTAGTTCTTTTTGCTGCAATTACCATCGACCCAGCAGAAGTAAGTGTTCGCTGGAAGAACCACAGGAAGCCCAAGACTGTCTTAGTCCCATCTAAGTGCTCAAACATCACGGAAACCTGTTTCTGCAAGCTGTGCAAGGTCACTGTGTAAGTCCTCCAACCTTCGGCCTTTCTGTCGTATTCTGGCTGCATACGGTGCTCTGGAAACATTGCCATCCAGTGCAGTGGTCCTGTGAGAAGCGAGAAATAACATTTAGGGGACAGTTGCTATGTATAATGCTATGTTCACACTTTTTAGAGACTTACACATGTCAAGTCTTACTACCCCACGTGAGTGGATACCACAGTTGTCCCCATTTTACAAATGTGGAAGCTGAGGCTCAGAAGGTTAAGGGCTGGTTTGTGGGGCCACACATTTTTGGGATGTTCAAAGACATGTTTCCCTTCAATGAGGGGCAGAGTCCTTAATGTTCCCCTATCTGAATGTGCTCATATGCAAGGTAAATTCCTCCCTCCCTCCAAGAGCCAAGGAGGAGGGAGTAGGCTGTCTTCCCTGGGTTTCTGTTACCCTGGGTGAGAAGGTAGAGGGAATCATCAGCTTGCAGCCTAGCTGATTCTGAGGTCTTTAGATGCCATGGAGGTCAAGAGGGTGTCATACTGGATGTCAGCATGATTGAAAAGAGATGTAGGGGTCCCAAGGGCTCAGGGTAGGGTCTGAGCCCAACCTTCAGGGTCTGAAACCATATGACATCATCACTTCCATTGGAGACACTGAGCCTAAAGCCCTCGTGCTGGAGGCTCTAGGGTTTTGAGGGTGGTCCCCTCACCTGCTTTAAGCACCAGTGGGTGTTTCTGCCCAGATCAGTCCCTAATTCTCCTCCAGCATCCTCACTCTGCCCTCCTCAGCCTGGTCCAGGAGAACTCAGAGATGGCTGTGTCCGGGCTGGGGTTTGAGGAGGGAGGTGCGAGAAGTAGATCATCCCCTCCTGGCCTGGGTCCTGGGCTGGCGGGAACTGACTTGGTACCACGAGGCCCTCGAGTGTACATGATAGATGCTCCTCTGAAACTCTTCTTTCCAGGGGTATGAGAGCCAGACACTGCAGGGCCTGCAACAAATGCACGGAAGGTTTCGACCATCACTGCAAGTGGCTGAACAACTGCGTGGGCAGGAGAAATTACTGGTGAGCCCGGTCACGGGCAAGTGCACAGGGGGTCGACAGCTCCATCCCCCACATGGCAGGAACTCAGTTCCACACACAGAAGGCTCCTCTGTAGCTTCAGAAACAGCCCCCCTCGGGTGTAGTCACTCTTGAACATGCTCACTTGGCTTCTTAGAACCAGCAGCATTCGAGTTCAGACCACGGAAGCACAGGAAGTCCCCTCCCTCCTACATGGAAATCCCTGTTAGGGGTCCTCTCTGCAGGAGGCACAGAAAGGACAGGAGCTGAGGGGTGCTGAGCTCACTGTCCTAGGGTGTCTGCTTCTGTCCAGTGAGGCTCTGAGCTCCTAGAGCAGCAGTTAAGCAGTTAGATCATTAAACAGTTAGAGAAGGCAGTTATAGAACACAGATCATGCAGAGAAAGTGGCTATGGGGCAGAAGGGCCTGGCAAGTCATTGCTACAGCCCTAGGTTATGAGGAGAAGGAACATGGAGCCCTTAGATGAGAGGTCGTGTCTCTCTGAGGACAGGTTGGTCTCTTGGTCTAAATGACCCTGATGCTCTAGGCTCAGTTTGTGAAGCCCTCTGGGCATCAAAGAGCTGCAGAGCTCTCAGTCGGTTACGCTCTCTGTTCACCTACCCTGTGCTACAGAGAAAAGTGTGTTGGCACTAGATTTCTAGGGTGCTGAGTGGCTGGAGGGCACCTCCAGAGGACCATGTACCAGGACATATTCCCTAGAGACCTAACGTGTTTTGCTCTCATGCCATTCCATGCAACTTAGGCTCAGAATCCCTGAAAGAAGACAGGTCAACGAGGCTGTGTAAGAATATAAACCCCTCCTTCCTGTGACAAGGCACGTGTCTTTCTTGACAGTACTAAAGCCAAAGATCTGACTATTGAACCAGCTCCATCAAAGCTGCATGGATAAGGCACCTTAAAATGCCTTGCTCCATGGTGTGAGTTAGGGGGGATGTAGTGAGGGTGATGGGCAGCCCCATGCTGGTATTCTGGCTCCTCCTGCAGGCACCTTGATAATCCTCTGGCACTGCCTGTCACCACATGGCTCAGGCCCTCAGCCCCAGACACACTTTGGGGAGGCTCTGTCTTGGAACAAATTAGGGGTGTATGGCCGTGTCACAAGGAAAGTGGACAGGCCAAGAACCTAGACATTGCCAACGTGGTAGGGTCCCAGATGGAAGCACAGCCCACAGTAGCTGGGCGTCACATGAGTGAGACTGCCCGTACTCCTCACAACCACGGGGCCTGGTTTCTACAACAGGGGAGGCAGCGTGGGTGGGGAGGCCAGGAGCTGTGAGCAGGAAACTCTGAATCCTCGTGCTGACAGCTTTCAGTGCAGTGAGTCGGTTTGTCTCAGGGCTTTTGTCTCTGCTTCTGTTCCTCAGGTGGTTCTTCACATCTGTGGCCTCAGGCGTGGCCTGCCTCCTGTGCCTGCTGGTCATCTTCCTGTACGTTATTTTACAGCTCTGGGTGGACCAGGAGGCGCTCCGCTCAGACCCCCAGTTTAGAAGTATGTCATGGTGCTATTCTTGCATTACTTCAGCTTGGGGTGACTCACTGTTTAGAGCCGGCCTCTTAGCCCTACCCTGCAGCCACCATTCCGGGCAAAGGTTCTTAGTGTGGGAGCCAGACAGCCTGACTCTCCCTGCAGGCTGGTTAGCCGGACATGGCCTGAGCAGAAAGACGCCTTGAGGTGCCAGCCTGAACTCAGGGCAGCCATCAGTGTCCAGACTTCACCCCACAGCCCATCAAACGTCATGAGCTGGACTCAGGCCATGATGGTCTCTGTGTGTCAGCATTAGAAGTGGGGCCACTCCCTGTCCACCGCCCTCCACTCACTCCCCACTCCCCACCTCCATTCTCTCCACCCCCATTGCCCTGTACACCCCCGTGCACATCCTTGTCAACTCTCCAGTCTCCTTACATCCACTCATCTACCCTGTTCATTCTCATTCATGCTGCCCACTTGAGTCCACTCTCCACTCCTCCTCCACTTGTCAATTCCCCACCAACCTGTTGGCTCTTCCACTCCCTACTTATACTTGTCCACTGCCTGTCCACTCTGCCCACTCCTCAGTCCACTTTCTAGTCAATTCTGATCCATACCTCTACAGCCCTTCCACTCCCAGACTCTCTTCCACCTTGCCCACACCCTGGCAGCCTCAGTGCACCCCATCCACTCTGACCACCCCAGACAACCCATCCACTGCCTATCCACTCATGCCCACTCTCTGTCTACATCCATCCGTCCCATACACCCTTGCCTACTCCATGCTGAAACATCATGGTTTTCCGCATGTCTCTGACAGAGGTCAAGGATAAGAACACCTGGCTGCTCTTCCTTCCCTTCTTGGCCATAAAGGTGAAGTTTTCCGTGCTCCTGGCCATCGGGATAGCAATGCTGGTGCTGGTCATCTTAGTTCTCCTCCCCCTTGGCTATCTCCTGGCTTTCCACATTTACCTCCGTGAGTACCACCATTCCACTCCAGGCCGGCTGGGGTCTGTGCTCCTCCTGTCCAGACATGACCTGTAGATGACAAGGGGAAAGAGGGCCTCCACTCCAAGTATCCTGTGACTGGGCACTGTTTAGAGCCTTATGTCCTGAGAAGCAGTGACCATTATAACCACTGTATTCACAGGCCCTCAACTTTGGGGGCCCATGACTGAAGACTGTTGTTTTAGGAGGTGACTTAGGCCTGAAAGCGAGTTGACTAATATAAGTTGGCTCTGGTCCCCAACAGCAGCATTTTCTTGCAAAGTCCCTGGTGGCCTGATCAAACTGTCTTTGATATAGTGAGCCCGGCTCAGTGTTTTTTCAAAACACAGAGGGAAGAACAGGTGAGCAGATGAGCCAATGTGAGCCATAGGAGCAACACACAAATTGTGGACGCATCCAGCAAACTCCTCTGATGGAGATCATTTAGCTCTTCAGCTGATCCAAACAGGTCATGAGGCCTTTCTCTGATCCGTTCCTCAATCCTCACTTGGTATCCCCCCCACAGAAAGTTTCTCAAGGGTCCTCCTAGGTTTTCTCCAGGTCAGGGCCTGGAGACCCAGCGAGAAATAACTGTGGACAGGGTTCTCTTTTCACAGCCTCCTGGAAACACCGCCTTAAACTGATGTTGTTGGGGCTACAGGGCACAGACTTCCCCTCTAGATGCACAGATTTCTCCTTCTATCTCCTGCCACTGAATCTGCCTGCTAGGTCAGGTAACCAGGCTGGATCGAGTCACTGTTCCCAGCCCATGCAGAACTTACACTCCACCCCTGCATGGCTTGAAGATCCCTTGAAATCAGCAGAGTGGGCTATGTCCCCACTGTGGGGAGAAGAAACAAGAGGCTTAGAGAGGTTAAGTGGCAAGGCACACAGACCATGGTGTGCCTCAGTGCAGGAGAATTTGGGGCCGGGCCAGCAGGTAGACAGGTGAGAGCAGATGCTCTCAAAGGCTGCGTGGGCACTGGGGTGGCAGGGACTCACCTCCCCCCGATGCACACGGCAGGTCAGCAGGACCACAGCCTGTCAGTTACACGTCCAGTCCTGATGCTGTCAGGTGCACGGGGGCCTGTCCAGGGAGTGTCGACTGCACTGAGGAGTCATGTCCACATGAGCTGCTGATGGGGGATGGTGACTCTAGGCCCTTTTCTTTCTCCTTTCCAGGGTCCAAGGGGTTGACCACACTTGAATATTTAAAACAGCCCCCCAAAACAACCAAGAAAATCATACCATCATTGGACAAGATGGAACAAAGACATCCTCAGGTATTCAGTGTTCCCCTGTGTCACCACTGGTGTCTATTGTGGCTGCAGACACTGCCCAGCATGGTTACATGTCTGGAATTTCCTAACGTGGCTCTTTGATTGCACTGCTATATGGACAACTGCATGTGTGTATGTGTGTGTGACAGAGAAAGGAGAGAGAGAGAGAGAGAGAGGAAGAGAGTGTGTGCAGGTAGGTAAATGCACCGGTGTGAGTGTGACCGTATGTCAGGTTATATTTGATGGTGCATGCACATGAGTGTGAGAGAGTGTGTGTGTGAGGATATGTAAGAGTGGGAGAGTTGTGAGTGTGTAAGAGGATGTGTGAGTGTATGTGTACATGCATGTGTGTCAATGTAATTTTGAGTATGTTAGTGTGTTTGTGTGCATATATTTCCCAGAATGAGAGTGTGTGTGCATGAGTGAACATGGATGTGTGAATGTGGCCATGAGTGTATGTGAGTGTATATGCAACTGTGAGTGTGCATGCCTGTGTGAGTGTACTGTGTGGTTCCCTTGTCTACTCCTCAGTCAAGTCAGGAGCGCCGACCCCTTTGGGGCATACCTTCCTCTGTAGCCATTTCAGATGAACTGTTTCCAGCTGCTCTGGTTGTTGTTTGGAAAAGGTTTTTTTCACTGCACGTTTCTGAAGTTTGGAAGTTACTCTGTCTTCCCCTTGGTAGAGGTTTCTGAGAGTGGGAATCACACAGAAGGTTCCTTTTAATCAATGACAAACAGGAAAGGGGTTGACGTAGTAAGCAACTTCTTCTGCCTGATGGTGCTTCTATTGAAAATTTGCAGACACATTAAGTGTAGAGTCTCTGTCACAATGTCATCTTGTCCCTACACAGACTCAGGCACTAAAGTTTCCCCTTATGCCAACCCATGAGCAAGAGGCCATAGTTTTTCCCTGCTGCAGCAGCAGCCGGAAAGAACCTGTGTTCCTGTTCCATTTGTCTGGAACAATCCCACTCAGCACCTGATATCTTGGAGTGATCATTAAGTGCCCTCTTGACTCTCAGTGTGTCTTGGTTTGGGTGATGAATTATACAGGTAACCTGGGTTTAACCTACCACAATCTTCTGTCTGATCTAGAAAAGTGAGTTTCACATCGTGTTGAGCTATCCACCCAGAGTCATCATGGAATCCAGGATGAAAGTGGAAAAGCCTGCCTTGCTCATGGATAGGAAAACTTACTATTATGATAATGTCTGTTTACCTCACCTCCCACTCATCCCCATTCTAGTATTACAGTGTCTCATAGATGATTCCTCTTGATACAGTCCCACATAATTCTTCGGTTTTTATGAATTCCCTAAATTTCTGTTTAATTGGAAGTGTCCTAATTTTGCCATCATATCTGAGAGACAATTTTGCTAGATATATAATTCTTCGCTGGCTCTTATTTTCCTTTAAGGCTTTGGATGTAGTATTACCGTCTTTGGTTCTGAAAAGTAGTCTGGGTGTACTTCTTTCAGAGTAGATCAGTTTGTTCTTTTGGCAGCCCATGGTACGTTCAATATTATTCTCCAGCACCACAATTCAAAGGCATCAATTCTTCTCTTGTCTTTCTGGTGATAGCATTTTGATGCATAGGATTGATTATTTCCCTTGTGGTTACCTTACTGTTTACCATTATTTCTCTAAATTTGAACCAATCCTTAATTTATTTATATCACTTTGTCTTCCTCTCCATATCAGAGACCTATGACTACATTTTCTTTTAAGTCTCTGTTTTTACTTCTAATGTTTACCTAATGACATCTCTGTTAATACTCAGTGTTTTGCTATGATTTATTTTTGAGATTGCCCTATTTGGGCTGATATCCAGGTGCTGTGTTCTATGTTCTAATCTTGGCTTGTTACCTGATGTTACTGATTTTCTAAGCAAAGGATGCTCTTTAGTATTTCTTGTAATTTGGGTTAGGTATTAACAAATTTCCTAAATTTCTGTTTAACTGGAAATGTCCTAATTTTGTCTTCATATCTAAGAGACAGTTTTGCTAGATATGTAATTCTTCTCTGGCCATTATTTTCCTTCAAGGCTTTGTATATGTCATCCCATTACCTTCTTGTCTGCATGGTTTCTGTTCAGTAGTCCAAGCTGAGGCTTATTGATTCTCCTTCCTAGGTTATTTTTCATTTATCCTTAGCTACTTTTCAAAGTCTCTTCTTATCTTTAATTGTTGCAAGTTTGATTATAATATGCTTTGATATCTTTCTCTGAGGATCTGCCTTGTGTGGAATTTGATAAGCATCTTGGAGAGATTTCTTCTCTTCTTTCATGATATCAGGAAAGTTTTCTGTTAACAAATCTTTGACTGTTCTCTCTGTATTTTCTGTTATCCCCCACCCACCCCTGTTCTAGTATTATGGTGACTCAGATTATTCCTCTTGATAGAGTCCCGCATAATTCTTAGTGTTTAGTGATTTTTGTAATTGTTTTATTTGAAGTTTCGTCAAACATATTGATGTCACATGCTTTGTCTTTATTCTCACTGATTTAGCCTTTCGTTGTTTCAGTTCTGCTCTGTTGTCTATCTATTCAGTTGTCTAATTCTGTAATTTTATTATTAATTTTATGAAATTCTAATTCTTACTGTTCTGTGCTTTCTTGCAGCCTGTTCAATTCCTCATTATGCTCTGCTGCATTTTTCTTCATTTCCATCTGAATATTACTCTTTTTTTTATTGTACCTTTGATAATACCAGGCACTCACTGAATACTCTACAGTGCAGTTCTACTCTGGCCTCTAGGGTCGCCATGAGTTGGATCCGACTCAGAGGCTCTTGGCTCAGCTGGCTTGATAATTCCAGGAAAATTTCTTGATTCTGTATTTTGGGAGCTTTCTGAAGCCATCATGGTATGCCTCTAAGTAATTTGATACGGACTGTTGTATCCGAGCCATGAATAAGTTGTTGAATATGTTTAGCTTATATTTGCTTACTGTCTTCTATCTTCTTATTTTGTTTTGTTCTGAAATACACAAATAGGCTGGTGATATGTACTAGTTTGGATATTGGTATCTTTGAAGTTCCAACATCCCGTCAGCAGGTGGCTAGAGCTGTTACTAGACACGAGCGCCCAGGAGTCCATTCACTTTTATTGCATGAATTCGGCTGCAGTGGTCCAGGTAGTCAGCCACCAAGTGTGTGATCCAGGCACTCCCCTACTCTGCTAGATGGGCAGAGGTGATTGGTGTAGGCACAGGGATCTGGCTGCAGGCACTGAGAAAGGCGGGGAGCTAAAAGCTGTCTCTGGGTGTCTGTGAGGGTGGTCCCCTTATGTCTGATTCTAGGTAAAGGCACTGTTTCTGCTCTGAATTTCTGGCTCAGGTAAGTTCGCGGATTCCCCCTCTACCCCCACTTTTCTCCAGTTTGTTAAATAGGTCCCTCTTAGAATCTAGGAGAATGGCTCAGGGAGTCCTACTCTGGCTTAGTGGCATCAGACTCCAGAGCTCCATGTATTGGGGTGGTGAGGAATAGTGCTAGGAGACAGAAGAGTGGTTTATCCCAAAGGAAAGATTTAGATACATGTGTGATAGGTAGATGAAAGTCACTGAACTTTTGATAGTAAAGCACTGCTTCTCACAGGCTCTGGAGACTTGAGTGCACATTCGAGTGCTCTTTGCCACTGAGGAAGGTATGCTCCAAATGCCACTGCTAAGGTCACTGCACTGCCCACAGCTGATTCCCAGTAGGTCAGGTCTGGCTGGTCTTGAGTGCTTCTGGACCTACTCTCCTTTCCTCAGTACAAATTCTTAACTTTCCCTTGATATTCAGAGCTGCTAGGACGCCATATGTAACAGATTCATTTGTTCTTTGGGGTTCTTGTTATTAGGGAGATCACAAAATGCATCTGACTACTTCATGATGGCCCTACCTGTCTTTATTCTTGAGAACCCCTTTAATAGAAAAAGCTTTGTTCAAAAGATGAGCTTCTAAATTCCTGAGTGTCTGGTTAAAATTCATTTGAGGCATTCAAAAGTAGGGGATACGCTTTCCTGCTAGTGAAGAAGTCTTCTGTAATGAGAGGGAGAACCAGCTGTCCTGGAGTGAGAATTCTTGGCTAGCGAAGTCATTTCATCATCCACAAGGGTCATGAACATGGACAGGTCATCCATATATAAATAGGCTTCCTCCTGAGAGAACCTGGTTTCATACAAGCCAGGGTACTGTCAACCAGATCCATATGTGACCTATGTAGCCTTGGTACCACTTTATGACCTCAGTGGAAGGACTCCCATGAGAGTCTATCTGGTCGGGCGACAAGACTGCATTGTCTGAAAGCTATACAGCCAGACATTGGTGTCACCTCCTGAGTTATCTAGAGCCAAGATCACTGTAAGAGGTCAATACTGGAGATACTGCATATGGCTGAACATGTCACAGCCTAAGTCCACAGCCAGCCTGATCCTTCCTCAGCTTTCTTCACTAAGGGTGTCTCTTTTAGGGGAGACCCTTATTCCATGAGTGGAGCTGAGCACAGAGCCAGCTCAGGAGAAGGATGAGGCCAACATTCTACATCGGACCCACAGAAGCAGCTACAGATGACCAGTGTCTTTTGGTGCCCTGCTTAGCTGACTCTTTACCTCAGTAACGCTGCAGGATAGGATCACAGCAGTGACAGTAAGGGTGGCTCTCAAGAAGCCACTGACAATTGTGGTCTTGCTTTCCGCAGTCTGCCTCAGGGACACCACTGAACTCATGACCTGCTGGCCTCCTAGCCAGCCCCTTGTCATCAGTCATCATGTTTACCCTGCTCAGAATTTCCCCAGACAGTGCTTCCCTGCTGCTGTTCAGTGCTGACGGTTAGATCAGGAGGCCGTGCTCACCACCTTAGAGACCCAAGCCACTTATGCTCTCCCCACCCCACTCTCAGCAGGACAATTTCTGTTTTCCATTTGGGACAATAAAATATCAAATGTATTTGACTGCCTGATATAAAATATTAGTATTATGGTTTTTGACATTTCAAATGTTACCACCATTAATTCTAACTCTCCCAAGGTGGAATGACACTGTCTCTACATAAGGAGAAGCATCCTTCCCGGTTAACTGATGATATTTCTTCCAGCAATTCAGACTTTGAAATGCAGACTTCAGTGTAGCTTTCCCCCACATTGTCTATACATGTTTCCTCAGAGACTTCTGTCCACCCCTGTTAATACCACAGTTCACTTTCATTCTCCTGTCCCCCTCAAGACCAAGGCCCCTCACTGTCATTCCTGAGCTCATCTCTTACAGCACCCTCTTCCTACCCTGTGCTTCCTCACTGCCACTGGCTCCAGTTTGGTTGCTCTCTCCAAGGCTTCCTCTTGGCTTTGAAACAAGTTTGCCTATGAAATTGTAACATTACTCATTTGTATATCTTTTGACATCCTAACAACACTTTCTAAGCATTGGAAGGGAAGCAAGACCATAGCATATGAGGGACCTGCTATTTTTATTTAGAAGACTCCTTATAACTTTTTCACTTACAGGTTTTTTGAAATTTTCATGGAAAAGTTTCACAAGTTCTAATCTCTACATCTTCAAAAAAAAAAGAACTATTGCACCTTGTATTTGAGATGTGGGTTTAGAAACCAATGGGGTTCCCAGGAAGCTAGAATTTACCACTAGCAAGTAGGAGTATATGGAGAAGGCAGCAAGCATAAGACAACCTGTATGTGCCCCATACTCTGCACAAGAAACACAAACAGGAAAAGTATCTATGTCTACCACGAGACCCTCTAACCTAGGAAAAGCAGAGCATGTCTCTACCCTGACACATTAACAGGTGAAAAACCGATACACTGTGACTAATGCAATCATATTGCTACATCCACATGACCTATGTGTGTTCTGGAACTGAGAGAGCTGAGAGAGAGGCAGTGAGGCTCATGCTCCAGAGAGATGACCACAGGGAGAGCAGATCTCTGAGTCTCTAAGGTGCACTCACGTTGCTGCATTTTCAAGACTTTGACCACACGACATGAGCTCATTGAATATTCCCTCTTTTTGTCTTTCTGTACAAGTCGGTGGATGAGTGTCAAGGAGTGAGACAGTCTCTAGAAGGAAAATGGGTGAACGTCAGAAGCTCGGTCACAGGTGAGAAACTTTGAGTTCTACCCCAGACAGCTTCCTCAATAGTAAAATGTTGTCCCAAAAGAGAAAAATCACCAAGGGAAAGTCAGAGCAAGGATACTGGTCAGGTTTTTCTCTCTTGATGCCAATAACAACCTTGAAATGCCATGGCTCTGAGTCCATTTCCAAAAGAAGTACCTGTCTTCACTCATCATTGGGCCAAAGTAATTTGATCTCACCAGCAACCACATACTGCATCTAACAACTATGTTCCTGAGCTCATCCTACAAAAACTGATACCCACCTCCTTGCTGCACGTCATTGTGTTCACGTTCGGAGTACTGCCCCTGGGGAAGCTAGGCACAGATGCCAGCTCCTAGTCTACCATCTACCCTTCAAAGCAATTTTGGAACTTGTTTCCTCGAATGGCTGTCAGAGCTGTAGTCGTGTTATCCTCGATGTCCTGAATGTCATCAAAATGTCTTCCTTTCACTCTTTCCTTTATTTTTGGGTTAAGAAAAAAGTCCCTGGGGGCCAGAACAAGTGAGTAAGGAGCGTGTTCCCAAACCCTTATTTGATTACTGGCTAAAAATTCTCTCACAGACAACTCTGCAGTTAAGTTTGTGAACTTACCACCATGCCACTGTGAATGATGGCCATTCCAGAAAGAGTTCCAAAATTGTTTTGAAGGTGGACTAGGCACTGGTGTCGGTGCATAGCTTCCCAAGGGGAGTACTTCAAAGTTGACCATAGTGATATTTAGCAAAGAGGTAAGTAGCACTTCGAACAATTAAATTAGCGGTCTTAATTGTTGTGCTTTTGTATACACACACACATAGCAAACCATCCACCCATGTGCTACTATGAAGATAGATGGGGCCTGTCAACCTGAAGAGGGGAGATCATCTTCTTCACCTTCCCCTACAGCTTACTCCTAGATGAGGAACATGAGACAAGATCATACCAAAAAAAGTGACATCAGCCCTCTCCCTATGCTGTTTGCATTCTGTGTCAAAGTGATCCCCCTCACCCCACCCTACATTCTCTCAGTACCTTCTCCTCAATCCTGAGAAGGCTCCACCCGAACACCAGCTATACCAGAACGAAGTAGGGTGAGCCTTATCCTGAGGAATGTCATCATCATAGAAAAAGGCCTACAGGTGAGGCAAGGAATTAACTCAATGGGAAGCTTCAGTTTCCTGTGCCACAGGCAGCTCCCACAGCTGACCAGATGTCAAAGAGCCTGCAGCATGTCCGGAGTCCTCCCAGCACTCCAGGGTGAGTCTGGGAAGATCTAAGGAGCACCTGGATGATGAGCTCACAGGGCAAGAACTTGATGTACATTTGTGCCAAGGATGCAGAAGTGGGCAAGGAGTTTCACCTGGAAACTCACAGGAGGAGCAAGCTTATGAAAATGACCCCCAGAAAAACCATGTTTGAGAGACACACAGGGTCACCAGTTACAACACAGGGTTACCAGGAAAAAGGAAGCAAAATCCTTAGGTAACCGCAGCCAAGACAAGTCAGTCAAGCTCACGAGGAGATACGCAAGAAAAGGAAAGACTGCAAGGCACTGCACGTGAGGAAGCAGAAAGAAAACCTTGGAAACACAGTAGGAGCAGATTTAGGATGCAGAGGACTGTCCCGGTTCACAGAGGACAAACATCAGAAGTTGCAGGCAGAGCTCGTGGGGACACCCTGAGGGCAAAGGAATGCTGCATTTGCCCTCTCTGTGCCCAGCAGGGACATGGTGAAAGGAGTCAGGCTTACAAAGAAAATGAGAGGCTCTCAATCAGAACTACCAGTTACACATGAAAACAGCAAATTTCAGTCAAACAGGCCAAGAAAGATTTTAGATACTGGATTTAACAGAAAAAAAAATATGGAATAACAATGATTGTTTCATTTAACTCTACACAGAAGACAACCTTGAAAATACTTGATAGGAACAGAAAATAATTTTTTAAAAAGGATATTCCAAAACAAATTATGATGCTGAAAAAGATTACTGATTTTTTTTAATAAGCCCTAACTTGAGAGACTTAACAGCATATCAGACAACAACAAAAAGTGAAGCGAGCTGAAAGCTAAACCTGAAGAAATTACCAAGTAGAGAGAGACAAAGAAATGCACAATGTGAAGGAATGTGATACAGAACAGATTTTTTTCCACTGATGATAAATTTAATCAAGTCCTAGAAAGAAATGAGGCAGAACTGGAGAAAGGTGATATTTGAAGTTGTGTTACTGAGAATTTACCAGTAAATGCTGAAAGCATTATTGATAAATAAAACAGTCTAGTGAATCCAAGAATAGAAATAGAGTTCTAGACACATTATAATAAAATTCCACAACACCTGAGACAATTTTTTTAATATTAGGTGATATAGCACAGATTTCATTCTAAGCAGTTACTGATTAGTTAACTTTATACAAATGGAATCCATCATGACTGTAATATTTTAAATATGCTGAGGGAAAGTCAGTATTGAGTTCTACACTTAGGTAAAGGGGCCTTTAACAATGAAGATAACAAAGAAAAAGGCATTTCTATCTATGAGGAAGTAATGCTAGAAATATATATATCTGCCATAGTAGGGTGTCCCAACAAGGGAACAATTAAAGTGCCCATCATAGGGGTCTGGAAAAGGAAACTGTGATGCATTCATACAATGACAGATGGTGACATGCAACAGGGTGGAGCTACAGCTCAAGACATCAATGTGGATAAGTGCCGGTAACAGACTGTCACGTGTAACAAAATAAGAAAGTTTCACAAAAACACAAATATGCTGATCTCATCTGTTTAAATTTCATCTGTGACCCCCCAAACGGTCATGAAGGGGAGGGTATGTGACCCACCAAGGTGTGTATAGGAAAGAAAATGCAAACCCCAAGTGGCAGTGGAGGAGAAGGGACACGACCCTCTGAGTGGTAGTCAGGGGAAGGAGATGTGGTTACAGGAGCGAGAATAGAGAGAAGGAATGTGACCACCAGGTGAGACTAACTGTGGAGAGAAGCTTGTACAAAGGGGACCAAATGTAAGAGTGGCCTTGCTCAGGTGGAGGACTACCTACTCTGACCCAGGAGAAAGAAGCGGTCTGGGACTAAGGCGGGACGTGTTTTAAGACGCTAGCCCCTGTTTGCCTGGATAGATGGACGGGAACGATCCTCATTCCCTAACGTTAGTATGACACCCAGAGCCTAGTCGTAGTCTTCATCACACAGCCAGTGGACTCCACTGCCATGGAGTCTGGTCTGGTCTTCAGTGGTGTCTTAGGACTGGGGTCCCACTTTTGCCATCTTCCTTGAAGCCTCTCATAGTGATATTTTCTCTGCTCTGCAGGAGTGGAGTCCTCAACACTATCTGAGTCTTTCAACTCAAGGGCCTTCACCTCCGTGGAGATACCACTCAGAAAACCAGGCCATGAGTGGTTCACGTCCCTGTACTCATTAAATGCAAGCATCTGCTCATTATCCTCCAAGAATCTCCCAATTATCCCCCAGAGAAGAACGGAGTTCCATAGGGAAGTGTTTTCTGCCACCAGTGGCAGCAGTGCCAGCCATCAGCTGGAAGAGGAGCAGGGCATCCACAAGACAGATTCCCTCCCGCAGGACCAGCTGCCAAAAGGCACTGAGGAGGAGGCTCTGTGCAGGGCCACAGTCTGCAGCCCCGTGGCCAAAGGCCCCTTGGAAGTTCAGAAACAGATAAGCAAGGGCCTGTGCCCTGTCCTCAGTCCAGAGCCCAGCAGTCCCTCAGAGGAGGCCCTCAAGCCAAGAGCCAGCACAGTGCTGCGGCTTCACGTTACCCCCATGGACACTACTTCTGAGACCTCAGATAGAGATCTGCCAAGTGTGTGAAAACAAAAGCAGGCACAAAGAGCTCTTGGTTACTTTGGCTGTCCTCTCCTCTCCTCGCAGAGACGTATCTGTGGTGCTAAGGCCAATACCAAGGAGAGCGTGGCGGGCACTGTGACACTGGCAAGCATTTCTAGCCTGGCACCACCCTCTTTGTAAATGAAGAGTTGACATAGAAAACCTGTGTTCCCACAGCTGAGGGTCCCCTGCCTGTACTAGGAGAGATACCTCACACACCACTCCGCAGAGCACAGACCTGTCCTCTCTTCCTAAGACACTCCACGAGCTGCTGCTGTCCTGCCTGAGGCTGGGAAGTCTTCCAGTTCAACACCAACTGAGTCACCCTCAGCCTTTGTGTCTTCTCCACATTGTCAGCTGTATCTCCATTGTTCCTCCCAGAAGCTGCTGGTTCCTAAGCTGCTGCAGGTAAACGGAGACCCCAGGATTGAGGCTGGTCTGTGATGGGTTGTGCTTCAAGCAAGGACTCTTCTTTGCTGACAGATGTGTCTCTCTTTTCTCCTGTCTCATCCAGCAGAAAGAAGTCCCTGTAGTCCCTGCCACCTGGCGGCGGCCCTAGTCTGTACTCCAGCTATACACTGTCCACTGAATGAACTCATCCAAGCCAATGGGAAGCCCATGGCTGTCAGGTCCTGTGCCTGGACCCAGGGCAAGTGTCAGATGGAGGGTCCAAGGCTCACTCCAACGTTCTCAATTGCTTGTCTGACTGCACTTGGAGAGAGAACACAAAGATGCTGCTTAAACCTGGACAGAGTTGGGTGGGGAGTAGAGGAAAAGTACAGCGAGGGACAGAAACTTCTCTTAACTGTGGGGCACACCTGTGAGAGAGAAACAGATAGAGCTTGGAAAGGGAGATTCAACTAACCCTAGCTCACGGCAGGCATGATGTGTGCAGATGTCTGCAGCTGCTTAGATGGACCACAGTGTCAAGTTACAATGGTAGTTATGTGATAACACGGCAGGGGAAACTCTCAGCAATCATAGAAACTGGTGGTTAGGGGTGTTGGCTCTTTCTGTACAAACATTTCACCATTTCTGTATGTATCAAATATTTAAAAAATATTGGGGGAGGTGTCAGGTGTGTAGGAAACAGACATGAATAAAGATGTGTTTGTGTTTATATGTGTGAATAGGTTTGTGAGTGTGTGTATCTTTGGGAATGTGCATATTTGAGTGTATGAATGTATGTTTATGTGAATTGTACGTATGTGAGTGTGTGCACACATTTATTAGTATGAATGTGGAGGTCACCTCTGTTTGGTGTGTTGATGTGTTTGTGTGAGTGTGAGTGTATGTTTGTGTGCATGTACTTGTATATGACCAAGGATAAAACAATGGAAGAGTGAGTGTTTGTAGGAAGCACACATGGTCAAAGGTGGATGGAGGAGGAAAGCTGACCACGAGGCAAGTCAGTAGTCAAGTCGGCAACACAGGCTTTGTGGGTGGGACTTAGTAGCTCATTCAAGTTGAACAAGAAAGAGACTCCTAGGGCAGGCCTCCAACCCTGATATGGTTCAGGTAAGACAGAGGAGCAAGCAGGTGAGTATGGGAACCTCAGAGAAAGGAGAGAGAATGGGTCTGCCATAGGTTAAGGGACCCCAGGCCCCCAGAACCCTCAGAGGCTCCCTTCTGGGTGACTTCTGTGGAGAAGGATCTGCATGACTAGACACCACTGCCATCTTCAGCCACAGGCCTGATGGGGCCTCTCTAGCAGCAGGGACATGGAAGGACACACCGAAGGTGCACATGATCCTCAACAACTCCATTAGGTGAGACTCATTATGATGAGGCACCCTCCGACCCTGTCCAAACACCTCAGTTATCACTAAAACCCAATGACAGTAGCTAATTTGTATCTCCCATCCAGACTTCAAGCCTCTCTAAATCGTAGGCTCTATCTACAATCTGAGTCTGGTCTCGCCAGGTTCATCTGACCAATGATGGAGCAGCGAGTGTGCCCGTGAGAAGCACCTGAGTCAAAGGTGGAAGGTGGAGGACCACTGCAGCAGAGACAAGGTGAGGTCCGGTCCACATTTCTGGATGATTCCAGAGCCTCCACTCCCAGCAGAGTGATTAGAAAACAACTGGTTCCTTTCACTGTGTTTGGGTTTTGACAACAGATGACCTGGATTCCAGGCCAGATGGAGACATTTACACCTTCTGTAACTTTACCTCAAGTGCATGTCTCAAATCTCTCTGGGCTTCACTTTGGCCTTGATGAGTTCTCTGGATGGATGCTGTTGTTAGAAGACAGACTTGGACCACTGGCAGGCACCAGGGCCCCTTTGGGCTTCCTTCTGCTGATGAGTCAGGTGTGTGTTTGAGTATGTACATACATGCACAGGTTTGTGCATGTATGAGTGTGTATGTGTCTATGTGTGAGACTGTATCTGCATGTACCAATATGAACATGTGTGAGACAGTTGTGTGGGGGCATGTGCATGTGTGAGTGTGTATGTGTGATGAATGGGTTGAATATGAGTTTGTCATATGTGAGAGCATGCACCTGTGTGACCACAAATGTGACTGAGGGTGCATAAGTGTGTCAGTGTGATTGTGTGTGTGCGTGCATGTATATGAGTCAGTGAGTGTGTGAGAATACATCTTAATGTTTGTACACATCTATTACCAACTGTAAGAGTGTGTGTGTGTGTATGTGAAAACCAGCAAGTATATCCATATCCATGTCTGTTAATGTGCTTTTGACTGTGTGGATACACCTTGTGTGTGCTTTTATGAGTCTGTGTGTGCATGTGTACACATGTCAGTGTTTGATACAACATGTACTGCCTATTAGTGTCTGAGTGGGTGTGGGTGTGGAAGTGGGTGTGCATGCCCACGGAAGTATGGTATGTAATTCTTGTGTCTACTCTTCAACCAATCTAGCCAAGGGATTGACTCCTTATAAGTGTACCCTCTTCTACAGTCATTCCAGATGACAGCTCAGTTGGTTTGCAGGCAGGGTTTTTGAATTTACCAGTTTCTGAAAGTTTGGGGAACACCGTCTAGCTGTGGTAAGGGTTTCATCTTATCACGGTGTCTGTGGTCATCAAAGAGAGAGCTCTTTGTAATCACTGAGAAAAGGGAAATGAATTGACACTACTTTGGTGACAATGACACAAGCAACATCTTTTCCTTGACTGCACTTCTATTGAAAACTCACAGACACATTTGGTGGAGGCTCTCTAACATGAGTCCAGCTGACTGATCCAGACTCTGGCACTACAACTTTGCCTCATGCTAAGCCGTGAAGAAGAGGCCATAGTTTTTCCTTGCTGCCATTAGGACCAAAGAAACCTTGCATCTCATTTGCCTGGTACCATGCCAGCTGACACCAACCTGACCCCAATATGTCTTGGTTTAGATTGTGAATCATAGTTACCCCACATTTAGTCTGAATAAGAAAGCTGTGGCTCATTCTGTATCGAGGCCCTTCCCAGAATCATCATGGAATATAGAACAACTCTAACAAAAATACACTTAGTTCACTAATAGTTTTGAAAAGAACTTCATCTGAAAATATGTGGTACTTTACTGAACAAAACCTTTCATCACAGAGAGCACCAACTTTGTCTCTGCAAATTCCTGAACCAGTTGTCTTTGCTCCTAAGATGCTCCATTTCTACAGATAGCTCTGTTCAAAAAATCCCCATAAAGTTTCTAGAAGTTACACCGGAAGAGATTTGAGCAGGGGAAGAAGGTTCTGAAAAGTGATAAGTTGTTAAGTGAGCTCCTTGTGTAAAGAGAGTGAGACCCAGCTGTCTCTGCAGGAAAACCCATGGCTTGGCGTACTCAGCGGAATCACTGCATCATCCGCAAGGGTCATGTACACAACTCAAGTGGATGGGTCTTCCATGTAGAAATGGACATGGTCCTGATGGCCCCTGACTACATCCAAACTAGAGTGCTGTCAGTCAGGTTTGGGTGTGACCAATGTGGCCTCAAACTGTTTTATGATCAAAGTGGAAGAAAGACTTCCATGAAAGTCTCTCAGGTCAGGGGAACAAAACCCCATGTCTGAAAGGCACAAGTCCAGACAAGTGGTGTCACCTCCTGAGTCATCCAGAACCAAGACCGATGTGAGAGGTCAGAACTGGAGACACTGGGTTTGGCTGGGAAAACCACAGCCTAAGCCCGCAGTCAGCCTCAGTCTACCTCCTGCTTTCTACCACCCGCGTGGCTCTGTGTAAGGAACCACATTTATCCACTAGTAGAACTGAGCCAGAAGCCAGGTTACATAGTGGCTGAAGACAGCGCTCTACTCCAGGTCCACAGGTGGCAGCCATGACTGACACACTGTGCATTAGCTCCCCTCCTGACTGGCTCTTCCCTACAGTGGGGCTGCAGTCACAGCAATGATGGTTCCAAAGAAGCAAGTGACATTTGTTATCATGCTGACGATGCTCTTGGCTGAGGTATAAAGTTACGCTCAGTGGGAGCATAGTCAGAGCTCCTTCTGCACAACTTGAACCTGAACAACAACAAGCCAGAACCGTGTGGTGCTCAAAGATCATACCCAGTTTCAAGACGGTTAGATAACCACTAGAAAAAGAACCCAAATGGCTAATACTGATTACTCCGTGTACATCATGTCTTTCCAATTAGAGCATGAACATACATTCAACTGAAAAAAGAAAAATCATTGCAATTGACTTGATTCTGACTCATAGCAATCCTACAGGACACAGTAGAACTGCCCCATAGAGTTTCCACGGAGTATCTGGTAGACCCAAACTGTCAACCATTGGATTAGCAGCCATAGCAGTTAACCACTATGCCATACGGGTTTCCAACCACATATTAACACATAGAATATAGCATTTTCTGCCTACAGAAGTGCAAGCATACACATATATACAGAGAGGCATGGACACGGTTGAGAACCATCCAGCCACATGTTATCCTTCATACAGAGTGGGCCTAATCACCTAGGGAAAGGGGGACATGTCTTTCATTCTCCCCCTATAACCTCTCTCACCAGAGAAACTCCAGACAGCATTGTGCCCCCCAAAGAGACCTCAGTATTCTCCCAAGCTTTTTGTTTCCTGAGGGAAAATGAGTTCCTCTCCTCCCATCCCATTGTCACTCGATACTTTCTTTTCAGTCTTTCAGAGAAGGCCTCTCCCCAAAGTTGGCTGCATGGGAATAAGGTGAGAGGCTTCCTCCCCATAGGACAAGCCCTCTAGATGGGTCCCAAAATCAAGACCCTGGTAAGCTCAGGGTTTCTGTGTCCCAGGTAGCTCTCCCAGCAGGTTGAATGGCTCAAATCCGGGCACAGACAGGGCCTCCTCCTGACACTGCAGCTTGAGTATCTGACAAGATCTGGTCAGCACCTGGAGGATGAGAGAGCAGGCCAGGGCTTGATACCTCAGAAGTGGATATGAAACATCACTGTGGAAGCAAAGAGGAGGGGCATGCCTGTGAGAATGATCCCCAGGGAAACTTTTTGAGATGCACAACACCAGGTCTCCGGGAAATGGAAACGAGTATCCTTCAGTGGAAAGCAGGCCAGGCCTATATGAGAAGTCAAACCAGCCAAGACTATGAAAAGTTGTGGAAGGTGTGGAAGATTTTAAGACACTTCACTTGAGGCAGCTAACTGAAAATTTTGGGAACACAGGAGGGGAAGACAGTTAATGCAGAAGGACATCTCAGTTGATGGAGGACAAACTTGTGGAGCTGAGTTTGAATTCTCGAGGGCTAAAGACAGCACTGGAGTCCTGTGATCGCTGTTCCACATTCCCTGTGTGCACAAGTGAAGCAGTGAAAACAGCAAAGTCTGCAAGGAGAATGAGCAGCTCGAAAATGACTAAATACACGAGGAAATAAACTATAAGTAGTCCCTGACTTACAATTGGTTTTTGTTCTTAGGATTTCATTATGAGTCAGTTCTGACAGAGGGAAAATACATCATTTTTTCTTTGTTATTATTCTTGCCTTCTATTATCAGTATCTTTATAAATCTGATGTTTATTGGTATTTGGGGAATGTAAACATCAAACATAAACTTACAAATGTATTTTAAAACATGCATAAAAATATACAAATCATGAAAAATTTACTCTGACAGTGAGGAAGAATTGGACAGCATTGTCATTCTGTCGATTGTGGAAGGTACTATCGGGTCATCTGGACTATACACTGTACCTGGGAATGGAGATGGCATTTCTAATTAGAATATTAGTCAAAGTTGCCTGTATGTTCCTTTCCTTGTTTGCTTCATACATTTTGTGTAACATCGCAATGCTTCTGGAATCTGCCTAGTCACTTGAGCAAAGTGATCAGCGTTTGGTCCATATTTGCAGAAACTGATGCCCCTCGTTAGTTTAGAAAAACTCCAGCTGATCCTTGCACTAAAATTTTTTGAAAACTTGTCCCTTTTTCTCATTATTTCTTCCTTCTTTAGCATTTCTTTCCTCTTCCAAATCCATTTCATTGTCATTGGTCAATTCCCATTCTTTCTAATCTATAAGCTATCTCACATTGGCAATATTAAGTTTTAAATTCAGCACTCTTGCCACATGGACAATTTATCCATTAATCTCTTCCCTCATATTTTACTACTCAAATGTTTGGAGCATGTTCACAAAGTTCAGAAACTTTTTCATATTCCCTGTATTCATTTTCCATTAACTTCCTCCCAGGAAGATTCAGCATTCCTGACAAAGGTACCTGCCAAAGGTAGTAAGTGTGGTTAGTCGTAACTCCGAAAATCATAAGTCAGAAAGTACCTGTGTGGCAAAACATGCACAAAGACTTCAGATATTGGATTTAACAGAGCAAAACATTGTTTAAACCAATAAAACCCAATGTAAAAAATAACTTAGAAGAGCAACAAAGTCTTAAGAAAAGGAAATGACCAAGAGATTTTTAAAAGAACAAACTATTTATAACAATCAAAACTGTCAGTGAAATAAAAAAAAAATCATGATTACTTGGTAACAACAGATTAGCCATAGCCGAAGAGAAAATTACTATACTGGAAACTAGAATGACATTACTCAGCTGACTACAGACAGACAAAGAAATGCAAACCATGAAAGGAGGTAAATGAGGATCGAATTTGAAATCTGTGATGATCCCAATAAGAGTCTGCCCCCAAAGGGACAGTGACAGGACTAGGCAATGCTGAAGTGATGTTGTTGAGAATGTTCCAGCACTGAGAAGACAGACTCACGTCTTTGAAAGTCTCGTGAATCCAAAAAGAGTAAGCAAAATTCTAGAGACATCACCATTAAGCTGATGAACACCTGAGACAAAGCACTTCACTTTAAAATCCAGTTTTAAAAAAGAAAGATTCCTTTCCAAGACATTACTGAATAGTTAGCTTCATATTAATGGAAGCCAGTCCACAATGGAATCAGACCATTGTATCTTGAGTCCCAGAAGGAATTACCTCCTGGCCGGTCTTTGGCTTCTGTCTGAGTCTTGAGAATGAAGCTTATATCTGGGGAGAGAGTTTCCCACCCTCAGCCAAGCAGGTAGTCAGCAGGACACAGGGATTTATGACCACAGGAAGGGGAAGGAAGGACTGTCACCTGTCCTCACCGCCATCCCAGTGCTTGCATGGGGCTGAGCAGGCAGGGAGCTCTGATCTGCAGCCTGGACAGACATGTAGGTCCCAGCATGGCCTTCCACATCAGAATTGGCCCCTCAAGTCCAGGATGACCTCAGTCAGAGGCCAAGTTTCCTTCATACATCCACGGGTAACTGGTGGGCTTTCTTCTGCCATCTGAAAGTTCTTGTAGATGCTATTACTGTCAGTACAGCGGGAATGAACTTTCCGTTCAAGGAGTCTTTGACATGTCCAAGCTCTCGCACTTCACTGAGAAATGCAGCATCACAGTGTGTCTCGCACACCTTGGCCTTCCGGGTACAGACACTCTGTCTACATTCTTCAGACTTTCACATTTGAAACCTTATTGCCCCCATTGTCCACATTTAGAAGGTGAGGCTCAGAGAGGTTGAGGGCTGGCATGCAAGGTCATAGATTTTTTCATGCAGCTCAGATGAGGCATTTGCACTTGAATGAGGAACAACAGCCTTGACAAAGTGGTGTCTCTCTCAGTGTGTTCCTGTGCAAGACAGGTTCCTCTGTCCCTCATAGAGCTCACAGGGAGGGAGCAGGCTGTCTTTCCTGGGCTTCTGGAACAACCCTGTGCCTCCATGGAGACAAGATGCAGGGAATCATGAGAAGTAGCCTTGACGTGGTCTGAGGTCTCAAGATGCCATGGGAGTCTATGGGGGTGAGTGTTCTGGGGTCAACACAGCTGATCTCAGGTGAAGGGGGCCCAACTTCCAGCTCCTAGAATCACAGGGCAGCTTTACCTCTGTTGGAGGCACTGGGCTATCTGTAGCCCTCATGCTATGGATTTAGGGTGGCCCTCTAGTCGCTCTAGGAATTCACCGATACTTTTCTGCCCAGAGCTGTCCTAGATTCTCCTCCAGGATGCTCACTCTGCCCCCACTGAATCTGTTCAGCAAGAACTCAGAGCTGGCTGTGTTCTCAGAGACCAGGCCCAGGGAGGACTGCAATTGGAAGAGGGAGGGGCCAGAAGCAGATCACACCTCCTGGCTTGCATAAGCCCGGCTGGTGGGACCCTGCTTGACCCCACTAGGCCCTCAAGTGCAGGAGACCGATGCTCCTTAACAACGCTTTCTTTCAGGGGTGTGAGAACCAAACGCTGCAGGGCCTGAAACAAACAGGCCCTGCACAGCAGGTCTCAACCACTGCAAGTGGGTGAACAACTTCTTGGGCAACAGGAGCTATTGGTGAGGCTGGCTGCAGATGAAGGGCAGGGGCTTGAGGACTCCATCCTTCACAAGGTAGGAGCTCAGTTCCACACCTAGAGGCCACCTTTGGAGGTCCTGAAACCTGCCTTGAGAGGAGTGACTCTTGGACATGCTCAGTTAGCTGCTTAGTACAGCAGCATTGTGTTCAGACCACGCAAGCACAGGAACTCCCCTTACTCCTGCCTGGAAATCCTAGTTACATGTCCTTTCTGCAGGGAGCACAGACAGGACAGGAGCTAAAGGGCTGCTAAGCTAACTGTCATAGAGTGCTTGCTTGTGTCCAACTGAGAGAGGAAACCTTGATGAATTATAGCCTTTCCTAAAATACCAGAAGTCTGAGGGCTTTGAATCTGAAGAGTTATCACCTTATTAAAAGTACCAGGAACCTGGAAGCCTGGCACGAGAAAAACCCTCACACCAGTGTTTCCTGTGAGCAGTTCAACCCCCAGAGAAAGGAAGGCCCCCTTTTCACAACTTAAGAATTTGCTTATCCTCAGGAACGGGTGATTACCAAGGACCAAAACGACATGGGGGAAAGAGAACCCACAGGACAGAGAGACCTACATGAGTGGGTAACCACCTCGACGTGTGACTGGAAGAACTGGATGGTGCCCAGCCACCACCAGTGATAGTCGTGATGGCGCTCACAAAGTTGAGTCTCACTGGCAACATAAGAATAAAAAGGGGTGCACCCTGAGATCTCCACTAAAAGATCACAGTTGATGGTCCAGGGGCCTCAGGGTTCCCCCGGTAGCATGGCCCCTGGCCCTGATGCTGCCCCTGTCCATAAAGCGTAACGGAGGCCAACTCTTTGAACAGGAATGGATTGGACTCGGGGACACAGAGTGACCATATCATGTGTGCACTTCACGGTTCTATGCATCTACAGGATGTCGTCCTGCTGACCTCTTACTGGTGGACAGGGAGTGGGTGGAGAGGAGGAGATAGGAGATTGTGGCGAGGATAGAACATGAAAGAAGAATGTGCTGTCACCGGCAGGGACAGCAGTGGGAGCCGCATACAGGTGGGCATGCAAATTTATATGGGAATGTATATTTTCATTGAATCATAACAAAAAAAATTGCTTATCTTTATCTTTGTAACCATGTTAACACCAGTTAGAAGCTAGAAGGATAATTTGTAAAACTACTAATACCAATAGGAATGCTGTATGAAAACTTCTTGGTTTGAACTTTCTGTAAAGCATGTATAAACTCTGGAATTTAGTGGGACAGGGAACGTCATTTTGGGACTCAGTCTACTGCGTTCCACTGGCTGATAAAGGCCTTTCCTCTAGCAATTAATGGTGTTCAGAGAGATCCTCGTTCCCCGGAGCTTTGTTTAATGATTATTTGGTAAACTCCTGTATTTTGGGCAACACAATGAGGCTAGAAGGCCCTACAGCGGCAGTTCAAGGGTTACATGTTTAATCAGTTAAAGAAGGCAATTGTAGAGCGCAGACCATGCTGAGAAAGCGGCCATGGGGCAGAGAGACGTGGCCATTCATTGGCGATTGCCCAGGCTGTGAGGGGAAGAGAAATTCAGCCCATGGACAGAAGGCAATTCTTCCCTGAGAAAGAAGCCTGACTCTTGGTCTAAAGGACTGCCGTATCTGGGCTCAGTTTGTGAATTCCCTCTGGGCAACAAAGAAGGGCTGTACAGCTCTCTAACAGTTGGTCAACTTCTCTATTCCCTTAGCCCATGCTCCAGAGATAAAACTGTAGCCCCCTGAGGACCATGTATCATGAAATGTTCCATGGAAACTAGATTCTGTTTCCGCAGGGTGAGTTCCGGTTGTCTCACAGCTCTCATCTCTGTTTCTCTCGCTCAGGTCATCTAATCACCTAGTGCTGCTTTAACAGAAATACCACAAGTAGATGACTTTAAAAAAAGATATTTTCTTTTGTCACAATTAGTAGGCTAAACATCCAAATTTAGGATGTCTGCCCCAAACGGAAGGGTTTCCCTGCTGGCTCTGGAGGCAGGGCCTTATCTTCAATTTGCCCTGGACTGGAATGGAAGCTTCTGAGGCAGAGGGACTCCAGTCCTTTCCAAAGAATGCACTCAATTCTCAGCCCCGCTTTCTGTCTTGACAGTATGAGGATCCATAATTGCTCAGCTAGCTTCTTTATAGCTCAAGGCACAAAACAATCTTACACATTGCGTTCTGCTCCACCAACACAACTGTGACCCATTCACTCTTGTTAACATCATAGAGGTAGGATTTACCACATGGAGAAACATCATACAATACCAGGAATCATGGCCTAGATAAATTGCTACACAGATTTTGGGGGGAGAACACGATTCAGTCCGCGACAGATGATTTTTCTCATCTGTTGTGCCAGCTGTGGCATGCCTCCCCTGCCTGATGGCTGCTGGCTTCCTACACGTCATGGTAAGTGCTGGGTATACCAGGTGGTACTCCGCACAGACTCTTGTTTTGAAAGTATTTCGTGTCCCTGTTGTATTACTTCACCTTGGGGTGATACATGATTTAGAGCTGCCCTCTTAGCCCTACCCTGCAACCACCGTTTCGGGCGAAATGTTCTTAGAATGGGAGCAGAGAGATGCCTGAGGCTCCTCATTCATGCTCCCTGGTGGGCTCCAACCTGACCTGAAGACAGCAATCAGTGTCCAAACTTTATCCCAAAGCTCATCATACTCATCAAATGTCCATGAGCTGAATGGAGGCCACGCTGGTCAGGGTGTGCCAGCGTTAGGAAGTGGGTCACTCCCCCTGTCCACAGCCCTCCACTCACTCCCCACTTTCCACCTCCATTCCTCCACCTCCATTACCCTGTACTCCACTGCACATTTGTCCCAACCACTACCTGTCTACTCCTTGTCTACCTCCATCCACTGGTCATCAACCCTGACTCTCCCCTGAGCATCCTCGTCACACCCCATCCACACCCCACCCTCTTCACAGACACTCACTGTCCTCTTACCGTATACCCTCATACACCCCCGAGTTACCTCCTGCTGTACTGCTCATCTGTCGGGTTTATTACCTACTTTTCAACCTGCCTCTACCCCTTTAATTCTGTCTACCTGTGTCCACCCCATCCAAGCCAGTCCAGTCCCCATTAGGCCAGCAGTATCTCAACCTTGTTTCAGACACAGGCCGTGGATGAAAACACCAGGCTGCTCTTGCCCGCCTTCGTTGCCATAAGGGTGAAGGCCCCTGGGCTACTGACCATCAGGGTGGCCTTGCTGGTGCCACTCCTCTCAGATCTCCTCACTCACGGATGCCTGCTACTGTTCCAGCTATATATCCGTGTGTACTGCCATCCCACCCAGGTCAGGTGGGGTCTGTACCCCTCCTGTCCACATGTGGTCTGTGGATAACAAGTGGAAGTAGGGCTTCCACTTCTAGAACTTTGTGAGTGGTCCCCTTTTAGAGCCTTGAGACCTGGGAGACAGGTGGACATGACAAGCGCTGGGTTCACAGCCCCTCAACTTTGGGATCCCATGACCAAAAACTGTTGTTTTAGGAAGTAGAGCACTCAGAGTCCAAGGAGTCAGCTCCTGTCCCCCAGTGCGGCATTTTTTTGCGGAGTCCCTAGGGGCATGTTCAGACTGTCCTTGGCTCAGTTCTTTTGTGAAACACAGAGGAAGAACAAATGAGCAGGAGAAACACTGCCGGAGTCACAGGAGCAACATGGAAACTGTGGACACATTCATAAACTCCTCTGTGTGGGGCTGTTGGGCTCTTGAGCTTATTCGTGTAGGCCGTGAGTCCTTCCTCTGAGCTTGTCATCAGTCCTCGTTTGGCACCTCACCGGAAGGTTTCTGAATGGTCTGCCTTGGCAGCCCCAGGGCCAGGTTTGGGGGCTCAGTGAGGGATGACCATGCACAAGCTTCTCTTGCACTTTCCCCGGGAAACACTGACTTAACATGCTGTTGTTGGGGCAGCAGCATAGGCTTGTCACCACACCGAGATGTGCAGATTCTGCCCACTGCCACTAAGACTGGCTGCTAGACAGATAACCAGCCTGGACGACATCACTGTTTCCAGGCCATGGGGAACTTACATTCCCATACCTGCGTGGCTTCATGGTCCCATTAAATCAGCAGATCATGCAGTGTCCCCTCTGTGGGGAATAGAAACAAGAAGCTCAGAGAAGCTACATGGCAAGGCACACAGAGACCACAGTGCACCTCGCTACTGGAGAGTATGGGGCTGGGCCAGCAGGTAGGCAGGTAAGAGCTACTACCTAGGCAGATACTCTCAAAGGCCAAGTGGGCACTGGGGTGGCCAGGGACTCACCCCACTTACATGCACGCAACAGTTCAGCAAGACCACAATGTTTCAGTTACAATTGCAGTCTTCTTCTTGGGTGCCTGGGGGATGTCCAGGGATTACTGACCTTGATGAGAAGTCACACTCACATGAGGGATGGTGACCGTTGGTCTGTATCCATCTCTTTTCTTTCTAGGGACTAAAGGATTGACTGTATAAAGGATTAGACTATATAAAACAACAGTAGCAAGACAGCTGGGAAACACAACACCTAAGAAGGAGCCGTTGGTCCAAGTGGAGGAAGGATGCACACCGGTACTGAACCTCCTCTGTGTCACCTTTGAGGTCCACTGTAGCTTCAGACTCTGCCCACAGTGGACATGTGCCTGGAATCCCCTACACTGGTTCTGTGACTGTACTGCTACATGGACTATTGTGTGTAAGTGTTTGGATATAAGTGTGTGAGTCTGTGGCCGGGGGTGGGGGGTGGGGGTGCGTGTATAAGTATGTTATGTGGTTTCCATATCCATTCTTCACACAATCAAGCCAGGAGAGCCCAATCATTTCAGGTGCAGCCTTCTCTGCAGTCATTCCAGATAACTGTTTGCAGGGTTCCCGGCTGTGGTATGGAGCATGATTTTTAATTTACTAGATTTTATATCTTCCCTGTGATAGGAGCTTCATTTCACTGCAAGCCACTGCAAGTGGTCATCAGAGAGAGAGGGAATTACCTGTAGTCATTGACAAGTAGGAAGAGAGTTAATAGAACTTTTGGTGACTGCAACATTGTAAGCAACGCCTTTTCCCTGATTGCACTTCTATTGAAAGAGTGGAGACACATTTAGTGGAGACTGTCTCTCATAACCTTACCTTGCCACTACCTACACCCATGCATGAAAGCTTCCCCTCACTCCAAGCCATCAGCAAGAGGCCATAGCTTTTCCCCCAGTGCCATCATAGCCAGGGAGACCCTGTGTTCCTTCTTGCCTGGAGCAATCTCAGTCAACACTGGCTGTCCTAGTGTGGTCATTAAGTGTCCCCTTGAGTGTCTACATATCTTGACTTGGGTGATGAATTATACAGGTATCTTGGGCTTCATCTGCTACCATTTCCAGTGTGTGATGAGGTTCAGACCATATTGAGCTCCCAGCCAAAATCATTGTGGAATCCGGGACAATGCTATGGAAAGCATTCTTTGTTCATTGTTTACGGCTTTGAAAAGAAGTCTAACTGAAAATGACCAGGACTTTACTAGTGAAGCTTCTCATAGCTGACAGCATTATCCTTGTCTTAGCAAATCCTGGAAGTGGTAGTCTTTAATTGTAGATGCCTGATTTACACAGAAAACTTAGTTCAAATAAGTCACTGTGAATGTTCTTGGGAGTCTAGTTAAAATTCATTTGAGCAGGAAGAAGTCTTCCAAAGTGGATGATGGGTTTTCCGAATGCTGAACTGTTAACTGCACTCCTGTGACGACAGTGGGAACTCGCTGCCCTGACGGAAGAATCCCTGGCTCTGTGCTCTCAGTAAAATGATTGCATCATTGACAAGGGTGGTGACTGAGCAGCTCTTCCATGTAGAATTGTGCATATTCTTTATGGCACCTGCTCCCATCCAAACAAAGGTGCTGTCTATCAGGTCTGTGTGGGAGCCACAAGGCCTCAGCACCACTTGATGTCAGCAGTGGAAAGGCTCCCATGAGAGTTTCTCCAGTCATGGGGGACAAGACTCTGTGTCTGTAAGGAATACAGTTGAACATTGGCATCACCTCCTGAGTCACCTAGAGCTAAGAACAGTGTAAGAAGTCGATGCTAGAAACACTGGGTGTGGCTGAACATGTCACAGACTAAGTCCACGGCCAGCCTGACCCTCCTGCCTCCTGCACACAGGCATCTCTGCATGGGGAGCCTGCTTCTCCCTTGACTGGAGCTGAGCCTAGAGGAAGTGCACGAGGAGGATGAAGACATCGTTCCGTCCCAACAGCAGCCCCGGCTGACCCAGCATCCATTAGTGCCTTGCTTGACTGACCCTTCACCTCAGTAAGGCTGAAGGACAGGAGTCTCAGAGCACAGCAAGGGTGCTTCTGAAAAGGAAGTGATAGGTGTGGTCTTGCTGATCCTCTCCTCTGCTGAGCTCTAAAGGTACATTCCACGGAAACATGGTCAAGCACCCTTTTCCACACTGCGAGCAATAGCATATACTCTGTGACGTGTCACAGAGGTAACTCATGGAGGGGAGGGAAGGGAAGGGAAGGAAGCCTGCCTCAGGTACCCAACTGGACTCATAACCTGGCAGCTTCTTTCCCAGCCACTTGTCATTGGTAATCACATTTATGCTGCTCAGCATTCCCCGGGACTGGGCTTCTCTGTTCCCATTTAGTGGCCACGGTTAGAGCACAAGGCTACACCCATCACCTTAAGACCCCGAGGACCTGTACTCTCCCCACCCCACCCTCAGCAGGGCATTTTCTCTTCTATGTTCCAGACTGTAAAATACCAACATACTTGACTGTGTGATGTAAAATATTAGTATTATGGCACTTGTCATCTTAAAAGTTTCTACATTTAACTCTTATGCAATGAAACAATGCTTTCTCAATTACAGAAAGGGGTTATCTCCACAGCTGATTGATGTTATTTCTTCCAGAAATTTGGACTTTGACGTGCAGAGTTAAATGTACCCTCTTCAACTGTCTATACATCATTTCCTACAGACCTCTATTCCCACCTGTTCCCACCTCAGTTCACTTTTCCCCTCCTGTCCCCCTCAGCTCCACTCCTCCCTCATGGTCATTCCTGAGGTCACGCCCATCCCCTGCAGTGCCCTCTTCTGACCATGTGCTACCTGCACAGCCACTGACTCCTATTTGATTCTTCTCTCCAAGAGTTCCTCTTGATTCTGAAATAACAAGGTTTTCCCTTCTTGTGTTTCTATGAACTTATGTCCTTACCCATTTGTGTATCTTTTTACATCCTAACAATGCTCTCTAAGGATTGGATTATGATTTTTTTTTAATTGAGAAGTCTCACTGTAACTTTTCCACTTATAGGTCTTTCAAAACTTTCAAAGAAAAGTTTTGTGTGTTCTAGCTTCTGCATCCTACCAAATTATCACTGCAAATTGAAATGAGAACACCTTTAGCAAAACTGCACAGGAACTATGGTCAGTCCTGCTATCTACTAGGGGGCATACATGGGGTAATGCAGTCATCAGTGGAACAAGTCATGTTAAACTCAAGACAAGGAGCAATAACACCTTGTATCTGAGATGTGAACCCATAGGGTGCCCAGGTAGCCAGAACTCACCCATAGCAAGTGTAAGTTTGTGGAGAAGTTACCAAGCATAAGACAACCCCTGTGTCTACCACCCTCTGCCTTCTTGAGCCAGAAATACAAGGAGAAACAGCTACACATGTCTACCATAACCCTTCTACTCATTAGAAAAGGCATAGCACATCTCCATCCTGGTGAGTATACAAAAGAAAAAGCAGCACACTACAACCATTGCTGTCACGTTAGTGCCCTCACATGATATGTATGTGTTCTGCAACTCAGAGAGATAAAGTGAGGTCCATGGCCCAGAGTGACCAAAGAGACAGCAAGTCTATGTGTCTCAAGCATGCACTCGTGTTGCTGTGCCTTGGACACTTGACTGTACAACATGAGTTTATCATATACTCTCTGTACCCTCTCTTTCTGCAGAAGATGGTAGTTTAACACAAAGAAACAAATCCTGTGGAAGGAAATGAGGAGACAACAGAGGCTTAGTCACAGGTAAGCAACCTTGCCATTCAGATTATGTCGAGATCTACCTGAGACAGCATCCCCAATTAGCAATTATTTTATAAAAAGAAAAATCACCAACAGAAAGTCAGGGGAGAGGACATGGGTCATGTCTTTGTCTCTTGAAGCCAATGGAAATCTTGAAATGCCATGACTCTGTGTCCATTTCCCAAAGAAATGTGTTACAGAAAAAGAGTCATTGATTTAGATTGCTTTCTAGACAGTGGCAACTTTAGATTGCAGACTGCTCCTTGTTATTCTCATCTTTAAGGCTATGTTAAGAATTCTTTCTCCCTGATTTTAGTCATCCAAGAACTATAAAAAAAATAACAAATTTCCTACAGTTTACAATGACTTTTGGCTAAGGGGCCATGACACTGCGTCTCCAAGCTGTCTACTGAAACAAGGAAGAAGATCAGCAGGATACAAGGAAAGCTGCCACAAACAGGGATGAATTCACTCACCATAAGGCCAAAGGAATCTGATTCCAAAAGAATCCACATATACACACACAGAGAGAAATTCTTAAGTGGAATATGGACAAGACAAATCAGTCAAGATGAGAATCAGATATGTGGGAATGGGAAAGACTGTAAGACCCTGCACACGAGGCAGCAGAAAGAAAATCTTGGGAGCCCAACAGGAGCAGGCTGATGCTGCAGAGGAATAAGTCAGGTGACGGAGGACAAGCTTGGGAAGACGCACATGGAGCTCATAGGACAGCACTCTGCACATGCTCCCTGTCCTCTCTGTGCCCCACAGGGAGGTGGTGAAGGCAGTAAGGCCACAGAGATAATGAGAAGCTCCCAATAAAACATCACTAGTTACACATGAAGGTAACAGACTTTAGCAAAAGCAGACACACAGAGATTTCAGACACTCAATTTAACAGGAAAAATAATGGAATAACAATCACTATGTCACTTAGATATACATAAGACAAAGATAAAAACACCTGAAAGGAACAGGAAAGTACATGCATATGCATATATATGGATATTTGAAAAAAAATTATGACAATTTTTTAAAAACTACTGAAGTTAAAAAAAAAAGGATGGATTTAACAATGTATAAGAATTGAGAGGTGAAGTGAAATAGGAACCTGACCTGAAGAAATTGCTTAACTGGGTACAGAGAAACAATGAAATGCACGATGTGAAGGGATGTGATTAGGAACAGAGTTTCACATCTATTACAAATCTAATATGGTCCCAGAAAGAAAGAAGTAACAGAGCTGGGAAACGACAGAATTTGAATCACACTGGCTAAGAATTTACTGGCACATCTGAAGGCACCCCTCGTATGTAACATATTCCAGTGAAACCAGGAAGAATAACTAAAATTCTAGACACATTATAATCAAACTGCTCAAGATCCGAGACATGTTTTTAATATTCAGTGACAAGTGAAAGACTTCCTTCTAAGCAGTTATTATTTAGTAAATTTCACATTAATGAAAGCCAGAGCAGCATATAATCATATCTTTAACATGCTAGGGGGAAAGTCTATATAGAATTCTATGCCTATCTAATGCAGCTTTTGAAAATCAGGGTAACGATGAGAGAAAGATTTCCACATATCAAGAAGGTTAGATAATGAAAACCAAAAATATCTGCCATGGCATATACGCAAACTGGGCCCAAACTAGCAACGATTGAAATGCACATCACAGGTCCAGTGGCCTGGGGGATCCTCCCCAGAGCATGGCCTCTAGACCTGCTGCTGCCCGTGACCAGAAAACATTACTGAGGTCAACTATTCGGACAGGTATGGACTGGACTTGGGGACACAATGTGACCACACGGTGTGTGTACTTTACAGGTCTATGCTTCTATAGGATGCTGTCCTACTGGCCTCTTACTAGAAGAGAGAAGAAAGCATGGAAAGGAGAAGGCAGGGTATTTTTAAGACGATATGACATGTAGAGAACGAAAAGGAGGACTGTGCTGTAACCAGGCAAGGAAAGCAGAAGGACTTGCAGATAGGCAAGCATGCAAATTTAATTTGGATTGTATACTTTCACTGAATCACAATAAATTAATAAATAAAAATACTCCTCACAAGAGACTGGAAAAGCAAATTGTGGTACATTCATACAGTGAAAGACAACTTCAAATGACGTGAGGAACTACAGCTCAACCCACAGGTGTGGATGTATGCAGTAAAGAATTGTCACATGGAATGACAGGAGCAAGTTCCACCAAAACACACTAACTCTGATGCTGTTTGTTCAAACTTTATCTACAACTTCCCAGTGGGGATAGAGGGAAGAGTATGTGACCCACTCAGACGTATGTGAAAGGAAAAGGATGTGACCCCACAAGGGGCAATGGAAGGGAGGGGATGTGACCCCCCAGGCAAGTGGTCAAGGAAGAGGATGAGGTCACAGGAGTGGGGATGGAGGGGAGGGATGTGGGCTCCAGGTGAGATTGCTTGGGAGAGAAGCCTGCACACAGGGGAACAAGTGCAGGGAGGGAGGCTTTGCTCAGGAGGAGGACTGCCTCCTGGGACCCAGCTGAGAGTGGGATCCAGATCCAGCTTGGGAGCTGTTCCAGAACACTAGTCTCCACCAGTCCAGGCACAGGGAAGGGAACTATGCTTAAAAGGTGCAAAAAACCTAAATACCCATCAGTGGATGAATGGATCAACAGACTGGTACATATGTTCAGGGGTCTAGAGCTTGGCCTGTAGGAGAAATCGAGTCATGATACTTGCTGCAAGGTGAGTGGAGCATGAAGGTATTAGGCTTAATGCAGTAAGTCAATCACAAAAGGACAAATGTTGTATAAACTCACTCACATACACACACACACATACACACGCACACACACACAAAGGTGACTGTACAGAGACCAAAGTTTGTTACTGGTAGCCAGGGACAGGAGGAAGAGGGGAAGGGGGGATTATTGCTTACAGAATACTGAGTTTCAATTTACTGTGATTGAAATATCATATTGATTAAGAATAGGATTTCATAGTCCTTTACTGTAAGTGCTTCAGTAAGTCACACACCCCTCAAAAGTCAAATTGGCAAAAGTTGTGTTTACAACAATGACAAAACAAAAAGTGAGAAGAAAGAGTAGCTGCTGATACCGCTTATGTGCAACTGAATTCCTTTGATTCCTTATTTTGAAGGCTTGTGGTCACGGTTTCATGGACCAAGTTGACTGGCCTAGTAACATGTGTTACTGCTTCTGTTCTACCACCCCATTTCTTCCTAGTGCCTGGGATCTTCAGAGCTGATGAGCTGGCATCCAAAGTACAATTGAGCTCTATTTGCCTGAAGCAGCAGAGGAAGGAGAGTCAGGGACAGGAGAAAGATATGGAATGTGTGGCCGATTATCTGTGAACAACTGTCCCCTTGGCCGGAATATCAAAAAATGGTTGCCAGCTACCACTGCTGAACACTGTCATCAAACATTCTGTAGAAGAATCTTGATCAAAAGAAGCAAAATGCAGGGCAGAATTTCAAATTATCATGGACTCCAGACTTTTGGAGCTGTACAGTATGGATGAACTCCTGAAACTATTGATCTGAGATTATCCTTAAACCTTAAATAAAAAATATCTCTTGAAGTTTTCTTGAAACCAAACAATAATTTAGATTAACTAAAGAGAGAGGGGACAAAAGGAAAGAAAGAAATAGAGAAAGGACATACAGAAGGAAAGAGACAGAGAGAAAGTAAGAGAAAAAGAGAAATACAGGAGAGAAACACAGAAAGAGAGAATGAGAAAGACAGAAAGAGAGAAACAGAAAAAGAGAAAGAAAGGGAGAGTGAAAAAGAAGAAAGAATAAGAGACATAGAAAGAGAGAGAAGGAAAGAAGGACAGGAGGGAGGTAAGGAAGAAGGGAGGAGGGGGAGGGAGGCATGGAGAGAGAGAGACAAAGAAAAGTAGAGAAAAGGAAAAAGAAAGAACGACAGAGAGAAACAGAGAGAGACAGGAATAAATAGGAGAAAGAAAAATGAGTGAGCAGGAGTGAGGAAAGGAGAAAGAGGGAGGGGGAGAGACTGAGACAGGAGAGAAAAGCAGAGGAGAGAGGAGAGAAGGAGAAAGAAAGAGAGGAGGAGAGGAGAGGAGGGCAGGAAGGGAAAGCGGGGGAGGAAAGGGAAGGGAAGGGAGTGGATGGGAAGGAAAGAGAAAAGAGGGGGTGGAGGGAAGGGGAGGGGGTGGGAGTGGGTGAGAGGAGAGGACAGGACAGGATACAGGACAGGGCAGGGTGTGGACAGGACATGGGGCAGCACATAATAGGGACAGGACACAACAGAGGACAGGACACAGGACAGCACAGGGGACAGGGGACATGATGGGTAACAGGACAGGAGACAGGACAGGGGATAGCACAGAACAGGGGACAGGACAGGATGGAGGACAGGACACGGGATAAGACAGGACAGAAACAGGAAAGGACAAAGAACACGATGGGTGACAGGACAGGGTAGGGACAGGACACAGTGAAGCACAGGACAGGTGACAGGACAGGACAGGGGCTAGGATGAGATGGGAAACAGGACAGGGGACATGATAGGACAGAGGACAGAGAACACAGGTCACAGGACACAAGACAGAGGGCACTACAGCACACAGGACACAGGTCAGAGGACATAAGACAGGGCAGAAGACACAGGGCACAGGACAAGGGACACAGAACAGAGAATAGATGACAGAGGACACCAGATGGAAGACAGAGGACACAAGACAGAGGACAGAGAATAGGACAGGACAAAGGACAGGACAAGACATAGGACAGAGGATATAGAACACAGGACACAGGCTAGAGGACAGAGGACAAGACACAGGACACAGGACGAGGAACTCAGGACACAGGGCAGAGGACAGGACAGGACACAGGACAGGATAAAGGACAGGACAGGACAAAAGATAGGACAGAGGGCACAGGACAAAAGACAGAGGACACAGGACAAGGACAGGATGAAGGAAAAGGACAGGACAAAGGAAAGGACAGGACAGGAAAAAGGACAAATGACTGGAAAAAGGACAGGACAGGAAAAAGGAGAGGACAGGTAAAAGGGAGGGAGAGAACTAGTCCCGGTCACGCTCCAGGGCGGTCCCTCTGCTATTCCACAGCGTGGGGTGAGTAGTCGTTTATGCCGAGCAGCACAGGCTCTAGGAAAATAAGGGATCAAGACACTTAACCATCCAAGTTACTTTTTTTCAAATCTTAGTGTGTCATTGATAATACCAAAAATGTCCTGCCCTGCCCTTGGCCCCTGGGGTCACCATGAGTCGGATCCGACTCGACAGCACTTGGCCCTGTCCTTTCTTTGTCCTGTCCTGTCCCGTCCTTTAACCCGTCCTATCCATTCTTTTTTCTCGTCCTTTTCTCCTCTCCTTTAATTTTCCTGTCCTGTCCTTTTCTTTTTTGTGTCTTGTCCTATCCATTCTTTTTTCCTGTTCTTTCTTCCCAGTCCTTTCCTTTTCCAGTTCCTTCCTTTTTTTTTACTCTCCTTTCCTTTTTCCTGTCCTGTCCAATCTTTTTTCCTGTCCTTTCTTCCCTATCATTTTCTTTTCCTGTTCTGTCCTTTTCTTTTTCCTCTCTTTTCCTCTATCCTGTCCTGTCCTGCTCTCTCCTCCCTGCCCCTGCCTTCCCTTCCCCTCCCTTTCTCTCCCCTCCCTCCGTTCTGTCTCCCTTCCTGTATCCTCTCTCCTCCTGGGGAGGGATGGAAGGAGGGGAAGGGAAAGGAGGAGCCAGGAGGGGAGGGAAAAGAAATAGAAAGCGGAGGGGAAGGAAGGGAAAAAGAAAGGGAAAGGAGAAAGGAGGAGAGGAAGAACAAAGGGAAAGGGACGGAAAGGAAAGGACAAAGGGAAACGAAAATGGAAAGGGCCAAGGAAAAGGATAGGAAAGGAAAATGGAAAGGAAAGGACAAGCAATGGAAAGGACAAAAGAAAGGAAAGGAAAAACAAAGGGAAACAAAAGTGGAAAAGTATGGAGAAAGGACAGGAAAGGAAGGGAAGGGGAGGGAAGGGAAGGAGAGAGAAGCCTAAGAAACAGAAAGGACCACATAAATCAGAGACTCCGTAGGCATGAGACCAGAAAAACAGACAGTACCGGGCCACCATCAAGAACACCTTAACAGGGGACACAGCAAAGAGTCCCTGATGTAACAGGCGAAAAATGGGGTGCTCAACTTGAAGACTAGAGTTTATCATCTGACAGATTGAGGATCCCCAGAAGACACGGTCCCCTAGACTCCCTGTTAAGCCCGGAACTGAAGCCATTCTCGAACTCAATTCTTCCAACAAAGACTGAACTGGCCTATGTGATGTAAAACAACACTGGCAAAGAGTGTGCTTCTTGGCTTAACTAGCTACGTGAGACTGACTGGGCTGCTCTTGTCTGGAGGTGAGATGCGAAGGAGCTGGCTGAATGGACACAGGAAACATGAGGAAGAGGAGGAGTGTTCCATCACAGTGTGGGGAGAGCAACTCGAGTTACATGACAGTGTGTGTTAGTCTCCGTATAACCAAATGGCTTGAATTACAAACTTTCACCTGAAGCACAATAAAATATAAATAGACAAGTCTGCCTTTGAGCACTATACTCTTTGAAGAACTGCCTACATGGGGTCAAATCAACAACCGTAACAGGAAGGATTAGACAGGAGCATTAGGGGGCAGGGAGTCCTTGCTACTGGAGCACGAGTGACGCAGAAAAGGACAGCAAGAGGCGCACTATTCAAAGAATACAGTTAGAGTCCGTTGTAGATGAAGAAGTTGTTGAATGGGTGTACGATTTGCTGTGTATTTTCTTAATAACATTAAAATTAATACCCTTTTCTTACAATCTTAAGAAGTATTTCCTACACAGAACTGGTAATGACCATGCTCCAGTGCACTCCCTTTGTTATTCCAGATGCATGAAGTGAGTGGTAGCTTATGCAGAGCAGCACAGACTCCATGGAAGTAAGGAATTAAGATAATTAGCATCCAGGTTAATTTATTCTCCAATCTTGATGTGTCATTGATTATACCAAAAATAAATTACCATAAATTCCTCTACGAATGAAAGACAAAAGAATTCATCATCACTTAAAAAAAGCAAAAGATCCCACCCGGAGACCTGGCCCACAGAGCCTGACATCCTGCCCTCGCTCCACTTCTACACCCACAGTGTGGCCAGTCTTCCGAGTCTCCCCGCAGGGAAGCCAGAAACCCCAGCTCCACGTCCCTCACCATCAGGGTCAGCAGTCAGCTGGAGGGGGAGCAGCCCATCCCACAGGTGGAACCGCTCCCCTAAAACCAGCTGCCAGAAGACACCAAGGAGGAGGCTCTGTGTGAGATCACCTGTCCAGCTTTGAGGCCAGAGGGGACCCTGACCTCAGGGGAGACAAGCTCCACGTCTCCCCCAGGAGCCTGGTTACCCACCAGGAGAGGCCCTCAGGCCAGGGGTAAGTGCACTACGGCAGCTTCAGTCACCCCACTGACAACACTGTACAGCTGATGGTCCTGCCAAGGGGGCTGTGAACCACACCCTGGAGGACACAGTCAGCCTCCACTAAGGAGACAGCAGCCCAGGCTTGGTCAGGGCCTGTCCCTGGCAGGGCCATTACCCAGGGGAGGGTGTCAGAGATCTCTTCAGGAGGCCAGGGCACAGCTAGTTAGGGACAGTGGCCAGGAGGCAACTCAGCCTGTGCTGCCCCCTTCTCTTTGGTTCCACAGGGATCCCGTGTGGTCCCAGGAGACAGGGAGGAGGGAGGCCAGGATCCTAAGCATGGACTTTCACCTCTGAGTCTTGCAGGCAGAGGGAATATGTCCCTTCTCCTCGTTCTTAGGGACCGTGGCACCCCCTCTGCTTCTTCTCTCAGCTGGGGGTCATAGGAGCTGGAACAAAGCCTGAGGGCTGCTAAAAGGAAGAACTTTCCTTTGAGTACCAAGGAATGCCAAGGCCCAAAGAGGGCCCAGCCCCAATGCCCAACTCTTTCCTCTGTCTTGAGGTACTGAGGGGACATGTCTGTCCATGCCGGGGTTGAGGCTCTGTATTGGGCCCTCTCTACCATCCGTCTGCACAGTCCTATGTCCCTAGGGGTCTAGATGGCCACTGCCACAGATGACTACACTGTCCAGAGTGGAACAGGCAGGTACCCCAAATGGGCTTGACCAGCCTCTGCCCTTGTGCAACTGACAATCTAGAGTAGAAGACTCATGGACCAGAGTGCGGCCACGGGAATGTGGGAGATACAAGAAGATCAGGGCCATGGGACCCTTGGTCAACGTGTCCCTGCTGGAGATTGGACAGAGCACACTGGGAAGCAGCCCCTAGGAAAGGAGCTCCCCCAGGTAAACAGCCTCAAATCCAGACTCAGAGAAAATGCAGCAAGGAAGCTAAGGGCCCCAGGATCATCACTCACCATGTTGACACCCCACATCTGAGGTGTGGTCACAGCAGGCAACCTACACAGGTGTCCTCAGATCCTAAAGTTCATTATCCTGAAAAGTCTCACTGCAATGAGTGATGAAACCCTTCACTCACTCGTACACGTGTGTATATATTCGTTTCTTCTCCCTGAAGTAATTCTCTCCCTAACCCACCCCTGTGCATCAGGCTCTCTCTATGGAAAGACATTCAATTGCACAGGTGATATGGACACATCTCAGTCACCGTGGCACTGTTCCCACAGTCTGTCACTGCCCATAATCCGTCATTTTGGTTTAGAGCACCGTTGCTCAGCAGACCTCTCTGTGTCGTGTATAGAAACAATCTCCTGCTGGCCAGGTGGGCATGGAGGTCAAGGCCTTTGCTTCCATCTGAGTCTAGAGGGTGGAGCTTGTGTCTAGGTGGACAGTTTGCCACTCCAAGCCAAGTAGAGAGTCAGCAGGTCATGGGGATTCAGGATCACAGGGAAGGGAAAGGAGGGCTGTCACCGCCCCACCATCACCATGGTGCTCACAGGACCCCAAGCGTGCTCTGATCTGCAGCCTAAACAGACAGACACCAGCACTGCCCACAGCCTCTGATCTGGACTCTCCTGTCTAGGCTGACCACAGCCAAGGCCAAGTTTCCTTGACCCACCTGCAGACGACTGGTGGACTCTTACTGTTTCATCTGGTAGGTTCTTGTCAGCGCCGATACCATCCATCTAGCAGAACTGAACGTTCATTTCAAGAATTACAGCAGACACGTGCGCATCTCCGAGTAGTCTAAACTCTCACACATCATTAGAACCGCTACTGCCACATCTTTGAGAGGCTGTGGCATTTAAAGTTTTCCTGACCCCCAAGCCATGGACACACATTGTCCCCGTATTACAGATGTAGAAACTAAGGCTCAGAGAACTTCAGAGGTGTGCCGTGAGGCTCTCACGTTTGTTCATACATTCAAAAGAGGTGTTTCCTCTTGACTGTGGAGCAGAGACCCTTAGACAGTGTTCCCCTGTCTCACTGTACTTTTGTGTAGCAGTTTCCTGTCTTCAACCTGGAGCCAAGGCAGAAGAGTGAGCTTTCTTCTTTAAGTTTCTGGAATGATCCTCTGCCCCTACGGAGATAGGCTAGAGGGAATTGGGAGCTTCTAGCCTGGCTAGGTACTCCATAGGCCTGCTGTATGCAGCAAGGGATCTAGGGGACACACAAAGAGGTTCGAATCCAAATCCAAGCTCTAGAAACATATACCAGCTTCACTTCTGGCACCAGACGTGTCTTCCTACCCTGGTTCCTGAAGGCCCGAGGTCGAAGATTCATGGAGTTTGCCCAACCACTCCAGGTTGGGTTGGGTTCTGTTGTCCAGAGCTATGCTCCATTCTTCACCTGGATCTTCCACTCTGCCCTTCCTGGGCCTGGTCTGCTGGTTGTCAGGGAGTGAGGGGGCAAGAAGTGGGGCACCCCCCTCTCACCTGTACAGCCCCTGTGGGTGGGCCTCTGCTTGACCCCACCTGAGCCTCAAGTGCAGGTGATAGCGCTCCTTTCAAATCTTTTCTTCCGGGAGTGTGAGATCCAAACACCGCAGCCTGCAATAAACACACACAGCAGGTTTTGACCATCTTTGTTGCCAGGAGCCAGCCCCGACAACTTTTTGGGGCCCCAAGGAGGGAGGGAAACAGCGTCGGCGGAGGAAATGAGACAGGAGACAGAAAACAGTTTTTGGAGAATGGCAGCCCCCTGAGGTCTGTCTTCCTTTATTTTTTATAGTTGAGGTGATGTAATTTTTCACCCTGCCCCCTGACCACACAAGCTATTGGCTAACTTGAGGTCACGTGATTTTCACCCTGCCCCCTGACCACACAAGCTATTGACTAACCTGAAGCCTATACCTCCTGGTCTCTTTTTTTTTCTTGTTAATTATAAGGGCCTTCTGAATAATGGACCAAGACAAGTGGTCTTTTTACATATTAACCATTAGGGCCTTCCAGATAATGGCCCAGGACAAGTGGTCTCTTTACATGCTAATCATTAGGGCCTTGTAAGTAATGGTCCGACCTTGAGCTCAACTAGCTCTGTGCTTCAAGGTCAGGAGGTGCAGGAGGAAGGGGGATGTGCAGTTAGGGCAAAATATTATCAAGGACAGTATGGCCAGAAATATGTCACGGGTGAAATGCCTCCGCCCGCTGTCACATAGACCTGTAACTTTGTTCACAAAGGCCTTTGTGGGTGACGGGCCTTGGCACTTTGTAAGCTGCTCAGCAGCTTGTCAGGCAGCAGGAACTACTGGTGAGTTTGTCCACAGGTAAGTGGGCAGTGGCTCATGGTCCCCACTCTCCAGTGGGCTGGAGCTCAGTTCCACACATAGTGGGGCCTTCTGGAGGTTCTGAAACATGTCCTGCATGGCATCCCTCTTGGACATGTTTAGTGAGCTCCTTAATATCATCAGAATTTGTGTTTGGACCACAGGAACATGGGAACTCCCTTCCCTGCTGCCTGGAAATCGCTGTCAGTGGTCCTGCTCTGCAGGGGACACAGAAAGGACACAAGCTGAGGGGCTGCTGAGCTTACTGTCCCAGAGTGTCTGCTTCTGTCCAATAAGACTGTAAGACCCTAGAGCAGCAGTTAAACAGTTACCCAGTTATAACTTAGAACACCACCCAGACAGACAATGCATGTGGCTTGGAGCACAGGACTGAGCCAGTCACTGACTGTTGCCCTGGCTGGGTAGGGATGAGAAATTCAGCTGATGGGTGAGAGGCCGTTCCTCGCTCAGGAGGGGGCAGAACTGTGGGTCTCCAGGATCCTGATAATCTGGGACCAGGTGGTAAATTGCTTCTCCCTCTGCTTATACACCCTACGCCTGACAGAGAGGGGATGTCAGTTGGGGTGGGGGTGAGTCCTCGGCCTCTGGATGCTGCGTGGTCACAGGGGTGCTCCTGAGGGCCTAGTCCTGACAGATAAATTCTCTTGAGAGGTGATTCTGCCATCTGCAGTAGATGTGCACTCAGAGTCAGTGACAGTCACTCATGTGCAATGGCAATGATGGCTGAATATGTATTATTGTAAACCCAGCTATGCTGGCTCATATGGTATTTCCCAAACATGTAATAGCAATTCTCTCCTCATCTCCATTTACTGACTCTCCAGATCAGCTGTGGAATACTGTAGAACTGTATTCTCCAGTTCTTCTTTCCATCACACTGACAATACCCACAGCACAATGACCAGTCAACGCAGGTGACCACACTCCTGCATGTCCGCTCACTTCTGCTGATGAATCAAGACAACTGAGTGGGCTGTGACATCAACCAGCCTAGGTGCTGACCAAGGTGACTGTGACTCATTGCCACAAAGCTGACCAGGGCCAGAGTTCTAGAGTGAAGCTGCCTACAACCCACTCCTAACTTGACTATTTGCAAACCATACCACCTTGGCTACGTCACTATAACATGTGTTATAGAAGAAATCAAGGAAGAAATAAATTCATGGATTCCAATGAGAATGAAAACACTTCCTACCAGAACCTATGGGGTATAGCCAAAGCAGTGCTCAGAGGTCTGTTCATCTCCATAAATGCACACGTCTGGAAGGAAGAAAGAAACCAAATCAAGGAACTAGCCCTACAGCTTGAACAAGTAGAAAGAGAACAACAGAGGAACCCCTCAGGCAGAAGAAAACAGATCATAAAGATTAGAGCAGAGCTAAATGAGTTAGAGATAGAAAGACAGTTGAAAAAATTGAAAATACCAAAAGCTGGTTTTTTGAAAAGATGAACAAAATTGGCAAACCACTGACTAAACTTACTAAAGAAAAGCAGGAAAGGAAACAAATAACCCAAATTAGAAACAAGAGGGAAGTGGTTACAACAGATCCAACAGAAATCAAAAGTATCATAACAGAATACTATGATAGACTGTACTCTAACAAATTTGAAAACCTAGAGGAAATGGACCAATTCCTTGATTCATACCATCTACCCAAATTATCACAACATGAAGTAGAACAACTTAACAAACCATCACAAAGGAAGAGATTGAAAATGTCATCAAAACACTGTCAAACAAAAAAAGCCCGGACACAGATGGCTTCACTGCACAATTCTACCAAGCTTTTAGGGAAGAGTTATCTCCAATACTACTGAGACTATTTCACAGTATAGAAAAGGATGGAGTACTCCCAAACTCATTCTATGAAGCCAGCATAACCCTGATACCAAAGCCAGGGAAAGACCCAACCAAAAAGGAGAACTACAGACCGATATCACTCATGAATCTAGATGCCCATAGAATACAACATATCAAAAAAATAATCCATCCTGACCAAGTTGGATTCATACAGGGGACGAAAGACTGGTTCAACATCAGAAAAACAATTAATGTGATTAACCACATAAATATCACAAAAGACAAGAATCATCTGATTTTGTCCATTGATGCCAAAAGGCATTTGATAAAGTCCAACACCCATTCATGCTAAAAACTCTTGGCAAAATCGGCATAGATGGAAAATTCCTCAATGCAATAAGGGCCATTTATACAAAGCCAACTGCCTACATCATCCTGAATGAAGAGAGACTGAAAGAGTTTCCCTTGAGAACAGGAATTAGACAAGGATGTCTACTCTCACCTTTCCTATTCGATGTTGTACTAGAAATTCTAGCCAGAGCAATTAGACAAGATCAAGAAACGGGCATCTGCATCAGCAAAGAAGAAGTAAAAATCTCCCTGTTTGCAGATGATATGATTGTATATGCAGAGAACCCCAAGGAATCTATAAGTAAGCTACTCAAACTGATAGGAGAGTTCAGCAAAGTCTCAGGATACAAGATAAACATAAGTAAATCAGTAGGATTCCTTTATACCAACAATAAGACTGTTAAGGAAGAAATCATCAAATCAATACCATTTACGAAAGCCCCTAAGAAGATAAAGTATCTAGGAATTAATCTAACCAGAGAAATAACAGACCTTTACAAAGAGAACTACAAGCCCTTACTACAAGAAACTAAGAGAGACTTAGATAAATGGAAAAACCTACCCTGCTCATGGATAGGAAGACTTAATATTGTGAAAATGTCAATTTTCCCAAAGCAATCTACTTATATAATGCAATCCCAATACAAATTCCAGCATCATTTTTTAATGAGTTGGAGAAACAAATCACCAATTTTGTTTGGAAAGGGAAGAAGCCTGGATAAGTAAGATACTACTAAAGAAGAAGAACACACTGTGAGGCCTCTCTCATTACTCGACCTTAGAACATACTACACTGCCACAGTGGTCAAAACAGCCTGGTACTGGTACAAGAACAGACAGATCGATCAATGGAACAGAATTGAGACCCCAGAAATGACACCATCTTCCTATAAACAGTTAATATTCAACAAAGGCCCTAAGACATTAAACTGGGGTAAAAACAGTATCTTCAACAAATGGTGCTGGCAAAATTGAAGATCCATCTGCAATAAATTGAAACAAGATCCATATCTTACACCTTATACAAAAACCAACTCGAACTGGACAAAAGATCTAAATATCAAATCTAAAATGATAAAGCTTATCCAAGAAAAGGTAGGAACAACAATGGAAGTTTTAATACACAACATAGATAGACTTCAAAATCTGTCAAACAAACCACAATCAACAGAAGAGAAAATAGAAAAATGGGAACTATTAAGAATCAAAAACTTTTGCTCATCCAAAGACTTTATTAATAGAATTAAAAGGCCACCTACAGAATGGGAATAAATATTTGGCAACGTTATGTCAGACCGACGCCTGATCTCCATAATCTATAAGGTACTACAATATATCAATAAGAAAAAGATAAATCATCCAATGAATCAATGGGCAAAGGAGGTGGACTGACATATCTCTAAAGATGAGAAGCCAGTATATCAACAAATCCATGTCTTGACCATTTCTAGAAGACAGAGCAGAATACAGATACCCTGGCAAAAACCAGCCTTGTGTCGGCCCCTCAGTCCTGCCCCTCTTGCCAGCCCCAATCCCATTTCTCAGCTCATAGAAGAAGGGAAAGAGCATTAGGCCCACAGCCATCATAGTGCATCTCAGAGTGAAAAATCAACTGGAGACATCTGAAGAAAGATGGCAGATGGAATACATACACCTAAATTCTCTTTCTCTCCAAAACTGTCATTAAAATACCAAGAAATAGGTATTTTTAAAGCAGAAGCTCCCAAAGAGAGGTGGAACAGCAGAGGAAACGCTACCAGCAAAAACCTGGAATCTAGAAGTGGGTGGACAGTTGGAAACTGACTCCGTAGACTCAAGAGAACCAAATCCTAAACTAACCAGAGGAACAACCAGAAACCAGCTGTAGTCACCAAATTCTAGGGCAAGATTTTCCTGAGGCCACTGGAGGAGCTCCAAGTGCCCCAGGAGACAGTGGTGAGGCGGGGAGGCCAACCAAGAAGGTTGGCTAGCAACAGTCAGATCCCTGCGTCCCTCCCACCCCCATCCCTCTAGACAGCTGCCTCCGTGATCACAGTGGAAGACAGGTGGTGTCTTTTCTGAAGAGGGCCAGTCAGGGATTCTCTGCACTGGGGGCATCTGGCAAAGGAGAGGATGGGAATACTGATCTGAAGACAGAAAGCTGTGGGAGTGCTGACTCCTCCTTCCTTCCCTCCCTCCTCCACCATTCCTTGTCTTCCTCTCACCTTCTTAGAAGCTCCTCTCTGGGAAGGAGTTCCCCCAACAAATAGCTCATCCAGACAACTCTATATAGGAAAGGGGCAGGGAATCCACCCAGCCCCAAAGCAGGAAAAACATGAGCACCCAGCCAGGGTGGGGTTACCCAATAAGCAAGGTACACATGGGCACACGCGGTTATTTGCTAATCTACAGTGAATGAGTTCACATACCTTGTTTAATATAAACCCATGCATACCATGTCATGCTCATGAATCTGGGACAGGATGGGGTGGCAAGGACCTCCAGGCTAGTCTGGGCTCCTCTGAGGTGGCCTTAGAGGGCTGCTAGAAGCTCATGGTGTCTTTTCTAAAATGCAGGGACCCTTAAGCCTCTTGGCTTGGGCTTTGGGGCTTTCACTGACAACAGGAAAAACCTGTTTCCACATCCTTCTACACAATTTGCAGCAACGAAACAAACATCTGATTTATGAATATAAACACCAGAAGAAACCTCTAAAAGTTGAAAGTTGTTGCCTTTGGGAAGCGGAAGTAGGGAGGAGGGGTAGGACAAGGATGACTTTTTTAATTAATGCCTTTTAGTATTATTTTACTGCTGAAGCACAGGCTTGTTTTAATCAGAAGACACAAATGAATACTCAAAAACAGACCAGTAACCCTTCCCCCCGGCCCATCCTCGGTGATTTGCGGGTGTGAAGGAGCTTCCACTTCTCAACCTCCTAGCGTGTTAACTCAGCCCTGCCCATTTTCAGGTCACAGGGTCTCTGACAGGGACACACGGAGCAGGGGTGGCAGCAGCAGCTGCTGTGAGATGCTAGGTTTCCCTGGTATTTGGGGAGGGGCCATGAAGTTTTGCTGTTGAAATTAGGAGTCTGAGAAGCCATTAGAGAATGAGGGAAAGGTCAAGGCCCTGGAGGGACCACAGCCTCTGGATGTGGAGAAAGCAGAGGGCAGGGCCTAGCGTCAGTCAGCCTGGCACAGCCTGCTCAGGCCCTACTCCTTCTGTGTTCAGTGTCAGGGTAGGAGCAGTACCAGGTGCTGCACCCTGACTCCCACCTCTGGGTCTCTCCCCCTACCATCATGTTCCCCAGAAAGCAGCTTCCAGAGCAGCCTGAAACTCAGGCACCACTGTCCCTCCCAAGAGCTCTGCCCAGCATGGTGCTCACTTCAGCCCCTGTAACTGATGGATGCTACACACTGGGGTCCCCTGACACTGGGTAACTCTGGGCTCCTGCAGACACCAATCCTTCCTCTGTTGGCTGCAAGGAACCACAACGCAATTTACCTGAGGAAGGGAATCCCTGGTTAGTGCTAAAAGTTGAGGAGTTCTGCTGCTAACTGCAAGGCTGGCAATTCAAGTCCACCCAGAAGCATCTTGGAAGAAACTTTTGGGTATCTATCTCTGAAAAATTAGCCACTGAAAGCCCTATGCAGCACAGTTCTATGCTGGCACACATGAGGTGGCTGGCTAGGGGTCAGAACTAATGCAACTACATCTGGTTTTACCTGAGAAGATGGGAAGGTGAGACTTGCAGGCAGAGCTGTGGGGTTGGGGGCAGACAGCGGGACCTCAAGGACCAAGCAGCTGTGGTCACGCTTGGGTTTGGCTCGGAAGACCTAGGCAAAGCTGAACAGGTGAGCTTTCAGGGAACAGTTGTCCACTCAGAACTGAAAGGGAGAGTCTGAAACACCCAGGTAGCCCTTGGAGGCCCCTCAACACTGCTCAGACGCCCTCCAGCCCCTGCAGTCCCATCCCCTGGTCTCTGAACAACTCCCTCCTTTACCTTCCCCCCCATAGTCTCAACATATCTGGGCAGGAACCCTTTGGAGTCTGGTGCAACCCAAGAACCCCATCTCAGAAGCGCTTTTAATGTTAAGTACATAGGATTGCAAAGGCAACCAATCACACTGAAATATCATTGTTGAAATATTACCTCAAAAATGTGCAATAATAGTGGCATGTGAGCTGCTTTATGAATGACTTCTTAATAAGACCTAGTGGCAGATCAACAACCTCAATTTGGAATCAGGTATGAGCAAAAACAATACTGAGAACTCTGCAACAGCTCTGCAACTTGTAGTTCTCTGTTGGTGACAGTCATAGGTAATATGACAATGGTTTTCTCTTTTTGGTTTGGGATTTTCTTTCTTTCCTTCTTACTTTTTTTTTTCCTTTGCTCACATTCACAATGAAGGGAAATATTTAATTTTAAGTAGAGGTTAGTGCAAACAATGACACAATTTTTTTCTCATGTGGAGCTCAGGGACGCCCGGAAATCTACTCACAGTCTCCAGGCTGTAGGCCCTGCCTCCCCTCCCCTCCCTCTCTCTACCTCAGAGCACCTGCTCATCAGAGCCCTTGTCACTGGCTCCTCTGCTGGGCCTCTTGCTCCTCCATATCACATACCTGGATCCCTCAGCACCCCCCTTCTCTCCACTTTTCAGGAGCCTGAACCAGGCCTTGGTCCTAAGCAGCAGCAGGTTGGAGAGGTGGAAGGATTTGCTCCCGGGGCTGAGACATAAACAGTCAGGCTGCAAAACAGCAGCAACGGCCAGGCAGAGATGGAGCCAGCAACCAGGGGACCTGGAGCCAGGAGGAGGGGTGGGACTCACCTGTGCATCCAGCTGTGTGGATGGTTGCTGGCTGGACATGTACAACCTTGCCACTAGGTGACGTTTTTAAACATCCCAGACACACGGCCACACCACCCATACCCACTGCTACTGAGTCAATTCCAACTCAAAGAGACCCTATAGGACAGAGTCGAACTGTCCTGTAGAGTTTCCCAGGCTACAGATCTTTACAGAAGCAGACTGCTGGTGGGTAGGCCACACACAGACCAACTAAATCAGAGTCTGGAGTGGGCTCCAGCTGTCAGAATTACTCAAAATTCCCAGGTGGTTCAATGTGTAATGTGCCCTGGGGGCTTGAGATGAAGGTGAGACTCGGTAGTGGGCAGGAAGAGAAAGACAAGAGGCCCCAGCAGGCTCAGGTGGGTACACTGGTGTGCTAACTGGAGCTCCCAGTCCAGCCCCAAGTGGGGAGGGGAAGACTGAGGAGTGGACTGGGATCTCTGGATTTCCTTGCTGATCTTGAGAATGCTGACTTACAGGGTGCCAGCAATCATGAGCTCCTACTTTGGCTGAAACTCCTAGCAGCTCCTCAAGTTAGCTAATCTTCCAAGATGATAGCCTGAGTACTGCTGTGGACTGAATGGTGTTCCCCCCAAAACTGGTTGAAGTCCTAACCCCTGTACCTATAAATGGAGTCCTTGGGTGTTGTAAACAGTTCATATTCTCTATTGCTAACTGAAAGTCAGAGGTTTGAGTCTACCTGGAGGCACTTCTGAAGAAAGGCCTGGCAGTCTATTTTTGGCAAATCAGCCAGTGAAAACCCTACAGACTGCAGTGCTACTCAGCCACACACAGGGTCACCGCGAGTCAGAACTGATTCAACAGCAACTGGTTTTTCTTCCTGTAAATATGATCCTGTTTAGCATAGCGATTTTCTTTTGTTATGTTAATGAGGTCATTACCAGAGCAGGGTGGCTTCTAAACCTAATCACTTCTGGTTATGAAAGTTGAGAACTGACAGAGGGACCCACACAGGGTTAAGACAGATGCCAAGGAATGCCAGGCAACTCACAGGGTTACCTCCAAGAAAGGACTTCCAACTAGAGCCGCATCCTGAATTCAGGCTTCCAGCCTCTTGAACTGTGAGAAAATAAGTTTCTGTTCTTTAAAGCCACTCACAGCAGCAAGGGGCAACTAAGACGTGGAGCTTCTCTGCAAAACCGAATCAAAAATCAAATCCAGTGCCATGGAGTCAATTCTGACTCATAAACGATCCTGTACAGTAGAACAACCCCAAAGAATTTCCAAGGAGCACCTGGCAGGTTTGAATTGGTGACCTTACGGTTAGCAGTCATAGCACATAATCACTACACCACCAGGATTTCCTCTACAGACCCAGTGCCCTGAAAATAACCAACTGCCATTTACTTTAAAGGCAAGGAAGCTGAGACCCCCCCGCTCCAGTACCTCAGAGCTGGGCCTATTCCAGCTGGGGAGGTCACAGCCCATAGCAGCTCATTTATACTCTCTGGGAGAGAACTGTGGCCCCCTACACTTGCCTGGCCTCCTACTTCCCACTCTCTCCTCCCTAGCAGGATTGGAGAGGGACCCACAAGATGAACTGTGAAATGACAGAACTGCCAAAGCCCCAGAGGGAAAAGGAAAGCTCCATTATCTATGCCAACTCCTCAGCAACCAGGTAAGGGAGACGTACGCATCCAGACTACATTCTTCTACACACCTGGACATATAGATGAGACCTTCTCATTTCAGGCTGACCAAGCCAGTTGTGTCCTGGCCCCAGTGCATGGTGACTTATATCTCTTGTCAAGTTAAAGCATCTGACCAGGGAGTCTGTCACTGCTCTGTCCAAATTACAAGGAAAGAAGTTCAGAGGGCACAAACACCTAACCCAGAGTGATATAACTCCAGACAGTGTTACAGGCCAAGCTGATCCTGCTGTCCCTCATGGAAATGGCTCAGGATTCAAAGGGGCTGAAAAACCACTGCAGCTCCAGGTAAGGCCAGGGTTCACCTCTTCCGCTCCCACAGCCCCTGCAAGCTTACAGAAGCACTTCTTGTCTTCAGAGCTCCAACTCTGGGCAAGGCACATACAGGGTGCTCTGCACATTTTCCACCGAGGACACCCAGAAGCCTTAACATAGTTTTGATTATCCTCATTCTCCAGATCACTCCCTGGATTTGTACAGCAGATTGTGACGATAGTGGAGGCCAAGTCTAGGTCAGCCTGACTGTGGTGCTAACAAGAGATGAGACAGAGTTCACAATTCGCAATTTCTGCAGCTTTGGGCTTCTGCCTGCAAAACCGACACATTGATAACCAAATAAACAGCAACAACAAAAAACCCACTGCTGCAGAGTTGATTCAAACCCACAGAGACACTGCAGAACAGCTCCATAGCGTTTCCAAGGAGTGCCTGGCAGATTTGAACTGCCAACCTTTTGGTTAGCAGACACAGTGCTTAACCACTATACCACCAGGGTTTCAGACACATTCGTAGTTACATGAAAAGATAAAGCAAATTCAAATGTGGTATTTTTGTTCAGACATTTTCCACTCCACTCATATAATGTTAAGGTCAACAGTGACATGCAGGCAAACATCAAGGTTCAACCCAGACACACACTTGCCAGAATCACCTTTCATCAAAGACTTCTCTGGCATTGCTGCACCATTAACTAGAGCCAAAAGGTGGAAACAACCTAAATGCCTACTAACAGATGTGTGGATAAACAAATGTGGTACATGCATGCAGTGGAATATTACTCAGCCAGTAAGAGAAATGAAGTTTCTATAAATGCTATAATACAGATGGAGATGGAAGACATGCTGAGTGAAATAATACAATCATGAAAGGACAAATAAATACTGCATTACCTCACTTATTTACAAAGACAAGATAAATGTACAGAAACCAATGTTTACTAGTGGCTACCAGGGGTGGAAGGCAAGGAGAAAGATAAATCGTGATGGAAAAATCACTTCATATTGTTATGGATTGAATTGTGTCCCCCAAAAATACATATAGAAATTTGGCTGGGCTGTAATTATCAATATTGTGTGATTGCCCCCATTTTGAGATTTCCCTATGCTGTATGTTAAAGAGGATTAGGGTGGGCCTGTAAATCCCTTCCTAAGGTCACCTCCCTGCTCCACTGTAAAGGGAGCTTCACTGGAGTACAGCTTGCACCACCTTTTATCCTTTCATCCTACAAGAGATAAAAGGAAAGGGAAGCAAGCAGAGAGTTAGGAAACTCACACTGTCAAGAAAGCAGCACCAGGAATAGAATGCGTCCTTCTGACCTAAGGTTCCTGTACCACAATACTCCCTGAGTGAAAGCAGATACAACACAAGGAACTTCTTCTGGAGCTGACAGAGGGAAAGCCTGCCCCTGGAGCTGGTACCCCGAATTTAGACCTGTAGCCCGCTAGACTGTGTAAGAATAAACTTCTCTGTTAAAGTCATCCACTTTTGGTATTTCTGTAAGAGCAGCACTAGATAACTAAAACAGTGAGACTACACAGTCAGTTACTGCAATTGTTGTCAAAAATTGTGCACTTGTAAAAAGTTGAATTGGCAAAAGTTGTGTGATAGATGTATTTATAGCAATGACAGAAAAAAAGAGACAGTAACCACTGAGGTACAACTAAAAATCTCAGGAGATTTGATTTCTTGGTCTGGAGATTTGAGGTGATGGTTTCATAACACATCCCAGTTAACTGGCCCAATAACATGTCCAGTGCCTCTATTCTACCTGCTAGTTCAGTGTGTAGGGTCTGGGATCTTAAAAGTTTGCAAGAGACATCCAAGGCACAACAATTGGTCTTCATTTATATGGGACAACAGAGGAAGTAGGAGAGTCCAGAATAGGAGGAGGATACAGAATGCAGGTCTCATTGCCTTCATGAACAACTGCCCCCTTTGCCTGAAATCAGATGAACTAGATGATCCTCAGCTACCATTAATAAACATGTGATCAAAGATTCTATAGAAGAATCCTGATCAAAGGGGAGAAAATACAGAATTTCAAATTCTAACAGATTCCATACTTCCTGGAGCCATGAACATTGGATGAACCCCCAAAACTATTGCCCTGAGATAATCTTTTGCCAATTCACCTTTTTACAAGTGTACTTTTTGACAGCATTTTCCATAATTGACTGTGTAGCCTTATCCTTAATGCAATTTTTCCATAATCTGCAAGATAATCTTCAAACCATAACCAAAATGATTCCCTGAATTCATCTTAAAATCAACAAATTTAGCTTAATTAGTAAATAAAGGCTTGCCTTGAGTATTATACACTTTTAGGAACTGTTTATACAGGATCAAATTGACCATAGCAACTCAAAGAGTTAGGTAGAAACCTTGAGGAACAATGGATTGATGTGAGTGGAGGAGGAACAATTCAGAAGAGAAGGGTAGGAAAGGTTATACAACTCAAAGAATATAATCAGTGCCCTGACCCACGGGGCAAATCAACTGAGGGACGAGGGGGAGCCTGTGAAAATGAAAGTGGAGCAAGGGATGCGAAGAAATGGAAGCAAGACAAAATTCAGATCAAGCCTCGAGGTTTTATTGTAGCAGAGTAATATATATAGAAGTTGGGGAGGGGAAGGGCTTAGGACTGGAAGATAGCTGGTATGAGACAGTTGGCGTTCTATGATTGGGCAGACAGTATGCCTGTACAGTTGACATCAGGCAGTGACACGGGGGGTGGTTTGAGAACACGCGCGCGTGTTCTCAGGGACTATCCAGACTTCCTGTTTGTTAGGGGCCTGAGGCTTCCTCATGGCCCCTGACAAATCAGTGTCACTAAATTATAGATGTAGAAACTGGTGAATTAGTGCATGTTTTGCTATGTACATTCTCAACAACAGCAATAAAATAAATAAAATCATATAAAGAGCAAACTTCTCCAGGTGCAATGTAAGTTTCTATCCTGCCCCACCTGCCTTCTGTACTTCTCCTCATCCTGCAGTCATAAATTGCTCTGAGCCATCATAAATCAAAGTGAGGGCCTTTCTCCTCCTTTTGTCCCTCATACAAATGCCCCACTTTACAGGGCACAGCTCAAACACTTGGTTAAGATCAGCTAAATCAAAAGACAGAAACAACCTAAGTGCTCAAGAACGAATAAACAAAATGTGGTACACACATACAATGGAATACTGTGCAGTCATAAAGAATAATGATGAGTTCTGAAAACATCTTATAAGGTGGGAGGAATCTGGAGGACATTATGCTAAGTGAAATATGTCAATCACAAAAGTACAGATTTTGTATGATCTCACTTTTATAAAAACACAAAAATAGATAGACATTCGGAAGCCAATGTTTATTAGTAACTACCAGAGATGGGGTGGGGGCCACTTTTTCGGTAGTTTGTGGTAATGGGAAAACCAACACTAAAGGTGAGTGAAGTGCACACGTAAATGATGACACTGAGAAGCGTTTATGCACCAAAAAAAGAGGATGTTTTTGGTAAATGTTAAGACATACATAATTTTGTAACAACAATGGCCAAAAACCATACACATGGTTGAAGACGTATGTACATAAATATGCACATGTGTGTATATATGCATTCATTTGTGTGCATGTATACATATGTCCATATGTATACACATGTGTGTAAGAGGATATATATATACATACTAAAGCACATTGCAGCCCAGTTGCAGATAGTTCTTAGACATAACCTAACACCTTTTGGGATTGGTTTTCTGGGTTTGAAGACTTAGGACCACAGTCTCATGGGACAATTCAGTCAACCGGCATTATATAGTTCATAAGGAAAATGTTCTACATCCTACTTTCATGAGTAGCAAGTGGCCATCTAAGAAACAGCTATTAGTCTCTACTTGTCTGAAGCAAAATGGAAAGAAGGCAACCAGACCAAAAAGAAACTAGTCTTCAGGACTAGTAGTGGACATGAACCACATGCTCATCTATTGAGACCAGAAGAACTAAATGGTTCCCAGCTACCACTAATGACTGCCCTGATCAGGGTCACAATAGATGGCTTCTCACAGAAGGGGAGAAAAATGTGAAACAGAATGCAGATTCTTAAAAATTCCAGACTTACTGGGCTGGTTGAGACCAGAGGACTCCCTGAGACTATCATCCTGAGATACTCTGTAAACCTTGAAACTACCTCCTGAGATGACCTTTTAGCTAAGAAACAGATTGCCCATAAAAAAAGAGCGTTATCAGTGAGTACTGCACACCATTAACAAATTGCGAATATAAGACCAAATGGTCAACATTTACGTCAAGGCAAAGATGAAAGGATAAGGGGCCAGGGAAACCAGATCACGGGAAACAAAACACCCAGACTGGAATTAAAAAGAATGTTGATACATCATGAAAATTTACCAACATCACTGAATAATTTGTGTAGTATTTATTAAATGGGCAACATAATTTGCTGAGTAAACTTTCACCAAAACACAATAAAATATTATTTTCCAAAAATCATCTTAATTATTTTGAGGAAGAATATTACTTCTCTTGCCAGCCCAGCATGTTATACCAAGAGATTTTTAAAAGTCTATTATACCTGGTGTCATGGACTGGATTGTGTCTCTGAAAAATATGTACATCAATTTGACTATGCCATGATTCCTGATGTTGTGTGACTGTTCACCATTTTGTGACCTGGTGTGATTTTCCCGTGTGTTGTAATCCTGTCTCTAAGATGTTAATGAAATGAGATCAGTGTCAGTTATGCGAAGGAGGCAGAATTCAATCTATAAGATTAGATTGTGTTTTAAGCCACACCTCTGAGGAGCTGGACTCGATGAAGAAGAACAAGGCATCAGGATTGGAGGAAGACTCATCAACAACCTGCATTACGCAGATGACAAAACCCTGCTTGCTGGAAGAGAAGAGGATTTGAAATACTTACTGATACAGATCAAAATCCACAGCCTTCAGTATGGATTGCACCTCAACATCGTGAAAACAAAAATACAACTGGACCAGTAAGCAACATTGTCATAAATGGAGAAAGGATTGAGGTTGTCAAGATTTCATTTAACTTGCTTCCACAATCAACGCCCATGGAAGAAGCAATCAAGAAATCAAAAGATGTATTGCATTGGGAAGATCTGCTGCGAAGGACCTCTTTAAAGAGTTGAAAAGTAAAGGAGTCACCTTGAAGACTAAGGTGCACCTGACCCAAGCAAAGGTGTTTTCAATGGAATCATATACATGTGACAAGCATTAAGGAATACAGAAGACAAATCCACACCTTTGAATTGTGAAGAAGAATGTGAAATGTTGAAGAAGAATGTTTAATGTATCATGAACTGCCAAAAAAACAAACAGATCTCTTTTGGAAGAAGTACAACCAGAGTGTTCCTTGGAAGTAAAGATAGCAAGACTATATCTCACGTACTTTGGACATGTTGTCAGGAGGGATCAAACTGTGGAAAAGGACATCATGTTTTGTAGAATGGAGGGTCAGCAAAAACGAGGAGGACCTTTAACAAGATGGACTGACACAGTGGCTGCAACGACGGGCTTAAACATAAAAACAACTGTGGACATGGCCCAGGACCAGGCAGTGTTTTCTTCTGTTGTACACAGTCACTGTGAGATGGAACCGACTCAACGGCACTTAAAAACAACAAGAAGACTGTGAGAGGACAAACTTTCATCTGTTGAAGCCATCTACTTGTGGTATTTCTGATATAGCAGCACTAGATGACTAAGACACCTGGAGTTGACACAGCCCCTTGGAGCACCTGAATAAGAGTTCTCACATGCAGACCAGGACATGTTAGAGGCTCAGAGAAATGCATTTTGTTTCTCAAAAGCACAGCAATTTCTTGCTTTGGGTGGGACGCTGCTATGTCATGAGTGTGTGCCTACGTGTGGAAGGCGGGGCGCCTGATTTGTGTTTTTTTTTAAACACCTGATGCTTCTCTAGGACATGTAGACCACTTTCAAGTTAAATTTGTTATTTTGGACTTAACCATGTTTTCCATTGAGCTTAGCTTGACTAATTCCTCTTTCTTACTTGCTTACCAGCCCTGACACTCAGGACAGAAATCTGTAGCCAAGGGGAGAAAGATGCCAGTCTGCTGGATGTGGCTATGGCTGTCCCTTCTCCGAGAGACAAAGCATTGTTTCAGCACTCACTTACCACTTATCTCCAGCCCCACAAGTCAGCGCAGGGCCAGCACTATGCTGTATGAGTTTAATCCATGCATGGCAGTTGGAAGGGAGTCAAGTTTCAGGCACCTGGATGAGACTTTTTGCACAGGACTGGCATAGGGGATGTCCTTAGTGTCTGAGCCAGGAGCCCAGGCCAGAAACAGGGGCAACAGCATGAGTGCCAGGAAGTGCCCCACCCAGAGGCTGCTACAGGCTCTTGCACGGATCTCACATGGACAGAAAATAGTCCCATAGTGCTGCCAACTCTATGACCCATTATTCACCCATCCTCAGATTCATGGCCCTCCCCTTCTTGAATCCACCTAGCTAAACATCAAGGAAGGTGGTGGGAGCAATGGAACTGGGAGGGGGAAGTCACAGAGAGGAAGGGATGGATCACAGCAATGACAAGGACACTTGGGCCCCTCTGAGGGCGTTAGCAGGACCACTGGGTTACTTGGCTAGACCTCAACCACCAGGCCCACAATAGGGGGTGGAATGGCACCTTAGGCCCAGGAGCAGGTTAAAGGGCAGAGCTATACATACAGCCCTAAGGAACAAGGCAGCAGAAAAAGCAGGGATATTCTGAGTTTCTGCATTTCCAGCCCTCCCTAAGGCCACGGGGAGGAAGGTCCCATTCCAACAGGGTGTGCCAGGTTCCAAGTGAGGTAATCCCAAGGTGTGTTGCCTGCCAGGTACCTGAGGGAACATGTTCATTAAGACTCTTAATATTCCCCTGGCAGCCACTCTTCAGAGTTTCCCAGGAGTCTCTGGGTAACCAGATAGCCTTTGCCAGCTCCCAGAATGAGGAAACTGTTCCCTCCCTGACTGGCATGGACTGGTAAGGGGTGGTGCCATAGTGTCACATGTTTAACCAGCCAGAGGGCAGAGAACCTGGCCTCCCTGGACACTAGGAGCTGCAGCCAGCAATATAGATTGCAGGACAGGGCCTCCTGCCCTTGCAGTGCTCCCATCTGCCTTCTTTGCAAGGATTTCCAGAGGTTTGTACAAAGAAAGAAATTCTAGGAAAAGGAAGGCCCATAAGTCAAGTCAGCATCAGGGCCCTTTGGACTCAGCCCATGGACAGCTGGTTAATTCTATCCACCAATAAGGGTTACATGACCTGTAGAGGCCCACCAACAGAGGTGTTTTTAACTCCTGCCTCATCTGATATAGTGGGGCCCTGGTGATGCAGGGGTTAAGAGCTCAGCGGCTAACCTAAAGGTTGGCAGTTTGAATTCACCAGCCACTTCTTGGAAATGCTATGGGCAGTTCTACTCTGTCCTGCAGTATCACTCTGAGTCAGAACAGACTCGACAGTAACAGGTTTGTTTGATTTTTGTTTTCTGATCTAATATAAAAGAGCAGGGCCTGCACCTCATGCCCAATCCTCAACAAAAGCTGCTCTTAGGCCCAAGCCTCCAGCTCCTCATACTCCCAGGTGTTTCCCGTTGGGTGCAGGACCTGGAAAGCTTTTCCCACCTCCAGTCATGCCAGCAAGCTATAAGAGCAGGCAGCCGGTCTGTGCAGAGCAAGAGTGAGGATGGATGCAAGCAGGAGGGTGGCTTGGGCAATCCAGGAGGATTACAGTGGCAAGCTGGGCAGACACGCCCACCCAGGGTTCAGGTCCATATTTCCAGGAGAAACCCCAAGGTGGGGGACGAAGGAGTAAGAGCACCCACAGGTGAACTAAGAAGGCTGATGGCTGGCTGGGGGACCCACTCATCTACCAGCTACAGTGGCGATTTGGGTGGGTGCAGGGAACGTGCTCATCAGCCCTTGGGCCTATCCATCATCTTCGTGCTCTGCTCTCCATCTAGGAATCACGCTTTTCCCGGCAAGGTTTGGTGTGGAAGGGACCTGCAGAAGGCAGGGAGAGCTGAGCAGTGGGCCTGTGCTCCCTCTGCTCACCGGGCATCTCCACCAGCTGCTGCACTGCACCCAAGCTCTAGTTCCCACCTGTAAGCGCCCTGACTCTGCCACAGCTTACCCACTGGACAGACCAGACTTCTGCAATCCCAGTGACCTCATCCTCCTGTTGTCCTTGGCTAATCTCAGGGCTGCCTCAGTGTTCCCTCAGTTCTCTCATCGCCAGTCAGCAGTTTCTGGAACTAAGGTCCTCTGAAAGGCCCAGACCAGCACCTCTCACATGCTGTCCCAGGGCAGGGTCACCAGGTTCAGCGGGTCTAGGGCTGTGCCTTTCTAACATGTTCCAGTTGACACTGACATCTAGTCCTTGGATCACACTCTTGAACCAGGGTGATTTTTACTTTTTTGGTACGATGTGTCAGCACTCTGGGGCATCATGCTAGCAAAGGTGAACATAACAGACACACTTGTTGCCCTTGGGGGGTATGCAGTCCAGGGAGACAGACCTAAACGAATGCTAATCCTGAGGCTATAAATTACACAGAGGCCCTGGGTGGTGAAAAGGCTTGGCTGCTAAACTGAAGAGTGGAGGTTCAAGTACACCCAGAAGTGAGTCACAAGAAAAGCCTGATGATTTGCTTCTCAAAACTCAGACATTGAAAACCCTATATAACACAGTCCAACACAGGGGTTCCTGTAAGTCAGAGCCAACTCAGTGGCCTCTAGCGGTATATGAGGTCTGACAACTAAGTTCATGAACTCATCGTAGAAAAGTGTTCCATACCTTATTGCTGAAATTCACTATAGTCACCTTCAAAGTACTCTCTTAGGGAAGCTATGCACTGATGCCAGTGCCTAGCCCACCTTTAAAGCAATTTTGGAACTCTTTTTCTGGAATGACCATCAGAGCTGTCATTGTATTACCCTTAATGTTCTGAATGTCATCAAAATGTGTTGTTTTCAACATTTCCTTTATCTTCTGGTAAAGAAAAAAGTCACCAGAGGCCAGATTAGGTGAGTAGGGAGGGTATTCCCATACAAATTTGTTTACTGGCTAAAAACGCCCTCACAGACGACTATACAATTCAGTTTTCAAACTTGCCACTGTGTGCAATGGCCATTCCAGAAAGAGTTCCAAAATTACCTTGAGGGGTGGACTATGCGCTGGTGTCACTGCATAGCTTTCCGAAGGGTGTGCTTCAAAGGTGACCGTAGTGATATTCAGCAACAAGGTGTGCAGCACTTAGAACAATTAAGTTCGTGGATTTGTTGGACCTCGTAAATCATACCTTTATAAAAGATTCTTGGGTGAAGGACCCATGGAACTGTCAATGGGGCAGTCAAAAAGTCCTTTGGAAAAACAAAACAAAGTCCTTTGGAAAAATTTATCAAAGAATGGATGGGAGGATTTAACGGTCTAGGGAGACAGGGAGGGCTTCCTGGACAAGGTGGTATTTGAACAGAGACCCAGAGAATCAAGAGTGTATGCAGCATGGAGTGAGGGGCCCAAGAGCAGCACACAGGCAGAGAGTGGGTAGCCAGGGGAAAAGCACACCCCATGGTCCAAGAGAAGCCAGCCCGGCAGAGCACAGTGAGGGTGACCTGGTGAGGGAGCTCAGCCACGCAGGTCAGGTCAGTGGCTCCTCCTCCCCTCGCAAGGGGCTGCCGTGAGCTCCACTCGCATGAGCCCGGCTCCCCTTCCTGCACTGCACGCCAGAATCCAGCTTCCCCAGGGTCTCCTGGTGCTGACCACCAGTATCACCAGACACCTCCTAGTGCAGGAGGCAGTGGCACTCCTACTGCCTGGTGCCTGAGCTTGGCTGCCGGTTCCCACCAAATAAGTCTATGCTCAAGCATGCATTAAAAGGGGGCGGGAACAGGAATAGGTCCCTGTTCTGGGCACCCAGCCCCACAGTGTCCAGCAGTCTGGCCCAGGCACACAGCACTTCCCTTCCTGCTGGCAGTTGGTGTTTTCCCCAGTAAAGCCCTTCCCCACCCCCACCTCCCATCCCCCTCCACCCCCCATCCCCCCCACCCCCATATACCAGGTGACTGGGTAGTTCTTTTTCTTCACCCCTCCCTCCACCCCCACACTGGGCCTTTGTCTTTGTCTTGAGAACAATAGGAAGCCGTTAAAGGGTTAAGCATGGGGGCTATGTGACTAGGTTTGTTTTTCCAAAGGACTTTTTGGCTGCAGTATGAATGAAGAATGAGCTTTAAGGGAAAGAGGCAAGAGAAAAGTGGGGTGCCCACAGAAGAGAGGAGATGTGTGGGCTATGGCAGCCCATTATCACAGTCATGGGCCTGGAGACCAGCCTGATCTCAGACAGTGGCACACAGAGAGGGAGGGATGTCAGGCCCATCTCCCTGGGAGCTGGCGTTAGCAAAGTGGGAACTTGGGGCCATTTCAGAATCCCTCTCCCATTTGACCCTGTGCTGAGATTCTTAGGTGAAGGACCCATGTGACAGTCAGTGAGGCAGCCCACAGAGGCAACTGAGAGGCTGAGTCTACCTAGACCAAGCTTACGGAGAGGCCCAAGGGGCTAGGAGTGGAGTAGGCATGTCAGAGGAAGGGACAGCAACTGGCCACTTGAAAGTGACAAGAAGGCCAGGCTCTGTCCTGGCCCAGGACAGCTTTGGTAGTGAAGGTAATCATCACCCTTAGTGATGGTAGGGGGTGGAAACCAAAGCTGCCCCACAGCCTCTGATGCAGCCAGTGACATGCTCCAGGCAGGACATCTGCCACACAGGGTGGAGTGCAGAGGTGGGGAACAAAGTCGGCAGAGGGTCAAGAGTACAAAAGGAAGTGAAAGGACAAAGCAGCACTCCAAATCCCAGGGTTATAAAGCAGAACCAAGGCACCTCAAAAGACATAGGGATTCAGTCCTTTAGACGTTTTTTGTTGTTACTTCGCCTTAGGTGAAAATTTGCAGTGCCAATTAGCTTCTCATTCAAAAATTTGTACATAAATTGTTTTGTAACATTGGTTGTAATTTCCACAACTGTCAGCACTCTTTCCCTTTCCCTTTACACCCTGGGTTCCTGTGTCCATTTGTCCAGTTTTCCTGTCCCTTCCTGCCTTCTCATCTTCGTTTATGGGCAGTGTTGCCCACTTGATCTCATAGATTTGATTGAATGAAGAAGCACATTCCTTACATCTGTTCTTATTTGTTTTATTTTTTAAAAAACTCACCACTGAGTCAATCTGACTCATAGCAACCCAATGGAACAGAGTAGTACTGCCGCATAGGGTTCCAAGGAGTACTTGGTGGATTCAAACTGCCAACATCTTGCTTAGCAGTCGTATCTCTTAACCACCGTACCAGAAGGGTTTCCAGTTCATTGCCATCAAGTTGATTCCGACGCACAGACACCATGTATGTAGGACAGAGTAGAAATGTCCTATCTCCAAGGAGCAACTGGTGGATTAGCAGCTGTGACTCTTAACCATTGTGCCAGCAGGGTTCCTTGTTTGTTTTATAGGCCTGTCTAATCTTTGGCTGAAAAGAGGACTTAGGGAGTATCTTAAATTCTCAGTTATTAGAGGGTCCAGGGCCCAGAGTCTCCTAGGTTCCTCTTAAAACCAAAAAACTCACCACTGTCAAGCCGATTCTGACTCACAGCCACTCTATAGGACAGAGCAGAACTGCTTCATAGTGTTTCCAAGAAGCACCTGGCAGATTCGAACTAATGACCTTTTGGTTAGCAGACACAACCCTTAACCACTACACTGCCTGGGAGTGTCCCCCAGTCTCCATCAAACCAGAAAGTCTGCTCTTTTTTTCCTGCATCCAGGAAACTTCTTAACTTTTGATTTGGTCCAGTTGCACTAACTTCCCCTGTATTGTATGATGTCCTTCCCTTCACTGAAGTTGGTGAATTCTTTTAAAAGCCTAAGTGTTTAATTTTTAGGAGCTCCCAGTGATCCCGTTTATCTTCTGGTGTTTGTGCACTGTTAGTTATGGTTTATATTGTATATATGGCATGTGTTAGGGTCTCTAGCATTGTCCCTATTTTTATTTCCATAACCTTTACTGTTTTAGGTTTTATATTTGAGTTTTCTCATCTATTGGGGGTTAGTCTTTGTGTATAGTGTTAGGTAAGGGTCCTGTTGCTTTTCTTTCCCTTTTTCCACTTTTTAGTAGACAGGCATCCAATTTTGCCAGCAAAAAAAGATTAACTTGGATTCTTTGTCAATAGGTGGACGGATTCTCATCCGAGTTCTCGATTCTGTTCTGTTGGTCTGTGTGTCTGTGATTGTACCAATACAAGGCTGTTTTGACCACTGCCATCAAGCTGATTCTGATGCATAGAGACTACATGTGTAGGACGGAGTAGAACTGCCCTATTTCCAAGGAGCAGCTGGTACTGCTCTTATACTTAAATATAAGAGCTGCATAGTGATTTCTGAGATCAGGTGGTATGAAGCCTCCTACTTTGCTGTTTCTTCAGTAATACTTTGCTTATCCAGGGCCTCTTTCCCTTCCATACAAAGTTGGTGATTAGTTATTTTTCAGGCGTTTCATAATGGCACTGCTCGAGCCTGGGCACCTGGGCAAGTGGACTTCTCCTTCATCTGCCCACCTGGCAGACTGTCTACTGAGGACCCGGCCCTCTGCTGGCTGCTTTGCCTGTCTTATGTCTCTCAATTATCAGACCAGAAGTTGTAATAGAGTCCTAAATGGACTTTTTATTGACCCCCATCAAATATTAGTAGCTGAACACACTCTATATCCAAAAGGAAGCAGCTGGCGTACCCCTGTTAAGCTTAAGAAAAGAAAGCAAAAGCAATCTTTCGGCCTCATCCCCCAAGATGGGAAGCCACCGAAAGCCAAAGGCCAGCAATGAGAGGGCTTAAGGGGAAGCTTAGTCTGAGTTGTGGGAAGGGCAGCTCCCCTCTCCGGAGCTGGAGGAGCACTGTATGTAAATATTGAAAAGGGGATGCAAAGCAACAGGCATGTAACTCCCCCACAACCTGGTCTCAGGGCACAGCCCCCAAGAAGGACATCCCTGGAACCAAGGCTTTGAACCGGTTTATTCTGTTTCAAACTCCTACTGAGAATCTGCCTTTCTACCCCTAGATACACTGAATCAGAATTTAGTTTAACTAGATCCTCAGGTGATTCTTATACAAAAGAAATTTTGAGAAACACTACTCTGCCAGTAGTTCTCAGAATTGGTCCCTAACCAGCAGCACTAGCTGGAAACTTGTTAGAAGTGCAGACTGGTCATACACCCTGCCTGGCAGCTGAGCAGATCAGCCTCCCATTGGCCTCCTGGAGCCCTGGTCCTGGACAGCCTAGCTCAGGAAACAACTGTTTACACCTTCCACCTTCCCCAGCTTTGAGATGCATCACTTCTAGAAAGGAAGCAAGGGAATATCCTGGGGTCCGTGCCACTTCCGATGTCCAGTCTTCTCAGACCACGCCTACAAGTTAGAGAGTCCTCAGGTCTCCACCAGCTTTAGTTTGCTTGTTTTTTTTAATCTTTAGCCCACTGCTGACAAGTAGATTCTAACTCAAAAAAAACCCTATGGGGTAGAATAGAACTGCCCCCTAGGGTTTCCAAGGGTGTAAATCTTTACAGGCTCAGACTGCCACACCTCTCTCTCACAGAGCAACTGGGGGATTCAAACCACCAGCCTTTCAGTTAGCAGCTGAACACTTAACCACTGTACCATCAGGGCTCCTCTGTTTATGTTCGAAAACCAAACAGGGTCTGCTGTCATCTGCGAAATGGGGTGAGCAGCCTTGGTTCTGTGTGGTTACAGATGTGATGGGTCTCACATGGGCTAGGCAGGAGGGAAAGGGGAATGATGGGTCACATGGCCACCAGACAGCCCTGAGCATCCTTGGTAGTGCCTGAGGCTGTTCTTGAGGAGATCAAAGAGGAAGACAGGCTGGATGATAGGGGAGGGCAAAGCCTCTGCCCAGTGCCCAGCGGCCCTCCTGAGCCAGCTGTCTCCCTTGAACCTCTGAACTCACATGCACTGACGCATGCACACACAAAAATTCCCAGCTTTCCAGTCCTTCCCACGGGCAGACACCCAGGGACTGGCATCTGGGAGGACTGTAGGCTCTGAGTAACTGGGCATGTGCAGCCCCTAGCTACTTAGAGGCAAGGATGACCCTGTGTCTGTGACTCGCCTTTAACTGTGACACTCCTCCTTTGCACTTCACTGAACACTGAGTGCAGCCATTAGCCCCTTCCTGTGTCCTAGACTTTTGTGTGAGCACCAGACAGGACCATTCCCACAGCAGGATGAACCCTCCTTGGGGGCCGAGAGTTCCCTCACGCCGGGCCCAGTAGCCCAGCTGCATGTTCACCCCAGCCTCAGCCGGCAGGTGGGACAGCTCCCAGGCCAGGGCATCCAGCCTGGCTGAGCTTCCTCCCTCCAGCCCCAGGGTAAGCCTGGGGGGAGTGTGTGCACGGATGGGTGGGCCCTCCCCTCCCCTCCCCTCCCCTCCCCTCCCCTCCCCTCCCCTCCCTTCCCCTCCCCTCCCCTCCCCTCCCCTCCCTCCCCGTTCACTGTGGCTCAGTCCTGGGGCAAACAGGGAGCTTGAAAGGGGAGGGGGAGATCTGAGTGCTTCTGTGGGATCTTGGGCATGTTTCTGACCCTCTCTGAGCCATCCTACACGAAGGGGATGGTAGAGGAGAGTAAATACAATGTCCTGCCAATTCACAGTATTAAAAGAACAGCGCTGAAGGACACAAGGCTGAAATTACCCAGACCGGCCCTTGGCTGTACCTGGTCCTTACAGAGGATAATGGGAAGCCCTGTGGAGCCTTCTGGAGAGTAAGCCAAAAAGAAAGGTCCTTCATGATATATACCAGGGCCTCTGGATGCGTGCAGCCCAAGTGTGGCTTGGGGTGTCCACTGCTGCTTCCATCATCCTAACTAGGGTCCCAGAGCCTATACTTCACCACCCACAACATGAACTGGTGAGGGCTGAGGGCACCCTCACACCCTGGGAGCCAATGCCCTTCCTGGGATGCTACCCCAGGCCCTGGACTAGATGTGGCCAGTAGATGCAGAGGCTGGGTGAGACAGAGGTGAGACCTCTCCTTCCCTAGCAAGTGGAGACTCTTTACTGGCTTCATAGGGTCGTAACCTCCATGTAAGGGGCCTGACAGCCTTAGGTTTCTTTATAAAGGGAGATTTTTTCCATGTCTCTCATGCCAGACATCGTTGTCCCTATACTTCAGGGACAATTTCTCCTTTGAAGCTTAGGATGCAGGTGGGACTTTTGAGCAGAGTGTTCCATTCACTGCTGAGTTCCCAGGAGATCTCGAAGACCATTGCTGTTATCTTGGATATTTGAGATGGGCCTATACTTTTATCTTTGCCCCGTGGAAAGGTAGGGCCTCCACAGCCGTGGTCCTGCACGCTGGGCACACCATGTGTGAAGATATGTTCCCTGGAGATGTGATTCCATTTGCTCCCCTGTCATTCTACACAACACGGGTTCAGGGTACCTGAAAGCAGATAGGTCAATGAGGCCATATGAGAATGCAGCTCTCCTTCCTGTGACAAGGTCCAAGCCCATGTTGACAGTAATAAAGCCAAGGATCTATTGAACCAGCACCATCAGAGCTGCATGGGGAAGACGCTTCAAAATGCCTTCCCAGGCCCCTTGCTCCATGGTGGGGGCCTGGGGACATGTGGTCAGGGCAGTGGGCAGCCCTACACTGGTGTTCTGACTCCTCCTGCAGGCACCTTGATAAACCTTAGCAGTGCTTGTCACCCCACAGCTTAGGCCCTCAGCCCCAGACAGCCTTTGGGGAGGCTCTGTCTTGGAACTAGGTATGGGTGTATGGCCATGTCGTGAGGAGAGCAGACAGGCCAAGAACCTGGACAGTGCCAAGGTGGCAGGGTCCCAGCTGGAAGCACAGACCACAGTTCCTGGGCATCACAGGAGTGAGACTGCCTGTCCTCCTCGTAATCTGGGGAGCTCTTGTTTCAACATCAGGGGAGGTATGGTGGACTGTGAGGCCATGAGCTTTGGGGCAGGAAACTCTTTCTGAATCCTCGTGCTGACAGCTTTCAGTGCGGAGAGTCTGCCTTGTCTCAGGGCTCTTGTCTCTGCTTCTGTTCCTCAGGTGGTTCTTCACATCTGTGGCCTCAGGCGTGGCCTGCCTCCTCTGCCTGCTGGTCATCTTCCTGTACGTTATCTTACAGCTCTGGGTGGACCAGGAGGCGCTCCGCTCGGACCCCCAGTTTAGAAGTATGTCATGGTGCTATTCTCGCATTACTCAGCTTGGGGTGACTCATTGTTCAGAGCCGGCCTCTTAGCCCTACCCTGCAGCCACCATTCCAGGCAAAGGTTCTTAGTGTGGGAGCCAGACAGCCTGACAGGCTGGTTGGCTGGACATGGCCTGAGCAGAAAGACGCCTTGAGGTGCCAGCCTGAACTGAGGACAGCCATCAGTGTCCAGACTTCACGCCACAGCCCATCAAATGTCATGAGCTGGACTCAGGCCATGCTGGTCATGGTGTGTCAGCATTAGAAGCGGGGCCACTCCCCTGTCCACCGCCCTCCACTCACTCCCCACTCCCCACCTCCATTCTCCCCACCCCCATTGCCCTGTACACCCCCGTGCACATCTCTCCAGCCTCAGCCGCTCCTCGTCCACCTCCGTCCACTGCTCATCAGCCTCATCCTCCCTGTGCACCCTCATCTACACCCCATGCCCATGCCATCCTCTTCACAGACGCTCCCTGTCCACTTGAAGTCAACACTGCCCACTGTGTCCACTCACCGCACAGCCTTGTCAACTCTCCAGTCTCCCTGCATCCACTCGTCTGTCCTGTTCATCCCCATTCGCCCTGCCCACTTGAGTCCACCCTCCTCTCACTCCTCATCCACTTGTCAGTTCCCCATCAACTGTCAACTACTTTTTCCACTCCCTACTTACCGTTGCCCACTGCCTGTCCACTCCGCCCACTCCTCAGTCCACTGTCTGTTCAATTCTCATCTATGCCTCCACACCCCTCCCACTCCCTGTAGACTCTCCATCTACCCTACCCACACCCTGTCAGCCTCAGCGCATTCCATACACCTCTGACTACCCCGGATGCCCCCTTCTCCCACCTATACACCCATGCCAACTCTCTATCCACCTCCGTCCTCCTCCATCTGTCCCATACAGGCCTGTCCATGCCACTCTGAAACAGCATGGTTTCCCCCTTGTTTCTGCAGATGTCGTGGATAAGAACACCTGGCTGCTCTTTCTTCCTTTCTTGGCCATAAAGGTGAAGACCCAGTGGCGCAGCAGTGCTGGTGCTGGTCATTTTAGTTCTCCTCCCCCTTGGCTACCTCCTGGCTTTCCATGTTTACATCCGCACCTACCACCATCTCACTCCAGGTTAGGTGGGGTCTGTGCTCCTCTTGTCCACATATGACCTGTAGATGACAAGTGGAAGGAGGGCCTCCACTCCTAGGACCCTGTGACTGGGCACTGTTTAGAGCCTCACGACCTGGGAAGCAGTGGCCATAATAACTGCTGTGTTCACAGGCCCTCGACTTTGGGGGCTCATGACTGAACACAGTTGCTTTAGGAAGTGACTTAGGCCTGTCAATGTCAGGAGTCAGCTCTGGTCCCCAAGAGCAACATTTTCATGGTCTGGTCAACTGATCAAGCTGTCCCTGATGTACTGATCCTGGCCAGTTTTTTTTTTTGTTTTTTTTTTCTTTTTTCCACCTAAGACACAGAGAGAAGAACAGGGGAGCAGATGAGCCACTGTAAGTGCCACAGGAGCAACACGCAAACTGTGGATACCTCCAGCAGACTTCTCTGAAAGGGGTTGTTGATCCAAGCAGGCCATGAGGCCTTTCATCTGTTTCTCAATCATCACTTGGTATCCCACCCACAGAAGTTTTCGCAAGGGTCTAGCCAGGTTGTCCCTAGGGTAAGGCCTGCGGTCCCAGCAAGAGATAGCCATGGACAGGCTTCTCTTCTCACATATCCCTGCAACACTGTCTTAAATTGCTATTGTTGGGGCCATAGGGCACAGACTTCTCCCCCTAAATGCACAGATTTCCCCTTCCATCTCCTGCCACTGAGACTGACTAAATCAGGTAATGAGGCTGGATTACATCATTGTTCCCATCCCATGCAGCACTTACAGTCTCACCCGTGCATGGCTTCACAGTCCTGTGAAATTGGCAGAGTAGGCCATGTCCGCACTGTGGGGAAAAGAAATAAGAGATTCAGAGAGGTTAAGTGGCAAGGCACACAGAACATGGTGCACCTCACTGCAGGAGAGTTTGGGGCCAGGCTAGCAGATAGACGGGTGAGAGCAGATGCTCTCAAAGGCTGCATGGGCAATGGGGTGGCAGGGACTCACCTCCCCCCATGCATGAAGCAGGTCAGCAGGACCACAGTCTGTCAGTTACACATCCAGTCCTAATGCTGTCAGGTGCATGGGGGCCACCCCAGTGAGTTTCAACTGTGCTGAGGAGTCATGTCCACATAAGCCACTGATGGGGGATGGTGACTCTAGGCCCTTTTCCTTCTCTCTTCTTCCTAGGGGCCAAGGGGTTGACCATACTTGCATATTTAAAACAGACCCCCAAACAACCAGGAAAATCACACCATCATTGGATCAAATGAAAGAAGGACATGTTCAGGTGTTAAATGTTCCTCAGTGTCACCATTGGTGTCTATCATGACTGCAGACATTACCAAGAGTAGTCACGTGTCTGGAATTCCCTAGCCTGGCTCTTTGACTGCACTGCTCATGGTCAACTGTGTGTGTGTGAGAGAGAGAAGAGAGTCAGAATGTGTGTACAGGCATGTGTATGCATTAGTGTGAGTGTGACTGAGTGTGTGTGAGAATGTTTGACAGTGTATGCACATGACTGTAAGAGTGGGAGAGTTGTGACTGTGTAAGAGTGTATGTGTATATGCACATGTGTCCGTGCAATTTTGAGTATATTAACGTGTTTGTGTACATTTATCTTCCAAAATGAGAGTGTGTGTGTGTGAATGAATGCAGGTGTATGAGTGTGGATATGAGTACATGTGAGTGTTACTGTGTAGAGCTGTGCGTGTGTGAGTATACTGTGTGGTTTCCTTGTCAACTCCTCACTCAAGTCAGGAGGGCTGACTCCTTTGGGACATACCTTCCTCTGCAGCCATTCCAGATAACTGTTCCCAGCATCTCTGGTTGTTGTTTGGAGCAGGTTTTTTTTCATTGCATGTCTCTGATGGTTCAGGGTAACTGAATTTTCCCCTTGGCAAAGGGTTCAGAGAGTGGGAATCACACAGAAGATTCCTTGTAATCAATGACAAACAGGAAGGGGTTGACATTGTAAGCAACTTCTTTCCCTGATTGTACTTCTATGTAAAATTTGGAGACACAGTAAGTGGCGAGTCTCTGTCATGACCTCATCTTGTCCCTACACAGACTAAAATTTCCCCTCATGCCAACCCATGAGCAAGAGGTCATAGTCTTTCCCTGTTGCCATAGCCAGAAAGAAGCTGTGTTCCTCTTCCGTTTGTCTGGAACAGTGCCACTCAACTCCTTAAACATTGGGGTGATCAGTAAGATGCCCGTGACTCTTGATGTGTCTTGGTTTGGATGATGAATTATATAGGTAACCTACATTTAACTTACCACAATTTTCTGTCTGATTCAGAAAAGTAAGTTTCACATTATGTTGAGCTTCCACCCAGAATTATCATGGAATCCAGCATGACAGTGTGGAAAGGACACTTTGTTCATTGATTACAGCTTGTAAAAGAACTCCATATGAAAATAATGGGACTTTACTGAGCAAAGCCACTCAAACTAGCAAGCACTGTCCTTTACTCTGCAAATCCCTGAAGCAGTCATCTTCATTCTTTTGTCTTCAATACTTTGTGGTGTGTTACATGAATGTTTAAAGCCCAAACTGACTTGTCATAAGAAAACTTGAACACGTACTGCTATGTAACTCTAGCTGTTCTCCCCACCCTTTGACACTACACTCCCCCTTCCCATCCTATATTTCCTGTGTCCATGCCACCAACTTCTAGCTCTCTCCACCCTCTCATCTTGCTACTGGACAGTAGCTGCTCGATTAGCCTCACATATCTACTTAAGCCAAGAAGCACACTCTTTGCCAGTATCATTTTACATGTTATAGTCTAGTCAAATCATTGAAAGGTTGTGTTTGAGACTAGTTTCAACTCTAGGCTAACATACAGTCCAGGGGTCATGTGTTTCATGGACCCTCGAGTCTGTCAAACCGTCAGGTCTGGTCTTTCAACAGCACTAGTCTGCACACCCATTTTTCTTATGCTACATTAGGGACTCTGTGTAGTATCTCCTGTCAGGGCAGTCATTGGTGGTTGCTAGGCACCATCTAGTTCTGGCCCCCCGCTCAGAAGTCTCCAGATTATATATTAGAATCTCCAGATTCTATCTCTTGGGCTAATATTTTCCTCATGTCTTTGATGTCCTTCATTCTCCTCTGCTTCAGGTGGGTTGAGACCAACTGATACTACTTAGATGGTCACTTGTCGGCTTTTGAGAATCCAGACACCACTTGACAAAGTGAAATGCAGAACACTTTCTTTGAAAAAAAAAAATTGTTATGCCAATTGACCTTAGATTGCTGCTGAAACCACAGTCCCCAATCCCTGTCCCTGCTACTCTGTCCTTCAAAAGCCAGCCAAGTGCCGTTGAGTCGAAAGTGTTAGGTTATATTTAGGAAACTTCTCAGCTTTTGGTTAGTTCAGCTGTGCTGACCTCCCTTCTACTGTTTGCTGTCGCTCCCTCCACCTAACCAAATTCCTATCTGCTACCTAGTCTACGAATACCCTTTTACCTCCCTCCCCAGCACTGAAACCGTCAAAAGAATCTTTCTTCTATATTTAACATTTTTTTGAAGCCTTGTAATAGTGACCTCATACACTATTTGTTCTTTTGCAACTAACTAATTTCACTCAGGAAACCTTGGTAGCGTAGTGGTTATGTGTTACAAGCCGCTAACCAGAAGGCTAGTAGTTTAAATCTGCCATTTCCACTCTGTCTATAGGGTCACTAGGAGTCAGAATTGACTAGACAGTTGTGGGTTTTTTAATTTCACTCAGCAAAACGTCCTCTGCATTACTCTATGTTGTGTGTCCCAAGATTGTTGTTCTCTTTCATTGCAGAGTACCCCATTGTGTGAATATACCATAGTTTATCCATTCATCTGTTGAGGAGCACCTAGGTTTGATTCCATCTGTTTGCTATTGTGGACAGTGTCTCAATAAACATTAGAGTGCAGGTGTGTATTTGTGTGACAGCCCTAATTTCTCTAGGATACATTCCAAGAAGTGGGATTGCTGGGTGCTATTATATTTCTATTTCTAGTTTTTTAAGAAAGAGCCAGATTGATTTCCAAAGTGGTTATACCATTCTACATTCCCACTAGCAGTGTAGAAGTGTTCCAGTCTCCAGGAAACCCCTCCAAGGTTTATTATTTTTTGTGTTTTGGACCAATGCCAGCCTTGTTAGAATGAGATAATCTACAGTTTTGATTTAGATTTCTCTAATGGCTAATGATTGTGAGCATTTCTTCATGTATCTCTTACCCACTGGGATGTCTTCTTTGGTGAGATTCCTGTTCCTATCCTTTGCCCATTTTTACATTGGGTTATTTGCCTTTTTGTTGTTGAGGTTTCATAGTATCTTGTAGATTATGGTCATTAGATGCTGATTAGATAGGTGGAAGGCAAAATTTTTTCCCAGTGTGTAGGTTGTGTTTTCACTATTTTGGTAAAGTCCTTGGACGAGCATAAGGACTTTTTAGGAGTTCCCCAAGTATCTAATTTCTCTTCTGCTATTGGTGGATGGTTAGTAATGTTTTGTAGTCTGTTTATGCTGTACATTAGGACTTCTTGCACTGCCCTTATTTTTTCTCCCATGATCTTTATTGCTTTAATTTCATATTAAGGTCTTTGATACATTTTGAGTTAGTTTTTATGCATGGAGTAAGAAATGTGTCTTGTTTCATTTTTTTGCAGATAGATATCATTATGCCAATACCATTTGTTGAACAGACTACCTTTTGTCCAGTTTACAGACTTTGGGCCTTTGTCAAATAACAGTTGGTCATAGCTGGATGATAATTGCATCTATAGTCTCAATTCTGTTCCACCGATCTATGTATCTGTTATTGTACCAGTATTGTGCTGATGCAATAAGCTGTAAAGTTAGGTAGTGTGAGGCCTCCCACTTCATTCTTCTTCTTCAGTAATCACTTACTTATCCAGGGCTTCTTACCTTTCTATATGAAACTGGTGACTTCATTCTCCACCTCATTAAAAAATGTCACTGGAATTCGTGTAGGGATTGCATTGTACCTATAAATCACTTTGGGTAGAATAGACATTTTCACAACACTAAGTCTTCCTATCCATGAGCAAAGTAGGTTTCTCCACCTATGTAGGTCTCTTGGATTCTTGCAGTAGTGCTATAATTTTCTTTGTACAGGTCTTTTACATGTCTGGTTAGATTTATTCCTAAGTATTTTATCTCTGTGTGGACTATTAATTATAGTTTTGAGAAGAACTTCATCCAAAAATAACTGTTACTTTACCTAACAAAGCCTCTCATAACAGAGAGCACCAACTTTGTCTCTGCAAATTCCTGAACCAGTTGTCTTTGCTCCTTAGATGCCCCATTTCTACAGAAAGCTTTGTTCAAAAAACCATTATGAAGTTTCCTAGAGGTGACATTGGAAGAGATTTGAGCAGGGGAATAAGGTTCTGAAAGATGAGTGATTATTAAGTGAACTCCTTCTGTCAATACAGTGGGAACCAGCTGTTCCTGTGGAAGAAACCCTGGCTTGGAGTACTCAGCGAAATCACTGCATCATCAACAAGGGTCATGTATACAACTCAAGTGGATGGGTCTTCCATGTAGAAATGGACATGTTTCTGATGGCCCCTGACCACATCCAAACCAGGATGCTGTCAAGTCAGGTTTGGGTGTGACCAATGTGGCCTCAAACCCCTTTATGACCAAAATGGATAAAAGACTCCCATGAGAGTCTCTCAGGTCAGGTGAACAAAACTTCAAGTCTGAAAAAGACAATCTCAGACAAGTGGTGTTACATCCTAAGTCATCCAGAACCAAGACTGATGTGAGAGGTCAGAGCTAGACACTGGGTTTGCCTGAATGAGCCACAGCCTAAGCCCATGGCCAACCTGATTCTGCCTCCTTCCTTCTACCACCCAGGTGACTCTGTGTGAGGAACCTCATTTATGCATGAATAGAACTGAGCCAGGAGCCAGGCTACATGGTGGACGAGGATAGTGCTCTACTCCAGGTCCACAGGTGGCAGCCATGACTGACACACTGTCCATTAGTTCCCCTCCTGACTGGCTCTTCACCACAGTGGGAAGACAGGGTTACTGCAATCACAAGAATGATGGTTTTCAAGCAAGTGACACTTGTTATCACGCTAAGCATGCTCTTGGCTGAGTTGTAAAGTTATATCCAGGGGAAGCATAGTCAGAGCCTCTTCTACACAAGCCAGACCTGCACGGTGCTCAAAGACCATACCCTGTTTCTAAATCGTCAGGAGACCACTAGAAAAATAACCCAAGTCACTAATACTGATTACTCCCTGAGCATCGTGTCTCTGCGATTAGTGCCTGAACACACATTAAACAAATAAACAAACAAAGCACTGCAGTTGAGTCGATTATGACTCATAGTGATCCTACAGGACACAGTAGAACTGCCCCATAGAGTTTCCAAGGAGCACCTAGTAGACTCAAACTGCCAACCTTTTGGTTAGCAGCCATAGCACTTAACCACTATGCTAGTAGGGTTTCCAAACACATATCAGCATATGGAAAACAGCATTTTCTACCTACAGAAGTAGCACACACATACATACATATGCAAGCACACACATACACAGACAGGCGTGGATATGGTTGAGAACCATCCAGCCACACGTTACTATTCATATAGAATGGGCCTAATCACCTAGGGACAGGGGAACATGGTTTTCATTCTCCCCCTATAAAACCTGCCTCAGCCAAGGAACTCCAGACAGGATTGTGCACACAAAAAAAGGGAACTCAGTACTATTGTGAAGCTTTTTGTCTTCTGCAGCAACATGGGCTCCCCTCCTCCCACCCCACTCTCACTCAGTACTTTCTTCTCAGTCTTTGAGAAGGCATCTCCCCAAAGTCAGCTGCAGGGGAACAAGGTGAGAAGCACCCTCCCCATGGGAAAAGCCCTCTAGATGGGGCAGAAAATCAAGACCCTGGTAGGCTCACGGTTTCTGTGCCTCAGGTAGCTCTCTGTCATGGATTGCATTGTGTCCCCCCCCAAATGTATATATTGATTTGACTTGGCTATGTGTTCTAGTGTTGTGCAGTTCCTCTCATATGTTGTGAATGCTGCCTCTGTGATGTTGATGAAGGAAAATGGACAGCAGTTGTGTTGGTGAGGCAGGACTCAAGTTACCAGCATGGGAGACAGATGGGAGAAAAGCAAGCAGAGTTAGTGGGGAACCTCACACCATCAAGAAAGCAGCACTGCTGCCATCTGAAGCACATCACATGGTCCCAACTCAGCAGGAACAGAGGATCACCAAGGACAACAACAACATGGGGAAAGAGAGCCCAGAAGACAGAGAGACCCATGTGAGTGGGTGACTGCATCGACATGTGACCAGAGAATCAGATGGTGCCTGGCCACCACAAGTGACAGCCCTGATGGGGCTCACAAAGCTGAATCTCAGTGGCAAACATGAGATTAAAAAGGGGTACACCCTGAGAACTCCATTAAAAGACTGCAACTGATGGTTGAAGTCCTCAGGGTTCCCCTGTGAGCATGGCCCCTGGCCCTCATGCTGCCCCTGTCCATAAATCATGTGGAGGTCAACTCTCAGACAGAAATCGACTGGACTCAGCGACACAGAGCGACCACATCATGTGCGCACTTTGTGGTTCTATGCATCTATAGGATGTCACCCTACTGGCCTCTTACTAGAGGGGAGTAGAGAGGGTGGAGAAGAGGGGACAGGAGATTATTAAGAGGATATGGCATGTATAGATGACTAAAACACTCTCCCAGCAGGCTGAATGGCTCAGACAAAGGTACAGATAAGGGCCTCCTCCCAGCATCCCAGCTTGAGTATCTGACAAGATCTGACCAGCATCTGAAGGATGGCAGAACAGCAGGGGCTTCATGCCTCAGAGGTGGACAGGGATCATCACTGTGGAAGGAAAGAGGAGGAACATGTCTGTGAGACTGATCCTCAGGGAAACTGTCTTTGAGATGCACAATACCAGGTCTCCAGGAAATGGAAACCAATATCCCTCAGTGGAAAATAGGTCTACATGAGAAGTCAAACCAGCCAAAACTACAGAAAGTTGTGGAAGGTGTGGGAGGATTTTGAGACACCTCACATGAGGCAGCAAACTGGAAATCTTGGGAATACAGCAGGAAAAGATAGTTGCCGCAGTGGAACATCTCAGTTTATGGAACACAAAACTTGTGGAGCTGAGTTTGAGCTCTTGAGAAAGTCTAAAGACAGCACTGGAGTCCCATGATCACTTCTTCACATTTCCTGTGTGCACAAGTGAGGTAGTGAAAATGGTAATGTCTGCAAAGAGGGTGAGCAGCTCCCAATCAAAAATGACTAGCTACACAAGGAAATAAAAAACTACAGGCAGTCCCTGGCTTACAACGTGGTTATTTTATCATGACTCAGTTTTGACATAGGTTGAATAATCATCTTTTTGTTTTTTTAAAATTATTTTTGCCTTTTAGTAGCTATGTCTTTATGAATCTAGTGTATATTGGTGTTCGCTGAATGTAAACATCAAATATAAGCTTACAAATATATTTTAAAATATGCATACATACATAAAAAATCATGAAAAATTTACTTTGATAACGAGGATAAATTGGACAGCACTGTCATTCGGTCAGGTTTCAGAACATTTTGGATTCTGGATTATATACCATACCAGGGAATGGAAATGGCATTTCTAGCCAGAAAATTAGTCAGAGTTGCCTGTATGATCCTTTTCTTTTTTGCTTTGTATATTTTGTGTGAGACCTCACTGCTTCTGGAATCTGCCTATAGACTTAAGCAAAGTGATCAGCATTTGCGTCCATGTTTCCAGCAACTGATGCCCCCAATTTAGTTTAGTAAAATTCCAACTAATTCTCTCACTAAAATTTTTTGACTACTTTTCTCCTTTTCCTCATCATTTTTTCCTTCTTTAGCATTTCTTTCCTCTTCCAAATCCATTACATCCTCACTGGTAAATTCTCCATCTTCCTAATCTATAAGCTATCTCACACTGGCAATATTAAGTTGGAAATTCAACACTCTTCCCATATGGACAATTTTGCAATTAATCGCTCCCCTCATATTTTACTACTCAAATGTTTGGAGCATGTTCACAAAGCTCAGCAATTTTTTCCATATTCCCTGTATGCATTTTCCATTAACTTCCTCCCAGGAAGATACAGTGTTTCAGACATGCTGAAGGTAATAGGTGTAGTTAGTCGTAACTCAAATAATCATAAGTTAAAGTACGCCTGTGTGGCAAAAGACTTTAGGTATTAGATTTAGCAGAATAAAACAGTGTTTAAAAAAGTAAAACCCAATGTAAAAAATAACTGAGAACAACAAAGTCTTAAGAAAAGGAATTGACTGAGAGATTTTAAAAAGAACAAACTATTTACAAAATCAAAAATCAATGAAATAAAAAATAATAATTATTCAGTCACAACAGATTAGCTATAGATGAAGAGAAAGTTCGTGTATTAGAAACTAGCCCAGACAACATCACTAACTTGCTACAGAAGTCTTGAAGTCTATGATGAATCCAGTAAGAGTCTCCCAAGTAAGCGACAGCAGTGGGACTAGGCAACACTGAAAGGATACTGTTGAGAATTTTCCAGCACTGAGAAGACATCATTGACATATTGAAAAGTTTGATGAATGCAAGTAAAAGTCTAGACACATCACAATTAAGCTGATGAACACCAGAGACAAAACATTTCATTTTAAAATCCGGTAAAAAAAAAAAAAAAAAAAAAAAAGATTCCTTCTAAGACACCACTGAATAGCTAACTTCATACTAACAGAAGCCAGACCATGATGGAATCATTATCTTTAAAATGTTGTAGGAAAAGTCCATCTAGAATACTATGTTTTGCTAATGCAGTTTTTAGGAATGAGGATCAAATAGAGGTGTCCACTCACCAGGTACAAATGTTAGAAAATGAAAATTATGATCCCACCAGGATAATCACACCAAACTGGGAACAATTAAAATACCTGTCACAAGAGACTAGATAAGCAAATTGGGGTGAATCTGTATATCAAAAGAGCTCCACAGCCCAGTGCTCTGTGAACGAGTCTCACTGACAGAGCCTCACATGGGGCAAAGGAAGCAAGTCACAGAACACACATACTTTGATTCCCGTGTGAACATCTTCTGTAACATCTAAATGGGAGTGGAGAGGAGGAATGTGAGACCCTGGGTTGGGTGGGAGGAGAGGGAGTGATCTCTTGGGTGTAGACCCGTGGCAATGAATGTGCTCACATGGTTTGGGGTGGAGACAAGGGGAAGTAACTCCCAGATGGGAGTTGCTAAGAGTGCAGCCTGTGCTAAAAGGGCCCTGTGCAGACAGGGAAATCTTGCAGAGGAGGAAGATGACTTCCTGAAACCCAGCTGACTGGAAATTTGGATCTATACCCAAGAGTTTATCCAGGACCTTAACACTTCTTGTCCAGGCACAAGAGGGGCAACTGTCCTCTATTCCATGTTGACAAAAGATACACTAAGAACCACTTGCTGGACTTCATCACACATCCAGAGGCTGCAGTGGCCTCTCAGAATATGTATCCCATTACCATAACATTACAGCCTCACAGGGTGACATTTTCTTTGCTCTGCAGGACTGTTGGCCTTCTCCTCTACTGACATCCTACTAGGTCCTACCCAGGGATAGCTCTAGGCTGCTACACTCATTTCATCTGAAATATGTCCTCACACAGAAGCTTCACAGTCTGCTCCAAAGAATCTGGAAGCTTCACAGCTTCAGTAGCCAGCTGGAGGAGAAGCAGATTATCTGTAGGGTGTACCCTCTTCCTGCAGGACCAGCTGCCATAAGGCACTGAGGACAAGGCTTTAACAAGAAGATGAGCATCGACCTCTCCCCTATTTTTGGTTCGAAGTTATACTGCTCCTCATGGTAGAACTTCCAGTTAGGGACAGGTGTGATGCTGAGGCCCCACACAGTCCCCAGGGATGAAATAATATCAGATGAAACAAACTTACCTGTCACGAGCCATCCAACCCAAACTCTCCCTCCTGCACAGACACATGCATGCTGTCTGACAGAGGCCCACTTCCCATCTTACTCCCTTGATAAATGAAGAGAAAGAAGGAGTCATGGTTCCTGAGCTTTCAGCTCACAATAAGATCATAACAGACTTTGAGTTTCTCCAGTGGAGGCTGCTGTATACCTCCTGAGGTGCTGTCCCACCCCACACAACCCTCTGCTCACCCTCTTGGCTCCCCACAACCGCTGCTACCCTGGCCAAGGCTCTGGGGTTTCTTCCAGTTCAAAATTAACTGAGTGACCGTCAATATCTATCTTTGCCCCCCACTTTGACCTGTATCCCCACCATTCCTCTGTCACACAAACCTCTCAGAAGATATGGCTCCCAAGATTCTTCAGGTAAAAGGGAGACCACAAGAATGAGGCTTCTATATTATGAACTCTAACCCAAGCGAGGGTCACTCTTTGCTCATGGGTTTGTATTTCCTTCCACCTGCCTCATCAGTAGAAAGAAGTCCATGTGATGCCTGATGCCCATCTGTGGCTCTAGTCTGTCTTCCAACAACATCATCCACCCAGAAATCTCATCAGGTCAAAGGTAAGCCCAGAGATGCCAGGCACTGTGCGTGGACACAAGGCTTCCTCCTAACTGCAGATAGAATGGGTGGGGAGTAGATGAAAAGAAAAATAAGGGATATGTAGTCCTCTTATCTGTGGGCATGTAAGTGTGAGAGAGAAACAGAGTATCAAACGGATATAAAAACTGAACAGCAGTTCATAGCACACATGTTCTGTGATTGTGCTGATGCCTATAGCTGGCTTGATACACCATGAACTTGAGTCATGGGGGACAGTACTGCGACAATGGCTGTAGCAGGTATGTGGTTTCTCTCTCAACAATCCCTCCAAAATTTCTGTTTAAAATTTTTCATAATGAAACATCAGGTAGTAACTATATGCATATGGAACAGATAGGGATAAAGATTTATGTGATAATGAGAGTATGTGTGTGTGTGTGCTTGTGTGTGTCAGTGAGAGTGTGTAAGTAACCCTGTATGTTTATTTAACTGTATGTTTGTGAGTAGGTGTGCATGAGTGGTGTGTGTAAGCGTACAAGTGTGTTTGCATCTGTGTTTGTATGTAAGAGAGACTATGTGTGTGTTTCTGTGTGTGCTGAGTGTCATGTCAGCAGCCATATTCCCCCTCTTTAGGTGGTGTGGAAGCATTTGTATAAAATGGGATGGGCTTTTTCTAGAAATTTTACAAAATATGCATACAGGCCAGTATGGCACCCTAGACAGGTGCACCGCGCTGTCCCTCTGCAGAAAGACTTGAATAACTAAGTAGAACAAGTAAAATCATCAATCCTGGAATCCCAAGCATCAGATGAAGGGATAAAGAACTAGGTCAGATTCCGAATGGAATAAGATGCTGAGGGAAAGCAGAGAGATACAGAGTAGAGGTCACCTGCCAACGAACACATCACCATTTTGGAACAACAGCTAACAACTACTTCAGATCTGGAATGCCAGAATGCAAATTCACAAAGTTTCCCACAGGAGACAAAGTAACTGGTAACCAAAAAAAGATATCTCACCATGCCTCATACTTCTGGTCACTTGAGAAACCCCATACCAACAACCCCTACTTTTGGGGTCCACAATATAAGACTCCCAGTACCACCCCAACATCTCTCACAGTGTGACTTCTTTTCTTCCTCTTCCTTCCTTGCTTTGGCCTTCCCACCTAGCCCTATACATCACTAAACCCTCTTCCCAAAAAGTGTGCCATGAAACCTTGTTAAGGTGACCACCAGTCACCCACTGCCTGAATTCACCATTCCCAAATACTGCGGTACCACCATTTTTTCTTCTTTTCTTTCTTTTCCTTCTTGTCCTCCACCCACTTGGCCAGTACAACCTCGCTCTCTTCTGGCAAACCCCCACTGAGCCACACTACAGATAGAGGGCCACCAGCTCACAGCTACCCTGGACCCACCTGGCCCCAACCCTCAGACTTTCCCGAGCTGCCTTTTTTTCTCTTCCTTCCTTTTCTTTCTTTCTCCAGCACAACCCTGTACACCACCCCTTCTCCTGACTACTTACTCTCCCTGCACTGCCACAGCTGGAGAGCCACTAACACACTACCACCCCAGTCCACTTCACATCACTCACCAGCCTCTGCTGTTGTGCCTTTTCTGTTTCTTTTGGCTCCTGTTTCATTTCTTCCTTTTCTTTCTCCCTCCTGTCTAGCTCCATAGACCACATTCCTCCCTTCTCACTGGACCCTACTGAACAGCCACAGACAGATTATCACCAAAGTATTGGCAAACAGCTGCCCCAGGTCTGCCCCACATCTACACATAGGACCCGTTTGTACACATTTATTTATGGTTTATGTGTTCCTTTTATTTCTTTCCATCTTCCACTTAGCCCCACATGTCACCCTTTTGCTGGCCCCCAGGAGTGCTCCACACCTATTCACAAGCTGCCACTATGTTGCACAATTTTTTCTCATTTTTCTGTTTATCTCTCTCCTATCCTTTTTCCTTCTCATACTGTCCCTTATGCCCCCCTCCTTCACACTTCCTGTCAGCACCTATCACTACACTACAGCTAGGGCATCCCCAATACCTACTTCTGCTATCAAGCCAGGCCCAGATCACTCCTTAACTACCACCACCTGATAGTGCGAAATCAATGCGTACCACTCCACATATGAAATTCTTGCCTATTTAGTGAGAAACTTTGAATGTTTCCACATTACTGGATCAACATCAGAAGACACACAGCACCTGACAAGTTTACCCTCAGCCACCTCCCCTAAACAGTATAGAGCAGAATGGGCTAGACCTGACTGCTAGCATCCTGCCTATCCAGCCAGACAAGGTGGACAGAGCTATTATGCCCAAAGACAAGCAAGCAGTAAAGCACAGCAGGTCCAGCCACAATGACATGTCAAAAGAACAAAAAAGCAGGATGAAACAAATACACACAAATTCAATGAAAAAGAAAATATTACTTTACTGTCTCAGAGACAGGACACTATATCAAAACATTTGAAAAAGGCAGGAAAGAGGGCCACAGCAACAGAAAAAAAAAAAGGATCAGATAACCTTATGGTAGAAGAAAAAGCAGTGGAATTACCTCATATAGAATTCCAAAGACTAATACTTAGGGCTTCTCAAATACTTAGAAAAGAGTTCGAGGAAACATGTTCAAACCAATGTAAACGTAGCCAAAGTCAAGGAAAACACAAAGCAACGGAAGTCAGAAAAATGATACAAGGACAAAATGTCAAAATAAACATTTAAAAATCACACAAACATTGCAAGCAGAAACAAACAAAAAAAAAGCAATAGAGTTGCAAAAATGAAAATAGAAGACTTTAGGAGGAAATCTGGAACAAATGAAAACAGAATCAACAAAATTGAAGACAAATCCATGATTGTCACTTTGTTTCAGGAAAAATCAGAGAAACAAATGAAGAAAACCAAGAATTGTGCAGGACAAAATCAAGACTAAAAATTTACATGCAATAAAGTTCCAGAATGGCTAGAAAATTCAGGAAAAAATGCAAGTATTTGTTGGCAGAAAATTTTCTTCATATCATGAAAGACTAATACCAGATTGTTTTAGTTATCTAGTCCTGGTATAACAGAAATACCACAAGTAGATGGCTTTAACAAAGATAATTTTATTCTCTCACAGTCTAGTAGGCTTCAAGTCCAAACGGGTCTCAGCTCAAGGAATAGACTCTACCTGTCAGCTGTGGAGGAAGGTCCTGGTCATCAGTGTTCTCTTGGTCTGAGAGCATCACTGTTTAGGAACCTCAGGTCTAAAAGAAATACTCTGCTTCCAGCACTCTCTTTCTTGGTGCTATGAAGTCCACTTGTCTCTACATATGCTCCTCTCTTTTATTAACCGCCCCCCAAAAGCTGAGTCAAGACAAATTTAAATCCTATAGATTGAGTCCTGCCTCATGAACACTTATTAACATCATACAGACACTATTTACAACACATAGGAAAACTAAAGTAACAAAATGGTGGGCAATCACACAATACCAAGAATTATGGACCATCCAAGTTGATACACGCATTTTTGAGAGACACAAGTCAGTCCATGACACTGACCACTGAAAAAACCTCAAAGACTCCCATATAGGACAGGCTCCAAAAGCATGTTATCAAGACATGCCATAATCATGCTTCCCAAAACCAAAGACAAAGAAAGAATCCTCAGGGCAGTGTGACAAAAACAAAAAATCACAAACAAAAGGGAAATACAAGATTAAGTTCTGATTACTTGGCAGGAACTATGTAAACAAGAGGACAATGTGATGATATATATAAAACTCGGGAAGAAAAAAGACTGCCAACCAAGAAAATAAGGTGTCTTACAAAGTTCTATCCCATATATAATGGCAGATGTAAGCTATTTTCAGATGAAGAGAATTTACAACAACCAAACTAAGGTTGCAATAAATGTTAACCTTCAGTTAGAGAATCAACAACATCAGAGAACAACTGGAGTCTAGGACACAAGATGGCATCAGCTTGTGAATTCTTGGTAAAGAATTCTCAGTAATAAAACACAGCTAAAAGACTAAAAGCAGGGAAACAAAGAATCTCTTCATGATAACAATGTCAAAAAAAAAAAAAACAAAACAAAACACTGTGACCCTATGGACACAGTAGAACTGCCCCATACAGTTTCCATGGAGCCCTTGCAAATTTAAACTGCTGATCTTCTGGTTAGCAGCTGTAGTACTTCACCACAACACCACCAGGGTTTCTGAAATAAAGAAAAGAGGGAAATAAATGGAGTAGGCAAAGAACTTTCCAATGGAGAACAAGTCAAGGCTATATTAAATAACAGAAGACTGGTTCAGATTTAGGAAGATTAAGTTAAATTTCAAGGTAACCAGGAAGACAGATAACGAAACTACTCATCAAAATTAAAAATAAAGAATATATAAAGGCTCAGTGAACACAAAATCTATAGTAATGAAGGAAAAGAAAATCCATCAAAAACAGGAACTCAGCATAGCAAAAAGAAACAAAGAAAACGTCAGCACCACACACACACACAAAGCTGACAATTATAACATCAACAAATTCATACCTATTTGTCATGCATTGAATTGCGTTCCCTCAAAACTCTGTGTAGCTGTTTGGCTAGGCCATGAATCTTATCTTTGTGTGATGTCCTTCCTGTTGTAGATCCTGCCACTATGATGCTAATGAGAGTGGATGAGCAGTAGTTGTGTTGGTGTGGGAGGACTCAAGGTGTAAGATTGTTTTGTGCCTACAAGTGGTCTCCTGGGATATAAAGGAGAAAGGCTAGCAGAAAGGTTTGGGGACTTATACCACCAAGAAACTGTGCTGGAAGCTGAGCAAACTGAGCACATCCTTTGGAAAGCACTGGTGTTCGACTGCACTACAGAAGTTTCCAGTGCAGGAGACTGATGACAAGGACTTTCCTCCAGATCCAACAAAGAAAGCCTTCCCCTAGAGTTGCCACCCTGAATTTGGACTTTTAGCCTAATGGACTGGAAAAAAACAAAATTCCTCTTTTTAAAGCCATCCACTGTGGTATTTCTGTTAAAGCAGCACGAAATGACTAAAACAGTATTGATAACCATATTGAATGCAAATGGCTTAAAGGCACCTGTTAAGAGACAGAGAGTGACAGAATGGATCCCCCCACCCTAAAAAGACTCATCAACATGCTGTCTACAACAGACACACCATTGGACCCAAAAACATAAATACGTTAAAAACCAAAAAATGGAAAAAGATCAAACAAACATTAACAATGACAACAACACCAATGACAACAGAAGAGCAAGAATGGCAATACTAATTTTAGATAAAAGAGACTTTAAGGCAAAATCAACCATAAAAGACAAAGAAGGACATTATATGATTAAAGGGACAATCCAAGAAGAAGACATAACCCTAATTACACTCAGCATCAGGGCTGTAAAATACATAAAACAAACTCTAAACACACCAAAAAAAGAAATAGATAGTTCCACACAAGTAGCTGGGAACTTTAGCAAACTACTCTCAGAAAAGGACAGAACATCTAGAAAGAAATTCATTAGTATACAGAAAATCCAAAGGCCACAATCAACCAACTTGACTTCATAGACATATATAGACTACTCCACACAACAGTAGTATACATTCTTTCCCAATGTGCATGGAATATTGTCAATACTAGAGCACCTGTTAGGCCACAGACAAACTGTCAATAAAATCCAAAACATTTAAATAATACAAAACATTCTCTTTGATCACAATGCCATAAAAGTAGGAATCAGTAAAGGAAGAGCATGAGGAAAAGAAAATAAAACACATGGAAATTAAATAACACCTTTCTGGAAAACAACTGTATAATTGAAGAAATCAAAGGAGAAATCAAAAAATTCCTAGCATCAAATGAGAATGAAAACATTATCAGACTAAAATCTTTGAGACATAACTAAGGCATTACTGAGATCCATTTGTAGCAATAAACACATGCATCAAAAAAAGAACAGGGCAAAGTAAAAACATTAGCCTTACAATTTGAGCAAACAGAAAGAGAACTGCTTAAGTCCTCAGCCACCAGAAGAAAGGAAATAATAAAGATTATAGCAGAAACAAATGAAACAGAGAACAGAAAAACAATAGAATCAGCAAGACCAAAAGTTAGTTCTCTGAAAAGGTCAGCAAAATTGGAACACTAGTGACCAAAGTGGTGAAATAAAAACAAAAGAGGAACCAAATAACCCAAATAAGAAATGAGATGAGGTATATTATAACTGATTCAACTAAAATAAAAAGGATCATAACGAGAATATACCATGAAAAATGGCACTCCAACAAATTTAAGAACCTAGAGGAAATGGACAAATTTATAGAAATATACTACTGGCCTAAACACAAATATAGATGGAAAATCTAAACAGACCCATAAAAACAGAAGAAATGGAAGAGGTAATGAAAACTACCCCTCAGACCACCACCAGCCAAACAAAAAACAAAAGCTATGACCCAGAGAGCTTCACTGGAGAATTCTACCAAACATTCAGAAAAAGCCTCATATCAGTACTACTCAAATTATATCAGAACATAGAAAAAGAAGAAACTCTCAAAAAAAAATTCTGTGAAACCAGCATTACCATGATGCCCCAGCCAGGCAAAGACACCATAAAATTAGAAAATTACAGACCAATATTTCTCATAAACATAGTTGCAAAAATTATCAGAAAAAAATCTAGCCAACAGAAAATCAGCATTGTATGAATAATAATAATACATTACAACAAGTTTGATTCATAGAAGGTTTATAAGTATGGTTCAGCATTAGAAAATCAATCAACTTATTATACCACATAAATATAACAAAAAAAAGCACATTATCATCTTCATCAACATAGAAAAACCATTGTACAGAGTCCAACATACTTTTCTGATAAAAATTCTCAATAAAATAGCCACAGAAGGGGAATTCTAAACATTAAAATTCTATTTTAATTGCCTATAAATTTCTTTATTGATTTATGTTTTTTAATTGTTTTAATGTATCTGGAGCTTAGCTTCTCCCCTTTCTCTTTATATTGTCCACTTCCCTTTGTATTGTTTTAATTGTTATTGTTTTGTAGTTATTGGTCTGTGTATGACTGTGGTGCTGCTGGGTGATTGGGAATAATTTTCTCTCATTGGCGTGTACAATAGGTCGCTTGTACTTGGGAATCTTCTGTCATGGGATGCATGTGTTCTCCTTCATAGGATTACATGGAGGCGCACAAGCAGGTTCCCCCCCCCCCATATGGGGCTCCAGATGTCATGTATTCAGGAGACCTCTACAGCTCTTGCAGGGCCTCCTTGTCTTTCTGCATTGGCATGTGCTGTTATTCCAATCTCTGAAGAGCAAAACAGGTCATCTTTCCAGACCCAGGCTCTCAGTACTACTCTAATCGGTAGGTGAACCCTTTGCTTAGTCATGGGTTGGTGTCCTAGTGATGTAAAGAGGGCTGGAGTCCTCTATGTATGCTCGGATGGCCTGAGCCAATAGGTAACTATGGGAGGGGCATCCTGTTGGTAGGCTGCTGGTGGTACCCTGCCTTTGGGCTGTCTGGTGTGCACACTGGGTGCAGGCTGGGGGGAGTTGTAGGTGGAGCAAGCCACTTGTGAATCTAACAATATGGGCCAGGCAGGGCATGTAGTGAGTCTGGGCCAGGCTTGGCAAGTGACAGGTAGGCCTTCAGGGGTGCCTAACCATGTGGGCTATGTGGGATGAGTGGTAGACGGGTTCCAGAGAACTCTCCACTTTCCTGGCCAGGCAGGGTGAGCAGTGGGTGGGTCATTGGGGTGTCTTGTTGTGAAAGGGGTAGGGATAGAGGGCTCCTAACAGGAGGGAGAGCAGATCGGCTTGATGCTGGTTAAGGGGGTAACATCCAATTATTCAGCTGTTTTAGCGTTGAATGGATGTCTGTTGTCTATATGGGTGGGCACTACTGATAAGAAGTCCCATCATTAGTTTCTAAGTCCCTCCCTTCTCTGCGTTCACCAGGGACTCTAAAGCTCTTGTCCATTTCCCTGTATTCATCTTTGATCTTCCACAGATGTGTGCTACCTGTCTTACAAATCCTTGATCCAAGGACCCAGTGATTTGGTTGACCTCTCTTGACTCCAGTGACATTTCCCTGTTTTTCTCTAGTTTCAAAGCTATGGCACTCCCACATGTCACCTCAGGCTAGTTTGGACCCAGCACATGACCTGCCTGCCTCATTTCTCCACAAGTTTGCTTACTCGGTGTCTCTGGCTCCAGCTATACTGTCAGTGAAGTCGCCTTCCTGAGCTCCTCACCAGGGATGGTAATGGACAGGCTGTACGGGGCTGGCTGACTGGGTGACAATTTCTGTGTTCCTGCTGACTTCATTTTGTCTTTCTTGTAGGTGTTCAGTCCAATTCTTCAAACTTCTGTTTGATGTTTGGGGCCCCAGGGTTAATGTTTGTATCCATTTTGCTTGGTTTCTCAAGACTTTTGTCATAGGAGGTTGTTAAGGTACATCTATATAAGCCACTATCTTAACCAGAAGTCATTTTAATCATTTCTGAGTGTAAATTTTAATTTCATTAAGTACATTCACAATGTTATGTAACCATTACTATATTTCCAGATTTTTAAGTCATTCCAAACAGAAGTTGTATAGCTATTAAAAAATAATTCCCCAGTATCCCATCCCCTAGCAAACCTTATTACACTCTCTTTCTATATGAATTTGTCTGTTCTAGACCCTTCATGGCCCCCTCATCCTTCATCTCTTCACCCTCTGCCATCTACTACCTTCCTGCTCACCTTGCCAAGGTTTTTGGTTTCTTCTGGATTCAGCAGCTGCCTCTTTCATCTGACCTCTGGTTCTTGGGACTTGAGATACCAGCTTACCTGGCACTTTTGGGATACATCAGTCTTCACAGTCTATGAGCAAGAGTCCTGCTGCATGACCTGCCTGCTGGGGGTTCACCAGTGTGTCAACTGTGTCAGCTGTGAGGGACCTCTGTCTTGATCCGTGAACTTGGGATGTTACAGCCTCTATAATCACATGAGCTGCTTGCTTCCTTGATATAATCTTTGTGTATTTACATGCTCTACTGGCTTTGCTTCTCTAAAGAACCCAGTGTAGGCACTGGGTTAGTGTCTTTCTTCAATTCTGGAAAATTCTTAGTCCATTCTTGTTTCAGATATTGCTTCTTGCCCATTTTCTGGGTCTCTAATTACATATATAGTAAACTTTCTTATTTCATCTTCCCTGTGACTTAACCTTTCCTCATACATTCCATCTCTTTGACTTTCTGCTTCGTTATAGGTTACCTTTTCAGATTTAAAGTCCAGTTCACTAATTTTCTCCTCAGTTATTATAATCTGCTGTCAAACCCATGCATTACATTTTAAATTTCAGTTATACTTTTTCATTTAATTTCTACTTATTTTTTTCTTTTTATTTAACATAACTGAGTGAAAATGTACCTTCATGTATAAATTTACATGCCCACCTATAAGTTCTACTTAATTTTTTAAATGTAATTCGTTCTTCTTTGTACAAATGTTTAAGGTTACCTTTGCTATCTTTCATCACTTTCAAAATATTAAACATAGTCTTCTTGAGTTCTGTATCTGATGGTCCTCTTTATTGTTCTAAAATGTACATAACATGACATTTACCAATTCAACATTTTTCACGTGTACAATTTAGTGATATCAATTAATCACATGTGTGACCACCACCTCTGACCACTGCCAAATTTCCCGTCACTATAAACACTCATTACTTCTTAAATAAAGACTCCCTCTTTCCTCTCTCTCTCCTACCTCTTATTACCAATAATAAACTTAGTCTCTATACATTTGCCTATTCCTGATATTTCATATGTGAGATCATAAAATATTTGTTCTGTGGTTGACTTTTTTTACTCAGCCTAATGTTTTCTAGGTTCATACATGTTGTGGCATGCATCAGTACTTCATTCCTCTTCATGGTTGCATAGTATTTCATTGTAGGTATGTACCACATTTTATCTGTTAATCAATTGATATTTTGGTTGTTTCTACCATTTGGCTGTTTTGAATAGCACTGCAATAAACACTGGTGTATGTACATGTCTGATCACATCACTGTTTTCAGGTCTTTTCGGTATATACCTAAGAATGGAATTGCTAAGTTATATGCTATATTTGTGTCACACTATTTGAGGAACTGTCCAACTGTTTTCCACAGTGGTTGTATCATTTTACATTCCTACCACCAGTGAATGAGGGTTCCTGTTTTTCCATTCCTTCACCAACATTATGTATTTTCCATTTCTGTTTTTGATCATTGCCATTCTAATGGGAACAAGATGGTATCTCTGTTGTGGTTTTAGTTTGTATCTCCTCAAAAGCTAATGATTTGGAGCACTTTTTTAATGTGCTTAGTGGTCATTTGAATATACTCCACCCATTTTTTAATTGGGTTGTCTATTGGTTGTTAAGTTACAGACGTTTTATACATACATATATATACATATATAAACACACACACTTACATATGTATGTGTATACGTGTGCAGCCCTGGTGGTACAGTGTTTAAGAGCTCAGGCTGCTAACCAAAGTCAGCAGTTTGAATCCGCCAACTGTTCCTTGGATATCCTGTCAGACATTTCTACTTTATCCTATAGGGTCACTATGAACCAAAATTGACTTGAGAGCAATAGGGTTTGGTATATACACACACACACACACACGCCTATTGGATATATGGTTCCCCAAAATTTTCTCCCAAACTGTAGGCTGTTTTTTCACTTTTTGAGAAAGTCCTTTGATGGACAACAGCACATTATTTTTATAAGGTCCCATTTATCTATTTTCTCTCTTGCTGCTTGTAATTTTGCTGCCATATTTGATAAAGCATTGCTAAAAACTAGGTTCCACAGCTTCACCCCCACATTTTCTTCTAAGAATTTTGTGGTTTTAGATTTCACATTTAGATCCTTGATCCACATTTTCTTCTAAGAATTTTATGGTTTTAGGTTTCACATTTAGATCTTTGATCCATTTTGAAATGGTTTTTTACGTATGGTTGGATCCTGATTCATTCTTCTGCATGTGAAAATCCAATTTTCCCAGCATCATTTTTTGAAGAGACCCTGCATTCCTCATTGGGTATATTTAGCATCCTTGTTGAAAATCAGCTGACAATCGATGCATGGTTTTATTTCTAGAAAAGTTTACAATCCAAATCAATTTGTCATATAAAAGCCTGAACACACACCACTATGCAACACTAACTGCTCTCACCCTGACCTCTGCATGATAGCACACTCCTTCTTTCCACCCTGTACTTCCTATATCCACTCAGCCAACTCTTGTACCCCTCCACCCTCTCATCAGGCCTCCAAACAAGACCTGTTCATGCAGCTTCATGTATGCATTTAAGCCAAGAAATATATTCTTTGCCAGCATCACTATGTCTTATAGTCCAGTTCATTTGTTGTCTGAAAAGCTGGCTTTGGTACTAGTTTCATCTCTGGGCTAACAGAGAGTCTGGGGGCTGTTGTCCTTCAAGGGACCCTCCAGTCTGATGGACCAGCATGTGTGGTCTTTTAATAGAGTTCTAGTTCTGCACACCCATTTTTCTCCCTCTATGTTAGGGACTTTAAGTTGTGTGTCCTGTAAGGGCAGTCATTTGTGGTGGCTGGGAACCATCTAGTTCTTCTGGTCTTGTGCTGATGTGGTCTCTGCATCACCATATGGCACCTTCTGTCTGCTGGGCTCATATTTTTCTCATGTTTTCAAGCTCATTTGTTCTCCTCTGCACCAGATGGACTGGGACCAATTGATGCCACTTAGATGGCTACCTGCTAGCTTTTAAGAACCTAGATTCCACTCACCAAAGTGGTATGCAGAACATTTTCTTTTTAAAAAATTACCTATGCCAATTAGCCTAGATGTCCTGGTTTTATTTCTATACTCTGAATTCTATTCCATTGGTCTATAGTTATATCAGTAGCAGGTTGTTTTAACTACTATGGCTTAATGGTACGTTTTCAAATCAGGAAGTATGAGCTTTCCTACTTTATGCATTTTCTTCAGGATTATTTTAGGTATTCACAGTCCCTTGCCCTTCCAAATCAATCTGAGGATTGGCTTTTCTGTTTCTGCAAAGTAGGCTATTGGAATTTTGATGGGGGTTGAAGTGAATTTCTAGATTGCTTTGGGGAGTATTGACATCTTAACTACATCAAGCCTTCTAATCCATGAAAATGGAATATATTTTCATTTATTTAAGTCTTCTTTAAGTTCTTACATCAATTTCTTCTAGTTTTCTGTATATAGGTCTTTCACCTTCCTGGTTAAATTTATTCCTAGGTTCTAATTTAAGGTCTTCCTCTTTTTCTCTGACTCTCTACTTTACGAAACATGATAACATGCCCAAAGTATGTGAGACAAAGTCTCATCATCCTTGCTTCTAAGGAGTATTTTGGCTGAACTTCCAAGACAGATTTGTTCGTTCTTTGGCAGTCCATGGCATATTCAACACTCCCCCCAACATCATAACTCAAAGGTGTCAATTCCTCTTTGGTCTTCCTTATTCATTGCCCAGCTTTCACGTGCATATGAGGCTACTGAAAAAACCATCACTTGGGTCAGGCACACATCTTTCTTTTCAACACTTGAAAGGGATCCTTTGCAGCAGAGTTGCCCAATACCATGTCATTTGATTTCTTGACTGCTGCTTCCATGGGTGTTAATTGTGGACCCAAGTAAAATGAAATCCCTGACAATCTCAATCTTTTCTCAGTTTACCATGAAGTTGCTTACTAGTCCAGTTGTGAGAACTTTTGTTTTCTTTATGTTGCAGTACAATCCATACCAAAGGCTGTGGTTTTTTATCTTCTTCAGTGAGAACTTCAAGTCCTCTTCACTTTAAGCAAGCAAGGTTCTATCGTCTATGTAGTGCAATCCTGATGCCCTATTCTTCTTCATATAGTCCTGCTTCTCAGATTATTTACTCAACATACAGATTGAATAGACATAGCAAAAGGATGCAACCCTGATACACACCTTTCTTGACTTGAAACTATCCAGTATCCCCTTGTTCTGCTTGAATGACTGCCTCTTGAACTGTTTATAGGTTTCTCATGAGCACAATTAAGTTGTTCTGGACTTCCCAGGCTTCACAATGTTATCTATAATTTGTTGTGACCTATACAGTCAGTCAGATGCCTTTGCATAGTCAATGAAACACAGGTAAGCATATTTCTGGAATTCTCTGTTTTCAGCCAGTACCTTTCTGGCATCACCAACAACACCCCTGGTTCTGCGTCCTCTTCTGAGCCCAGCTTTAAATTCTGGAATTTCCTGTAGATATACTGCTGCAGCTACTCTTGAATGATCTTCAGCAAAATTTTACTTGTATATGACATTGTTTAAAAAGTACCGCCTTCAGTTGGATCACCTTTCTCTGGAAGAGGCATGAATATCTGTAATGGATTGAACTGTTTCCCCCCAAAAAACGTATGTTGCCATTTGGCTGGGCCACGATTCCCAATATTTTGTGGTTGTCTTCTATTTTGTGATTTCCCTATGTTAAACAGGATTAGGGTGGAACTGTAAATCCCTTCCTAAGGTCCCCTCCCTGCTCCACTGTAAAGGGAGTTAATCTGGAGTGTTGGCTCGCACCACCTTTCAGCCTTTTATCCTACAAGAGATAAAAGGAATGGGAAGCAAGCAGAGAGTGAGAATCTCACACCATCAATAAAGTGGCACCAGGAGTAGAGTACATCCTTCAGATCTGAGGTTCTTACACCAAGATGATCCCTGACCAAAGACAGATGCAACACAAGTATCATCTTCCTGAGCTGACAGAGGAAAGGTTTCCCTTGGAGCAGACACCCTGAAATTTGGACTTGTAGCCTACTGGACTATGTAAGCATACACTTTTCTTTTGTTAAAGCCATCAACTTGTGGTATTTCTGTTAGAGCAGTACCAGATGACTAACAGAGTTTGGTACCAAGAGAGTGGGTGCTGCTCTAGCAAATACCCACAATATGGAAGTGTTTTTAAAACTGTGAATGGATAGAAGACTCAGAAGAAACTGAGGATAATTGTTGACACCAAAGAAGGCACAGTTGGTGAGAAACAGCAGAACACCAGTGGCAGGAACAACAGCAGAACCAGCGTGGTGTGAGACAGGGCTGGAGCCAACCCACAGAGTGAGAGAGCTGAGCGCCTGTGCACAGAAGTTTCCTGACAAAATGGGGTGCCTCCAGATACTTGAATTGGTGGAGCTATGCTTGCTGACCCACAGAGCAAGAAAGCTGAATGCCTGTGTACAAGAGGTTTCCTGGAAGAGCGGAGTGCCTTCGGGCACTTGAATCAGTGAAGCTACAGAGCTTTGGAACACTTGCTACAAAAGGGCAGGTGTGGGCTATGAGGCCATAGGAATCAGAACCTGAAGAGACAAAGAATATGAGAAGCTGAGCTGCCTCAGTCTCTAAAGATATGGCACTGACCTCAAGGGTTTGCAAGAGTGGAGCCATGGCTTCCTGTGTTTGTAAGGGTGGAATTGCCATTTAGTTGGGCTTAGGGTGCACCCAAAGCCAAGGGGGCAGAGTTGTTGTTCAAGTGGGCCTAGAAGGCAGGGTTGTAGCACAGGGCCGGGGATCTCCACTCAAAATTTGGAAAATGTGGTCAATACCTGGAGTCTGGAGGGCAAGGCTAATGTGTAAATTGTTTCAGAGAACAGAAGATTATTTTCAAAGCTTTGAGGGTAATTGTAATGTAATCTGCTGACTTGCTTGTTACCTGTTTTGCCTAGGCAGATAGCTTGTATTTTAGGTTTCAAAGAAGTGGAAGAGTTTTTGTATTTTGGACTTGGAACTGATTTAAGACTTCTATCATATGAGATGGGCATGCTTTTACTATGACTTTTGCTATGATGGGATAAATGTGTTATGTGTTTCACAGATGTGATTTTAGGGAGGCAAAGGGTGGAATTCCATGGATTGAACTGTGTCTCCCCCCAAAAATGTATGTAGCCAGTTGGCTGGACCATGATTCCCAATATTTTGTGGTTGTCTTCTATTTTGTGATTTCCCTATGTTAAACAGGATTAGGGTGGAACTGTAAATCCCTTCCTAAGGTCCCCTCCCTGCTCCACTGTAATGGGAGTTGCCCTGGAGTGTGGCTTGTACCACATTTTATCCAACAAGATAAAAGGAAAGGGAAGCAAGCAGAGAGTAGAAAGGTCACACCATCTAGAAAGCAGCACCAGGAATACAGAATGTCCTTCAGTCCTGAGGTTCCTGTGCCAAGATGATCCCTGACCAAAGACTCATGCACCATAAGGACTTTCCTCTTGAGCTGACAGAGGGAAAGCCTTCCCTTGGAGTGGACACCCTGAATTCAGACTTGTAGTCTACTGAACTACATACTCTTGGAGTGGACACCCTGAATTCAGACTTGTAGTCTACTGAACTACATAACAATGAGCTTTTCTTTTGTTAAAGTTCAGAGTATTTCTGTTAGAGTAGTACCAGATGGCTAAAACAATATGGATCTCTTCCAACTGGTTGGCCTAGTAGGTGTCTTCCTGATTTTTCATAATGGATAAGTTAGCACTTCCAGCAGTACATTCATTTGTTGAAATATCTCAGTTTGTATTCCGTCAAGTCCTGGAGCCTTGTTTTTTTTTTTATCAGCATCTTCAGTGCAGCTTGGACATCGTACATCCTTCGTACAATCAGTTCTTGATCTTGTGCTGCCTCCTGAAATGACCAAACTGTTGATCAGTTCTTCCTGGTGTAGTGATCCTGTGTACTCCTTCCATCTTTTTATTTTTTATTTTTTATTTTTATTTAACATAACTGAGTGAAAATGTACATTCACATGTAAATTTACATGCCCCCCTATATGCAGCTTCCGCTGCTCTCCCTGTCCGGTGACTGCACACTATTCCTCTCTGCTCCATACATGTCTCATCCTCCCAACAGTCTCCTTTCCCCTCCTCTCCTTCCACTCCCCTTCCTCCAGCCAGAGGTCAGCAAGATGTTATCCTATAGATGTATAGAACCATAAAGTGCTTCCAACATATGGTTACTCTGCATTGTCAAGTCCATTCCATTCCTGTCCAAAGAGTGGACCTTTGTTATAATTTATGGGTCCTTCCATCTTTTTTGATACTTTCTGCATCATTTAATATTTTCCCCAAGTTGTTGTTAGGTGCCATAGAGTTGATTATGACTCAGAAACCCTACATACAACAGAAGGAAATACCACCCGGTCTTGTACCACGTTCACAATCACTGCTATGCTTAAGCCCATTGTTGCAGCTACTGTGTCAATCCATCTTGTTCCGGGTCTTTTTCTTTTTTGTTGCCTTTATATTTTACAAAGTGTGATGTCCTTCTCCAGGGTTGATCCCACCTGACAACACATTGACAGTATGTAAGATGAAGTCTCATCATCTTTGCTCATAAGAAACACACTGCTAGTACTGCTTCCAGGACAAGTTTGTTCATTCTTTTGGCAGTCTATGGAGTATTCAATATTCTTCTCTAACACCACATTTCAAAGGTATCAGTTCTTCTTCTGTCTTCCTTATTCACTGCCCAGCTTTCACAGGTGTATGATATAATTGAAAATATCATGGCTGGGCTCAGGCACCTTAGTCTTCAAGGTAACATCTTTACTTTTCAGCACTTTAAAGAGGTCTTTTGAAGCAGATTTTTTTTCCAGTGCAACATGGTTTTTGATTTTTTGTCTGCTACTTCAACAGATATTGATTATGGATTCAAGTAAAATGAAGTCCTTGACAACCTCAAATTTTTATCCATTTATCGTAATGCTGCTTACTATTTCCATTATTTTTGTTTTTCTTGATGTTGAGCTGTAGTCTTTCATCTTCATCAGTAAGTATATCAAGCCTTCTTCACGTTCAGCAAGCAAAGTCACAGGTTGTTAATGAGTATTTCTCCAATCCTGATGTCTCATTTTTCTTTGTACAGTCCAGCGTCTCAGATAATTCACTCAACCTATGGACTGAACAGTTATGGTGCAAGGATACAACTCTGACATACACCTTTCCTGACTTTAAATCACGCAGTCTCTCTTTGTTCTGTTTGTACTACTGCCTCTTGATCCACGCACAAAATCCTCATGAGCACAGCTAAGTGTTCTGGAATTCTCTTCTCTGCAATGTTATCCATAATTTGTTATGATCCACACAGTCAAAGGCTTTTGCATAGCCCACAAAACACAGTAAACCTCTTTCTGGTATTCTTGGCTTTCAGTCAAGATTTCTATGACTGCAGCAATAATGTCCCTGGTTCCACATCCTCTTCTGCATCCATCTTGAATTTCTGGCAGTTCCTGGTCGGTATTCTGGTACGGTCATTTTTGAATGATCTTTAGCAAATTTTTCCTTGTGTATGATATTAATGATATTTTACTATAATTTCTGCATTCAGTTGGATATCCTTTCTTAGGAATAGACATAAATATGAATCTCAGTTGGTTGGCGAGGTAGCTGTCTTCCAAATATCTTGGCATAGATGAGTAAGCACTTACAGACTGTATTCATTTGTTGAAACATCTCAGTTGATATGTCATCAATTCCTGGAGCCTTTTTGCCAACGACTTCAATGCAGCTTTGACTTCTTCATTCAGTATCATCAGTTCCTGATCATATACTACACCAGTTCTTTTTGGTATAATGACTCTGTGTATTCCTTCCATCTTCTTTTGATTTTTCCTGAGTTATTTAATAATCTCCTTATAGAATTCTTCGCTGTTGCAACTTCAGGCTTGTGTTTTTGGTTTCAGTCTTTCAGCTCAAGAAATGCAGAGCATGTCTTCTATCACCAGCTTTTTGCATGTGTCATTACAATACCTTCTCTTCTCCGACTTCCTTTTGAAATCTGTTCATTTCTTTTACTTCATATCTTTATTTTGCTTTAGCTACTTGACGTTCAAGAGCAAGTTTTAGTATCTCTTCTAAAATCCAATTTGGTCTTGTCTTTCTTTTCTGTCTTTTTAAGGACCTCTTGCTTTCTTCATGTATGATGACTTCAGTGTTATTCCTCCACTCACCTGGTCTGTGGTCATTAGTGTTCAACACATCATATCTATTCCCTTTTTTTTGTTTATGATTGAACGAAAATGTACATTCCCATATAAATTTGCATGCTCACCTCTATGCAGCTCCCACTGCTCTCCCTGCCCAGTGACAGCACACTCTTCCTCTCTGCTCCATACACGTCCTATCCTCCCAACAGTCTCCTAGCCCCTCCTCTCCACCCACTCCCCTTCCTCCAGTAAGAAGTCAGCAGGATGACATCCTATAGATGCATAGAACCATAAAGTACCCTCAAGATATGGTCACTCTACATCAACAAGTCCAATCCATTCGTGTCCGAAGAGTTGAACTTCATTATGATTTATGGACTGTGCAGCATCAGGGCCAGGGACCATGGTCCCAGAGGAACCCCGAAGCCCCTGGACCATCACTTGAGGTCTCTCAGTGGAGATCTCAGGGTGCACCCCGATTTATTCTTGTGATGCCAGTGAGACTCAGCTTTGTGAGCTCCATCATGGCTATCACTGTTGGTAGCCAGGCACCATCCAGTTCTCCTGGTCACCAGTCAATGTAGAAACCCACTCACATGGATCTCTCTGTCTTCTGGGTTCTCTCTCCCCCATGTCGTTTTGGTCCTCGGTGATCATCCGTTTCTCCTGAGTTGGGACCATTTGCTGTACCCTCAGATGGCAGCTTGGCAGCTTTTAAGACCCCAGATGCCACTTACCAATATGGAGTTCAGAGAGCCCTCATTAGCAAAACGCTAGTTGTGTCCATTGGCCTCAATTTCCCCTGAGAGCACGGCCCCAGCCCCCTGCCCCAGCTATTCTGTCCTTGTAATATTGGGTTAAGATGGGAGGAGTATTCAACTTGTGTTGAAGTCCAGTTAATACTGATATTCTATCTAACATGTGCTGTCACCGAATTCACCCAACCAAATTTCTATCAACTATCTAACCTAAACCCTCCCCCCCTCATCCTCCCTGCCTCCCCAGCCTTGCAGCCATCAGAAGAGTCTTTTCTTATATGTGTGAGTCTGTTTTTAAGTTCTTATCACAGGGGTCTCATACAATAGTTGTCCTTTTGTCACTGACTACTTTCACTCAACATAATGTACTCCAGTTGAAAGCAAGTTATGAGATGTTTCCTGCAATCATTGTTGTTCTTTATCATTGCATAGTGTTCCACTGAGTATATACACCATAGTTTACCTATCCATTCTGTTGTTGGGCATCTGGGTTGAGTCCATCTTTTTGCTGTTGTGGACTGTGCTGCCATAAACATTTGTGTGCATGTATCAGTTGATGTGAATGGCCTTAATTCTGTAGGATACATTTCAAGCAGTGGAATTACTGGATCAAATGGTATATCTATATCCATTTTTTTTAAGGGTGCACTAAATTGCTTTCCAAAGAGGTTGCACTATTTTGCCATCCCACCAACAGTGTAGGTGAGTTCCAATTTCTCCATAGCCTCTCCAGCATTTGTTGTTTTGCGTTTTTTGGATCATGGCCAACTTTGTTGGGGTGAGATTGTGTTTCATTGTAGTTTCAAATCTATTCTTCAAACAATCCCTAAACTCAGGTGGGATATACTCAAAGTTGTACTTGTTCTAATATTTTTTGTTTCAGTTTGAATTAATATATGAGCAAGTTCTGTGATCTGGGCCACAATCGGCACCTGGTCTTATTTTGACTAATGATATTGAGCTTTTTCATTGTCTCTTTCCACAGATGTGCATTCAATCTGGTAAAATCCATGTGTATAGCATTCATTTATGTTGGTGAAACAAGGTATTTGCAGTGAAGGCATTCATCTTGCAAGACTCTTATCACATATCATGTGATCTCCAGCATCATTTCTATTACCAAGACCATATTTTCCAACCACTGATCTTTTTTCTCTGAATTCCAATCACCAGTAGTTATCAACATTTCTTGATCACATGTTCAACCAACTTTGGACTGCAAAAGCTTATAAAAATCTTCAGTTTCTCCATCTTTGGCCTTAGTTGTTGGTGTGTAAATTTGAATGATGGCTATATTAACTGGCCTTCCTTGTAGGCATATGGATATTACCTGATCATTGACAGCACCATATGTCAGGATAGATCTTGAAATGTTCTTTTTGACAATGAGTGCAATATCATCCCTCTTCAAGTTGTCATTCCCAGCCTGGGAGACCACATGATTGTCCAATTCAAAATAGCCCAAACTGATCCATTTTAGTTCACTAATGCCTAGAATGTTGATGTTTATGTATTCTACTTCATTTTGGACAATTTTCAGTTTTCCTAGATTCACATTTTGTACTTTACATATTATTAATAGATGTTTGTAGCTATTTCTTCTCATTTTTCAGTCACACCACATTAGCAAATAAAGGTCCTGAAAGCTTGACTCCATCCACATCATTAAGGTCAACTCTATTTTGATGATGCAGTTCTTCCCCAATCGTCTTTTGAGTGCTTCCAACCTGAGCACTCATCTTCTGGCACTGTATCAGACAATGTTCTGCTGTTATTCATAATGTTTTCACTGGCTAATTCTTTTTAGAATTAGACTGCTGGGTCCTTCTTTCTAGTCGGCCTTAACCTGCAAACTCAGCTAAAACCTGTCCACATTGGGTGTTTTTACAGGTATTTGAATATTGGTGGCATAACTTCCGTAATCACAACAACATGCAACCCCCACAGTACAACAAACATAGAAACATGGGGGATCATAGTGTATAGCCTTTTTAATGTATACAAAAATTGAAATTCAGTGTGCTAGTATTTTGTTGAGAATCTCTGTGTCTATATTCAGTGGGGATATTAGTCTATAGTTTTTGGTTTTGATGGTGTCTTTCTCTTATTTTGATGTCAGAGTTATGCTTAGCTCTTAGAATGCATTAGGAAGTCCTCCCTACTGTCCTATTTTTTTGAAAACTTTAAGTAGGATTGGAGTGACTTCTTCTATAAATGTTTGATACAGTTTTTCAGTGAAGCTATCTGGTCCAGGACTTTTCTTTCTTGGAAGGTTTTTGATTACTGATCCAATCTCTTCATTTGTTATAGGTCTGTTGAGATATATTCTTTCTTCTTCAGTCAGTGTAGGGAGTTTATATGTTTTAAAGAATTTGTCCATTTATTTTATCTAATCTACGGGGTATGGTGGTTCATAGTATTCTCTTATAATCTTTTTTCAGCTGTATGATCGTTTGTAATGTTCTCATTTTCATTCCCAATATTAGATAAGTGCATCTTATTTTTTCTTTTCTTGGCCAGGCATGCCAAAAGTTTATCTATTTTGTTTATCTTTTAAAGAAAACCAACTCCTGGTTTTCGTGCTTTTCTCTTCTCTATTTTATTTATATTTAATCTGATCTGATCTTAATTATTTCCTCTCTTTTAGTAGCTTTGGGGTTAGTTTGGTCTTCCTTGTTCAATTCCTCAAAGTTGTAAAGTTAAGCTACTGTTATAAGATATTTCTTATTTTTTGATACAGTTACTTATTTCTGTATATTTCCTTCTAAGCACTGCCTTTGCTGCATCCCAGCAACACAGGTAGGTTGTGCTTTCATTCTCATTTAATTCATATTTTTCACTTTTTCTCTTGATGTCTTCTATGACCTACTGGTTGTTGCAAACAGACAAACGACAAAGAAAAACCTATTTCCGTTAAGTTGATTCCAAATCACAGCAACCCCGTAAAGTCAAAAAAGAACTGCCCCATGGGGTTTCTAAGGCTGTAAATCTTACAGAAGCCAACTTCTACATCTTTTAACATAGAGTGACTGGTGTGTTTGAACCACTAAACTTTCAGTTAGCAATCAAGCACTTTAACCACTGTGCAGCCATGCTTGCTTATTGGTTGCTTAGTGATGTGTTACTGTGCAAGTCCCCATATGTCTGTTAGTTTGTCATACTATAGGAGCTTACATGTTGCTGTAATGCTGGAAGCTGTGCCACTAATATTCAGATACTCGTATGGTCACCCATGGCAGACAGGTTTCAGATGACTTTACAGACTAAAACAGACTAGGAAGAAGTGTGTTTATGAAAAGACTTGGCCAGTGAGAATCTTATAGACAGCAGCAGAACATTGTTTAATGTGTCAGAAGATGAACCCCTCAGCTGGAATACAGTCAAGATGACTTGGGAAAGGCTGCCTTCTCAAAGTGAAGTCAAACTTAATGACATGGATGGAGTCAAGCTTTCAGGACCTTCATCTGTTCAAGTGGCACCACTCAAAATAAGAAGAAATAGCACAAACGTGTGTTAACAGTTGGAATGTGAAATGTACAAAGTACAAATCTAGGAAACGTGGAAGCAATCAAAAATGAAATGGAACATATAAACATTGATATTGTAGGCACTAGTGAGCTCAAATGGATTGGTACTGGCTATTTTGAATTGGACAATCATATGGTCTACTATGTTGGGAAAGATAAACTAAGGAATGGCATTGCATTCGTCATCAAAAAGCACATTTCAAGATCCATCCTGAAGCACAATGCTGTCAGTGACAGGATAATATCTGTATGCTTACAAGGAAGGCCAGCTGATATGACTATTATTCACATTTATGCACTGATTATTAAGGGCAAAGATGAAGAAATTGAAGATTTTTACAAGCTTCTGCAGTCTGAAATGGACCTAACATGCAATCAGGATGCACTGATAATTACTGTTGACTGGAATTTGAAAGTTGGAAACTGCGGAGGCCCGCCATTCCGCATAGGTCATTGTGGACAAAGTCACAGGCTTCTGTAGGTGACAGGCTGAGACATCTCACCTATAATATGTTTTTAGGCCTATTACCCCTGATGGTGGTTTGCTTCTTAATTAAATTCTCCTAAAAAGATATCCTCTCCCGACATGAGGACCAAGGAGGTGCCTAAGAGGGGCTTCTGCCCCTCGGTTTATGAGACTATATTGGGACAATCTGACCAAGAACTTCTGAGAAATAGAGATCAGAGAAATGGATTTCAATGCAGCATGCCTGATAGCACTGAGGCCTGCCCAGCTTCACTGGCTCCCCACTAATTACATTCCCCCCTCCCTTTTCTTCACACACACAAGTTTGCAAGCTAACCCTTAAGAAGCTCTCAAGGACAAATCTCCACATAGCCATCAAAACTACAAAACATCCATTCTCCTTGCAGCTGGAAGAATAAATAAACTTTTAGGTTCATTATAGCTAGTATAGAAAACTGATAACACTATAGAAACATCTTTTTCAGTGCAACTGGCTTAATTAGAGAATGGCAGGCGCTTACTATCTGCACATAAATAAGAACTTAGAGAAACAAACTGAGACAGCCAAATGGTTAGGCCTTGAGAAGTTTACTCCTCTGTGCCTTCCACTTTGAGGTACGAATAAGACCATTAATTGTGTTCCTGACATTTTATCACCACTGAACACCTGGCTTGGACAGTTATTCAAAAAGGCCTTGACAATTAATTAGAAGTAGAAGACCACGAGGGGTCACTTTCTTGTTAGCCAATAATGATGGGTCAGTTTCTTGTTAACCAATAGTTTGTATAATAAAGAAAATAGGGTGACCAACTACGTCACCTCACCTATAAAAAATAAAGACAGCAGCTCTCGACACACACACCAGCAGATGCTCTCTGGGTCGGGCTGCCTTAAACCAGAAAATTCTTTCCTGTCTCCTTTGTTCATTTCCCGCCGACGTCTTCCCTCCCTCCGTGCGGGACCCTACAAAGTGTTGGGACCGGCTCCCGGCAGGAAACAATGAAAAAGGATTGGTAATTGGAAAATATGGGCTTGGTGACAGAAATAATGCCAGAAATCAAAAGACAGAATTTTGCAAAACCAATGACTTTAATGCAAATAATCATTTTTTAACCAACATAAATGGTGACTATACATGTGGACCCTGCCACATGAAATATATGGGAATCAAACAGACTGCATCTGTGGAAAGAAATGATGAAAAACTCAATATCATCAGTCAGAACAGGGCCAGAGGCTGACTATGGAACAGACCATCAATTACTCATATGCAATTTCAAACTGATATTGAAGAAAATTAGAACAAGTCGACAAGAGCCAAAGTATGACCTTGAGTCTACCCCACCTGAATTTAGAGACCATTTCAAGGATAGCTTTGATGAACTGAAGACTAATGACTGAAGACCAGATGAGCCCTGGAATGACATATAGGACATCATACATGAAGAAAGCAAGAGGTTGTTAAAGAGATAGGAAAGAAAAAAAAAGACCAAAATGAATGTCAGAAGAGATTCTGACACGTTCTCTCAAATGGTGAGTAGCTAAAACAAAAGGAAGAAATTATGAAAGAAAGAGTTGAACAGAAGATTTTAAAGGGTAGCTGGAGAAGACAAAGTAAGGGATTATGATGACCTGGAGACAGAAAATCAAAAGGGAAGAGCACGCTCTGCCTTTTATTAAGTTGAAAGGATGAAGAAAAAATCTAAGCCTTCAGTTGCCATAGTGAAGGATTGGTTCTATGGGGGAAAATATCAAATGACTCAAAGCATCCAAAGAAGATGAAAGGAATATAGAGAGTCATTATATCAAAAGGAATTGGTCAATGTTCAACTGTTGATCAGGAGGACATAGCATATAATCAGGAACTAATGGTACTAAAGGAAGAACAACTTCACAGAAAACACTGGTGAAAAACAAGACTTCAGGAATTGACAGAGTATCTATTGAGATGTTTGAACAAAGGGATGCAGTGTTGGGTGCACTCATTTGTTTATGCCAAGACAGTTGGAAGACAGCTGCCTGGCCAACCAACTAGAAGAGATCTGCATTTATGCCTCTTTCCAAGAAAGGTGATCTCACCGAAGGTGGAAACTATTGAACAATATCATTAATACCACATGTCAGTAAAAGTTTGCTGAAGGTCATTCAAAAGTGGCTGCAGCTGTATATCCACAGGGAACTGGCAAAAATTCAATCCAGATTTAGAAGAGGACACAGAACCAGGGGTATTATTGCTGATGTTAGATAGGTCCTGGCTAAAAGCAGGGAACACCAGAAAGATGTTTACCTACATTTTATTGACTTCATGGAAGCATTCAACTTTGTGGATCATAATGAATTATGGATAACACTGTAAGTAATGGGAATTCCAGAACACTTAATTATACTCAACGGGCAACTTGTATATAGATCAAGAGGCATTCATTTGAATAGAATAAGGGGATACTGTGTGGTTTTAAGTCAGGAAAGTTGTATGTCAGGGTTTAATCCTTTCACCACACCTCTTCAGTTTGTACGCTGAACAAATAATCTGAGAAGCTAGACTACATGAAGACAAGCAGGGCATCAGGATTAGAGGAAGACACGTTAACAACCTTCATTATACAGATGGCACAACCTTGCTTGCTCAAAGTGTTGAGAACTCAAAGTGCTTACTGATGAAGATCAAAGACCACAGCCTGCAGTATGTATTACACATCAACATAAAGAAAACAAAAATCCTCACAACTAGACCAGTAAGCAACATCATAATAAATGGAGAAAAAATTATAGCTGTCCAGGATTTTGTTTTACTTGGGTCCACAATCAACACCCATGGAAGTAACAGTCAAGAATTCAACAGACACATTGTACTGGGTAACTCTGCTGTAAAGTATCTTTTTAAAGTGTTGAAAAGCAAAGATGTTACCTTGAAGACTGTTTCTGACACAAGCCATGGTGTTTTAGAGCTCCCCCTTTGCATGTGAAAATTCCACAGCCAATAAAGAAGACTGAAGAAGAGTTGATGCCTTTCAAATACTGAATATACCATGCATTGCCTAAAGAAAGAACAAACCTGTCTGTAAAGAAGTCGAATGAGAATGCTCCTTAGAAAAAAGGATGGTGAGACCATGTCTCACATACTTCGGACATGTTGCAAGGGGTCAGTCCCTGGAGAAGGGCATCGTGCTTGGTAAAGTAGAGGGTCAGCAAAAAAGAGACAGACCCTCAATAAGATGGAATGACATAGTGGCTGCAACCATAAGCTTAGGCATAACGATTATGAGGATGGCACAGGACCAGGCTATGTGTCATTCTGCTGTCTATAGGGTGGCTATGAGTCAGCACCAACTGGACAGCACCAAATAACAGCAACATTTTTGTGTTTTCTCCAGCTGTCTTTTTGTCATTTATTTCTGGTTTCATTCCATGGTGACTGGAAAAAATACTTTGTATGATTTCAATCTTTTAAAATTTGAGATTTGCTTTGTGTCCTAAAATATGCTGGCTAAAAGCAGGTAACACCAGAAAGATGTTTATCCGCATTTCATTGACTTTATGGAGGCATTCAACCTTGTGGATCATAATCAATTGATCCATGTGCACCAGAGAAAAATGTGTGTTGTGCTGTTGGTGGTGGATTGTTCTACGTATGTCTGATAGCCAGCCAAGTGCCATCTGATAGGTCAAGTCAATCAACAGTGTTCCAAGTCTGTTTCTTTATTGACCTTCCTTCTAGCTGAATTATCTGTCAAACAGTAACACTGCATACTCCATAAAAACAAATGCAAAGAGGTTTATTGAAGACAGGATACCGTTTAAACGGGGAAACATACAGTCCCCAAAGTGAAAATACAGCATGCTGAGGAACTACAGACATCTAGACAATAGGAACTGACAACATAATATTCTGATTGGCTTACCAGAGATTTGTTAAAAAGAAAAAAAAAGGCAAGCTGGGTTAACAAAAGTGGGGACTTTGCAGTGATTGATGAATATAAGTGGGTTTACATGATTGGTTTAAAAAGTCTTTGTTGATTAGTTACTGCTTGGTAACTATAGGAGGGGTGTTTACAGAATAATTGCAAGACATCTTTTTCAGGAAACACAGAAGTTAGATACACTGTTTGTACCAAGACTCCTTGGAAATAAGCTGACAACATTCTGTTTTAGCTTGGTTACAAAGAAACCTTTTCTTAGACACCAAATCAAGTTTGTACAAAGGTTCCAAGCTAACAAAAGCAACAACATAATGATCCCAAGTCTGAGCTAGCAGTTCTCACCATTAACCAACCCAACAAATCTATTATTGCCTTGGAGTCCATTCAGACTCATTGTGACCCTACAGGACAGAGCTGAACTGTCCTAGAGTTTCCAAGGAGCGCCTAGTGAATATAAACTGCTGACCTTTTGGTTAGCAGTCATAGCACTTAACCGGTACATCACCAAGGTTTCCATTCACTCAGGCACCCCAAAATTTAGCACTTTCACTTATCCATTATCAAATATGGTGTATTAAAATTTCCAGCTATTATTGCAGACCTGTTTCTCCCTTCAACTCTGTCAGTATGTTCACTTTATAGATGTTGGGGCTCTGATTTTAGGTACACAAATATTTATAATTGTTATAGCTTCTTGATCATTATAGAGTTCCTCTTTTGTATTTTATAATAGATTTTAATTTAAGTCTATTTTGTCTGATATTAAAAGTCTTGTACCTGCTCTTTTTTGATTATTTTTGCATTGGACAGTTTCTGCTTTTGTTTTTTCAGATTCTTTCACTTAACCAACTTGTGTCTTTTTGCCTAAGGTGTATCTCTTGTAGACACCATATAGCTGAGTCTTTTTTCTTTTTAAACCCAATCTGCCACTCTCTGCCTTTTGTTTGGAGTGTTAATCTGTTGGGTTCCAGGGGTCTGTGTTGCCCGTGGCTGATCGGATGCTGATGAACAATGCCACACAAGAAACACCGATGGTGAGAAGGGAAGCTGGTATCTCTGACCACCCAGCAACAACTCTTAGGCATCAGGCAGCTCCCTTTTATTTAGTGAACAAAACAGGTATACCTGAAGTAAAGCAGGCATTAATTTGAATAGGGTGTGGGCAGTTCCTCACAAAGTAAATGGGTGTCTTCCTGTCTAACAAGCATAACAAAGGCCCCTTCCTCAGGTGAATTCGCCTCTTCAGGAGGTAAAGCACTTAGGCCTGGCCTGGGTACCAAGGTCACATTCAGCAGGCCAGACCCATTGTTTGCGAGGGTCTGATGTCATACATTCCAGCCATTTGTGGCTGTTCTGCATTCATTCATTCCAGACTCACAAGCCCCGCACCCAGACCGGAATATTTGCCCTAACTGTGGCCAAGTTGCCCACAGCCCGAGCTGTGGTCATGTTGCCCAAGTTAATCCATTGACATTCACAGTAATTGCTAATAAAGGAGGATTTACTTCTACCATTTTGTTATTCCCTTTGTGTGTGACTACAGCTTTTGTGGTCCTCTTTCCCTCCTTTGTTGATTTCTCTTATGTACAGATTCCTTGTGTAAGCTGATCTAGTCCCTCTCTTTGCTATTGTGTATAACTTTTACTTGATTTCATTGTAATACTTTTGAAATTACATTTAACATCTGACACAACAACCTGATACCAACTTTGAAACCAGAGGTCTGAAAAGCATAGTTATTCTAGCAACAGGGGGAAACTGAGGCTGGAGGCCTGAGCAGCTTTGACGCAACGCAATCGCCCCAACCACCCACTCCTTAGAAAACGTAACCCTCACATTCCATATGGCCCACACGGCAATACTAAGAAATCACAGCCTTGAAGAACACTGGCAAGAATTCAGCAACTTCACTGTGTGCTAGGAGTTGTACCTCCTGCCCCAGTAGCTGGGCCCTAGGCTGACACCCGGACTCCAAGCTGGCAATGGATGACTTGGACAAGAAAACTAGGGAAGGCATGACAAATGATTTGTTTTGAGTTTTCCCTTCCAGATGGCTGAACGGTACCCAAACTCGATGCTCATGGACCTGAAGACCAGTAATGGCCTGTGAGACTGCAGGCCCACGTGGTGTCCAGGACCTTCCTGCTCATACAGCCTAGGAAGATCAAAAGGATTGAAGAAACCCAGATTCCTCTTCAAAGCATCTTCCTTAACCCCTTGAGTCCCCTACCTCTGTTCTTAACACATAGCCTCACCCTTTGAAAATCGTTACATGAAACAATCGGGCAGGGAGATGTTTGGAGGAGCTATCCCCTCTGCCACCTTTGTGTAAGCTAACACACAAATAAAATCTTTAATTCACCCTAACCTCCTGTCTCAGTGATTGGCCTTGCAACAGGTGGCATGAACTCTGGTGTTTCTCTGCTAACAACTTAACTTCAGTAACATATGTAAATCTTATACCTATGCTAATTCTACTATTTGGACTGTGACGGCTGATACATCTTTATACCTCAGATATCCTATAATTTAACTTTAACTTTGTTATATACACACATATATGTGTATGCTCACATACATATATATTCATGTATACATGTGTGTGAATATACATATATGTGAATATACCTTGTACAGTAGAGCCCCACTTTCAGTGGTTTCAGTTACCTACAGTCAAACGCAGTCTGAAAACGTTAAATGAGTAACATGAAATCTCATGTCATCTTGCTCTGTCTTGCTGTCCCACTCAGAATGTGAATCATCTCTTTGTCTAGTGTATCATAATGTATATACCACCCACCCATTGGTTATTGTTAATCTATTACTGGGCCTAGTTTATGAATTAAACTTTATCATAGGTGTGTTTGTATAGGATAAAATGTAGTGTATCTAGGGCTCAGTATTATCCAAGGTTTCAGCACCCACCGGGAATCTGGGAACATATCCCCTGTGGATAAGGGGGATGACTACATATGATATATTTTTATGCCTTTTTCTTTATAAGGCACAAAAGACACAACAGCTGTATTTGCCAATCAAGAATACCATAAATCTGGCCTTCATTTTTGTCAAGACATTACCTTTAACACAGCACCCCGTAGCATGTACAACTTAGACAAGTTATTGTCTAGTGACTTCATTTTTCCTTCTGGAGGACTTCCTTAGAATTTCATTTTTTAAACTGGGCATTAGGTGAAAGCTTATGTGGTAAATTAGTTTCCCATTCAATAGGCTGTACCCAAAGTGTTCCATGACGTTGGCTTAATTCCCTACATTGTGCCTGCCCTCCTCCCATTTCTGTCCTCAGTTTTCTGTTTTGTTTCATCCTGAATTGCTACCCTTTTCTGCCTTCTCATCTTGCTTCGGGGCAAGTGTTGCTGTTTTGCTCTTGTATGATACACACTTCTAAGAATCATCTTCCTCATAGGTGTTGTTTATTTCATGGGCTTGCCTATGGTTTGGCTGATGGGTGGTAATGGATCCAGTTCCAGTTCAGAAGGGTGTCTTACAGCCATAGTTTTGGGGATTCTTCCAGTATCTACAAGACCAGTAAATATGGTCTTTTTTGTGAATACAAGTTTTTGCTCTACTAGTTTTCTTCCAATTTATCTAGGACCCTCTGTTGTGATCCCAGAGTGGTCATTAGTGGTAGCTAGGTACCATCTAGCTCATCTTGACTCAGAGTTATGTAGGCATGTGGTTCATATGGTCCATTTATTCTTTGGACTAACTTTGGTATTTGGTTTTCTTAATCCTCTTTTGCTCTGGATGGTAAGAGACAGACAGTTGTATCTTAGATGCCTGCTTGCAAGCTCTTAAGACTCCAGACACTACCCACAAAAGTAGGATGCAAAACATTGCCTTTACGTTGTGTCTATAGATATAGATGTCCCCCAAGCCTATGGTCCTTCACCTTTGAGCCTTGGAGTTTTGTTCCTCGAGCTGCTTGGTTATGTCTCAGAAGTTGCCCTTACTGTGGCCCTGTGTGCTCTATTCTCTGTATTGATACATTAAGCATCACCTACAGTCATATACGTAGAAACATCCACCATTAGACCTGTATCTGCAGAAGGGTGTGTCCCCTTATAACCTCTCACAACTCATGTCGTATCTACCTAGTTAGGCATCCTTTTATAAACTAGCATTTGTTAATACTATTTTTGCAGGACTGTCTATGCTATAGTAATTACCCATTGATGCCCTTTGTTCTTGGGTTCCTTTTAGTGTCCTCCCACAACTTGGTCGCATTGTGCTGACTTCTCTCATATTGTGTATTGTCTTTACTTTCACCAAAATTGATGTGTCTTCTATTTGATAATTTTCCCTCTCCATCCCTGGTAACCATTTAAGAAAGTTCTCTCCTCCTGTCCATAAACCTTTGTTTCTTTACAATAATACAATGTTAGTATTAATAGTACAAATAATACAATAGTGCCTTATTTCAGTCAGTGTAATGTCCTCCAAATTTACCCATGTTGTGAGATGTTTCACGTAGTCATCATTATTCTTTATTGTGTCATATCCAGTGTGTGTATGTACCACAGTTTGTTGATCTGTTTATGGCCACTTAGATTGTTTCCAGCTTTTTGCTACTGCAAACAATGCTGCAGTGAATATGAGTGTGTATATGTCTATTCATGGCATGGCTCTTATTTCTTTAGGGTATATACCTAGGAGTGGGATTGCTGGGTTATATGGTATTTCCATTTCTAGGTTTTGAAGAACATTTACCAAAGTGGCTGTGTCATTGTACATTCTCACTAGCAGTGTGTAAGAATTCCAAAACTTCAACATTTGATATTTCTTTTTTTTTTAAATTGGTGCCAGTAATGTTGGGGTGAGGTGGTATCTCACTGTCATTTTGATTGGCATCTCTCTAATGGCTAATGATCATGAGCATCTTTTGACATGTTTGCTAACCATTTGGATCATTTTGATATCTTTTTTGGTGAAGTGTCTGTTCATATACTTTGTCCATTTTGTAATTGAGTTGTTTGCCTTTTTGTTGTTGAAGTGCTGAAGTTTTCTATACATTTTAGAGATTAGACCCTTGTCAGATTCTTGTAGTCCATTTTTTTTCTCAGTCTAGGGGTTCTTTTTTTTTCCACTTTTTTGAGAAGCCTTTTGATGAGCACAAGTGTTTGTTTTTTAGAACATTCCTTTTATCTAGCTGATCTGCTGTCTGGGCACTTTAGTTATGCTTGGTATTCCAGTTACAACATATATTAGGGCCCCTGGCTCCCACATGTCTGTCAGTTTGTTGTACTTGGGAGTTTGCATGTTGCTGTGATGCTGGAAGCTATGTTACTAGTATTCAAATACCAGCAGAGTCACCTTTGGTGGACAGGTTTCAGCTGAGCTTCCAGAATGACAGACTAGGAAGAAGGAAGGGCCCAGTGGTTTACTTCTGAAAAGAACTAGCCAGTTAAAACCTTTGCACAGCGGCAGAACACTGTCTGGAAGTGCTGGAAGATGAGCCCCTTGAATTGGATATTCAAAAGATGTCTGGGGAAGAGCTACCTCTTCAAAATAGAGTGGATATGATGCAGATGAAGTCAAGCTTTTTGGGATCTCCATTTACTGATGTGGCATAACTCAGATGAAAAGGAACAGCTGCAAACATCCATTAATAACTGGAATGTGGAATGTACAAAGCACAAATCCAGCAAAACTGGAAAATATAAAAAATGAAACTGCATGCACAAACACTGATATTCTAGGCATTACTGAGCTGAAATGGACTGGCATTGGTCATTGTCAATTGGACAGTCATACAATCTACTATGCTAGGAACAAGAACTTGAAAAGGAAAAGCATTGCATTCAACATCAAAAAGAACATCTTAAGATCTAGCATCTTAAGATGCTGTCAGCGATAGGATAATATTCATATATCTTCAAGGAAGGCCAGTTAACATGACTATTATTCAAATTTACACACCAACTACTAAGGCCAAAGATGAAAAAAACTGAAAAAATGTTACCAATTTCTGCAGTCTGAAATTGATCAAACATGCAATTAAGATGCATACTGGTGACTGGAATGTGAAAACTGGAGACCAAGAAGGACTGGTAGGTGGAAAATACAGCTTTGGTAATAGAAACAATGTCAGAGATTATGTGATAGAATTTTGTAAGACAAACAACTTCTTCAAGGCAAATGCTTGTTTTCACCAACATAAACAGTAACTATACTGTTACTGTAGGAAACCCTGGTAGTGTAGTGGTTAAGCGCTACCGCTGCTAACCAAAAGGCTGGCAGTTGAAATCTACCAAGCACTCCTTAGAAACTCTGGGGCAGTTCTCCTCTGTCTACAGGGTCACTAGGAGTTGGGTTTGGGTTTTTTTCATACACATGGACCTTGTTGGATGGAATACACAGGGCTCAAATTGGCTACATCTGTGGAAAGAAACATTGGGAAAGTTCAGTATCTTCAGTCAGAACAAGGCCAGGGGCTCATTGTGGAACAGACCATCAATCACTCATATGCAAGTTCAAGTTGAAATTGAATTAGAACAAGCTGACAAGAGCACAAGTAAGACCCTCAGTATACCCCACCTGAATTCAGAGGCCATCGGCACTAATAACTAAAGACAAGATGTAGAATTACATCAAGGACATCATACAGGAAGAAAGCAAAAGCCTGTTAAAGAGACAGGGAGGGAGGGAGGGAGGGAAGGAGGAAGTGGATGTCAGAATAGACTCTGAAACTTGCTCTTGAATGCTGAGTGGTTAAAGCAAAAAAAAGAAAGAATGGAGTGAAAGAGCTGAATAGAAGATTTCAAAGGGTGGCTTGAGAAGACAAAGTGGTGATAGAAAATCAAAAGGGAAGAACATGCTCAGCATTTCTCAAGCTGAAAGAACTGATGAAAAAATTCAGGCCTTCAGTTACAATACTGAAGGACTCTACAGAGACAACTGAAACCCTGGTGGTGTAGTGGTTAAGTGCTACAGCTGCTAACCAAAGGGTTGGCAGATTGAATCTACCAGGCATTCCTGGTTTTATGCAAAGAATACGGAATGACACAAAAGCATTAAAAGAAAATGGAAAAATTACACAGAGTAACTATACCAGAAAGAATTGGTTGATGTTCAACCATTCCAGGAGGTAGCAGGTGATCCGAAACTGACGGTACTGAAGGAAAAAGTTCAAGTGTACTAAAAGCACTGGTGAGAAACAGGGCTCTAGGAATTGATGGAATATCAAATGAGATGTTTCAACAATTGGATGCAGCACTGGAAGTGCTCACTCGTCTATGCCTAGAAATTTGGAAGATAGCTACTAGCCAAATGACTGAAAGAGTTTCCTTTTAAAAAAAAAAATACATACATATATATATTATTGTGCTTAAGTGAAAGTTTACAATCTAATTTTCCATACAAAATCTTGCACACACGCTTATGTACAACTGTAGCTGCTCTTCCCACACTGTGACACCACCCTCCTCTTTTTTACTCTGTACTTTCCAACTTCTGTCCCTCCCTTTCCATCTTCCTTTCTTGTCTGTAGGCAGGAGCTGTTCTAACAGCCTCATGTACATATTTAAGCCAAGAAACATACACTTTACACACTTCAGTTCATGTCTTATAGTCCAGTCCAATGTTTGTGTGGAGAGTTGGCTTCAGTACTGGTTTCAGCTCCAGGCCAGCAGACAGTCTGGGGGCCATGTCCTCAGGCGACCCTCCAGGATGTTGGACCAAGTCTAGTCTTTTGATAGAGTTCTAGAACTGCACCCCCATTTATTTTCCACTACATCAGGGACTCTACTTTGTGTTTCCTGTCAGGGCGGTCATTGGTGATGGCTAGGCACCATCTAATTCTTCTAGTCTCATGCTGAGAAGTCTCCAAATCATATGCCCTCTTTTATCTCCTAGGCTCATATTTCTCTCACACCTCTGATGTCTTTCATTCTCCTCTGCCGCAGGTAGACTGGGATCGCTGGATGCTACTTGGATAGCAGCTTGCTGGCTTTTAAGACCCTAGATGCCACTCATTAAAGTGGTATGTAGAACATTTTCTTAAAAAGTTAGTTATGCCAATTGACATACACAACCCTTACAATCATAGCCCCAGACACCTAGCCCTGCTACTCGGTCCTTTGAAATTCAGGGTTATATTTAAGAAACCTCTTGACTTTTGGTGTAGTTCAGCAGTGTTAATCTCCTTTCTGCTGTATGCTGTCACTTCCTTCACCTAACCCAATTCTTATCTACTGTCTAATCTATCAATACTCCTCTCCTTCCCCTCCCTTGTAACCATCAAAGATTATTTAATTCTGTGCTTAAATCTTTTCTTGAGTCCTTCTAATAGTGGTCTCATACAATATTTGGCCTTTTGTAACTGACTAATTTCACTCATTTTCATGTCTTCCAGATAACTCCATGTTATCAGATGTTTTCCAAGATCATGGCTGTTCTTTACCACTGCATAGCACTCCATTGTGTGACTATACCATAGTTTGTTTATCCAATTATCTGTTGATGGTCACCTAGGTTGATTCCAGGGCTGCACAGTGCTGTAATAAACATTGGTGCACACGTGTCTATTCATGAGCCCTTATTTCTCCAGGATATATTCCTGGGTCATATGGTATTTTTATTTCTAGCTTTTTAAAAAAAGGATCAAATCAATTCCCAAAGTGGTTATATGATTTTATATACCCACCAGCTGTGTAGAAAAGTTCCAGTCTCTTCAAAACCTCCCAACATTTATTATATTGTGATTTTTGGATTAATGCCAGCCTTGTTGGGGTGAGATGATACTGTAGTTTTGATTTGGATTTCTCTAATGGCAATGATCATGAGAATTTCCTCATTTATCTCATTTAGCATCCTGGATGTCTTCTTCAGTGAAGTTTCTGTTCATATCCTTTGTCCACTTTTTAATAAGGCTACTTGTCTTTTTCTTGTTGAGGTTTTGTAGTACATTGTTGAGGGGACTCTGTCCCTGGACTTCAGAAATTTTTAACATACACCATCTTCTCCTGCCATGGCCCTGGATTTCAGACGCCACTCTTTTTCTCTTCTAATAAACGTCACTAGACCCTTGGACTGGTGTATCTCTTACTTTCTTTCTTGTCATTCTTTTCCCAACACTTATAGATTATGGAGAGTAGACACCAATCAGATTCGTGATTGCCAATTTTTTTTCACAGTCTGTAAGTAGTCTTTTTACTCTTTTGGTGAAGTCTTTGGATGAGCGTAAGTGTTTGATGTTTAGGAGTTCCCATTTACCTATTTTCTTTTGTGGTGTGTGTGCATTATTAGCAATACTTTGTAGTCTGTTTACGTTACATATTAGGGCTTCAAGCATCATCCCTATTTTTTGCTTCCATGATCTTATTGTTCTAGATTTTATACTTAGGTCTCTGATTTGAGTTAGTTTTTGTTCATGGTGTGAGATACTGGTCTTGTTTCATTTTTTTGCAGATGGATATCCAGTTCTGCCAACACCATTTGTTGAAGAGACTGTTTTTTTCCCAGTTTATGAACTTTTTGTCAAGTATCAGCTAATCATCAGTAGATTATGTTATATCTGGACTCTCTATTCTGTTCCTTTGGTCTACATATCTGCCTTTGTACCAATATCAGTCTGTTTTGATTAACATGGCAGTGCAATAGGTTCTAAAGTCAGGTAATGTGAGGCCTCCCACTTTGTTATTCTTCTTCAATAATGCTTTACTTATCCACAGCTTCTTCCCTTTCCATGTGAAGTTGATGATGTGTTTCTTCATCTCATTAAGAAATGCCACTGGAGTTTGTATTGGGATTGCATTCTATCTGTAGATCACTTTGGGTAAGATAAATATTTTTGCAATGTTCAATCTTCCTATCCATGAACAAGATAGGTTTCTCCACAGTTGTGTAAGCCTCTTTCAGTTTCTTGAAGTAAGTCTTGTACTTTTCTTTGTATAGGTCTTTTACATGTCTGGTATTTTATGGTATTTTATTTATATATTATATGTCTAAGTATTTTATCTTCTTGGGAGCTTTGTAAATGGTATTGATTTGGTGATTTCCTCTTTGATGGTCTCTTTCTTGGTGTAAAGGAATACAACTGATTTGTTTATGTTTATCTTGTATCTTGATACTGTACTGAACTCTTCTAATTGGTCCAGCATTTTTCTGTGGAGTCTCTAGGGTTTTCTGTGTATAAGATCATACCATCTCAAATAGAGATACTCTAACTTCTTCCTTACCAGTTTGGAAGCCCTTTATTTCTGTATCTCGGCTGATCGCTCTAGCTAGAACCACCAGCTCTATGTTAAATAAAATTGTTGACAATAGGCATCCTTGTCTAGTTCCTGTTTTCTCAAGGGGAATGTTTCCAGACTTTCTCCATTTAGCATGATGTTGGCTGTTGACTTCACATAGATGTCCTTTATTATGATGAAGAATTTCCCTTCTGCCCCTACTCTGATGAGAGTTTTAAACATGAACAGGTATTGAACTTTGTCAAATGCCTTTTTGGCATCAATTGATAAAACTCAAGGGATTCTTGTCTTTTATTTATGTGGTTGACTAGTCATTGTTTTTCTAATGCTGAACCATTCCTGCAGCCCTGATATGAATTGTACTTGATCATAGCAATTTTTTTGATTCATTGTTGAATTCTATTAGCTAGAATTTTGTTGAGGATTTTTGCCCCTAGGTTCATGCAATTTTCCTTTTTCTGCTATCTTAACCTGGTTTGGGTATCAGAGTTATCTGACTTTATAGAATGAATTAGGGAGTATTCCATGCTGTGTAACCTTTAGTAATAATTGTGAGAACTCTTCTCTAAAAGTTTGGTAAAATTCTCCAGGACTTTTTTGGTTGAGAGTTTTTAAATTACTTTTTCAATCCTTCTTTTGTGATAGGTTTATTATGTTGTTCTACTTCTGCTTGTATTAGTTTTGGTAGGTAGTGTGTTTCTAGAAATTTGTCCATTTCCTCTAAGTTTTCATAGTTACTGGAGTACAATTTTTCATAGTATCCTGCCATGATTCTTTTAATTTCAATTAGGTCTGTTGTGATATCACTCATCTCATTTCTTATTCAAGTTATTTGCTTCTTCTCCTGTTTTTCTTTTGTCAGTTTGGCCAATGTTTTATAGATTTTGTTGATCTTTTCAAAAAACTAGCCTTTGGTCTTGTTAACCTTTTTGATTGTTTTTCTAATCTCTAACTAATTTTGCTCTGCTATAATGCTTATCTTTCTTTTTTCCCCTAGTGCTTGAGGGGTTCTTTTGTTGCTATTTGTTCAGGGTGTAGAGTTAATTTTTTGATTTGGGCCCTTTCTTCTTTTTTTGGATGTGTGCATTTATTGAGATAAACTATCCTCTGAGTATTGCATTTGCTGTGTCCCATAGGTTCTGGTAGGACATGTTTTCACTCTCCTTTGATTCTATGAATTTCCCTATTCTGTCCTTGTTTTCTTCTATAACCCAAAAGTTTTTGAGCAATGTGTTGTTCAGTTTCCATGTGTTTGACTGTTTAACTCTTGCTTCTTCTGCTACTGACTTTGACTTTCACGGCTTTATGGTCTACAAAGATGCTTTGCAGCATTTCAATGTTCTGGATTTTGCCAAGACTTACTTTATGACCTAATATGTGCTCTATCATAGAGAATGTTTCATGTGCACTAGAAAAGAAGGCATATTTCTCTGTTGTTGAGTGTTCTCTTCTATATATTTCTATGAGGTGAGGTTGGTTGATTTGGGTATTTAGATCTTCCTTTTCTTTATTGAGATTCTTTCTGGATGTTCTATCTATAATCAAAAGTGATACGTTGGAGTCTCTCACTACTATTGTAGAGCTGCTCCTCTCACTTTTTAATGCTATTAGAGTTCACTGGATGTATTTATAAGCTCTGTCATTGAGAGATTACATATTTAAATGGTTATTTCCTCCTGATGTATTGATCTTTAAGCCAAATATAGCAGCCTAACTTGTCTACTGTGCTTGATTTTACTTTAAAGTCTATTTTAACTCGTGCCCTTTTTTAAATTTTGTTGGCTTAGTATATATATTTTCATCTTTTCAGTTTGTTTGTTTGTATTTTTAAGTCTGAGATGTTTCTCTTATAGGCAGCATATCGATGAATCATGTTTTTATTTTAATCCAGTCTGTCACTCTTTGTCTCTTTATTGGTGTATTTAATTCATTTAGATTCAATGTAATTATTGATGCTGTCATTGTTGTTAGGGGTCATCAAGTTGGTTCTGATTCATAAAGACCCTATATACAACAGAACAAAACACTGCCCAGTCTTGTGCCATGCCCGCAATTGTTTTTATGCTTAAGCCCATTGTTGCAGTCACTGTGTCAATGCATCTGCTTGACAGCCTTCCTCTTTTTTGCTGTATACTTTGCCAAGCTTGATGTCCTTCTCCAGGGATTGATCCCTCCTAACAACATGTCTTAAGAATGTAAGACATAGTCTTGTCATCTTTGCTTCCAAACAGTACTCTGATTGTACTTCTTCCACAACAGATCAGTTTGTTCTTTTGGCAGGCTGTAGTATCCTATAATCCAGATGTTTTTGAGCAAAGTGTCGTTCAGTTTCCATGTGTTTCATATTTTACCCTTGCTTCTCAATTATAGATATGAATTTAGTGCTGTCATTTTGGTGTCCTTTTGTGTATTGTTGACAGTTTCTTGTTCCACCTAATTTTCTGTGCTGAGACATTTTTGTTTATGGGTTTTATTTGCATCTTTTTCACTGCTATTTGTTTCATATTTGCTGACACTTCTTGATTTTGTTTCATATTTTGATAAGTAGGATTATTAATTTCCTTTGTGGTTACTTTAACATTACCCCTAATGTTCTAACTTTAAACCAGTCTTTCTTTGTATTGCCTTGACTTCCTTTCCATCTGAAAGATCTATGAATACATTAATTAGTCCCTCTTTTAAGTATAATATCATCATTTTGATGTTTTCCTATTTTCAGTGTTCTAGCTTTCTTTCTGTAGTTTCCCTACCTATGTTCATATCTGTATGATCTGTCCTGTATTGTATCCTTGAGTATATATCTGATGTTAGTCATCTGCTAGTCAAAGAGCTTCCTTCAATGTTTCTTATAATTTCAGTTTGCTTTTTGCAAATTCTCTAAATTTCTGTCTATCTGGGAATGTTCAAATTTTGTCATCATGTTTGAGACACAATTTTGCAGTTTTATTCCTTCAAGGCCTATGTTTAGTCAGCTAGGGCTGCTCTAACAGAAATACCACAGAGTGGATGGCTTTAACAAGGAAAGATTTATTCTTACACAGTCCGGTAGGTTGCAAGTCCATATTCAGGGTGTCCGCTCCAGGGGAAGGCTTTCCCCTTGTTGGCTCTGGAGGAAAGTCCGGTATTGCATCAGTCTTTGTCCAGGGAGCGTCCTGACGCAAGAACCTCTGGTCTGAAGGATGCTCCCAGTGCTGCTTGCTTGATGGTAGCTAGGTTCTCAGATTATCCTTTGTTTCTTTTTCCTTTTATTCCTTGCAAGCTAAAAGCATTAAGGGTGGGGCAAGCCATACTCCAGGGAAACTCCCCCTACAGCAGGAACTTACAGCCCCACCCTAATCCTTTAACATACAGGTTAGCAAAACCACACAATGGAGGACAGTCCCAAAATACTGGGAACCATATCCCAGCCACGTGGCTGCACACATTTTTGGGGGGACACAATTCCAACCATGACAGCCTATTTCCTTCTTGCCAGCATAGTTTCTGATGAGTAATCCAAGGTTAGTTTTATTGACTCCTTTGTAGGTTTTTTTTTGTTTAAGCCAAATTGCCTTTAAAAGTGTCTCCTTCACAGAGTGACCGTTTATCTTTTGGGAATTTTATGGTTCTTTGCATCTATAGGATGTCGTCCTGCTGACCTTTTGCTGGAGGAAGGGGAGTGGGTGGAGAGGAGGGGATAGGAGACTGTTGGGAGGATAGGACATGTACAGAGCAGAGAAGAGGGGTGTGCTGTCACCAGGCAGGGAGAGCACTGGGAGCTGCATATAGGTGAGCATGCAAATTTATATGGGAATGTACATTTTCATTCAATCATAATAAAAATAAATAAATAAATAAAATAAAAGTGTCTCCTTATCTTTAGTTTTGGTAAGTTTGATGATAACATGTTTTGGTGTCTTTGTTTTGGGATCCACCTTGTCTGGTGTTCTATAACCATCCTGTCTTTCACAATATCAGGGAAGTTTTCTGTCAACATATCTTCAGCAATTCTCTCTGTATTTTCTGTTATCTGGCCCACCTGCCCCCATGTCTGGTACTCCAGTCACTCATAAATTGTTCCTATTGATAGTGTCCCACATAACTGTTACTGATTCTTAATTTAAAAAATTCTTTTCTCGTACCTTTTCCTCAAATATGTTGGTGTCAGTTGCTTTATCTTCAGTCTCACCAATTCTACATTCTATTGTCTGAATCCTGCTCCTTTGACTTGCTGTTGAATTGTCTAATTCTGTAATTTTATTGTTAATTTGCTGAATTTCAGATCATTGTTGCTCAAATGTTTCTTGCACACTTTTTAATTTTTCATTATGCTCTGCTGCATTTTGCCTAATCTCCTTCCTCATGTCTTAAAGAATTCTATACATTACTCTTTCGCATTCTACCTCCAATAACTGTAGGAAATCTTTGTCTGCAAATTTTTCATTGTTTTGGGAGTTTTTTGAAGTCATGCTGGTGTGCTTCTTTAAAAGATTTGAAATCAATTGTTGTCTCTGAGCTATCAGAAAGCTGCTGTAATTTATTTACATTTGGTTTTTGTGTTCTAACTTATACATACATATTTTTAAATTTATTTTTTGAGTATGCAAACAGTCTGATCATTTGAACTAGTTTGATATTGGAGCCTTAGAAATTCCAATGCACTACCACCTGATAGTTAGAGCTATGAGCACACTGCAAAAGGTAGGGGGAGTTCCTGACTCAGGGGTGTCAGCAGACTCCTATCCCACCCTCTAAATCTCTCTCCAAGTCCAGGATAGCAGCTCAGGCACAAGCATAAAGTACCCTACTTCTGGCCCAGGTACAATATCAGCATTTACTGCTTGGTGCAGAGAACAGGGGTGAGATGTAGGGGGGATGCTGGAGAAAGGGAGAGAAGATCAGCCTGTGGGAAAGATTTAAATTTGCAAGAGTTCACAAGCACTTAGCTTATAACATTTAAGTGAAAGTCCTGTGCAGTTCTATAAGTATAACCATCTGAAGCTCACCTTCCGCACTGAAAAAGATGTGCTCCACTAGCCACACTGCTGCTCTGTTTGCTGCTTTGCTACCACACCACAGATCTACTTGGCTGGCAGAAGTAGGTCCCTCTGTGGGTTGTGGAGTTAATTCTGGCCAAACCAGTTGCTTCTAGACCTGCTCTCCCCTCTCTGTCACCCAGTCTACTCAGTTTTCCCCCTGATATTCAGAGCTCCTAGAATGTCCTGTATAATCCATTCAGTTGTTTTTCTGGTGCTTTGTTTTTCGAGGGCTCACAAGATGTGTGCGGCTACACACCAACTTAGCCCCACCTCAAGAGATCCATATTTATGCCTATTCCCAAGAAAAGCAATCCAGCTGAACGTGGAAACTGTGGAACAATAGCATTAACATCACATGCAAATAAGGTTTTGCTGAAGATCATTCAAAAGTGGCTGCAGTAGTATATTACAGGGAACCTCCAGATATATAGGCCAGAATCAGTAATATCATTGCTGAAGTCAGATGGATCCTGACTGAAAGCAGAGAATATCAGAAAGATGTTTACCTGTTTTACTGACTGTGAAAAGGCATTTGACTATAAGGATCATAACAAATTATGGATAACACTGTGAAGAATGGAAAGTGCAGAACACTTACTTGTGCTCATAAGGAACCAGTAGGTAGACCAAGAGGCAGTCTTTTGAACAGAACAAGGGGATACTTTGTAGTTTAAAATCAGGAAGGGCAGGAGTCAGGGTTGTATGCTTTCCCTATACATATTCAATCTGTACGTTGAGCAAACAATCCAAGAAGTTGAACTATATAAAGGTGACATCCGGATTGAAGGAAGACTCAGTAACAACTTGCATCATATAGACAACACAAGCCTGCATACAACTGTACAGCAATTAAGTCTACACACTTAATTGTTTCAAATGCTACATACCCCATTGCTGAGTATATCATTACTCCCTTTCAAAGTACTCCCCTTGGAAAACTATGCACCGACGCCAGTGCCTAGTTCTCTCATTGAAGCAATTTTAGAACTCCTTCTGGAATGGTCATTGCTCATGGTGGCAAGGTGGTAAGTTTGCAAACTTAATTGCTTAGTTGTCTATGAAGGAGTTTTTAGCCAGTAAACAAATAACTGTATTGGGACACCCTCCCTACTCACCTGATCTGGCCCCTGATGACTTTTTTCTTTACCTGAATATAAAGGAAAACATTTTGATGATATTCAGGACATCAAGAGTAATATGACAATAGCTCTGACGGCCATTCCAGAAAAAGTTACAAAATTGCTTTGAAAGGTAGACTGGCATTGACACATAACTTCCCAAGGGGAGTACTTCAGAAGTGACCGTGGTGATATTCAGCAATGAGGTATGTAGCACTTTTTCTAGGATGAGTTCGCAAATTTAAGTGACAGTCTTGGTATGCGGCAATTGAAAAGATCATGGCTCACATAAGGTAGGTACACCTTAGTCATTAACCTCTTTGCTTTTTAAGACTGTAATGTGGTTTTTGGCCACAGATTTGCCCTATGCAATAAGTTGCGTGTGGGTGTATGTGTGTGTTTTAAACATAGATAATTTATTTTATTGTTTGATTTCTTGACTGCAGCTACCATGGGCATTGGTTGTTGATCTAAGTAGAATAAAATCCTTAGAATTCAATTTCTTCACCATTTATCACAATGTTGCTTTGCTGGTCCAGTTGTGAGGATCTCTGTTTTCTTTCCTTTCAGGTGTAAACTACATTGAAGGCTATAACCTTTGACATTTCTGAGTAAGAGCTTCAAGTCATCTCCACTTTCAGCAGATGAAGTTGTGTTATCTACATATTGTGGGATGTTAATGATTCTTCTACCAATCCTGATGCAGTATATCCTTCATGTAGTCCAGTTCTCTTCATATAGCTTCATCATATTGTCTGGTGGAAACCCAGGTTTTGCTTGGCATGACTCACCTCAGTCAATAAATGAGAGATCAAGGTGGGAGAGTGGAAAGGCACCTTCACTTTGTCGTGCAAGGAATGGAAACAGCTGACACTGCTTCTGCCGAGACTATTCATCAAAGGCAAGGGGGAAAGTTACTTTTAAGAGGTTTACAACTCGGAACTTCATATAAGTTACATCAGTAACATTCCTAATCATATTACGCAAGTGCCATAGGGTTTACCTATAACTTCACACACTACATATTCAGAAAATGGCAGTTAAACTCCACCCAGAGGCAGGGGAGTTATGTATGAGATCTAAAAAGTTATCCTGAATGTTAACATGGCACCAAAATTTCCTCTATTTTCAGGAAGCACTTAAGGAGAAAACCAAAAAACCAAACCCATAGCCATCAAGTCAGTCCCAACTCACAGCAACCCTGTAGTTGGAGTACAACTGCTCCATAGAGTTTCCAAGGAGCACCTGGCAGATTCAAATTGTTGACCTTTTGGTTAGTAGACACAGTGTTTAACTACCATACCACCAGGGTTTCCAGTTAAGGAGAGGGGAACCAGAAATTTAATGTAAAGCTATGAGGCGTGCCAAGTGAAGGAAACGGTTTCAATGTAAAACTTGCCAAGCAAGCTGTGTGAGGCAGTGGAATTTTCCAAAGCCTGGGAATCGTTGCCCAGGAAAGACCAATTGCTAGGAGAGGTCATCAGCTTGGTAAAGTACAAGATCAGTGAAAATGAAGGAAATCTTCCACGAGATAGACTAATGCAGTGGCTGCAACAATAATACAGAGGGCCCCAGGCTGCTGAAAATTTCCACTGCAGTTTGCTTGGCCAGTCTCACCATTTCCAGTTCCACTGCTTAGCCAGCCCTATGAAAATCCTGATGCCTGCATGGTATGATTAAGAATGTTGTCGATATAACTTGTATGAAATACCTACTTGTAAACTCTTTAAAAGTAACTTTTCCCTTGCCCAAAGAAGGCTTGGTGGTGGCAGTTCCAATTGCTTCCTTCTCTGCACAGCAAAGTAAAAGGTACCTTTACACTTTCCCTGGGAAATCCTGGTGGTGTAGTGATTAAGTGCTATGGCTGCTAATCAAAAGGTCGGCAATTTGAATCCACCAGGCACTCCTTGGAAGCTCTATGGGGTGATTCTACTCTGTTCTATGGGGTCACTATGAGTCAGGATCGACTCAGAGGCACTGGGTTTGGTTTGGTTTTATGCTTTCCCAACTTGGTCTCCATTTATTTGCCAATATGAGTCATATTAAGCAAAACTTGGGGTTTTCGCCTGGTAACATAATAGCCTTAAAACACCAGTGACTGTAAGGATGGTGAAGGACTGGGCAATATTTTTTCTGTTGTCATTGCCGACTCATTGCCAGCTGACAATTCTGGCTCCAGAACTGCGGCTTTCCAGTCACCATTTCACAATCTGAGGTTAGTATCAGTATCAATAATAATAATTATTATTCATAATATCTAATAGTCTAACAACAAATAATATCAACAATGGTTTATATTTATCCAGAATATTTTATTAAATCCTTGCACTTCAACTTGATTCCGATGGACAACAACCGTATAGGACAGAGCATAACAGCACCATCAATTTTCCAAGAAGCTTCTGGTAGATTCGAACTAAAGACCATTTGGTAAGAAGCCTAATGCTTAACCACTTGTACCACCAGGGCTTCTTCCACTTATAAGAAGTTAGTTATTCCTAAAGCGTCTAGTGTCATTTTGCAGACACGGGAGTGAAGGCTCAAAAATTACTTGCTTAAGTACATACAGCTGTAGGTGGAGCTACGAAGCCGCACTGTTGCTTAATAACACCATACAACTAATAATAAAATGGCCCACATCCCCTAGGACTTCAGAATGTTGTCTTACCCTCATTTTACAAGAGGTAACTGAGGCACAAAGAGGCCAGCAACTTGTCCAAGATCGTGCACCGGGCAAGTAAGAACTAGGAAAGTTATCTCGGTTGCTTAATAATAACAATGTATTGCCCTCCAGGGCTGAACAAAAAGCTTTTCTTACGGAAATCAAGCCTGAGTCGCTGGGAGGGGTGGAACCGGCCCGGCCCCGCGGCTGCTTCGTGGCCCCGGCAAGGTTCCGCTCCGCCTGAGCTTCCCGGCGAGTCTGAGCCCCGGACGGACGCCAGGAGCTCGGGGCGCCGCGCGCGGGGCGCGGGCCGCCCCCGGCCCCGCCGCCCCGCCTGGAGCGCGGCCCGGAGCGCCGGGCCCTGGCGGCGGGCGGAGGCCCCTCCCCGGCGCGGAGTCGCCGCACGGAGGAAGCGGAGGAGGCGGGAGCCGCGACCTCGCCGTGCTCATGGCGTCGCCCGGGTGAGTGCGGTGCTCTGGGCGCCCGGCCGCAGCTGCTGCGCCCACGCCGCGCGGGGTGGGCCGGGGGCGCTCCGGGCCCTGCGCCCGCCCGCGCCTCGGACGCAGCCGTGGCGGAGGGGCGCCCTCGCCGGCCCCTGGCCCGGCCCGGCCCGGCTTGCGGCCCTCCCGGCCCGGAGGCCGGGAGGCCCGGTCCCGCCGACCTTGGGCGGGCGCGGTGGGCGCCGCCGGGCCGGGGCGGTGTGCGCGGGCGGCGCGCCCGGCGGTGCGCGCAGTCACCGTGCCGAGGGCGCCTGAGCAGAGCGGCCCGGCCGGGGCGCGGGGCCGCGGGCCCAGGTGCGGCAGGTGGCGCGGAATGCGGGGCCTGGGGCGGGATGCCGGCACGGGGTTGGCTGGGGTCGCGTGCCCCAAGTGCCGGGCGGGGTGCGGGGCGCGGTGCGGAGCCGGGGGCAGGCCTTTGGGGCAGGCAAGGATGGTGCTGAGGGAGACCTGAGCGCGGCTTGACCCCAGGGCGGCGCATACACAGGTTCTCAGCTGGCTGGCATCTCGCATTTTTAAAGTTGCTTGCGTAGAGTTTATGCTTGGTTTTTGCTGTCGTTAGGACATACCCCGAATGCCACAGAAATGTCAGTCTGAGAGCGTATGGCCATTCTCCTGCCGAGCGCGCCGGCTACAAGGCACCCCAGGGTCTCCTTGGTCACGTTGTGGCCTTGGGCCTTCTGTCAGGTCTGCCTTATTCTAACATCATCAGCTTTCCCCTGTTCTGATGTTAAGAATGCTTTCTGTTAGGAAATGGTTACACACATAGTTTGCAGTTATTTATTTTTCTCTCTCTAATCTTCTCTTGGCAAAATAAAATCCCAGAAATCCATAATTAATACTGTTTTTTGTTTGTTTTGGTTACTTGTCCTTTAAATGTAATATCCTCATGTTACAGAGAAGAAAAATTACAACCCCAAATCAGTGTCTCCGTTGGCAGATGCTACATTTGGTTATTACCCACTATTCAAAGGGTCATAAGGCCTAGTGACTGTGGTACAGTTAAAGTTGTGCATCCTTATAGTTTATAGAGATTTGTCACAGATATTACCATCAGGCCTGTGAGGTAAGAGTTATGGTGCTGTCATGCCTCTTTTACAGGTGCAGTGATTTGGCTGAGTGAAACAGGCCTTAGTGAGCAAGCTGGGATTTGAAACCAGGCCTCCAGACTGGAGCCAAGCCTTGGGCAGTTTCCATCTGCCTGCTGTCTTTCTAGGCTTACAAGGCAGTGGCCAGTCCTGGGCCAGGGAATCTTTGCCTGGCTTTCTTAAAATGTCTAAGAGTCCTTTTTACCTGCCTGACAAGCTTTTCTTTGGCTTGCTCCTTCAATGTTGGGGTTTCTTTGGGTTCTGTAGACAAGTCTCTGCCAATCTCAACCCTCTCTCTCTGCATGATTGCATACATTTCTGTGGCTTTAACTGTCATCTCAATTTGGGGCTCGTAATTTAGGGTTCATGAACCGTGGATGGGCTTCTGAGGTCCTTGTGTTCTCTGTAACTGTATGCACCATTAGTGGTGGGTGAATGTTTTCCTGGGACAAAAGTCTGTAGCCTTCATCAGATTCTTGAAGGGATTCCTGGCCTTAATGTTAAACAACTGTCCAGCCAAGTACTGAGTACTTTGACCTCATAAATGGAATAACTAGGCCCATCCCTGGAAAGGCTAGGTCTATTTACTCAGGGGTTCAATGTCCCCTGCATTCCTGCCCTATTTGTCAGGGGAGGGTGAGGCCAGTGAACCTAGTGGCATGGGGGCCTATGTCAAGCAGCTGTGATGCTTTTCTTAAGAATCATAATGCATTGTGGCTACTTCAGGCCACGTAGGCATCGGCACCCAAGTACGTTGCTTTGTAGAGGTGGGTCAAAGGTGGACTTAATATTGGCGTGGCATCCCCTTCTGTGAGCTACACAGGACCTAAATTATGTCTCTGTAGTAGGTAGCATCAGTGCATATTTAATAGCTACAATTCCAGCTATTTGTGAGTTATCCCATCAGTCGGCAACTTGTAGTTTTCTGAGGCACGTCCATTGTACAGCTAGGGTCACAAAACTTTCTGTATGCTTTATTTTGTTTTAAGGGTAAATTATACACTTACTATGGTTTGTACATATTTGGGGACAGTCTGTGTCACTGTACAGGCTTCACCAATGGGCATAGTCCATGTAAGGAGACAGTATGCAAGTCAGTGGCCTGTGTTGGTCAACTGAGGGGCTGACCTTATGTCCTCTAGGCGAAGTGTGGTGGAAACAAATCCCATTAGACAAGAATGAGTAAGAGGGGAATAGTGATTTCTGACTGCGCTATCCATGGACTCCTCCATGGTATTTTTTTCTGTGTGGCAGTCTCCAGGAGAAAGTTGGCAAGGAAAGGAAATCCTAACACTTTTTGAGGACCTTCTAATTGTGCTCAGGGAAATGACAAGATTGTTGGCATCAAAGGGAAAATGTATCTAAGAAATGACCCACTGACCAGTGTATTTGGAGCTAAATGGGGACAAGGCCTGAGAGCTGGCATGAGGTTGCCTGGGAACCTGTTTATGAGCAGTGAGCATGCACTGATAGGGAAATGACACCATCACATGGGAGCCAGAGGAAAACCCATCTGACAGCATTGTGGAGGAGGAAGTGGAGGCAGGAGAGGGACCAGTGCCAACAGCTCATCCACTTGTTACCATCTGGTCTCCGGCCTTGCCCTGTCCTTACATCACTCTTGTTATTCATGATACTCTGGGAAGAATGTGACACTGTTTAAGAGCTTCCACTCATTAGAGCTGTCTCTTTTGTCCCTCTTGGACCAGTGACCTGTTGTCTGGCTTTCCTGCAACTAGCTGCACAAAGTTTTTTACCTGCTTGACCAGTTCCTCCTCTGCCCGCTCCTTCAGTGTTGGGATTTCCTTGGGTCTGTACTTAATCTCAACACTCTGCCTCTGCATGATCACACCCATTTCTGTGGTTTTGGCTGTAGCCTCCATCAGAGGCTACTAAGTTAGGATCTGTGATTCATAGATGAGCTTTGGGGATCTCTGTCCCCTAAATTTATATGCAGCATTAGGGGTGAGTGGGTGTTTTCTAGGGACCAAAGTCTGTAGCCTTCGTCTGATTCTTGAAGGAAATCCTAGCATCACTAATGTTATAACCATCCACATGCGCCTGAAATTAGAGGTTTGCATTTCTAGCTGTGCTCTAGATGTACCTCTCTAGAGGTGTACCTCGTGAAGCTTCTATAACAAACTTGGATTAACTGCAAAAAAATGTTTTTCCGGATTATTATTGGGAAATAATTTGAAAAACACAGAAAGTATAAAACTATGAAAATCAAATGTAATCCACTTTCTATAGATGGACAACCACTTTTCGGATCATGGCATATTTTTAATTAGGCCTTCATTCTTATCAGAGAGACAGCTTTGCAGATGCAGCTCTGGTCCTTCCTCCCCTGGCTCCTGCCCCTCTTAATTTGGCTGATATCCCTACAGGTGGAGTTCCTGGGTGGCGTATATGATTACATGCTCCAGTACTAACAGGAAGTTTGGTGGTTCAGACCCACCAAGAGGCACCTTGGAAGAAAGGCCTGGTGATCTCCTGAAAGTCACAACCTTGGAAACCCTGTGTGTTACAGTTCTACTCTGCTATACATGCGATCACCATGAACCAAATCAACCCAATGGCGGTGGGCTTGCTTTTGGATCTCTACAGACCTTTTCTTTAGTACTTGCTGTGTTGTGTTTGTTCTTTCCTCTGTTTTATGTGTGGAATTTTTTTTTTTAATGTGTGAATATGTCACTGCTGTATAGCTTGATATATTGGCTCAGCAGTATGCCTTGGAATTCTTCCCATGTCAGGATGAAGAACAGATCTATCTGAATTTTAACTGACATATTTTATTGTTACATAGTATAATATTCCATGGTATGGTTATACTGTTACTTAGTTAATAATGTTTCCAGTTTTTCTCTACAAAGTAATGCAGTACATGTATCTTTCTCTGGATGTGTTAAGGTGTACTTCCAGAGTAGATACAAAGATTTCCGCTTCTTGGTCAGAGGCCTGCCCTATTTTTAATAAATGCTAACAAATTATCATCATAAATGATTGTTGACTTTACCCGTCAACCCCAGATTTTAAAGCTCCCCTGCTCTCCCAACACATGATGACATGAAACTAAACATTTTGAGTGTCTGATGGGTAAAAAATTAGGTCTCATCTTTATCTGCCTTTTCTTGCTTACCAATGAGGTTGAGCATCTTTTTATATTTATTAAAACCCCACCCACTGCCATCAAGTGGATTCCAAGTCATAGTGAACCTGTAGGAAAGAGTAGAGCTGCCTCATAGAGTTTTCAAGGAGTACCTAGTAGATTTGAACCACTGGCTTTTTGTTTAGCAGCCATAGCATTTAACCACTGTACCACCAGGGTTTTGATGTTTATTAGTCATTTGTGTGTCTTCGTTTTTTAATTTTCTCTGGGCTGACTTTTCTTACTGATTTGCAGAGATTACTTATCCTTGGACTATTGGCTGCTTGTCTTTGTAGTTTTGTGTATTACATTTGACTTTGAGGCCTTCTGGAATTAATTGCAGTAGATGATATGCAGATGGGCTCTACCCTCTACCCTACCCCACGTCTCACTCTGCTTATTGCCAGGTCCATTACTTTCATAATAGCTTTCAATTTTCATAGAGAAACTTACTTTTATTTTTTAAAAATAACACTGTTGTGTAACTTGCTTTAGTTGCTCAAGGATATGCCTTGGAATTCTCTCCACATCAGAACAGGGACCTCCCTAATCATTTCCAGTTTACCCCATTGGTGAGGGAGGGACTCCCACCTTAGGGTTATGGGGATGGTCAAGCATACAGCTATACAATTAAGTTTGTGAACTTGCCACCGTGCGACTGTGCACAGTGGCCATTCCAGAAGAGTTGCAGAATTGCTTTGAAGGATGTACTAGGCTCTGGTGTCGGGCGTAGCTTCCCAAGGGAAGTACTTTGAAAGTGACCACAGTGATTCTCAGCAGTTGTCAGACCTCTTACTAACAGTCCACAATACAAAGCCTCATCAGGACATTCTCTGCTCCAGAGTTCTAGGTGTCATTAGTAGTAACCAAGATACTCATTTCACTACTCAGAACCTACAATGGTGACCTCTGAAAAAGGTACTCAAGGGAATTGGCACCTCTCCTACAGTTGGTTTAACTCATGGGCACAATGGGCTTTTCAAAGAAGTTGCAAAATTGCAACAGGGCCCCTTTCTGGGTGTCGCTGTTTCCGCTGGCATTTATTAGTCTAAATTCACACTCCTGGAACATGCACTCCTTGCATCAGTGCCTTACAGATCCCTCAGTTACTTTTATTGACCACAAAATGTTCAACCCTAAAGCTCATGTTTTTTTTTTTTTCTTTGATATGATTGAGTGAAAATGTACATTCCCATATAAATTTACATGCCCACCTATATGCAGCTTCCATTGCTCTCCCTGTCTGGTGACAGCACACTGTTCCTCTCTGCTCCATACATGTCTCATCCTTCCAACAGTCTCCTTTCCCCTCCTCTTCACCCACTCTCCTTCTTCCAGCCAGAGGTCAGCAGGCTGATATCCTATAGATGTATAGAACCATAAAGTGCATCCAGTATATGGTCATTCTGCATTGCCAAGTCCAATCCATTCATGTCCAAAGAGTGGATCTTCATTGTGATTTATGGGTAAGGGCAGCATCAGCGCCAGGGGCCATGCTCCCAGGGGAGCCCCGAAATCGCTGGACCAGCAATTGAGGTCTTTTAGTGGAGATCTCAGGATGCACCCCTTTTTATTCTTGTGTTGCCGGTGAGACTCAACTTAGTGAGCTCCATCGTAGCTATCACTGGTGGTGGCCGGGCACCATCCCGTTCTTCCAAGCTCATGGTTTTTGTTGTTCGCCTAACCATGTGGCCCACTCCCTCCTGGTCAAGTGCTGTTTTGCTTCCTAGAGGTTTCAGTCATCACCAAGGTTCAAAGTGATGTCAGTTGCAGTCTAAGAACTGTAAAATTAAGGCCTAGTATTATGTGCTGCTTGGAGATTTGATGCAGGTGTCCACTGAATGGCCCAATTGCAACTTCCCTTCCGCACTGCTGTTGTAGATGAAGTCCTCTAGGCAAACATCTCTCCTTATCAAGGGACCAAGTATAGTTCCTACTTACCCACAAGTGGTAGATTTCAGTTCCCTGCTAGTCTCCACAACTATTCAAACAAACCAATCACATCCTCCCACAGGAACCAGGGGCCACCTCAGCCTCATGATGGTACAAAGTCTGCCTCCCACAAGCCTTGGTTATTCACTCTGTTGCTTAGTGCAGCCCCTGTGTGGTGTGCAGTGTCCTCCCCCAGGCTGTGAGATAGGTGAGTAATGAACTGCCGTCAGTTTCATCTGAGCAGTGTTGACAGTAATGATAGTCAGCAATGAGGTATGTAGCACTTTTTCCAGGAGGAGTTCGCAAACTTTATCGGCAGACCTCATACACGAGATCTGACAGTTAAGTCCGGCAAGCTTAATTGTTCTAAGTGCTACATACTTCACTGCTGGATATCACTGTGGTTACATTCAAAGTACTCCTCTTGGAAAGTTATGCACTCATGCCAATGCCTAGTCCACCCTTCAGAACACTTGGAACTCTTTCTGGAATGACTATTGGACGCAGTGGCAAGTAAGCAAGTGCACCAACTTAATTGTATAGTTGTCTGTGTGGAAGTTTTTATCCAGTAAACAAATAACTGTAGTGGAACACCCTCCCTAGTCAACTGATCTGGCCCCAGCAAGTTTTTTCCCTTACCTGAAAATAAAGGAAATGTTGAAAGGAAGGCATTTTGATAACATTCAGGACTTTGAGGGATAGTATGATGACAGCTCTGATGGCCATTCCAGAAACGGAGTTCTGAAATAGCTTTTTAAAGGTGGACTAGGTGCTGGCATTGGTGGATAGCTTCCCAAAGGATGTACTTCAAAGGCGACTGTAGTGATAGTCAGCAATGGAATATGTAGCACTTTTTCTAGGATGAGTTTGTGAATGAGTTCGTGCTTAATTGGCAGTCCTTATATGTTGAGACGTATGTAACCTTGTTTTGTATTTTGTATATGTAAGGCAAGAAGTTCCCAGAGTTCTTTACCTCAAAAAGGGCAACATTTAGGTGATGGCCCAAGTATTGCTGAGTGGAAACCCTAAGTTTTGTTCCACATGACTCGTTTTGGCCAATAAATGAGACACCAAGGTGGACAAGTGTAAAGATGCCTTTACTTCATTGTGCAAGGAAAGGAAGCAATCAACGCTGTTGCTGCTTCAGGGCAAAGAGGGAAGAAAGTTATTTTTAAGCAGTTTACAAGCATAGAGTTCATACGGGTAATGTCTGCAATATTCCTTTTTTTTTTTTGGTTTGCTATTTTTTTTTATTTAACATGACTGAGTGAAAATGTACATTTTTGTATAAATTTACATGCCCACCTATATGCAGCTTCTACTGCTCTCCCTGTCCAGTGACAGCACACTATTCCTCTCTGCTACATACATGTCTCATCCTCCAAACAGACTCCATTCCGCTCCTTTCCACCCACTCTCCTTCCTCCAGCCAGAGGTCAGCAGGATGATATCCTATAGATGTATAGAACCATAAACTGCAACCAATATATGGTCACTCTGCATTGCAAAGTCCAATCCATTCCTGTCCGAAGAGTGGACTTCTGTTATAATTTATGGGTAAGGTCAGCATCAGGGCCAGGGGCCATGTTCTCAGGGGAACCCCGAAACCGCTGGACCATCAATTGAGGACTTTTAGTGGAGATCTCAGGATGCACCCTTTTTTATTCTTGTGTTGCCAGTGAGACTCAACCTAGTGAGCTCCATCATGGCTATCACTGGTGGTGGCTGGGCACCATCCGGTTCTTCCGGTCCCAAGTCGATGTAGGCACCCACGCTTGTGGGTCTCTCCGTCCTCTCGGTTGTCTTTACCGCATGCCGTTTTGGCCCTCAGTGAGCATCCATTCCTGCTGAGTTGGGACCATTTGCTGTGTCCTAGGATGGCAGCTTGGCAGCTTTTAAGACCCCAGACGCCACTCACCAATGTGGGGTGCAGAGAGCTCTCTTAGCAAAACGCTAGTTATGCCAATTGGCCTGGAATTCGCCTAAGAGCATGGTCCCCCGCCCCCCGCCCCAGCTACTCTATCCTTGCAATATTGAGTTAAGATGGAAGGAGTACTCAAGTTATGCTGAAGTCCACTTAATGTTGTTCTTGTTCCTAATGTGTGCTGTCACCGCTTCCTCCCAACTAGATTGCTAGTAACTGTCTAAACTAAACCCTCCCTGCCTCGGCCTCCCTCCCTCCCCTCCCTTGCAGCTGTCAAAGAGTCTTTTCTTCTATACACAAGTCTGTTTTTGAGATCTTATCATAGAGGTCTCATACAGTATTTGTCCTTTTGTCGCTGACTACTTTCACTCAACATAATGTCTTCCAGTTGAAACCAGGTTAGGAGATGTTTCCTGGAGTCATCATTATTCTTTGTCATTGCGTAGTGCTCCATTGAGTATATGTACCACAGTTTACCTATCCATTCTTCTATTGTTGGGCATCTGGGTTGATTCCATCTTCTTGCTATTGTGGACTGTGCTGCGATAAACATTCTGGTGCATGTGTCCGTTGGTGTGAAAGGCCTTGAATCTGTAGGATATATTCCAAGTAGTGGAATTACTGGGTCAAATGGTATATCAATATCCATTTTTTTAAGGAAGCACCAGATTGCCTTCCAAAGAGGCTGGACCATTTTGCAACCCCACCAACAGTGTAGGAGGGTTCCACTTTCTCCACAGCCTCTCCAGCATTTGTTGTTTTGTGTTTTCTGGATCATGGCCAATCTTGTTGGGGTGAGATGGTATCTCATTGTCGTTTTGATTTGAATTTCTTTAATAACTAAAGATCGTGAACATGTCCGCATGTGTTTTTTGGCTGCCTGGATCTCCTCTTTAGTGAAGTGTCTGTCCATCTCCTTTGCCCATCGCTTAATTGGATGGTTTATCTTCTTCTTGATATTTTGTAGTATCCTATAGATTATGGAGATCAGGCGTCGGTCTGACATAGAGTCGCCAAATATTTTTTCCCATTCTGTGGGTGTTCTTTTAATTCTATTAATAAAGTCTTTGGATGAGCAAAAGTGTTTGATTCTTAATAGTTCCCATTGATCTATCTTCTCTTCTGTTGATTGAGGTTTCTTTGACAGATTTTGGAGTCTGTCCTCATTGTGTATTAAAACTTCCATTGTTGTTCCTACCTTTTCTTGGATGAGCTTTAGTGTTTTAGGTTTGATATTTAGGTCTTTTATCCAGTTGGAGTTGGTTTTTGTATAAGGTGTAAGATCTTGATTCAGTTTATTGCAGATGGATAACCAATTTTGCCAGCACCATTTGTTGAAGATACTGTTTTTACCCCAGTTTAATGTCTTAGGGCCTTTGTCGAATATCAACTGTTCATAGGCAGATGGTGTCATCTCTCGGGTCTCAATTCTGTTCCATTGATCGATCTGTCTGTTCTTGTACCAGTACCAGGCTGTTTTGACCACTGTGGCAGTGTAGTATGTTCTAAGGTCAGGTAATGAGAGGCCTCCCAATGTGTTCTTCTTCTTTAGTAGTACCTTACTTATCCGGGGCTTCTTCCCTTTCCAAACAAAATGGGTGATTTGTTTCTCCATCTCATTAAAAAATGATGCTGGAACTTGTATTGGGATTACATTATATAAATAAATTGCTTTCGTTAAAATAGACATTTTCACAATGTTAAGTCTTCCTATCCATGAGCAGGGTAGGTTTTTCCATTTATCTAAGTCTCTCTTAGTTTCTTGTAGTAAGGGCTTGTAGTTCTCTTTGTAAAGGTCTGTTGTTTCTCTGGTTAGATTAATTCCTAGGTACTTTATCTTCTTAGGGGCTATCGTAAATGGTATTGATTTCATAATTTCCTCAACAGTCTCGTTGATGGTATAAAGGAAACCTACTGATTTACTTATGTTTATCTTGTATCCTGAGAGTTTGCTGAACTCTTCTGTCAGTTTCAGTAGCTTACTTATAGATTCCTTGGGGTTCTCTGTATATACAATCATATCATCTGCGAACAGGGAGATTTTCACTTCCTCTTTGCCGATGCAGATGCCCTTTATTTCTTGGTCTTGTCTAATTGGTCTGGCTAGAACTTCTAGCACAATGTTGAATAGGAGAGGTGACAGTGGGCATCCTTGTCTAGTTCCTGATCTCAGGGGAAAGTCTTTCAGTCTCTCTCCATTCAGGATGATGTGGGCAATTGGCTTTGTATAAATGGCCCTTATTGTGTTGAGGAATTTGCCGTCTATGCCCATTTTGCTAAGAGTTTTTAGCATGAATGGGTGTTGGACTTTATCCAATCCCTTTTCGGCATCAATGGACAAAATCAGGTGATCCTTGTCTTTTGTGTTATTTATGTGGTTAATCACATTAATTGTTTTCCTGATGTTGAAGCAGCCTTGCATCCCTGGTATGAATCCCACTTGGTCATGATGGATTATTTTCTTGATATGTTGTTGTATTCTGTTGGCAAGAATTTTGTTGAAGATTTTTGCATCTAGGTTCATGAGTGATATCGGTCTGTAGTTTTCTGTCTTTGTTGGATCTTTCCCTGGCTTAGGTATCAGGGTTATGCTGGCTTCATAGAATGAGTTTGGGAGTACTCCATCCCTTTCTATACTGTGAAATAGTTTCAGTAGTATTGGGGATAACTCTTCTCTAAATGATTGGTAGAATTCTGCAGTGAAGCCATCTGGGCCCGGACTTTTTTTGGTTGGCAGTGTTTTGATGACCTTTTCAATCTCTTCCTTTGTGCTGGGTTTATTAAGTTGTTCTGCTTCACGTTGTGGTAATTTACGTAGGTGGTATGAGTCAAGGAATTGGTCCATTTCCCCTAGGTTTTCAAATTTGTTAAAGTACAGTCTTTCATAGTATTCTGTTATGATATTTTTGATTTCTGTTGTATCTGTGGTGACAACTCCCTTCTCACTTCTAATTTGGGTTATTTGTTTCCTTTCCTGCTTTTCTTTGGTAAGTTTAGCCAGTGGTTTATCAATTTTGTTGATCTTTTCAAAAAACCAGCTTTTGGTCTTTTCAATTTTTTCAATTGTTTTTCTATTCTCTAATTCATTTAGCTCTGCTCTAATCTTTATGATCTCCTTTCTTCCGGTGCCCGAGGGGTTCCTCTGTTGTTCTCTTTCTACTTGTTCAAGCTGTAGAGTTAGTTCCTTGATTTGGTTTCTTTCTTCCTTCCAGATGTGTGCATTTATGGAGATAAACAGACCTCTGAGTACTGCTTCGGCTGTATCCCATAGGTTCTGGTAGGAAGTGTTTTCGTTCTCATTGGAATCCATGAATTTCTTTAATTGATCCCTGATTTCCTCTATAACCCATGTTTTTTTGAGCAAGATGTTGTTCAGTTTCCAAGAGTTCCACTTTCTATCTATGTTTTTTCTGCTATTGATTTCAACTTTGATGGCTTTATGATGTGATAAGATGCTTTGCAGTAATTCAACGGTATGGATTTTGTTGAGCATTGCATTATGGCCTATCACGTGGTCAATTCTGGAGAATGTTCCATGTGCACTGGAGAAGAAGGTGTAGTTGTCTGCTGATCGGTGGAAAGTTCTGTATATATCAGTGAGGTTTAGTTGGTTAATTGTGTCAATGAGGCCTTCTGTATCTTTACTGAGGTTTTTTCTGGATGATCTGTCTAGTAATGAGAGTGGAGTGTTAAAGTCTCCCACTATTATTGTGGAGTCATCTAACTCTCTTTTGAGCATAGTCAGTGTTTCTTCGACATATTTAGGTGCTCTGACATTAGGTGCATAAATGTTTAATATAGTTAAGTCTTGCTTGTGTACTGAACCTTTCAGCAATAAATAGTGTCCATCTTTGTCCACGATGGTAGATTTTACATTAAAATTGATTTTGTCTGAGATTAGAATTGCCACCCCTGCTCTTCTTTGTTCATTGTTAGCTTGATATATATTCTTCCATCCTTTAATTTTCAGTTTGCTCCTGTCTTTAGGGCTCAAGTGAGTTTCTTGTACACAACATATGGATGGGTCGTGTCTTTTGATCCAAGATGACACTCGGTGTCTCTTTACTGGAGCATTCAGTCCATTCACATTCAGTGTAATAATTGATAGGTATGGGTTCACTGCTGCCATTGTGATATGTTTATTTTTATGTTGATGTGTTCTCTGTTGTTCTTATTAGTCTGTTCTGGGACACTCTTTTTTGTGAGTTGATTTTTCACCTTTTTCACAGCTGTTTTTTTTTTTTTATTTAACATAACTGAATGAAAATGTACATTCACATGTAAATTTACATGCCCCCCTATATGCAGCTTCCACTGTTTCACAGCTGGTTTTATAGTTGTTGATACTCGTATCCAAGGTGGCATCCTCCACACAGGCAGCAAACAGAGGGGTTAAAGGTGCCGAGAGGTAGTGATTCCTCTTCTTCTGTTGCAGGGCCAGCAACGTAGGTGGCACTGGGAAAATTACTGCTTTTCTGTCAGAGAAGCACTGTCCTGTTTGCAGGTGCTGGCTCCCAGGCTAAGAATTAGATCCCGCTAAAATCTTGGTACCAACATGGCATCCTGCACACTGACTGTGGAATTCCGTACAAACCCCACTGACGCAGATATAAAACAAAAGGCTCAAAGTGGCTAGATTAACAGAGTCTTAAGCCTGGCTCTCAGAATATGGCAATTTCACCTGTCTGTCCCCCAGCAGCACATTTGAGTCTAGCCGATAGGCAAGACTCAGTTCCGCCCGCCCGCCAAGACAGAGGAAAAGAAGTCAAAATTGTGCGTTTACCTTCCGTCCGTGAGAGCCAGGGCTAGCCAGGAGCGGGAGTCAGTGACAGAGAGGAGGTTTTTCACTCAGTGGTATAAAGTCCCAATTAACAGCCCTGTGCCATGTCCTCAGGCTGATTAGGTGATCAGAAGGCTCCGTTTGATTATCAATTCAGGTCTTGGTTTCCAGAGGGACGTAAGGAGACATGTGCTTAGTCCGCCATCTTGACTCTGCCCTCTGCAATATTCTTAATCATAATAGGCACCAGGATTTTCATGGGGCAGGCCAAGCAAAGGAACTGCAATTTTAATGCAAAAATAGTGAGCCCAGCTAAGCAACTGGATTGGAATTCTAATACAAATTGTGAGGCCTGCCAAACAATGGAACTGGAAATAATGAGGCCCACAGAGCAAGCTGTAGTAGAATTGTTTGCAGTCTAGGGAACTGTGTATTACAAGAATTTGTAAAAATGTTCATTTGCTGACCAGGATATCCAATGACTGCCTCAAGTTTGGCCAGTTTTACTCACCCTTGGGTCTAGACCATCAGGGACTTCTTGGTTAAGGGATGGAAAGTAGCTACGTTCTGCTGAGCTCCATCATGTATCAGGGTGATGCTGCTGCTATAAAGTGTGTAAACTCCCATTGTTGTTTACTCAGTTAATCCTGAAGGGCTTCCCATGTAGCGAAGGAGTCGGGGAGAGAGTTGACCCCTTCCAGAACTAGGGCATCTGACAAAAGACTGAGGACAGGGGGCTATCTCCTCCTGCAGGTGGGATACTCCAGAAAGCCTAGGTTTGGCTCCATCCTATAGCAAGGAGGCCTCATTATCCATGCTGAGCTCATGAGATGCTGCTTCCATGACCCAGAAATTTCTGTTCCATTGGCATGTAAGTCTGGGGCTGAGGAGGGCGGTTTCTTTCATCGGAAGTCCAAGGGCAACTTACAGCCATCTTAAGATAGTTCAGAGTCTCCAGGAAGCATGAGAGGAGGTTGCTAAATTCTCCACATTGGAGTCTCAGGGTGTGCCTGTCTTACGGTAGTTTGGGCAGATTCTAGAGCCTTTTATTTGGGAGGCACCCAGACAAGGTAGGTTAGTTTGCAAATGACAGCATCAGTAAGATGGAGTAAAATTTATAAATGAAGAATATGCAGCCTCCAGGAGCCAAAAGGGCCTAAAAGATGTTGGACTTGTACAAACATTGTAGTACTGGAAGGTCAGTAGCTGTTTCTTGAGACACTGTCAGGGATGGAGCAGCCCTTGGTTTACCAAAAAGTTTTCAGGAATTTAACAGAGACAGCAGGCTCTGCATTTTTTTTTCCCTATGTGTATATGTATGTGTATGAGTGAGCATCTTTCCATTATTTGTATGATTATGTCAGGCTAATTTCCTGAAAGGACAAATCTTCCATGTAATGTCATACCTGTGCTCCCGGAGAAAGTTGGAGAATACAGCGAACATCTTGCCTGCAAACACAGTGCTTTGGCAAGGCCACTGTGACTGACAGACTATTGGAATAGGCACTGAAAAGAACATATTAGCCAGTTTGTAATGGCAAAATATTACTGGATGCTGATCAGATGGAGTTAGTAATTTCAATAATGCTGGGTATTAGGTCTGGAGGACTTAATGTGTGGGACCACAGCTTGTCAGGCACCATTTTTTCCAAGTTTAAGGAAAGGCCATGATGTGCTATAAATGGAGAAACAGTGAGGGTAATCATCCCTTCAGTTTAATAGGTCTTGTGTACTGGGTTTCAATCCTCAAAGGGCCTATTTTACTTTATCTTGGACCATACTAATTATTTTAACTGGAGGTCCCATTTTGCCACAATAAAGCATAAATGCCCAAGACTTAATTTTATCTTAATTTATTACTCATTGGATTAATGTATCTATGCCTGCTGTGGGATTTTTTAGGGCAGTGGGTACTGTGAGGTGGGGCAATTTAGGCTACACAAAAGTTCTGATAGTTAAGGTGAGGCATACTCATCTCATTTTATGTTCAGTAACTCACCTGAAAATAAGAGAGATACTGTGATTAAATTTACAGGGTTCCCCAGGTATAACTGTAATTTGGGCCTTCGTGTTAAATTTGAAGTTTTTGCCAATTGGTGCATTTCAGCAGGTGTTGAAGTCAAGAACAAGAAACATAAAAGCCAGTCAGTGCTCTTTTGGTTGTATGAATTCTTTTAGTAAAGTTTTAATTTCCAGTTGAGTTAAATTGTGGATCTTTGTTTCAATTGACTATTTTAAAAATATAATATGATATTTTAAGTGAGAGTTTATGTAGTGTTGTGGTGCTCATAGAACAATTTCTGCAAAATTATTCAGCGACATTGTTTACATTCTTCACAATTCATAAATATTCTGAATATTTCCTTTTTGATTATTCTGTTTCAGTGCATTATTTGCTTACTTAAATTCCCTCCACCCGTGTCTAGATTGGTTGCTTGCATTTTTCTTTCTTTCTGCAACTGGAAACCCAGTCACAGCTTGGGCTCCCCATCACTACAAAGCCAAATGAAGAGATCGGGATGGATTATACTTTATTCAAATGGCTGGAGAGCTGAGACGATGGTGGGCTAGTGCCTTAAAAACCATCATACTGTCTCCTTTCAAGGGGGAGGGTTTTATAGGCAGAAGGTGGGAGGACTAGACGGAAAAAAAGGGAGTGTTGTTTGGGTGCTGGAGTGGGGAGAAATCATTAAGTAAGAGGTGGATCATGCAGGAACATGGGTCATCTGGACAGTGGTCTGTAGGTTTCTGAGGTCTCTGGCAAGGTCTGGAGTCACAGGGTGGGTGATGTTATCTGGATCTGGGCTGTGGTCTATAGCTGTCTGGTCAGTGATTGAGAAGAATAGTCTCAGGCCCCTGGTCAAGGTCTGAAATAAACTTCACAATCTCCAGGTTAGTCATTGTTCATTTTTCTAGTTTGCCATCAACTGAGAGATCTGGCAAGAATTTTAATCAACACTTTCAGAGTTACTAACCCTTTCATTTCTGTCTTGATGGTCACTGGACCTACTTCAAGGAATGGTCTTCTCTGCACTCCTAGTATTTTTAAATTCCTTCACAGAGCCTCAGATCGGTATTGTCAGGGGTAGGAACTCCCCCATGGCAGTGGTTGCTTTGTTGGGTTAAAAGACGTCAGGCGTAATCAGGTTTCAATTAATAACTTCACTGTGTCACACAGAGGTGCATGGTGTTTTTCTTTCCAGTCCTGACGGTCAGAATCTTTGTTACAACATAGGCACGGGTAGCAGCAGTAGATGTATTTAAGAGTGCTGGTGGACTAGTCTGCTCTCAGGATTGCGGACCTCAGCATACCACCTAATAGATACTTGGCTCCTCCCCGCCTCCCCTTTCTCTGTACTGGTTCCTTTAGAGTATTTTGGATTTCTATCTGTAAAAAGTCATGGCTTTCAGCTTCTATTTCAATCTGATCACCCATAGTGTGGACCTTGTGGGTGGTTATGGGGAAAGTTTTGAGGGCCTAGTGGCCCTCCTTGTAGGTGGTCACCACCTCCTCTAGGGAGTGCCAGTCAGAATCCCTGTTTTGTGGTCCACATCCAGGAAGAGCGTTTTACCTGTTGCCTGGGTGGAGGCCATCCAGCCATACTGGTAAGGTTAGCCCTTTGCCATGCTGCCCCAGCTGTGCTGAGCAAAGCCCAGAAGCACTCATGAGATGTTTTGCATAGGGAAAGGTACTGAGTAGTAAATGGCCTCCCCACTCCCTACTCGACTGCTCGCCCCCATGCCCCTCTCTCCTCCTCATTTTTTAGTCATTGGCATATGTGTGATAGATAGCAAAATATGAGATAATAGTCCAGGGTAGGAGGGCACCACGCACCCCACTGAGTACCACACAGGAATGCCTTGGGGATAAACAACCAGGAGCAATGGGAGACAGGTTTTGTAGTAACAAGAGAGTGATGTGATCCCTAGTTTTCATAGAAGGATGTGATGATTGGTATGTTTGAATAATTCTACAGGGAACTAAAAACTGCTACTCCGAGAAGAGCAGGAACTCTGGTTCCCTTGATGAGGATGGTTGTTTCGTTCGGCCATTCAAGGTCTTTCTGGCTTCCAGTATCAAAACAGCACATAATATTGGTCCTTAACTTGATATCTTACACAACAGAAGTGAACCTGTTTCTGATCTCTTTATCTGTTGATTTCTGTTTCATTGTGAACATTATGCTGTTTACACTTTGTAAAAGCTTTTGGTGTCTGACAAAGCAAGTTTCCCTTAATTTTTTTGTAGAATTGTGCTGGCAATTCTTGCTCATTAAGTTTTCCACATGAGCTTTAGAAGCAGATTACCACAATCTATGAAAAATCCTACTGGAATACTGCTTGGGATTGAATTTAATGTATAGATTTATTTGTCCAATTTCTTTCTTTTTTTTAAGACAGAAACAACTTAGTTGCCATAAATAATCCAGTGAGTATGTCTGAGAAAGCAAAAGTCAGCTAGGGCAGTATGAGCCTTCTCCACAGTGCACATATACTCTTGCAGGCTCCACTTTGCTGCTGCTTTGTTATCAGCTCTAGCTCTGCCTTTTAGTTGGTAACTTTTGCCATTTCCTTCTCAGGCTCCGGTTTGACTTCTGAGACCTCCTGTCTCCAATCACAGATACTGCCTCACTATCTCCAGATTAAAATTTGGATCTCCTTGTCTGCATAGGTGGGTGTCTCACTCCTGGTTGGCTGCACCATCATGGTTGTGTGGCTCCTTGCAAGGCTCATCTTAGTCTTCGACTCTAGCTTCCTATTCCCTTCAGTCACCGTCTTGATCACTTGTCCAATCTTTTTGAACACCTGTGTGTGTGTGATAGTATCAAACAGATTAATTTACTGTTTCAGGATAGCTTTTTTCATTCACAGTATACTGCGTTCATTTTTCATTACGTTAGCTTCTTAAATGTGAGTAAAGTGCTTCTATGATACTCCATTGTGTTGTATAGTTTACTTAAACTATTGTTGAACCCTGTGTTGCTAAAAATCAGCATAAGACTAGCAACAAATATCTGTCTTGAGCATTGTGTTGTTGTCCACCGTTTTATGATTTGATGTGATTATCCCATGTCTTATAAATCCTTCTCTGATGTTAATGGAACCCTGGAGGTACAGTGGCTAAGAGCTCAGCTGCTAACTAAAAGATTGAATCTACCAGCAACTCCTTGGAAACTGTGGGACAGTTCTACTCTGTCCTTGAGGGTTGTTGTTGAATCAGAATTGACTCGACAGCAGTGGGTACTGGCTGTTCATGTACGCCAAGTGCCAAGTGCCGTTGAGACGGCTGAATTAATCTCATCAGATGGGGCTGGAGAGTCTAGTGATTTTTTTTTTTTGGCAGGAGTGATTCAACATTATTTAGGGGCTCAGTATTCCCAGCTTCTTGATTATCTTCCTATGTCTTTATCCCAATTTTCAGGATATCGTTTTTCTCAGTAAAAGCCCTTACCTTCACTGCAGACACCATTCAAGGCTGAGAATTCAGTTGATGTTGTCATGCAGCAACTCGTGTAATAAGACTCTGGGTTTGGTTTTCAGCAGTATCAGCTCTGTTACTACTAAAAATAAAGATTTTTCTTCAAGATACAGTTGGCTGCTTTGAAGTCATTTATGTGCTGCTTGAGCTTTGACTCTGAAGCCACAAGCTCATCCTCTGTCTGTTACTATGTCTGGTGAAAATAGGACGAACCAACCAGCTTTCTTATACTTCTCATTCTGACAAAATTGTGGAAAAGTATTAAAGATGCAGTCACTCAGAGCCTTGCCTCTCAGCAGCATTTCACCTACTGACATTACTATTTGGCATATTTCTTTTACTACCTCATGCCATGGATTAGGAATACCCTCTTTACAGCTGTAACCAGAGCTGTCAACATCTTTAAGACTAACTTGACTTGAGAACCAATGTAGAAAAGTCATCCTTACAATTTTCTTTCTCTTAACTATTCCTGGTACCAAACTTCTGAGGCTGTGTTCTCTAGAGAAGCAAAACCAGTGATGTGTGTGTGTGTGCACACGTGCATGTGTGCCTCTCTACTGTGCATCACTAGGAAACACTTGTGTTACCTATCCTAGCCCTGCCTGGCTTGTCAAGCTTTCACATGCATATGAGGCAATTGAAAATACCATTGCTTGGGTCAGGAACATCTTAGTCCTGAAAGTGAAAAGTTCTTGGTGAGACATAAATGTGGTAAATATGTGGATAAATCCAAGAGAACATTGACTACCTTTTGTAAATTTGCTTAATGTTTGTACATGTCTCTGAGTCTTCACAGCAATCATATGAGATATGCAACAATGGTAATCCTGGCTTTATGGATTAGCAAATGTGTGTTTTCTAGTTGTGTAATGCTAGTATAAGCTGTTGTAGGATTGTAACCATGTTTTAGACAACTGTTTCCCATTGTACCTTACATCGTACCAAACCCTTGCAAAGACTGTTGTTATTGTTGGGTTGCCATTGAATCAGTGCTGACTGATAGCGACCCTGTGCATAACAGAATGAAACACTGACAGGTCCTACACCATCCTCACAGTCGTTGCTATGCTTGAGCCCATTGTTACAGTTAGTGTGTCAATCCATCTTGTTGAGGGTCTTCTCTTTTTCACTGATCCTCTACTTTACCAAACATAATGTTCTTCTCTAGGAACTGATGCTTCTTGATAACATAGCTAAAGTATGTGAAATGAAGTCTCTTCATCTTTGCTTCTAAGGATCATTCTGGCTGTGTTTCTTCGAAGACAGGTTTGTTTGTTCTTTAGGTAGTCCGTGGTACATTCGATATTCACCAACACCATAATTCGAAGGTGTCAATTCTTCTTCTGTCTTCCTTATTCACTGTCCAGCTTTCTCATGCATATGAAGTAATTGATAACACCATTATTTGACACAGGTGCACCTTAGTCTTCATGGTGACATCTTAGCTTTTTAACACTTTAAAAAGTTTCTTGTCACAGATTTGCCCAGTATAATACATTTTTTTATTTCTTGACTGCTGCTTCCATGAGTGTTGATTGAGGATCCAAGTAAAATGAAGTCCTTAACAACTTTAGTCTTTTCTCCACTTACCATGGTGTTGCTCATTAGGCATTTGGGATTTTTGTTTTCATCATGTTGAGATATAATCTGTACAGAAGGCTGTGTGTAGCCTTTGAGAGAGTGCTTCAATTTCTCTTCACTTTCAGCAGACACGTTTGTGCTGTCTGCATATCGCAGGCTGTTAATGAGTCTTCCTTCAATTTTGATGCCCTGTTCATCTTCATATAATCCACTGTATTGGATTATTTTTTCAGCATACAGATTGAGTAAATATGATAAAAGGATGACACACACCTTTTCTGACTTAAAACCATGCAGTATCCTCTTGTTCTGTTCAAATGACTACTTCAATCTATGTACAGGTTCCCCATGAGCACATTAAATATTCTGGAATTTCCATTCTTTGCAGGATCATTTGTAGTTTGTTACAATCCACATAATGGAATGCCTTTGTATAATCAACAAAACATCTTTCTGGTATTCTCTGCTTTCAGCTAGGATTTGTCTGACATCAGTAATGATACCCTTGATTCCATATCCCCTTCTGAATCCAGCTTGAATTTCTGGCAGCTCCCTGTCCACATATAGCTGCAGCTGCTTTTGAATAATCTTGAGCAAAATTTTACTTTCATGTGATATTAATGATATTGTTTGATAATTTCCACATTTTGCCGAATCTTCTTTCTTTGAAATAGGCATATTGATCTCTTCCAGTTGGTTGGCCAGGTAGCTGTCTTCCAAATTTCATGTCATAGATGAATGAGCACTTCCAAGGTTGCATCTGTTAGAAAATCTTAATTGGTAATTCTTCAAGTCCTGGAGGCTTGTTTTTGTTTTGTTTTGCCAGTGTCTTCAGTGCAGTGTAAACTTCTCTCTTCAGTACCATTGGTTCTTAATCATATGCTACCTCCTGAAATGGTTGAATATCAACCAATTCGTTTTGGTATAGTGACTATATATTCCTTCCATCTTCTTTTGATGTTTCCAGTGTCGTTCAGTATTTTACCCATGGAATTCTTCACTATTGTTTCTTAAGGCATAGATTTTTTTTTCTTCAGTTCTTTCAGCTTACAAAATGCTGAGCTTGTTCTCTTTTTGACAACAGATTTTTGTACAAGTCATTATAATACTTTGTCTTCTCCAGTGCCCTTTGAAATCTTCTGTTTGGCTGTTTTATGTCATCGTGTCTTCTGTTTGTTTAGCTACTTGACATTCAAAAGCAAGTTTCCGAGTCTTTGACATCCATTTCAGTCTTTTTTTCCTGCCTTTTTAAAGACTTCTTGCTTTCTTCATGTATGATGTCCTTGACTTCATTCCATAAGCTGTGTGGTCTTCAGACATTAGAATTTTGTGAGTCAGATCTATTTTTGTTCTGTGAATTCAGGTAGGATATACTCAAGGTTGTACTTTGGCTCTTACAAACTTGTTCTAGTTTTCTTCAGCTTCAGCTTGAACTTATGTATGAGCAGTTGTTGGTCTGATCTGCTCTTGGCCCCTGGCCTTGTAGCTGATAATATTGAACTTTTCCATCCTCTCCATCCTCTCTTTCCATGGATGCAGTTGATTCCTGTGTATTCCATCCAGTGAGGTTCACATGTATAGTCACTGTTCATGTTGTTGAGAAAAGGTATTTGCAATGAAGAAGTCATTGGTCTTACAAAATTCTGTCATGCAATCTCTGGCATCATCCTTCTTTGTTTCCACCTTTTCTCATTCTAATCACCAGCAGTTATCAGTTCATCCTGATTACATGTTCAGTCAATTTCAGACTGCAGAAGTTGGTAAAATATCTTCAGTTTTGTCATTTTTGGCCTTAGAGTTGGACATAAATTTGAATAATAGTCACATTAACTTGGTCTTCCTTGGAAGCATGTGAGTATGATCTTATCACTGATAGCATTGTACTTCAGGATAGATCTTGAAATGTTCTTTTGGACGATGAATGCAGGTTGTCATTCCCAGCGTAGTAGACTATATGATTATCCTATTCAGAGTGGCCAATACTAGTCCATTTCAGCTCACCGATGCCTAAGATATTGATGTTTTATATGTTCCATTTTGTTTTTAGTGATTTCCAGTTTTCCTAGATTCATACTTTGTGCATTCCTTATTCCAGTTATTAAGGAATTTTGTAGCTGTTTCTCTTCACTATCAACAAATAAAGGTTCTGAAAGCTAGACTCCATGCACATGATTAAGGTTGACTCTACTTTGAGGAGATAGCTCTTCCCCTGTCACCTTTAGAGTTCCTTCTAACCTCAGGGGCTCATCTTTCAGCACTGTATCAGACAACGTTCCACTGCTATTCGTAAGGTTTTCACTGGCTCGTGTTTTTTAGAAGTAGACCACCAGGCCCTTCTTCCTAGTGTGTCTTAGTCAGAAAGCTCAGCTGAAACCCTTGTGCATCTGTCAGTTTTTCATACTGTAGGGGCTTGTATGTTGCTGTCACGCTAGAAGCTGTGCTGCTGATTTTCAAATACCAGCAAAGTCAGCCATGATGGATGGGTTGCAAGGACTAGTTGTTGGTTAAAATAGTTTCTTATCTGCTGTGGATGCTATTATATTGAGTATGTTGTAATAACTGGCAACCAAGATCTAGCTGGTCTCTGTAGCCTCCTACTTCCTGCTGAAATGGAGTGTCACTAGCAGCTAAGACATTGTGTGCACTGCTCTGTGCTGCGTGCACATGAGGAACGGACCTGTGCCCTTTCTCTTTGTGGCCTTCTCCAGCCCTCTCAGGGAGTTCTGGTTGCTGTAAAGCAAGATAACAGCAGTGGTGCATTTGTGCTGAAACTACTCTGTCACCCTGTCTGTACACTCCAGCATGTTTTTTTGCCAGGCTGTATATGGAGATTTTACATGAGCTGTGTTACAGTTTCTGACATTTACTTGTCCCAGTGTTTGCTCTTGATGGAATCTTTGCTTACATTTTTGTCAGCAGTCTTACTGCTTCACAATGAAGTTTAAATTTTTCAAAGTGCTTTCAAAGTACTGGTCACCCTGCAGGAGCATGATGGACCGCCACCCTAAATTTGGTTTGGATATTGAGACTGTTGACCCTGTATACACCAAGAGAGTTTGAAAAGGTTTATTACTCAGATAGTAAAGCTTCATGGGGAGAGTAAGGTAGAGTGACTTCCTGGGGGTTCTGTGCTATTCAGAGGGTGGTCCTGGGGTGAAGGTTACCTCCAGTGGGCTGGTGCTTGTGTGATTTACACTTCCTGCTGGCACTAGAGGGAACCGCTGGACTTTCTGATAAGCTTGTCCAGCTGTGGGGCAAATGAAGGGGGGACTTGAAAATTATCAGCCTTCAGACATCTGAAATAGGGTGTGACTCTTTATTACACAAAGCAATGAATATTACATCAGTATCATCGATTACAATAATATGAGTAATTCTGTCTTCTATTTATATAAGTGCTCTGTGTATGTGTGTGTGTAAACCCACTGAAATAGGTGCTTTTCTTTCCTGAGCCATTTGGGAATAAGTTACAGATACCCATTTTTCCTAAATCTTTCAGTGTCTATTTCCTAAAAATAATGTTCTGTTACAGACCCACAGTACCCTTATCAAGGCTAGTATATTTAATATTGGCAGCACCTGTATTTTAGCTTTGTCACTTAACCCAGAAATTTCCCCTCCAATTCTGGATCTTTTTTAGGATCAGGTATTATATTTTGCTTTCGTATCTTTTAACCTACTTCTGTCAAGTTGAGTCTCAGAGCACTCTGTAGGACAGCACAGAACTGCCCCATTGGGTTTCCAAAGCTGTAATCTTTGTGGAATTAGACTGCCACATCTTTCTCCCGCAGAGCAGTAGTAGGTTTGAACCCTTGACCTTTCAGTTAGCAGCTGAGTGCTTAACCACTATGCCACCAGGGCACCTTTTTATGTCTTTTGCCATCCTTTAATCTAGAACATTTCCTCAGTCTCGCTTTGTCTTTTATGACATTGGCATTTTGAAATAATACAGTTCCCCTTTTACAGTGGACTGTTCCTCATTTTGGGTTTGTCCTCTCGATTCGAGTTCTACATTCTCAGCCTAAACACTCATAGGCCACTTGTCCTCTGTTAGAGTATATCAACTGATGGCACAACACACAGTGTCTCTCTGTCAGTACTCCAGATGTTAACTTTGGTCATCCAAACAAGTCCAGGTGATCTTCTGTAGAATTACTGGGTTGTTTTTTGTTTGTTTGGGGTTTTTTTTGCCTTTTTCTCCCCTCCTAATTTCACACTTTGAGTCAAAATTGACTTGATAGCAGTGGGTGTGGTTTAGTGTGAAGACCTAATTAGCAGTCTACAGAAAGACATTGTAAGATGGGGCAAATAGTTCATTGCTCATCAGTGCCTTCCTCTGAGGGTTTACATTGGTGTTTCTTGCTGTAACCTGTCTTTATTGTGGTGGTTATAAATGATATCGTTCCATTGGGGACACTCCCTCCACATTTAGCTTTCTGTTGTCTGCAAGAGCTCTCCCTTCTCCGCTATAAGCCAAGTCGCCAAGTGCCGTCGAGTCGGATCCATCTATTTATTATGTTTGAACTCATTAGTTCCTTTTTTCAATCATGTATAATTAATTACTGTACTTAATTGTGTGGGTGCTCCAAGTGTCCCACATTTAGCCAGTGGGATCCGCTGCCACTTGACTTCTATGTCCTTTGACAAGCCCTATCTGGTTTTGAGTACTTCCTCACTTTCTGAAATCAGATGCTCCAGGCTCATCTTGTACTTACTCTGCTCTAAATGTGGAATCAGTCGTTTGTCCAAGGAGACCTGGTATGCCTATTGCTACAGTTGTGTGTCTGCTTCTTAGCTCTTTCAGTAAGAAGAGCTAGGAAATATATGCGTGGCTATTGTGACGGCACTTGGCTATTGTGTTAGTCATCTAGTATGACTATAACAGAAATACTGCAAGTGGATGGCTTTAACAAGAGAAATTTATTTTTTTACAGCCTAGTAAGTTACAAGTCCAAATTCAGGGGAAATTGAAGTCTAGATTCAGTTTCAGGGAAAAATTTTCTTTCAGTTCTGGAAGAAAGTCCTTTTCATCAGTCTTCTCCTGATTGAAGAGCTGCTGAGCTCAGAGACTCTCAGTTCTGATCAGAGTAACATTATAGGACAAAGAACCATCCCATAAGGTTTCTAAAGAATGGCTGTGAATTTGAACTTCTGACTTTTTGCTTAGCAGCTGGGCTCTTAACCACTGCACCACCAGGGTTCTGGATCTTCTACATGGAAGGCAATAATTCAACTACAGAATCAACACTGCATCTACATATTGTGCATACTATGCAATAAATTGACTCCTTCCTTGCTAATTAATATTAACATTTTTCCATGTGTACAAAAAGATTCACTGAATATTTTGTAGTGTTACAGAATAAGACTATCATAATTCCTTATTATTGTACTTTGATTTTAAAAGGTGTCCAGTTTTTTCACTATTTGATGTTCACATCAACATATTTATGTCAAAATCTTAGTTATTTCCTTACAATAGAAGTAGAATTGCTTGCAGATTGAAACAACAGTGAGATACCTTCTCACCCCATCAAGGCTAGTGTTAATCAAAAAAACATAAAATAATGTTGGAGAGGTTGTAGAGAGACTGCAACACTTCTACAGTACTGGTGGGAATGTAAAGTAGTACAACCCACTTTGGAAATCGATTTGGTGCTTCCTTAGAAAGCTAGAAATAGAAGTACCACATGATCCAGCAATTCCACTTCTTCAAATATATCCTAGAGAAATAAGAGCCATTGCATGAATAAGCATATGCACACCCAAGTTCATTATGGCACTATTCGCAATAGTGTAAAGATGGAAACAGTCTAGGAGCCCATCCACAGATGAATGGATAAACAAATTATGGTATATTCACACAATGGAATACTGCATAACAATAACAACAGTGAATCCTTGAAACAAAACATGGGTGAAGCTGGAAGGTTTTGTGCTGAGTGAAATCAGTCAATTGCAAAAGGACGAGTATGAGACCATGATAAGAACTCAAGAAAAGGTTTAGACAGAAGAAAACATTCTTTGATGGTTGCAAGGGTGGAGATGATGGGAGAGGGGTGTTCACTGACTAGATAGTAAGCAAGAATTATTTTAGGTGAAGGGAAGGACAGCACACAATACAGGGGAAATCAGCACAACTAGATTAAACCAAAAACTAAAAATTTTCCTGAATATAACCATACACTAAGAGGGATGGAGAAGCAGGGGGAAGGGTCCGGAGACCGTGGTTTCAGGGGACATCTATGTGCATTGGCATAACAGACTTTACTAAAAAAGTTTGTGCCTCCCACTTTGGTGAGTGGTGTGAAGATGCATCAGTTGGTCCCAGCCCACCTGGAACCAAGGAAAATAAAGAACAACAAAGACATAAGGAAAACATGAGCCCAAGGGACAGAAAGGCCCACATAAACCAGAAACTATATCAACTTGGGCCAGAAGAACTAAATGATGCCTGACTACCATCAGTGACTGCCCTGACATCTGACTGAGAGAGGGAATGGGAGAAAAGTGGGGTACTGAACTGAAATTCACATAAAAAGACCAGACTGAGGTCTGACTGAGACCGGAGGAACTCTGGAAGACATGGCCCCCAGACTCTCTGTTAGCCCCAAGCTGAAACCATTCTTCAAGCCAACTCTTCAGACAAAGATTAGACTTAACTAAAAGAGCTAAAACAATCATGGGGGAGAGTGTCCTTCTTGGCTGAAGTAGATAGAGGAGATTAAATGGGCAGGTCCTGTGCAGAGGGGAAATGGAAAAGCAGAAGGGGACAGGAGCTGGTTGAATGGACACAGGAAATACAAAGTAGAAAGGAGGAGTGGCTGTTAACACTGTAGGGAGAGCAACTAGGATCATATAACCATGGGTGTATTAAGTTTTTGTATGAGAAAACTGTCATAAAATTGTAAGCTTCACATAAAGCACAATAAAAAATTTTTTTTTAAGTAGAATTGCTGTTCAAAGGATGTATACATTTTTGTGTCTTTTTAAATGTGTTTATCTTCTGGCCAGTTGATGAGAGTACTTGTTTTTTTAGACCAGTGTTTTTCAGCACATCAGAATCAATTAAGGTCCTTTTAAAAGCAACAATGCCCAGGTCTGGCTCCAAGACTCTATTTTGTGGATTTAGGATGGGACCTAGAACCTATAATTTTTAAAAGCTCCCAAGTGATGCGCAGATGCAGATGATTTGATAGGTGAAAATGGTATTTCATTATTTTAAATGTAATTTTCTTCTGAAATTTTTTTCAGACATTCAGACTTGGGAGAAGTGGCCCCAGAAATAAAAGCATCAGAAAGAGGAACAGCCCTGGCCATTGCAGGTAAAGCTGGAATATGGGTCTACTCTGAAGCAGAGATGTTTCTTCTCTCTCATTGGGATTCTGGGTATTAGCGTTGCTCTAGTTTGGGGTTGATGGATGTCGAAAAGAAATAAGCTTAAGGCTTTTGTTTTTCCTCTTGCAAGAAGATTCAGTCTAAGGGTCTTTTAAGCATCCGTCTCTTACACGTTTAGACTAGGATTCCATGTTATCCCAGTGTGAGTACATGGTAACTGCCACCTTTGGTCAGATGTAGGGTGGCTGTATAGTTTAACTTCCATGTGAGGGGACAGTTCTGAGATTAAAGGAGTGTTAGGTTGGAATGCCTCCTTGCCACTGAATTAATTCCAACTCAGAGCAACACTGTATGACAGAGAACTATCCTGTAGGGTTTTCAAGGCTATCTTTACAGAAACAGATTCTCACATCATTGTCCCATGGAGCCACTAGTGGGCTTGAACTGTGACCTCTTAGTTAGCAACTGAGTGCTTAACCACTGTGTACCAGGGCTCATATACACAGCAGAGCATATAACAATTCAATAGTTTCTACATGTATGGTACAATGACATTGATTACATTCTTCAAGTTGTATAACCATTCTCATCATCCTTTTCTGAGTTGTTCCTCCTCCATTAACATAAATTCACTGACCCCTAAGTTTCTTATGTAGTCTTTAAAGTTGCTGTTGTCAATTTGACCCCATATAGATAAATCTTGAAAGAGCCTAATTCTCAAGGTGGACGTTTTTTACTAGTTAAGCTAAGATACTGTTTGATTTTAAGAAGGCCTCAGGGGACATTTTTGGTTTTAAGGTTTAAAGATTATCTCAGGACAACAGTTTTAGGGGTTCGCCCAGTCTTCATGGCTCCAGAGAGTATGAATTCCATAAGATTTTGAAATTCTATTCTGCATTTCCCCCCCTTTTGATCAGGATTCTTCTACAGAATCTTTGATCAAAATGTTCAGTGATGGTAGCCAGACACTATCCAGTCCTTCTTGACTTGTAGCAAAGGAGGCAGTTGTTCATGGAGGCAATTAGCCATACATTTCATTTCACCCTCCTATTCCTGACTCTCCTTCCTCTTTTGCTCCAAGTGAATGGCTGCTTGCAGGCTTTTAAGACCTTAGGCACTATACAATGAAGAACAAGGTGAAACAGAAACGCTGAACACAGTATTAGGCCAGTTAACTGGGTCATCCACAAAAGTGTGACCCTAAACCTCCAAACCAAGAAACCAACTCCCGTGAGGTATTTGGTTGTACATGAGCAGCCTAGCAGCTGCTGTTTTACTCTTGTTTGTTGTTGTAAATATATACATGACACAGCTTTTACCAATTCAACTTTTTATAGGTATACAGCTTATTGACAGCAATTACATTGTTATCTGCAACCTTACCCTTAATTTATTTTCTGTTATCATAAACCAAAAGTCAATATTCCATAAACAATAACTTTCCCTTTTCCCCTTCTTCTCGCTTCTGGTTATGAATAATAAACTTCGGTATTATACATTTTTTCCTGTTCTTTTTATATGAGTGAGGTCATGCAGTATTTGTCCTTTTGTGATTGACTTACTTCACTTAGCGTAATGTTTTCAGTCTCCATCCATATTGTAGCATGCATCAAAACATCATTTTCCTTTCTGAATACATACCATTCCACTGTATGTATGTATCACATTTTGTTTATCTGGTCTTCATTGATGGGTGTTTAAATTGTTTCCATCTTTTGGCTGTTGTGAATAATGCTGCAGTTAACATTGGCATACAAGCCTCTGAGTCTCTGCACTCAAGTCTTTTTAGTATATACCTAGGAGTAGAATTAGATCCCATGGTGGTTCTGTTTTCAGTTTTCTAAGGTACTGCCACACTGTTTTTCACAATAATTGTACCATTTTATATTCTCACTAGCAATGGTAATGGTTCCAGTTTTTCCATACCCTTGTCAACATTTATTTTCTTTCTTCTTCCTTTTTTTTTTTTTTAAATTAGCCATCCTGCTTGGAGCACAGTAATATCTCCTTGTGATTTTGATTTATATCTCTCAGACAGCTAATGTTGTTAAGTATCTTTTCATGAGTTTGTCGGCCATTTGAATGTCCTCTTCAGTGGAATGTCTGTTCAAATCCTTTGCCTGTTTTATGATTGTTTGAGTTGTTTGCCTTTTTGTTCTTAAGTTGTCAATATTTTATATATATATATATATATTCATTATTATAGTCTTATTGGATATGTGGTTTCCAAAGATACTCTCCCAGTAGTGTCTGTTCATATTTTTGATAAAGCCTTCTAATGAATAGAAGTTTTTAAATTATATGAGGTCTCATTTACATATTTTGTCTTCTGCTGTTTGTGCTTCTGTTATTAGATTGGAAAATCCATTATTAAAAGCTAAGGCCAATAATGTTGCTCCTGATTGTTCTTCTAAGAATTTTAGAATGGTGCTAGATGCACATTTAGGTCTTTCATGTATTTTGAATTTGTTTTTGTGTATGATATGATGCATGGATCCTATTCCATTTTTATGTATGTGAAAATCATGTTGTCCTCAAACCATTTATTGGAGAAACTCTTCTTTCCCCATCAGCTGTCCATAGATGTGTTTATTTCTGGACTCAGCATTCTTTTCTATTGATCTGTGTAGCTTTTGTTATACTAGTACCAGGCTGTTTTGATTACTGTAGCTATACAATATGTTTTAAAATCAGGAAGTGTGAATCTTCCTATTTTGTTCTTCTCTTTCAACATCACTTTTGCTATTCAGAACCCCTTGCCATTCCTTATAAAGTTGAGGATTGGGTTTTCTGTTTCCATAAAGAAGGCTTTTGGAATTTTGACTGAGGTTGTTTTAAATACATAGATTGGTGGGGATAATATTGATATCAAAACAGTAATAAGCCTCCCAGTCCAGGAACATGGAACATTTTTCCACTTATTTAAGCCTTTAATCTCTTTCAGCAGTGTTTTATAATTTTATAATTTTCACATTCTTGTTTAAATTTATTCCGAAGCATTTTATTATCTTAGATATTATTGTAAAAAATGGAATTTTTCTCCTACTTCCTCTTTCAGATTTCTCGTGACTGATTTTTGTTGTTGTTAACATTGTACCCTTTAACTTATCTAAATTTCTCTATTATCTCTCTCTCATGGACTCTTCAAGATTTTCTATGAATAGGATTCTGTTGCCTGCAAATAGAGATAGTTTTACTTCTTTCCTAATTTGTGTACTTTTCATCTATTTTTCTTGCCTTTTTGTTCTGGTTATGACTTCTGATACAGTATTGAATAGAAGTGGTGAGAGCAGGCATCCTTGTCTTCCCATTTTCAAGAGGAAACCTCCCAGTCTTTCTCCATTAAGTGTAATGTTGCCTGTCAGCTTTTCTTATAGGTGCTGAATCATGTTGAGGAAGTTCCTTTCTGCTGCAAATTTTTGAAGGGTTTTTCTCAAGAACGGGTGTGGATTTTATCAAATACTTTTTCTATATCCAGAGAGATGATCATAGGGTCCTTTTCCTTTGTTCTTTTGATGTGGTATATTACATTGATTTTCTAATGTTGAGCTATCCCTGTATTCTTAGAATAAATCCCACTTGGTCATAGTGTGAGGTTCGTTTAATATCCTCTTGGATTCTGCTTGCTGTTATTCTGTTGATTGTTGCATCTGTATCCATATGGCATGTGGACTGTAATTTTCTTGTGGTGTCATTGTCTTTTTTTTAGTATTAGGATTGTGTTTGCTTTAGATAATGAATTAGAAATTATTCTTTTCCTTCTCTTTTGGAAGAGTTGAAATACGTTTGTTACCAATTTTTCTCTGAATATTTGGTAGAATTTTCTGTTGAAGCCATCTGCCCAAGACTTTTGTTGTTGTTGTTTTGGGGAAGTTTTTCTCTTCACTTGTTGTGGATCTTTTGAGATTTTCTATTATCTATTTCCTTTAGCCTCCATTTGTCTGTCAGTGAAGCTTGTGTGTTGCTGTGAAACTGGAAACTATGTCACTGGTATTCACATAACCAGTAGGGTCACCCGTAGCAGACAGGTTTCAGCTGAACTTCCAGAAGCAGATAGACTGGGAAGAAGAACTCGGCAGTTTACTTCTAGAATTAGCCATTGAAGACGTTATGAATAGCAGCCGAATGTTGTCAGATACAATGCTGGAAAAAGCCCTCCAGGTTGAAAGGCACTCAAAAGATAACTGGGGAAGAGCTGTCTCCTCAAAGTAGAGGCAGTCTTAATGATGTGGATGGATTTAGGCTTTTAGGACCTTCATTTACTGATATTGTGTAACTCAAAATGAAAAGAAATAGCTGTAAACATCCATTAATAATCAAAACATGGAATGTATGAAGTATGAACCTAGGAAAATTGGAAATCATTCAAAAATGAAATGGGACACATAAACTTTCATATCCTGGTATTAGTGAGTTGAAGTAGACTGGTATTGGCCATTATGAGTCAAGTAAGCATATTGTCTACTATGCTGGGAATGACACCTTGAAGAGGAGTGGTATTGCAGTCATCATCAAAAAGAAAATTTCAAGATCCAGCCTGAAGTACAGGGCTGTCAGTGATATGATACTATCCATACACCTACAAAGAAGGCTAGTTGCCATGACTATTATTCACATTTATGCACCAGCCACTAGGGCCAAAGATGAAGAAATTAAAGATTTTTACTAGCATCTGCAATCCAAAATTGATGAAGTTAATCAGGATGCATTGATAATTACTAGTGATTAGAATGTAGAAGTTAGAAACAGAGTTGGAAAGTATGGCTTTGGTGGTAGAAATGATACTGAATATCACATGATAGAATGTTGTAAGACCAGCAATTTCTTCATTGCCAATACTTTGTTTCACCAACATAAATGGCAACTGGACCTTGCCAGATGATACAGGAATCATACTGAATACATCTGTGGAAAGAGACAATGGAAAAACTCAGTGTTATCAGTCAGAACAAGGCCAGGTACTGACTGTGGCACAGATTCATCAGTTGCTCATATGCAAGTTTAAATTGAAACTGAAGAAAATTAGAACAAGTCCATGAGTTCCAAAGTATGACCTTGAGTATAGAGAATATCTGAAGAATAGATTTGCTGTGTTGGACACAAATGACTGAAGACCAGATGAGTTGTGAAATGACATCAAAGAAATTATACATGAAGAAAGCAAGAGGTCATAAAGAAGACAGGAAAGAAAGAAAAGACCAAATTGGATATTATAAGAGGCTCCGAAACTTGCCCTGAAATGTCAAGAAACTAAAGCAAAAGGAAGAAATAATGAAGTAAAAGAACTGAACAGAGGATTTCAAAGGGCAGCTTGAAAAGATGTAGTCAAATATTATAATGATGTGTGCAAAGAGCTGGAGATAGAAAACCAAAAGAGAAGAATACACTCTGCATTTCTCAAGCTGAAAGAACTGACAGAAAAAAATCAAGCCTTAGGTTGCGATAGTGAAGGATTCTACAGGGAAGATATTATAGAACTCAGGAAGCACCAAAGAAGATGGAAGGAGTACACAGAGGCATTATTCCAGAAAGAACTGGTCAATGTTCAGCCATTTTAAGAGGTAGCATATGATCAGGAACTGATGGTACTGAAGGAAGACGTCAAAGCTGTATTGAAGGCATTAGTAAAAAACAAGGAATTGATGGAATATCAGTGATCATCTCTCTGGATATAGAACAAGTATGTGATAAAATCCACACCCTTTCTTGAGAAAAACCCTTCAAAAATTTGCAACAGAAAACAACTTCCTCAACATGATTTAGCACCTGTAAGAAAAGCTGACAGGCAACATTACACTTAATGGAGAAAGACTGGGAGGTTTCCTCTTGATGGAATATCAATTGAGATGATTCAACAAACGGATGCAGAGCTAGATGTGCTTACTCCTCTATGCCAAGAAATTTGGAAGACAGCTGTCAGGCCAACCAACCAGAAGAGATCCACATTAAAATTTTGATGAGGATCATTCAAAAGCAACTATGGCAGTATATTGACAGGAAACTAGCAGAAATTCAAGCAGGATTTAGAAGAGGATGTGGAACTAAGGATATCATTGCAGGTGTAATATCGATCTTGACTGAAAGCAGAGAATACCAGAAAGATGTTTACTTATGTTTTATTGACTGTGCAAAGGCATTTGACTGTGTGAATCATAATGAATTGTGGATGACATTGTGGAGGTTGGGAATTCCAGAACATTTAATTGTGCTCATGAGGAATCTGTACATAGATCAAGAAGCAGTCATTGAAATAGAACAAGGGGACACTGCAGGAAAGGTGTGCATCAGGGCTGTATACTGTCATCATACCTCTTCAGTCTGTATACTGAGCAAATAATCTGAGAAGCTGGACTATGTGAAGAAGAATGAGGCATTACAGCTGAAGGAAAACTCTTTAACAACCTGCATTATGCAGATAACGCAACCTTGCTTGCTGAAAGCAAAGAGATTTGAAACACTGATGAAGATGAAAGACCCCAGCCTCCGGTATAGATTGCACCTCAACATCAAGAGAACAGAAATCCCCACAACTGGACCAGTAAGCAACATCATGATAAATGGAGAAAAGATTGAGATTGTCAAGGATTTCATTTTACTGGGTTCCACAATCAAAGTCCATGGAAGCAGCAGTCGAGCAATCAAAAGATGCATTGCACTGGGAAAATCTGCTGCAAAAGACCTGTTTAAAGTGTTGAAAGTACAGATGTCACCGTGTCTCCATGGTGTCTCCAAGATGTCACCTGACCCAGGCCATGGTATTTTTGGTTGCATCATACGCATGCAAAAGCTGGACAATGAATAAGGAAGATGGAAGGATAATTAACACCTTTGAATTGTGTTGCTGGAGAAGAGTATTGATTATACCGTGGACTACAGAAAGAATAAACGCTCTGTCCTTGAAGAAGTACAACCAGAGTGCTCCTTGGAAGCAAGGATGGCGAGACTGCATCTTACATACTTTGGACATGTTGGGAGGACTCAATCCCTGGAGGACATCAAACTTGGTCAAGTAGAAGATCAATGAAAAAGAGAAAGACTGTCAACAAGATAGATTGACACAGTGTTTGCAACAATGGGGTTAAGCATAAAAACGATTGTGGGCGTGGTGCAGGATTGGACAGTATCTTGATCTGTTGTGCACAGAGTCTTCTGTAAGTTGAGTCCAACTCCGTGACACCTACCAACAACATTTCCTCTAGAGTCAATTTCAGTCAGTTGGGTGCATATAAGCATTTGTCCAAATGGGAAAAATCATGAAAGAAAAAATAGGATCAACAATGGATGTTTTAATAGACAGTTTAGGAAGACTTCAAAATCTGACAAAGCACGATTAACAGAAGGCAAAATAGATAAATGGGAACAACTAAGAATCAAACACTTTTGTTCATCCAAAGACTTTATCAAAAGGGTTAAAAGACCACCTGCAGAATGGGAAAAAATATTTGGCAGCTACATGTTGGACCATCATCTGATCTCCATAATCTACAAGGTTCTGCAAAATATCAACAAGAAAAAGGTAAATAAACCAATTAAGTGATGGGCAAAGGAGATGGGCAGACACTTCATTAGAGAGGACATCCAGGCAGCCAAAAGACATATGAGAATATGCTCACAATCATTAGCTATTAGAGAAATCTAAATCAAAACTACAATGAGATATCATCTCACCCCAACAAAGTTGGCCATGATCCAAAAAAATACAAAACAACAAATGCTGGAGAGGCTGTGGAGAGATTGGAACTCTCCTACACTGCTGGTGGGATTGCAAGTTGGTACAACCTCTTTGGAAGGCAATCTGGAGCTTCCTTAAAAAGCTGGAAGTAGATATACCGTTTGATCCTGTAATTCCACTGCTTGGAATGTATCCTTCAGAAGCAAAGATTTTCACACGAACAGACACATGTGCATGAATGTTTATTGCGGCACAGTCCATAACAGCTAAAAGATAGAATCAACCCAATGCCCATCAACAGATGAATGGATAAACAAACTATGGTACATACACTCAGTGGAACATTATGCTATGATTAAAAACAATGTAGATTTTAGAAAACATAACATGGTTTCACTTGGAAGATACTATGCTGAATGAAATCAGTCTGTCAAAAAGACAAATATTGTATGAGACTCCTGTTATAAGGACTTAAAAATAGAATTATCTACAGAAGAAAGTAACTGTTGGCTACAAGGGTAGGAGGGTGAGGGTTTATCATAGATAACTGATAGATGTTAGAAATTTTATTCATTTACTGTGATTAATAAATAATAAAAATTTAAAAAAATAAAAGAATCTGACCATTTTATATTGGTTATCCAGTTTGTTTCCATATAGTTACTTCTAATACTGTTTCATAATTCTCTGTATTTCTATTGGGTCAGCTATAAAGTTTCCTCTTTCACTTCTTATTTTGGTTATTTGTAACTTTTCTCTTTTTTTACTTGTCCTTCTAGGTAAAGGTTTGTGAGTTTTATTCATCTTTTTATAAAACAAAGTTCTACTTTTGTTGATTATCTAGTTTTTCTGTTTTCAGTTTTATTTCTGCTGTGATCTTTAGTTATTTACTTTCTTTTAATCTTTCTCAATTTCCTTTACTTTCTTCCTTTCTAAAGTTTAGGCTTAGTTTGCTCTTCTCTTTATAATTCCTCAAGTTGTAGACTTAGGCTGTTGATTTGACGTCATTATTTTTTTCATGTATGCATTTATTGCTGTCAGTTCTTATCTGATGCCTTTGTTGCATACGGTATCTTTTAGTATACTACCTGTATTTGTATTTTTTGTAAGGTCAGTCTGGTAGATACGAACTCTCTCAGATTCTGTTTATCTAGGAATATTTTAACTTAACCCTCATTCTTCCAGGCCATTTTTGCTGGGTATAGTGTTCTTCATTGACAGTTTTCTCCTTTCAGCAATTTAATTACATCATTCTATTGCTTCCTGTCCTCTAATGTTTCTGAAGAGCAATCAACATTGAATCTTTTTGGCAGACCCTTTATAAGGTTATTAATCCCTTCCTTCTGTGTTTCTGCAACCGCACTTTCAGCTGGAAATGCCATACCTCTTCAGGCCTGAGTGATGCCTTCTGGTTTTGCCAGAGTCTGTCTTCCTTTCTTTGTGTGCTGCTTATATCATAGCTGGCATTCAGGGGAAGCATAGGCAGATATTTTTCTGTTTTAGGTGGGGGAGGGGAGTTGGTATGCATGATAAATCTTTAAGAGATCTGTCTTGTTGGTTTCAGTGCCCACTTAGGTGATCTACCTCCTGCCTCCATCAATAGGAACCTTTTTAGAAACTCACTGAAGTCCAGCAGCTGATAGTTACTTGGTGGTGGAAGAACTGTCATACTCCAAACACAGTAGCAGGGAAGTCTGCCTTCTTATATTCAAGCACCACTTCCGTAGTATGTTGTCTGTGGATGTAGCCTTCACTTAGGACACCTGCTTCCTACCACACAGCAATCTCAGTCAGCAGTCCTCAGTACTTGCTGTCAGAATGTGCAGACAGATCCCAAATGCCCTCCAGGGAGGTCTGTCCTGTTGGTTGAAGAAGCCTGAGCTATGGGAGCACAGGGGGCAGGGGCAGGTAGAGTTTTCATTATGTTAGCAGAGTCCACTGCAGGGTGCCTTGTAGCATTTCGCAGCTCACTTACAGCCACACAGTGTCTCAGTAAGGGAGGCGCTGGCATACTCCAGGTGCACCCATGGGGAGGTCTGCCTATTGATTTTATTGCAGAAGCTTGGGGTTATGTCTCTATACAGGCTGGGGATGTGATGGTATTTTAGGCATCTAATACACTCTTGGCTTGGCTTGGCAATACACTCTAAGAGAAATACCATGAGTGGGTGGCTGTAACCAAGAGAAATTTATTTTCTCAGAGAAAAGGAGGCTGACAGTCCAATTCAGGGTGTCAGATCCAGGGGAAGGCTTTCTCTGTTGGCTCTGGAGGAAGGTCCTTGTCAACAACCTTCCCCTCACCTGGGAGCTTCTGAGGCATAGGGACCTTGAGTCCAAAGGATGTGCTCTGCTCCCACTACTGCTTCTTTCCTGATGATATGGGGTCCCACACTCTCTGCTTGCTTCCCTTTTGAGTCCTGCCCCACCAACACAACTGCCACCCATCCTCCATTATCAATGTCATAGAGACTGAGCTTACAGCATATGGGAACATCCCTCAGTACCAGGAATCATGGCCTAGCCAAATGACTACACGCATTTTTGGGGGGACACAGTTCAATCCTTGACAGATAGGCAAGCAGGCTCTTTTACTAGAGTGGCTTTCCCAGTTCACTGCAGTCAGCAGCTGGAGTGGCTTGGGAGAGGAGCAGAGACCGTGGGAGAAGCAGTTGTGAATTCATTGATTCTTGCTTATCAACAGCGCCTCACTGCTGTCTTCTGCTCCCTAATTCAGAATCCCTCAAGGCTGAGCTCTATTTGGTGGTTGTATTTCTGCGAAAGGGTCAGGACAGTTGGTCAGTTCATAGTGGCATCTTCCTAGAAGCTCCTGTCCTTCACTTTTTTAGAAAACAATTTTCTTCTTGAGGAATATGGATTTCCCTTTAGCATGTTTTTCATTTTTAAAATAATCTCAACCTTTGCAATAAAAGGTTGCATTGATTATATATACAGAAAAGTGTCTATATTACAGGTTGATACATTTTCACAAATATGAACCCACCATGTAAACCTTCATACAGATCAAGAAGCTGAACTAACCGCCACCCCAAGGCCTCATTCAGTGACTTCTTCCTCTCCTTCTCCAGAGTGATCACTGTCTTCCCTGCTCATAGCATAGACATGTTGTGCCTGGCTTATGGTTTACATAATCACCCTACAGAATTTATCATATTTCAGCTCTACTTACAAATATTTTTAGGAGAACAAAGGAGCTGAAGATAGGTGGGGCATGCAAAATTGATTTGGTGTAATCACAATAAAAAAATTTTTTTGAGATATGAATATATTTTGTACCATTTTATATATATAACCTAAAACTTGCCATTTTAACCACTTTAAGGTAGCATTAATAACATTCACAGTATTATTTAACCATCACCACTGTCTGCTTCTGAAACATTTTTATTACTTCAAACAAAAATGACTTCCATTCTTCTCTATCCCCAGGCCCTGGTAAGCACTAATCTACTTTCTGTTTCTATGAATTTATTTGTTGTCATTGTTTCAGAAAAGTGATATCATATTATTTGTCTTTTGTTGTCTGGCTTACTACCTTAGCATAATGTTTCAAAGGTTCATTCATGTGTTAACATGTACCAGTCACATGGTAATTCTTTTGAGGAACCATCAAACTGTTTTCTGCAAAGGTTTCACCATTTCACATTCCCACCACAAAGGTTCCAGGTTTTCCACGTGCTTGCAACACTTGTTATTTTCTGTAGTTTTTGTTTTCTTTTAATACAGAAAACAGCGCGGTGGTTGTGAAGTAATGTCTAATAGTAGTTTTGATTTACATTTTCCTAATAATTAAGGCAAACCCTGGGGGGGGCGGGTAGTGGTTAAGAGCTCCTGCTGCTAACCAAGAGGTTGGTAATTCGAATCTACTAGGCTCTCCTTGGAAATCTTATGGGTCAGTTCTCTGTTCTGTAGAGTCACTATGGGTCAGAATCGACTCAACAGCAATGAGTTTGGATTTTTGTTTTAATAACTAATGATGTTGAGCATCTTCTCTTGTGCTTTTTGGCTTATTTGTGTATTTCCTGTGAACATGTGTCTTTCAAGTGGCTTGTCCATTTTTTGCTTTTGTGAATAATGCTGGAGTGAATATTAAACTCTTATCAGAGAAATGATTCCCAAATAGTTTTTCTCTTTTAGTAATTTGTCTTTCTCTTTTTTAAACTGTGGAAGATATACATATAACAAAATGTTTGCCATTTCATCAGTTTTTACATGTACATTTCAATAACATTAATAATGTTCCTCTCACTGTTCAACCATTACCAGTACCTGTTTCCAAAATTTTCACCCTTAGCAGGGACTCAGAGGCTCAGTGTCCTCTGAGCATTGAATATCTCTTCCTCTCCCCCTTCCCACCCTGGTAACTTACCAATAAACTTAGATCTATCTGCATTTGCCAGTTCTAGACATTTTATATAAATGAGATCATATAATACTTATTTTACTCAGCATTCTGTTTACAGTGTTAAATCATATTGTAGCATGTATCAGAACTTCATTTCTCTATGTCTGAGTAATATTCCACATTTTATTTAGCCATTCATCTTTTCATGATACATTTCGGCTATTTCTACCTTTTTTGCTTTTGTAAATAACGCTGCAGTGAATATTGGTATACAAGTCTCCGCATTATTGCTTTGAATTCTTTTGGATATATCCTAGAAGTAGAATTGCTGGATCATACTGTAACTCTGTGTTTAACTCTGAACAACCACCAAACTGTGATGTTGAACAGCTTTTCATATCTCTTGATCACTCGTACATTTTGAAATCTATGTTCAAGTCTTTTGCTTATCTTTTTATTAAATTTTAAAAGTTTATTTTCGTATATATATTCTATATATTAAACCACCATCAGATAAATAAATGGTGTACAAAAATTTTCTCACACCTTGAAGGTTGTCTTTTCACCTTCTTCATAAGATCCTTCCAAGAACATAAATGTTTTAATTTCAATAAGCTCCCATTTATCTATTTTTGTCTTTTGTTACTTGGTCTTTTAGTGTCATATCTGAGAATCCATTGTTAAAAATCTAGGCCCTGAAGCATTACTCCCATGGTTTCTTCTAAGAATTTCATCTTCATTTTTACATTTTGGCCCTTGATTCATTCTGAGCTGGTATCGGAGATTAGAATCCAAATTAATTATTTTGCTTTTGGAAATTCAGTTGTCCCAGCACCATTTATTAAAGAGATTTTTTCCACATTAGATGGGTGTAGGATTCTTCTGGGTTCTGAGTTCTGTTCCATTGTTTTATATGTCTGTCCAACCAGTACCAGGCTGTTTTGACTGTTGTGATTACATAGTAGGTTCTGATACAGAAAGTGCGAGGCTTTCTACTTTGTTCTTCAGTGATGCTTTGCTTACTGGGGCTTCCTTCTTTTCTATATAAAAGTTGGTGATAGTTTTTTCATCTCATTCAGGAGTGATATTGGACTTTGGATTGGGATTGCATTATTTTTACAGATCGCTTTTGGGTAGCTGTCTTAGTTATTCAGCACTGCTGTAATAGAAATACAAGTGAATGGCTTTAACAAACAGAAATTTATTCCAGCACAATTTAGGAGGCTAAAAATCTAAAACATCTAAACTCAGGGTGCCAGCTCTGTGGGAAGGCCTTCTCTTTCTGTTGACTCTGGGGGAAGATCCTTGTCATCAATCTTCTCTCATCAAGGAGCATCTCAGCACGAGGACCCTGGATCCAAAGGACCTGCTATTCTCCTGGCTCTTGTTTCTTGGTGGTATGAGGTCTCCACTTCTCTCAGCTCACTTCTCTCTTTTATATCTCAAAAGAGATTGATTTAAGCCATAACCTATTAAACACAGAAGAAAACAGTCTTTGATGGTTATGAGGGTGGGATATTTACTAATTAGATAGTATACAAGAATTATTTTAGGTGAAGGGTGGGACAACACACAGTAAAGGAGAAGTCAGCACAGTTGGACTGAACCAAAAGCTAAGAAGTTTCCTAAGTATAACCAGACACTTTGAGGGACAGAATAACAGGGGTAGGGGTCTGGGGACCATGGTTCCAGGGACATCTAGGTCAATTGGCATAACAAAGTTTGTTAAGAAAATATTCTGCATCCCACTTTGGTGAGTGATATCTTCTGGGGTCTTAAAAGCTAGCAAGCAGCCATCTAAGATGCATCAATTGGTCACAACCAACCTGGAACAAAGTAGAATGAAGAACATCAAAAATGAGGAAAACATGAGCTCAAGAGACAGAAAAGGCCACATAAACCAGACAGTATATCAGCATGAGACTTAAAGAGCTAGGGTACCAATGACTGCCCTGACAGAGAGCTCTACAAACAGTCCCTTATGGAGTGGGAGAAATGTGAGGTGCAGAACTCAAACTCTAGTAAAAAGACCAGACTTACAGTCTGACTGAGACTAGAGGAACCCTGGAAGACATGGTGCCCAGACTCTCTTTTAGTCGAGAACTGAAATCATTCCTGAATCCACCTCTTCAAAGATCAAACTGGTATATAAGACATAAATGGCAAAGTAGTTAAGAGCTACAGCTGCTAACCAAATGGTCAGCATTTAGAATCTATCAGGTACTCCTTGGAAACCCTGTCGAGCAGTTCTGCTCTGCCCTATAGGGTTACTGCAGGGTCATTATGAATTGGAATCAGCTCAAAGGCACCTAACAACAACATAAGACATAAACTGATAATGGTAAAGAGTATGCTTAGGTAGATATAAGAGACTAACTGGGCAGCTTCTGTCTGGAGTCTAGATAAGAAGGTAGAGAGGGGGACAGGAGCTAGTTGAATGGACATGGGAAATGCAGAGTGGAAAGGAGTGTGCTGCCACACTGTGAAGAGAGCAGCTAGGGTCACATAACAATGTGTATAAGTTTTTATATGAGAAATTGGCTTGAATTCTAAACTTCTACTTAAAACAGTAAAAAAACTCACCTTAGTGAAACATTTAAAAACTATTAAATAATAAAAAATAAAAACCCACCCAGTGCCATCAAGTTGATGCTGTCTCATTACACAACTTAATGTTATAGATTGAGTCTTACCTCATTAACATAACTGCTGCTAAACCCACCTCATTGACATCATAGAGGTAGGATTTGTGATGCATAGAAAAATCACATCAAGTGACAAAGTGGAGGACAATCACAATACTGGTAATCATGGACTAGCCCAGTTGACACATATTTTGAGGGGACACAATTCAATCCATGAGAGTAGTATGGATGCTTTCACACACACCATTGTCTTATTCCTTGAGCATGGTATGTTTTTGCATTTTTGTAGGTCTCTTGCACTAGTGATTTGTAGTTTTCTTTGTATAAGTCTTTTATGTCTCTAGTTAGATTTATTCCCAAGTATTTTATCTTTTTGAGGGCTATTGTAAATTGTACTGTTTTTCTGATTTCCTTTTTAGAGTTCTCTTTGTTGGTATGGAGGCATTCAACTGATTTTTGTGTGCTGATCTTGTATCCTGATACTTTAAGTCTTAATTACAATAGCTTTCTTGTGGAGTCTCTTGGATTTTCTATGTATATGATCATATCACCTGCAAATAGGGGTACTTTTGCTTCTTCTTTATCAATTTGTATGCCCTTGTTACCCTTCTTGCTTTATGGCTCTAGCTAGGACTTCAAATACAATATTGAATAAGGTTGTTGATAAAGGGCATCTGTGTCTGGTTCCCATTCTCAAGGGAAGTACTTTCAGACTCTCTCTGTTGAGAATAATGTTGGCCATTGGTTTTGTGAAAACCCTGATGGTGTTAAGTGCTATGGCTGTTAACCAAAGGGTTGGCAGTACAGATTGGCCAGGTGTTTCTTGGAAACTCTCTGGGCCAGTTCTACTCTGTCTGCTAGGTTGCTATGAGTTGGAATTGACTTCATGGCAGTGGGTTTGTTTTTTTGTTTGGGGGTTGGTTTTATATATATAGTCTTAATTATATAGAGGAATTTCATGTCTGCTCATATTTTATCAAGAGTGGATGTTGGACTACATCAAGTGCTTTTCCTGCATCGATTGATGTGATTCTTTGTTTTATTCCTGTAGTGGATTGAGTTGATTGATTTTTCTGAAGTTGAACCTTCCTGGCAGACCTGTTATGAATCCCACTTGGTCATGATGTATTATTTTTTTGATAGGTTGTTGAATTCCCTTTGCTAGAATTTTGGTGAGAATTTTTACATCTACATTTATGAGGAATATTGCTCTATAATTTTGTTTTTTTAATGCCATCTTTTGTTTGGGTGTCAGTGTTATGCTGACTTCATTGAATGAATTTGGAATTTTCCTTCTCTTTCCATGTTCTGGAAGAGTTTGAGTAGTATTAGTGTCAACAATTCTCTGAATGTTTGGTAGAATTCACCAGTGAAGTTGTCTGAAGCAGAACTTTTGTTGGTGTTGTGTGGTTTGTTTTTAAATGACCTCTTCAATTGTTCTCCATTAAGGACGACTGAAATATTTAGGTTTATGTTCTGTATTGTATGCAAATCATGAGAGAACTGCTACATCTGTAATTATCTCAAGGATTTCTTTTCTACTTTTTTGAGCCTAATGGTGCAGTGATTAAAGTTATTGACTGCCAACCAAAAATTCAGTGCTTGGAAATTACCAGCAGCTGTGTAACAGAAAGATATAGCAGTCTATTTCCATAAAGACAGCTTTGGAAACCATATTGTGTTGCTATGAGTTGGAATCAACTTGATAGCAATGGGTTTGGGTTTTTCTAGATATTTTGTTAGTATTGTCAGTGAAGGTTTACACAGCAGTGTAGGATTCCATTCAACAGCTTCTACACAAGTTGTCCAGTAACATTTGTTACGTTCTTCATAATGCATGAACCTTCTCATAACTTCTGTTCTGGTTGTTCCATTTCCATTAATCTAATTTCCTTACCCCATTACATCCTCATCATTGTTTTAAAGTATTGTTGATCAATTGGTCACATATAGCTGATTTTTTAAAGGAGCATGATACTTATGGGTGATATTATTTTTCAGCCAGTTTTTTTTTTAATTTAGCTACAAAGTAACTAAATATCCCTCAAGGTTGGTTCATAATTTAAAGAGCATTTCATAGCAGTAGTGTTAGGGAGTCCTCCAGTGTCAACCAGTCCAGGAAGTCTGGATCTTTTTTTGGAGGGAGTGGTTTTGAAAGTCTTTTGGTGCAGTAGTTAAGTGTTTAGCTGCTAACCAAAAGTTCAACATTTTAAATCCAGCAGCCACTCCTTAGAAGCCCTGTGGGGCAGTTCTAATCTGTCCTATAGGGTCACTATGAATCAGAATCAACTTGAAGACAGTGAGGGTATTTTTGTTGTTTATTTGTTCCTCATTTTGCACACATTCCCTCAAGGTCTATCTCTTATGGCCTTGGTTACAACAGTGGTAGTGGTAGCCAAACACCATCTAGTTCTTGTGGTCTCTGAATAGATGAGGCTGTAGTTTATGTAGACCATTTGTCCTATAGACTAGTTCCTTCTTTGAGTATTTTCTTTCCTGCTTTCTCTTTTATCTGAAAAAGTAGAGACCAATAGTGGCATCTTAGATGGCTGTTTGCAAGCTTTTGAGACTCCAAGCATGACTCACCAAACTAGGATGTAGAATAGAACTTTAAAACCCACTGCCATTGAGTAACAGAACTTTATGAACTATGTTATTCTAGTTGACTGAGATGTCCCATGACACTGTGGCCCTGATCTTTTAGACCTATAAATCCAATCCTGTGGGGTATTTGGTTATATCTAAGAAATATCCAAACTGTGCCCCCATGTTTTATTATATATAGGAATGTATGTGCATACACTCACAGATATATATATACCTGTACCTATCCATATGCATACACCTGCATATACATACGTATACACATACAGGAAAGTCTGGTGGCGTAGTAGGTTAAGTGCTACGTCTACTAACCGAAAGGTCGGCAGTTCAAATCTGCCAGGCAGTCCTTGAAAACTCTATGGGGCAGTTTTACCCTGACCTATAGGATCACTGTGAGAAATGACTCGACGGCAGTGTGTTTTATACACATACAGGAGCCCTGGTTGTGCAATGGTTAGCTCAACTCAAACCACAAGGTGGCTGTTTGAATCTACCAGCTGTTCCTTGGAAACCCCATGGGAGCAGTTCTTCATCCTGTAGGGTCACTGTCAGTTGGAATCAACTTAATGGAATTTTTGTTTTAATACACATACATGGCTACATACATATATATATACCTACATATATATATATTTGTTTGTTTTTGCTATTGTTTCAGAATTATGGCATAGCAGTTACCAAGAGGTTCTTTTTTCTTGCATGCTTTTTAGCGATATCATCTGTCTTCATCAAGCTGTTTATACTTCACCTGCATTTGGTGATACACTTCCCATTACCAAAAATAACAAATGTCTACTATGTAGAGAGAGAATCGTCTGCTAATCAGCCACCCTTACAATCCCTGGTAAACCATTGCTGAACATTAGTTTGTATGCATTTGTCAGTTCATGTCATTTCATAAAAGTGAGATCATACAATATTTATGTTTGTAATTATTTTGCTCCACATATCATCCTCCAGGTTCATCCATGTTCAAAGATATTTCAGAAATTCGTTTTTTTTTTCTTTACTGCTTAGTATTTCATTCGGTATACCACATTTTACTTATACATTCATTCATTTATCAACACTTAGGTTGTTTCCATCTTTTTGCTAATGAAAATAGTGCTGCAGTGAACACAAGTGTGAACATGTCTATGCTATGAATATGTTTGTGTCACTTCTGTTAGATTCTAAGATATGTACACAGAAATGGAATTGCAAGGTCATATGGTATCTCTAAAGAGTGTTGGTGGCATTGTGGGTGAGTACTTGGCTGCCAGTTGAGAGGTTGGCTACTGGAGCCCATCAGCCACTCCATGGGAGAAAGATATAGCAGTCTGCTTCTGTGAAGCATTTCTCTTCTGTCCTGTAGGGACACTATGAATCAGAATTGACTTCATGGAAATAGCCTTGGCTTTTTATTTGACTTATGGTAGCTCTACCTCCCATTTTTTTAGGAATTGCCAAGAGTGTTTTCCAGAAAAGCTGTACCACTTTGTATTCCCACTAATAATGGATAAAGTCTCTAGTTTCTCTATATCCCTCACGTCCAACGTTTGTTATTTCTATATTTGTTGTTGTTGTTCTTTGCTTTTATCTTGGCCATCCTAGTTGGTATAAATGATTATCTCATCATGGTTTTGATTTGTAGTTCTCTAATGGTAATGATGGTGAAGTTCTCTCATACATCTCTTGGGTATCTGAGTATCACTCTTGGTGAAGTGTCTGTTCATGTGCTTTGTCCAGTTTTTGATTGCTTTATTTTTCTTTTTGTTTGTTAAGTTGTAGAAGTTTTCTGTATATTTTAGATATTAGACCTTTATCAGTTATATACTTCTCAAAGATTTTTCTCACTGTAGGTTGTCTCTACTTTTGATAAAGTTTTTTAATTAATGCATTTAATTTTTATGAAGATCAGTTATATATTTCATTTTCTGTTGCCCTTGAATTCATTGTTGTGTTTGATAATCTATATCTGAAAAATTAGATCTCAAAGCTTTGCTTGTAGATTTTCTTTCAAGAACTTTATGGTTTTAGATATAATATTTAAGTTCTGGATCCCATTTTGAATTGTTTTTGTGTATGCCATGTTTCATTTTTCTACATGTGGAAATTCAGTTTTGCCAGCACCATTCACTGAAGAGATTATTCCTTCTCTATTGAATATATCTGGCTCCCTTATCAAAAATCAATTGACCATAGGTGTTTGGATTTTCACTTCTGTTCTGTTGGTCTGTTTGTCTATCATTAAACCAGCACCAGCCTGTTTTGATAACTGTTGCTGTTCAGTGTTTTAAACAATATGAGGCCGCCTCCTTTGTCCTTCTTCAGAGTTGCTTTAGCTTGTTAGGGTCTCTTGTCTTTTCAGTATAAAACTGAAGATTAGGTTTTCCATTTCTGTAAAGAATGCTATTGGCATTTTAATTGGGATTGTATCGTATCTGTAAACTGCTTTTAGTATTGGCACCTTAACTATATTGTCTTTCATTCTATGAGCATGGAATATCTTTCTATCCTTTTAGGTCTTTTGTACTCTTTTTTCAGCAGTGTTTTATAACTTTTATTGTATAATTCTTTCAAATCCCTGGTAAATTTGTTCCTAGATATTTTATTCCCTTAGATGCTACAGTAAATAAGAGTTTTTTTCTTAATCGTCTTTTCAGATTTCTGATTGCTCAAGTATTGAAATGCAACTAGTTTTTGTGTGCTAACCTTGTATACTGCAACTTTGCTAAATTTTTGTAAAGTTCTTGAAGCTTAGAGGTTTTATCAAGAAAGCAGACTGGATTTTAGTGAGTATCTTTTCTCTATCAGTTGAGTTGATAAGGTGGTTCTTTCCTTTGTTCTTTTAATATGGTATGTTCCATTGACTGACTCTGTAATGTTAAACCAACCTTGCAATGCTGGAATAAATCCCACTTAATCATGATGTATAATTCTTCTAATATGGTGTTGGATTCTATTGTCTTAGTGTTTTGTTGAAAATGTTGTCATCTGTATTCATAAGAGATGTTGGTCTGTAGTTTTCTTTATCTGGTTTTGGTATCAGTAACACTGGCTTTATAAAAAATTAGGGAATATTCCTTCTTCTGCTTTTTGAAAGAATTGGAACAGGATTGGTATCATTTCTTCTCAAAGCATTTCATAGAATTTCCCAGTGCAACTATTTGGTTATTAGTCTTTGCTCAGAGGCTCTCTACTACTGATTCAATCTCCATGCATATTACGGGGTTATTGAGGTTTTCTACTTCTGTGAAGCAGTTTGGCTGGGTTACCCATCTCTAGGAATCTGTCCATTTCATCAAAGTTATCTTTTTTTTGGAGTACAAGCATTCATAATATTCTATTACAATCCTTTTTACTTAGATGAGTCAGTTGTAATGTCTCCAGTTTCATCTCTTATTTTGGTTATTCATCTCTTATTTTGTTTATTTGTATCTTCTCTGTGTTTTCTTTGTCAGCCTAGCAAGTGGTTTGTCAATTTCATTGATCTTTTCAGAGAATCAACTTGTGTATTTGTTAATCCTCTGTACTGTTTTCCTGTACTCTGTTTCATTTGTATCTGCTCAGATTTTTATTATTTCTTCTCTTCTAGTAGCTTTAGGTTTAGTTTGTTTTTCTGTTTCTGGTTCCTCAAGCTGTAAAGTTAAGACTATTTATTTGCAGTTTTTTTTTTTAATGTAGGTGCTATTGCTGTAAATTTTCTGAATGTTTTCTTGACTTACAACCTTTTAAGGATATAGTTTATATTTTTGAAGAGGTAATGCTTTTTACTTGGATCAAAAGTCAAACAGTAAAAACAGATGTACAGATAAGTCTTGTTCCCACTGGCCCCAGCCACCCTGTTCTGTCATTTATATTACGGACTTGTAATCATATATATAGATATATATGTGATTTCTAAGATCTTCCTCACTTCCCCCAATATAAGTATTTGTATAGCACTATAAAGTCTATGGAAACCCCAGTGGTGCAGTTGTTAAGAGCTCAGCTGCTAACCAAAAGGTCAGCAGTTTGAATCTATCAGGTGCTCTGTGGAAACCCTATGGAGCTGTTGCCTTCTGTCCATTGAGTCAGAATTGACCTGAAAGCAACAGGTTTGTTTCTTTGTATACAGTGTATTTAAAATGTTACTATTAATTGTGGTAAGCGAGACATGATGGCCCAAGATGGCGCCCAGGGCCAGAACAGCACCCCAACCACACCCTTGTTTACCAGACCTAGGGCTTTCATGGCACATGCCTGTGGGCAGTGGCTTCCCGCTAGCCTATCGTGGGCCTTCATCTTGGGAGAGCGTGGCACATGAGGATTGGAGGAATCTAGGGTATAAATTGAGCAAGCACCAGGAAAGGAGGAGGAGAAGAATAATAATAAAGTAAGCAACCTGTAAGGCGGCTCGTATCCGTGTGTCCTGTCTTCTTTCCACCAGCGGACAGTTAGGCAGCGACATTAATGTTGGTGGCCATATCATGATATCAGAGACTTTGTGTAAATAAGTTTACTTGTACGTCACAACCCTCCCCCTAGTCTGCATACTTACCCCTGTACACACTGTATTACACTGACATAAGCATCACTTTAAATGACTACAAAAACTATGATAGAATAGTGTCCATAAGAATTGATTGAAATTGAGCTGAGGAATTTATTATACACACACAATTTTAAGTATTTGTAAAATCAAAGAGTAATCTGTGTAAGTTTTCTGTGGTTATATTTTTTTCACAAAATTTAGTAAATTCTACAAGGAGTACGTCCTAGAGCAAATCCTTATCTTGTGTGTAGCGGTTGCTATTCTGGATACTAGTTCACACTGGAAAAAATAATGTTTACATAAGAAAAATTGAAGCCAATGATAGTACTAAGATTTAAAAATAATAATAATTCAACCACCATAGTCTTTTGGATGGAAAAGTTCTAGCTTGCTCATGAAACTAAATATATGTGCTTTTTTACCCCCTCTTCCAGATTTGGAATGGAGAGAAATGGAGGGAGATGATTGCGAGTTTCATTATGGAGGTAGAAACTACAGGATTTAACTACAGATTGGATTGGGGGAAGAAAGGGAATGGGTAAAGTGGTAAAAAATAAGAGATTTTACATTTTGAACAATCGGGAGAAGTGGCTTTTCAGTAAGAAAAAGGGAGGGTTCTGAGTTCAGTTTTTTTTTTTTTAAGGGAACTCAAACAAAGGTATATTATTTAATTGAGATTTTATTTTTCCTCTGCTTTTGCCACAGATGGTACAAATGAAGCTCAGGACAATGACTTTCCAACAGGTATGCCATGCTTTCTCTGTTTTTCCATCTGTTCTAGCTTCTGGTTCTGTTGAGAAAGGACTCATTATCTAGGTCAGTGAGATGTATCAAAATCACCTGCAGACAGTAATACGAGAAGTATAGGGTGGAAAGGAGGAGTGTGCTGTCACCGAGGGTGGAGAGCAGTTAGAGTTATATAGTGGTGTGGGGTTCATGGTTTCATGTGGCAAGTTGATTTGGATTGTAAACTCTTACTTAAAGATTCATAGAATATTAAAACAAACAAAAAGATCACCTGAGGAGGCAGGTGAGGCGGGTCACTCAGGTTGATGTCGCTGTCTGTTAACCCTTCTGCATCATTAACAACACTATATTGCACAAATAAAATTCCTTGTTAACAATGTAGAATAATTGGATTCCACCGTGGCATTCTAGGTTTGCGTCTTCAGAGGTGAAGGCAAGGAAATTCTCATTGTTCCCAGGTTCCCATGTTGATTCTGATGTATAGCTAGGTCTGAAGCCATCTAGCCCAGTTGATGTCTTTGCAGATTAGAAGCCACAGGCCCAGAGCTGACAGATGCCTTGCGCAGGGTCATACAAGGAGGATGAATGCATGTATAAATAGGACTTCTTTGCTCTGACTTTTCCCTGCTACCCCTTACTACCATGTTACTTAAAAGCAAAGACAGTTGTCCCACGCCTGGATAAGAAAACAATGTCCCAGGTTCCAGGTTCAATTCTGGGAAGACTCAGAACCCTCAGTGGCATCTGCACAGGATTTTTTGCCAGTGGCACTTACCCTGTGCAGCATCTTGTGGTTTTTGTGGCAGGCTTACCAGTGCCTTGACCTCTCTGGGGTTGGCACTGCAGCCATACTTCCATGGGTGCTCTCTGTGTCCCTAAGAGCTCAGTCTAAGGAAAGAGACATTAGCCAACAGATGGAGGCCCTCTCAGGGAAGATGACGCCCATGTTCCCATGTTCGGAGTCCTGTTGGTCACCTAGGGACCTGATGGTCACTGTCGTGAGTCAGTTACCTGACCTTGGTAGACATCAGAAAATGGCTAGGCTTACCTGTGCTCACGTTGATGGTTTGTTCTGAGCATCTAAGGTGGTAGGTCACAGTATGGCTTCCTTGTTCGATAAAGGAGCTAAAGAAAAGCCTGAGTTCAGAGGCACCTGGATTCATTATTTTGTTTACTTATATTTAAAGTTACTAATTACATGCAATATCAGAATTGATGAGGGCCTGGGAATGGGCAGCAAATGAGGATGGCAGTCCCACATCTTTGGAAGTAGCATTCCAGTTTGGGGCCTTTAGCAGATTTGAGAGTCTTCCGTTTTACTGAGTACTGTTTGAAGATCTGTACCAAAAATTTTAATTAAATTCAATATTTAATTACAAAGTGTATTATTGGCCTAAGATTTGCAGAATTGTTATTTAGCTATGAGTTCTGATAATACATGCCTAGTAATAAGGATCCTGGTGCGCAGTGGTTACACACTTGTCTGTTAACCAAAAGGTTGGCAGTTTGAACTCACCAGCATTTCATGGAAGAAAAGCCCTGATGATCTCTTCCTGTAAAGATTTCAGCCTAGGAAACCCTATAGGGCGGTTCTACTGTATCCTGTAGGAATATGAGGAGTCATAATCGACTTGATAGCATATAACGACGTACCTAGTAATATCTTCCTTTCCATTTTTCTTTCAAACTATCCTCCAACTTACTTGCAAAGAGGAAATAACATTAACTAAGATATGGAATGTGTCGGAAATTCCTGGTGGGAGACTGCGGGAGCACACTGCTAGGCCCCAGGGTATGGGGCAGGGACTGGGGAGCCATTGCTGGACCCAGCAAGACCCATGGGGCGTTGTTAGAGGGGCCTGGGAGTTGGGGCCCATATGCCCTCTCTAAGAGGAAACTGCTGCTCACTCTAGCGAATTAAATCTGCACTCAGTGTTGTTAGATCTTTCCATTTTTCAAGAGAAATGAGAAATTCACATTTTGCCATGAAAGCTGCCAATTCTTAAACATGGCCAAGAGCTTCCTTTTTCTTCCTACAGTCTTTGATGTCACAGTATCTGTGGTTGGACTTGACTCCTGGGCTGAACATATTTTACCTCCAGTGTCAAGGTCCAGAGTAGTTGCTCTGGTCTCAGGCCAGCTGCTGTGACCTGCTCCTGTTCTGGCAGAACCTTCAGTTCTTTCCCTTGCCCTGAATTGAGTTTTGGGGACCTCTCCTTGTGTTGGGGTCTCCTTGCCAACTCCATCCTGGGCTCCTTGTGTAAGAATACAGTGTGGGCATTTACACATTCCATTCTTTCCACAGTGGAGAGAAGCCGGCTTCAAGAAATGCTGTCACTTCTGGGACTTGAGACATACCAGATCCAGAAACTCGGCCTCCAGGATTCTCTGCAGATTAGTTTTGACAGCATGAAGAACTGGGCTCCTCAGGTACCCAAAGACTTGCCTTGGAATTTCCTAAGAAAGCTGCAGGCTCTCAATGCCGAAGCCAGAAATACCACCATGGTGCTGGATGCACCCCAAGACGCCCGGCTTGGGGAGAAAGAGGGCCAGTTGGAGGAGGAGGTTCTCTACTGGGACACTGCTGATGATGTCGTTGCTGACATCTACTCCTTCTCGGAGCTGCCCACCCCAGACACACCGGTGAACCCCCTAGACCTCCTCTGTGCCCTTCTGCTTTCCTCAGACAGCTTCCTGCAGCAGGACATCATTTTAAAAATGTTCCTCTGCCAGTTTGCACTCCCTCTGGTGTTGCCCGACTCAGAAAACCACTACCACATGTTTCTGCTGTGGGCCCTGAGGAGCCTTGTAAGGACATGGTGGTCACAGCCCCTGAGGGGACCAGGGAGCTTCAGAGAGGACAGCGTGGTCCTCCCCCGGATGCCTACCTTTGCTTTTGTGCGTATGGACGTCAGCAGCAACTCCAAGTCGCAGCTTCTCAATGCTGTCCTTAGCCCAGGCCGCAGGCCACGTGACTGCTTCTGGCATCGGGACCTCAACTTAGGCGCCAGCCCACGGGAGATTGCTGACGGGCTTGTCGAAATCTCCTGGTTTTTCCCAAGTGGCAAGGAAGACTTGGATGTTTTCCCTGAACCTGTGGCCTTCATAAACCTGAGAGGCGACATCGGGTCTCACTGGTTGCAGTTTAAGCTGCTGGCGGATATCTCCTCAGCTGTGTTTATACTGACAGACAACATCAGTAAGAAGGAGTACAAACTGCTGTTCTCTATGAAGGAGTCTAATACAAAATACTATTTCATCCTGAGCCCCTACCGTGGAAAGCGGAACACAAACCTTAGATTCCTGAACAAATTGATCCCTGTGCTGAAAATCGACTACTCGCATGTTCTGGTGAAGGTCAGCAGCACGGACAACGAGAGCTTTGTGAGGAGGCTGCAGTCCATCGTGCGCTGTGTGATGAGGTCCCCTTGCAGGAGGGTGTCCGTGGAGGACATGGCAAACGCGGCCCGCAAGCTGGGCCTCAGAGTGGATGAGGACTGTGAGGAGTGCCAGAAGGCCAAAGAGCGGATGGAGAAAATCACCAGGAAAATCAGAGATCCCGAGGCCTACAAACGGGAAGAGTTGCGGCTGCAAGGAGAGCCCTGGAGGAAGGTGGCACAGGTGGAGAAGGAGCTCTGCCGGCTCCAGTGGGCTGGAGACCCTCCTGAGAAGTGCAGGTCTGAGCTGAGGGGCAGGTTGCTGGAGCTTCGGGCACAGCAGAACAGCCTCGACCCCACCTGGGGAGTGCAGGAGTTTGTCAGGGGCATCAGCAGCCCCTCACTGGGTGAAAAGCAGTACTTCCTGAGGTGGATGGAGCTGGGTCTGGCTCGCCTGGCCCAGCAGAGGCTGAGGCCTCCTCCAGAGACTCTTCTCAGCCTGAGGTCCAAGCACTGTGGGGCAATAGATGCCACAGAGCCACTCTGGCCTGATCCCCTGGGGGTAGAGCACTTCCTGCGGGAGATGGGGCAGTTCTACGAAGCTGAAAGCTGCTTGGTGGAGGCAGGGAAGCTGCCAGTGGGCCAGCGGCGCTTTGCTCACTTCCCAGGCCTGGCCTTGGAGCTGCTGCTGAGGGGGCTCCCACTGGAGCTAGTGGACGGGAGCAGCCTGAGCGTCCCCCTGCGCTGGGTCACTGGACTGCTGAAGGAATTGCACACCCGGCTGGAGAGAAGGTCACGCCTGGTGGTGCTTTCTGTGCTGGGGGTACCGGGCACAGGGAAGTCCACACTGCTCAACACCATGTTTGGGTTACGATTTGCCACTGGGAAGAGCAGCAGCCCTCGGGGGGCCTTCATGCAGCTTGTGGAAGTAGCTGAGGGCTTCAGCCAGGACCTGGGCTGTGACTACATCTTAGTGATAGACTCAGGGGGTTGGATTGGTGGGGCCTTGACCACGGCAGGGGAGAGGTTTGAGCTGGAAGCCTCCTTGGCCACCCTGATAATGGGACTGAGCAACGTCACTGTGGTCAGCTTAGCAGAAACAAGGGATGTCCCGCTAGCTCTTCTGCACGCTTTCCTGAGGCTGGAGACCACTGGGCACACTCCCAGCTATCAGTTTGTGTACCAGAACCTTCATGGCACGTCTACCCCTAGCCCCCAGCTAAGAGATGGGAGGCAATGCACAGAGCCCCTGAGTGATGGGGGCTTGGCTGTGGCCTGTGGGGAGGCACGAGGGGATGGTGTCCGGACACTGGCTGACGTGGCCTTTGGTGACCCTGAAAAACAGCATGTCTGGCACATTCCTGGCCTGTGGCATGGGGTGCCCCCCATGGCTCCTGTGAGCTTGGGATACAGTGAAGCCATTTTTGAGTTGAAAAGATGCCTGCTAGAAAACATCAGGAATGGTCTATCCAACCAAAACAAAAACATCCAGCAGCTCATTGAGCTGGTCAGGCGGCTATGAGTTCAAAGAGAAAGGAAGCTGAGCTGCAGAACACTGCTATGTGAAGCCCCTGTGAACAGGAGTGGGCTTCTTCATAGGGGTGCACCCCAGGGCATTAGCACCCCGTCCCTGAATCGAGGCCTGTTGAGATAGTGTCTGGGTACCTGATCCAACATGAGAAGGAAGAAAAGCAATAGATCAGGAGGGTGGTGTCTCCTGAACAATGTGCAGAAAGGAAGTAACCCCACAGATAGGTACCTGGTGGTGGGGAGGGCAGGGAGAGACACAAAAGCAGGAATGTGTTTTCTGTCTCTGAGCCCCTTGAAGGCTCCTCTGAGGCCAGTCTCTTGTACAGCTGACATCTTCCTGCAGCCCTGGGTGGTGAGTAGTTCCTCTCAGTCCCTCGAGACCCTGGCAGTCAGGTGCACCCAGGAAAGAGGAGGGGGACACTGTCCTAAGTGTGTACAAGTAGGCCTCTCCTCCATTAGCCCTGGGTTTCCATGTGGGTTGGGCCATGGCTCTGCACCAGAGAAACTAGGGTGACATGACTTGCCACACTGGGTGTATGCCAGGTGACATGAAAGGCACTGCTGGGCACTGTGTTTTGATGATGGCAAAGCCTTTCCTGACACCATTCTCCCCCCAGGAAGCCTTGCTTGCTCCCTCTTGTGCCCCACAGCACTTTGTCTATACCTCTATGATGACATTCAACACGGCGTATTGTAATTTATCTGTTTACATGTCCATCCCTCCCCCTAGACTGTGAGCTCCTTGAGGGCAGGGGCTGTGTATTATCCAACTTTGTATCCCCAGCGCAGTGCCTGGCACATTGTAGGCACGTAATAAACATTTGTTGGATGGATGAAAGAAGTGAATGAGTGCGTCAGTGGTACTGATGGGCAGCCCTCCACGTCTCTCAGCCTGAACTCACAGAAGGTAACAGTGGCGGGTGGGTATGGAGGGTAAGGAAAGGTACAGAGTGTGTCTGAGAGGGTGCCTACCTCAGAGAAGTCATTTAAAAAATGCCTGCCATTCCCCTCTCTTAGGTAGGTTTTTTCTGGAAAGCTAAAGCTGTACTCACTCTCACAGATGGCAAAGGCAGGTTGAAAGCAACTGATGAAACATGGTACCAGGAAACAGGTTTAATAGGATTCAGCTTAAATGTGATGTGATTATTTGAAGGGAAATTCGGGTACTAGCAGTAAAGATTCTGTATTTGAGAATACAAACCCATGCTCAGAACCAGGCACGGGCAGGCACGCCCCTCTCCTCATGTCTCAAATTTCAGACTCAACCTGGGAACCTTGTGGTGAGGGTGGAAAAGAGGTCTGACAGCCACACCAAGGCTGGCTTCTGTCTAAAGGACAAGGTTGTTTGGTACAACTCTGTCATGTTAGAGTGACTTGGGGTCTTCAGCCAATGGCTGCGTGCTGCTACTAAATCAACATTTCTTTCTATAATCATCATCTAGCCTGGGGGACGACTATTTGAAAATGTAAAAACCCTGTCAGCTTGCAGACCTTAAAAAGCTGGTAAGTGCCAGATGTGGCCCATGGGCCATAGTTTGCTGAGCCTTGATCTGATCAGAAGAACTTCTTGGATTCTCCATGGACGTTCCACACTTCCCCTTGCCTCTGCTCATATTGTTTCTGTGGCTAAAATGCTGTGTCCCCATCCTACACACTGTTTTTAAAGTCTGCTGCCTCCTCGCTGAAATCTCGTATCCTCTCAGCTGAAAGCAAACCACTTCCGCAAACTCACAAACACTCTACTTCACTCTTTTTTATAGAATCCATCCCTCATCTTTATTTCTTTGGATTTGGAAGCTGAGCACACCCCTGACCCCCATTCCCCACCTTTCAAAGGCTTTGGGCCTAGAGGAACCTGGGTTCTTTGATGAAAATATGAACCAGGTAAATGCAGTTTTGGAGTAAATGGACCTGCATCTTAAGCTGGGTTCTCTAGAACACCCAAACCAGTAAAGCGTGTAAATACATACAAGGACTGCCAGTTAAATTTGTGAACTTATCCTAGAAAAAGTGCTATATAACTCATTGCTGAGTATCACTATGGTCACCTTCAAAGTACTTCCCTTGGGAAGCTATGCACCAACACCAGCACATAGTCCACTCTTTAAAGCAATTTTGGAATTCTTTCTGGAATTTGGCTTGGCTTCTGGAATGGCCAGCAGAACCATCGTCACCTTACCCTTGATGTCCTGAGTGTCATCAAAATGTCTTCCTTTCAATATTTATCTTTGGGTAAAGAAAAAAAAAGTCACTGGGGGGTACAGCAGGTAAGTAGGGAAGGTATTCCAATACAGTTATTTGTTTACTAGCTAAAAACTCCCTCACAGACAACTATAAAATTAAGTTGGCAAACTTGCCACCATGCCACTGTGCACAACAGCCATTCCAGGAAAAGTGTTCCAAAATTGCTTTGAAGAGTGGACTAGGCACTGGCATTGGTGCATAGTTTCCCAAGAGGAGTATTTCGGAGGTGACTGTATCAGCAATGAGACATGTAGCACTCAGCACAACTGAGTTCAAGGACTTCATTGTCAGACCTCATGTGAATATTTAGAGAGATTTGTTTATTGAGGAAACTGCTTGAGGCTGGAATGTCCCAAATCTGTAGGTCGGGATAGAGGCTTCTCCTTAGTCATGTAGCTGCAGGGGCTGATGAACCCAAGACTGGCAGATCAGAGAACAGGTTGTGAAGGCTGACAAATCTCAAGATCAGCAGACAAGACCACAGGTAAGCTGCTAGCTCATCTCCCAAGATCAGATGTCAGACAAACAGGAGCCAGCTGGAGAAGCCAGAATGAGCAAAAAGTGCTCAAGCATTGCTGGATTATCCACTTACATGCAATGCAGGCCACATGTCGAAGGAATGGATGGGCTGCTCACAGCATACCCCATCTTGTAAGTGATCATACAATGTCAAATCTCACGGAAGTGATCACAAGATTATATGACTGCCAAACCACTGAGAATCATGGTGTAGCCAAGTTCACACACAACCTTAGCTATTTACACACACACACGAGGCTCCTACAGTTGTAGAGTCTGGCAAGTTCCAAATCCTTGGGTCAGGCTGAAGGCATCTCTTGACTCATAACTGCAGGGGTTGCCAAAACAAAGATTGGAAGGTCAGAGGTAGACTGCTGGCTCATCAGCTGTGGAGGCTGACAAATCCAAGAATCAGAAGTCAGATGATGAGCCAAATGCAAGATCCAGAGCAAGCAAGTGAGCTTTGTCAGAACATACCTGTTTATACCGAATGCAGGTCACACCCTCAAGCTAAGCCAAGCCAAGTGCTGTCGAATCAGACACTCAAATTCCTCTTAAAATTAATCAGCTGATCGCATCATGGAAGATGAGTGCATCATTATGTAACTGCCAAACCAAAGAAAATGATGGCCCAGCCAAGTTGATGCACAACCTTAGCCATCGCTGCCTGGGAGTGTTTGAGACAAGGAACAAGAGCTCCCTTGCCAGTGTTATTAGTGAAATGGAGGTAGGATGGGGTTCACTTAAGTGTGTAGGATACCCTGCTTGGTTCTAAGTCTTGGCCATCTAGGGGTTACATGACCCTTGAGCAAAGTTATTCAATTTCTCTAAGCCTTAGTTCCCCTTACTGGTACCCACTTAGGAATGGACAGTGCTTTCTTAATGCTTACCATACAGTGAGTGCCAACAAAGCCTGGCTTTAGAAAGCCTGCTGGAGCACAGGTCTGGCACCACCTGGTAACAGAAGTGATGTCTGCCCACCATCTTCACACCAAGGAAACTCCCCACCTTTCTATCAATCTCTAAACTCTGTATTTGATCAATTCTGAGAAGCATATTTTTTTACATTTTAACATGTCAAATCAGGATTCATCTTAAAGTTTATTTGCAACCATTTTTCTTTCTTAATGGCCTGTAAAACAATGGCACATCTCATTGATGTTATCTCAGGTTTATTCAAATACAGTATCTAACAAGACTGGTAAGAGAAATCTTTACCAATGTAAAATTGTACTTGACACAGTAGCTATCCCAAGTTCCTTAGGAGAATGAATTAGCTCAGTGAAGAAAAAAGATCTGTTTTCTGAGTCAGTAATAAAAAGTGATATGGATTATAAACCTATTCTAATTTCCTAGAAGGCTCTAACAAAATTACATCAGAGTAAGGCTTTACAGGCACTGTGAGTCAGACTGCAGAAGGGAGAGTTCAAAATGATCTGGATTCTGGTTCTCCTGACTTCTCACCCACAGCAACCACACACTACACTCCATGACTTGATCCCTGCAGCTGCTTGCCAGGGGCTTCCTTCTGCTTTCCTTGTTCCTGGTGGGCCCTGCTGTTCCTTATGACTCAGTTCAGTTCCTCAGCACAGTTCCACCTCCAATGAGGAGAGTTATAATGGGCCCTTTTATAGGCTCCCTTCACAGTCCTAGTGCCATGTTCATCAGTTTTTCTGTTCTGGCTGCCAGAGATCCCAGAGGGAGGCAAGGAGACTTAGTCATTCTTGTGTCCAGATTGAGATGACAGAAGGCAGACTGCAGTACCAGCTAACATGAGGCTGGTCCCTCTGCCTTGTCTTTTCTTGGGGCAGATGTTTGCCTCTACTCCCATCCCTGGTTTGGTCCTTCTGGTTCTGACTTTTAGTCCAGAGTCTCAGTGTGGCACTGACAACTTGATTGTCATCTGCCATGGGTCAGCCAAGGGAGAGGACTGCTTTACGATCCTTGACACTGTGGAGGAAAATACAACCTAAAGCTAAAGCCAGTAATTACAGCTTGGTAGATTTTCAGTTAGGAACCTAACCTCTACCTACAGTCTCTACTGATTTCTCTGTGCCTTGGCAGAGGGAGGGTGCGGGTGGGAGAAGAAGTCTGAGCTCATAGGATGAGTGTGTACCCAGAGTTACTATGGATGCCTGGGAGTGAGAAGGATGGAGCAGTCTGGACGCCTGTCTGCTTCAATTCAGGATTCTAGTAGTTGTTAGACTATTTCCCAAAAAAGAGCTGAGAGCTTCTGGGGCTCTTCTTGGTGAATGAATTGGTTATTAAGAAAAGGAATTATCTCTGAGGCTGTTGTAAAAGACATGGATTCACAAAACTTAAAAGGTCAGCAGCTCTGAGTTAAGATAACTCAGAAAACTAGCATGAATAGAGTTGTCTGGGCTAACTTCCTAGAGGCTGGAGTAGAACTGCCCTATAGAGTCTCTGAGGAGCACCTGGTGGGTCTGAACGGCCACCCTTTTGGTTAGCAGACGAATCAACTAGTGAGTGTTTAAAAAGTGCTGGGCCCCACCCCAGAGATCTTACTGAATTGTTCTGGTGTGGGGTCTGAACTTCAAATTAAAAAAATAAGAGCTTTCCCAGAGATTCATGCAGACAAAGAGAACCAATGGTTTCAGCACATACAAGTGACTCCTGGCTGGTGTTTATCATGTGGAGAACAAAGAGGCTTATGTCCGACATAGGGCCACTTTATATTTCTGTCACCCTCACAGGTCCTCCAGCAGGAGCCTTGGGGGATTTGTATTGTGGGGTCACCATTAGGGGGATTTCACTTGGTTCTGGATGTGGCTACTACATATCCAGTCTGGTCTGCTTTGAGTCAGACTCAACAGCAATGGAGTTTTCTCTTATTTTTTTAATCCATCTCATCAGCATCATGGTGACAGGATTTTTCAACACATGAGGAAATCAACACATCAGATGATAAATGCTACCATTTTGTTACATGATGCTGGGAGTCATGACTTAGTGAAGTTGGTAGCTATTTTGGAAGGGCGCAATTCAATCCATGACACCCCGTAACAACTCATACTAATATATAAAATATGTCACTTTGAAGGTATTTTAATTGTGCAGATGCACTCACATGACCTCCCTGCCCCCAAGGAATTACTGAAACTGTTTTCTGCAACAAGATAGAATATAAACAAAGATAAATATACGAGGGGTTGGTAATAGTATTTGAACCATGGAAATGTTTGGTGACTGAAATCATCATTGTAATGCTTGGAAAGATCTAGATCTGTTTAGAATTCCTGGGGGACACCTCAGGAACAGTGTCTTGAATAGAGAAAATATAAATTTGATCATATTACTGCCCGCTGCCTAGAGAACAAAATGTGAACTCCCAAGAACAGCTTCCATGATGCAGGCTCTGTTCAGCTTGCCAGGTGGCCCCAACAGCTGTCTAGGCCTTTGTCACCTGGTCAATAAGGGTTCCTATGAGTTTTTAGAACTCTTCATAGCTAGTTCACATCCCTGACTAGGAGATAGTAGATTCTTTTCCTTTTTTTAAAAAAATTATTCACTAACTGCTCTCTTTATGCCAGGTATTTTACAATATATAATTTTCATAACCATTTTACAGATGAGGGAAACTAAAGTTCAGGGACTTTAAGTCACAGCTCGGAAGCAGCAGGTGTAGGATCTGCATTTGGACAATTCGAACTCCAGATCTCATGTTCTTGCCATCTTGGAGCGGGTTTACGAAACATAAAAATTACAAAATTATCGAACTTTATAGAAAATTTAAAAAGGAAAAGCTACTGTCACTCTACAAGGATGTTTTAGAAAAAAGCTGAGAGCTCTCACAGGAATTACTGTGGATTGAAGGACACCTGGTCCCTGTCTGTGCCTGTCCTGGTCATCTAGTGCTGCTGTAACAGAAATACCGTAAGTGGACGGCTTTAACAAAGAAAAGTTTATTATCTCACAGTCCAGTACGCTAGAAGTCTGAATTCAGGGCAGTAGCTCCAGGGGAAGGCACTCTTTACTGGGCTCTGGAAGAAAGTCCCTTGTATTGCTTGTCTATCTTTGGTCAGGGAACATCTCAGCACAGGAACCTCAGATTTGAAGAACATACTCTGGTCCAGCTATTTTCTTCAAGGTATAAGGTCCCCAACTCTGCTTGCTTTCCCTTCCTTTTACTTCTTGTAGGATAAAAGGAGAAAAGGTGATGCCAGCCAAACCTCAGGGAAATTCCCTTTACATTGGATCAGGCAGGTGACCAAAGTAAGGATATTATGGTCCCACATCAACCTCTTTAACATAATCCAATTTTCCCTTATTAACCACAGTGAGAGAATAGGATTTATGACATAGGAAAATCACAAAATGGAGAACAATCACACAATACTGGGAATCATTGCCCAGCCTAGTTGATATGCACATTTTCAGGGACACACAATTCATGACAGTACCCTTATCCAATAAGAAAAACATTTGAGGCCATAGTTTTCAAAATTAAAAATAAAATATTTCTACTGAAGTGCACAGTAACCCTGTTCTTTTCTTCAAGGGATTTTATGAGGACCCAGCCTTAAGCATGTTCAGAGGCATCATGAGAAATGTGTATGTAGACCAAGAGGCAGTTGTTCCAACAGAACAAGAAGATACTTCATGATTTAAAATCAGGAAAGATATGCATCAGGGTTATATACTATAAGCATACTTATTCAATCTCTGTGCTCAGCAAATAATCTGAAAAGATGGACTACATGAAGAACAGGGCACCAGGGTTGGAGGAAGACTCATTAACAACATGTTATGCAGCTGACACAACCTTGCGTATTGAAACTGAAGTAGACTTGAAGCAATTACTGACAAATATCAAGGACTGGAGTCTTCAATATGGATTACACCTCAACATAAAGAAAACAAAAGTCCTTACAACTGGATGAATAAGGAACATCATGATAAATGGAGAAAAAATTAAAGTTGTCACAGATTTCATTTTACTTGGAACCACAATCAGCACCCATTAGAGGTAGCAGTCAAAAATCAAAACATAGCACATTGGACAAATCTGTTGTAAAAGACCTTTAAAGTGCTAAAAAGACACGATGTCATGGAGGGGGGGCTAAGGTGTCCCAGACCCAAGCCATGGTGTTTTCAATTGCCTCACATGCATGTAAAAGCTGGACAATGATTAAGGAAAGCGGAAGAATGATTGGGGCCTTTGAATTACGGTGTTGGTGAAGAATATAGAATATACTATGGACTGCCAAAAGAATGAACAAATCTGTTTTGGAAGAAGTACAGCAAGTATGCTCCTTAGAAGCAAGGATGTTGAGACTCTGTATCACATACTTGGGACATGTTATCAGAAGGGACCAGTCCCTGGAGAAGGACATCATGGTTGGTAAAGTAGAGGATTGGCAAAAAAGATGAACACTCTTAACAAGATGGATTGAAACAGTGGCTGCACCAATGGGCTTAAGCATAACAAAGACCATAAGGAGGAGCAGGACTGGGCAGTGTTTCTTTCTGTTGTACATAGAGTCACAATGATTCAGTCCTGACTTGGCAGTACCTAACAATAACAGAAGCATCATGGTAATGGAAAATGTGCTGGAGGGAAGGCAAGAGGCTTGTGTCTTAGTCCCTCTCTGCCTCTGTCTAGTGTGACCTTGGGCAACTCACTATCCATTTTGCCTCCATTTCCCTGCTTCCCCGTAGATAATAATCTAGTCTCCCCTCCACAGGAAATAATGGAGAAAACACTCTGTAAACCACATCAATATTCAAATGACATGGTGAACCACTCGAAAGACAACTGGGGAAGAGCTGCATCCTCAAAGCAGAGTCAACTTTAATGAAATAGATCCAGTCAAGCTTTGGGGACCTTCATTTGCACGAGAAATGTCTCAAAACGACAAGAAACAGCTGTAAATATTCATTAATAATGAGAACATAATGTATAAAGTATGAATCTAGGAAAATTGGAAATCATCACAAATGAAATGGAATACATCGATGTCAACATACTAGACATTACTGAGCTGAAATAGACTGGTATTGGCCATTCTGAATCAGACAATCATATAGTCTACTACGCCAGGAATAACAGTTTGAAGAGGAATGGCACTGCACTCTTGTCAAAAAGAGCATTTCAAGACCTATCCTAAAGTATAATACTGTCAGTAGTAGGATAATATCCTTACACCTATGAGGAAGCCCAGTTGATACAACTATTATTCAAATCTACACACCAACCACTAAGGCCCAAAACGAAGAAACTGCAGATTTTTCCCCGCAGGTTCTACAGTCTGAAATTGATAGAACACACAATCAAGATGCATTGACAGTTACTGATGATTAGAATGCAAAAATTGGAAACAGAAGAAGTACCAAAAGTTGGAAAATATGGCCTTGGTGTTATAAATGATGCCAGAGTTTGTGTAACAGAATCTTGCAAGACCAATGACTTCTTCATTGCAAATTTCTTTTTTCACCAACATAACTGGCAACTATATACATGGAGGAGACCCTGCTGGCAAAGTGGTTAAGACCTATGGCTGCTAAGGAAAAGGTTGGTGGTTTGAATCTAACAGACACTCGTTGGAAACTCTATGGGGCAGTTGTGCTCTGTCCTATGGGGTTGATATGAGTTGGAATTGACTTGATGACAGTGGGTTCATTTGGGTTTTTTGGTGTTTTATACACATGGACATCATCAATGGAATACACAGGTATCAAACCAACTACATCCGTGGAAAAAGACAATGGAATAGCTCGATGCCATCAGTCAGAATAAGGCCAAGCGCCAGTTGCAGCATAAACCGTCAATTGCTCATACAAGTTTAACGTGAAACTAAAGAAAATTAGAAAAACTCCACGAGCCAAAATATGACTTTGAACATACCCCACTTGAGTTCACAGGCCATCTCAAGAATAGATTTGACGCACTGAACACTAATGACTGAAGACAGATGAGTTGTGGAATGACATCAAGGACATCACACATGAACAAAACAAGATAATTTAAAAGGCAGGAAATAAAGATCAAATTGGATGTCAGGACACTGCAACTTGCTTTTGAATGTTGACTAGCTAAAGCAAAAGCAAGAAATGATGAAGTAAAAGAACTGAACAGGAGATTTTAAAAGGCAGCTTGAGAAGACAAGATATTATAATGATGTGCAAAGAGCTGGAGATGAAAAATCAAAAGGGAAGATGACACTGCATTTCTCAAGCAGAAGGAATTGAAAAAAAAATTCAATCTTTGAGTTCCAAAATTCTATGGGGAAAATACTGAATGATGCAGGAAGCATCTAAAGAAGATGGGAAGGATACAGTCATTATACCAAAAAGAATTGGTTGACATTCAACCATTTCAAGAGGTAGCATGTGATCAGGACCCATGGTGCTGAAGGAAAAATTCAAAGCTGCATGGACAGCATTGGCAAAAAAATAAGGATCCAGGAATTGATGGACTATCAACTGAGATGTGTCAACAAAAGGATGCATTGCTGGAAGTGCTTGCTTATCTATGCCAAGAAATTTGGAGGATAGCTACCTGGCCAACTGACTGGAAGAGATTCATATTTATGCCTGTTCTCAACAATGGTATTCCAACCAAATGTGGAAATTATCAAACAGTATTATTAATATCACACAAGTAAAATTTTGCTGAAGATCACTCAAAAGCAGCTGCAGCAGTATATGGATAGGGGAGTGCCAGAAATTCAGGCTGAAACAGAAGAAGACAGGGAGCCAGGGATATCACTGCTGATGTTACATGGATTTTGGCTGAAGTAGAGAATACCAGAAAGATGTTAACTCGTGTTTTATTGACTATGCAAAGGTACTTAACTGTGTGGATCCTAACAATGCAGAGAATGGGAATTCCAGAGCACTTAATTGTGCTCATGAGGAATTTGTACATGGATCAAGAAGCAGCCATTCTAACAAAACAAGAGAACACTGTGTGGTTTAAAGTCAGGAAGGGTGTGCATTAGGGTTGTATCTTTTCAACATACCTATTCAATATGTATGCCTAGAAAATACCCCAAGAAGCTGGACTATGTGAAGAAGAAGGAGGCATCAGGACTGGAGAAGACTCATTAACAACCTGCTTTATGCAGATGACACAATCTTGCTTGCTGAAAGTGAAGATGACTTGAAACACTAATGAAGGTCACAGACCAAAGCTTTTGGTATGGATTACACTTCAACATAAAGAAAACAAAAATTCTCACAACTGGTCCAATAAGCAATATCATGATAAATATCAATAGCAATATCATGATAAATGGACAAGATTGAAGTTGTCAGATTTCATTTTATTTGGATCCACAATGAACACTCGCGGAAGCAGCAGTCAAGAAATCAAAGGACACATTGCACTGGACAGATCTTCTGCAAAAGACCTCTTTACAGTGTTGAAAATCAAAGATGTCACATTGAAGACTAAAGTGCACCTGACCCAAACCATGGTACTTTTGTTACCAGAAATCTAAGTGAAGTTTGTGCCACCTGCTGCAAACAGCCAATCTTTGGGACAAGGGGGAGATGAGAAGCAAGATGTTTTACTATGTATTATGTGTTGTGTATTATGTATTGGTACACAAGGAGACAGAGGGGATAGATCCTTGCAAAGTCTGTGTTCTCCAAATGGATACTAGCCGGAGGTTTTATAGAACAATGGGATAAGGTTTTCATGAGTCCTAGGAATCTACAGAATGTTGTTCTTTTTTAGGTGGTCACAATGGTCACATCCCAGAGGTGTTGATATCTTAACTGGTATGTTGGGTCCAGTGGTGTTCCTAACTGGGTCACATCTTCTATGTTCAAGGACAAGGAATAATGACTGCAGCATAATTTTTTAAATTATTCCCTCCTTTTTTGATTGGAGATTGGAGATAACACATCAATGATTAATATCTACACTTAGTCACCTCAGAGATGATGTTGATTGTAGGCTCTTTAAATTCATGGTGTTGCTTTTCTACCAGATACCATCAGGTTGTTCACTAGTTTACTAAGTACGAGCAACGTTCTCATTAATCATATAGACAGAGTGAGCAGACTCAATGTATATAAACATTTTAGCCCAAGAGCTTCTTTTGTCTTTTAGGTCTGTAACCAACTAGGTTGTTGTCTAATTTTATAGCACAGACTATCTCCATGGACCAATAAAAAAAGGCTATTCTGATATCTCATGTCAGCTTGGTTTATGAGATCAGAGATTACTGTCATGGTTCTACTCCACTAGCAACGTCATCCATTATTTGTCCTGTTATGATTGATAAATTTCTTGAAGATTTCTCCAATTGAACTATACCATAAAGAGGAATTAAAGCTCTTAGAAATGACTAACCTGAGTGTCAGAGTGTTAGAAATAACATCCTGAGTGTCAGACCACTGAGCTTTCTTCTGACTCTCATTTTACAATGTATAGCAATTTAACATTGTCTTTTCAGTATTTACTAGCATCACTGCTAAGAATAACTAAAGGTAGTTGTCATGGATTGAATTGTTTCTCAAAAAAATGTGTGTAGCAATTTGACTGGGCCATGATTCCCAGTATTATATGATTGATCTCTATTTTGTGGTTTTCCTATGCTGTAAATCCTAATCTCTGCCTGTGATTAATAGATAGGATTATGTTATCCTACAAGAGACAAAAGGAAAAGGAAACAATCAGGGAGTTGGGGACCTCATACCATCAAGGAAGCAGCACTGAGAACATAGCATGTCCTTCAGACCTGAGTTCCTATGGCAAGATACTCTTGATCAAAGAAAGACTGATACAACACAAGGGCCTCCCTTCAGAGCTAGAGAAGACACCACGAATTCAGACTTGTACCCTACTGGACTGTGTAAGAATAAACTTTTCTTTGCTAAAGCCATCCACTCCTGGTATTTCTGCTACAGCAATACCAGATGACTAAGACAATAATCTTGAATCCCCAACATGCATTTTCAATGTATTTGCCAGGAATCTAATCAAGACATTTAAAGATCATCTAAATTAATATAATTAGATCTACCACACAAAAATGTATTCATAAAGCGTACACTAAGTTTGTACAGACACAGCATCAATAACTGTTTTTTACATGTCTCAGCAGCAAATACATTCGGTAAAACCTCAGTTTGTATATAAGGTTGGACAACTAAGTTCCTGAACTCATCCTGGAAAAAGTGCTACATACCCCATTACTGAATATCATTACAGTTGCCTTTAAAATACTCCCCTTGGGAAGCTGTGTACCAATGCTAGTGTCTGCTCCACCCTTCAAAGCAGTTTTGGAACTTTTTTCCTGGAATGTCCATCAGAGCTGTCATCAGATGAGGTCTGACACTTAAATGCATGAACTCACCGTAGAAAAAGTGCTTTGAAGGGTGGACTAGGCTCTGGCATCATGCATAGCTTCCCAAAGGGAGTACTTTGAAGATGACCATAGTGATATTCAGCAATGGGGTATGTAGCACTTTTTCTAGGATGAGTTCACCAATTTAATTGTCAGATGTCTTATGGTGACGGCTCTGATGGTCATTCCAGAAAAAGAGTTCCAGAGTTGCTCTGAAGGGTGGACGAGGTGCTGGCATTGGTGCAGACCTTACCAAGGGGAGTATTTAGGGATACTTTTGTCATCTCTGAAGGAAGGTCCTTATGTTGTATCACTCTTTCTTTGATCAAGGAGTATCTTGCCACAGGAACTTCAGGTCTGAAGCACACGCTCTGTTCTCCGTGCTGCTTCCTTGATGGTATGAGGTCCCCAACTCCCTGCTTGTTTCCCTTTCCTTTTATCTCTTGTAGGATAACATAATCCTATCTAGTGATGTTCAACAATGATATATGTAGCACTTTTTCTAGGATGAGTTCATGAACTTAATTCTCCGACCTTGTATTAATACAAATACTACAACATTTATCTATTAAGGCACAAACTATTTCTTGATAGAACAGGAAATCTAATGTTATTCTATTTTGTAAATTCATAAATTGAATTTAGACACTTCTCTGGTTATGATATTTATAGCTTTGCTACCTTTGCCAATAGGAATTTCTAATTTGTGAGTTACAGTATCTAAGCCCATTAGTTACATAATCTAGGAGAAAGTAGGACCTTAAAACATCAGTAATATTCCCACATAAAGCCCATAATATCTTTTCATTTACTCAGTCTTATGTAGTTATTTTCTGTTCCATGTGATTCTGGATCAGCCACAGCCTTCAATCCCATCAGTTTCTGCAAAAGAGTTTCAGAAATCCCAATACATAGTTCTTTTCACAAGTTCAATATAATAGCTCTTTTTAGAGATATTTTGGTCAAAGGTTTTCAGAATATCAGTGAAGTACATAACAAAACTTTACATGCCCATGATAAGATTATAAAAAGGAAAACTCGTAATAGTGAAGTGAAAAGACCTGACAGAATGTAAAGGCCAAATAAAATCAACTGTTAAGAAAAAAACTTTTAATAATACTTCTAAATATAACCACTAAGCATATGGTTTAAAGAACTTCAGGGATCATACATAATAATCTTCAGGCATAATACCTCATAGTCAAGATATACCAAGATTATATATACACTAAGATACTAAGTCTCTAAATACCAGAATAGTATAAAAATAACTTCATAGGTAAATAATTTGAATTCCTCAATCAAAACATTTGCTTTGATGATGTTAGATTAAAAATGTTACAACAAAGTTTGCAAATTAAGAAATAATAATAAAATTATGACAGAATATTACATATCTGTTACATAACATTAGACAAAAACATTAAGAAGAAATAACTAACAAATTTTTAACCCAATGAGAATCAGGCACTTCTCTTGATTTTAACCAATTCCATGTAATTTATTAAATAAAACTTTTTAGACTCGACAGCACTTGGCTTGGCTTTTAGTATATTGTGGCTTTCCATGAATTTTCAGAGTTGTCAGGAGTTCACTACAGGTTAAGAAACAAAACTTAAGATATTTAACTAAGGATTTTAAGTAAAAGTCTTAGCTTTTTCTTTCTCAAACCCAGTGGCCTGAGTTTTGACTCAGGAATTTTATCCTAATGAGAGGCCCAACCTTTGTCTTCCAAGGAAATTACACAAAGAATAAATTAACCCTTTAATTCAGAAATTAGAGAAAACTTTAACAGTGGAAAACCCAATTCTTTGTTTTATATTGCAACATTAAAACTCTTGAAAATCTCGTAAACTAAACCATTAAACTTCTGTCAAACAGAACTTCTAAGCATATCAAATTTTTTTCCAATAAATCTCATAGTATATCCCTTTAAATAGCAAAAATCAACTCATTAACAGACACACACACGCATGTGTGTGTGTGTGTGTGTGTGTGTGTATACATATATATGTTTCTCCTGTGGTATAAAAATCAAAACTGTAAATTTAAATTATGACAAATATTAATTCATTTAACATCAATAAGTTACCTAAAATGTTTTGGAAATTACTTTAAGCCTGTATATCATAAAATGTAGCTATAACTGAAATAAAGTTTGTTTAAACATTCCAAAGTTTCATTCAACTTATACTATTTCTCATATTTTCCCAATCTGATTTTAGCCTTTAAAGGTTTTATTATCTGGCTTTGGAAATCATCTGTACAACCGACAAATTCAATACTAGAGATATAACCTTAGGTCTCCGAATACTGCTAGAAACATTTCTCCAGTTCTTTTCAGATGTGTCTCAATGTTACACTACAACAGAATTTATTTACATTTCTTTTTTTTATTGAGATCCACCCAATTTCTAACAACTATAGCAAAGCAGAAATTCTTTCCTATCTTCTTTTTTTATACTAAAAGGTCTCTACCTAGTTGGAAAGGTCTTTCAAAAGCATCCCTAAAGCTGTATGACCTTGCACACTGGTTACTGGGGAAGCTTGATCCTGCCCCACCCTCCCTATTTTTTAGCTCAGGGTAAAGGGCAAGACTTTAGGCCATTCCAAATCATTTCTATATGTTGAAGTTCACCTAGGCATTTCTAAGAGCAAAAGATAACTAATTTCTTTCTTTTTACTGTTTTTGGAATTGCTACATTTACTTTAAGACCAAATTACACTTTTTCTTCAAATAAAACACATTTCATATAATATTTAGTTTAAGTTAGTTACAAGAGTTTTGCTTTTAAGTTTGACATACAGAAAATAAAGATCTTGGTGTACTTTCTAAATAGACCAATATATAACGGAATCTCTCTCCAAGTAGCTACTAAAGTCTAAATCATAAGATGTAGTTTTTCTAAAGTTGTAAGATGTTGTCATTGTTCTTGTTAGGTGCCACCAAGTCAGTTCTGACTCATAGCAACCCTATGCACAACAGAAAGAAACACTACCTGGTCCTGTGCTGTGAGAAACGTTGTCAGCACTCTGGATACTGTTTTAGTTCCTCTTGACAACTGGTAGGAAGGTATAAACCCACACCTAGGACCCTACCTCGATGATCAAGGCAGGCCCCCTTATTTCTTATGAGGTCACCAATGGGTAGTCACCAGATTTTTTTCCAACGAACACTCAAGAAATCCAATTTAAATGTAGTTAACGAGAGCAAGATTTTATTGAATGATTTTGCAAAATCAGGAGCATAAGCTCACAAAGGAGGCTAGACAGAGGGTGTGCACCACTGGTCCTTACAAGCCATTCTTTTTTTTTTTTTTAATTTTTATTTTTATTTAACATAACTGAGTGAAAATGTACATTCACATATAACTTTACATGCCCCCCCATATGCAGCTTCCACTGCTCTCCCTGTCCGGTGACAGCACATTATTCCTCTCTGCTCCATACATGTCTCATCCTCCCAACAGTCTCCTTTCCCCCCCTGTCTGTCCACTCCTCTTCCTCCAGCCAGAGGTCAGCAAGATGTTATCCTATAGATGTATAGACCATAAAGTGCTTCCAATATATGACAAGCCATTCTTATACTCTAGCTCATGAGTCCTCTCCTCAGTTCTTCATTGTCTGAGTCCTATGAGGTGAACAATCTCTCCCGACTTTGCTTAAGTTTAACATTCCATTCCCTTTTAAGGTTATAGCTCCTGCTTTCCAAACAGATTTTTTTCTGACCCCTCCTTCCCCTTCTCTTTAGATTATCTAGTAACTTCTTATTATAGCCTATGTTCTGAAGATGGACCATTTTGAAATTTATTTCCCACATGCACCATGCCCACAATCATTCTTTTTTCTTATTTAACATAACCGAGTGAAAATGTACATTCACGTATAAATTTACATGCCCACCTATATGCAGCTTCCACTGCTCTCCCTGTCCGGTGACTGCACACTATTCCTCTCTGCTCCATACATGTCTCATCCTGCCAACAGCCTCCTTTCCCCTCCTCTCCGTACACTCCCCTTCCTCTAGCCAGAGGTCAGCAAGATGATATCCTATAGATGTATAGAACCATAAACTGCTTCCAATATATGGTCACTCTGCATTGCCAAGTCCAATCCATTCCTGTCCAAAGAATGGACCTTTGTTATAATTTATGGGAAAGGGCAGCATCAGGGCCGGGGGCCATGCTCTCAGAGGAACCTCAAAACCGCTGGACCATCAATTGAGGTCTTTTAGTGGAGATCTCGATGCACCTCTTTTTATTCTTGTGTTGCCAGTGAGACTCCTCTCTGTGAGCTCCATCGTGGCTATCGCTGGTGGTGGCCGGGCACCATCCAGTTCTTCCAGTCCCAAGTTGATGTAGGCACCCACTCTTGTGGGTCTCTCTGTCTTCTCGGTTGTCTTTACCGCATGTCATTTGGGTCCTCGGTGAGCATCCGTTCCTGCTGAGTTGGAACCATTTGCTGTGTCCTCGGATGGCAGCTTGGCAGCTTTTAAGACCCCAGACGCCACTCAGCAATGTGGGGTGCAGCGAGCTCTCTTAGCAAAACGCTGTTGTGCCAATTGGCCTGGAATTCGCCTAAGAGCATGGTCCCCCGCGCCCCGCCCCAGCTACCCTATCCTTGTAGTATTAAGATGGAAGGAGTACTCAAGTTATGCTGAAGTCCACTTAATGTTGTTCTTGTTTCTAATGTGTACTATCACTGCTTTCTCCCAACTAGATTTCTAGTAACTATCTAAACTAAATCCTCCCCCCTCACCCTCCCTCCCTCCCCTCCCCTGCAGGTGTCAAAGAGTCTTTTCTTCTATACACAAGTCTGTTTTTGAGATCTTATCGTAGAGGTCTCATACAGTATTTGTCCTTTTGTCGCTGACTACTTTCACTCAACATAATATTTTCCAGTTGAAACCAGGTTAGGAGATGTTTCCTGGAATCATCGTTATTCTTTATCATTGCGTAGTGCTCCATTGAGTATATGTATCATAGTTTACCTATCCATTCTTCTGTTGTTGGGCATCTGGGTTGATTCCATCTTTTTGCTATCATGGACTGTGCTGCGGTAAACATTCTGGTGCATGTGTCCATTGGTGTGAAAGGCCTTGATTCTGTAGGGTATATTCCAAGTAGTGGAATTACTGGGTCAAATGGCATATCAATATCCATTTTTTTAAGGAAGCACCAGATTGCCTTCCAAAGAGGCTGGACCATTTTGCAACCCCACCAACAGTGTAGGAGGGTTCCACTTTCTCCACAGCCTCTCCAGCATTTGTTGTTTGGTGTTTGCTGGATCATGGCCAATCTTGTTGGGGTGAGATGGTATCTTATTGTTGTCTTGATTTGAATTTCTTTAATAACTAAAGATCGTGAAAATGTCCGCATGTGTATTTTGGCTGCCTGGGTCTCCTCTTTAGTGAAGTGTCTGTCCATCTCCTTTGCCCATTGCTTAATTGGATGGTTTATCTTCTTCTTATTGATATTTTGTAGTATCTTATAGATTATGGAGATCAGGCGTCGGTCTGACATAGAGTCGCCAAATATTTTTTCCCATTCTGTGGGTGTTCTTTTAATTCTATTAATAAAGTCTTTGGATGAGCAAAAGTGTTTGATTCTTAATAGTTCCCATTTATCTATTTTCTCTTCTCTTGATTGTGGTTTGCTTGACAGATTTTGGAGTCTGTCCTCATTGTGTATTAAAACTTCCATTGTTGTTCCTACCTTTTCTCGGATGAGCTTTATTGTTTTAGGTTTGATATTTAGGTCTTTTATCCAGTTTGAGTTGGTTTTTGTGTAAGGTGTAAGATATGGATCTTGATTCAGTTTATTGCAGATGGATAACCAATTTTGCCAGCACGATTTGTTGAGGATACTGTTTTTACCCCAGTTTAATGTCTTAGGGCCTTTGTCGAATATCAACTGTTCATAGGCAGATGGTGTCATCTTTCGGGTCTCAACTCTGTTTCACTGATAGATCTGTCTGTTCTTGTACCAGTACCAGGCTGTTTTGACCACTGTGGCAGTGTAGTATGTTCTAAGGTCGGGTAATGAGAGGCCTCCCAGTGTGTTCTTCTTCTTTAGTAGTACCTTACTTAACCGGGGCTTCTTCCCTTTCCAAACAAAATGGGTGATTTGTTTCTCCATCTCATTAAAAAATGATGCTGGAACTTGTATTGGGATTGCATTATATAGATAAATTGCTTTGGGTAAAATAGACATTTTCACAATGTTAAGTCTTCCTATCCATGAGCAGGGTAGGTTTTTCCATTTATCTAAGTCTCTCTTAGTTTCTTGTAGTAAGGGCTTGTAGTTCTCTTTGTAAAGGTCTGTTGTTTCTCTGGTTAGATTAATTCCTAGGTACTTTATCTTCTTAGGGGCTATTGTAAATGGTATTGATTTGATAATTTCCTCCTTAACAGTCTCATTGTTAGTATAAAGGAATCCTACTGATTTACTTATGTTTATCTTGTATCCTGAGACTTTGCTGAACTCTTCTATCAGTTTGAGTAGCTTACTTATAGATTCCTCGGGGTTCTCTGCATATACAATCATATCATCTGCAAACAGGGAGATTTTAACTTCCTCTTTGCCAGTGCAGATGCCCTTTATTTCTTCGTCTTGTCTAATTGCTTTGGCTAGAACTTCTAGCACAATGTTGAATAGGAGAGGTGAGAGTGGGCATCCTTGTCTAGTTCCTGATCTCAAGGGAAAGTCTTTCAGTCTCTCTCCATTCAGGATGATGTGGGCAACTGGCTTTGTATAAATGGCCCTTATTGTGTTGAGGAATTTGCTGTCTATGCCCATTTTTCTAAGAGTTTTTAGCATGAACAAGTGTTGGACTTTATCCAATGCCTTTTCGGCATCAATGGGCAAAATCAGGTGATCTTTGTCTTTTGTGTTATTTATGTGGTTTATCACATTAATTGTTTTCCTGATGTTCAACCAGCCTTGCATCTCTGGTCATGATGGATTATTTTCTTGATATGTTGTTGTAAGCTGTTGGCAAGAATTTTGTTGAAGATTTCTGCATCTAGGTTCATGAGTGATATCGGTCTGTAGTTCTCTGTCTTTGTTGGATCTTTCCCTGGCTTAGGTATCAGGGTTATGCTGGCTTCATAGAATGAGTTTGGGAGTACTCCATCCCGTTCTATACTGTGATATAGTCTCAGTAGTATTGGGGATAACTCTTCTCTAAATGCTTGGTAGAATTCTGCCATGAAGCCATCTGGGACCAGACTTTTTTTGGTTGGCAGTGTTCTGATGACCTTTTCAATCTCTTCCTTTGTAATAGGTTTATTAAGTTGTTCTGTGTCATGCTGTGATAATTTGGGTAGGTGGTATGAGTCAAGGAATTTGTCCATTTCCCCTAAGTTTTCAAATTTGGTAGAGTACAGTCTTTCATAGTATTCTGTTATGATATTTTTGATTTCTGTTGCATCTGTGGTGACAACCCCCTTCTCATTTCTAATTTGTTTTATTTGTTTCCTTTCCTGCTTTTCTTTAGTAAGTTTAGCCAGTGGCTTATCAATTTTGTTGATCTTTTAAAAAAACCAGCTTTTGGTCTTTTCAATTTTTTCAATTGTTTTTCTATTCTCTAATTCATTTAGCTCTGCTCTAATCTTTATGATCTCATTTCTTCTGGTGCCCGAGGGGTTTCTCTGTTGTTCTCTTTCTACTTGTTCAAGCTGTACAGTTAGTTCCTTGATTTGGTTTCTTTCTTCCTTCCAGATGTGTGCATTTATGGAGATAAACAGACCTCTGAGCACTGCTTTGGCTGTATCCCATAGGTTCTGGTAGGAAGTGTTTTCATTCTCATTGGAATCCATGAATTTCTTTAATTTATCCTTGATTTCCTCTATAACCCATGTTATTTTGAGCAAGATGTTGTTCAGTTTCCAAGAGTTCCACTTTCTGTCTATGTTTTTTCTGCTATTGATTTCAACTTTTATGGCTTTATGATCTGAGAAGGTGCTTTGCAGTAATTCAATGGTATGGATTTTGTTTAGCAGTGCATTATGGCCTATCACGTGGTCAATTCTGGAGAATGTTCCATGTGCACTGGAGAAGAAGGTGTAGTTGTCTGCTGATGGGTGGAAAGTTCTGTATATATCAATGAGGTTTAGTTGGTTAATTGTGTCAATGAGGTCTTCTGTATCTTTACTGAGCTTTTTTCTAGATGATCTGTCTATTAATGAGAGTGGAGTGTTGAAGTCTCCCACTATTACTGTGGAGTCATCTAACTCTCTTTTGAGCGTAGTCAGTGTTTCTTCGACATATTTAGGTCCTCTGACATTAGGTGCATAAATATTTAATATAGTTAAGTCTTGCTTGTTTACTGAACCTTTGAGCAATAAATAGTGTCCATCTTTGTCCACAATGGTGGATTTGACATTAAAATTGATTTTGTCTGAGATTAGAATTGCCACCCCTGCTCTTCTTTGTTCATTGTTAGCTTGATATATATTCTTCCACCCCTTAATTTTCAGTTTGTTCCTGTCTTTAGGGCTCAAGTGAGTTTCTTGTACACAACATATGGATGGGTCGTGTCTTTTGATCCAAGATGTCACTCAGTGTCTCTTTACTGGAGCATTCAGTCCATTCACATTCAATGTGATAATTGATAGGTATGGGTTCACTGCTGCCATTGTGATATGTTTATTTTTATGTTGATGTTTTCTCTGTTGTTCTTATTAGTCTGTTCTGGGACACTCTTTTTTGTGAGTTGATTTCTCACCTTTTTCAGAGCTGGTTTTGTAGTTGTTGAGACTCGTGTGTTACATTTCCTGAAATGGTATGATACATCTTTGTTGTACTTTACAGCTGCCCCTATGAACCCCCTTAATAAACTATTTATAAACCCAATTTTAATTACTACCAGTCTTGTCATCTTCCTCTCCATCTGGAAGGACTATAATGACTGTAGTACATCCCTCTTTTTATTATGATGACACCATAGTTTTCATGATGATCATTGGATTGCTTCCTTCCATATCAAAGCTGTGATTTACTTTGGAGCCTTCCCTAAATGAGTATTGAGTAGTGTCTTGTTCTAAAATATAAAGTTACTGGTTTTGTTATTCTAAGCCAAAGCCAAGAACTTCTTTCAGTATTTCTTGTAGTTTGGGCTTTGTTTTTACAAAGTCTCTGAGTTTCTGTTTACCTGGGAATGTCTTAATTTCATTTTCGTATTTGAAAGATGGTTTTGCCAGATATGTAATTCTTGGTTGGAAGTTGTTCTCCTTCAAGACTCTGAATGTGTCGTGCCACTGTCTCTGTGCCAGCATAGTTTCTGCTGAGAAATCCGACGAGAGCCTACAGGGTTTCCCTCTGAATGTTAGCTTTGCTTTGCGTCTTGCTGCCTTTAAGATTTGCTGCTTATGTTTCATTTTGTTAAGCTTGATTATAATATGTCTTGGAGTCTTTCTTTTGAGATCTATATTGGGTGGCGTACCATATGCATCTGAGATGTCTATATTCTCTTCCTTCATGATTTCTGGTAAGTTTTCTTTCAGCAACAATACTCTCTGTGTTCTCAGATGTCTCACCCTTTTCAGGGACTCTAATTAAGGGAAAGTTGTTCCTCTTAATAGAGTCCCACATGCTTCTTAATGTTTCTTCATTTTTCTTGTTTCTTTTTTCTGATTTCTGCTCATAGACGCTGGCATCAGCAGCTCTGTCTTCCAAGTCAGAAATTCTTTTTTCCATTTGTTCCATTCTGTTTTCTTGGCTTTGCATGGAAGTTTCTATGTCTTTGATTTTATTCTTGATCTGTTGGATTTCAGAGTACTGGTGTTCCATCAGATCGAACAACTTACTTAATTTTTCATTTTGTTCTGCTGCATTTTGTAGAAGGGCTCTGTATATAATCACTTTGTATTCACTTCCTGAAGTTTCTTCATCTGGAAAACTCCTTGGTTGCTTTGTTTGGGAGCCTTCTGAAGCCATGAGTGATTGCTTGTATGCCACAATTGTCTGTTGCTTTTTGGGTCCCATGTAAGTATATAGAGACTGGAAGAGGTACTGTGAGGATAGATTGCAAATGTTTCTCTAGGCGGTCTTCATATGTAAAGCAAAAGGTTAGATCTGACCAGTTCACAAGTCAGTTAGGTTTTCAGGTGTAGAGGTCCCTCTTCTCATCTGACAAAGTATGCGCCACTATATCCAACCCCAGATGATAACAAACTAGTTCAGAATACAGCAATGCTACTGCCCTGCTGGCCTCTGCTGACAGGGCCTAGCCTTATTCAACACTGCGTCGAGTACTGGTTTTGTGATAGAAAAGCGCTCTCCTGTGGGCAGGCTCTGGCTCCCAAGCTAAGAATTAGGTCCAGCTGCGGCCACCGTATCCAAGATGGCACCCTCCACACAGGCAGCAGACAGAGGGGCTAAAGGTTCCAAGAGGCAGTGATTCCTCTGCTTCTGTTGCAGGGCTCCCAACTTAGGCAGCACTGTGCAAAATCACTACTTTTCTGTCGGAGAAGCGCTGTCCCGTTTGCAGGCACTGGCTCCCAGGCTAAGAATTAGGTCCCACTAAAATCTCGGTACCAACATGGCGTCCCGCACACTGACCACGAAGCTCCACACAAACTCCGCTGAGGCAGCTACAAAACGAAAGGCTCAAAATGGCTAGATTAACAGAGTCCCGAGCCTGGCTCTCAGAATATGGGAATTTTGCCTGCCCGTTCCCCTGGCAGCGCGTTTGAGTCCAGCCGCCAGGCAAGACCCAGCTCCACTAGCCAGCTGAGACAGAGGAAAAAAAAAGTCAAAATGGTGCGTTTACCTTCCGTCCGTGAGAGCCGGGGCTAGCCAGGAGTGGGAGTCAGCGAAAGAGGAGTTTTTTCGCTGAGTGGTATGAAGTCCCAATTAACAGCTCTGTGCGGTGTCCTGAGGCTGATTAGGTGATCAGAAGGCTCTGTCTGATTGTCAATTCAGGTCTTGGTATCCAGAGGGATATAAGGAGACGTGTGCTTAGTCTGCCATCTTGACTCCGCCCCCCCACAATTATTCTTATGCTTAAACCCATCACTGCAGCCACTGTGTCAATCTCGCCCCTTGAGGGTCTTCCTCTTTTTTGCTAACCCTTCACTCTACCAAGCATGATGTCTTTCTCTAGGGATTGATCTCTCCTCACAACATATCTGAAGCATGTTAGACACAGTCTTGCTATCTTTGCTTCCAAGGAGCACTCTGGTTGTACTTCTTCTAGAACAGATGTGTTTGTTCTTTTGGCAGTCCAGGGTATATTCAACATTCTTGTCCAACACCACAATTCAAAAGCATCGTTTCTTCTGACTTCCTTATTCATTGTCCAGCTTTCTCATGTAGACAATGCGATTGAAAATACCATGGCTTGTGTCAGGTGCACCTTAATCTTTAAGGTCATATCTTCACTTTTCAATACTTTAAAAATATTGAAAAACAGCATTACCTTTTCAATACTTTAAAAAGGCCCTTTGCAGCGGATTTTCCCAGTACAGTGTGTCTTTTGGTTTCTTGACTGCTGTTTCCAGGGACACTGATTGTGAAACCAGGTAAAATGAAATCCCTGACAACCTTAATCCTTTGAAAGGATGTGAAGTACTTACTGATTGTCATGGATTGAATTGTGTCCCCCAAAACATACATGTAGCCATGTGGCTGGGCCATGATTCCCAGTATCTTGTGACTGTCCTCCTCCCTGTGCTGTACATTAAAGGTTAGGGTTGGGCTTTAAATCCCTTCAGAGGATCACCTCCCTGCTCCACTGTAAAGGGAATTTCCCTGGAGTATGGCTTGCCCAACCCTTAATCCTTTCATCCTGCAAGAGATAAAAGGAAAGAGAAGCAAGCAGAGATTTGGGAACCTCGTACCATCAAGAAAGCAGCACCGGGACAAGAGTGTGTCCTTCAGACCCGAGATTACTGCGCCAAGATGCTCCCTGAACAAAGATTGATGCAATACCGTACTTTCCTCCAGAGCCGACAGGGGGACAGCCTTCCCCTGGAGCAGACACCCTGAATATGGACTTGTAGTCTACCGGACTGTGTAAGAATAAACCTTCCTTTGTTAAAGTCATCTACTCTGATATTTCTGTTAGAGCAGCCCTAGTTGACTAAAACACCGATGAAGATCAAAAACCACAGCTTTCATTATGTATTGCACCTCAACATCAAGAAAGCAAAAATCCTCACTATTGGACCAGCAAGCAACATCTAATAAATGCAGAGAGGTTCTAAGATAGCCTTACAGAAAAAAAACAATTCTCAGCCATAGCTACCAACTTAATACAAGACAGAAATGTAGACACAATGTTATATACCAAAAACAACTCTTAGAACAAAAGGAACAGACAGAACACATAAACTCACTAAATAATACAATGCAAAAACAAGGTATGGGGATTCTAGTTTCCTAAAGTGTACAGAGCAATTTCTGGTTAAGACTGACTCAGTTCAATGGAAAAAACCAATTCCAGATAATTTATAAACTTTCCAGAGCCTCTGATGGAGGCATGTTAGACCTTTTGACAAAACCTGAGCATCAAGAAAAATTTCTCTAAAGAGGAAAGAAAGGACAATACAAATGAAAGCTCATTTTCCTAAATGGTCACTGAAATTCCAAATTACTTCCAGTATACTGAGTTTATAGTGTTTTTAAATATGAACCCCAAACCAGTGTCTCAGCAGTAGGAGGGAAATCCAGGTTCATTTATCAAAGATACTAAGCTCTCAGGTTCAAGTTTTGGGTTTCCTTGTTTTTGACATTAATTCATTCTGATGATTGGAGACTTAGTCTCTCAAATACACTAGTTAAATACACTAGTTCCTCCAACTGAAAGGGAAATCTTGGTTGCCTAGTGGTTAAGTGCTACCCAATTGAAAAGTACTTTAAAACTGCTGATGATTTTAATTTTAACATTGTGATTCACTGAAAAACTATCATAAAAAAGGTAAGGAACTAACACTTCTCCCTTAAAGTTCTTAACACATGTCAGGAGCTGCCACCGTCTCCTGAGAACCTGGCAAAACAGAGCACTATTTTCCAGGTTTTCTGGAGTAACAAAAAGGCCCCAATCCAGACCCAAACTGCAATTTACCAAAAGAGTTATTAACTGTCACTCTTAACCAAATGATGAAGCAAAAATCTAAAATTCTTCCATCAACCAATCAGTTTTCCCAACAAATGTCAAACAAAACTTAAGGAAACATGAGAAAGAGAACAAAAAACATTAAGCAAAATCACATTTTCTGAGACCACTCACCCTGTCGATGTTGAAGGGACATGGAGTGGAAACAAGTAGGTCCAGAAGATAGGACCTGTCTTTTGCCAGCTTTTAGTCCACAGTCCAGGTCTCCTGGAGTTTGACTGCATTTGTAGCTTCAGAAATCCGTGACGACTACACCACTCACTGTTATGGGGGGGGTCAAAAATCACAAAGTTTAGTAAAGCAAAAAGAAAATATTATTCAGTATATGTTCAAAAGGGTAAAACTGAGAGGTGGACAAGCATGCTACCACAGTCATGTCTGTCCAAGTCTAAACACTATTACAGAATAGAGAAGAATGGGAAAATGGGCAAGCATGCTGCCACAGCCATATCTACCTGACTCTAAGGAATGTTACAGAACCATCAGTATATATTAACATTAACTGGGAAAAATCACTGAAAGCTTCACCTTTTACAGACTGGCTAGAAACTGTGATCCCATATTTTGAGTTGTGTCTCTTGTCAGTCTCAATTAGCTCAACCAAGACTCAACCCAACCCTGTTTCAGAAAAACATTTCTTTAGGAGGATATGGGTATGAAAGATCTGACCAGCGGAACCAGTTGTCTGTCTCAAAAAAGTCAAACCACAAATTTTCTAAAATTACATTGTGGTGAGGGGCTGATACAAGTAAAGCCTACACCAGAGATCAACTGACAACACAGGGAAGTCTGGACAAGACATACAAAATATACTGACACACAATCAACACTTAAAACCCCAAGAGGACACAGGTACTCTCACCCTCCTCAACCTCCAGTCACATGAGGTTGACAGAAATGCTCTTAGTCACCTCAACCTCCCAGACAATTACTAGATTGATGGAGGTGTTTTTGGCTATCTCAACCTTCCAGATACCCTTAGACGCACTCACACAGCAAGACTACAGAGTCATCAGAGGTTTCTTATTATAATCCTACTCATGGGGTTGGTCATCCAAGGCACTGCTTGCTCCCGAAACCAAGGAACTATAACCCCATCTGTGCCCCAGGGCCAGGATTGTGGACTTGGAGATAATATACAAGCCTTAAGTACTCACCTTGTTTATGGCCTGTTAAGAGACCAGTGATGACACGACCAGCCCCAGACCCTCCTGGCAGCTCTATTTAAAGATGAAAGGGTCTCCAGCAGCAGTTGTCTGCTATGAAGCTGACACGGAGACTGGGCCCCTTGTGGGGTCCCCAAGTCACTAATGGCAAGGCCCACACTGAATGCCAAATTTGTTACCAGAAACCTAAGCTGAGTTCATGCTGCCTGCTGCAGCCAATCTTTGAGACAGGACAAGATGAGAGCAGGTTTCATTATATACTGGTAAAGAAGATTTCTTCAAAGTCTTTCTCTGTCAAATGGAGAGTAGCTGGATGGTTTATAGAAGGGGACAAGGTTTTATGAGTTCTAAGGATTCATAGAATATTAATCTTCTTTGGGTAGTCACAATGGTCACATCCCAGAGATAGTTTATACTTTAATTGGTATTTTGGGCCTGGAGGTAGCCTGGTCATCATGTAAGTTCTGGTCACAAGGCAGATTCTTTTTATGTTTTTTTGATTATCATCACTTGTTTTTGCACAGTCCTTAACGTGATTAGTCCTTAACTAAAGGGAACTAATCATTAGACTCATGCTTGGAGACAGAATTAAGAAACAAAATGGTGTATGTTATATTCAAGATGTAGCCACTTATTTTACTCAGCCTGTTCCATTTTCTATTGCATCATATTCATGAGAAATCTTGATGATGAATATGGAAGAGAGAATTAACGCTTTTGAACTGTGGTGCTGGAGAATAATATTGTATATACTGTGGGCTGCCAAAAGAATAAACAACAGATCTGTCTTGGAGGAAGTACAACCAGAGTGTTCTTTGGAAGCAAAGACGGTTGGACTAAGTCTTACTTACTTTGGAAATGCTGTAGGAGGAGTCAATCACTGGAGAGGAACATTATGCTTGGTAAAGTAGCGGGTCAGCGAAAAACTGGAAGACGCTCAACGAAATGGACTGACACAGTGGCTACAACAATGGGCTCAAGTATGAAAACAACTGTGGGCACGGCACAGGACCGAGCAGTGTTCTGCTGTACACAGAACTGATGTGAATTAGAAACCAACTCAACTGCACCTAACAACAAACAACTGGGTGAACCATAACAAAGTGCCATCGTTGTTGGTCAAAAACTGCCAAATATTGGCAATCTCACACAATTCTACCTAATACAAAGAATAACAGCTATTGTTTAGTAAATACTTGCTCTTGATCCTGAGACAGGGACATGAAGGGCCAGCCTCACCACACCCTGAAACACTCTGGAGTGATAAGCAACTTGTTTTACCACCTACATCCAGGATGAGTTGCTTAAATTATCATCTAACACTTTCCTAAACTTATGGTTCAGTAAAGTCAGTTTAGACCAAATTCAGAATTACATGTAGAAGAGACAAAGGTGACTGCTATGTGATCTTCCAGTGGGGGCACCTGGGGGTTACAACCTGGCCCAGGTAATTGAACCAGGGGAGCAACGAAATGTGCGGGTGCAACACCCCGTAATAAAGTTGTGCTACCAGTCCTAGAAACTCCTGTCCCAGAAGTCATCTTGAAGTCTGACTGCCCACTCACCTCCTTAACATAGCCATCAGCTCCCAGAAAGCCCCACTTTTCCTCCCTGCCCCCATGTAATGAGTAAAACATTGGATCCTTCCCATCTAAAATCCTTTGTAAGTCCCAACAAAGCCTTTGAGAGAGTTAAGCATTACCTAGGCCCTCCTCCTCTAAACTCCTTTGTAATAAATCTTTGCAAATGTGCATAACTGTAAATTTTCTCCCGATTACTCTTACTCAGAAGAGAGTAAGAACCCTCTTTGCTGGTTAGAAACAGCCAAGGCTGTCTTCCCACCCCACCGCCACCCCCAACAATCCCTAACAGCTTTATGAGGTAAATTAACCCCATTTTATAAAGGAACTGAGGCTTAACTGTACCAAGATTGTTACATCTCACCCTGAGTCCACAGCCCACTTTTTTTTTTATAGTGGTGAATTGAGGGAAGATAATCAGTGTGTTTTTCTTTTGACATAATAATGAAAACAAAAACGAAACTTGATTGCTCTCTGATTTTGACTTACAGTAACCCTCTAGGACAGAACAGAATTGCCCCATTGGGTTTCCAAGACTATAATGTTGACCACAAGGGACTTCACGTCTTTCACTCAGAATGGGTGGTGGGTTCCAACCATGGTCTTTCCTATTAGCAACCAAGCTATTAACCACGGCATTACTAGGGCTCCCTTACATTAATGATTACTGGGCATCAATTACGTGGCAAGGGTCTGGTTTAAGTATTACAGATTCTGTGATACCCCCTAATTTACCTTGCTGTAGGCCCTTTCCCATTTAAAACTTCCCTTACCCAAAGGCCAGCCAGTATCTAGGCTTATGTTCTTAACGTAGACAGACCTTACCCTCTACATAACTCGTCACTGAAAACAGAATAACGGTTTAACCACACATGCTTCTTCCTTATTAACAGATCAAAGTGCAGAGATTTTTTTAAAAAAGAGTATTATTTGAAATAAGGAGATCCAGCCTAGATTTACTATCTTATCTTGCCCTAAAGGCGCAGAGCTCAGTAGCGTCATTTCTAAGACCTGGAGAAACGTCCCCTTCCTCTCCGAGCCCCGAAAGCCCCAATTTGGGCGGGTTCAGGGATCTGGTGGGCGCCGAGGACTCTCTGGCGGAGCCGCAACTTTTTTCCTTAGCCCTTCTCGCTCTTCAGAATACCCGTCGTCCTTCCTTCGCCTCCTTGAGGGCGAAACCTCATTTTCTGCATCATCAAATTTTCGGCTATGAAATCCCATACAACGCCGAGGCAGAGCAGAGAACTGCAGGCTGGAGCATTTACAAGGGCTGTCGGGCTAGCCAGAAAAATCCCAATATTCAGCTTCTGAAGGGAACCCAGGATCCGCCTGCGTACCATCAGAGGCGACGCAAAGCGGCTTCCGCTCTCAGAGCCAACCCCGCCACCGGATTGGCCCCCCGGCCTGCGAGGCCCGGGCGCTGCCTTCCGCCCAAGATGGCCGTGCCTCTGCGGGCTGCGGGTGTGGGGCTGCGGGTGAGTGGGGCGGCGGGGGGAAGGCGGCGGGGGCGGCGAGCCCTGGCTTCGGTCTTAGACCCTCTCTCGCAGGTCCTAGCCGGGAGCAGAGAGCTGCTGAGCACCGGGCGTGCCCTGCACACTTCCTCGGTCTGCGCCAAGGTGAGAGCGTGGGGAGGGCGGGAGGCGGGCGGGCGCGCGCGCGGTCCGGGGTCCACGGCGCGCGGGGATCATGCTCCCTTTTTGCTTTTAGAACCGGGCCGCACGAGTCCGCGTGGGCAAGGGGGACAAGCCAGTGACTTATGAGGAGGCGCACGCCCCACACTACATCGCCCACCGCAAGGGCTGGTTGTCGCTGCACACAGGTGAGGGGACGGCGGCCACAGAGCTCAGAGAAGGGAGCTCTCGTTTTCTGGTCAGTGTGTTAAAGAAAGTTTTTTTAGAAAAAAAGCTTACAAAAGTAAAACGAACACATGTCAAAGATTTTACTTAGTAATAATGAGAGAGTTCGAAATCGCTTAAAACCGGTTCAAAGGAGAGCGGTGAGGAAGCATAGACCTGTATAAATTTCCACCTCACAGCAGCCAATAGGACAAACTAGAACTGCCCTGGAGTGTTTCTGAGGAGTGGATGATGGATTTGAAAGGCCAACCTTCTGGTTAGCAGCCCAACGCATAACCATTGTGTCAAACAGGGCTGCAGATTGAGCATACCGCAGTTTTGAAAATGAGTGCGAAACTGGGATTTTCTGTGGGGTGAGAAGTCAGACTGTTTTGCCTTGTTGTAACTTATCTGAGGGGACTTGTTGGCAATGGTTAAAAGCTGGCTGCCAACCCAAAGGTCACAGGTTGGAATCCACTAGCAGCTCTGTGACCGATCTGGGAAACCCTGTGGATGCAATTCTGTTCTGTCCTGTAGGGTCCCTGTGAGTTGGAATCCACACCAGTGTATTTACTGGTCATTTACAAGAGGAAAGAGAGGTGTAATTAATAGTTCAGATGCAGTAAAGGAGATAAACCACTGTAGAGTCAGATCACCCACAATAGTGTGGTCTAAATAATGTAGTTATTAATGCAAATGATGCAGTTATCTTCCTTAACCTTAATTCCCCTCACAGTGAACCCATGCGATGGTAGAACTGGCCCATAGAGTTTTCTAGCTATGAGTTGGATTCGAAGGCAACAGATTTTGTTTTTTTAAAAAAAAATGATCTTTATTATCAGCAGATCACCAGGTCTTTTCTCCTGCAGAGTTGCTGGATGGGTTAAAACTGCTGACTTTTCAAGTTAGCAGTCACATGCTTAACTATTCTCTACAAAGTGAATTTTGTTCAGTAAGGGAATTTTCAGCTCTTCTGTTTGAGATGCATCTAGAGAACTTAAAATATAGATTCCTCTTCTCAGCTTTCTTCAAGTCCTGGTTCTGAGTGGGCATGGAGAATTTTAAACAGAAATAGGAAGGAGTTTAGGGGCCCACAAACATGAGAATCCACTGATTAGGCAGTGACTCTCGCTCCTGAGAGATGTTGTGTCCCTAATCTCAAAAGTAGCTAGTGGCACTCATCTTTCTGGCCAGTGGGATGACCTGTGCTCTTCTGTGAGATAGACAAGAAAGTGTGGAAAGAGGGCTAGAAGTTTTGTTTTGTGCCCTGGTTTCAGGCCTCAGTTTTCTTCCTTTTTGTAAAACAAGAATGATGATAGTCCTTTTTTCACAAGATTGGTTTGGGAATTACATAAAATAATGTCCCTTGAGTTCTGAAGTGTCATTCTTTAATTCCACTGGCAGAAGCAGGTATGTGGGATGGAGGAAGGGACGCCAGGTTTGAGTTCCCAGTGCTTTTGGCTGTTCCCTCTGGAGTTTTGGCAAGTTCCCAGGCAACAAGGCTGACTCTTGATAGTGTCCTGTCCTTAGGTAACCTGGATGGGGAAGATCATGCTGCAGAGCGAACGGTGGAAGATGTCTTCTTTCGCAAGTTCATGCTGGGGACCTTCCCAGGCTGCCTGGCTGACCAGCTGGTCCTAAAGCGCCGGGCTAACCAGGTGGAGATCTGTGCCCTGGTGCTGAGGCAGCTGCCTCCCCACAAGTACTACTTCCTTGTGGGTTACAGTGAAACTCTGCTGTCGCATTTCTACAAGTGTCCTGTGCGTCTGCACCTCCAAACTGTGCCCTCGAAAGTGGTGTATAAATACCTTTAGGATGATTTCCCTGCAATGGATAGAAATGTGTCGGAAACGAATGAAGTAGGACATGGGGGAAATATGACTCGTCAGAGTATTGAGGCGTCATTTCCAAAGCTGCCGTTGAAATAAACCCCTCTGTGCTGTCTGGCCACTTAATCTGTGCCTACTCTTGATGTGAGAAAATACAGCGGAGTTTTTCTGGAGGCTTCAGGCTTCCCAGGGAAGCCATCAGTTGTCTGAAGTTCAGGTAATTGCTGTGCTTCATTGAATACTATGTTGGGTACTGTACATAAAGGTTTTATATTATCTCTAGATGAAAGACTCATTTGAATGACTAAAAAGTAACCAATGTTCATTTTTTTTTTTAAATCAAGACAGTGAGTACATGAATCACATAGACCATGATGCTTTCCTATAACTTTATTTTAGAGAAAACTACTATTAACAGTTTATTTTCCTTGTAGGCCTTTTTGTAGAAATGCTTTCATGCATATTCATCCATTCATTAAACAAACTTTTAATGAGCACTTACTGTATGTCAAACATTCTTAAGTGCTTGAAATGGATTAAGGAGCAAAACATTCTAAAATCTACCTTAGGGACACGTATATCCTGGTGGTTGCCCAGAACCCACAAGATTTCTGAGATGTGTGTATATATGCAGAGAGATTTACCTCAAGGAAACAGCTCATGCAGTTGCAGAGACTGGCAGCTCCGCAGTATAAGTCAAGCAGTAGGCTGGAGGCTTCTACTGACTCAGTAGCCACAGAGGCTGAAAACCCAACATGGACAACTCAGGGGACAGACAGCAGAAGCTGTCAAATCCAAGACTGGCAGGATGGGTGAGATGGCTAACTCCCATGAAACAGAGGTTGATGATGACAAGCCAAATGCAGGACCCAGAGGGAGCAAAACTGAAGGAACTTTGTCAGAATGTCCACATATAATAAAGATGTAGGTTACACCCCCGAGGAAACAGCCTGTACAACTTAATGGCTGATCACTTCAGGTCACATCATGAAGATAATTACATTATATCATAAAATGGAGGATGACTACATCAGTGCACAACTGCCAGATCACTAAGAGTCATGGTCCAGCCAAGGTGACACAAAGTTAGTTTTCACACAGATGTGATCCTCACTGTGACTCTGGTCTGTCATACTGATCTTGACCTTTTGCTTCGTATTGATCCTGACAGTCACCTCACTGTTAACATTGCCTGGCCTTGAACCTCATCCTGACCCTAAACCTTGAATCTCAACCTGGTGCTTACTTCACTTCTTTCCAAGACCCATCACTGAACCTGCCATTCACCCTCATCGTCACCATGACCCAGACCTTCCTGTAGTTCTGGCGTTGCCACTAAAATTGACCCTGGCCCAGACTTTGGCCCTGAACCTCTTTCTAACCCTCACCCAAACTCTGAGTTTGAATTTGATCCCAACCCTCCATTTACCGTGAATCTCATCTTCACTCTAACCCTAATACTGACTTTTGTTAGAATATGGTCTTGGCACTTAGTGTCACCTTCACCTAACTTAACCTTCACTCACTTCCAGAACATAATCCACATACCTCGTCACTTTGAACCTACCCTAACCCACACCTGATCCTGACCCTGAACATGGTCTTCACTTTAAAAATGACTTTGACTCTGAAATAATGAGGTTTATTAGGGCAGTAACAAACGGGTTATGATTCAGGATCAGGAACAACTCAAGATACAGTCCTTTGGTCAGGACAGCCTTTCCTCAGGCCTGCTCACAGACAGATCTCTCTCCGGCCCTCGGCCCCTTGTTTTGACCCTGTTGGCCCAGCCTCTATGTGACTGGCTGTGTGTTGCAGATCTCTTTAACTGTGCCATCAAGTGTCCAGGGGTCTTTCACTCTGTCAGTAAGGCTTGGCTGGCAGGCTGTCACCTCTCTTGCTAATGTGAGTCATTGTACCCACTATAACTACCTTGCTTGGTGGCCCAGGAAGCCATTTTGTGCTGTTCTGCTGGTTCTGTTGCTGCCCCACCTTTGCCATGCTCGCTGCCACTTGTCTCTGTCTTACACCACCTTCAGTGTTACAGCTTTTTGCTTCCTGGGTCTAGGAGGTTCTCAGGCAGGGGTCTTAGGTTCAAAAGACACACTACTCCTAGCTCTTTTCATAGTGGGAGTCCCTCACCCTGTTCACCGTATATCTCTTGTAAGATAAAAAGTGTCACTCAAAGGCGTGAGATTAATAGTGGTGACTTGAGTCACTCTTCCTATTAAGTTGGTTATTCTAGTTACAGCCCACCTAATCCTGCCTCATTAACATAGAGACAATTCACTCCCAGCTGGAACCATAATCACAGGCAGAAAGGCTAGGATGTATACCATATCACAAAATAAAAGATAACTGCATCAGGTCACGAAGTAGAGAATGACTGCGTCATTACATAACTGCCAAATTATGTAATTGTGTAACTGCCAAGCCACTGAAAATTGTGGCCCAGCCAAGTTTGGCCCAGCCAAATTGATACCATCACAGCTTCCATACCTCATTTGCATAGTTCAATCAGTGTGTGTTAGACACAGACTATGACTAGAAAGCCCATATTAAGTAGTTCACTGTACCGCACTTAATGTCTTAGAACCTCAGTTTCCCCATCTCAGACTTCCTGTTGCTGTTCACTGCTGTGAAGTTTGCCCCTGACTCATCATGACTCTATGTATAAGAAATGCTGTCTGACTCTTCACCATCCGCATGATCAATCCAGATTAGACTTGTGATCCATAAGGTTTTCATTGGCTTAATTTCAGAAGTGGATCACCTGGCCTTTTCTTCCTAAGCTGATTCTGATCTTGACATTCATCGTGATGCTGACCCTGGAAGTTACTCTGCTTTTCACCCTGACTGACCTTGATTTAGAATTCAGGCCACTTACTGAACTTGATCAGCCTGCTCTAAAATGGACCCTTACCCATTTTTTCCCACTCATGTTTACCCTGATCTTGACAGCTTGATACTGTAAATGAACCTGACCCAGATGGTCAGAGTGACAGAGAACTTGACCCTGGTGCTCATCCTCATCCTCATCCTAACTTTGACCTTGTCTCTAATCATTATATTAAATCGTATCATGGCCCTGACGCTGATCCCGATGTTCATCCTGAAGCAGTCAGTCATCCTAACCCTGACCCAGACCGTGAGCATTACCCTGGCTGGCTTTACACTCACTCTGACTGTCATCCTAATGCAGGCCTGTTAAACTTGACCTTCAAGGTGACACTGACCCTTAACATCCACCTGGAGACAAAGCATAGGGCCTGCCCATAATAACCCAGAACCTTACTCTTGAACTTCACCCTAAACTGTACACTTACCCTAACCCCCTCTTTAATTATTGTTGTATGTATATGTATACAAATATGTATATAACAAAAAACTAGCTTTTAAACTATGTGCAGTTTAGTAATATTGATTACATTCAAAATGTTGTACAGTCTTTACCACTGTCTTTCCAAAATGTTTTCATCATCCCAAACAGAAACTCCTCACCACTTAAGCCTCTGACCATTCTAGCTCCTGGTAACCACTGTCTCTGTCTTAGTCATCCAGTGCTGCTGTAGCAAATACATAAATGGATGGCTACAACAGGAGAAATTTTATTCTGTCACAGCTGAGTAGTCTGCAAGTCCAAATTCAGAGCATCAACTCCTTGGAAAGTCTTCTCATTTGACTCTGGAGAAAGGTCCTTGTCAGTCTTCCCCTTGATGGGGAACTTCTGTGGCACAGGGAGCCCAGGTCATTTCCAAAGGAGAGTCTGCTCCTGGCACTGCTTCCATGGTAGTATGAGGTCCCCAACTCTCTGCTGCTTTCGTTTATATTCCAAGAGATTCACAATACAGTCGTACACATTGAGTCCTGCCCCACCAAGACAGCTACCACCCATCCTCCCTCATTAACATCATAGAGGCAGGGTTTACAGCATATAGGAACATCACGATATACCAGGAATCAAGTCTAGCCAAATTGCTGCACACGTTTTTTGGGAGAATACAATTCAGTCCCTGATACTCTGTCCTAGGTATTTCATGTAAGTGGGATCTGACAATATCTGCCTTTTTGTGTCTGACTTACTTCACTCAACAAAATGTTTTCAAAGTTTATCATTATCATGGTATGCATCAGAACTTCTCTTTGTGGCTGAGTCATATTCCATTGTATGTATATACCAGATTCTTATCATAGTATGTATCACAGCATATACACTATATATACAGTGTATACACAGTATTTACCATATTCGTATCATAGTATGTGTCAGAACTCTTTATGGCTGAGTAATATTCCATTTTATGTATATACCACATTCTTACCCGTTCATCTTTTGATGGACACTTGGGTTGTTTCTACCCTTTTTTATTGTGAATAATGCTAAAATGAACATTTCAAGTCTTTTGGGTATACACTTAGGAGTGGAATTGCTGGATCATGTGATAATTGTATGCTGAAATGCATGTGTGGGGGGTAAATACGTAACAAAACATACCATTTCAACATTTTTTATGTATAAACTTTAGTGACATTAAGCACCTGTTGTTCAGCCATCACCACTGTCCATTCATACATTTTTTGGTCACCCTTAAAGGAAGCTCTGAGTCCCCAGAGAGTTGAGTTTTCCACCTTCTGTACCTTTGGTTTCTATACCATTGCATATTCTAAGTATTTCCTGTAGGTGAGATTATACAATATTTGTCCTTTTGTGACTTATTTCACTCAGCACAGTGTTTTTCAAGGCTCATCCATGTTGCATCAAGAATGAGGGCTTTATTTCTCTTTATGGCTGAGTAACATTCCATTGCAGTGTACACATACTGTTTGGCCGTTCATTTGCTGATGGACGTTTAGGCTGCTTCTGCATTTTGGTTATTGTTGAGTTGGGCAACAGTGAACACTGATGTACAAGCATCTGTTTGCATTCCTGCTTTTAAGTCTTTGGGGTACATACCTAGAAGTAGAATTGCTAGGTTACATGGTAATTCTATGTTTAACTTTTTTAGGAACCACCAAACAGTTTTCCACAGTGACCGTACCATTTGCATTCTCATTAGCAGTGGATGAGGTTTCTAGTTTCTCCACATCCTTACTAAACTTGTGATTTTCTTTTCTTTTTTTAAAAATCATATTCATCATAGTATGGGTGAAATGATATCTCACTGTGTTTCTTATTCTATTTCCGTATGACTAATGCCATTGAGCCTTTTTTCAAGTGCTTATTGGCTGTTTGTATGTTATATTTAGTGGATTGTGTGAGTCCTTTTCCCATTTTTTGATTGGGTTGTTTGTCTGTTGTTATCTTTGGAGTTCTTTATGTATTCTGAATCTTAAAACTTCATCAGCTATCTGGTTATCAAATATTTGTCCCATTCTGTATGTTGGTAAAGTCTTTTGATGAAGAAAAATTTTCATTTTGAAGTCCAGTTTAATCTACTTTCTTTTGTTGCACAAGCCTTCAATGTCCTATCTAAGAATCTATTGTTAAAAGTGAGGTCCCAAACCATTACCTTATGTTTTCTTTTAAGAGCTTATGTGCGTAATAGCTACATGTATATATCCACACGTGTACACATACAAACATGCCTGTACACATAAACATACCTATACAGATATATGCGTAGATACATGTGTAAACACACACACATGCTTGGTAAAACAGAGGGTCTGTGACAAAGGGGAAGACCATTATTGAGACAGGTTGGCAACAGTGGCTGCAACAGCGAGCTCTAGCATAACAGTGATCGTGAGGATGGTGCAGAACTGGGAAGTGTTTGCTTCTGTTGTACACAGGGTCACTGTGGATCAGAATGGATTCAATGGCACCTACAAACAACAACAAATACACGTATTATTTTTGGTTGTGCAAAATTACATATGCTGTACCATTGACCAAAAATGCCTTTCTGTGTGTCTGTGTCTGTGTCTGTGTCGGATCCCACTCGACAGCACTTGGCTAGCTGTGTGTACTTCTTGGTGCAGTAAAGTATCCCATCAACAAAGATGGCAAGAGTCAACCATCTAAACAGTTATTTTTCCTCTCTTCTTGCCTCCTATCCCTGACAACTACCAATGAACACTGGTTTCCGTGTGTATGTGAATTTTTGTCTTTTTATAAAGTGGGATCATACAATATTTGTCCTTTTGTGATAGATTCATTTCACTCACCATGATGTCTTACAGATTGATCCATGTCATAAGAGTTTTGAGGGCTCATTATTTTTTAGGGTTGCATAGTATTCCATTGCATGTCTATACCATATTTTTGTTTATCCACTGGTGGGTACTTAGGTTTTTTTTCCATCTTTTTGCTATTGGGAATAGTTCTTCAATGAACATAAGTGTGCATTAATTTGTTCATGTCACTTCTACTAGGTCATGTACCTAGGAGTGGGATTACTGAATTATAAGGCGGTTCTATTTTTAATTTTTAAGGAAGCACCATGCCATTTTCCATAGTTGGGAGAAAAGATAGGGCAACTTAGTTTTTCTTTTTTTTAGTGATAGTTTACCAAATACAGCTATAAATGCAAGAGGAGCAGAAGACAAAATAGATAACTGGGACCTCAAAAATTAGACAACTATTCTTTTGAAAAAGTATTCTGATGAGAATAATTGATTTCTTCCACGAACTTAATGGTTTCAATTTTAACAGATCTTTAATCCATTTGGAGTTAGTTTTTGTGTATAGTGTGAGATAGGGATCTTGTTTCATTTCTATGCATATGGTTTTCGAGTTTTGCCAAAATCATTTATTGAAGAGGCTGTTCCTGTCTCGTTGAATAAACTTGGATCCTCAGTCAAATCAGGTATCCATAAAGAATGGATATGTTTTGGGTTTTTCTGTTCTCTCACTATTCCATGTGCCTATCATTAAATCAGTAGCAGGCCATTTGGATTACCGTAGCTGTGTAGTAGGCAACCTACTTTGTTCTTCCTAAATATTGCTTGGTTATTCAAGGCCCTTTTTATTTCCATGTAAAATTAGTGATTGGTTTTTCCATTATAGTAAAGAATGCTGTCATAATTTGAATTAGAATTGCATTCTGTATGTAGATTGTGTTGGGTAGCATAAACATTTTCACAGTAGTATGTCAGTCTGTGAGCATGGGATATCCTCCCATTTATATAGGTCTCTCTTAGCTTCTTTGTAATGGTGTTTTAGAGTTTTCATTGTGTAAGTCTTTTACATCCCTGAATTGGTTTACTTTTAGGTATTTTACCACTTTGGGGGCTGTTGTAAATGGTGTTTTTTCTTGATTTCCATTTCAGATTTCTCCTTGTTGGTGTATAACTACCCAGCTGATTTTTGTGTGTTGATCTTGTATCTGGCATCCTTGTTGAATTCTTGTGTTAGATCCAGAAAATTTCTTGTGGACTTTTGGGGTTTTCTACGTGTATCTCATCTGTGAATTGGGATAGTTTTATTTCTTCTTTTCAGTTTAGAAACTCTTTATCTTTCTTTTATTGCTCTGTTTAACACTGCTGGTAAAATACTGAACAAGAGTGGTAAAAGTAGGCATCCTTATTTCTTTCTCTTTTTCAGTGGGAGAGTCTTCCAGTCTTTCTCCACTGAGGATAATGTTGGCTGTTAGTTTTGCATATATGCCCTTAAATATTTTGAGGAATTTCCCTTCAATTCCTATTTTGCTAAGGGTTTTTATCAGGAAAGGGTGTTGGCTTTTATCAGATTTTTTTCTCCATCAGTTGAGGTGAATCATACAGTTCTTTTCCTTTGTTTTATTAAGGTGGTGAATTACACTGATTGATCTTTTCTAATGTTGAACTATTCTAGCGTTCCTACTGTGAATACCCCATGATGTATGATTATATTAATATGTTGTTGGATTCTGTTCACTAGATTTTTTTTTTTTTTGAGGATTCTTGCATCTGTATTCATGAAGGATATTAGCCTGTTGTGTGTATGTGTGTTTTGTGATGCCTTTACCTGACTTTATTATCAAGGTGGTGCTGGCTTCATAGAATGAGTTAGGGAGTATTCCTTTTCTGTGTATTGAAAGAGTTTGAGTAGAATCGGTGCCATTTCATCTCTGAATGTTTGGTGAAATTCCCCAGTGAAGCCATCTGGCTAAGGGCTTTTACCATAGAAACAGGTTCAGATTGTGAATGAATTAAAATTTCTTTTTTTATTGATGACTCCCGGAACTCTAGAGGTTTGATTAATCCAGGATAGAGGGTTTTTTCAAATGTGTGTGATTAATTGCTGACAGAGTTTTACCTGTATCAGTTAGAAATTTGCAAGATTTTCCACTGACTGATAAAGTGGTTGCCCTCGCACTTGGCTTGGCTTTTGGCTGTACATTTAGTGGTACCACTGGAGAAACCTCTGTTAGCTCCTTGAAACCCCCTCATTCTGATTCTACTGTAAATAATGTGGAAACAGGAGGCAGCATGCTCAATTTTTTCTTTACTTCAGCACACTCATTTAAAATGTCCTGGTTTATTACAATAAAACTACACTGTTTCTCCTGGCTGGTTTCCTTCCCCTCAAGCTTCAGTAGTAGATGTTTGCCCTCCTGAAGCTTGTAACTTCTGCGGCTTCAAAGCTATCAGTTTGCTTTGTCTGGCTTTAGCTTTTGTTCACCAGCCTGATTTTGCCGCTCAGTTGTTTGGGCCAGTAGGTGAACACTGTCCAAAGGGTTTCTGAGTGGTGCCATTTCCCAATATAAATGACCAGTTTTAGAAGCTCTGGGTTTACACCATTGACAAAAACAGAATTGAGAGCATTGTCAAGAATCATCACTGTTTTTTTTAACCTCAGTGTTCAGTTAACAGTCATTGTAATCTATCTCCAAAACTGTATAGATTCTCAGCCTTCTCATGGCTACAAGCTAGAATTCTAGCCCAAATCTGTTCTCTTTGGAAATGTCCCTTGGATTGCTTCAGTCTGCCTATCATAAACCCTCTTGGCCTCTGCCAAAGATCTCCAGCAGTTATTCTAGAGGAAGGGATTAGAGAAGTCCTGTCCTCACACCATCTATCTTCCAAAATTGGGCTTCGCTGGGCCCTAACAACATAGGAATTAATTGGTAAAGTCATGTATCCTGGGCTGGTAGGTAGAGATGAGGACTTTGAATTCCTCAGTAAATTTGCCCAGATCTTCCTAGAAAAACCCTTAACTGTGATTCTTAATTCTGCTTTTGTTCATGATGTGAAAGTCACTTGAGGATTATTCTCATCTTTTGGTGACTTGACTTTAAAGGGTGTCTTAAAGTGAGGCTTATTTTTGGTCTGTAAGTCCAAAGTCAGTGTAATAAGGAAGCTCAGAGTATTCGTAGAAGGACGTAAAGGAGGATAAAACGAGACAGCTGCTGAAGAAGCAGAAGGAGAAGGGTGACAGCAGGAATAGGAGCAGAGGGAACTGAACAAGGGCTGTCTGCAGGTATAGAGTGACTTTGTAGTTCTTTGGTTTAGCTTATCTAGACATCATAACATACGGGAGCAAGCCTGTTTCCATGTTATTTTTTAAATGTTTTTTGATATGAATTAATAACTGTTCCTTTTGCCTAACTCTAAAACCTTTGCATTCCAGTTGGATGCACATGAAAATCAATTTTTGCTGTTGTTGAAAACTGCTCCATAAAGGCTAGAAATTCCCAAGATCTCTTTGGGTGAGGGCTTGCGGGTACTGCAGGTACAAAACAGAACAGAGGCCATAATGTTTTGCCATGAAAGCAGCAGGTGTCCCCATGGGCGTGGGACGGACACTCTTTGGTGCTGATGTTTCCTGTCCTCAATCCAAGAATAAGCCAAGCCAAGTGCCGTCGAGTCAGATACTTGCATGTAATGACAGAATCACAAAGACAAAGGCATTGTCTATGGAAAGAGGAAAGGCGGAATAAAAAGATTTGCTTGCCTTCTCATAAACGTCCAGTAGATGGCAACCTAAACTAACAATTCATGTGACCAATTTGAAGCATACAATTCACAGAATTGTAACTACACTGGAAATATGAACAGAAATAAGACAGAATTGGAATAAATCCTCAGGGAACCTCGACACAAAGACTGGAAATTTGGCCTAATAAGAGCTCATATCTATACCATGGGCTAGGAGGCCTCAGGGAAAGGAAAAACAAAGGGATTTTCTGGTGCCTCCTTCAGTCTACCATGTCTTGGAAGTCTGCTGAAGAGGGAAACCACTTTCAGGCCCCATACTGGGAGCTAAAATCTCAATGTGAGAAAAACTGCTTACACTTTAAAATAAAAACTCAGAGGATTTATTCAGCAAGAAAATGTCATTTGAATGAAGGGAGCCTATCAGCTCACAGGAGTGAGAACCAATGTGTCTAGCAAGAATGTCCTAAGCAGTGATAGACAGAGGGCAGGAAACAGATTACAGCAAAATCATTGATTAAAGTCACAAAAAGGAGGGCTAGGCAAAGTGGGAGAAGGGGCTTCCAATGGAAACATGTACAGGTGGGTTATATAACTAATTAAAGACACATTTGCAAGCATATGTGGCACATACTTTTGTGGGAACTTGTTATTAAAACTGCTTTCTCAAGCATGCCTTTTAATTAGATGGGAGATGTCACAACAGATTCAACAGAAATTGAAAGTATCAACTATGAAAGACTAACAGATCTGGAAACCTAGAGGAAATGGACAAATTCCTAGATTCATATCACCTACCAAAATTATGACAAGTAGAACAATTTAATAAAACCCATCACAAAGGAAGAGATTGAAAAAGTCATCAAAAAACTACCAACCAAAAATGCCCTGGCCCAGATGGCTTCACTGCAGAATTCTACCAAGCTTTTAGAGAAGGGTTAACTCTAGTACTACTGAGACTATTTCACAGCATAGAAGTGGATGGAATACTCCAAATTCATTCAGTAAAGCCAGCATTATCATGATACCAAAGCCAGGGAAAGATCCACCAAAAAAGGAGAGTTACAGACCAATATGACTCATGAACCTAGATGCAAAAATCTTCAACAAAATCCTTGCCAATAGACTTCAAAAACATATCAAAAAAATAATTCATCACAACCGAGTTGGACTCATACCTGGGATGGAAGGCTGGTTCAACAGCAGAAAAACAATGTGATCAACTACATAAATAACACAAAAGACAAGAATCACCTGATTTTGCATCAATTGATGCAGAAAAGGCATTTGACAAAGTCCAACACCCATTCATGCTAAAAACTCTAAGCAAAGTAGAAACAGAAGGCAAATTGCAATAAGGGCCATCTACGCAAAGCTACCTGCCCATATCACCCTGAATGGAGAGAGACTGAAACAGTTTCCCTTGAGAATGGGAACTAGACAAGAATGCTCACTCTCACCTCTCCTATTGAACACCGTACTAAAAGTTCTGGCCAGAGAAATAAGACAAAGAAATAAAGGGCACCGACGTCAGCAAAGAAGAAGTAAAAATATTTGTATTTGCAGATGATACGATTATATATGCAGACAATCCTAAAGAATCTAAGTAAATTGCTGAAGCTAATAGAAGAGTTCAGCAAAGTATCAGGATACGAGATAAAGTAAATCAGTAGGATTCCTTTATATCAACAAAGAGATCATTAAAGAAGAAATCAAGCATGTCTTTTCCTGGGATTTCATTGTAAAGGAGCTTTTTCAGGTTTGCTGTTTCAAGGCCTTCTGGGAAACAAGCTGTGACATCCTGCATTTGCTTGACCATAAAAGAAAGACCATATGAGAGAAAAGCTGTTGTCATGTTGCCCTGAAAGGTTTTGAGATTAAGCACCTACCTCAGGATTCCCTGACACCATCATCTTAGCACAATCACAGAGTAAAACAAAACAAACAAAAATACACATTTCGTTATACTAAAGTCCGGATAAGGGTCATAGTTGTTAGATGCTGTTGAGTCAGTACTGATTCATAGCGACTTTGTATACAACAGATCAGAACACTGCCCAATCCTGTACCATCCTCACAGTTGCTATGCTTAAGTCTGTTACATCCACTGTGTCTATGCACCTTGCTGAGGATTGTCCTCTTTTTTGCTGACCCTCTGCTTTCCCAAGCATGATGTCATTCTGCAGGGACTAGTCCCTCCTGATAATATGTCTAGAGTACCTAAGATGTGGACTTAGCATCTTTGCTTCTAGGGAGGATTCTGGCCATAATTCCTTCAAGATAGGTATGTTTATTCTTCTGTCAGTCCATGGTATGTTCAGTATTCATCACCAGCACCATAGTTTAAAGGCACCAGCTTTTCTTTAGTCTTCCTAACTCACTGTCCACTTTTGCATGCATATGAGATGATTGAAAATACCATGGTTTAGGTCAGTTCCACCTTAGTCCTCAAGTGATGTCTTTGCTTTTGAACACTTTAGGAGTGTCTGTTCCAGTAAGAACAAAATCCTGTCCTTTCCATGATGGAAGTGGAACAATGTAAGCAACCTTCAGTGTAAGCAACCTGCTAGGTTGTTGATTGAGCACCTCAGAGAATGATGCTGAATCAGAAATTCTTTACTCAGTCTCTGCTGCTGGCCGACTGGGCACTGAGCAGTGGCTGCAGCCAATTTGTTCTTGGTGAGTGGAAGTCTGTCTTGCTTAGCCCATGCATGATCTCTATCCTTGCCACTATGACTACTTACTGCATGAGCCCACTGGGTGATAACAGGAGCAGTTGGGGATTAAGGATGACTAGTTCCCACAGATTGCACTGTCTTATTCCCATGATTGTCAAACTCTTTCTCTGCAGAGGTCCTTCGGTGGGCATTCACATGACATATAAATATCTTCACTTCTTTGACACTTTCAGAGAGCTCTATCCAAATATCTCTTCTTTATACCACCTCATCTCCAGTTTTCTGATCATGTGCCTTCCAAGTTCCTGACCATCCAGGTGAACCATTGGCCACAGCCAATAAATCAGTATACAGTTCTACACCTGGCCAAAATCAACAGTTAGGTGTACTGCTTGAGGTTCTGTGGGAAGATTTTCTTCACCACCTGTCCTTCACGGAGGCCTCAGAAAGGGGCTGTAGTACTGCTGCTGACCACTTTTCCCTGGTACCTGAATCACTTAAAAACTAGGCACAAGTTTTCTCTTCCTCTGTCACCTGATAATAAGAAATTCTCCATGAGGCCATAGATGCAGACTTGGAGATGGAAGGTAATGTATCAGAAGTGAAAACTGGGGATATTTGGGTCACTTCTTCCTGCAGTTTTTTTTCCCCCTTCAGGTCCTGCTCAGGCCCTATCTTATATACCACTTCCATTTAATGATGGAGTGCTGCTGTGCACATTGGAATTTATGGCTCTGTGGATCAGGCAACACCCAGTTTGTGATGGGCAGCTTGGGCTACTTGGTGACCCATAGTTAAGGGTTCAGTTTCTGCTAAGGCCCAATAACAAGCCAAAAGCTGTTTCTCAAAAGGAGAATAGTTATCTGCGGAGGATAGCAGGGCTTTGCTCCAAGATCCTTAAGGGTCTGCACTGTGATTCTCCAATGGGGGCCTGCCAAAGACCCCAAACAGCTTTTCTATCTGCCACTGCCTCTTCAAGCATCATTTGATCAGCTGGATGATAGGGCCCAAGTGGCAGAGTAGCTTGAATGGCAGCTTGAACCTGTGGCAGATCCTTCTTTTTCTGAGCTTCTCGTCAAAACTAGCAGCTTTTCGAGTCAGTTGATAAATAGACCAGAGTACCATATGCAAATGAGAGATATATTGCTTCCAAAATTCAAAGAGGCCCACTAGGTGTTGTGCCTCCATCTTAGTTGTAGGAAGGGCCAGATGCAGTATCTTACCCCTCGTTTTAGAAGGTATATCTTAAAATGGCCCACAAGAGTGCACCCTTAGACATTTCACTGGGGTAGAAGGTGCTTGAATTTTTGTCAGATTAATTTCCCACCCTATAGCATGCAAATATTTTCCCAGTAAGTACAGAGTCACTGACACATCTTCGTTCTAGGTCCAATCAGCATAATGTCATCAATGTAATGTACCTGTGTGATGTCTTATGTAAGGGAAAGGCAATCAAGTTCCCTGAGAGCTAAAAATGATGACATAGTGCTGGAGAGTCGACATGCCTGGAAGTAGGACACTCAGAGTACTTCTGGTGGTCTTTTGAAACAGTGACAAAGAAAGAAAATATTAGCCAAATCAATAAATGCATACCAAGCAGCAGGAGATACTGATTCACTCAAAAAATGAAACCACATCTGGAATACAGCTGCAGTTGCAGTCACCACCTGGTAAAGTTTGCAGTAACCCACTGTTATTCTCCAAGATCCATCTGTTTTTTTGCACAAGCCAGGTGGGCAAGTTGAATGACAATGTGTGGTAATCATCACTCCTGTATCTTTCAAGTACTTGCTGGTGGCAGAATCTCTGTAATCCCTCCAGGAATGCAGTGTTGTTATTAGGTGCTGATGATTCGTTTCCAACTCATAACAACCCTATGAACAACAGAACAAAACACTGACCAGTCTTGCACCATGTCCACAGTCGTTTTTATGCTTAAGCCCATTGTTGCGGCCACTGTGTCAATCCATCTTGAAGAGGGTCTTTCTCTTTTTCGCTGATTCTCCACTCTACGAAGCATGATGTCCTCCAGGGACTGATCCTTCCTGACAACATGTCCAAAGTATGTAAGGTGCAGCCTTACCATTTTTGCTTCTAAGGAGCACTCTGGTTTTACTTCTTCCAGAACAGATCTGTTTGTTCTTTTGTAGTCCACCGTACATTCAACATTCTTCTCCAACATCAAAATTCAAAGGCATCGATTCTTCTTTTTGTCTTCTTTGTCCACTGTCCAGCTTTCACATGCATATGATGCAACTGAACATACCATGGCTTGGGTCAGGCGTTGTTTTAGTCAGCTAGGGCTGTTCTAACAGAAATACCACAGAGTGAATGGCTTTAACAAAGGAAGGTTTAGTCTTACACAGTCTGGTGGGCTACAAGTCCAAATTCACGATGTCCACTCCAGGGGAAAGCTTTCCCCGCTGGTCTGCTCTGGAGGAAAGTTCAGTGTTGCATCAGTCTTTGTCCAGGAAGCATCTTAGTGCAGGAACCTCAGGTCTGAAGGACTCGCTCTTCTCTTGGTGCTGCTGGTTTGATTGTGTGAGGTTCCCCACTCTCTGCCTGCTTCCCTTTCCTTTTGGCTCTTGCAGGATGAAAGGATTAAGGGTGGGGCAAGCCATACTCCAGGGAAACTCCTTTATAGTTGAGCAAGGAGGTGATCTTATAAAGGAATTTACAGTCCCATCCTAATCCCTTAACATACAGCACATCAAAATCACAAAATGGAAGACAATCACAGAATACAGGGAATCATGGTCACATGGCTACACTTATTTTGGGGGGACACAATTCAATCCATGACAGGCATATTTTAGTCTTCAAGGTGACATCTCTACTTTTGAATACTTTAAAGATGTCCTGTGCAGCAGATTTTTCCAATGCAGTGCATCTTTTGACTTCTCAACTGGTACTTCCATGGACGTTGAGTGTGGACCCAAGTAAAATGAAATCCTTGACAACCTCAATCATTTCTCCATTGTGATGATATTGCTTACTGGTCTAGTTGTGAGGATTATGTTTTCCTGATGTTGAGGTCGAATCCATACTGAAGGCTGTGGTCCTTGATCTTCATCAGTGTCTCAGATCTTCTTCATTTCCAGCAAGTAAGGTGGTGTCATCTGCGTAATGGAGGTTGTTAATGAGTCATCCTCCAATCCTGATGCCTCGTTGCTCTTTGTATAATCCAGCTTCTTGGAATATTTGCTCAGCATACAGATTAAAGAGGTATAGTGAAAGGATACAACCCTGACACACACTTTTCCTAACTTTAAACCATGCAGTGTCCCCTTGTTCTGTTAACATTACTGCCTCTTGATCCATATACAGATTCCTTAAGAGCACAATTAGGTGTTCTGGAATTCCCATTCTTCGCAACGTTAGCCATAAGTTGGCGTGATCCACACAGTCAAATGCTTTTGCGTAGTCAATGAAACACAAGTAAACGTCTTTCTGGTATTCTTTGCTTCCAGCCAAGATCCATCTGACATGAGTGCTGATATCCGTGGTTCCACATCCTCATCTGAATACAGCTTGAATTTCTGGCAGTTCCTTGTCAATATACTGTTGCAGTTGCTTTCGTATGATCTTGAGCAAAATTTTACTTGTATGTGCTGTCAATGATATTGTTTGGTAATTTCCACATTTGTTTGGATCATCTTTCTTTGGAATGGGCATAAATATGGATCTCTTCTAGTCAGTTGGCCAGGTAGTCACCCTCCCAATTTCTTGGCATAGATGAGTGAGCACTTCCAGGACTGCATCTGTTTTTTGAAATATCTCAATTGATGTTCCATCAATTCTTGGAGCCTTGTTTTTCACCAGTGCCTTCAATGCAGCTTTGACTTCTTCCTTCAGTACCATTGGTTCCTGATCACATGCTACCTCTTCAAATAGCTGAACGTCAACTAGTTCTTTATGATATAATGACTGTATTCCTTCCGTCTTCTTTTGATGCACCCTGAGTTGTTTAATAGCTTCCCTGTAGAATCCTTCACTATTGTAACTTGAGGCTTGAATTTTTTCTTCAGTTCTTTCAGCTTGAGAAACGCAGAATGTGTTCTTCCCTTCTGGTTTTCCATTTCCAGCTCTTTGCACATGTCATTATAATACCTTCTTCCTTTGTGTTCTCGAGCTGCTCTTTGAAATCTGTTTAAGTCTTTTACTTCAGTATTCCTTCCTTTTGCTTTAGCTGCTCGGTGTTCGAGAACAAGTTTTGGAGTCTCTTCTGACAGCCAATTTGGTCTTTTCTTTCTTTCCTATCTTTTTAATGACCTCTTGCTCTCTCCATGAATGATGTCTTGAATGTCATTCCACAATTCGTCTGGTCTTCTGTCATTAGTGATCAACACATCAGATCTGTTCTTGAGATGGTCTTTAAACTCAGGAGGTATATACTCAAGGTATACTTTGGCTGTTGTGGACTTGTTCTAATTTTCTTCAGTTTCAATTTGAGTTTGCATATGAACAATTGATGATCTGTGCCACAGTCAGCACTTCCTCTTATTCTAACTGCTGATATGGAGCTTTTCCATCATCTTTTTCCACAGATATAATCAATTTGGTTCCTGTGTATTCCATCTGGTGAGGTCCATGTGTACAGTTACTGTTTGTGTTGGTTGAAAAAGATATTTGCGGGGAAAGAAGGCTGTTGGGAGGATGAGACATGTATGGATCAGAGAGGAATAATGTGCTGTCACCAGACAGGGAAAGCAGTGGAAGCTGCATATAGGTGGGCATGTAAATTTATATGGGAATGTACATTTTCACTCAGTTCTATTAAATAAAAAAAAGAAAGAAAAAGGTATTTGCAGTGAAGAATTCATTAGTCTTGCAAGATTCTGTCATGTGACCTCCAGTATTATTTCTATCACCAAGTCTGTATTTTCCAGCTACCGATCCTTCTTCATTTCCAACTTTTGCATTCCAGTCACCAGTGGTTTTCAGTGCATCCTGATTGTGTGTTTCATCAATTTCAGACTGCAGAAGCTGGTAAAAATCTTCAGTCTCTTCGTCTTTGTACTTAGTGGTTGGTGTGTAAATTTGAATATTAGTCATTTTAACTGTCCTCTATAGGCGTATGAATATTATCTTATCACTGACAGCATTGTACTTCAGGACAGATCTCAAGATGTTCTTTTTGATAATGAATGCAACTCCATTCCTCTTTAAAAGTTTTCATTCCAAGCATAGTAGACCGTATGGTTGTAAGATTCAAAATGGCCCAAAACTGGTCCATTTCAGCTTGCTAATGCCTAGGGTATCAAAGTTTATGCATTCCATTTCATTTGGGACAGTTTCCAATTTTGCTAGATTTGTACTTCATACATTGCATGTCTTGATGATTAATGGATATTTGCAGCTGTTTCTTCTCATTTTGAGTTGTGCCACGTGAGCAAACAAAGATCCTGAAGGCCTTACTCCATCCATGTCATTAAGATTGACTCTACTTTGAGGAGGCAGCTGTTCCCCCAGTCATCTTCCAAGTGTGGCAACATATCTGACAATGTTCTGCTGCTACTCATAAGGTGTTCTCTGGCTGATTCTTTTCACAGTAGACTGCCGGGTCCTTCTTCCTAGTCTATCTTAGTCTGGAAGCTCAGCTAAAACCTGTCTACCATGGATGACCATGCTGGTGCCTAAATACCAATGGCACGGCTTCCTGCATCACAGCAACAAGCAAGCCTCCACTGACAGACAAGTAAGGGCTGCTCACTTTGTGTTTACCCTCCTTACCTATGCTGTTACTCCCCTTACCTGATGTTATTACCCTCCCTCACCTGACAGTATCCGGTAAGGACTGTGCCATAGACTGACAAAAGAACGAACAAATCTGTCTGAGAAGAAGTATAACCAGAATGCCTTAGAAGCAAAGATGGTAAGACTACATCTTTGGACATGTTGTCAGGAGGGATCAGTCCCTAGAAAAAGACATTGCGGTTGGTAAAGCAGAGGGTCAGCGAAAAAGAGGAAAACTGTCAACTAGATGGACTGACACAGTGGCTGCAACAAGGGACTCAAGCTTAACAATTGTGAACATGGTGCAGGACTGAGCGGTGTTTTCTTCTGTAGTACAAAGGATTGCTATGAATCACAGCTGACTCAACAAACAGCATGTAACAACAAAAACAGTACATGACTATCCTTCACCCTGGCGTGACTCCATCCTAGACCACAGGACAGTGAGGAGTTGGCTTCAGGCTGGGCCATGTGTCACATGGTTGTTAAGGGACGTTCCCAAGAGCCCCAGCTCAGTCCCAAGTCTGGTACTGGGCAAAGTGCCTAATGAGGAGCATGCCTCTGGACACTGGACTGTCCTGCTTGACCCCACTCCTCCAGATCAGGTCTTGAGCCCTACTGCCAGGTGTCAGGAAGCTCTGGCCCACCCCAAAAGTCCCAGGCCCACCTGTTCTTTCTGCTTCCTGCAGAGGTGCTGCCTGAGCAGGGTGGGTAGGGAATGACTGACAGTTGGTGTCAGGATGATAGTACCCTAGGAGTCCAGCTGGCAGGCTGGCCTCTAACAGGGCTGGAGTCCAGGACTAGCCAGCCCCTCCTTGGCTGCATGTGTTCCTCTCTGACTCTGTGTCTCCTCACCTGCCAGGTGGAAACAAAAGACTCTAAGGTGTGAGTCTGTCTGAGCTGCCCCCATGTGAGGTCCTGTTTCTTCTGCAACTCCTCAAGACATGCTGTCAGGATCATGGGAATAGTCTTCCTTCTCTCCCTAAAAGAGTAGCCACCCTTTGTTCACATGTGGAGCAGTGGCATAGGCCAAGGTCTCTGTAATGAGGTGGGTCTGCTGTCACCATCAAGTGAGCTAACTGCATGTCTTCCATTGATTGCCTGACCTGCATACTGCATAAATTGTCAGTTGTGAGTATGAGCAGAGAAATATCTCTGTTACCCTGAGACACCTCTAAATGCTTCACAGTATCGGCCCTGTTAGCTTGAAACACCCCAAGATGCTCCAGGGTGACAGCCCATTATCCCGCAGTACCTCCAAATGCTGCAGGGGTCCCCTTTGTCTGCAGACCACATCCCATGTCTCCACCAGTGCCAGGACCTGGCTCATCCTACCAAGCAGCAGGGCCAGAGCCCCATGACTTGGGTAGTTGAACTTGGGAGCCTCCAACTCTACAGAACCATTAAAGAGTGGCCTAGTCCTGAAGCAGTTGCCACTCTTTGTGCCTCTGCTGGCCTTTTGGGACTCCAACATCAGCTGTGGCCAAACTCCACAGCTCTCTCAGCCTCCAGGGAGGTCAAACAGTGGTCCACATGGTGAGTAGGACTGGAACTCAGACCCCACCCCACTGGGGGTGCTTCCTCTGGTACTTCAGCATCCCAGAAAGATCCTGGGGGCTGCAGGGATCTGCATGATGGCTCTTGAGGACCACCAGCCACATGCTGAGAGGGTTCAGCCTCCAACAGGTACTCCATCCCACTTCTAGACGTGTCTCCTCCCCACAGTCTTTCAAGCATGTTCTGGTGCCCTCAGGAGTGAGTTACAGCCTTGGAACTTGGTTTGAGCCTGCTGCCCTGAAGTCTGTCCCTGCTCTTTGCCCCTGTGGTCTAGCCCTGTTCCACTTGCTGCTCCTTACGTCTGCCCACACTTCAGACCACTTCAGTGGGTGGTTCAGCCATGCAGGCTCATTGTCACAGTACGTGGGCACAGGAGCATTCCACTGCAGCTGCATGGCCCCAACACTGTCCAGTGAACTGGAAAAGGAAACATCTGTGTTCTGGGAGAACCTGGGGGTAGAAGAATCACAGATAGCTCTGTGAAGGTGGCCAGGAATACTGTGGTGTCCTTAGCAGGGGAGCAAGGAGGAGGGTCCTAATTGGAGTGGTGATACAGGGCAGCAACTTAACCAGCTGCTGCCAGATCAGGAAAGAGCAACCTGAAAGCCAGGCATGGCCCGTCTTCAGTGTCCTTCAGGGGGACCCTCTGTGTCATTGTGCCAGAGACTCCACTTCAGCATGCTTCCATGGGAGGAACCACACAGGGCCCTGAGAACTTTCTGGGCCCTCCTACTCTTCTGGGCTTGTAACAGCACCCTATACCATTGACTGCAGCCCATTGAGGATCTGCCATGCCTGTGGACCCCTATGCTGGAATCCTGGGGAGGCCACAACAAATATCACAAACAGGGCTTGCAAAATCAGAGCTTTGTGGTCTCACATTTCTGGAGCAAGGAGTCTACATCAGGGTCTCGGCCACTGGTGTGTTGGCCAGCAGCCGTGTTGGCTCCTTCTGAGGCTTTGAAGGAGATTCTGCTTCTGCCTCTGTTCCCGCCCAGTGGCTCCACGCATTCCTTGTCTGATGCTGCAGCATCAACTGGCTTCTTTTCTCTCCTGGTCTCCGTGTGTCTTTTCCTCTTTTATAAGGACATTAGTTATACCGGTTTAGGACCCACCCTAGCTGGCTATGGCCATGTGTTTACCTAACTGATAACATCTGTGAAGACCCTGTTTCCAAACAATGTCATGCTCACAGGTACTGGAGTTAGGACTTCAACACATCTTGGAGGGGACTCGGTCTAATCCATAGCGCTTCCCTCTTGGGAAGAAATGAAAGCACAGAGACAGGGCTCAGTGCACAATGAAAATAGGGGACCTTCACTTCACATTTATTCAGCATCTCAAGAGGCAACTACAGATAGATTGACACAGTGGCTACCAGTGGGCTCAGGCATAACAACGACAGCGTGGTACAGGGCTGGGCAGTGCTTCGTTCTGTGGTACACAGGGTCGTTACAAGTTGGAACCAGCTTAACAGCACCTAACAACAGGGAAATAATTACCATTCGGTGCTAAGATTTATTGACAAGATGTTCTGGGAACATGATTTATTATTGTGATAAAAGTAAATCTCCAAATGCCTTCTTATAGGGATTAGTATATGCATGATGGCACCAGTCATTAGGGATAGGGCTGGTGAAGGTGTCCTCAAAGACCTCACGAGTCCACAATATATTCAATAAAGGAGTGAGCTACAACACGCTCGGTGATCTAGATCACCTTTATAAAATATATATATTTCATACAAAATCATAGGCTACTTCTTAAAATGTTATCGGGCTTCTAAAATCAACCATCGTGATGTAGCACAATCTGGCTATGCTCAAAAACCCTGTAAATGGGTGAACTGTGAATTATATCTTAATAAAGCTGCTTGTAGGAATGTTAAAAGTGTTAACAGTGATTCTTTCTGCGTTGTGGGATTATAGATGGCTTTTCTTTTCTCTCTCTTTTTTTTTTTTTTTTTTTTTTTACTTTTCTACAATGAACATAAATTAATTTGGTAACAAGGAAAAAATGCATTGACAAAGGACGAATGACCAAAGCTTCCAGAAGTTCAACCTCTTGGAGGTGTGCCCAAGGCAGGGAGCAACCCGGTGGAAATCTGAGGCTGGACAGGTTGCTGGTGACTCTTAACCCTTTTACTTCAGGTTTCTCCTCTCATTGACCACCCCCCACCCCCGCCCCAGGGCTGGGGATGTCATCTGCAGTAATAGTGATGCTGTTCACTCATTCATTCCACAATTATTTGCCGAGCGCCTATCTTATTTTCAGACACCTTCTAAGCAGGGAAAACAGTCGTAAAGAAACTACACCCCTTGCTTTAGATCCTTTGTCCTGGTTACAACTTGTTACACCCGCATTTGATAAGAGTGTGCAGATCACACAGCAAGCTAGTCTGTTTGCAGAGCCAAGCCAGCACTGCAAAAGCTGGGGCACAGAGTCGGCCGGAAGACTGGCAGTTCGTTCGGGGTTAATTCAAGGCCTCGTCAGCAAAGCAAACACGGCGGCCAAAAAGGCACCCGGCCTGGGCCTGGCTCCACATCCAAGTGCCCCCAAGCTTTCTGCATCCTCAGAACCTTCAGGTTACCCTTCCTGTGGGTGAACAGCCGGCCGCAGCAGCCCACCCCCGCAGAAACCAACACCTTCTCTCCTGCTCCTAGGCCCTTTTATGCCGCGAAGCGCCATCCGTGTCGCCTTTTCTCCCGATGCAAGCGGGCACTGGGGCGGATCTCCAAGGGCGTTCTGAGGGCGGCGGGAGAAGCGTGGAGCGGCCCGGCACAGCCGGGGGAGAGGCGGAACGGGCCGCGCCGGCGCGCAGGAGTGACACCGCTGAGCCCAGCACGTGACTGCACGTAACTGGTGACAGCTGGGGTCCCCAGGGTTCGGTACTGTGCTTCCGGGTTCGGGGTGTTCGCAGCGGCAGAGAGCAGCGCGTTGCCGGAGCCGGCTCCCAGCCCCGGCGGCCACCCGGAGCCCGCGCTACACCCGCCCCGCCGCCCTCCGACGGGTTCGCGGCCTGAGGTCTGCGAGTCTGAGTAGCAGCGCGGCCGGTGCTAACCCGCTGGGGGCCTCCTCTAGGGCGGGAATAGCAAGTGGGAGAGGATGCCGCACGAGATCAGTAAGTGGGGGCTCAGGGCCCCGGCTGGCCGCCCGGCGCTGCTCAACTCCCTTTGCCACTGGCGGTGGTGGAAGCGCCAGCGGCCTGGCTGCGTCCTTGGGTGCCGGGAGGGTGCGCAAAGCCAGCGGCGCGTCCCTGGGGGCCAGGCCCGGAGCTAGGACCAGGAAGTCGCACGTTCCCTTGTGCTCCTTAAAAGGAGCAGCGTCCCTCCACAGCAGGTGTGCAGCTGAGGCCAGTTAAGGTCCCTGTCCCTGTCCCCTTCCCCTTCCCCTTCCCCTTCCCCTTCCCCTTCCAGATAGGTAGGGCAGGGGGCGGAGGCTGCCCATAAATGCCCCCTGTGTTTGTGTCTCCGTGGAGAAAGGATTCACCAGCCTCAACCAGTCGAGCGGTTCATTGTTGTTAGGTGCCCTCCAGTCATTCTGACCCACGGCAGTGTTCTGTACAACCAAACAAAACGCTACCTGGTCTTGTGCCACCCCAGAATCATCCATGTGTTAGAGCCTATTGTTACAGCTACTGTGTTAATCTATCTCATTGAGGGTCTTGTTTTTTGCTGACTTTCTACCTTGCCAAGCTTGGTGTCCTTCTCCAAGGACTTTTTGTTGTATCCAGCATACTTGGGACGAAATCTCGCCGTCTTCACTTTGAAGGAGCACCCTGGCAGCACTTCTTCTAAGACAGACTTTGTCATACTTCTGGCAGTCTCCCTTATATTCTATTCTTCTCTGACACCTTAATTTAAAGGCATCAGTTCTTCAGGCTTTCTTATTCATTATGTAGGTAATTTGAAAACACCGTGGCATCAGTCAGGTGCACCTTAGTCCTCAGAGTGACATCTTCGCTTTTCAATTCTTTAAGGAGGTCTTTTGCAGCAGATTTGCCTGATGCAGTGCATCTTTCAATTTCTTGACTGCTACTTCCTTGGGTGTTTATTGAGGATCAGAATAAAATGAAATCCTTGATGACTTCGATTTATTTTCCATTCATCATGATGTTTATTGGTCCACTTGTGAGGATTTCTGAAGTGGATTGAATGTACGTAGCCATTTTACTGGGCCACGATTCCCAATATTTTATGATTGCCCTCCCTCAGTGCCCTTTCAAAGATGTATGTTTTGCTTGGCTTTTTTATTCTTGGGATTCAATTCTGGAACTAAGCCACCTGCCTGCTGCCGTTTATTGAGATGTTTGACCTAAGGCAAGTGTCTTAGTCTGGTTTCTCTAGAGAAGCAAAACCAGTGAAGTGTACAAATACATACAAAGAGAGAGAGCTTTGTATCTAGAAACTGGCTCACACAGCTGTAGAAGCTGGCAAGTCCCAAGTCTGTGGGTCAGCCTGCGGAACTCACGTAGCTGCAGGGGTTAGTGAACTCAAGGTCAGACAGACATCAGACCTCTTGCTTATAAGCTGTAGAGGCTGATGAATCCCAGACTGCAGGTAAGCTGCTAGCATGAGTCCTAAGAACTGGAGATCAGATGAATGGAGCCAGCTGCAGGATCCAGAGTGAGCAAGAGCCCATGAGTTTTGCTAGAAAGTCCATGTATATTGGATGCAGCCCACACCCCAAGGAAACTCTCTTTCAACTGATTAGCTGCTTGCAACAGATCTGATCATGCAAAGGATTATGTCAGATCTCATTATGGAGGATTATTACATAGTTACCATAATATGTCATAAGTGCCAAACCACTGAGAATCATGGCCCAGCCAAGTTTACCACAACCTTAGCTACCACAGCAAGTTCAAGTGTGTGACAGATTTGTTCTCTGTCAAGTGAGAAGAGAGCATTTCTGTTATGATCACAAGGTTAGATCCTACCCTTTCTTTAAAGCCTTTTAGTGACCCTATCATCTGTAAATGGGATGAATTGTTGTTCTGGTTTATCTCAGAAATATGTCATTTGGTAGACAGAACAGAATATTTATCCCTTGGTTAAAGAAAACCACTTGTTGAATTTTTTTTTTATTTGTATGTTTCATCATAAACACAGATGTAAAATCTGTAATTGATTTCTCCTCAGTACTCATTAAGCAGTGACCCTTCTTTCTCCCCTCCCCCGAGTCCCTGGTAGCAACTGATTAACTTTGACCTCTATGCGTTAATCATAGATTAAAATCAGGGTAATATAACTTGCTCAGAATTATGTTATATGGACCTATGTTTCAGCTCTGCTTAAGCCTGTTCAGCATCCTAGAAATATGCAAATCCCTTCTGACAAATGGTGGCTGAGCATAACATGCATTGGCCTAGAATTGAAGCTGGGCTTCCATCATGGGAGGCAGAAATTCTACCAACAAACAGTCAATATCCTCATTTTCCACTATAGTAAGAGTGACTATTTGACATAGAACTTGCCAGTCAGATCTTGTGGAAACAATGTAAAGCTTAAGAAGGAAAAAACAGAGGCTTTTCCTTCATTGATCAATCTTACTCTTTCTCATGCAGCAGCCAACTTGCCACAGTGAGAAAGAAGTTTTGTGGTCATGGCAGCAGAGGAGGCAGGAAGAAGGAGCCTTGGTCACTAATTACTTCACAGAGCACCTGTCTCATCCTGTACTCATCTGGACTGTATCAAGAGATAAAGTAATAAAATTCTTACTTGTTTCAGTTTACCCAGTGTTACTCCCAAAAAATTCCTACCTGACCAGTGAGATTGTTATTTTGTGTTTGTGGACATTGATTGTCGTGAAAGTCTTCCTCTATTGCTGATAAGTGAGGGAAATATAGGTACTACCATTAATCTTCCCTTGGAAACTAAATGTTGAAGTGAAAGTCTACCCTTCATCTTTCTATTTCCTCAGCCTATGTGACTCTTACCTGTAGTACTTGGCTGAGACAATGATATCTTGGTATTTAAGCTCAAGACTCATACCTAATGTCTACATTACTGTTACTCTGAACAATTTCTGATACTGTTGACCACTCTTTGTTTATTTAAAAACACATTATACAATATGTGATGTATGTGTAATTATCACTCTTAACATAATTAACATTGACTCTCTAATGCTTTCCTTTGTATGTTATGTTGTTGTTATCTGCTTTTGAGGTTACCTCATGCACTATGGAATTGAAATGGACCATTATGAGTCATAAGATTTTTAGAAATAGATCACCAGGCCTTTTTTCCTAGTCTGTCTTTGTCTGAAACCTGTTCGGCGTCATGATGTCACACAAGACTCTACTGACAGACATATGGTGGCTATAAGGTTCATTGAGAATCAAAGCCAGGTCTCCCACATGAAAGGCGAGAGTTCGACTACTGAAACACCAGTGCCTCCTAACTTTTTGAGGACTTTTCAAAATGTTTTCCTTAGGGGCAGTACAATTTAAAATTACTGTCATTAATAATAGCCATCATAATGGACTTGAAGTGGTATCTCATTTTTGTTTTGATTTGCATTTCCTCTAATCACTAATGACTTTAAACATCTTATGTGCTCATTGGCCATTTGTATATTTCCTTTGGAGAAATGACTGTTTGGGTCCTATTTTTTGTATTGAGTTACCTTTTTGTTGTTGAGGTGTAGGAATTATTCATATATTCTGGATATTAAACCTTTATCTAATACATGATTCCTAAATACTTTCTCTGATCTGTAAGCTGTATCTTCACTTTCTTGATAAATTCTTTGATGCACATAAGTTTTTAATTTTGATGAAGTCCAGTTTATTTTATCTTTTGTTGCTCATGAGTTTGGTGTCATGTCTAAGAATTTATTGTCAAAACTTAGATCCTAAAGTACAATATGTACATTGTTACTGTAAGTAGTTTTATAATCTTAGTTTTCATGTGACCATTAATCCAGCCTTTGATGTATGGGTCTAACTTCATTAATTTGCATATGTAGGCCCAGTGTTTCTAGGCCCAGTTGTTGAAGAGACTTTTTTCCAACACTGAATAGATTTTTCACCTTCATGGAAAATCAACTGACCATAAATGTGTGGGTTTATTTTGGAATCTCAAGTTCTATTCCATTGGTCTAGATGTCTAGCCTTATACCAGAAACATACCATTTGGACCATTGTAGCTTTATAATACAGTTTTTAACAGGGATATTGGGTTGTCCTACTTTGCTCCTGTTTTTAAGATTGCTTTGGATTGATCTGTGTCTTCTTGCAATTCCATGTGAATTTCAGGGTTTGCTTTACCAGGTCTCCAAAAATCGCTGTTCAAATTTTGATAAAGATTGCAATGAATGAATCAATACATCACTTTGGGTACTGATGTTAAGTCTTCACAATATTAAGTCTTCCAATCCAGGACAAGAAGATATCTTCCCATTTACATAAAGTAAAAAATCCAGTTGCCTTTGAGTTGATTCTGACTCACGGCAGGACTTTGAGTAGAGCTATACTTTGTCAGGCTTTCAATAGCTGGGGATATTTGGAAGTAGATCTCCAGGCTTTTGTTCTGAAGTGGCTTCCATTTATTTAGATCTTTTTAATTTCTTTCTGGAGTGTTTTCTAGTTTATCATGTGCACATCTTTCACCTCCCTAGTTAAATTTATTCCTAAGCGTTACGGCACTTGGCTTGGCATAAGTGGAAAGGTTTTCTTCATTTTATTTTTAAGCTGTTCATTTCTGATTTATAGAACTGCAACTGATTTTTGTTTGCTCTGCTGTATCCTACAACTTTGCTGCGTTCATTTATTAGCACTGTACTTGTGGTTTCTTTGGAATCATCTGTATATAGAATCCTATCATGGTGTTATGGTGGTTAGGAACTCAATTGCTAACTAAAAGGTCAGCAGTTTGAATCCAGCAGCTGCTCCTTAGAAACTCTCAGAGCAGTTCTCCTCTGTCTTATAGCATCATCTGTGAATAGGAGTTTTACTTCTCCTTTTCCTATTTGGATACCTTTTATTTCTTTTTCTTACCTTATTGCTGTGGCTAGAACTTCTAGTATAATGTTTAGTAGCAGTGGTGAAAGTGGACATACTGGCCTATCCTGTTCTTAGGGGAAACTATTGCAGTCTTTCTCTACTGAGTATGATGTTAGCTGTAGGTTTTTCATAAATCATTTTTAGCATATTGAGGAATTTCCCTTCTATGTCTAGTTTGTTACATGTTTTATCATGAAAAGCCTTGGATGTTGTCCAATGCTTTTTCTATGTTAATTGACTTAATGATTCTTTTCTTTGGTCTGCAGTCTTCTTGTGGTATCTTCCAGCTTTGGTGCCAGCTTATTACTGGCCTTATAGAAAGAGTTAGTGTTTCCTCATAATTACTGTTATGTTTCAGTCCGTTGACTAGAAATTAAAACAGCAATAAAAATGTATTTATTTCTACTGCCTGGCTTCTCTGGCCTCCAGCTGCCAGAATCCTCAGCTGTAGGTTGTCTTCTCTTTTGGTTCCACGTCTCCCAGGGAGTTTAACCTTGATTCTATAGGTTTTAGGCTTCCCAAGCAGCCTGAAATCCACCCAGCTCCCAACAACTCCGTCAGGCTGGGTCATGGAAACTGGAGGGCTATTCCCCACAGAACAGAGTCCTGTCCTATCTGCCATGCACCTGTTAGACAGAGGGTCTCTCTCCCACTCTGAGCCACTACCCTCAGTCTAGGGCACAACCTTAGGAGAGGATCTGCCATATGGGATGCTGGGAAGGCCTTGCAGAATTTCCTGTACCTCCACCTCACCTCTAAGAGAGTGGTAGAAGTTCATGAGGAGCTGGGATCCTTGGGTGCCAATAGAGTCACCTTGTTTGTTCCAAGCTTACAAAAACAGAAAGTCATTCCTTCTTTTTAAAAACTGTGCTTAAGTTTATTCTATAAACCTTCGTCTACAGTACAGTTTTTAGAAAGAGAGAGAGAAATAAAATAAAAAAATAAATTGGTGTAGAGCTCTCACCAAGGGGCCACAGGAGATTACGCTTTACCTTCAGGATAATGTGCTCAGATAACAGAGTTTATAGCTTATCAGAGTGATTTTTTTTTAATTTGTTAACTTTATCATGTCTTGATTATTAAAAACAAAACAAACTTTAAAAAAGTAGTCAGAGGAGGGAAAAGACATCATATTAACAACAACAACAACAACAACTGTGCTAAAGTTCCAGTGCCAACAGATGACACTTAAAAGGTCTGCCTCTTGACACCCCGGGGCATCATTTCTATAAATACCGTTAACATACTTGTCCTTTGTACATGTCTTGAGAAATAAGAGGTGGTTTCCATAGCTGCTACCAGCTTTTTATTGCTCTGGAAGGAGTTAAAAAATTCATCAATCTTCAGAGAAAGAGAGCCAGCCAAGGTGGAGCCTGGAAGTCCAGCTCCCTCTGCACCCTGCCTGCCTCAGAATCTGGAGACTGAAGCCTGGCCTTGGAGCTGGGGGAGCTGTGAGCTTCACAGAGTGAGCTTGTGTGACTGTCGTAGGAGGGATGGGGCCTAAACAGGTTGTGCACTTCTCTAGTAGCCTGCCCCCATCTTGTCACCAACACCTCAGGCTGCCCAGCCTTAGTCGTCTCCCTGAGGATGGAAAAAGGACAGCACAGCAGAACTCCACCCAGCCCTCCATGCCCAGTGACTGCCTCCTGCCCTCCGGCACAGCCTTCCCACACGACACTCCTGTTGTCTGCCCGCTCTCTAGGCTCCTCACAGGGCATGATCCACAGCCTCCAGCATGGACATGAGAGCTGGGCACTGGTCTCTGCCTAGGGTAGAAGGCCACTACAAGGTCACCCAGATCAACCACCCCCTCCCCTCACTGTGTGCCATCTGTCACCCGTCAGTGTCTCTTCACAGGATTTCCATCCAGGAGGGATGGTTGACTCGTCCCCTCTTTCCTGGATCATTTTCAGACATCTGGCAGCCTCTGCCCCTTCCTTCTAGTCCTGGCCATCCCTGGGCTGTGGGGATCAGCTTCTTGTCTTTCCAGAAAGAGCTAGAGAAAGCAGGAAGGAGGCAGCCCTCATGACCTGTGTCCACTATGGGATGGCCCTGCCCTGGCTAGACCCGGGGTTCTCACTCTCTGTCTCCCAGTATCCGTGGGGCCACCTCTGTAAGAAGTTTTGCTGGTAGCTCAGTCTCTGCTTTGGAGATGGCGGTGGGCTTACACATGGGCCCCTGCTCCACTAGGCCTTCCTCCACACATCAACCAGCATGCTCTACCTTGGAGTATGGGGACTGGCATAGCATGTACGTCTGATGATAAGCCCAGCCTGGGCCAGAGATTGGGAGAGGTAAGCTGGACCACCAAAGCCAACCTAGTCAGGGGTGTAGACGGCACTAGTGTGAGGGCTGGGACAGGGCATCCATGATAGAATGTATCTTCCTTCAGTTACAAACTCTACAGCAGCGAGTATCTGAAGGTGAATACCTCAGAGTTTTGTGAAAATGCAGATTTTTACCTTGGATAGGCCTTGAGAGTCTCTATGTGTCACAAGCTCCCACTTTATACTGAAAAATAGCTATTATAGAAATAGGATGTGAATTAAAGTTAGAGAATGCTATCTGAGAAATTGATAAAAGAAAAGATAATGCTTGAAAAAGAGCCTCCAGTATAGAGATCATGTGAAAGAGAGAGAGAGGGTACATTTACACTGAGACTAAGACATAAAAGAGCAGGAGTCACCCGGGTGTGGCAGTGGGGAGGTAAAAATGGGAACAGATTGGAGAGACTGCTCCTTAGAGAAAACTTAATGATTTTTGGATCTGTTGGTTGATCGACTATGATAAGATTGAAAGACAGTGTGTCAGGAATTCTCCCAGGTTTTGGAAAGACTAGTTAGACAGTAAAAGAAAAAAACAGTCCTAAAAAAACTCAGGAGAAGAAACGTTAGTTGCAAAATCCAGAGGAAAAATACTGATTGCACATTACCATTTATAAATGAAATGAAACTCTAAAAGTAAAAGCACAGTAAAGGAGTTTCAATGTAATTTAATTACAAATCAGTGATGTGCAATAAGTTCATTGACTTGAACCTGGAAACTGTATTCTCCTGAAATTTCACACATCCTGATAGCAAATAAAACATGTGGGTTGTTTTACATGAACCCTCAACAAAAGCCTCGAAGCCGTGACGCCCTGGAGAAAGCCAGGGTCGCTTTTTCCAGCCTGTGCAGGCCTGGATGCCTCTCGTACTCTGGGAGGAGGAAGCCCCTCCCCCTGTGATGTTGTTGAGAGAGGAAGAGGCCTGTGGACTTGCCGGAAGAATCTTAAGTGTGTGCTGTAGAGACTGGAGCAGCATCTGCCCTAAATACAGATGTCCTCAGGGTGGATGCCCTGCCCAGGGAAACAGCTGAAGGCCAAGAACCTATCACCCCTTACCCAACACTGTCTCCTTCCATTTCAGGTGTCAGGTACAACAAACAGAGAGGTAGTATAGTCTAGTCAGCTGGGGACCAAGAACGACCACCTTGCACCTCCATGCTATTAAATGTAATAATTTCAACTGCTCTGACAGGCTGTGTGGACCAAACATCATTCATCTGCCTCCAGTCTGCCTACTGACTCTGCTTATACTGCCATCCCTCTTCCTGAGGTGGCTTCTTGATCTTAGCGAGAACATTTCACTTAGACTTCTAGAAACTGGAACCAAGAAATGGTGAGTACTACAGAGAACTGGATTATTATTACTAGAAGGGGTATGAATTGCTGATATGAGTTGGGGGACTGTGTGCTCTGTACCTTGAGGTTCCTCAGTGAAGTCAACAGGTAGCAGAGGAGCCAAGGGACTCAACCCTAAGAGGCATCCTGAGACCCTGCTCCACTGCCACTAGGCCCTGCCTCTACACATATGTGAATTTTCAAGCTTGGGGTGCTTGGGGCCACCTTACTTATGTGACTCTCAGGGCTGACATCATGAACATCCCCATCCTTGGCCTTGCTTCTTTGTGTTGAATGACAAAACCTTCTGACTAGAGTCTGAAGATGGAGCAGCTGTGGCTGAGGAGCCCCAGGTCCTTCAGAGCCATCCTTGTCCCATCCCTGCAAATGGAATTCTTGGTTTCTTGTAGGTGCTGAAACATCTTCTGCACAGTTCTGAAAGTACAGTTCCACCTTTCACACTGTGTGATATGATAGAAAGTGGGAGAGTTAATAGCAGAAAGCCCTGACTGTTAATAGTGTCATGTTGATGATACTGTTAATATTAATGCTGCATATGGCAATTGTCATGGATTGAATTGTGTTTCCCCCAAATGCCTGTTGACTTGACTGGGTCGTGATTCTCAGTGTTGTGTGATTGCTACCATTCTGTCACTTGATGAGATTTCCCTAAGTGTTGTAAATTCTATCACTATGATATAATAAAATGGGTTAGAAACAGTTATATTGATGAGTTATACAAGATTGGATAGTGTCTTAGGCCAGTCTCTTTGAAGTATGGAGGAGAGAAGTGAGCATAGAGACATGGGAACTTCATGTCACCAGGAGAGCAGCTCCAGGAGCAGAGTACATCCTTTGAACCTGAGGTTGCTGCACTGAGATACTCCTGGGCCAAGGGAAAGCTGATGGCAGGGACAATTCTCCAGAGCCAGCAGGGAGAGAGCGCCTTCTGCTAGCTGATGTCCTGGGTTTGGACTTGGAGCCTACTGGACTGTGAGAGAATAGATTTCTCTTTGTGAGGCCATCCACCTGTGGTATGTCTATTATAGCAGCACTGGATGACTAAGACAGTACTTTGTTGTTTTGACCAAATCATCACAAATGGATACTTGGGTTGTGTCCAATATTTTGCTCTTAGAAAATCTTCCCTAGTGAATATAAATGTAAATTTCTGAGATCCAGGTATCAAAAATTTAATGGACAGGGCTTGATCCTTTCGTGAATTCACCAGTGAAATGAGGCAGGAGACAAGTCAGCTGGATCGCATGTAGGTCTCCAAATCCATCCTTTTTGGAAGGATGCTTTTTTCTTGAGGCTTTCACGTGTATGAGAAGCATGTTTCAGCAGCCTAAGTCTTTGTCCTCCTGTCATCTCCCACCCGCCTTGTAGAGCTGGTAGTAACTTCCTATAACTGTTGACTTCTCTCCATGGTCTTCAATGGGAATCTAAAATGAAAGTGCTCTTTTTTCTGCTAGACAGGCTAAACATATGCGAGGTGTATTTAATCTAATTTACTAATTTATTTATTTAATTTAGAAGAACATTTCTAAATCATTTTCTGTTTTGATTGAGAATTTTTCATTTGAAAGGATATACGCTTCTCAAACAGAGAGGAATACCTATGGTAACTGATGTCACAGTAAAAATTCAGAAGTAAAACATGTTATTTCTCCTACTTTGTTACACTCAAGGTAGCTTGGAATTTACACTTTCTTTTTAATTAAACCATTTTCCTGGAGTTTTTAGTCATGACGCATAGAGAACTTAAATCTAAATTCTTATAAAACTCCACAACCCTGCATATGGCTGATCTTTGTTGTTTTGACCATGTCACCACAAATGGATACTTGGATGGTGTCCAATATTTTGCCTGTAGAGAGCTTGCTCTAGTGAATATAAATACAGACTTCAAAGGTCCAGGTATAAAAAATTTAGACATCTAAGCCCTTCTGAACAAAGACAAGTTAACTCAAAATGGAGTTTTCACACAACTTTGTAAAATTACACATTTTAAGAAAGAAATTACAATTCTTTCCTGCGTTAAGCCATTGCTTTAAGCTTTTATTGTCTCATAAACAGCAGTACATAAAATCTTCTTATGTAGTTTAAATAAAAGGAATCTAAATCCCTGATAACAAATAGACCTTGTCAGTTTTTATGGCCTTCCGTGTGTCCAGCCCAATCTCATCTCCTTCAAGCTTGGAGATTATTGCTATCTGCATCTGAGAAGTTTATTATTACAACTATTGTTGCTGTTATTATAGCTTTCACACCCAAGTCTTTTGTTTCTTTTTGTGATATTATCCTTTATTTATTTGTGTATTAAAAAAGTATTTTATTGTGCTTTAAATAAAAGTTTACAATCCAAATTAATTTGCCATGTAAAAACCCAAACACATAGTACTATGCTACAAGGACTGACAATTAAGTTCGTGAACTCATCCTAGAAAAAAGTGTTACTTACCTCATTACTGAATATCACTATGGTCACCTTCAAAGTACTCCCCTTGGGAAGCTATGCATTGCCATCAGTACCTAGTCCACCCTTCAAAGCAATTTTGGAACTCTTTTTCTGGAATGGCTATCAGAGCTATCTTTGTATTATCCTTCGTGTCCTGAATATCATCCAAATGTCTTCCTTTCAATATTTCCTTTATCTTCAGCTCCTTGGAAACTCTGTGGGATGGTTCTACCCTGTTCTCTAGGGTCACTATAAGTTGGAATCAACTCAAACAGCAGTGTTTTTGTTTTTGTTGTTGTTGTTTTAAGTAGGCTACTAGTCCAAATTCAAGGCATCAGCTCTAGGTGAAGGCTTTCTCTTTGTTGGTTCTGAAGGAAGATCTTCATCATCCAAGGAGCTCCTGGAAGATTCAAACTGCTGACCTTTTGGTTAACAATCATAACACTTAACCACAATACCACCAGGGTTTCCTGTAGTCTACCAGACTGTGAGAAAATAAATTCCTCTTTGTTAAAGCCATCCATTCATGGCATTTCTGTTATAGCCACCACTAAGTAACTGAGACATCTCTTCAGAGATAAAAGGTAGTGTAAGCCACACCCCACAGAAACTCCCTTTACATTGGATCAGGGATGTGACTTGAGTGAGGGCATTATAGTCCCATTCTAATTCTCTTTAACATAATCTAGTCTTGCCGCATTAACCATAGACAGAGATTAAGATTTACCGCATATACAAAAATTATGATCAGGAGATAGAGGACCACCACTCAATACTGGGAATCATGACCCAGCCAAATTGCTACACACATTTTTGGGATGTAATTCAATCCATGACAGGGTACTTCCTGTTACATTTTGTTTATTTACTGCCCAAACACAGAGAAGTTATGGTCATTGCACATCCAGATAGTTCTGGATTTTTTCTAGTGCTGTATCTGCTTTGCCCATGCGAAGTAGGATGTGTGTCAGTATTTACATAAATCAGTTTCAGTAAGTGAAAGAGCCAGATATAAGGGCCCGAAGGTAAGCAGTGTTGTCTAAGACATGGAACTTTGCCAGGAGAAGGAGCTCTAGGTTGTCTGAACTGAATGAGATGTTTCCTTTGTCTCTTCTCCATACTGCCCAGCTGGCTCTAGTTCATCCATGTAATTGAGGATGAAGAGCCAGAGTAACAAGCAAACAGCAGATGCATGAATAGAGATATCCACTCCACTGCTGATGAGTCAGTTCCAACTCATAGAGACTCTATAGGACAGGGTAGAACTGCCCTGTAGCTTCTAAGGAGTGCCCTACGGATTTGAACTGCCAGCCTTTTGGTTAGCAGCCATAGCACTTAACCACTATGCCACCAAGGTTTCTAAACAGAAAAATAGTTGTCAGGAATTTAGTCTTAGGCACATTGGCCTGTATTCTGACCCTTCAGCAGCATACCATTTAGGGACTCTTGAGCAGATAATTGATTGTAATTTCCCTCACCTGTAACCTGTTTGAAGCAATATCTGCTTAGGAGAAGCATCAGTAATGAATGACCTGGTAGGCCAAAAGCTTTTTGCAGAATCCCTTCAAATATCATAGTTGCCCAAGAAATGAAACATTTTTTCATGAATATTTTGTAGGACTAGAAGTTAGAGTTTTTGTTGACTTTAAAATATGTAAACTGGCCCACTGCGGTGAAGACCTCTGAATGTCACACTGAATAAGAGTTCACTGTGACACTATCATGCTAGGATTGATGAAGGGTGATGCTGACAGCTCACGTCACCCCTTGCCTATTCTACAGCTGCTTGACAGTTCAGTAAAATTATGGCATTGGAAGTACAGTGTATCAACTTTTTGTCTCTTCACTACACATCGGAGTGAAAGGGTTGATGCCAGTACTACAGCCCAGATGATGCCAGTGGTCAGGGTTCAGGTGATCATGCTTACATTCCTTCCAGGGGTAGCAGGGATGAGAAAATTTGGGGTAGAGCATCTATGGGGTTGGTGTGTGTCTTAGTTATCTAATGCTGCTGTAACAGAAATATCACAAGTGGATGCCTTTAACAATGAGAAATTTACTTTTTCACAGTCTAGTGGGCTAGAAGTCCAAATTCAGGGTGTCAGCTCCAAGTGAAGGCTTTCTGTCTTTGTCAGATCAGGAAGAATGTCCTTTTTATCAATCTTCACCTGGCTGAGGAGCTTCTTTGCACAGGAACTTCAGGTCCAAAAGATATGCTCTTCTCCTAGTGCTTTTTTGGTGATATGAGGTTCCCAGTCTGCATGCTTCCTTTTTGTAAGGAAAACTCCTTTATGTTGAATCAGGGATGTGACCTTAGTTAGGGTGTTACAATTTCACTCCAGGCCATAAAATTATAATCACAAAATGGAGGATAACCATGCAGTACTGGGAATCATGGCCTAACCAAGTTGACACATATTTGGGGGAACAGACAATTCAATCTATTACATCCACCCTTTGGCCCCCTAAAATTTGTGTTCTTGAGGGCAGAGTCAAGATGGTGGACTAAACACACGTCTCCCTAAATCCCTCTGGAAACCAAACCTGAATTGGTAATTAAACAGAGACTTCTGGACACGTAGTGAGCCCTAGGACACAGCATAGGGCTGTTAATTTGGACTTCGTACCACTGAACGGAAAACCTCCTCTCTTTTGCCGTACCCTGCTCTTGGTGAGTGCTGGCTTTCACGGGCCAAAGGTAACTTGCCATTTTAACTTTTATTTCTCTGTCTTAGTTGGTGGACAGAGCTGTGACTTGACTAGCAGCTAATCTCAGATGCACAACTGGTGGGATTGGCAGGTGAAATTGCCACACTTTGAGAGCCCAGCTTTGGACTCTGTGCATCTCAGCACCTTTGGCCTCTCTTTCTGCCTCTGTCATTGAATAGCCTATACTGAGGCAGGTGGGGAGCTTATGCAGGACGCCATCTTGTTCCTCTGGGAGGTGGAAATACCCATACAGAGGCCTCAGCTGGACCTAATTCCTAGACTGAGAGGCCGCGCCTGCCGGAGGAGAGTGCTTTTCTGGCAGGAAGCAGTATTTTACACAGTGTTACCTGTGGCTGGGGCCTGGCAGCAGAGTCCAGCAGGACAGTAACCTTTCTGTATTTTGAACTAGTTTATAACATCTGGGGTTGGATATAGAAGTCCTTACTTTGCCAGCTGGGAAGAACTGTACACCTGAAAACCTGACTGACTTTGGAAGTTGTCAGATACCTTTTAGCTTTCATTTTAAGATGGCCTAGAGAAACAACTGTGGTCCATCCTCACAGCATCTCTCCTAGCATTTGCTGACTCAAATGATGCCCAAAAAGCAACAGACTCTAGATAAAATCATAATGTGGCTTTAGAAGGCCCCTGAAAGAAACGACCAAAGAACTTCCCAGATGAAGAAACCTTTCTGAAACTATTGGAAGGTAAATACAAAAGGATTATATAGAGAGCCCTCCTAGACTTTATACAAAGTGCAGCAGAGCAAAATGAAAAATTAAGCAAGCTGTTCGATCTGATGGAACACCAGTACTCTGAAATCCAACAGATCAAGAACAAAATCAAAGACATAGATCAAAGCCAAGAAAACAGAATGCAACAAATGGAAAAGAGACTTTCTAACTTGGAAGACAGAGCTTCTGAATCCAGCATCTATGAGGAGAACTCAGAAAAAAGAAACAGGAAAAATGAAGAAGCATTAAGAAACATGTGGAACTCTATTAAGAGGAACAATCTACAATTAATTGGAGTTCCTGAACAGGGCAAGACACCTGAGAACACAGAGATTATTGTTGCTGAGCTGCAGACAGTAAACTTCCCAGAATTATGAAAGAAGAGATTGTAGATATCCAACATACGTATTGAATGCCACTCAATATAGATCTCTAAAGACTCCAAGACATAATCAAGCAATTTTCAACAAAATCCATAACATTGAATTCATGTACAATTTGTGTCCTTGCTATATATAAGACACATTCACTCCATCATGTTACAGTCAAAGTCCTAAATCAACCCCAAGTCCAAAATGCAAAAGTTCCCCTTCATATGTGAATTCTAGAATAGAAGTTACCTGCTTCCAAAGTACAATGGCAGAACAGGTCCAAGCTAGACATTGCCATTATAAAAGGGAGAAATTGGGGGGAAAGAAGGCATAATAGGCACCAAGCAGATCAGCAGAATACATTACATTAATCCTCAAGAGTTTACAAATAATTTTGTGTTCTCTAAGACCATTTACACAGTGGTCCTGCCCTTCAGACTTTAAGTATCTGCCACATTTTTTAGATTCTGAGTGGAGGCTCCTCAGCCCTGGGCTTCAGCTCTGTATTCTAGGCTCACTAAGATAGCATCTCTGCTCCCTTCGCTTTAGATGCACCATTCTTTTAGTCCATCTGAGTGGCAATTCTATCCTTAGAAACACCGGAGGCCATGGCTCCCCCCTTTGAAATCCCAAAGGTCATGGTGATGCCTTTTGAGACTGAGGCAGCTTGGCTTCCTGTGTTCTGTGCTGCTGCTTCTCACCATCTGTGCCTTCTCCAGTGTTAACAGTTCTCACTGCCTTCTGCGTTTTCTGTCTATTCAGAGTTTCAAAACTGCTTCAATATTTTAGATTTCTGTTAGAGCAGTTTCCTATTCCCAGTACCAAATTCTGTCTTGGTCATCTAGTACTGCTATTACAGAATTACAAGTGGATGGCTTTAACAAAAAGATACCTATTTTCTCACAGTCTAATTCTATACATTACAGTGTGTAAGTCTCTGTTTTCTAGGATGCATGTGAACAGTTTAATAGCAAAATCCCCTGCACTTAAATAAACTTAGTAGAAAGTGTGAATCTTAACCTCTTGTTCACTATAAGCAAACACAAGGGCATGCTGTTCTGGTTCTTGAGAGATTGGGCTCTTTTTCATCTTACACTATTAATGTGTTTTTGTATGAGTCTCTCGGTGTTTTTTAGGGGGAGCAGACATGAATAATTGCTATACAGTAGCTTTGTGTCCCCAAATTTGTAAGTTGCTATTATACCTGGATTTTCTTCTTTCCTGTCTCTTCAATACCCTTGCCTATCTCCATGAAGGGACAGAGTGCATAGCAACACAGTTTCAATAACTTTTTTCAGTTGAATTATTGAAAAGTAGGTGAAAGACATGAAAAATCATAATTCCCTCAAATTATATTCTCAGCACATGGATCTGTCAGCTCTTGATCACCCAGAATCCTCTCTTTCAGAACATACAGCAAGCTCAGGGCCTAGAGTTGCCAGTTTGTGTAGGCCCTGGACCGCCTGTATCTGGTAAGGAGTCAGAGGAAAAACTGCCAGTCCTGCAGTGTTTCCCAGTTGTTAGTATTTCATCCTCCCTTCACTCTCTGCTTCATGTTTTGTTAAATATTCTGGTAGTTCTTGTGCAAGGATGTGAATTTTTTTTTCCCCACAAGGACGAGCTGATCTGAATGTGGAAATATGGTTTTCACTGCAGAGCTTCTCTCTAATTTATGCTTGTGTAATGATTTTTCTAAACCATATAAACAGAGAGAAATGAGAGTGGAATTGGTCACAGTCAAACTCGAGAGTTAAGTTCATTATGTCGGAAGTATTGTGAATTCTGAGACAGGACGCAGTCAGTAAGGAAGTAAAGTAGACAGTGAAGGGATAAGGCTGGTGGCTGAGCCCTAGAGTAGACCTTAGTAGAACACAGAACTCTGTTTCAACCCCCAGGGCTGTCAGCCTCACCCTTCTTTTCATACACATTTGAGTATGTGGTACCTTGCTGAGCTAGAATATGTGGGATGTTCTAGGACTCAGTAGCTGTTGAGGATGTGGCTGTGGACTTTACCCAGGAAGAGTGGGCATTGCTGGACCTTTCTCAGAGGAAATTCTACAGAGATGTGATGATGGAAACATTCAGAAACCTGGCCTCAGTAGGTATGGATGGCTTCATTTTTTTTTTCATTTGCTTATTCTTCATGACCAAATACATTGTCATGGGTTGAACTATCCCCACAAAACATGTGTCAACTTGGTTACGCTGTGATTCCCAGCATTGTGTGGTTGTCCTCCACTTTATGACTGATATAATTTTCCTATATGTTGTAAACCCTAATCACTGCCTGTGGTTAATAAGGCCAGATTGGATTATGTTGAAGAGTATTAGGGTGGGATGTAACACCCTTGCTCAGATCACGTCTCTGATCCAACTTAAAGGGCATTTCCCTGGGGTGGAGCCTGCACTACCTTTTATCTTACAAGAAATAAAAGTAAAGGAAAGCAAGCAGAAAGGAACCTCATATCACCAGAAGAGCAGTGCTGAGAGCAGAGTGCATCCTTTGGACCCAGGGTTCCTATGTGAGGAAGCTCCTTGTCCAGGGGAAGATTAATGACAGGGACCTTCCTCCAGAGCCAACACAGAACACCTTCCCCTAGAGCTGATGCCCTGAATTTGGACTCACAGCCTACTAGACTGTGAGAATAAATTTCTTTGTTCAGGTCATCCACTTGTGGTATTTCTATCAAAGCAGCGCTAGATACTAAGACATATACTCACTGATGATATTGCAATATGTGGGCCTAGGAAAGAGAATACATTGTTAAATAAGATAAGTATGTCATTTGCTTTCTGGACCTTACATATCCTAGCTTCCCCATGAATACTGAGTTCTCTGTATTAAACTGACTTCTCATTTGAATTATGGTTAAAATCCTTAAGGCTCTTTAAGTGTTGTAGATGTGAGCATTGACTTCAGGGTTTCTTTAGTGCAGAGAGGATATCTGTAGTCTGGGAACTTGTAGAGCCTACTGTATTTATTTCAAATTTCACATGATTATTTTGCTACAAATAAATTCATGCCTGCTTATCTCCAGAGACCCTGAGGACCTAAGTAATGGGTAATCACAGGGAGGTGTACACTGCTCTTCCCTGTCTTCTCTCATGATATGCCTTCTCCGTGAATGTCACATGAGCTACATCTCTGAGGAGAGTACAGAGAGCTTTCATTCAGAACCAGTGGGTCAAAGGGCACTAGAAGGCGAGAATTCTTTAAAGGACTAGACTTGTATGGAGAGAATGAGATTTGCATAAATCAGTTAGAAAAAGTCTCTTTTGGTTTGAGTACATACTTCACAGATACCTGAGCTTGATTTTATGACTTGCACCATTGTGGAGCTGCATCTGTGCTCATGGAGAAAGACCATCCCCTTTTCCTTCCATGTACCTTGTGTCCAATACCTTTCTACTTTGCACTTCTAATTATACTCTTATTTATGTCACCAACCCTCTCAATCTTCATAGAAATATTTCCTAGTAAATTGCTTTTTAACCATTTCCAAGTGCTAAAACAGCAAAATGTGTTCAAGTCTTTCTTTTCTCACAGCTACATTTTCAGTTTGAGTAATTTCCTTCCTTTTTTTTTCATGTTGTGAACCTCTCCTTGAATCATTGGGTCAGTTCCTTGCAACTTAAATGGTGGAGAAAAGCTATCCACTGAAAGTATAATAGTACAATTCATGAAAAATGATACCTGGTCCTCAATGGTAGGAGAAATCTGCAAATTTCATGGCACTGAAGATCAGGATAACAACCCAAAAACATATGTGAGGTGAGTATTATTCTCTTGACAAAACGTAGTGCCTCAGGAGAGAGAATTAAGAAAGTATCATGGCATTAAAATATTTATACATGTAAGTAGTCCATGTGGCACAAATGGTGAAGCACTCAACTGCCAACCAAAAGTTTGGGAATTCACATTTACCCAGTGGTTCTTCAGGAGAAATACCTGGCAGTCTGCTTCCATAATAATTAGCCAAAGAAACCATATGCAACAGTTCTGCTGTGTCACATGGGGTCGTTATAAGTTGGAGTCAGCTCAGTAGCACATAACAACCTGCATATGTATAGATACACGTGCATGCACAGACACATGTATATATGCCAGCCAAAAACCAAGCCTACTGCTGTTGAGTTGATTCTGACTCAGAGTAGCTCTGCAGGACAGAGTCAAATTGTCCAACACAGCTTCCATGGAATGCCTGGGAGATTCAAACTCCTAACCTTTTGGTTAGCAACCATAGCTTTTAAACACTGTGCCACCAGGGTTTCCTATACACATGTATGTGCATGTGTATGTGTATTTATATATATATCCATTTCCCTTGAGTTTATTCCAACTCATAGTGACCCTACAGGACAGAATAGAACTGCCCCATAGGATACCTAAGACTGTGATCGTTACAGAAGAAGATTCTCACATCTTTCTCCTGCAGAGCCACTAGTGGGTTCAAACTTCTGACCTTTTGGTTAGCAATCAAGTATTTAACCACTGCACTACTGAGGCTAACACACACGTGTATATATATGTGTGTATGTATACATACATGCATAGACTAATATACATACAAGGACTGCCAATTAAGTTCACGAACTCATCCTAGAAAAAGTGCTACATGCTTCATTGCTGAATATCACTATGGTCACCTTCAGAGTACTCCACTTGGGAAGCTATGCATTGCCCTCAGTGCCTAGTCCACCCTTCAAAGCAATTTTGGAACTCTTTTTCTGGAATGGCCATCAGAACTGTCTTTGTATTACCCTTCATGTCCTGAATGTCATCTAAATGTCTTCCTTTCAATATTTCCTTTATCTTTGGATAAAGAAAAAAGTTATGGGGGCCATATCAGGTGAGCAGAGAGGTTGTTCTAATACAGTTATTTGTTTACTGGATAAAAACTTTCTCACAGACAACTGTACAGTTAAGTTTGTGAACTTGCCACCATGCCACTGTCCACAATGGCCATTCCAGAAAGATTTCCAAAATTTCTTTGAAGGGTGGGACTAGGCACTGGCATTAGTGCATAGCTTCCCAAGGGGAGTACTTCAAAGGTGACTGTAGTGAGATTCAGCAGTGAGGTATGTAGCATCTAGAACAATTAAGTTCATGGACTTAATTGTCAAACCTCGTATATACACATACTTTCATGTATATATACATGTATTCATGAATGTATATATAGAGATAGATATGTATGTATGTGATATATATGTATTTATGCATGGCATGCATATGTATATATGTGTAGGAAACTCTAGTGGTGTAATGGTAAAGTGCTACAGCTGCTAAACAAGTGCTAAGCAGTTCAAGTCCATCAGGTGCTCCTCAGAATGAGAAAGCAGTCCTCTCTCTTGTAGAGTCGCTATAAGTTACAATAGACCTGAAGGCAATGATTTGATTTGGTTTTGATTTACATATAGATATGTATCTATTTTTTTTATATTTATATGTATATGTACATACCCAGTCATACTTTCACAATACATTTTATGAAATAGGACATTATGTGATTTGAACACTGTGTACACAGTGTACTGTGTACACATTATGTGTACAGACAGCACCAATTTATGAGTGGTATACTTATGTAATCTGTAGTTATGAGCCAACTTCCATGAAGCCTATTGTATTAAAAATTTGAATTACATTGAGTGGTTGGTAATAGCAACTGAGTGCTAATTTGTAGTGCACATCAAAACGTTGTTATTATTATTGTATTATGTGTAAGATATTTTAATTTATTAGCATTTCTGAAGTCTATTATGATGGACAAGTATGTGGTCAAATGGTTGAATGGACATTATGCAGCTTACAACTGTGTGTATATCTCAAACCCATTGCTATTGAGTCTATTCTGACTCATGGCAGTGCTGCTGAGTGGGTTCAGACCATCAACTTTTAGGTTCTAGTTGAGCACAAAACTTTTGTGCCATCCAGTCATCTTATATATGTATAAGACCAATTGTAATATTATGTGTTCACAAAACTTAGTGTACAGCATTTTCTTAAATGTGAGTCAGATTAAATATTTGAAATGTATTTCACATATATACAATTATCACAGAAATCCGTATTTTAGAAACACGATGAAAATAATGGTAGCATTTTTGCCAGAAGATTTAATCTACGAAATATGAGACAATTCAGGGCAAAAACATATATGTTTATTATTTAATGAAATTGAAACACATTTATGTCCAACTACTTGCTGTCTATTTTTAACAGAAGGCATATGGCAGAGAATGTCCATGAAAGTAATGAAGACAATCAGTGTGGACAAACCTTCAGCTGGATTCCGAATCTTTTTGTGTTCAAAAGAACTCCTGTGGAAGCATATCCTTCTGAATGCCTTAAGTGTGGAAAATCCTTGCTGGATCATTTATCATTCAAGCATCAAGTCATAGCGCACTCTGGATGCAATGCCTATCAGTATGAGAAATGTGAAGAAGTCTGCAGCTGCCCCTCTTACTTCAGCACTCCTGGGAAAACTCTTCTTACTGGAGAGAAACCCTATCAATGTAAGGAATGTGGGAAAGCCTTTTGTCAGTCCTCAAGCCTCAATACACATATAAGAATTCACAGTGGAGAGAGGCCTTATGAATGTAAAGAATGTGGGAAAGCTTTTAGTCAGTCCTCAAACCTCATTAAACATATAAGAACTCACAGTGGAGAGAAGCCTTACAAATGTAAGGAGTGTGGCAAAGCCTTTTGTCATTCCTCAAATCTCACTAGACATATGAGAACTCACAGTGGACAGAGGCCTTATGAATGCAAGGAATGTGGCAAAGCCTTTAGTCGATCCTCTGACCTCACTACACATATAAGAATTCACAGTGGAGAGAGGCCTTATGAATGCAATGAATGTGGAAAAGTCTTTAGTCAGTTCTCTGACCTCAATACACATATAAGAATTCATAGTGGAGAGAGGTCTAATGAATGTAAGGAATGTGGGAAAGTCTTTCATGAGTCCTCAAATCTTGCTAAGTATATGAAAATTCACAGTGGAGAGAGGCCTTGTGAATGTAAGGAATGTGGCAATGCCTTTAGTCGGTTCTCACACATCACTTCACATATAAGGAGTCACAGTGGTGACAAACCTTATGCATGTAAGGAATGTGGCAAAGCCTTTCATAAGTCCTCCAACCTCCCTATACATACGAGAATTCACAGTGGAGAGAGACCTTATAAATGTAAGGAATGTGGCAAAGCTTTTAATCAGTCTTCACACATCACTAGACATGTGAGAACTCACAGCGGTGACAGGACTTAAATGAGGAATGTGGGAAAGCCTTTCATCAGTCTCCATTGCTTACTGAATAAAAAACACTCACAATGGGCGTTTATGAATGTAAGAAATGTGGAAATCATTTAGTATTCTTCATCCCTCACTGAATACATAAGAAAGCAAGTAATGCAAGAAAGCACCCTGGATGAAACATTTTGAATATACTAAGTGTCAGAAAGTCTTTTTATAACTCTTCAAACCTCAGTAAATAAGTTTTTTAAAAATCTGATGCTGTTGAGTTGATTCTGACTCATAGCTACCCTGTAGGACAGAGTAGAAGTGTCGCATAAGGTTTCCAAGGAAGGGCTGATAGATTTGAACTACTGACCCTTTGGTTAACAGCTGTAGCTCTTAACTGCTGGGTCACCAGGGCTTCTAAACCTCATTAATCATATAAAAATCACAGTGGAGAAAGGCTTTATAATGTAAAGAATTTGCCCACATACAAAAATTATTATTAAGAAACTTGCAGACTTCCACTTCACCCATTAAGTAGGTACCTCCTACAAATATAGCCAGTTACCTACCAAAAAAAATTAAAAAAACCCAGATCTCCATTGTCCCACACAACAAATGAAAATTTCTACAGTTATCCATAAAGTATCTATTATAGTTATGATTTTTGGAGCTAAAGTCCAAACAAGATTTCCACACTGCCTTTAATTTTAGATCTGTTTAGTCAGTTTTATACAGAACATTCTCTTGCTTGTCTCTTAAATTGTTAAAATGTTCACTATTCTGATAGAGTAAAACCTATGAAATAAAAATGTCAGCAGGAAAACTCACTGTGTGTTTATGAGGCAAGATTCTTTATAGAGAGTGCAAGAAAAGTGGTAAGCACCCTGTCAAAAATTAGAAAACATTTGAAACCCAGAAAAAGAGGTAGTTCTGTTGAACTCTGGTTCTCACAGGTTTCACTGTATTCGTTTTCTCATGATTTTGTTTAATTAGGTTGTCTGCGGTATTTTGTGTAAGGTACACATTGAGTCTAGCACAGTTCTGTCTGATACAAATGTAATGCAAGTCAAAAGTGTAATGTAAAACATTTTAGTAGCCATATTAGAAAGTTTAAAATGTATAAATGTGAAATTTTCCATGAAAAATCTTAACTCAGTATGTCCTGTTATTGTTGATGTAAAAACTGTAAATGAAATTAACATCTAAAGTAATCTTTATAAATTTATTTATGAGACATTTTACATTACCTTCCTTTTGTGCTTAGCCTTTCAGTATCCAGAAGCGGCATGTCTTGTACATTTTATTGTTGAAAGAGTGAACTCACAAGCCTAGGTTACTCCAAACGTGCTTTTCCCACAACTGAATCAAGCTTATTGTTACATTTAAATTAATTAAAGTTAATTCAGTTGTTTAGTTGCACCAGCCACATAGGTTGTTGACACAGCCTTATTAGTGTTTGAATACAAAGGAAGTTCCTGGGTTACTTTGTGCATTCCTATTGCAGACCTGGAATCAACCCCTTCTCCCCAAATCTCTGGTGCCTTTTAAAAATAAAAATCTGTACAATACATGGCCTCAGTGATAAACCAAAACCCATTGTCATTGAGTCAGTTTTGCCTTGGCTTTTCAGTGAATATCTAAAATATATATGTCCTTACATCATAAATTCATGTTCATATTCCCAATACAAATTCAAGATTGTATTGTTGCTGTCAAGTGCCTTTGAGTTGGTTCTGACTCATAGTAACCCTGTGTACAATGGAACAAAACATTTTCCAGTCCTGAACCATCCCCATAATCATTTGTGTCCTTGACCCCATGTGTTGGTCCATCTCGTTGAGGTTCTTCCTCTTTTTCACTGACCCCCAACCAAGTGTAATGTCCTTCTCCAGGAGCTGGTCCCCACTGACATAACATATTCAAAGATGAAATCTTGCCATCCTTGCTTCTCAGGAGTGTTTTGGCTATACTTCTTCCAACACAGATTTGTTCATTCCTTTGGCCGTCCGTGGTATATTCAATTTTCTTTGCCAACACCATAGTTCAGAGGCATCATTTCTTCTTCAATTTTCCTTATTCATTGTCAAATGTATATGAGGTGTTTGCAAATACCATATCTTGTGTCAGTTGCAAACCCTGGTAGTATAGTTGTTAAGTGCTATGTCTGCTAACTAAAAGGTCAACAGTTCAAATTCACCAGACGCTCCTTGGAAACTCTATGGGCAGTTCTACTCCACCCTATAGAGTCGCTGTGAGTGGGAACTGACTCGACAGCAGAGGGTTTTTGGTTTTCGTTGTGTCAGGTGTACCTTAGTCCTTTAAATGATGTCTTTGCTTTTCAACACTTTAAGGAGGTCTTTTGCAGCAGATTTTCCCAGTGCAATGCATTATTTGACTTCTTGACTGCTGCTTCTGTGGGCAATGATTGTGGATCCAAGTAAGTTGAAATCCTTGACAATTTCAGTATTTTTCCATTTATCAGGATGTTGCTTTCAGAGAAAGGTGTGAAGATTTTTGTTTTCTTTATGTTGAGGTATAATCCGTACAGAAGTCTGTAGTTTTTGATCTTCATCAGTAAGTGCTTCAAGACCTCTTCGCTTTCAGCTAGCAAGGTTGTGTCATGTGCATATCTCAGGTTGTTAATGAGTCTCCAATTCTGACACTATGTTCTTCATACAATCTAATTTCTCAGGTTATTTGCTCAGCATAAGATTCAATAAATTTAAGGTCTGTAATCAGCATAACTGGACTACACCATAAACTAAAAGGCTTTCTAAATTCATCCTAATATTTCAAAGGACAGAGTGGCAGGAACAGGGTTCTGGGGACCGTGTTCTCAGAGGACATCGAGGTTAACTGGCATAACTAGTCTTTTACTAAGAGAGTCTTTGCACCCTATATTGGTGAGTAGTGTCTGGGTCATAAAAGCCTGCAGGCTACCATCTGAGGAACATCAACTGGTCCCAACCCACCTTGGGCAGATGACAACCAAGAACATGAAACACACGAGGCAAAATGAGCCCAGGAGATAGAAGGACCCTTATGTTCGGGAGACTACATCAGCATGAGACCAGAAGAACCAGATGGTGCCCCACCTCCACCAAAGACAGCACTGACAGACAACACAATATAGTCTCAGGGGGCATGAGAAAAAGAGGTGGGCAGATCAAGAACTTTGTTAAAAGACCTAATCTGATGGTCTGACAGCCTGGAAGGTCTCCCGGGAACATGGCCCCTAGGCTTGCTCCTAGCCCAGACCTGAAACAGTACTGAGTTCAACAATTCAGATAAAATACAGACTGGACTTTGGGACAGAGTGATCATGTGGTATGTGTACTTTGTGGTTTTATACATATGTAGGTGGCTGTCCTACTAGTTTCTTTCTAGAGGGGAAAGGTGGGGATAAAGAGGAGGTGGGTACTGGAAGTAAAAAGTGAAAAGGAGGAGTGCGCTGTCACAGGGTGAGGAGAGCAGATAGAGTTGCAGAGAGGCTGGCATGAAAAATTGACTTGGATTGTATACTTTCACTTAATCATAATAAAAAAATAAGGTCTGTAATAAAAAGAATAAATACATGTCAGCCAAAGGACTTGCAGAAGGCATCAAGGTCTAACTTGAAACTGAATATCCCTCAAGGGAATGAGAATTCACCAGTGCGAGTTGTCTTGAATTAAATTATGTCCCCCTACAAATGTATGTGTCGAATTTGATGGGCTCATTTACCTGTATTGTGTGATTTTCCTGTATGTTGAAATCCGCCCTCTGTGATGTTAGTGAGGGAGGATGGCCAGCAGTTGTGTTAGTGAGGCATGACTCAACCTACAAGATTATATTGTGTTTTGAGGCAGTCTCTTGGTGTATAAAAGAAAGAAATGAGCATAGAGACAGACGGACCTCATACCACCATGAAAGCAGTGCCAGGAATAGAGCATGTCCTTTCAACCTGGGGTCTCTGCATAGAGAAGCTCCTGGTCTAGGGAAACATTGATCTACATTTCACCTTTTAGCCTACCTAACTATTTGGAAATAAACTCTTTGTTAAAGTCAACTACTTGTGGTATTTCTGTTATAGCAGCACTAGATGACTAAGACATAAGTGTATAGTTCAAGGTTCCTTCCTATGACCGTAGGTCCCTAGGTGGAGGAAATGGTTAAGTGCTAGACTACTCACCTAAAAGTTGGAAGCTTACATTTCAGTCAGAAGTGCCTCAGAAGAAAGGTCTGGTGATCTAAAAGCTCATGGCCATGAAAACCAATAGTGCGCAGGTCTACCCTGCAACAAATGGCGTCATCAGGTGTTGGAATCCACTCTAGGGAAACTGGTTTGGTTTTTGGTTTTTCCTATGACCACCTCAGGTTTTGTAATTAATCCAATCTGTCTGTGATAGCCTCTGCAGATCATCTGAAAAAATCTGAGAACTACCAGGTCTTTATTCTCACTCCAAGCACTGCATGTTTTCATGAAAAGGGGTTAGGTGTGCCCCCATTTCAAGACTAGCCAACCTGCTGATGGCCTCCTTTATTTCCTGTCCAAGGAAGGAGTGAACACTCTGCACCTCTAGCTATAGGCCCATGCTTCTTTGCCATCTTGGCCTTGGGTCCTGGAGCCAGGTAGCGGGGTCAGGGATGAACCAGCTCTTATCAGGGAAGATGTAAGCCGAGGTGTAGATCGTCTGACTGGCAGTGGATAGAAGCCCCAGCTATGGGCAAATCCCATGAGCTGTTGCTAGGTCAGCAGGACCTGTGCCTACTGGGCCTTCACCTGATCTGAGTCCTGGTAGATGGCCTTAGAAAGACTGCACAAGGAGGTCACCAGGATTCTCCAAAGTGGTGGCAGCTGGTGTCCTGGGGATCAGGGTGCCAGCAACTTGCTATGCCCAGGGCACCCAAGTATCCCAGGTAGCAAACACCCCAGGTCTCTCTGCCAGCCTCAGGGCCCTTTTCTTCTTTCTTCAAGTCACCAGAAAGGCAGCTTCCAAGGAAGCATGCAAGTGAGTGACTGGAACAGGGTCAAGGGGCCGCATCTTCCCAGGACCCCACCCATCTCTTCCTCCGTGTCCCTTTAGCTTCTAGAATGAGTTGAGGTCATGCCCATCCTTATTCCCAGCTGCTCCCTGGACCTGGTTCTCTAAACACCCTCTCTGCTCATGCTTTGAATGAGTTACTGTCTTACCTGCCTGTTCTTCTCTTGGCAAAAAAGCAAGATCCTACTTGTTCCATGGTGGCAGCTGTTTCTAGAACTGATTTCCTACAGGAGTTCTCCATAGATGAGCTGAGTTCTGATTCTGTAGATGGAGCAAGTGTTTTAGTGACTCTCAGCACCCAGACACCCTACAAACCCTAGTCTATCCCAGAAACACAAGAGCTGAGATAGTATCCAAACGTAGGCCCCCAGCTGTTCTCCATAGCCTGAGGTCTGCAAATCCCTGGTTTCCAATGATCTCCCCAACTCCTACCACCTCTAGGAAACTGAGTTAATTTATTCCCTGTCTTTACTCACTGTAGAGGAGTCTAATCTCATGTAATCCAGCACTGAGGCTGTTTCTGGCTTTGAGATTGGTTTCCTGGGAATTCTTGTTGGTCTTCAGCTCTGATTCTCAGAGTAAGAGATAGAGTTTAGGAGACCTCTGATCCTATTTGTGGAACATTCTTCAACCAGGCTGTTTAGACAGTGTCCTGGGTGACATGGAGGTATAAAGTTCTAAGGGATCATTACCCACAGTTCTCAAAGTCTCCTGGAGACTATAAACCATTTATCATCCCATTTCCCAAAATAGAAGTCCCTAGGTGGTAGATATGCTTACCTGCACAACTACTAACCCAAAGGTTGACAGTTGGAACCCACCCGATGGTACCTCAGAAAAAATGCCTGGTGATCTGTTTCAAGGTCACAGCCTTGAAACCCTGTGAAGCACACTTCTACTCTATACATGCACGGTCACTATAAATTAGAATCACCTGGAAAGCAACTGGCCTTTTTTTTTTTTTCTTTTGGTCTCCAGATAAAACCTCACCAAAGATGCATGACTCTGTATCCCCAGTTCAACCTCTTCCTCCAGCTTCCTTACAAACAGCCTAAGTTGCTCTCACTTGACTAGGAAGAGAGTCTTTTCTGCACCACCAGGCTCCTAAGGTAAATGAAAATCAAAACTACAATGCGATAAAGCCTCACCCCAACTAGAATGGCAATGAATAAAAAAAAGAAAGAAAAAACAGGGTTTAGTAAAGTTATAGGGAAACCGGTAATGTAACGTAAAATGGTACATCTGCTATGAAAATACTTTGACAGTTCCTCTGAAAGGCGACTATATAACATAACAATCTCAGTTTTGGATGTATACCCAGAAGAGATAAAAGGAAGAATTCAAGCAGAAGTTTGTGCATCAGTGTTGACTTCAGCACTCTTCACAACGAGGTACAAAAAACAAAATGTCTATCAACACAAGAATGAGCAAACGAAGTGTTTATTTTGTTTCTTCATTTCTGCTTATACTAATATTCCATCATGTACACACTCCACGCAATGGACTATTTCTCAGTCATAAACAGAAAGAAATTAAGCTCTGATGCCTACCACAACATGAATTAAACTTGAAAACACTATTGAAGTAAAAAGTCAGTCTCAAAATGATGAATACTGTATGATTTCACATATGAAATGCACAAATACATAGAAACCAAAGATTTTTAATGTAGGGGTAGGGAGGAGGGGGAAAAAGGAAATTTTGCTTAAGGGACCTGAGTTTATATTAATAACAGTGGAATAATTTGGAAAAGGATTGTGAAAATGGTTTTACATTGTGAAGAATATAATACCAATGTCACCAAATTGTGCCTCTAGAAGTTGCTGAAAAGGCAGATGTTTTGTTGTATATATTTTTGCAACAATAAAAGAAGGATTCAACTGCAAGGCAAAACTGATAGCTGAGGTTACTATACCTACAGTCTTAGTCATCTAGTGGTACTGTAACAGAAATACCACATGTGGATGGTTTTAACAAAGAAGAATTTATTCTCTCACAGTCCAGTAGGCTAGAAGTACAAATTGAGGGTGCTGGTTTCAGGGGAGGACTTTCTGTCTCTGTCAGCTCTGGAGGAAGGTCTTTGTCATCAGTCTTTTCTTGGTCCAGGGACATCTCAGTACAGGAAGCTCCGGTCCACAGGACACTCTCTGCTCCCAGCTCTGCTTTCTTGGTGGTATAAGGTCCCTGTGTTTCTCTCCTGACTTCTCTCTTTTTTGTCTCAAAAGAGATTGGCCTAAGACACTATCCTATCTTGTAGGTTTCACCAGTATAATTGCTGCTGATCCATCCTGTTGAATCACAGTGACAGACTTTACAACACATAGGAAATTCCTATCAAAGGACAAAATGGTGGACAATCATATATTACTGGGAATCATGGCCCAGCAAAATTGATACACACATTTTTATGGGAAACATAATTCAATCAATGATACCTACAAAAATGCTTCCCAAATCTCTTCCAAAAGCTATACAGATGATACAGCACCTGGAAAAGAATCTCGGCCAGTACAAATAAACCAGAAAAGAAGAAATAAAATACATACAGATAGTAGAAGAAATAAAACTGTCCCTGTCTATAGATTACATGGCTGTCTACATAGAAAACCCCAAAGAATCTACCAGAAAAACTAGAACAAATAAGGCAGTTTAGCAAATTCTCATCCTACATGGTCAACACACAGAAATCAGCTGTGTTTCTATCCAGTAGCAATGAGCAATTGAAAAATGAAAATTTAAAAATAACACCATCCATGATAGCATTAAATGAATGAACTATTTGGATATAAATTTGGTAAAGAGGTATAAGACCTGTGCACTAAAATATTTAAAATATTGCTGCAAGAAAATACAGAAGACCTAAAGAAATGGAGATACATACCCTATCCACAGATTGGAAGACTCAACATTGTTAAGATTACCAGTCATCTCCAAATTGATGTCTAGCTTCAATAAGAACCCAATTTAATTCCCAATAACATGTTGGAGAAATCAACAAACCAAGTCTAAAATTTACACGAAAAGGTAAAGGAATTAGAATAAAGAAAAAATGTTTAAAAAACATTTCATTGGGAGATCCTGATTTTAAGACTTACTATAAAGTTATAATAGTATTGGTGAAAGAATAGACACATAGACCAAAGGAACAGAACAGACAATTCAGAAATAGATCCACATATGTATGGTCAATAGGTTTCAACAGAAATGCAAAGGAATCTCAATGAAGAAAAGATCATTTGCCAACAAATGATGTTGTGAAAATTGGACATTCATGTTAAAAATATATAAGAATCTTGAGCCATACTTTATATCATATTAGAAAATCAACTCAAAAAGGATCATAGGCCTAAATGTAAAATCTAAAACATAGATGTAAACAAAGAAGACAAATATTTCTTAGATGTGACATAAAAGCATTTTCCATTTTATCTTAAAAATGAACAAATTACCCATCTTCAATATTTAAAACTGCTACTACTAGAAAGACACTGTTAAATAATGGAAGGGGAAACCAGAATGGAGGAAAATATCTGCAAATCATATGTCTAATAAATAACTTGTATGAAAGTTATATAAAATCTCCCAAAATTTAATAATAAGGAAATCACATAATCCAATTTAAAAATGAGCAAAATAGTTGAACAAGGTACTTCACCAAAGAATGTGTACTAATGGTAAATACTTCCATGTCATTATTCATCAGGTGAATGCAAATTAAAACCTCAGTGAGATACCACTGCAACATATTTAAATGAATTTAAAACAACAACAACAAAACCAAACTGACTTTTCCAGTTGCTCTGAGGATATGGAGGAACTAGAACTCTCATAGACTGACCATGGGATTGCAAAATGGGACAGTCACTTTGGAAAACATTTTGGCAGCTTCTTGTCAAGTTAAACATGCATTTACCATATGCCTTAACCAACACACTTCTAGATAGTTACCCATAAGGAATGAAAAAGAACTATGTTCTCTCAGTAGCCAATACAACTGGAAGTTTTATTTACTATTACCTAAAACTGCAAAGGAAACCCTGGTGGTGTAGCGGTTAAGTGCTATATCTGCTAATCAAAAGGTCAGCAGTTCAAATCTGCCAGGTGGTCCTTGGAAACTCTTTGGGGCAGTTCTCTATCCTGTACTGTTGCTATGAGTTGGAATTAATTAGACAGCAGTGGGTTTGGTTTTTTAAAAAACAGAACTGTAAAGAACCCCAAATCCTCAGCTGGTAAGTGGATGAACACACTGTGGTGCATCCTTACAACGGGATCCATCTCAGCAATAAAATACATCAACTAGTGACACACACAACAATGTGGATGAATCTCAAATGCATTATGCAAAGTGAAAGAAGCCAGACTCAAGAGACCACGTATTGTGTGGTTCCATTTATATGACGTTCTGGAAAAGGCAAACTGTAAGGATTGGAAAGAGACCAGTACTTGTGAAAGGAAGGGGGTGGAGAGGAGATTAATCCAAAAGGAGATCAGAAAGATTTGGGGATGATGGAAAATTGTTTTGTATCTTTGTTGTGGTGGTTACATGACTGTGTATGATTGTCAAATGTCATGGCAGACACCACAGAGGAGACTCAGATGAGGTCACCAGCACTCTTCATCTAACTGGACATTAATCTAGCACCCACTGGGTAGCAGACAAAAAACACAGGTAGGGGGAGGTATTCTTGAGGGTCTTACTATGATGAGGGTCAGAAAAGGCAAGTACTAAATGACTCATTTTAAAAAGAATGAAAAAAAAAATCCTAGAAGACAGAAATAGGAGCCCACAGATTAGAACTGTACCCCCTCTCCTGCCTTGTCTGACTGTCACAGCATCTGTGTAGCTAAGTAGGGCATTTCCATGCTACGGCACAGCCCAGACTGTCCAGATAAGACCCCCTCTCAGCACTCCATTCTACATGAGCTGGGTGGTACTGAGTAATGGTCACTGGTTTTCCCCGAGGCCCAGGCTTCACTGAGGAGGGTCTGAATGCCCTGCATAGGTAGCAAAACAGATGGGTTATTCTAGGCCTGAAGGAGACATAGCAACTGAGTTCAAAGCCTAGTCTGGATTTTTTTCTGTGTGTGTGTAACGGTTATGATTGTGGTAAATGTTGACATTTGAGTCAGGCTGGTGGATTGGACAACAGTGTCGCATCAGTGTTAATTTCCTGATTTTAGTAATCGTACTGCAGTTATGTTTGGAGGAAACATGCACTGACATATCTGGGGTGAAAAGGCGTCATGTCTGCAACTCACTCTCAAATGATTCAAGAAAAGAAATAGTATCTACAGACGTAGGCAGGTAGACAAATGTGTAGGCAGGTGAGTGTGTGGATGGATGGACGGATGGATGGCAATGCAATAAATGTTTACATTTGGAAGATCTTAGCGATGTTATTGCTGTTAGGTGCCACCCAGGCACCTCCCAACTCAAAAGGACCCTAGGTACAACAGCAAGAAACACTGCCTAGTCCTGTGTCATCTTTCCCATTGTCATTACGTTTGAGCCTGTGCGGGGCAGCCACTGTGTCACTCCATCCATCTTCCTCTTGTCTGCACACTTTCTGCTTCGCCAAGCATGATATCCTTCTCCAGGGATTGTCCCTCCTGGTAACATGTCTAATGTATGTGAGATGAAAGCGCGCCATCCTTTCTTTTAAGAAGCATTCTGGCTGTACTTCTTCCGAGACAAATTTTTTTCATTTCTGGCAGTCCATGGTATATTCATTCTTCTTCTTCAACACCATAATTCAACACCGTTAATTCTTCTTCCTTATTTCTTGTCCAGCTTTTGCATACATGTGAGGTAACTGAAAATACTGCGGCTTGGGTCAGGTGTACCTTAGTCCTCAAAGTGACATCTTTGCTTTTTAATACTTTAAAGAGGTCTTTACCAGGAGATTTGGCCAATGTAATATTTTGTTTAATTTTTTTGACACTTTAAATGAAGATTTACAGAACAAATGAATTTCTCATGAAGCACCACATAGATTGTTTTACGATATTGATTAACAATCCCTTCAGCATGCCAGCACTCTCACTTTTCATACCTTGGGCTCCCTATTAACAGCTCCTATTAACAGGCTTCCTGTCCCCTTCTGCCTTCTAGCCCTTGTCCCTGAGCTGGCATGCCCCTTTAGTCTCATTTTCTCTTATGGGCCTATCTCATCATTATCTGAAGAGTGAACCTAAGGAGTTACTTTATTACTGAGCCGAAAGGGGCCATACTCTCAAGGTTTTTCCAGCTTCTGTCAGGTCAGTAGGTCTAGTATTTTTCTCTTTCTCTCTCTCTTTGAATGAGAATTTTGTTCTATGCCTTTCTCTAGCTCTATCTGGAACCCTCTATTATGATCGTTGTCAGCGCAGTCAGTGGTGGTAGCAGAGGACCATCTAACTGTACTGGACTCACTCTCGTGGAGGCTGTTGTAGATGCGGTTCATTAGTTTTTTGGACTAATCTTTCCCTTGTGTCTTTAGTTCTCTTCATTATTCCTTGTTCCTGAAGGGGTGAGACCAGTGAAGTATCCTAGATGGCTGCTCACAGGCTTTTAAGAGCCCAGATGCTGCTCATCAATGTAGAATGCAGAACATTTTCTGTATAAACTACGTTATGCCAGCTGAGCTAGATGTTCCCAAGACCATGGTCCCCACAACCCTCAGCCCAGCAGTTCAGTTCTGCGGGGAGTTTGGATGTGTCTATGGAACTTCCATGATCTTGCTTTGTACAAGTTGTGCTCGCTTCCTCAGTATTGTGTACTGCTTCCCCGTTATCAGAGATACCACTTCTCTATTGTCTATTTAGTGTTTTTCCATCCCCACCTCTCCCTTCCCTGGTACCCGTCAAAGACTGTTTCTTTTTGTGCGTAAATCTTTTCACACCACAGTAATGGTTTGTCATGGACTTGAATTGTGTTCTCCCTTCCCAGTGACTTGGCTGGGCCGTGATTCCTGGTATTGTGTGATGTTCCTGTATGTTACAAATCCTGCCTCTATGATGTTAATGAGGGAAGATGGGCAGTAGTTGTGTTGGTGTTACAGGACTCAGTGTTTAAGGTTGTATTGTGCCTTGAGGCAATCTCTTGAGATACAAAAGAAGAAAACTAGCAGAGAGATTTGGGGACCTCACACCAGGAAGCATAACTGGGAACAAAGCACATCCTTTGGAAAGAACCCGCAGGTCCCTTGCCTCAGAAGCTCCCAGTTCAGGGGAAGATTGACCACAAAAACTTTCCTCCAGAGCCAATAGAGAGAGCGTTTCCCTGGAACTGATGCCCTGAATTTGGATTCATAGCTTACAGGATTGTGACAGAAACAAATTACTCTTTGTTAGAGCCATCCATTTGTGGTATTTCTGTTATGGCAGCACTAGATGACTCAGATATGGTCTCATACAATACTTGCCCTTTTATGATTGACTTATTTCACTTAGCATAATGCCCTCCAGATTCATCTATGTTATGATATGCTTCACAAATTCATTGTTGTTCTCTATCACTGCATAATACTCCACTGTGTGTATTACCACAGTTTTCTTATCCATTCATCTTTTGATGGGTATCTCTGTTTCTTGACTGATGCTTACATGGTGTTGATTGTAGATCCAAATAAAGTGACATCCCTTACAACTTCATTCTTTTCTCTGTTTATCATAATGTTGCTTATTGATTCAACTGTGAAGATTTTTGCTTTCTGAATGTTGAGGTATAATCCATACTGAAGGCTGTGGTCTTTGATCTTCATCAGAAAGTACTTCAAGCCCTCTTCACTCACTTTCAGCAAGCAAGGTTGTATCATCTGCATATCACAGGTTGTTAATAAACCTTCCTGCAATCCTGATGCTGCATTCTTCTTCATATAGTATAGCTTCTCAGATTATCTGCTCATCATACAGACTGAATAGGTATGATGAAAGAATCCAACCTTGGGGCACAATTTTCTGAACTTTAACCATGCAATCCCCTTGTTCTGTTTGAACAACTGCTTCTTGGTCTATGTATAGGTCTCTTATGGGCATAAATAAGTGTTCAGAATTCCAATTCTTTACAGTGTTATCCATAATTTGTTCTGATCCATACAGTTGAATTCTGTTGTATAGCCAATGTAACGCAGGTAAATATCTTTCTGGTATTCTCTGCTTTCAGCCAGGATCCATCTAACATCAGTAATGTTTTCTCCGGTTCTGTGTCCTCTTCTTAATCTGGTTTGAATTTCTGGCTAGTCCCTGTCAATTCACTGCTGCAACTGTTTTTGAATGATTGACAGCAAAATTTTACTTACATATGCTATTAATGACGTTGTTCAATAATATCCACATTCCATTTGATTATCTTTCTTTGGAATGGACAATATGGATCTCTTCCAATCGGTTGGCCAGGTAGCTGTCTTCTAAATTTCAAGTGAGCACTTCCACTGTTGCTTCTGTTTGTTGAAACATCTCGATTGGTATTCCATAATTTCCAGAGCCTTGCTTTTTGCCAATATGTGCAGTAAAGTTCGGACTTCTTCCTTCAGTACCATCAGTCCCTGATCACATACTGCTTTCTGAAATGGTTGAATGTCGATCAGTTCTTTTCGGTACAGTGACTTTGCGTGTTCTTTTCATGCTTCCTGCATTGATCAATATGTTGCCCATGGAATACATCAAAATTACAACTGAAGGCTTGACTTTTCTCTTTAGTTCTTTCAGCTTGAGAAATGCCAACCATGTTCTTCCCTTTTGGTTTTCTATCTCCAGTTATTTTCACATTTCATTGTAACACTTTACTTTGTCTTTTTGAGCTATACTTTGAAATCTTTTGTTCATCACTTTTACATCACCATTTCTTCCCATTCGCTTTAGCTACTCTATGTTCAAGAGCACGTTTCAGAATCTCTTCTGATACCATTTTTGTCTGTCTTTTAAATGACCTTTTGCTTTTTTCAAGTGTGATGTCCTTGATGTCATCCCACAACTCATCTGGTCTTTGGTGGACCCGGGTCCACCTCACTGACGCAGAAGGTTATGGAAGGAGGTAGGTGGGGGATGCACTTTGGGTAGAGAGTTCTCCAGCTCGGTCTAGTGGGAATGCTCGGAGAATCTTATTCTACAGTGAGCCCTAGATGTGACATTTGCAATGCAGAGAAGGAAATTTCAAAGAAAGCCAGAAGAAATGCCGTGACACAGCTCAGGGCACATCTTGGTCACTCAGTAAATATCCATGGACACTTGGATTATTATCCTTTCTCTGTTCTCAAGTGATGGAGCTGAAAATCAGGAATTTGGTCTAAGAAGAGGTTCCACTAAGCAACAGTGTCTGTGTCTGCGAAGACTGTGAATCAAGCGTCATGGAAGGAGGGAGGAGGGGGCTTGCACCTCCAGACAATCAAAGGCTGAACCATCTGAATCTAAGTTATCCAGTCCGAGTCCGTGGGCAGGGCCACTCATCTTCCCCATAGTCATAGATTTTTACGGGGAACACTGAGCTCCTGGTCTCCAGGAGGAGGCAGACCCATCAGCACAAAACCAGCGCTGCACGTACTGAACACCCTACAAAAGAGAACAGGTCACTGAGGCCTCAGATCCGGAGGGCAAAGCCTGCTGCACCCATCAGCCCTGTCAGGAGTTAACCTCACACCACATTGGGTGTGATTTCTTTGCTGCCTGGTTCTGGCAGCTACTTGCTTAGAGACTACCCATGCACCCGTAGTCATCAGAATCCACAGGCATCAGGCACTGAAGAGGGAAGAAAGATGGGAGGCGTCATGGTGGCAGAGATAGGGTGCCCTTGTTATCCTGCACTACCTCCTGACAGGGTACCTCCTGCTAAGCCTGAGCACCAGCATTGCCCTCAAGCCATGCCCTCCTCGAATCACAGACCCTGCTGATGACCAGGGTATGAGGCTCCCTGCCCTCAGCTGCCCAGGCCCCTCCCACCATTTAAAATCCACTGGGCACTGCCCAGGTCACTGAGCACCCGGAGTCAGCAATTGACAGACTCTGGTTAGGAGAGGGGCGATCATCACAGGTCTTTCTCTTTCCTTCTGCTTCACCTCTCTCCTCTCTCTCTATTCACTAAAATGGTGACCACGGTCTTTCTCCAACACCAGTTTGACCCTGTCACTCCCTGGATGAACAGGTCCACAAGGCCAACTCTGACTCCTTCCCACGATGTTCTGTGAGGTTCTCCCAGCTCTTTCCTACCACTCCAATCCACTGCTGGCTAATCTCTCCACACCCTGCCCTTCCCCAGACACCAGGGCCTTTCACACCTGCCTACTCTGCTCCGGTGTTATCTCTGCTGCAGTGCTCTTCCAGCTGACCTGAACAACAAACATTTTTCAGGTGGTTCCAACTGATAAATGATGGAAAGGAAAGGTGTCCAATCCCTGGTTCCTGTCCCTGCTCAGCACAGGAGGGGCCTCCCAATCTTCCCATCCCCAGGCAAGCCCAGCCTCCCCGACTGTGGCACCCACAGCAGCCACTAGTCGGCGTGTTTGTTGGTCATTTATGTGTGTCCTTCTGCTAGAGCTTCTTGGAGACTGGACCGGTCTTTGGGCCTTTGTTTCCCCCATCCTAGCAGAGTGCCCGGCACACAGAGGGCCTCAGGCTGTGTTTGCTGAATGGGTAGAGGGGGTGAATGAGGGAGAAAACAAAGAAGAAAGGTTACTAGAGCATGAAACTGCACATTTAGTGGCCACACAGAGAGCCCGAGGAGCCTGTGACATCAACCAGGAGACAGGGCAGGGTTGGGCAGCCTGCAGGGGATACGTGGGCAGGAGAGTCCCCTCGGGTGACAGTGCCCTGTAACATGACCTCTGACTCTATGGCCCAGCCAGATAGTCTGTGGCAGGTGGCCTTGCCCAGATAGCGTCTCCGAGAGAAACCGCAGGTCAGTGGTTAAGTGGCGGGCCTTGGGATGTCACAAACTGTATGATCCTAAGGCAGCTAGCCTCAGGTCACCCCTCCATAAATGGTGGTAGTGATAGCAGCTCCCTACGTGCTGGCTGTGAGGACTAACGAGGGTGAATATAACAGCACCTGGAGTGTATTGCTAGTATTACTTTTTATGATTGTCATCAATCCTGAGCCTGGATCTCCAGCACCAGGTGCGAGCTGGCTAGCCAGGCTCCTGCTACGTCTGTAGGGTAGCTCATTGGCTCCCTCATCTGGTGGCGTTAGGGCTTGCTGTGGACACAGGAAAACCTCCTCGTCCGAGACTAACGCGTCATCATCAGGAGTGCTTTCCACTTGGCTACCAGCTTCATACGGAGAGGAGGTACACACTCTCAGCTCCTTTTCTATTGTTCCTGCAGTGGGGCAATTTAAATTGAAAACTACTATGGGATAGGTACTTAACTACACTGAGGAATCTCAAACTAACACTTGTAATACCCACTACCCACCGCTGTCGAGTTGGGTCCGACTCATAGTGACCCTAGAGGTCACAGTAGAACTGCCCCATAGGGTTTTCAGGAGCGTCTAGTGGATTTGAACTGCTGACCTTTTAGTTAGCAGACACAGCACTTAATGACACTCATAATCAGGCTGACTGTTCCCATGCTACAGACAAGGAAACTACGGCTCAAGAGGAGGTAGGGAAGGGCCGAGACCTCGTAGCTGGCTCATTAGCGTGGAGCTGGGCTGACTGACGCCGACACCTTCTGTGTTCCTGCGGGCTTCCACCGTGGGCACCACGGGGATATTGGCTTCTCTGGTGACAACCTGTGCTACAAACTTGTTCCTGGGCAGGGTCTGCTGAGGGGTAGAACTGCTGATGAGTGGGGTGCATCACTCACAGCTACAGGGCCTCCTTCTTACACACAGACACAGGGAACAACTGGAGTTCTCTACTGAGAGCCAAAAGTATGCAGCACCCTTCACCCACCTTTGGAAGCTGGGACCCCCAGATGAAGTGTCCCAACCCCCTCACCACTCACCCCCTTCTTTACCCTAGGTCTTTGCAAACTGAAATGAAACCCCCCACAGGTGTCCCAAACCCTTCCTTATCTGCTTTCTTGTTCCCCCACACCATGCAGGCTCAGAGCTTCTTGCCCCTTCCTATCTTTTCCTCCTCCCTAGAAAGGCCAGATACAGACTTTTACAAGTGCAGAGCACCTAAAATCTCATTTGCACATCATCCTTGTACCAAAAAAAACTAAACCCATTGCTGTCAAATCTATTCCAATTCATAGCAACCGACGGGACAGAGTAGAACTGCCCCACAGGGTTTCCATGGAGCACCTCGGGGATTTGAACTGCTAACCTTTTGGTTAGCAGCTGTAACTCTTAACCACTATGCTACCAGGGTCTCCCATCACTTCTATATGTAATCCTAAATCAATAGAGTACCAAACCATGAAATAACAATAAGAATGCTATCAAGTTGCCAGTTTACACATAAAAACAACATCCAGGCTTTTTTTGAAATATCAAAACTTGCCAAGAAGTTTTCCTCCTGTGTGCTTTCGGCTCCACTCACTTGGCTGATGCCCTGGAAGGACCTCACCTGGGTCATGGGTGCCATAACTGGTGTCAGGGGTGGTTCTGAGGCTGGAATGCGAACCGAAATTCAGGTGTGTTCATCTAGGAAGATGTCATTAGCACTCGTGTGATTCACAGTTCTGTGGTGATAAAATGTTGAGAACCTCCCTCTAAGCTGCTCCTCACTTTCTACAAAGTAGGATAAAGATCAATGCCTCTCAAAATTCTGTGTGTTTGTATATCACCTGGACTGCTTTTAAAATGCAGATTCTGGTTCAAGGGCTCTGGAGAGGATGACACTCTGCATTTCCATCAGACCCAGATGATACTGAGTCCAATGACCACATTCTGAATGGAAGGGAATAAATACATTCCTCTTCCTCGTACCTGTTTTAAGGCTTCCATCATATCACCTTACCAAAACCAAACCAAACATTGCTGTCTAGTGGATTCTGACTCATACTGACCCTACAGGACAGAGCAGAACTGCCTCATATAGGGTTTCCAAGGAGCACCTGGTGGATTTGAACTGCTAACCTTTTGGTTAGCAGCTGTAGCTCTAAGCCACTGCAACACTAAAAACTAAACCAAACTCATTGCCACTAAGTCAATTCTGATTCATAGTGGCTCTAAAGGACAGTGGCTCTATAGGGCAGAGTAGAACTGTCTCATATAGGGCTTGCAAGAAGCTCCTGGTAGATTCAAACTGCCAACCTTTTAGTTAGCAGTCATAGCTCTTAACCACCACGTTACCAGGATGCCCACGACACCACTAGGGCCTCACAAACTTGTCTGTGACTTTGGAAAGCTCCTATCCTGAGAGACTTCAGAGTTCAACCTTTTATAAAAGGCAGACTTTCCTTTATATGCCTCAGTGGCCACTCAATTTATGACCTGAGCCCAGTAAGACAAGGCCAGGTACCCCAGCCCAGTCCAGCCCATATGAAAGAGTTTTGGCCCTACCTCTTTGCCTGAAGTTTTTAGAATCCCTATTTGCGGGCATGACATAAGTAGTCTTCCAGGACTCACGGAAGGGCAAGGCAAGGATTTCCACAAACCAACACTTCCAAGGAAGGAGAAAGAACGATTTCCCGGGCTTCACATGAGGAAAGAGCCCCACATGAACATATGAAGACCACTCCATTGTTCAAGGGTCCCACCTCACCCACCTCCCCCTCCAGCCATGCCACCCACCAGTCAGGCAGGACAGCAAGTTGCTTGCTAGTTTACAGTGGTGGGAAATGAGGTCAGAGACAGGTCGGTGGTAGGAAATGAGAAGAGAGGCAGCCAGAACAGAGGCAAGACACGCTCTAACCAGGGACAAGCAGCAACAAACAAGGCAAGCACAATAGTACTGGCTCCAGACATTTGTTCTGGGCTCTGTTTCCCACAAGGCTCTGTGGTGTCAGACAATAACAGAGACGTGGAGGGATGTTCTTGGGGTCTGAGGAGCTCCAGGCACCAGGTAGAGCCAGTACACCAGAATAAACCACTAATCAGGAAAATTGCTCAGGTTTGTTAAAGTATATTCAAAACTGATGAAATGGGAAACTCACAAACTGGGTACTGCTCCTTTTGGTCTCTCCCATGTTCAGAGAGCACGTTAAGTGTTCCTTAAGCTCATCTGTTGGGTGAGTTGACATAAGGAACATACACATATAGCTCCTCTCTCACCCTGTTTCTTTCATGTCCCCCATTATTATACCCATTTTACAGATGAAGAAACTGAGGCATCAGTAGGTTCAAAAATTGCCCAATGTGACACACCAGAACAGAAATTCTCATCCAGACAGTTTGGTAGAACACAACCTTACGCATAGAGAAGAAATTGCAAATCACGATAAGCACTATGACACCATTTTTTTTTTTTTACATATCAAATTAGCAAAACTATTGAAGGTCGATAACATTCAAATGTTGATGTGGATATCAGAAAATAAAGATTTTATGGATTAATCATATAACCTTTTTTTTGTAATTAAAGTATGCAATCCAAATCGATTTTGCATTCTCACCTTTCTGCAGCTCCTTCTGCTCACCTTGCCCAGTGACAGCACACTTCCCCTTTTCATACTGTACTTGTCATATCCTTCCAACAATCTTCTGCCCCCTCCTCTCCACCCTCTTGTCTCCCATCTGGAAAAAGACCAGTAGGACAGCATCCTATAAGTGCATAGAACCATAAAGTATACAAACCATATGGTCACATTGTGTCCCCAAGTGCAGACAATTTTTGTCTGAAGAGTTGACCTCAGTAGTGTTTTCTGGTCAGATGCAGCAGCAAGTCTAGGGGCCATACTCCTAGGGGATTCCTCAGGCCATCAGGCTATCAGTTGTGGTCTTTCAGCAGAGTTCTTGAGCTGCACTGTTCTTTCTCTCATGCTGCCACAGGGACTCAACACTGTGTGCCCCATCACAGCTGTCTTTGGTGGTGGCCAGGCACCATGTGGTTCTTCTGGTCACATGTTGATACAGCCTCCCATTCACATGGGTCCTTCCGTCTCCTGGGCTCTTTTTCCCTGTGTCTTTGTTGTTCTCGATGATCATCTGTTCCAGATGAGTTGATAATCATACGACATTTTTGAAGGCAGTGTGTCAATATCCATAGAAATCTTTTATTCACCACCTCACCAGAGCTTATTTTACAGACACTCTCACACCTGCACACAAGACTATTCAGAGAGGGATATCTATTTTAGTCATTTTGATAATGTCACAAATATGGGAAATAATTTAAAGTTCAGAAGAAGAGGGCCAGTTTAATTTTAAAAATGGCGTATCTATTCTATGCCATACAGTACACCCTTAAGAAAGACCATTTGTCTGTCGATTTGTCACTGTGGTGGCTTTTGTGTGGCTAAATGCTGGATGCTATGTCACTGGTATTTCAAATACCAGCAGTGTTGCCTATGGTGGACAAGTTTCAGCAGAAGTTCCAGACTAAGACAGACTAGGTAGAAAGGCTTGGTGATCTACTCCCAAAAATTAGCCAGTGAAAACTTATGGATCACAGCAGAACATTGTCCAGCGTGCTTTGCTTTGGATACCATCATCAGGAAATTCCAATTGCTGGAGGGTTCAAGAGGGCCCTGAAGACCGTCAGTGAGGTGGACTGGCACAGTAGCTGCAGTGATGGACTCAAACACCCCAGTGATGGAGAGGTGGGCACGGGACTGGACAATGCTTCATTCTGTTGTACGAAAGGTCACTGTGAGTTGGAAGCCACCTGACAGAAGCTAACAACATTGGAAAGAAAGAGGTAGACTCTACACATAGTAATTATTATCTGTAAGATAATAATTTTTTAATGCAAAACAGTTCCTAATCGTGAGCTGATTTGTATAAAAAATATTTGAAGTCTGCACTTGTGGAAATTCGCTGGAAGGTGCACAGAGCCTTCCAGCCGTGGAACTCTGCGGGAAACAAGTGTGGCAGCAGGCCTCCACTCTACCCTTCACGTTATTTGAAAGTTTTCTCATCTACATGGGCACTGTTTAAAATTCTTATCATAAATACATACTGTTTTATTTTTTAAAAAACAAGGAGCTGAGGCTTAGAGTCACACAGGTGAGTTTGAACTCTGGCTCTTTCATCTTCTGGCTGTAAAACAGGGTGAGCTATCTGACCTCCCTAAACCTCAGCTGTAACCACAAAATGGGGTTAATTGTGAGAATTAAAGAAAATGATATGTGCAAAACACCATCACTACCCTGGTGTTGGTTCAGTGTCAGAATGTGGCAGCAAGTAGTCTTGTTTGCATTCACTGACCAGCTATGAAAAGCTGGTGTTTTCAGTCAGTTCGCTGTGAGTGCCAGTAACCATGGGAAGCAGGTTCATGGTTTTACCCCTAGTGCGAGGGTCTGCGATTGGCTGCTAAACAAGAGGTTGGCAGTTAAAATGCACCAGCTGCTCTTTAAAAACCCTATGGTGCAGTTCCACTCTGTCCTGTGGTCACTATGAGTCACAACCAACTCAACAGCAGTGAGTTTTGGGTTTTTTTGGATAAGGATATGATGCCTGGATCTGAAGCAGCCATCCTGGGGCCATGAGAATAGCCCTAAAGACAGCAGAATCATAGAAAAGATCTGACTCTTAATGTCTTCGTCGAGCCTCTGAACTGATCTTCTGACTACTTAAGTGCAAAATTAAATGTCCCATTTAGATAACTTTTAGCTCCTCAGTTATTTGCAGACATAAGTGTCTACCTCGGGAAGGTCTTACGAGCACAGAATGAGACAAAGGCCATGACAGAGAGAAGTGCTTGTCCAGTGCACATCTCCCTCTACCCTGATTCAGAAGCAAAGAAGTCTATCCTACACAAGTTCTCTTTCAGTCCTGTGTCCACCCTCCGGCCACACTGCAGCTGTGACACTCTCCCCAGTTCTCTTGCCACAGGCCTACTCAGAAGAACATGCTCTCCCTCTAAGCCCTCTCTTGGCTACCATCATCCCCTTGCATACCTAGCTGGCCTTAGCACCTGGTGGAGCCAAGCGGACATTGTGAAGGGCAAGGAAAGACAAGAGAAGAAGACCTTTCGTCTCAGACTCCACTCCTCTCCTCAACAAAAGTTAGCTTAGCCTACTGCCCCGCATCCCCTTCCTGTGGTCCCCTCTGCCAGATGTGTCATTCCCAGCAGGAAGGAGACACAACTCTGGCTGTCCAAACTACTCTTTCATGGCCCAGGAAGAGGGCCCTTCTGGATGTAGGACTACTGTGTACTTTCAGGGTTCCAGGTAGACTAAAAAATGAAGGCAAGCCACAGAAGAGTCACAAAACTGTACCCAAGTTTAGGTTGGAATCTTGGAGTCGTTTTCATTCAGTCCCCTCACAGGTCTCACCTACATTTGGAGTTAACGGTATAAGGTTAAAGGCCGTGGGTAACCTCCAGTATCGATTCCACCCATCTATACCTCCACCTCCACCTCCATCTCCATCCTCTTCTCCAGGAATATTCCCTCATGTGGCCCTAGTTGGAACCATGGGTTGTGCAGTGAAGTACTACATCTGCTAACCAAACGATTGGCAGTTTGAATCCACCAAGCGCTCCGTGGAAACTCTATAGAGCACTCCTACTCTGTCCTATAGGGTCGCTATGAGTCGGAATCGACCCGACCACAGTGGGTTTTGGGTAGTTCTAGCTGGCCAGGAGCACCTGGAATAAAGGGTAGGGTGGGCAGGCACAAAGATCAAAACGGGCAAGATAGCCACCAAGGAGCTCAGTCACTGAAGGCCTGCGGAGAGCAGAACTTCACTCCCTCGGAGTCCAGTAGTGACTCCTTTTTCCCCCTTCCTAGTGGGGCAGACAGGGGAGGTCGCTTGAGGCCGCTCGAGACCAAACTACGATCTGTTGGTTGGCTGCAGCTGGCACCCCCAAGGGGCAAGCTGTATCAGTTCACAAGACCTAACTAGGTGCCTAGGAAGGGCGACTCGAGGCCACTAGCGGGCGCCACTGCTCCTCCTTTGAGCCAGTCCGTCCAGGGACTCCACCCAGAGAGGAAAGCTTAAAGCAGGCAAGAGGTAGAGGGGGCGCCAGCGGACTGGACATTGAGCCGAGGGACCGCGGAGGGCCGCGGTTGCTTCCTCCCTTGCAGCAGCGCACTCGCACTCTCCTGTTCTCCAGCTCTTCTTGGCGCTAGTCAGGGGAGACAAGAGGGAGCCTCTTTGCTTCCAGTCCCAATTCCGTAGCCCCAAGATCCTAAGAATGAGGAAGCCAGGCAGCGACTAGGTGAAAAATTTAAAAGGCCCTAGAATATTCAGGAATCAGATAAATAATCATATACTGCAATAATTTTAAAGGCAAAATTAATGTTAAAAATGATAAATGAAATATTAAAAGTTGCACGAAAGTTGCTCTCAGGGGAAATCAAGGCCAATTGGCGCAACTAGCGTTTTGCAAAGACAGCTTTCTGCACCCCACGTTGGGGAGTGGAGTCTGAGGTCTTAAAAGCTGCCAAGCTGCCATCTGAGGGTACAGCAAATGGTCCCACTTCAGCAGGAACGTATGATCACCAAGGACCAAAACGACATGAGGGAAAGAGAACCCAGAGGACGGAGAGAATCACGTGAGTAGGTGACTACATCGACGTGTGACTGGAAGAACCAGATGGTGCCCAGCCACCAGCAATGATAGCCATGATGGAGCTCACAAAGTTGAGTCTCACTGGCAAGACAAGAATAAAAAGGGGTGCACCCTGAGATCTCCACTAAAAAACTGCAGGTGATGGTCCAGGGGCCTCAGAGTTCCCCTGGGAGCATGGCCCCTGGCCCTAATGATGCCCTTGTCCATAAATCATAATGGAGGTCAACTCTCGGACAAGAATGGATTGGACTTGGTGACACAGATTGACCATATCACGTGTGCACTTTATGGTTCTATGCATCTATAGGATGTTGTCCTGCTGATCCCTGACTGGAGGCAGGGGAGTGGGTGGAGGGGAGAGGATAGGAGATTGTTGGGAGGATAAGACATGTATGGAGCAGAGAGGAAGAGTGTGCTGTCACTGGGCAGTGAGAGCAGTAGAAGCAGCATATAGGTAGGCATGCAAATTTATATGGGAATGTACATTTTCATTCAATCATTAAAAAAATTGCATGAAAACGTTATAAGACAAGGCAAGGATGGGGGGAAAGGAGAAGGTGAGTGAGGTAAGGGGCACCAGTATGTGTGCTAGGAGTGTGTGGAGGTGAAGCCCACAGGTGTAGAGGCAGAAAGCCTGAGTCTAGATGCAGAACCCCCTACTCAGGGATTCTGTGATTTGGACAGGTTATTTAACTTCTGCACCACTCGCAAAATGGAATAAAAGTTTTTTTTAAAAAAAAAGTTGCTATTGAGTTGATTGACATTAACAGAGGCACAGTGTGTGTCAGAGTATAACTGTGCTCTACAGACTTTTCAATGGCTGATTTTTATTAAGTGAATCATGAGGACTTCTGAGATACCTCGGCACGGATTGAACCTCTATCCCTTCTGTTAGCAGCTGAGCATGTTAACTGTCTGCACCAGTCAAGGACTCTTGGAGTAAAAATAAACCAACCAGGTTGCTGTCAAGTCAATTCTAATTCATAGCTATCTTATAGGACAGAGTAGAACTGCCCTATAGGCTTCTAAGAAGTAGCTGTTGGATTCAAACTGCCAACCATTTTCATTAGCAGCTGTAACTCTTAATCACTGTGCCACCAGGGCACCACAGTAAAAATAATACCTGTTTAATAGAGCTGACAACATATCAATACCTAGGAAGGCATTATCAGCACTGAGCACACTGTGAGCTCCCCAACAGCTGTCAGCCAGAGCATCAGGGAAGAGTGTCAGGCAGTAGGGCTGCAACTGGAGAGCTTCAAGTCCTGTCCTACACTTGCCCCGGAGCTAACCAGAATGGTTCCAGTGGCCCTGGCCTCCCAGTGTTCACACCTCCATGTAGTGATTTCTCACAGTAAGTTACAGCTGGCTTGTGTGCCTAACACAATATGGCAGGAGTGACAGTCCATGCAACTGGGACATAAAGGACGTTGAAGTTTCTACTTTGGTCTCTCCTAAACAGAAGATTTCAAAAAGCTGGTCGAGAAGACAAAATAAAGTATTGTAATGACATGGGCAAAGAGCTGGAAATGGAAAACCAGAAGAGAAGAACATGTTCTGCATTTCTCAAGCTGAAAGAACCAAAGAAAAAAGTCAAGCCTTGAGTTGCAATAGTGAAGGGTTCTATAGGGAAACTATGAAACGACTCAGAGAGCATCAAAAGAAGATGGAAAGACTTCACAGGATCATTATACTCGAAAGAACTGGTTGGTGTTCAGACATCTGAAGAAGTAGCACATGATTAAGAACCAATGGTACTGAAGGAAGAAGTCAAAACTGCATTGAAGGCACTGGCAAAATACAAGGCTCCAGGAATTGATGGAATATCAATGGAGATATTTTTTTTAATTTTAATTTTATTTAACATAACTGAGTGAAAATGTACATTCACATATAAATTTACATGCCCACCTATATGCAGCTTCCACAGCTCTCCCTGTCTGGTGACTGCACACTATTCCTCTCTGTTCCATACATGTCTCATCCTCCCAACAGTCTCCTTTCCCCTCCTCTCCATCCACTCCCCTTCCTCCAGCCAGAGGTCAGCAAGATGATATCCTATAGATGTATAGAACTATAAAGTGCTTCCAATATATGGTCACTCTGCATGGCCAAGTCCAATCCATTCCTGTCCACAGAGTGGACCTTTGTTATAATTTATGGGGAAGGGCAGCATCAGGGCAGGGGGCCATGCTTTCAGAGAAACCCCCAAACTGCTGGACCATCAATTGAGGTCTTTTAGTGGAGATCTCACGATTCACCTCTTTTTATTCTTGTGTTGCCAGTGAGACTCCTCTCTGTGAGCTCCTCAATGGAGATATTTCAACAAACAGATGCAGCACTGGAAGTGCTCACTTATCTGTGCCAAGGAATTTGGAGGACAGTTACCTGGCCAACTGAAGTGATCCATATTTACGCACATTCCAAAGAAAGGTGATTCAACAGAATGCAGAAACTACCGAACAATACCGTTACTTTCACCTGCAGGTAAAATTTTGCTCAAGATCATTCAAAAGCAACTTCAACAGTATATTGACAAGAAACTTCCAAAAATTCAAGCTGGAACCAGGGATATCATTGCTGATGTCAGATAGATCTTGGCTAAAAGAGAGAATACCAGAAAGATGTTTACTTGTGTTTCACTGACTATACAAAGGTATTCGACTGTGTAGATCATAATAAATGATGGCTAACATTGCAGGGAATGGGAATTCCAGAACACCTAATTGTGCTGTTAAGGAATCTGTGTATGATCGAGAGGCAATCATGTGAACAGAACAAGGGGATGTTGCGTGGTTTAAAGTTAGGAAAGTGTGAGGCAGGGTTGTAGACTTTCACCAAAACTTTTCAATCTGTATGCCAAACAAATAATCCAGAAGCTGGATTCTGCAAAGAAGAACAAGGCATCAGGATTGAAGGATGACTCATTGACAACCTGCGTTATGCAGACTACACCACCTTACCTGCTGGTAATGAAGACTTGAAACACTTACTGATGAAGGTAGGGATTGTACCTCAACTTCAAGAAAACAAAAACCCTCACAACTAAACCAGTAAGCAGTATCATCATAAATGGGAAAGGATTGACATTGTCAAGGATTTCATCTTACTTCGGTCTACAATAAATGCCATGGAAGCGCTAGTCAAGAAATCAAAAGATGCATTGCACTGGGAAAACCTGCTGCAAAGGACCTCTTCAAAGTATTCAAAAGTAAAGATGTCACCTTGAAGACTAAAGTGCGTCTGACCCAATCCATGGTATTTTCAGTTGCATCGTATGTGTGTGAAAGCTGGACAGTGAACAAGGGAGACAGAAGAAGAATTGATGCCTTTGGATTGTGGTGTTGGAGAAGAATGCTGAATGTACCATGGACTGTCAAAAGAACAAACAGATCTCTTCTGAAAGAAGTACAATCAGAGAGCTTCTTGGAAGCAAAGATGGCAAGACTGCGTCTTACCTACTTTGGACATGTTGTCAGGAAGGATCATAGTCCCTGGAGAAGGACATCCTGCTTGGTAGAGTGGAGGGTCAGCAATAAAGAGGAAGACCATAGACGAGATGGATTGACACAGTGGCCACAACAATCTGTTTAAGCATAAAAATGATTGTGGATATGGCACAAGATGGGGCAGTGTTTCAGTCTGTTGTTCACAGGATCACTATGGGTCAGAACCAACTCAATGGCACCTAACAACAATATCAACAACACTTTAGTTTCTAACAGTGGTCCTCTAATGGAAGCCAACTGCCACGTCATGAGGACACTCAAGCAGCCACAAGGACAGGCCCATGTGGAGAGGACCTGAGGCCCCAACCTGCAGCCAGCACCCATCTGTCAGCTGTGTGGGTGCACCAGTTTGAACACAGGTCCTCCAGCCCCAGTCAAGTCTTCAGATGACTGGAGACCTGATCAACTACTTCACTGCAACTTCATAAGATCCTGTCCCAGACCACCAGCCACTTTCAAATTGCCATAGAAATCATGTGACATAGTAAACATTTATTGCTTTTGTAAGCCTTAACTTTTAGGGTGGTTTGGTACATGGCAATAATAATGCATGCTACCTTTCATTACCTATACCTTGTCTTGTCTCAGTTTGTGAACCTGTTTCAGAGAGGCCTTGTGTTGACTTCTGCTCCTCTCTTTACTCCTTAGCCCAGATCTCTTGCCTGGAATGTCAATACACCCAATGGCCTCTTGAGAAAGTAGTCTGACAAGAGTGCCCATGCCCTACCTGAAAATGGGTGGTAGACGCTGACTCTACCCAAGACAAGATCCAGGCGGTTGTACTGCCTTTCATCAAAACTCAGGTAATTCTCCTGCTGCCTCCAGGAATGCCAGCTCCATGCCCAGCCCTCCTCTGACCATGCCCCTTTCTGCTGTTTATTGCCTCCCCCTTCCCAGCCCAGTGGATCATCCACGGTGAGGAGACAGACTGTGGGCAGTGCCAAGAAGATAGTATCTGGGTAAGGGGTTGGAACATTCACAAGAAGTCCTTTCACTTCTCACTGAATCCTGGTCTAATTCTAAAGCGAAAGAAATTCAAACCAGAGAGAGGCAGGTTGTGCTTTAAAAAGCCATGAAGATGGCATACAAAATAGCACCTTTGGCCACCACCTTTCCAGACCTTTGAGAGCTCAAAATGGGAAGTGAACAGAAGTTAAGACAAGACAGAAGGTTAAAGGTAAGGAACCAAATGGGCAGGAGAACAGATGAGGTCTGGGAGAGAGCTCAACGTGATCCTTCTCCAACTGGTCTCCATCACATTGATTTAGCCCTTGCTGAACCAATTGAAAATCCAAGCCTCAATACAGGCTTCTGTTGCAGATGACATGATCCTATATGTAGAAAATCCCAATCTACTGAAAATCCTCTAGAACTAATAGAATTTATCAGATTTGTAGGCTGCAAGGTCAACACACAAAAATCAACTGAGTTTCTACAGAACAACAATGAGAAATCTGAAAAGGAGATTAAGAAAACAACTGTATTTACAATAGCATCTAGAAGAATAAAATATCTAAGGATAAATTTATCCAGGAATGTGAAGGATTTATACAATGAAAATTATAAAACTCTGCTGAAACCAAAGAAGACCAAAATAAGTAGAAAGACATTCCACACTTTTAAAAGACTTAATAGAGTCAAGTTGTCAATACTACCCAATGTGATCTGCAGATACAATGCAATCCTTATCAACATTCCAACAGCATTGTTCACAGAACTGAGAAAAACTAATCTTTAGTTTTATACGGGAAGACAAGAGACCCTGAATACAGTCCAAATTCCAATAACATTCTTCAGTGAAGCAGAACAACTGATCACCAACTTAATATGAAAAAAGGCCCTGAATAGTAACATTGAAGAACAAAGCAATATTGAAAGACAAAATAGGAGGACTCACATTTTCAATATCGAAATATATTACACAGCCACAATAATGAAAATGTCATGGTACTGGTTCAACTACAGACACATAGATCAAGGAAACTAGAATACTGATAATGGTATACTCAGAATGGAATGAATGAAAATGATGACACATTATGAAAAATGTAATCTGTATTATTGAATAATTTGTATAGAAATTCTTAAATGGGTACCTAGCAGAATTTCCTATGCAAACTTTCACCTTAAACACAATACAGAAGTATTAAAAAAAAAATCTACTTGTGGTATTTCTGTTATAGTAGTAGTATGTAACTAGTGAGACTCATTTTAGATTTCTGATCTCCAGAGCTGTAAGATAACACATTTGTCTTGTTTTAACACACTAAGAGAGACTGACTAGCCAAAGCAAATTAGAGGAACAACACATTAGAAGACCTCACATTTCCCAACTTCAAAACATGTTACACAGTTTCATGGAGTAAATTGTGTCCCCCTAAAATATGTGTATCAATTTGACTGTGCCATGATTTCTAATCCTGTATGATTGTTGACCATTTGTCATCTGATGTGATTTCTCTATGTGTTGTAATTCCTATCATCATGATCTCACTTGAGATTGACTATCAACAGTTATATTGATGAGATAAACAAGATTATCTGTGTCTTAGGTTAATCTCTTTTTAGTTATAAAAGACAGCACCCAGCAGAGAGAGACAGGGACCTTAAACTACCAAGAAAACAGCATCGGGAGAAGAGTGCATCCTTTGGACTCAGCTTTCTTGGGCAGAAATAGTCCTAGTCCAGGACAATATTGATGACAAGAACCACCCTTCAAAGCTGACTGAGAAACAGACAGTTTTCTCCTGGAGCTAATGCCCTAAATTTGACTTGCAGCCCCCTGGACTGTGAGAGAATAAATTTTTCTTTGATAAAGCTATCCACTTACATTATTTCTGTTATAGTAACAATAGATACCAAGACACACAGCTACAGTAGTCAAAGTGGCCTAGTACTGGTTTAATGATAGACACTCAGTCCAATGAAATAGAATTGAAAACCCAATTACAAACCAATCAAGAAGATTCTAAAAACACTGGAAAAGCGGCAGTGAATGTGGGTCAGCTAGCACAATGTAGTTCTTAAAGTTTATGCCTCTCAGAACAGTGAGTAGTGTCTGGGGTCTTAGAAGCTTACAAGTGGCCATCAATACAACTATTGATCTTTATTCATTTGTAACTAAAGAAAAAGAAAGTCAAGAAGAAGAGAAGGAAGTAGACTCCAAGGACTAGTTGTCTACATGAACTACTGCCTCTTTCACCTAGGGATCAGAAAAAAAGGATGGTGCCCAGCTACCATTGCCAAACATTCTGATCAGAAACATAGTAGAGAAATACCATTTAAAAGGGGTGGAAGGGAGGGTGGAAATGTGCAACAGAATTCAAAATTCTGAAAAAATCCAGACTTATTGAATGTATTGAGTCTGAAGGAATCCCCTGAGTTACTCTTCAAAGCTTAAATGGAAGCTATCCACAGAAGTCACTTTTAAACTAAGTAATAGTGGAGGGCTATGGAGACCATGGTTTCAGGAAACACACATCTAGCTCAACTGACATAACATAGTTCATAAAGAAAATGTCCTACATTCTACTTTAGTGAGTAGAGTCCAGGGCCTTAAAAGCCTGTGAGCAGCCATCAAAGATACTCTACTTAATTTTACCTGTCAGGAACAAGGGGAGGAAGAAAACTAAAAACACAAGGGAAAGACTAGTCCAAAAAACTAATGGACCACAACCACTAGAGCTTCCACCAGACTGAGCCCGGTACAACCAGATGGTGCCTGGCTACACCACTGGTTGATCTAACAGGGATCACAACAGAGAGTCCTGGATGGAGACAGGGAAAATGTAGAATAAAATTCTAACTCACAAAAACATAGCAGACTTATTGGCTTTACAGTGACTGGAAAAAGACCTCAGAGCATTGCCCCCAGTACCCTTTAATTCAGAAATGAAGGTTCACTCTTCAGTCAAAAATTAGACAGCCCATAAGACAAAATGAGACTAAAGGGTCACACCACCCAGGGGTCAAGGATAAGATAGCAGGAGGGGACAGGAAAGCTGGTAATACGGAAGCCAATGTCTTGAAGGGAGAGTGTTGACACGTATGTTGTGGGTTGGTAACCAATATTGCAAAACATATATACTAATTGTTTAATGAGAAGCTAGCCTGTTCTTTAAACCTTCACCTAAAGTACAATAATAATAATAAAAGCACACACACAAATGCATTGAATGCATTTAGAATTGCATTCAAATATATATATAATAAGATAAACATACACAAATCAGTTGGATTCCCTTATATCAACAAAGAGACTATCAAAGAGGAAATTACAGAATCAATACCATTTACAATAGCCACCAAGAAAACAAAATACTTAGGAATAAATCTAACCAGAGACATAAAAGGCCTATACAAAGAAAATTACAAGACTCTACTGCGAGAAACCAAAATAGACCTACATAAGTGGTGAAACCTATCTTGCTCATGGATAGGAGTACTTAACATTGTGAAAATGTCTATTCTACTCAAAGCAATCTATAAACACAATGTAATCCCAATACAAGTTCCAATGGCATTTCTTAATGAGATGGAAAAACAAATCACCAACTTCATATGGAAAGAGAAGAAACCATGTATATGTACAACGTTACTGAAGAAGAAGAAAGTAGGAAGCCTCATATTACCTGACTTTAGAACATATTACACTGCCACAGTAGTCAAAATGCCCTGGTACTTCTACAAAACAGATACATAGATCACTGGAACAGAACTGTGAATCTGGATATAACATCTTCCACCTACGAGCAGCTGATATTTAACAAAGGCCCAAAGTCCATGAACCAGGGAAAAAACAGTCTCTTCAACAAATGGTGTTGGCAAAACTGGATATCCATCCGCAAAAAACCCAAACAAGACCCATACCTCATACCATGCACAAAAACTAACTCAAAATGGATCAAAGACCTAAATATAAAATCTAGAAAAATAAAGATCATGGAAGAAAAAATAGGGATAACCCTGGGAGACCTAATACCCAACATAAACAGACTACAAAATACCACTGACAATGTACAAACAACAGAAGTGAAAAGAAATAACTGGAAATTCCTAAAAATCAAATGCTTGTGCTCATCCAAAGACTTCACTAAAAGAATAAAAATACTGCAGACTAGGGGAAAAAAAAATTGGCACCCATATATCTAATCAGCATCTAATCTCCATGATCTACAAGGTACTGCAAAACCTCAACAAGAAAAAAACAAATAACTCTATTTAAAAATGGACAAAGGACAGTGGGGATGAGGGTCCTGTGCACCCGAAAACCCGTCTGACTCGGGAAGTGGTCAGATACCTTTTACCTTTCATTTTAAGATGGCCTAGACAAACAGCTGCAGTCCATCCTCACAGCATCTCTCCCAGCCTTCAGTGACTCACATGAAGCCCACAAAGCAACAGACTCTGAAGAAAACCACAACCAGGAAATTACCGATGCCTTCAGATGACCCCACAAATGAAACAACCAAAGAGCTTTCCAGATGAAGAAACTTTTCTGAAATTATCAGGTGAATACAAAAGGATTATATATAAAGCCCTCCTAGACCTTATACAAAATGCAGCAGAGCAAAATGAAAAATTAAGCAAGCTGTTCGATCTGGTGGAACATCAGTAATCTGAAATCCAATAGATCAAGAACAAAATCAAAGACATAGAAACTTCAATTCAAAGCCAAGAAAACAGAATGGAACAAATGGAAAAGAGACTTTCTGATTTAAAAATGGGCAAAGGATATGAACAGGCACTTCTCCAAAGAAGATATTCAGATAGCTAATAGATACATGAGAAATGCTCATGATCATTAACCATTAGAGAAATCCGAAACAAAATTACTATGAGGTATCATCTCACCCCAACGGGACTGGCATTAATCCAAAAAATACAAAATGATAAATGTTGGAGAGATTATGGAGAGACTGGAACTCTTCTACATAGCTGGTGGGAACATAAAATGGTACCATTACTTTGGAAATTGATTTTGCACTTTCTTAAAAAGCTACAAATAGAAATACCATATGATCCAGCAATCCTAATGCTTGGAATATATCCTAGAGAAATAAGGGCTGTCACACAGATAGATGCACAGTAATGTTTATTGCAGCACTATCCACAGTAGCAAAATGATTAAATCAACCTAGGTGCCTATCAACAGATGAATGTATAAACAAACTATGGCATATTTACAAAATGGAATGCTGTGCAGTGATAAAGAACGATGATGATCTTGGGAAACATCTGTTAACAGGGAGTCATCTGGAAGACATTTTGCTGCGTGAAATTAGTCACAAAAGGACAGACATAATAAAGACTCAACAGAAGGTTGAAGCACAGAAGAAAATAATCTTTGATGGTTACAAGGGAAGTGAGAGAGGGAGAACAGTATTCATAGATTAGATAGCAGACAGGAATTGGGTTAAGTGAAGGAAGTGACAGCATGCAGTGGAAGGGAGATTAATACTACTGTACTAGCAAGGGCAAAGGGCTGAGGGACCATGGTTTCAGGTGGTATTTAGGTCCATTGGAATAACTAAGGTGTTTTTTTTTTTAAGAAAATGTTCTGCATCCCATTTTGGTGAGTGGTATCTGGAATCTTAAAAGCTTTCAAGCTGCCATCTAAGGAGCATCAGTTGGTCCCAATCCCTGTGGAGCAGAGGAGAATGAAACTTGAAAGACATGAAGAATACATGAGCCCAGGAGACAGAAGGGGGCACACAATTGGAAGACTAAATCAGCATGAGACCGGAAGAACTAGATGGTGTCCGGCCACCACCAATGACTGCCTTGACAGGTAAGACAATATAGAGTTCCTGACATAGTGGGAGAAAAATGGGGGTATACCTAGAACTATTAAAAGACCTGACTTGATGGTCTGACAATCTGGAGGGTCGAGGACATGGTCCCTGGACTCTCTGCTAACCCACACCTAAAATCAACACCAAAACCAACTCTCCAGACAAAGATTGGACTGGACTATAAGACATAGAGCAGTGCTGGTGAAATATATGCTTCTTAGTTTAAATACATACATAAGGCTTTTGGAGCAGCTCCTGTCTAGAGTCGAGATAGGAGGGTGCAGGGTGGGACAGGAGTTGGTTGAATAAATACAGACAGCACAGGACAGAAGAGAGGAATGTGTTGTCACAGGGTAGAGAAAACAGCTAGAGTTACATAGCAATGTGTGCACAGGGTTTTATATGGCAAACTGTCTTGGATTGTAAACTTGCACTTAAAGCAAAATAAAATATTAAAATATACATATGACCAAAGAGTCAACAGCTACTTTGAAGCATAGATAAGAAGTCAGGGAGTTGGGGGCAGAGAGTTGAAGTAAATTGGAAAGAAGCAACTAAAACAGAAATAATGAGAATGCTGACAATGTAAAGAACATAACCAATGTCACTGATCATTATGCCAGACACTGTGCATGGGAATGGGTTTTGCTGTATTTTCACCAAAAATTAAATTAAATTAAAAAAGAGAAAACAATATTTCAAAAATGGCTGTAGCCATATTCTAAAAGGTAATTGCTATGTGATCTGCAATATATATGTACATACGTGTGTGTGTGTGTGTGTGTGTGTGTGTGTGTGTGCGCATGCGCACATATACCTATGTAGGTATGTATATATAGGTTCCTGGCTTGTGAGAGGGTTGTATCTACTAGGCACCAAAGACAGCAGTCTGCTGCCTTGTCATCAGTCGTGGCTCTCAGACAATTTTCCAGTCCCACAGAGTCCCACAGTGGAAGTGGACATGGAGCTGGGATAGGGTACTGTGTCCAGATTGAGGCTCAGCCCAAGTCCAACCCAGTTACAAGTGAACCAGGAAGATTCTAAAAACACAAAAGTGGAGATGACCTGCCTAAGGCTGACAGATGGATGTCACTCATCCAGTATGTCCCAAAGGTGACTTAGCCACTCAGGCCTCCAATAAGGACTACAAAAAGTTGGGACTGATGGAATATCCTTCTAGCCTGACCAAAGTCCCTCCACTCATCCAGCAGAACCACTGACAACCAAGTTTTCTTTCCAGGCAAAAGCCATGAGATTCTGGATACTCCACAGAGGTCTCCTTCTCCAGCAAGGTACTTAGAAGGTATTGGGTAAGCTTACACATTTTCCTTTGCATCCAAGGAGGAAGAAAATAGGTACAGAGGTGGGTAGACCCGTGGAATCAGGAATGCTGAGATACAGAACCAGCTGTAGGCAAGAGAAAGTATCACAGACTACAAAGAGAAAGACTACTCTTTGGAAAAAGAGGTATGTAGGAAGTTAAATGGTAGCCACCCCCACCCCCCACAAAAAGATATGTCCACCCATAACCTGTGTTTTTATTTGGAAAAAAGGTCTTTTCAGTTGTAATTAAGGACCTCAGGTTGAGATCATCCTGAATTTAAGGTAGACCCTAAACCTAAAATAGGTGTCCTTATAAGATAAAGGCAGAGAGAGATTTGAGACACAGAGCAAAGAAGACTGCATGAAGATGAAGGCAGAGACTGGAGTGATGAAGCTGTAAGCCAAAGATTTCTTGTAGCCCTCAGAAACTACAAGAGAAGCTAGAAACAGCTTCTGCTCCAGAACACCCAGAAAGAACCAACCCTGCTAACACTTTGATTTGGAACTTTTGGTTTCCAAAAGTATGAGAGTGGGGGAAAATTCTGTTGTTGAAGCCTCAAACTTCGTGCTACCCTGTTATGGCAGTCCTCGGAAATAATCCAGGGTACAAGGCAAGGCAATGTGTTGGCTTAAAGGGAAAGGGGCCAGGAGCCAGGACCACGGGACAGAGGGCTTCTGGGAGGCAAAGAGGACGTAAGACAGAAAGGAAGAGGAAGAAGAAAAGCTGAAGTGAAAGAGAAATGGTGAGAAAGAGAGACAGAGAGACAAAACAGAGCCCGAGGTTGCGGCATGGGCCCGGCAGAGCCTTCCCCTCCTATCCTAGCTAGACACCCACGGAGGCCCTGAGCCTCTGATGCCATGTTCATAGGAGGCTGAGAGAGCACAGCCAACAAACCTCGTTAATCCTCAGTCATTGCTCAGGAAAGATGCTCAGAAATGACAAGTCCCAGGGCAGCCTTGGTGAGGAACAAGTGGCTACAGGCTATGCACCGTAAAATGTGACCGAATGCTCACCCACCCTGAGACTCAGATGCCAACTGCCGTAGTCCTACAGTCCTCACCTTGTCTCTTATGGAAGATGGATTTAAAGATAACAATTTGGGAAGCACATGACATGGGGCCCAGCCCCACACAGCCTGCTTGCCGAGTCGTCTTGACTTCTCAGAGGAGATAAGACTGGGAGGCGGGGAGGGAATTCCACAGGGGGTAAGGTCAGCCTTTACCCAACTCTTGAGCCCCAGGGCAGAACAATAGAGCCAGACACCACTCATCCGTTCCTAATTCTATAGACCAAGGCAACTTGCACTTTGTTTTTTAATAAAGATTGACTTTCCTCAGATGTTTCTTTTGGATTATTTTCTCTATGTAAGTTGCAGTCATAAACTAGCGTATGTTCTCCATATTCATCAGGGAGACACTCACTCAGCTCTAGAAAGACTCCACCAAGAAGACTGAACAAACTCGGGTACGAGCTCAGTGAGGAAGATGTTAGAGACTGGCTGGGAAGGAGATTAACTCACCTTACACGACTGCCCAGGAAAGATGGATGTGAGCTCCTCACACTCACACTTCTAGAAGAGTTTGTTAAAACCTGTAGGCAAAATCTTAGAATCAGTGATCCTCTGAATCAGGTTCACTGAGAATAAGAACTGAAGTCAGGCCTCCTGACCCTTCTTCCTTGTTTGATGGGAAGGTTCCCTGGGCTGTGATTTGGGAGAAAAGACTGCTACTGTTGTGAATAATTCAGATCTCAGCAAAGCCTTTAGTGAATTTACCTCTGATGAGTGAGTAGATCTTAGGGACCTGGGGATCAGTGCTGATTTGGGGGCTCCAAACTGGCCCCATGCTGCCTGACAGGTTATATGAAGACTGACAAAGTACCAGCTCAGATAACAAAACCAGGAGGTACTGCCCAACAGAATCAAAATTCAAAGATAACAGGCTGGCCAAAATGACACACATGCAGATTAACACGGGCAAAACTCCACCTGCCCTGGTTTCTCCGTCAATCCAGATGAGGCAGAACTAGCTCTGAGCAATCCATAGAGAAGAGAGTTGGATATTTTATGGGCTTATCTGTCAGCTCAAAGCATGAATGCAGTTGTCAGAGGCGTGTACTTGGATCTCAACTCCCTGTCGTAGTGCCCATGTGTCCCTTCCCAGGAACTGGCTCTACAGCTGCTTGGAGGGGTCTGCTCTGGGGCTGCTGGAGCTCCCTGGCCCACCCACCAGATAGCCAGGGGTACCTGGAGGTCACACCCTGTCTCTCTCTCTCCATTCCCTCTCACCCTCCCATCCCTCTACCTGCACCTCCTAAATCAATATAGAATATTTACTTCAGTGTGAGCTCCTGGGAACCCAGCCCAAGATACACCATGCGGGATGGGATAGACCTCTCAGTGTAGCTCTGGGAATCTCATTTCCAGAGGGCTGCAGCTGGCAGCCCCAGCAGAGTGGGAAGCAGAAGGTAGAAGGATCTGAAAAGCAGGCCCTTGGTGAGGAATAATTGAGGAAACAGGATGTGGTCTCCACAAGAGCCAAGCTGGCGGGGCCATAGCTGGCCCATCCTGTGTTGAGGGAATGCCCTCCACCAGCCCGTGTGTTGAGCCATCTCAGTGCCAGGTGCTTCACATGGCTATCCCACTTAATCCTCACAAGCCTACAGAGGAGGCATCTATATCATCCTCATTTTATAGGTGAGCAAACTAAGAGCATCCAGGTTAGTACCACACAGATCTCTTGGTTAAGATGTGGATGCAGACCAAAACTCCAGTTTTTGATCATTAAGCCATGGTGTCCATGCATGCCAAAGTGCCCGAACGTGCAAAGTGCCTGAACTTGCTCCTCAAGCCCCCTGTGAAGTAGAAATCCACCCAGGCTGAGCGTCTAAGGGAGAGCAACCCATTCCAGCTGACACAGGAATCAAAGGAAGATATGATCATTCTGTTTTACCATGATCTCCCACACTGTGATCTGAGGCCAGCAGTAGCCTGCACACTGGTGGGAACAGCTTTTCCGTCAGGGTGAATCAGAAGTTTCTGTGAAGTTGACTAGGGTCTACACAAGAGACTACCGAGCAGGCATGTCCAGAGGTGATACGTTCCAGGCTTCAGCTGCCTGGAACCCAGGCCACCTAGAAGAAAGACAGCCAGACAGAGGGTGGAGTCCCTGGACAGGATGGAGAGGGGAGCTCTAGGTTTACAGACTAAATCACAGAATTCATCAGAACAAAATAAACAAGATTCTGCTTAGGCCTGGCTAAGTTCAGACCACTACTCCTTCATTGATTTTAAATTCAAGACAAAACAAATCTATGAATAATAAAACTCCACCACCTACATCACCACCCTGGTGTGCAGTGGATAAGAGACTGGTTGCTGACCAAAAACTTGGCAGCTTGTATCTGCCAGTTGCTCCCTGGAAACCCCATAGCAAAAAAACCAAACCCAGTGCCATTGAATCAATGTTGACTCATAGCAACCCCATAGGACAGAGTAGACCTGCCCCATAGTTTCCAAGGAGCACCTGGTGGATTTGAACTGCTGACATTTTGGTTAGCAGCCATAGCACTTAAACACTATGCCACCAGGGTTTCCTGGAAACCCCATGCAGCAGTTCTATTCAGTCCATTAGGGCCGCTATGAGTTGGAATAAACTCTACGGCAATGGGTTCTTGGTACCACCTCCTGAGCAGAAGTGAGACAGACATAGGAGGACTGGTCAAAAGCCTGGGATCTGAGGAAGATCTGTAAGCTGAGCCTGTAGTCAGGCTCTGGGATCAGAAACCACTGAAGGTGGGAGAAGGCATAGCAAGGGTGGGCAGCATTCTGGCTCGAGGTGTAATCCAAACATGAAGCTGCAGTCAGTCCAGCAGAGGCTGCACAGACAAGCTAATGAGCTCAATGGTGTGGTCCCACCCTTGGGGTTGTGGGCTTAAACAAGAGGGGGGTCCTGGGTCCCTCCCACATGGCAGGACATAGGTCAGCTGGATTCCAGAGCCACCCTGTTAGTCATGATGACCCTGTTAAGGCCTGGAGGTGGCATGAATTGGCACACATCTCCACAAATGAGGAAACTCAAGAGATTCTGAAAGACAGAGGAGAAAGTGTCTTCATGAGGCAGGTTTCACTGATCCCGGCCAAGTCTTACCCTCCCCAGCCCTGCCCAGCTTCTGCCCTCTCATCTCAGGTGGTGGCCTCACCCTCCTCTTGTGCAAGCTGTACCCTTCAGTCTTGTAGGAGTCCTCTGCCTTTCAGAAGCCACCATATACTGTGAGTGAAAAACCCAGCCTGTCTTAGTTTCTTAGCACTACTGTAACTCATACCACTAGCATCCTGAAGAGTCCACAAGGAAACCACAGAGATAATACAGGAATTTAGCAAAATTGCTGAATATAAGTCAACACACAAAAATCAGCTGCATTTCTATACACCAACAGTGAGAAATCTGGAAGGGAAATTAGGGAAACAATGCTATTTACAATAGCATCTAAGAAAATAACATACATAGGAATAAATCTAACTAGGGTGGTGAATGATTTATACAATGATAACTACAAAATACTGCTGAAAGACATGAAGGAAGACTTAAAAGAATGGAAAGATGTTCCTTCCATGTTCATGGACTGGAAGACTGAGCACTGTAAGATGTCAGTACTACTCAAAGCGATGTGTAGATTCAGTGCAATCCCAATCCAAATTCCAACAGCCTTCTTTACAAAAATAGAAAAACCAATCCACAACCTCATATGAAATGGCAAGAAGCACCAAACAGATAAAGCAATGCTGATACTGAATAGCTAAAGCAATACTGAAGAAGAAAAACAAAGTAGGACCCCTCTAATTTTCTAATCTCAAAACTGGCTACACAGCCAGTGTAATCAAAACAGCCTGGTACTGGTTCAACAATAAACACATAAGCCAATAGAATTGAGAACCCAGAAATAAATCCACAGGCAGCTCATCTTTGACATAGGATCAAATTCCATTTAGTGAGGAACCAACAGTCTCTTTAACAAAAGTGTTGGCAAAACTGCATATGCATATGCATATGCAGAAAAATTAATCAGCATTCATACCTCATGCCATGAACAAAAAATAACTCAAAATGGATCAAAGACCAAACTGTTAAAATTAAGACTACAAAATTCCTGGGAGATAACATAGGGTCAAAACTATGGGATCTAATTTTCCACAGACTCTATCAAACAAAACTAAAAATGAATGAATGGCAGAAGATAAATTTAATAACTAGGACCTCCTAAAAATTAAATATTTACACTCACCAAAAGACTTTACCCAAAGAGAACCTGCAGACTGAAAAAAAATCCTTGGCAATGGCATATCTGATAAGGGTCAAATCTCTAATTATATAGAAAATTTCAGCACCTCAACAACAGAAAGACAAACAAACCAATTTGAAAACAGGCAAATGACATGAAGAGACACTTCACCAATGGGGACATTCAAGCAGCCAACAAACACATTGAAAGATGCAGTTGTTAGACATTACCAAAAAAGCCGAACCCAAACCCACGGTGGTTGAGTCAATTCCATCTCATAGTAACCCTATAGGACAGAGTAGAACTATCTCATAGGGTCCCCAAGGTGTGCCTGGTACATTCAAACTGCCAAGCTGTTGGCAGTCAAACTCTTAACCAGTCAGAACTGCAATGAAATATCACCTCACCCCTGCAAAACTAGTAGTGATTTAAAAAACTGTAAACAACAAAATTCTGGTGAAGTCATAGGGCACTGGAATTCTTATACATTGCTAGTGAGATTATAAAAGAGTACAACCAATATGGGAAACAGTATGGCACTTCCTGAAAAGGCTAGAAATAGAAATACCATATGATCCAGCAATCCCACTTCTAGGCATATATCCCAGAGATACAAGTGCAGCAACATAAATAGACATATTGAGACATTGTTTCCAATAGCAAAAAGGTGAAAGTAACTTAATTGCCTATTCACTGGATGAAAGGATGAACAAATTGTTCCAACAAAGGTGTCTTATCTTTGAACCTGAATAAAACAAGTTGAGTGAATGATAGTTTTGTTTTATTATTTTGAAGTACATTTGATGGCACTATGTGTGAAAAAGAACTTTGGGTAAATGGCCACCATGGCACCTTCCAAACGGAGCCAAAAGTAATTAATTACCATAGCCTGGTATCTCTCACCATTGACAGTCACAGCCTCTTTTGATCATCTTGGAAAAAATAAGGGCCAATGATTCCGCCAGACCAAGATCCACACCAGACAGTAACTTTGGGGGGATAAAGTGGACATTCTTGAATCTCCATTGGATCCTCATTGCTCCAAATGTGACAGTTTTGTTTGCTAACAGAACCATCCATTCAAAAATGGGCCTCATGGCCATGGATGATTTTTCGGCCAAAAGCATCATCAACTTCCAATTGCTCCAGAACCCAGTCAGCAAATGCATGGCACAATCCGTGGTCACTGGACTTCAGTTCTTGATTTAAAACAATTTTGTAAGGGTAAATCTTCAGGTCCAGATGCAAAATCTGGTTGTGGTTGGTGAAAGGCCCAGTTCTTGTGCTCAATGAGAAACTGGTTGGGATGGATTCTAGTGTACACTCTGATGAGCAGTGGTGATGTTCTCATTGGAACACATGGTTCGTTGATGCACAGGTGTTTTCTGACTGACAACAGATCCGATTGTCTCAATTTTTTTGATTAAACATCAAATTGTTCTCTCAGTTGGATGATTATGAGTACTGTAAATTTCATATAATGCACAGAGTGTTTGGTGAACAGTACATCCATTTTGATAACAAACTTTAATAATTTCTACATGCTGTGCAATCGTGTAACTTTTCATGGCTATTTGTCAAGAGTAATAAAGAGAAAAAAACATGATAAATATGGCTGCTATAGCTTCACAAATATCGCCTCTATGAACTGTCAAAAACAATACATCCTTGTTGGAACACCCTATATATACAATGAGATATTATACAACTATAAAGAATAATGAGTCTGCAAAATATAACATGGATCGATGTCAAAGATGGCATTATGCTGAGCAAAATACATCAATCATAATTATATGGTCTAATTTTTTTATAAAAGCCAAGAATAGGCTTATATACAGAAAACAAAGTTATTTGATGGTTACCAGGAAGGAGCAGGTGAAGGAAGGAGAATCACTTTCTGGATAGTACACATTTGTTGTTTTCAGTGATGCGCATGGCAGTACCCAAGATGCATAAAGTCTGTACAACCTGTCCAAAGTAAACAAAGTGCTGACAAGGACCCAAGAATAAGGGACAATTTTGGTAAAAACTCTAACCTGTGACTCTGCAACAACACTAACAAGAACCAATAATATATGTGTATGGTTATACAGGTAGACATGTGTGCATGTATGTATGTATAGGAAGGCACATATGAATATGAGTTTTGACAATTAAGTTTATGAACTCTTCCTAGAAAAAGTGCTATATATCTCATTGCTAAACGTCACTACAATCACCTCTGAAGTACTGCCCTTGGAAAGCTATGCACTGACACCAGTGCCTAGTCCACTCTTCAAAGCCTTTTGGAATTCTTCTGGAATGGCCATCAGAGCTGTCGTCGTATTACCCTGATGTCCTGAATGTCAGCAAAACGTCTCCCTTTCAACATTTCCTTTATCTTCGGGTAAAGAAAAAAGCCACTGGGAGCCGGATCAGGTGAGCAGAGAGGGTGTTCTAATACAGTTGTTTACTGGCTAAAAACTCCCTCACAGACAACTATACAATTAAGTTCAGGAACTTGCCACCGTGTGCAACGGCCATTCCAGAAAGATTTCCCAAACTGCTTTGAAAGGTGAACTAGGCAGTGGTGTCAGTACATAGCTTCCCAAGGGGAGTACTTCGAAGGTGACCATAGTGATATTCAGCAGTGAGGTATGTAGCACTTAGATCAATTAAGTTTGTGGACTTAATTGTTGGACCTCATATATGTGTTATGTTCAGGTGTGTCTACAGACACATGTATATATATGTTTATATATGCTGCTTGTGTATACTCCTATATGTGATAAGCCACACAGGGAGCAAAGAGATGGAAAAGAATTAAAGCAATGTTTAAAGAGACAAAAAAAGTAGGTGAATTCAAACTTCCCGATTTTAAAACACACTAACAGCTACAGTAACCCAAATACTCTGTAACTGGTATAACAGTACACATAGAGACAAATGAAATTGAACTCAGAGTTCAGAAATAAACCCACATTATCTATAGTCCACTGATTTTTGATGAGGATGCTAACTCCATTCCACGAGGAAAGAAGTCTCCTCAATAAATGGTGCTGGAAAAACTGGGTCTCCACATGCAGAAAAATGAAACAGGATGTATGTCTCACACCACACACACAACCAAATCAAAATGGGTTAAGGACTTAAATATGTAAATTAAAACCACAAAATTCTTAACAGAAACAGCAGGGGCCTAGCTTTCAATAAGCAGACTATCCAACATAGTAACAAAAGCACAAATGGCAAAAGACAAAGTAAATGGATGGGACCTCATAAAGATTTAAAACCTTTGTTCATCAAAAGACTTTTAAGTGAAAAGAAAAGCTATCAACGAGACAGTGTTTTTGGAAACTGTATATCCAATAAGAACCTCGTAAGTGAAATACATATAAAATTTCAACAACAAAAAGTCAAAGGACTAGGGTAGACAGTTCACCAAAGAAGACATTCACAGGACCACCAAATACTTGAAGTGTTTAGTGTCATTAACTATCAGAGATGCAAATCAAAACTGTAATGAGATACCATCTCACTTTCACCAGGAAGGAGCCCTGGTGGTGCAGTGGTTAAGAGCTCGGCTGCTAACCAAAAGGTCAGCATTAGGAATCCACCAGCCACTCCATGGCAACTCTTTGGGGCAATTCTACTCTGTCCTACGAGGTTGCTATAAGTCAGAATCAACTCTACAACACATGGTTTTGTTTTCAGGACAGCTTAAACACACACACACATCAACAACAACCAATGTTGGTGAGAATGTGGGGAAACTGGAACCCATACTTATTGCTAGCGAGAATGCAAAACGGCACAGCCACTGCAGAAAACAACGTGGCAGTTCTTCAACATACAACTATCACACCTATTGCCATTCGGTCAATTTCCACTCATAGTGACACTATCGAACAGAATAAAACTGCCCCATAGAGTTTCCAAGGCTGGCTATAATCTTTATAGCAACAGATCAGCATATTTTTCTCCCACAGAGCAGATGGTGGGTTCAAAACACTGACCTCTCAGTTAAACACCAAGAATACTGTATGACCCAGCAATTCCACTCCTAGGTACATATACACCCAAAATACTTTAGAGATTCAAGACTCAGTGATCACTGCAACACTATTTATGATAGTCGAAAGGTAGAAACAACCAAAATGCCCATTGGCAGATGAATGGATAAACAAAATGTGATAGACTACTTCCCAGCTAGCAGGAGAAATGAAGTCTCAACACATCTACAGTGTAGGTGGAGCCCGAATAAGTCAACCACAAAAGGACAAACACAGTATGAACTCACATAAAAAAACACAGGTACAGAGACCAAAATTTAGTAGTGGTCACCAGGGCAGAACGTAGGTCGGGTGGGTGGGAATTAACATAGATGAAAATATTGAGGGTAAAATTGCACAGCTGATTGTGATAAGTTGTACACCCATAAAAAGTTCAATTGTCAAAACTTGTGGGATAAATGTATTTACAACAACAAGAAAGGATTGCAGCTGGGTCTGATTACATATGACCAAAAGCCTCATGAGATTTGATTTCTTGGCTTAAAGGCTTACTTAGTGTCCCAGTTTCACGGAACATCTCAATGAATTGGTTTAATAACATGAAACAGTGCCTCTGTTCTCACTCCTAGTTCAGATGCATAGGCCTCGTGGGTCTTGAAATGTTTGCAAATGGCCCTGAAGGTGCAACAAGTGGTCTCTATTTACCTGGAACAACAGAGGATGAAGGAGAGTGGGGAATAAGAGGAAGATATGGAATGTGGCTAATTGCCTCCATGAACAACTATCTTCTTTGCCATGAGACCAGAAGAACTGGATGGTGCCTGGCTACCAGTACTGGGCATTTTGATGGAAGATTCCACAGAGGAATTCTGATTGAAAAGCAGGACACATGCATCAGACTCTCCAGTCCTCATGCATTCAACCTCCTGGAATCATGAAGGTTGGATGAGCCCGTGAATCTATTGCTCTGAGCTATTCCTTAAACCGAAATTATCCCCTGAAGTCTTCTTAAAGCAATAGTTCAGCTTAAGTAGTTTAAAAAGCCTGCCTTGAGCACTGTGCTCATTTAAGAACTATCTATATGGGATCAGATTGACAGTGGCAACTTGAAAGTTCAGATAGAAATGTTAGGCAGGGAATGAATTAATGTTAATGGAAGAGGAACAACTCAGGGTGAGACTGGTTACACAACTTGAAGAATGTAATCACTATCACTAAATTCTATGTGTAGAAACTGTTGAATTGGTGTGCATGTTGTCAACAAGAAGTAATTTATATTTAAAAAATAACACAAGTGGATGACTTTGACAAACAGAAATTTATTTTCCACCATTTAGAAGGCTAGGAAGGCTCTCTCTCTGTGGGCTGGCTGGCTAGGTATGGTCTCTTTCACCTTCAGTCTTCATGTGGCAACCATTCCCCATCCCCCACCCAATCCCACCCCTATTTGTTCTTGCTTTGGCATCTAATCTGATTTGTTTATGTTTGCAAAAGTGATTGGCTTAAGACACACAACACTGGTATGGCTTTAATAATGTTAGCAACAAAAACCATATGCCCACATGGGAGTACATCCACAGGTATAGGGGATGTATTTGGGGGAGCACAATTAAATCTGTAACACAGCCCTCCTCCCACCTGTGTACTTCCCACTAGCAGACCCCTCCTTGGCTCCCAGACCACTTGCCCCTGGGTTCCTGGCTCTAATGTACTCTCTACTTAGCAGCCAATGAAGTACTTCTAAAATAAAGTCTAGCCCCACTGCCCCTTCTACGGCTCCCACTGACCTTAGATCCCTTTCTGCCATACCAGGATCTTCCAAAAGGGGAACCCTTGTCAGCTCCCGACCTGACAAACACCTGCAGTACAGCGTCTACTTTAGCAACTCACCAGCCTCTGGCCATGCTGCTTCCTCTGCCTGGGATGTTCTTCCCCAGGGCATGCACATGTCCAGTCCTGTTGGCCCTCAAGCACCTACTCAGCTGAGGCCAGGTGTGACGGTTCCCCCTTCTCCCTCTCCCTCGCGTTCCCAGCTGTGAGACCCTGGAGTCCCCGTGCAGGGCTGGCACCAAGATGGTGTAGCACCCACAGGTCAGCCCATGGAGCACAAGGTGCCTGCCCTTCACCACCACGCAAATGCCCCACACCTAGACCAAGTGGCGCACTTGCACCAGGCCCTCTCCCGGGGCAGGACCCTGGACTGTACAGACGTCTAGCACCTTGGCACCGGTAACCACATCCATGAAAACCTGCTTGGTCAACATTTTAAAAAGGAGGCAATGTTACATCCTCTCCTGCCCCTCCTGTCCCAGCTCACTGGCAGAAGAGATTCTGACTCAATGTCATTTCACACAGGGTGGCATCTATCCCCTGAAGCCTTGGAACAAGAAAGACTTCTGGGTAAGTACGCTCCACTTGGGGCACTGGGAGGCCCTTACTCAAAACATGCCGTTCTTATCTGGCTCCTTAGGTCATAAGACTACTGCTTTGGCTTTAACAATCAATCCACTGTTGTATAAGTCATTTCCTCCTTGGGGTGGAGGAAAGAAGCCAGCTCTTGAGCTCTGGGTTCCTAGATATACAGGGGCCCCAGGACCAGGGCCATGCTATACATTGGGCAGCACGTGAGCCCTCAATTCACCCTGCTATGGGTGAACTGCCAGGGGTGACCATGCATCCCATCACAGGGATTGCATGATGGCTCAAAGTGGCCCCCCATGGCCCTCCACAGAGAGGCTGTCCTCACTGGGGGGCATGCAGTCGGGTAACTTGGGCAGGACGCTACCCTCCGGGCCCCTTCACAAGGCTAGATTGGGTGGGTCTGTTCCCTCTCAGTCCCAGAAGTCCCAACCCAAGGCCACCCCTGCTCTCTGCAGGCTGTAAGTCCCAAGGACCCCACACATCTCCTGGCTCCTACTGCTTGGCCCATGTCACATGGGCAAAACTGGGCTAAGAGGATCACAGCCCCACCCCTCAGCTTCCATGGCCTCATAGATCTGACCTATTTCTTAGTAGGTAGTGCCCCCACCCCAAAGGTCCCAGCCAAGCTCGTTCGCTTGCCCCAGCTATTCTTGTCTTCCTTCCAAGAACTGTCCTGCGGTTGGTACCACATCCTCGCACTTGAAGGAGTGAGGTGATACTGGTGCATGTTTGGGGACAATTGGCAGCCTGTTCTCCTCTTCCTGAAGCCAGCCTGGTACAATGACCTTCAAAGAGCCTAGGGTTCTTCTGTAGCCTTCAACACCCTGAGGATTACAGGACCCAGCCCAGGAGACAGGCTCAATAAGGCCTCCTTGTCCAGACCTGCACGGAACAGGCAGAGTACTGCAGAGATGTCCGCTTCTAGCCAGACCTACTTTGAATCTCAGCTCCACCACACACACAAGGTCACACATTTACAGCCTCACTAAATGCCTGTGAATTCATCTGTGGTTACAGTCTCGCTAAATGCCTATGGCTTCATCTGGAAAGTCACAGCCTTGCTAAATGCCTGTGACTTCATCCGTAGAGTTACAGCATCACTAGACACCTGTGACTTCATCTGCACAGTTATAGCCTCACTAAATGCCTCTGGCTTCATCTGTACAGGCACAACCTCACCAAATGCCTGCAGCTTCGTCTGTACAGCTCCAGCCTCACTGAATGCCTGCTGCTGCATCTGTCAAGGTGCAACTTGGAGGAAGAGGCCTGGCATGATAAGGTGATCAGCCCAGTGTGTGGCACAGGAGGCCTTGTACAACACCAGGAGGAGATCCTGGGTAGCCCCTGCCCCCTGTAGTCCTGGAGGTCACGCCAAGGGTCCATCATAGCCCAGTACTGTTTTAAAATAAAGTCACCACGAATTCCAAGGAACACAGGGCAGAGTTCTGAGGGGAGACTCAACAGAAGTTGGGTATTTTCACACAGTGCTGAATGCACAGTGCTGAGGCCCCATCCCAAAGTCCAGAGCCTGGATATGTGGAGGGGACTCTCAGGAATCAAGCCCTTAAACACAGCCACACCGTATGGAGCAGGAAGACCCTCTTGTGGTCTGCAGTAGTGTCCAGTGCACTGTACCCACAGCTGCCAGTGGACATACGGGACACAGGGCCCAAGCACAGAGTGCAAGGGCCCAGGCCAGCTCTAGAGCCATAGTGCCTCACTCGGGGGCTGCACTGGAGCAGCCACAGCAGCTGGGGCGTCGCAGGGATTGCATGACGGCTCGAAGTGGCCCCCTGCGGCCCTCCACAGACAGGCTGTCCTCACTGGCAGGTGCCTGATGCAGCTGCTCAAACTGCATCTCCAGGTGCTTCTGGATGGCTACACCCAGCACCTCGGGGTCCAATGCAGCCCCGTAAACCTCCCACGTCATGCCCTCTGAATCCCACTGCACATCCCGTACTGGGGATGCTGCCTCCTCCAAGCTGGGCCCCAGAGTCACCCCTGGGAACATGTGCAAGGCCACAGGGGCTTCCAGATGGGGGCTGGTGGTCACAGCCTTACAGGCTGCTGTGGGAGCTGCCTGCACACCAGCATCCTGGGCTGCTGGCGAGGAAGCCAAAGTGGGTGCCAAGTCACTGGCTGAGGTCATGGTCCACACATCTTTGGTCTCAGTGCCAGACTCCGTGGCTAACCCACTGGGACGCCAAGGGTGGGCACAGCAGTGGGGATGTCCAGGTAGCGTCCCAGGAAGCCTACAGTGGAACTTCATCCCATGTTGAGCCTGCAGCCCAGACTCACTCACTGACACCACCAGCTTGGGAAATGCGAGGATTCCTGTGGCATGCAAGGCATGGCAGCAGTCACTGGCCCCCACCTCTCTTGTGGCACAGGGGAAAGCTGCTGCAGGCAGAGCATGGCAGGAGGCAGTGGTTGGTTGTCCAGTGGCCTCAGAACTGCTGTGGGCAGCTGTATCACCCAAATCTAGTGGTGGCACCCACACCTGATTTTCCCCAAGGGTCCAGGCTGAGTTCGAGGTCCCCACAGTTGTGGAGGCTGCCCTGTCCTCGGAAGCCAGGTCCCTTTCCAGGCCTGCAGGCTGGTCAAAAGCACTGCCAGGCAGCACTGGAGTCCTCTGGATGGGTGAGCTGCTGAGGGCGGAGCAGCTAAGGCTGTGCTTCCAAACACCGCCACGACCTCCAGTCTGGGCACTGTGGACCAGGTCTGAGTGGCTCCGCTGCACAGAAGCGGTGCTGGGGGACTGCAGGCAACATAGGTCACCACCGCCCATGGCAGACACATTGCCCATGGTGTTGCTCCGCCAGTGGACCACAGCTCCAGACTGTGGCTGGGGACTGGAGCTTTGCACCTGCTCCACACTCTCAGTCTGGAGCCCCTCTTCCTCTGGAGCTTGGGGCATGGCACTGGCCTCCCCTGGCTTGGCCTGCCAGACAGTGCTGCTGGCTCTCTTGCGGAGCTCTGGTCTCTGCCCATGGCCTTCGCCCAGCAGGCTGAAAGAGCTCCGGGACAGTGTCTGTGGCCGGGGGCTCTGGGGTGCCTGGGCATCCGGCTTAGTGTGGCTGGTGCTCATGATGCCCTGCAGAGAGATCAAGACAGTGGGACTCAGAGTGCGGCAGCATCTCAGTTGGACTCTGTGGGAGCTCCACACTGTGCTAGGCACATGAGGTAGGTGTCAACTGTAGCTTCAGCCTGCCTGGCACTTACTGGACAGGACTATCAGCAAGACTGTGGAGTATGGCAGCAGCTGGACACTAGGTGCCTCATGTCAAAGTCATCATGTACTACACATGGATGGAGAGGATGCTAGAAACATCTCACCAACAGGGCCTTCCCCTAGCACAGGCCCTGGAGACCAGCTACCATGTCAGCTGCTGACTCTTCACTGGCTACACATGGGCCTAAAACACTGGTGGTGGGGATTTGGGGGCAAGCGCTCCTAGGAACAGAAGCTGGGCACTATTTTAACCACCAGCACAGCTCTACTGGAGTCCTGAGGTGCAGTGGTTAACTCAGCTTGCTAACCAAAATGATGAAAGTTCAAATCCACCAACTGCTCCTTGGAAACCCTACAGGGCCATTCTAGTCTGTCCTGTAGGGTCGCTATGAATCAGAATTGACTTGATGGCCACAGGTTTAGTTTTGGTACGGCTCTACTACAGAATGCCCGTTCTGGTTTCCTGGTGGGGATCTCCTTGACCAAGGATGGCCAGTAAAAGCATGTGGGGTGAGCAGTGGTGCATACAGTGCACACTGAGAGCTGCCTGGGGTTCCCCATCCTCTCTGGCCTGGCCATCTGGGCTGTCCTGTCCCAGGGACACCATCCTGGCAGCTATAAAGGGGTAGAAGGTTCCCTGACTCCTCCTCCAGCACCAAGGGTAGGGAGACGGCCCATCCATCAGTTGCCCCTGGGGCCCACTGAACATCTGAGTGTCCTCAGCACCTATTGCATGCCTGGATCTGGAGTCTAGACATGGCACTAGTGATTCAGACACAGCTGTGCCTCAGGGGTAGAGGCCAAGCATGGAAATATGATGCTCCCCAACCCCCGCCCAGGGTCCACACAACACCTCCAGCCAGATCCCTGAAGCATAAACTCTTCCTCTCCCTCTCTTCCTATTCTCTCTTCCATCCACACTGACCCCTCTGTAAGAGCCCACTGACCCACCTTCATCCTGGTATAGCCTCTCTGGCCTCAGTGTCTCCTGCAGGGGAAGTCTGTCCTCACCCTCTCAGCTGGTCAGTCCCATCTCTGGCTGTACACCACTGGCCTCCCCACCAATATGAAGCTGTCAGACAGGCCTGTGGCCTATTCCTGTCTCTTCAGCACCCAGCACTGACCTGGAGTGCAGCAGGCGCTCAGAGGTCGTCCGTTGTATACCCTGTCAAGCAGATGGGGCACCAGGGGAACAAGCCCACAGGAGTGCTGGGTGCCACAGTGGGACTGGAGACAGGCACCGAGGAATAATCACCCCCTTGGGAAGTGAAGGATCAGGAACAGCTCCCAGAGGACCCGCCTCTTAAATTCAGGTGGAGGGAAGGCGAGGCTGTATCTAGAGCACACACAGGGGAGCAGCAGGCTGGGCACAGGGCATGGCCTTAGAGGGGTGGGTGGGCTGGAACATGTCGGTCAGCTGCCTGGGCCAAAGCTGTAACTTAGGGAGGTGACTCTGGGCCTTCTCATCAGGCAGGACTGGAAGAATGTGGGACAGCAGGCAGCTGCTGCAGTTTAGCAACAGTGGGCCTGCCCTCCCACTGCTGGGCTGATAAGGCCTGCCAGGAAATCCAACTGCCCTGGCTGGCCAGGTGAGCAAGGCCACCAGAAAAGGGAGTGAGGGAGGGGCTCCCTATGACTCAGTTTCTGTAGGATTTCAAACTTGGTGCCAGTCCCAGCATTCTGGAGATGGCTGGTGAGGTGTCCTATGGGAGCTCAGGGCATTCCCTGGAATCTAGGTCAACACAACTTTCTGCAGTGATGGGGAGACGGCTCCCCCTGCCTAGTACGGGACCAGGTCCTAGCCAAGTGTGCCTGTGTGGCACCTGACAAGCAACTGAGAAATTCCATTTCTTATTTAAATTTAATAGTTAAGATTTAAACAATCATAAGCAGCTATTGGCTACTTTATAGGCCCTGAGGAGCTCTGGACGCAGCCCTAGACTGGATAGAGCACACCCGGCAGCTTCTGGTTACTGCCGAGAAGGTATACACTGGATGGCAGGCAGGGTGGTGGGAAAATGTGCGACTTGTGGCAACACACAGACCCGATGTGGGCTCCATCTGGCTCCTGGGAACTCACTGTGGGCTCAGGTGAGTCACTGAAGCCCTCTGGGCCTGAGTTCACTTACTCAAGAAATTCAGGTGACAACACTACCTGCCCTTGCAAGGGCGAGGAGATAAAACCCATGGCCTGGCTATTTACCACCCCTCTTTAGTGAGGCATGCTCTCCTCTCTCTCGGGAAGTACCTGACCCAGGAACTGCTCCATTCCACTAATTCTGGGGCTCTGAGGAGGAATCAGCAGAGAAAATGGACGCCTGACCTTGCATCCACAAAGCAGAGTGCAGGGAGCCACAGAAGGGTCCTCGAGTGGTAGGCTGTTCCAGGTTGGAGTCCCTAGGTTCAGCTGATCGAGGGAGACGCACCTCCTCAGGAACCAGCAGGGTCCTGAGGACATCGGAGGCCCCTTGGAGATCTATAGTACTGCCCCAAGGGCTTAGGGTCCTGAGAGGAAGCCCTCACCCCTGCCAGCCCAGTCCGCATCAGGAAGGAGAAATGGGGCCTAGGACATTCAGCCAAGAAGACTGGGGCAAAATCATCCACAAGTGTGATGAATATTCAAGGCAACTGGACCATGCCAGAGGGCCTGGCCACACCCAGGCTTCAAGGCAGGTCCTGGGCTTTAGAAGCAGATAGGCCCCAGCTGGAATCCTGTGTTCTCTGGGCTCCATGCACCCCAGGCCACTCTCGATACAAGTCTGAGCTCACACAAGTGTTAGTCACATTTGCCATGTTGCAGCACAGTTGGAGTTCCTGATGAGGGCCAGGCTCCCAAACAGCCTTGTTGTGGTCAAGTGTGAAGGCCTCCTAAATCACCTCACCTGGAACAGGCAAAGGCTCAGCATTTCTCAGCTCAGGTTCCCAAGGACTTTCCTTGGGCCAGAGCAATCAGAAACAGCCTCCAGTGCCAATACCTCAGCCAGCTGACGAAGGCCATCTGGGAAGCCCAGCCAAGGCTGGCCCACAGGACAGTCAGCAGGATACATAGATAAGAAGGGAATATGACCTAACTGTGCCTTCAAAAAGTACTGGGCCACAAAGCCAGTAACAAAAACATGGTAACAAAACTAACAGCACCCTGTTGCTGATCACACACCATGTGCGGGCATGTGTTAACCTCCTTCCGCACAGTGTCTCACTTAACCATAAGGGTTACTCCATGAGATATCTTTACCCCCATTTTACAGACCAGGAGGCCCAAACTCAGAGAGGTCTAGTGACCTGCCCAAGAGCACACAGCTTCTGAGTGCAAAACCAGGTATTAAGCCCAGGAGTGCACTGCAGGTCTTTGTGCACATTCCGAGCACTGTGCAGGCCTCTGTCCTGAGCTGCCACCCTGCATCATAACCATCTTGTTGCTTCTCTGTTGTCCTGGCTTGCCTGGAGTTCCAGCACTCAGCAGAGCCTGGCACTTAACAATGGTACTCACAGCATGCCAGCTGGACCAGTCAGTGAATAGGAACAAAGCCTGGGCCCCCAGCCACCTCTTCCTGCTTCGTAGCAGCAGCAAACAACATGAGCAGAAGCGTAGTTTGGAGGGTAGAAGACACACTTATACTGGCTGGGAAGACCATGGCCATCCGCAGTACCCAGCAAGCAGACCATCACCTTGCCCCTGGTCCAGGAACACCAAGGAAGCCATGTGGACAAACTGCACAGCCTTTGGTTGAGTCTCATCCACCCTGCGCCCTTCTAGGGAGAAAGGCCATAAAGAGCCAGGCCAGGCCCTGGCCCTACTGAAGAGGCAGGAAAGGCGAGGCTGGGGGGCTGCTCTTAAACAAAACAAACCCACAACTGTCGAGTTGACTCCAAATCATAGTTACCCTACAGGAAAGAGCACAATTACCCTATACAACTTTCAAGAAGCATATGGTGGATTCTTTGACTCCACAAAACTCATGAGAAGTCACCATGACTCTACCTGCCTCAGCAAATGGCTACCCAATGCCCAGAGCAAGCCATTGCCCAGAAGAGCCTGAGGGATAAGGGAGGATAGCTACACACCTGTGGGTTCTCTTCCCTGCCAACCTCACTTTTGTCATCTGCCACTGTGGAGAGACATGTCAAAAAACTCACAGGTGAAAGTGGTCAATCCAGAACTCCAACACGGGCCTCCCCACACTACTAGGCCTTCTCAGTCCCAACAGAGGGTAGGCTCAGAGGGGAAGTCACTACTGGAAGAGAGAGGCTCTCCATAGCCCCCTGTGGCCAGCACTTTGCACAGAGTCAAAAAGTGGGCCTTCCCAGAGTGCAAGACGATGCTAAGAAAGCAAGCGTTGGAGTCGCAGACTGAAAAGTCTGTTTCCAAACCTCAATCTTCCCCTTCCTGGCTCTGTGCCCTGGAGCTGGCCACCTAACCTCTCTGAGCCTCAGTTTTCTCAATTAGCAAATCTCCACCTGGCAAAGTCATTGTGAAGACATTGGGAAGGGCACACGTATGCATGCGTGAATGCGTGTGAGTGCGCATGTGCACACATGCTCATGTGCACACAAGCACATGCACAGTCACGTAAGTTTTGCATCTCTACTCTAAATGCACAGAAGCATACAAACCTCCCCATTATAATCATAGGAAAGATTCTGGTTTCACCCTTATGAGACCCTGGCAAGATGTCTTAGCACAAGGTAAAAGGATGGTAACATACAGACATCCAAAATCCCCAGGTGTCTTTGGATAATACTTGCATCATAACTGCATCCTTCCTCTCGTGCCTCAGCTGTGCCAAACAAAGTTGCAGTGGCTGTGACCGGTGCCCTGTGACCAACACTGGGCTGTCCTGTTGCCTTAGGTCCCATCTGTCAGCAAGCAGAGGAGCAACCAACTCCCACACTGTGACTAACCAAGGCCATTTTGAGTAACAGCTCCCAGTTCTGCAGAAACTTCCAGACTGGCCCAGCTAAAGACTGCTGGGTCAACTTGGTCAAAAGAGTCCAGTTCCTAATCACGCTGCCCTAGAAGGGGAGCCCAGGTCATTGGGGTATGCCCACAGGGAGGACCAAGGCCACCCCAAATGGGCACTACATCAGATGACACACATGGCATCCTTGTAAGTTCCCCCTTGCTAAGTGGCAGGTATTTATAATGCTTCCAACAATACCCAAACAGGAACAGCAAACTGATACGGTGTTGAGAAAACATTGGTGAAATGGGCCTTATCCCTTAGTAGGGATGTACACCCTACAAATCCCTCATATAGCACAGTGGGGCATGGCAATTTCCAGAAGATGGTCTGATAAATGCCATGTGGAGAAGGGGGCCTGGCAAGACTGTTCAGGGCCAAAGCTGAGGAACACAGCCAGGAAAACTCTTGAGAGACAAGGCAGGAGTGTCTGGAAGAGAAGAAACCCACACCGTCACACACTGTCACAGACAAAATGCAAGAAGGCTGAAGGGCAACATGCCCCAGACCAGGAAAGTGTCTGAATAATCATGGCCATGTGTCCCCAAGGACACAGCTGTGCTCACTCCAGAGAACTCAAGCCCCCAAGTCCCTGAGCTTCCTCCCCTGAGAAGTGATTTGCCCCACACTTTCCTGGAGGGGCCTGGGGTCAGGCAACAAGTCTGGGAGCAGACCAGTGTGGCCAGTGTGCCCCTCCTTGCTCACTTATGGGCACCTGCCCTCAACTCAGCACCTCCCCCAGACTCAGCTTAAAACCCTCCTAGCAGCAAAGTCACTCAGCAGTGACTGGAGGAAGAAGGGGGCTACATGGCCAAGAGCTAGTGATGGGGTGAAGTTTGGGGTGGTGGCAGTGGAGGAGTGGGAGGGGAAGGAAGCAAGGGACAAAAGGAAGGCTGGAGGCAGAGAAGGCAGGTCAGGGGAAGAGTACTGATAAACGGGAGGATGGGTAGAGAGAAGGAAACAGGGAAAGAGGGAAAGAATACGGCGGTGGGAGGAGAGACCGGAAGACAGATGCGGCCATGGGGGGAGGGACAATCTGTGCGAGGAGGGGGCCAGGTCCGGGGTCTAAGCGCTAGGAGAGGTCAGCAGGGGGGTCTGGGACGAAAGAGGGGAGGCTCTGTCCTACACCACACACACACACACAGACACAGACACACAGACACCCGAACGCACGCGCGCGCACACACACACACACGCACCGAGCCGCTTCTCACCCTCTCGCAGGCCCCGGGCCGCGCAGGCCGGCAGAGGGGCTGCTCTGAGGCCGCCACAGGTGCCCCAAGATGGAGCTGGAGCCAGCCCCGCCTGGACCGCGGACACCGCCTCCTGCCGCCCTCCGGGCCCGCACAGCCGACGCTGGGGACCGGCCGAGACCGACTGCAAGGACGGCGACGCGGGGTCTCACCTGAGTCCGCCCCCACGCTCCGCCACACGCGTCAGCGCCCCGGCCACGCCCCCTGCTGACAGCCCCACCCCTGGGACCCCAGCATCCCGCCTCGCCCCGCCTCCACGACCCTCCTCCGGGACACTGTCCTCTGGGCCCTGAGGCTTTCCACGCCCCCTGTCACACAGCCCCACTCTCTGCTCTGCCTCCTCCCGGATGCCAGCCCTCCCTCACATTTTTTTCATCCTCCGCCCGACGTTTTTTCATCCTCGTCCCCCCCCCCCACCCCAATGGCTCTCCTCCCTCCAGGGTCCGCCCCCGTGTCCTCTGCTTTTCTGATCCCACTTCCAGCTTCACTTGTGCGAACCCCTTTCTCCAGGGCGGCTCCTAAGGACCCCACACCCGGCCCCTGCGAGGTCTGAGCCCCGCCCCTACAGTCCCTCGTTCTCTAACTCCTGGACCCTACAATCCCTTCCTCTCAGCTCCACCCTTACGGACCTCCAAGCCCAGACCTCAGTCATCTGGACTCCACCTTCATCACTCTCCACACTTCTGGCCCGGTCCCTGGAGCCGTCAAAGACCCCCAACCTTGTAAACTGCTTCCGCAGAGTCGCACCCTCTTCTGGGACCCGGCAGCCCCTCAGCCCAGGCCCTGCAGGCCAGAATTCGCCCACTTTTTTTCCCGCCCACACTGCTTTCTCTATCCTTTGCCCCCGACCCAACCCTGGGCTTCATCCTCCCAGCCCAATTCCCACGGGCCGAATTGGGTCTAGAACTTGCGGGGGTGCACTGACCCCACTCAAGCCCGCACCCAGGCCTCTCCCTCAGTCCCGAAACGCCTTTCCTCCCTCCCAGCCTGGCAACGCAGGGAGTGACTCCCGCGCTGGGAACTCCGGGACCCGCCCTAAAGAGCGTGGGTGCTGGGCTCTCCATTCCCTCAACGTTACCCAAACTCCGACAGCCACCGGCTGATCTCCCGTACATGGTTCTGTACTCAGATCTCTTGGAGTTCCTGCCGCCCACCCTAGTTATCCGTACCCACTGCAGCGGCCCTATAGAACAGGGTAGAACTACCCCCACAGAGTTTCGAAGAAGCGCCTGGCGAGTTGGAACTGCTGACCTTTTGGTTAGCAGCCATAGCGCTTAACCATTACAACACCAGTTTCCGTAGCCACTGTAGATTAGTCAATTCCAGCTCAGTATGCGGTAAAGAGTCTGCCTCCCTGGGCCTTGTATTCCAAGAACTGAGTCTCATTGCAAGCCCTTTTTTGCTGTCCTAGGTCTGGAGGTCTCTCCAGCCTGCTCACCCAGCCCAGCCCTTTGCAAAGGTCTCTGCACTCCTGGGGTCCGGTGGCCCGAGCCAACTCTATCTCTGTTCCTCTCCTAGTCTGGAAGACCTGGAGGCCCCGCCTCACCCCTCTGACCTCTGCCAGCCCCGAGGAGGGTGTGCAGCATCATGCAGGGCCTTGCATCTGCCTGTCCGCTCCACCCCTGGGCTGTTCTGTGCACATGGGGGCCTTCTGAGTCTTCCTGTCTCCATCTATGGCACTAAATTGCCCCTCATTCAACTGTCTCAAGAACCAAGGGAAATGACCAATACCTCTGTGTCACGCACAGCATTTGGAAGGCTCATGCTTCACCAAGAGCTTGTCCCAGGCAGCAGCCTTGACAGTAGTTTCTGAAGACAAGTACCACTGCCTACTACCTTTGCCTCATGGCCTGAGCTTCTGTGCTTAGAGCCAGGTGCATTGGCCTTAACATTTCTGCCTCCATCCTGGGTTCATTCACTGCCTGTCAGAGGGGTGGGGTTCTTCTCAGGGAAACCTGTCTCCAGTTAAGTCCCAGACTTTGGCAGACCAAGCAGAGCCCCTGAGGCCACCAGGGGTATCCGGGTGAACATCCCAGGGCCTAGGTTTCCCACGACACACAGCCAACACGTGGCTATGAACTTGCAGAGGGATTCTCCCCAAAAGTAATGGGGATGGGAGATTCAAGGCCACCACCCACACCTGTCCTTCCCTAGGAACTGGGCAAGCCCTCTCTCTACATCTCTAGAATCTTATTCATACCTTAAGAAAGGATGAGTTACCTAAGTTATACTGGGATTTTTGCCAGATCCAGGCTCAAGCTGGGCATCCAGAGCCTGCCGAGAACCTCACACACATATATTTCAAGAAAGCTTGCTTGGAGTTGGCTGTCAGTAAAAGTCGGCTACACCGGGCATCTAGCAGACATAGCCTCACTGGACTGTGCCACCAGGATCTCCAAGTGTCACCTTGGCCTTAGCTTCTTGTCTGTCTGTCCCTTCGTTTCATCTGTAGCCTAGAAAAGAGGTTCTACTGGCTGTGGTGGCTGCTGAGGTACAGCCTGGCACAGACAGGCAGAAGAGCATGGATTTCAATCCCAACTGCTTCGCTTATCACTGGCCCTGCAAGCCCACAGCTAAGCAAAACTATTGATCTCTCTGAGCCTCAGTCTCTCAGTCTGCAGAGTGGCATTAATCTTACCTAACTCAGGGGACCGTGGTGAAGATCATGCTTGTGTAAGTGCTCTATAGAAAGTTGTTGCTGGAACCAGTCATTTAGTCAAGTATTTACCAGGCTCCTCTTGCGCCAGTCCTGGAAATACAACCTGGGACTGCTTGGTGGTAGGAGGACGGGATTTGTTGACCAGTTTGGCAGCAGAGGAGGCTACAGCTTGAAGACCAAATGGGCCAAGCTCCATTTCAAGAGATTGACCTGTGACAGGAGTTTAGGAGTCCAGTCAGGGCATACTTGGATGCTTGAGACATCAGATGGGAGAAAGCTGAGTAGGAGCAGCCAGAAAGAGGAAAATGTGGACATTGCAGTGACCCACAAGGTGCTCAGAGCCAGTGTATTTAGTGAGATGAAGGCAGAAGCAAGAGGAGTGAGTTGGAAGAATGAGTCGGAGGGGAGAACAGAAGCCAAGATATGTACAGAAAACTCTTTTAAGCCCAATCATACGGGAAGAAGAGAGAAAATATGCCACTTGGAAGGATGAAGTCAGGTATTTTTGTCTTTAGTTTTGTTTTCTGTTTGCTTTTTAACATGATGCCAAGCAGCAGAAAACTGAGTAGTTAAGCAAAAGTGGACTTTGTCAGAAGACTTCAAGGAGCTCATACAATTGAAACAAAAGCTGGAAAACTAGCCATAATCCTTCAAGACAGTAACCAGGTGACTCCAGATCTCAACAGAAGACACCACACCATAGTCTCACCGTCACCACCTCAGAACGAATGATTCCAGTCACTTTTCCTTCATGTGTCTCTCAGCTCAGCATTCCAAGTCCCAGGAGAACAGGAGTTTATTGGCAGAATCGTGGCCGTGTGCCGTTGTTCTTGGGTGTTAAGGGGAATAATTTGGCAGAAAGCATCTCTAGGAGCACCTCCGACTTTCTTGGATGGGACAACAGACTCATTAGTCCACTGGTCCCCCAAGATTCCACACAGCAAGAGTGATGGTTTTTTCTCCAGAAGGAAGAGTAGAGGCTGGGTTACCAGAATCCACACAAATGTGCATCCAGTATTGTAACAAGGAGCATATTTGGCAACTGGAGGAGAAAAACCAAAGTTGCCATTGAGTTGAGTCCAACTCATAGCAACTCTACAGGACAGAGTAGAACTTCCTCATATGGTTTCTAAGGAACACTAGGTAAATTCAAACTTCTGACACTTTGGTTAGCAGACATAGCTGTTAACCGCTACACCACCAGGGTTTCTAGCTGGGGAGAAGGACCTACCGAAAGGAAGTGGGTAAAGATAAAGGAAAGGGTAACAATCAGTGCTGGCATAAGTCCCCAGTGGGCTGAAATTCAGAACATGCTACATGGTAAGAGGGGTTGCTTCTCTGTGAGACAGAAGGGCAGGAAGAAATGATGCGGACAGGACATAGGTGGTTGTTGTTAGGTGCTGTTGAGTTGGTTCCGACTCATAGTGACCCTATGAACAACAGAACGAAACACTGCTTGTTCTTGTGCTATGTCCACAATCATTTTTATGCTTAAGCCCATTCTTGTGGCCACTGTGTCAATCCATCTCATCGAAGGTCTTCCTCTTTTTCGCTGACCCTCCACTCTACCACGCATGATTTCCTTCTCTAGGGAGTGATCTTTCCTGACCTGTCCAAAGTATGTAAGACTCAGTCTTGCCATCTTTGCACCCAAGGAACACTCTGGTTGGACTTCTTCCAGAACAGATCTGTTTGTTTTTTTAGCGGTCCATGGCACATTCAACATTCTTCTCCAACACCACAATTCAAAGGCATCAATTTTTCTTCTGTCTTCTTTGTTCATGGTCCAGGTTTTGCATGCATATGATACAATCAAAAACACTATGGCTTGGGTCAGGAACATTTTAGTCTTCAAGGTGACATTCTTACTTTGGAATACTTTAAAGAGGTTCTTTGCAGCAAATTTTCCTAGTGCAATGCGTCTTTCGATTTCTTGACTGCTGCTTCTGAGGGCATTGATTGTGGACCCAAGTAAAATGAAATCCTTGACAACTTCAATCTTTTCTCCATTTAGGACAGTGTTGCTTACTGATCCAGTTGTGAGGATTTTGTCTCCCTGATGTTGAGGTGCAATCCGTACTGAAGGCTGTGCTCTTTGATCTTCATCAGTAAGTGTCCCAAATCTTCTTCGTTTCCAGCAAGTAAGGTGGTGTCGTCTGCATAATGCAGGTTGTTAATGAGTCATCCTACAATCTTGATACCTCGTTCTTCTTTGTATAATCCAGCTTCTTGAATTATTTGCTCAGCATACAGATTAAAAATGTATGGTGAAAGGATACAGCCCTGACACATGACTTTCCTGACTTTAAACTATGCAACCTCTCCTTGTTCTGTTTGCACGACTGCTTCTTGATCCACATGCAGACTCCTTAAGAGCACAGTTAGGTGTTCTGAAATTCCCGTTCTCCACAACTTTAGCCATAATTTAGTATGATCCACACAGCCGAATGCTTTTGCATAGTGAATGAAACACAAGTAAACATTTTGCCAGTATTCTTTGCCTTCAGCCAAGATCCATCTGACATCAGCTATGATATCCCTGGTTCCACATCTTCTTCTGAACTCAGCTTGAATTTCCGGCAGTTCCTTGTCAATATATTGTTGTAGTCACTTTTGAATGATCTTGAGTAGAATTTTACTTGCATGTGATATCAATGATATTGTTCAGTAATTTCCACATTTGGTTGGATCACCTTTCTTTGGAATGGGCATAAATATGGATCTCTTCCAGTCAGTTGGCCAGCTAGCCGTCCTCCGAATTTCTTGGCGTAGATGAGTGAGCACTTCTAGTGCTGCATCTGTTTGTTGAAATATTTCGATTGATATTCCAGCAATTCCTGAAGCCTCATTTTTTGCCAATGCCTTCAATGCAGCTTCAACTTCTTCCTTCAATACCATTGGTTCCTGATTGTATGCTACCTCTTCAAATCACTGAACATGGACCAGTTCTTCTAGTATAATGAGTTGGTGTATTCCTTCCATCTTGTTTCGATGCTCTCTGAGTTGTTTAACAGTTTCCTTGTAGAATCATTCACTATTGCAACCTCAGTTCTTTCAGCTTGAGAAGTGCAGAATGTGTTCTTCCCTTCTGGTTTTCCATTACCAGTTCTTTGCACATGTCATTATAATGCTTTCTTTTGTCTTCTCGAGCTGCTCTCTGAAATCTCCTGTTTAGGTGTTTTATTTCGGCATTCCTTCCTTTTGCTTTAGCTGCTAGACATTTGAGAGCAATTTTTAGAGTCTCTTCTGACATCCAGTTTGGTCTTTTCTTTCTTTCTTGTCTTTTTAATGACCTTTTGCTCTCTTCATGGATGATGTCTTTGATGTCATTCCACAATTCGTCCAGTCTTCAGTCATTAATGATCAACACATCAAATCTTTTTTTGAGATGGTCTTTAAACTCAGGAGTGAGAGGCTCAAGGTCATACTTTGGCTCTTGTGGACTTCTAATTTTCTTCAGTTTCAATCTGAATTTGCATACCAGCAGTTGATGATCTGTGTCACAGTCAGCACCTGGTCTAGTCCTAACTGCTGATATGGAGCTTTTTCATCATCTTTTTCCACAGATGTAGTCAATTTGGTTTGCGTGTATGACATCTGGTGAGGTCCATGTGTACAGTCACTGTTTGTGTTGGTTAAAAAAAGTTATTTGCAATGAAAAATTCATTAGTCTTGCAAAATTCTATCATGTGATCTCTGGCATTATTTCTATCACCAAGGTCATATTTTCCAACTATCAATCCTTCTTCGTTGATTCCAACTTTTGCATTCCAGTCACCAGTAATTATCAATGAATCCTGATTGCATGTTTGATCAATTTCAGACTTCAGAAGCTGGTAAATATCTTCAACCTCTTCATCTTTGGCCTTAGTGGTCGGTGAGTAAATTTGAATAATAGTAGTATTAACCAGCTTCCTTGTAGGCATATGGATATTGTCCTATCACTGACAGCAGTGTACTTCAGAACAGATCTTGAAATGGTCTTTTTGATGATGAACACAACACCATTCCTCTTCAAGTTTTTGTTCCCAGCATAGTCGACCATATGATTGTTGGATGCAAAATGGCCCAAACTGGTCCATTTCAGCTCACTAATGCCTAGGATGTCAACGTTTATGATTTCCATTTCATTTTTGACAATTTTCAGTTTTCCTAGATTCATACTTCATACATTCCATGTCCCAATTATTAGTGGATGTTTGCAGCTGTTTCTTCTCATTTTCAGTTGTGCCACATCAGCGAATGAAGATCCCAGGGGCCTTACTCCATCCATGTCATTGAAGTTACTCTACTTTAAGGAGACAACTCTTCCCCAGTTGTCTTTTGAGTGCCTTCCAACCTGGGGGGCTCACTTTCTGGCACCATATCTGACAACATTTTGCTGCTAATCGTAACGTTTTCCCGGCTAATTCCTTTCAGAAGTAGACTGTCAGGTCCTTCTTCCTAGTCTGTCTTAGTCTGGAAGCTCAGCTGAAACTTGTCTACTGTAGGTGACCCTGCTGGTACCTAAATACCAGGGGAATAGCTTCTTACTTCACAGCAACAAGCAACCTCTACTGACAAACAGGTGGAGGCTGCTCGCTTCCTCCTTACCTGCTGGTGTTCCCCTCCTTACCTAATGCTGCTACCCTCTCTACCCCATGCTGTTAGCGGCCTTACCTGATGCTGCTATCTTCCGTGCCTGATGCTTTTACCCTCTCTGCTTGCTGGTATTACCCTTCTTACCTGATGCTATCACCCTCTTGGTGGTGTAGCAGTTAACAGCTATGGCTACTAACTGAAATCTACCCAGTGTTCCTTAGAAACTACAGGGGAGCGTTCTACTCTGTCCAATAAAGTTGCTATGAATTGGACTCAACTCACTGGCAAATTTGGTTTTTCTCCCCCAGCTGTCAAATATGCCAACTTGTTACAATATGTGATGCACATTTGTCTGGATTCTGGTCACTTGGCCTCGATTCCTCTTTCTGGAGAAGAAAACAACTCTCTTGCTCCATGGGGTCTTGGGGAACCAGTGAACTAATGAGTCTGTTCTCCCACCAAGACATCGGTAGGGTTCTAGAAATTAAGGGAGTTCTTATTCTATGATCTGTTTTCTGTCTGAAATTAAAGGCCAGGTTATGTGCTGAAACAGAAAGGGGAAGATGAAAAAGGTGGAAGGTTGAAGCAAGTGAGGAAGTTTGAAATAGTGATTGCAGGAAATGGAAGAACCCATTGACCCAAGAAATACTGTAAAAGATTGATAGGCAATATTGAGGGTCCATCCAGGGTTGTGACCATCAGTAATATCCCTCAGAAAGAATCTTTCATTTAAAAAAAAAAAAGAAAAGTTTTGTCAGGACTCCCAATTACAAAAGAGAAAACACTGTCTCAAGCTTTAAAAGTTCACTTGACTTATCAACTTGTAGAAAACTGAATTCCCACTCCATTAGTGAAAACGGTAACTAAAGTCTACAGCCTTCTGGATGCTGCTGACCATAACATATATTGTGGGTCACTGGGTCCTTCTGCTCTTACTGTTCAAGTTACCAAGAATTGGTTGAGTTTCTACACAAACTTATTTATTCTGACAGTACATGTTTTTGTAATCATGCAATTTCACTAAACAACACATATATTGATGCAATGAGAATGTCAAAACAAAGTTTTCTTTCCTGTGAAAACAAAGATCAATGGTTTGGAAAGCAAATCACAAAAATTGCTGTCAGTTGTGTAGAGAAAGCAACTGTAAGAGACTAGAAGGGGAATCATAATAGATCTACAAAAAGCCTAAATCAAATTGCTTCCTGACTGCCGTTAACCAGCCAGCCAAGCCAGCCCACTCCTCCATTAACCAGTCATCTACCAGACATGAACCCT